>CM070066.1:27625044-29049544 GCA_036320875.1 Cotoneaster glaucophyllus | reverse complement strand
TCGCTACCCAACCATGCCCTTACATTACATCTAGTTTTCAGGGGATGGGCTTTTGTGCTTGAATTCGTGATAATGCAGTTGGACATAATCCGTCATAAAGTAAATTACCGCCTCTGAGGGTCCCGACTAATTCTACTTTAGAGGCCAATGATAGTCGATAGACAATAACTCCCTCCTAACTAGGGTTGGAAAAAATTCCCGAAAATCCCGAACCAAACCAAAAAAATCTCGGATCTCAAACCAAAAAAGTCCCAAATCAAAATTCCCGAAATTTTCTGATTGAAATCACGAACCAATCCCGAAATTTTCGGTAATCCCATACCGAACCGAAAATAAATTGTATATATTATTTTATATTTATATATATTATTATACATTTGAATTGTTGCTAACTACTAGTAGCAATATAATTGGTGTGGTCTAAGGTAGTAACCAATACCCTTTATCGCCACATTTGCTAGTACAAACCTCCCACAAATGTGTCTATTTCTTCAACACGAAATAAAAAATTGTATTATTAGTTTTCGAACATATTAGGTTTGTAACTTATATTTTTACTTTTGGGTTTATTACTTATTTTATTTTGGTTGCATGTTAATTTAATTTGGTATGAATGATTGCTATTTCAATTTGTATGAAATTTGGAAATACCAAACCATCCCAAAATACCGAAAATCTTTCGAGAATCCCAAAAATTGAGAATACCGAAATTTTGGTTTGAGATTGATCTTCAAATTCCCGTCCTGAAAATTTTTGGTTTGAGATTCGGGATCCCATACCGAACCACCCCTACCCCTAACCAACCAATGCACTTAAAGTCTCACATCGATAAAAACACATTATAAATGTTTTATCGTTAATTATCAAGTGATTAAGTTGAGGATGATGATATAAACGTTAGACACTGACGGTCTCTCTAATATTTAACCGGCTTAAACAAATGTTCTCCCTCCTCTTTGAGTATGCTTAGCTTGCTACGTAATCGAGTAGTTGTATTCAGTTGTGGCATGTGCTAAATAAGCCATAAACTTGTGCCGTGTTCATGTCTGCCTAACCCATCTTCTGCTCGATAAATTTTTCATTATGACGGGAACACAAGTGGTACATCACATGTTTTAATAGAAGTGGTGAAAAATTTTATTTTTTAAGTTTATCCCAGCATTTGTATAGTGACACGTGATGTACCAACTCATATACCGATCACACTGAAAAAAATCTCTCATTCTGCTCCTACTTTACTGTATTTACTTTTATCTGTTTCACATATTTTCTGCTTCTACTTTGTGTCACTTTTGAAGGTCGAGCCTACTCAAATTGCATGAAATGACACCATTAGGCGCTGAAAGTTGGCCAAGTCTATCATCACATAATTATGTCCTACTGCCACTAAAATTTTAATTCATTTTTGTCACTTACTAGAAGCAGTGCCATCAGCCATCAATTTGTTTTCAATGGCAAAGCGTTCTTTAGAACAGTAAATCAACAATCCCAATTTGTTTTGAGTACAGGGCTCTAGATTTGTATGACCACCCAATAACAAGTTATCAGCGTGGAAGCAAATTTCCACCTCAGATTGAATTGATGAAAAGCTACACACAAAAAGAATAGCCAAACGAAGTTAGATTAATACCGGTATGATATCAGCCAAAGGGTATTCGATGCCTAAGTTAGAAAGATTGTAGGAAATAATAAGAGTGTTGGGAGAGTTATTGATTACAGGAATAAAGTGGCGGATCTTGGTTATTTATAGAGAACTGAGGAGTTAACCCTAGTGTGTGACCTAGTCTGAACCCCGATGGAGGAATATTTCTCTGAGATTCTTGGAATATGGCTTGGAGAGTCTTGTCATGCTAAGAGACTGATAGATAAGCTCATTACATATCAGGGCGATGTGCATATGTCACATCCCGGCCCGGGCCCCCACCACATCCCGGGCTCGACTCCGCCGTAGCACGATATTGTCCGCTTTGGGCCCCAACCACGCCCTCACCGTTTCGTTTCTGGGAACTCACGTGAGCAGAACTTCCCAGGGGGTCACCCATCCTGGGTATACTCTAGCCCATTCTCGCTTAACTTCGAAGTTCCGATGGAATCCAAAGCCAGTGAGCTCCCAAAAAGCCTCGTGCTAGGTAGAGATGGGAATATACATATAAGGCTTACAGGATCCACACCCTTGGGCGATGTGGGATCTTACAATCCACCCCCCTTAGGGGCCCGACGTCCTCCTCCGCACACTTCCGGCCAAGGATTGGCTCTGATACCAAATTGTCACATCCCGGCCCGGGCCTGGGCCCCCACCACATCCCGGGCTCAACTCTGCCGTAGCACAATATTGTCCGCTTTGGGCCCCAACCACGCCCTCACGGTTTTATTTCTGGGAACTCAGCAGAACTTCCCAGGGGGTCACCCATTCTCGCTTAACTTCGGAGTTTCGATGGAATCCGAAGCCAGTGAGCTCCCAAAATGCCTCGTGCTAGGTAGAGATGGGAATATACATATAAGGCTTACAAGATCCACACCCCTGGGCGATGTGGGATCTTACAGCATAGGTTGCGTGATGATTTGACTTGGACCGCTAACGGCAAATTGGGCCCTGGGGCTTGTTGATTGTGGGCTTCTAGGACCTTCATAGAGAATGTGGCCCGTTAGCCCGTTAGCGTTTGACTAATAGTGTGCATAATCCTATTGGTCAGGATATTTTATGTTCCCACAATCACGTTGCTACAAATGAGAATAATGTGAAGTTGGACGAACCAAAATACAAAGATGTTGGTGTGGAGAGTAAGTTGAGATTATCGAGTGAGTGGAATCAGACTGCCTCACTCAAGTTTTCCTACCTTAGGACATACGGGGTGACATCAATAAACCAAAGAAAATCGGGTTGCCAGGAGAGTTTAAGTAGAGGCAGCCAAACCCACATCAATTCCATCTCCTTGATTAGGCTATTTAACCCAATTCTAACTTGAATCAAATATGGGTTTAGTTAACAATTGGATAAGTTGGGATTACACCTTCTCAATCCGTGTAATTAGTCTACGCCAAAGCTATCTTACGTATTAAACGTGCCCTTAGAGTATTTTATAATGAATTAATTTGGAGAGTTGTAGATTGACTTATTTGATTGCATAATGCTTGTGAAAAAAAGGAATTAATGCCGTTATATGCTTTAAGCTGTACCATTGGGTTGAGCAGCTTGTGCTCACCTGCACTCTTATTGGACCTCGTTTTCAACCCTAATTGGAAGAGACCTCTTACTTAAATATATGCATTACAATTACCTTTTTTTTTTTTTTTTGTGAGATTATATTGTCAAATTATTATGTGAATTTGATTTACGCATTATGTAAAAAAATTAAGTGAATTAATGAAAAAAAAATCACAATGTGACAACTTAAATATCTCATTGCAATAGGTAAAATATTAAGCGAGAATAAAATACGAAGGTAATGCTAGTGAGATCAAAATTTTAAACCAAATGATGTGTCACCAATAAAAAAACAATATGTTACTCGACACTTAGTTAATCATCAAATCATTTATAACCACATTATTTAGTTTGCAAATTTGATCTTCCTAGCATTACCCAAATACGAAAGGATTATGTTTTGGACCGAGTGGTGTGTTAACACTGTTAACTTAACAGTACTCTACCGGGCCCCTACAACAAATTGGCCATAAGACCACGAGAGGAAGACATTGTACGTAAAACAATGAATCACTGCAAACTTTTAGACGAAGATGCATGATAAATCAAGACAAAACAGAAATGCAAAGAGTTAAAAATATTACTGCAGTTTCTTTTTCCCTAATGAAGTTGAAGAGGAAGAAGGGCCACAAATCAATGCGAGTTTCCTGGCGCAAGGACGAATATATGTGAAATCTGAAAGACTTGTACGCTGTGTATGGTTGTATACATATAGTACCTTCGATGAATGAGAAATTTTGTGGCTCTAGGCAAGCTGGCTGTAGCAGTATTTACTTTTTAGTACTGTTTATATTAAATTGATTGACATCAGAAACTGCATTCCTTGATGCTTTGGCTAAAAGCAAAAGGTGAAAAGGAAAGAAATATGTGCGTGTGTTACACATGTAGTGCAAGGAATGCCTCCTTATCATACAACCTAGCGACGTAAGCATCCTATGTTTACTGTCAGTGTGGAACTTGATTGGCTTATGGGTTGTGAGTTAAAGTTACATATGAATTACAATTAGAAGGAAAAAACTGTGTTGGGTTTCTAGTCTATATAGCCTTCTTGTATTACATTGCAAGAGCTAATACAATCAATGCTTCATATCTACAGTTGACAACTTCACATTGTCAAGTCGCTTTTCAACATCAAATATGATAGAGTTCTAGAGTTCTAAAACGTATGGATCTAAATGGAAGATTAACTCGATATACAAATTTAAATTCCATATAATTAGTTAGATATAGACAAACGTTCTAACAATCAATGCTCCATATAATTAGTTAGAGTTTTGGTTATTGTGGTTTGTATGAGATTGGCTTTGTCTTGCTTGTATGTTGTGACGTGGGTTTTCTTTGATCTCTGTAGAAGTCTTATATGGTCAAAGTTTTTGTAATCAAATATCGTTTCTTCTAAAAAAAATCAAAATATTAGCTCTCATTAGAGCAACTCTAGTATAGTCTTCAAGTTCATTGTCGTCATAAACCTCTAACTTCGATAAAACATTGTATCTAAATCGAGAATAATATGTTTTTGTTGGACTTACATCGCTAGACAAATACCATCGTTTACGACGAATCTAAACATCACACATTTGTTTACCAAAAACAAAAAGAAAAGAAAAAAGAACATTTCCTTAAGCATATATTAGTTAAAAATTATATAATATTGGTAGCGAACCAAAGGTAGATGAAGCTAAATTTTTTAGGGAAAATGGTTCCCCTACATCATTTTACTCCTAATGCACATTTTTCTTATTTCTGACATTTGAATTAAATAACGCAAATGAAAATCAAGAAACAAAAATAATAAACAATGTGAGAATGTGAAGAAATGTGAGCATAAATTTGTTCTCCTTTGTTAATTTCACAACAAGACAAAGACACACTTCCAAAACAACCATGCTTTTGCATTATCATCAACGTTATCTTTAAAGTTTAAAAAAAAAACACCCACCTTTTCCACATTTCTTCGATCTCTTTCTCTCTCTATCTCTTTCTTCTCTTACGGTTGCGATTATGCCACGTCTACATCTTGTTTTGAATTTTTGATATAGAAAATAAGACATAAAGAAGAGTGTGAGAGGAGAGGATGAAAAGAGATGATAATAGGAGGCGAGAGAATCCTACTCGTTTTATTCTTGTACCTGCCAGGTAAGACTCTGCTGAAAGACAGTGAAGAGGAAGTGACAACTAGAGTTTCCTTCAAAGCAAGAATTGATGGCGGCGTCAACTTGCATTACTTTTAATTGTGCAATTCTACTCTTTATTCCAACAATTGAACTCCCTATGAACCACAACAATTCCTACTAATTGTCTACCACTTAACAAGCAAAAAAGCTTCTGGCCTCACACGACCAATCCATAAACACAAATTAAACCCAGAACCCCCAAACACTTCGATTGAAAATCATCATAATTACACATGGAATGATTTTAATATATAATTAAGGGTTACAACTCTTAATTATAAGATAGAGATGAAGAAATTAAGATGGTGAGGCAAGGAAGAGGAGGAAGAGAAGAAGAAATAATGGGTTCCAGATGCCAAGACTGTGGGAATCAAGCAAAGAAGGAGTGTGCATACTTGAGATGCAGGACTTGCTGTAAGAGCAAAGGGTTTCACTGCCAAACTCACGTCAAGAGTACTTGGGTTCCTGTCTACAGAAGGAGCCATACTCATCACCAACAGCTTCCTTCTATTGATCGACAGCACCCAGCTTACCTTCATCAAGGGCACAACTACAACCCTAGGAGGCCAGCAGCCGGACACGTCATCACCAATCCCTCTTCATCTGGTACTTACTATTTAATTATATATATAGATCATGATTTTTCTTGGGATGTTGAGGAATGTGATCTCTATGTACTAACCCTAACAGTGTTCTTTCCCTTTACTCTTACTAGTACTATATCACTGTTTAGGAATATTGTACTTTCTTCTGAAAAATACATCGATATAATTTTTCTTTGATTCTTTTTGATAAATGAACATCAATTTTAATAAAAATATATATGTTTCATTTTGATAACAAGGGTTGTGTATTTTAGGGCAAGATCAACAGGTTAACAATTTTCCAGCAGAAGTGAATTCCATGGCCACTTTTCGGTGTGTTCGAGTGAGCTCCGTGGAGGATACGGTCAATCAACACGCTTATCAGACAAGTGTGGTAATCGGAGGGCATGTATTCAAAGGTATACTCTATGATCAAGGCCCTAATCACACTACTGCAGCTGGCCAATGCTCCAGCTCCCAGCATGTAATGAATAAGCAAACCAGCAATTTTATTAGTGCTGCTGCTTCTGCTTCGAATATTACTGCTTCTACTTCATCAGCTGCTGCAGATCATCAAGTGCCACATCATCATCAACTTCCTTCTTCATATCCATTGATTCCCTTTAATGCTTTCATGCCTGGTACGCAATTTTTCCTTAACCCAAAATAATGAGCCTAGGTTCTATGTACTTGGTTCTTGTAATTAAAAAATAAGGATACATATTAATTATGTAATAATTCTGGTCTAATATGGTTTTCATACGATGATTTTAACCATTTTTAATTATACAATAAAATATTTATATAGTCATAGTGTTTGAATCAAAACCAATTGTATAAATTTTGGGAGATTATTACTTAATAAAAGTGTACCTAAATGGTATTATTTTTTTACTTAGTTATCGTTAATGAAGACGGTACAGATACAAAGAACTACTAGTCGCGCATGTCAATTTCTGAGATGTAACATTGGATAAACAAAGACACTCAATCTTTAATCGTGCATGTATCTATGCAGTGATCTCTTTAATGCTTCTATGTAGACAAGCTATAAACATTATAATTTCACCAAGAACTTGTCCATGTTGACGAGGTATTAGGTACCCGCAAGCTCAAGGGTGAGACATTAACTCTAAAAAATATAACACTGTCTCAAACAATTATAGAATTTTTCTTAGTTCATTTTAAACTTTTATTTGTGACATGACATATTTTTGTACTCATTTATAATTATTACTATATATGGAGGAGAGCTTCCTAATACGTGACCTAAAAAAAAATTATAACTTATTACTATGTGGAGTTTATTCCTAAACATAACTGACCCAAATTGAGATAAAAAAATTTATGACTATAAAGAGATTATTCGTATATAGAGTATTACTATAGAAAGGTTCTACTACATATATGTTCAACCAAATATTGGAGTGTAAATAATGAAAGAGAGTAAAGAACAAATCCCTCATTTGATTAATAGGCTATATAATAGCAATATACATGGTATATGTCATTGTAAATTTATATATAGCACATTTATATATACCAAAGTAAGAAAGGCATAAATTAAATAAAGAAGAAGCTAGATCAGCTTTAATTAATTAATTATATATACTTATTTGTGTTTCAAAATTCAATGTTTACATTATGTGATAATATTGTTTGAAATGTTGTGTATGTCCGCAATCTGCAACTGCATACAGGAACATATTGAAATTTGTCTTCTTGCTATTTGTTTATGGCTAATTCTCATCTTCAAAGTTAATTATACTTGTGAACTGTAATTGTTTATGAACTTCGAAACCACTTTTCTCCAGCATTTCCGTTTCTTTGCCGGTTTGAAGCAATGTCTGGACAAATTTACAAAGATTTGAAGCTTGTCTTTGCTTTATAAATATCTCAAGTACTTTGCATGTGCATGAAACTACATATAATTTATACAAAACAAAATATCCAAGAAAATGTACACATAAAGAGACACGATCTCAGAGGCCTGAAGCATGGCCCGTATAGAATAATAGAATTAACGAATTGCTGCTCAAAAGCTGGTTTTGTTTATTTTAATAATTCGGATCGATACTATACAAAATGCACATATTGTTTCTTATTAATGCATTAATTAATATTGTTTCTTATTTTTTCTTGAAAAAACATGTCTCTACAAGTTTCAATCTCTATAAAGTGCAGCACTAACATGCACACTTAATGATTATTCAAAGTGGGTATTGTATAATTATGTACTAATTTTTTTCACAGTTAATTAAGGGATTGTTGATCCTTTGAGGGGAATCATAACCCTATACATATAGACCTAGAACCATGCATAAAGCTAACCCCATAAGGGAGATATTTTATTATTAAAAGTACATAAAAAAGACTCATATGGTTGGAGCATCTTATTATGAATTGGACTTTAATAAGAAAGCACTCAATTAGTTAAACAAACCCCATGCCTAATTTTTTTTAATCTTTTATGCTAAAAAGACATTCACACATTAATATACAGGAAAAGATATATACTTCTCAAAGGCACTAGCTCTGGAATATATCCTTAGTACTTGAAAAAGATAGAGGCAATATTGCAGGTATAAATATTAAAAGTTATTTTTTATCATTGCAGTGGCTCTATATTCATGATGTAGGAAGGAATCCATACTGGATTGCTTCTCCTTTATAATCAAGGAGGTTCCAAATTACTTGCTAATTGTAGTAATATGAAATTGAAAAGGTTGGCAAGTTTAGGAGGAAAAATAACAAATAATACATGAGGTAGGGCAATCTTTATAGCTTTTGAGTAAAAGGGTTTGTGATTGCTTTTTTTTTTTCCCTTCTTCTTCCTTTTTTAGGTTATGATAAACCCTGTCATCCTGAAAGCATATGATACATTGATATGCGTCACGAACCATATGCAAGCCCCAAATTAATTAAACCACCCAAAAGACGCCTGAAAGTATATATATGACATATTGCTCTTATTCTTTAGTTTTGCATACACATGGAGAACAAACTATCATTTTGTTTGGTATAAAGGATTGAATTGGAATGGATAATCTTTTAAGTTCAAGGCATATTGAAGGTAGATAAGAATGATTTTTCATTTTGGGAGCAGACATGAAGAAATTTATCATTTTTAATCCTCCCGGAGGATTGGAATGCGTACGTTTTTTTCTTGAGTAATCAATCTCGTACCTCCAAGTTGGTCACAATTCATGTAAATCGTGAGTCAATGTTAGGGAAAGAAAAGGGAATGTAAATGTTGTAAATACTAAGAGTCCTTTTCTAGGAAGGATTGTTCTTTATTATTTGTTTCCTTTTAGAACACAAATTGTATGTATATATTTCAAGGAAGTAATACAATGAAGATTACCCCGTAAAATTCTATTTGGCATCAGAGCCAAACTACTACCATAACCCTAGAAAAAATTGTACCTTTCGCTATGATTCTTGGCTGACTGTTTCTGCACAGTTTGTTGCAGAGGTTGGCCATACCGTGCGTATATACTGTGAGTGCAGCACGTTTTTTTGCTGCCGTGTGGATTTGTCTTGGCGTGTGAATTTGTCCTGTTGCTGCGGTGTTGTCGTGCTGCCGCTGCTGTGTTGTCGTGCTGCTACTGTGTTGTCCGTAAGCCGTGATGGCGAATGTAGGAGATGAATTAAGTTTAAAGTTGGAAGGTGGTTCAGCGCACCAACCAAGAATCTAATACCAGAGTCCCGTTGTAATTCAGAACGATGCGTCTGCCGTACCAAACAATGTCAAGTTGAATGGATCAAATTATCCTCTTTGGTCCAAAGTATTGGAGATGCATATTGCTGGACGTGGTAGAAAAGGCTTTGTGACAAGGAGTATCAAGGAACCTGCTGAGGATAATGCTGAATATGAGATGTGGGAAACAGGGAATGCAATAGTAAAAGGGTGGTAGATCAATTCCATGGAACCTGCTATCATGGGATTTTTTATTCACCTGCGTACTGCTAAAGAAATTTGGGAAGAGGTGGCTCGGACTTACTATGATGGTTCAGATATTTCTCAAATTTATGAATTGAAGGTTAAGTCGTTCTGGCTTCGTCAAGAGGGCCGGCCAGTGGGTGTATATTATGCTGACCTTAAGTCCATTTGGCAGGAGCTAGGGCAACGAAGACCAATCAAGATGCAATGTGCTACTGATTTCAAGACACTTCAAGAAGAAATTCAAATTGATCGTGTGTATGCTTTTCTGGCGGGTTTGGATGACATCTTTGATAAAGTACGTAGTGATATTCTACGTACTCAACCCTTACCATCTGTCGAGGAGGTGTTTTCTGTTGTTAGGCGTGAAGCACAACGACATGCCACTATGATGGGTGAGAGTAATAATCAAGGGGGGCTACCGTCTGTGGCCATGGTCTCTCGGCCATCAGCAGCGTCCCATCCTAATACTTATAATCAATTTTTAATTCTCGTCCCTTTACCCGAGAAAATAAAGATGATTTGAAGTGTACTTTCTGTGGTCAAACCCGTCATACCGAAGATACATGTTTTTCCAAGCATGGAGTGCCTGATTGGTTCCCAGAATTTAAGAAAAAATTACGTGCCAAAGAACGTGGAGCAGCAGGATCCAGTGGAGGTCGTGCCTCCCTTTCCGTAGCTACACCAACAGCCCAGGGAGCCGAGCCTGGTTCTTGTGATTCTGATCAAACTTTGTTGCCTCATACTAAGGGTGACTCGTCTTCCAACACAGGTACTGTGGGACGTGCGTTTTTAGCCTCCGACACTGAGCAACATACAGGTTGGATTCTAGACTCTGGTGCAATGGATCATATGACATATGATAAAAAAATGTTTCACTACATGACTACGTCTCACAAGAAAAGTATAGCAACTGCCAATGGTACCATGGCAACCGTGTGTGGCACGGGCACCGTGCATCTTACCCCGTCTCTCTCTTTACATCGTTGCTTATTTGTTCCCACTTTATCTCATCACTTATTATCCATACCACAAGTGACGGAACAATTAAGTTGTGTTGTTCTAATGTATCCATCCTTTTGTCTACTTCAGGATATTCAGACTAAGAAGATAATTGGGCGTGGTACTAAGAGAGAGGGGTTGTACTATGTGGATGACGTCGTTCCTGGCAGAGCTAATGTCGTCCGAGTATCTCGTTCTAATAATTTACAAGAAGTGTGGTTATTGCATCATCGGTTAGGGCATGCATCTTTTGGATATTTACGACATATGTTACCTAGTCTCTTTAGTAGAATAAATGAATCAGACTTACATTGTGAAGTATGTATTCTTGCTAAAAGCCATCGTGCTTCGTTTCCTCCTAGTATGAATAAAAGAGCTTTGTCGTTTGAACTTGTGCACTCTGATGTGTGGGGGGTCTTCACCCGTTGTTACTTCGTCTGGGATTAAATGGTTTGTTATGTTTGTTGATGATTGCACTCGTATGACTTGGCTCTATGTGTTGAAAAATAAAAGTGATGTTGGTATGGTATTTCGCTCATTCTCTCATATGATTCAAACACAATATTCATCAGTGATTAAAGTTCTACGTTCCGATAATGGTGGTGAGTATATTAACTTTGAATTGTCAGAATTTCTTCGTGATCGAGGCATTCTCCATGAAACGACATGTCCTCATACTCCACAACAAAATGGGGTTGCTGAGAGGAAAAATCGCCATATCTTAGAAACGACACGGGCTCTTCTTCTTGGGGCATCTGTTCCTAAGGTGTTTTGGCTTGAAGCTGTCACTTATGCAGTCTATGTGATCAACCGTATGCCATCCCGAGTTGTTGGTTTTCGAACACCTCTCCAAGTCCTCACTCAACATGCTCAAGTGGTGTCCACTCATACTCTCCCTCCTAGAGTATTTGGGTGTGTAGCTTATGTGCATATTCAGAAAATCCATCGTACTAAGTTGGACCAGTGTGCTTTGCGGTGTGTGTTTGTCGGTTTCTCGCCTCACCAGAAAGGATATAAATGTTATCACCCTGAGACTCGACATATGTATGTTACCATGGATGTGACCTTTTCGGAATCCGAGTATTTTTATGCTCTCGTATCTACATCTTCAGATCACCAGGGGGAGAGATCTAGTGGTGATCTGGAATGGTTGGACCTAGGGGGAGACACTGTTGCCGAGATCAATAGTGAAGAGGCATGTGCCGAGAAGGAATTAGAATTACACATGGCTTCTACCGAGCCACGTGAGGTGGAATCTACTTATGCTTCATAAGAGCTTGAGACGGCTGAAGTGCTGTCAGAACAGCCATGGCAGAAGCTTGCCGAGAGCAGTGTGCAATCACAGCTGCCATCTGTGGAATCTACTGATGTGCCCCCTCTCTTTCTAGCTCCACTGTGCCGCCCAATTCATCTTCTTTGGATATACCTGAGGTAATTATTATGAATGATTATGTAACTAATACAAGTAATGATGTAAGTACATATAAGTTGCCACCGAGACAAAATCGAGGTGTGCCACCTGTCAGATTCTCTCCGGAAGGGAAAATGAAGTATCCAATAGCCAACTATGTCTCATGCAATGGTCTCGCACCAGAGCGCCGAACGTTGGTGGACAATATGGAGTCTGTTCAAGTACCAACCCGTGTGGAGGAAGCTCTGAAGGATCCAAAGTGGGCAAAAGCAATGGATGAAGAAATGTTGGCGTTACAGAAGAATAATACCTGGGAAGTGATGTCGTTGCCAAAAGGGAAGAGAACATTGGATGTCGATGGGTATTTACGATCAAATACAAAGTTGATGGATCAATAGACAGGTACAAAGCAAGGTTGGTAGCTAAAGGATACACCCAAACATATGGTGTAGATTACCAGGAAACCTTCTCTCCGGTTGCCAAGATGAATACGGTACGTGTTCTGATTTCTCTAGCTGCAAATATGGACTGGCCATTAAAACAGTTTGATGTGAAAAATGCTTTTCTTCATGGGAACTTGGAGGAAGAAGTATATATGGATTTTCCTCCAGGGTATAGTGCTGGTGGAAATACAGGAGTATGTCGGTTGCGTAAGTCTCTCTATGGACTTAAACAATCGCCTCGTGCGTGGTTTGATAGGTTGACTCAAGTTATGAAAAAGATTGGGTATCATCAGAGTCATTCTGATCACACGTTGTTTGTTAAACGAAGGCAGGGAAAAGTGACAGCATTAATCATCTATGTAGATGACATGATTATCACTGGAGATGATTTTGATGAAATTTTGAAGTTGCAGGGTAATCTTGCGTCCGAGTTTGAAATAAAGAACGTAGGGGATTTGAAGTACTTTCTTGGGGTTGAAGTTGCTCGTTCTCCGAAGGGTATCTTCTTGTCCCAACGTAAGTATGTTCTAGATTTGTTAAAAAAAACCTGTATGCTGGGGTGTAAGCCGGTAGATACTCCTATTGTTGAGAAACATCATCTATGCTTGGATATGAATCAAAAATCAGTTGATAAAGGGAGATATCAGAGACTTGTAGGAAGACTAATTTATTTGGCTCATACACGTCCGGATATTGCATATGCTGTGAGTGTAGTGAGTCAGTTTATGCACTCACCGAATGTAGATCATATTGCTGCAGTTATGCGTATTTTAGCATATCTGAAGTCTGCACTAGGAAAATGAGTACTATATGGGAAGCATGGACATTTGAAGGTTGAGGGGTTCACAGATGCCGACTGGGCAGGAAATGTAAGTGATAGACGATCTACTTCTGGGTATTTTACTTTTGTGGGAGGAAATTTGGTTACATGGCGAAGTAAGAAACAAAAGGTTGTATCGAGATCCTCGGCTGAGGCCGAGTATAGAGGCATGGCCCACGGCATTTGTGAGGTTCTTTGGGTTCGAAAACTTCTTTGGAGTCTTGGGTTCAAACCAAAGGAGACCATGAAACTATATTGTGATAATAAGTCAGCAAGAGATATAGCTGATAATCCAGTGCAGCATGATAGGACAAAACATGTGGAGGTTGATCGACATTTTATTAAGGAGAAGCTTGAGTAGAAGATTGTGTCCATACCGTTTGTGAATTCGGACGAGCAACTTGCAGATATTCTTACCCATGCTGTGTGTAGTCGAAAATTTGTTGACTCACTGGTCAAGTTGGGCATGTGTGATATCTATGCACCAACTTGAGGGGGAGTGTAAATCGTGAGTCAATGTTAGGGAAAGAAAAGGAATGTAAATGTTGTAAATACTAAGAGTCCTTTTCTAGGAAGGATTGTTCTTTATTATTTGTTTCCTTTTAGAACACGAATTGTATGTATATATTTCAAGGAAGTAATACAATGAAGATTACCTCGTAAAATTCTATTATTCATTTGTTCTTTAAACATACCTTAAATAGTATCATATCGATCCCAATCTAATTATATATACCAAACAAGGCCTATAAGTGGTGATAAAGGTCGGATACGGCTTCGATCTTAGCTCAATTTTCTCCTAACCTATCTAATTAATCTGCTTTTCAATGACTACTGACTAACCTAGCTAGATGACAAGATTAAAAGACGGTATTTTTTAATTCTTCATGTAAATAGTAGATTTCACAATGAAAAACTGTATATAAATATTTGTATATATATTAATCTACTGATTTGTCAATGAAAAACTATATATTAATCGCAGAAAGGCTGCTTTAATTTGTGCTTCAGTTAGAAGTTTAGAACAATGGTTGACTTTGTTAATTTTGTTCTTTAAACTAACAAGCAGTCCTTCATAAATTATGTTGGAAAACATCAGCATAAAGTTGTAAATCCACAAACTAGTTGGCACATCCTTTTACAAGTGACTCATTTATATAAGCACAAGATACATGATCATTATGATATTCTTATCCCCACTAGTTTCTGCTGTGGAATAAAACCTAATTAATTACAAAACAGAATATTAAACTTTGCAATTTCAGCGAAAATATGAATATTCTTGTAACAAAAACCTAGAAATGACATATACAAGTTCAATATAAATACAAACCATTCAAGTGCTGGACATGTCTGATGATCGATTTGCATGCAATGTCATGGTGTTTTGCGCTGCCGGCGACAATCGAGCCAACAAAACAGACCCTGTGCTTAATTAGGTTTCACAAGGTCTTGAGTTCATGGATGTAATAACAGACATAACGGGTGTGCTTGATCCACTTTTCAATTTTATGTTAGTTGCTTAAAGATTAGGCAGTGTAATAGCTTAGTAGCTAAGTAAAATTGAAAGCTAGCAAGTGGCCCTTTATCATAGTGATGGAAATGCGTTGAGCCCTTGCATGACGGTGTTGGTCCAAACTCCGTCGGTAGCTAATCTAACAAAATCTATCATATGACAAAAAAAAAAAGTAAAATTGAAAGCTATATATAACATCTTTTGTATTCACTTTAGGCGGTTAATGAAGTCAGATCTCTTCTCTTCTTCTTTTCGACTTCTGCTTCCTCTGCATTTGTCAAAATTGTTTCATTTTTGCTTCTTCACAAACCAAAGATTACCAGATAGTTATTAGGATGACGCCATTCCTGATAGTTTAATGGGATGAGTTAACTTGAGATTTTTGAAGGATTTTAGTTATAAATTCAGGAGTGTTTAACCATGATTTTATAAAATTTATGAAAGCACACGAGCATTCTATCATAATTTTAGAGAATTGTGTTTATACTAATTGATCATAAATATCATCATGTATGTATTCAATCATGATTTTAAAAGAGTTTATGTACATGTGCTGATTAGTATCTTGCCATGTTTGAACTTTGTCCTAGCAACGCATAACGTACCATGAAGAAGTGCCCATTGTTGATAAAGTGCGAACATATTTTCATATTTTATTAACTAATCCATTTATTGTAGCCCTACTAACAAGTTTGATAAGATTTGAATTTTTGGAATAGTAAAAATGTCGCAAGCATGCACCTCACATACTAAGGGCTAATTTGAGATTATTGTGCATTTTTTACAACAACAAAACAAAACAAAAAACAAAAAACAAAATCTACGGATTATGTTTTCATCACAATCAGCTGTACAATCAAATATTTGTTGAGATCTCTTGCTATTCAAGATTTGAGCGGCATAATCATCATTTACCTTGCCCTTTTCCTTCAACCTTTGTGCCTTGTTTCGTCCCATAGCCCTAGGTATGAAACCTTCACCCGAAGACGGATTTTCTACCCTTGTTTGTTGAACGGTAGGAGATCCATCTTCATCCATATCTGCAGCTGAGGATGCAGTTCCGAACATCGGCGTTAGGACCTACTCTATGTTGAGGTGGATCTTCAAATAACACTCACCCTTTACAAATTTCCCAACAACTGTGAAACTGAAAGGGTTTCGAGCTGCCCACCATGTACAATTCCTCCGCTTGGCGTACCTAGAAAATATAATTACAAAACTTAAAGGAAATTAATTTATGAAATTAAATGTAATATAATTAAATGTATTTACAAAAATTAAAGGAAGGCAATTCATGAAATTAAATGTAATATAATTAAATATTTAAAATAAATTGTGAAAACACTTACTTCATCGTAGTAGTTAGCGCCGCTTTCATGTCTACTTGCGGCTGCTAACAGTGCTTGATGCCATTTGTTCAAACTTGGGTGAAGATGTTTCTTTTATCTTGAAGAACAACTCTCGTGGTTTTGGACATTCAGTGGAGTGGTGCCTTCGTAGGACTCTAAGTATTTTTTGGACACACGAGTCCAAACACCTTCACTTGTTTGAGAACTCCCCCTCACACTATCTTCCGACACCCATCTATAAGCCGTGCAAAGAGCTTCATCTTCTTTTCGGGTCCAAGCCCTACCTTTTATTGCAGACGAGGCCATTTGAAAATCATTGAAATAATTGAAGGAAATATTTTTGAAAGAGGTAAGAAAATATGAGAATTGAAATGGTGTAGGAATGGTGACAAATTTGCGAGGAATGGTGAATGAATGGTTTCGGTATTTATAGGAAAAAAAATATAATTGTTAAGAATTAAAAAAATAAAAAAAAAGGCCCAAAAAAACCAAAAAAAAAAAACAATTGAATCCAACGGTAACTGGCGTCAGCTAGCCGTTGGATTCAAAAATTTGTTTAAGAATACCTGTCGGATATAACCAACAGGATTAATAATAATGCTATCGATTATATCCGACAGCAATTCTTAAATTCCTGGCCCAGCCCAAGGTTGGCTTGCTCCTTTAGGCCAGCCGGTTGGCCCTTTAGCCCTTTCAAATTATGTTGGCCCCACAAGCCCTCTGGCCTAGCCCTCGGTTGAAGACAATTTTTGGGCTATTTTTGGCCCTCAAGCCCTCTGGACCATTCGGTTAAAGATGACCTTAGATAGCTTATGTGGGCTCTTGCAAAATCTTTTGAATTATTTGACAAGAAAAGCAAATTTATCAAGTACCTGACCAATTTTTTTTTAAGTGATTGTGAAGCTAGAATGATCTATGGGCACGAGCACTCAAGAAAGACGATATTCGATAAGGGATATGGTTGTTGGGAATTATTTTTTTTTGGCGAAAATAACTATAATAAACATATTTGAGGTTTACATAAATGATCATTTTTCAATAACGACGATAATTGATCATACATCGACGACGCAACGATGACGTAACGACAACACAACAAACATATATCGATAACGTAATAAACACCAATTATTTCAGTAACAAAATGTCAAAATATGTTTATTGTGGCTAAAGCGAACTAAAAATGATAAATAAATAAATAATTGGGCCTCAATAGTTTACAGCTTAGTCTGATAATGCACCAAATGCTTCACTGTTTTTATATTACTTAGTCCATGACAAGCCAATACAGCTTAGTCCTGAAGTTAGTCTTGTTCGAGACAATATGTCGTAACAAACACAACGTAAAAGTCTAAGTAACCGTACACTTTGATGAAAAGTGTAAAAGTTCTGAAGTTAGTCCAAGTAACTGCACAATATGTCGTAACAAACACAACGTAAAAGTCCTGAAGTTAGTCTTGTTCGAGACAATATTCTTTTTTTGACTCTCTAGCCATCTTTGTGCTTCTGGAAACCCTAGGTCCTGTCCTGCTCTGTCAACCACTTCTATGGTGGATACGACTCCAAATCCTTTATATTTCTCTTCCTTCCAACCTTTGGAAGCTAAAGCTACAGGGCAATTGAAGTCTTCTGGTAAGAATTTCAAGCAGGTGTGGAGTACTCAAGACCAGGTACCTTTTGTTTCAGAGGATGTGTCCTCATCCATTATCCCTGTGCAAACTGAGCCATTTTTCAAGAATAAGTTATTGGGTATTGGGAAGATAGTGGATAGCTATCTCAACTTAGGTACAGAGGATGACCATTTCAATATTGGGGATGGAGAATTTGAAGTCACTAATACTGAAATGAGCCTTGATATTCATTTTGCTGCTAAGGTGAAGGAACAAATGTACAAGTATCGGCATAATTCAGTCATTATGAAATTCGTAGGGAAATGCCATACCTATAATTTTGTGCTTGCTCATTTAAAACAACAGTGGAACTTGAAGGG
The DNA here is from genome assembly GCA_036320875.1 of Cotoneaster glaucophyllus. Taxonomy (NCBI): domain Eukaryota; kingdom Viridiplantae; phylum Streptophyta; class Magnoliopsida; order Rosales; family Rosaceae; genus Cotoneaster; species Cotoneaster glaucophyllus. Next base: position 29,031,107 of record CM070066.1, on the reverse strand, counting down.
ACCAATGCAATTTGTTGACATGGCGAATGATTTCTTTATTGTTCGTTTCTTACTAGAGGAAGATCTCATTTTTGGTTTAACTGGTGGCACATGGATTATTGATGGGCAGTATCTAGCGATTCAGCAATGGACACCCAATTTTTGTGCAGCGGAATAGGAGATTTCCCATCTTATTGTTTAAGTTCGTCTTTCGGGATTGCATATTGATTATTTGAATAAAGATATTGTGCATCATATTGCTAATATGGTAGGTACCCTTTTTATAACATTGCCAAGGGGTAAGTATGCTAGAGTTTGTGTAGAGTTTGATCTAAAGCAACCTTGAGGCCTTGCATCCTTGTTGAAGGAAAGCCAATACGTTTGCAATATGAGAATCTTCCATCTCTGTTTCAAATGTGGAAGAGTTGGGCATGTTCCAAGAACTTTACCCTCGTGGGATTATAGATAAGGTCACCCCAATTGTGACACAAACAGATAAAAATGAGGCCCATGATGGGGCTATGAATACGAATAGAACAGTCAAATAGGTGGTGTTAACACATGCAACTCCAAAGATTATTGAGAATGAAATTGGTCCATGGAATTTAGTTCCCGCTCATAGGCGTGCACGAAAGCTTCTTTTTAATAATGAATCTACTAGTGAGTCTAAATCACATGAGCTTTTTGGTTCTCGTTTTGATGCTTTAAGGAAGAAAGATAAGGTAAAAGGAATTAAGAAGGGTGCAGATGCTGCTTAAAAAGCTTTGGCCACTGCTGATAATGTCATATAAAATCAATCGCAATTTATTCAAGCAAAAGAATATGCTATGGTTAATAGCAATCATGCTGGTGGTATTGAGGGAAAAAGGAAGGTAGGGAGACCTAGGAAGGCTTCAAAGAATAAAATAATAAATTATCTTCAACTCCATCATTTGTCATTGGTTCAGGGACTGTTTCTGCCAAAGTAAGACTAATCTGAGATAAAAAAAAATAACAACCAAACTCTTGCTCCAATTTTGCCTCATGTTTCTTCGATACTCTCATCTGGTGCTTAGGGAGAACATATTGCGAATGGAGATCAGGATGGTGGTCAGGGAGTTATGACCACAACTGAGAACCCTCTCATTTTTGGACATCAACCACCTAGCATATCACTTCTAGTTGTTAAAGGTGTAATGAATATGGTGAATAGTCAGGAATCTGACTAGTGTATTTCTTTGGTTCCTGAGAGTCTTATGGAGCATAAGCAGGGTGCTAGTGTGCCACCAGATACATGTATGTCTGACGCGAATGCACTTGTATGCCATGAAACATCCTCTAGTCAAGAGAAGGAGTTGTGGGCTTGATTGTTGATTATTCATAGAACCTCTATAATCCGAATTCTTTATGTTTTCAAAACATTTGTTTGGAATATTCATGGAGCTGCTAGAAGACGAGCTTGTAATGTATTAAAAGGTTTTGTTTCTTTGCATCGAATGGATATCTTAGTATTTTGGAGCCTCGGATTAGTGGGGCAAAGGCTATGCAAGTTTGTAAACAATTTGGATTTTCTCACTATGAGATTGTGGATGCTATAGGTTTCTCTAGTGGCGTATAAGTCTTGTGGAATGATTGGCATGTGTGTATGGAGTCGATTGCATTAATGGACCAATCCATTACAATGTGTGTTTCCCTTATTTCTAGTCATAAATGGTTGTTTACTGCTTATATACTAGTCCTTGTCAACAACACAAAGATAGCTTATGGTCTTTTCTTGACGGTGTAGCTGTTAATAGTCATTTGCCATGGATTTTAGCATGGAATTTTAATCAGTTGCTTTGCAACAATGAAAAAAAATGAGGTGCTAATGGGTACAAATTGGGGGCTTTCATTTTTGGGTTAATAATCATGGTACAGTGGACTTGGGATATTTGGGGAATCAATTTACATGGAATTCAAAAGATCAATTTGGAAGAATTATTAAGGAACAACTTGATAGAGGAAATATGTAGCCAACCTTGGAGATGTTTGTTCTCTGACTGTTTTGTTAAACATCTTCCAAGAATGATTTGCGATCACTGCCACTTCTCATTTGTTTGGGAAGTAATCAATTGCTGGATCTGCATTTGAAGCCTTTCAGATTCGAGCCTCTGTGGATGAAAAATGCTCAATTTTAAGGTTTTGTTAAGGAAAATTGGACCGTTCACTCTGGGCACATTTGCTAGAAGATTTTAGATCTTACTTCTAAGTTATGGAGATGGAACTATGAGGTTTTCGGTCACCTTTCTCATAAGAAGAAAAACTACTAGCCATAATTGAGGAAATTCAAAAACACTTTTCTTTTCAACCTTGAGAAACAACTTATTGAGGAGATGAATTGTGTTCTTGATCAAGAAGAGATTTTCTGGTTACAAAAATCTAGGATCCAATGGTTGAAGGAGGGTGATAAAAATTGCCACTTTTTCCATCTTTCTACTGTGATTCGATGACGTAATAAAATTGAAGGCCCGATGAATGAGCAAGGGATTTGGATACAAGACAAGGGTATGTTGAAGGATGTTGCGGTAAATCACGTTATTCAATTATTCTCTGATGATATGGCATTTTCTCGGAATACTATTTTGCCCCGCTTGTTTTCCATATTATCTCAATATGATATTGAGTACCTTAACAAGGAGGTGTCGGAGTTGGATGTGAAGAACATTTTTTTTCCTATTGGGCCTCACAAGGCACCTGGACCTAATGGTTACCCTGCTTCTTTTTACCAAAATTGTTGGAATATTTGTGGTAAAGACATTATAAGCATAGTGCAATATTGTTTTCGATCTGGTTTTCTCCCTCTTGGTTTAGGTGACAATCTTATTGTACTTGTTCCTAAAGTTAAGGCCCTGCAACTAATCTCTCAGTTTCGCTCAATCAATTTATGTTGTACTCTTTACAAAGTGGTCACAAAGTTGTTGGTTAAACGACTCAAACCTATTTTGACAAAGATTGTTAACCACAGTAAGTGAGTTTCATTCCAGGTAGACATATCACAGATAATATGTGTTAGCTCAAGAAGTTTCCCACAGTTTTCGAAAACAAAAGGGAAGAAGGGATATATGGCTTGGAAGATTGATCTAATTATGCATTATGTCACCCAACTTAATTTTCAAATTCTAATGAATGGTGAGTTATCTCAATCTTTCACTCTGTAAAGAGACGTTGGTCAAGGTGATTCACTTTCTCCTTATTTATTTGTCTTATGCATAGAGAAATTGTCTCACCTAATTCTTGAGGCAGTTTTGACAATAAAAAATTCTTGAGGTAGTGAATTGCAAATCTTGGAAAGCGATTAAAGTTTCTCTCCAGGACCAATTATTTTAGATTTGATGTTTGCCAATGATGTTATTATTTTTTTTAGGCTTCTCGAAAACAGGCTCGAGTGGTTAAGCGTTGTCTCGAGACTTTTTGTCTTTCTTTTGGGCATCAAATCAATTTTGAAAAGTCAAGATTATATTGTTGTCCAAATACTTCAAATGCTTTGGCAGTGGAGATAAGTGATTTGTGTGGTTCCCCGCTTACTAAAGATTTGGGAAAGTACCTTAGGGTTTCTCATATTCACTCTAGGGTCTCTAAAAATACTTATAAGGAGATTGTGGAGAAGATGCAAAAAAGGCTTGCTACTTGGAAAGCTCATTCTCTCTTTGGCTGGTAGAATGACGCTGATCTAAGCTGTAACCAAGGTATTAAATATCGATGATATCGGAAATATCAATAGTCCAAAAACACGGAAATATCGATGGAAATATCGGGATATTATCGATATCGATAAAAATTGAATAAAAGCCACGGAAATTGTAAGAAAAACTTGGAAATTTTTATTGAAATTTTGCAGGATGTTTATTTAGTCAATTATCTATTAGTTTATCACAAAAAATTGGAAGGAAATGCATTGCATGATGGATTTAACTGATTTAAGTTGATTATATAGCGAGCTGGCAAACATTATGAGTGTAGAAAATGTGTAGTAATGCTATACGGTCTATGCAAGTCTATAATTAGAAGTCATACTTTGAAAGGCATGTTCTGTGCCATTTGCCAATTCTCTTTTAATTTTGTTATCTATTAATCGATTGGAGAAAAAACTCTTAATTTTCTTCTAAATGTATCCCTCTCACAGTAATGAAATACAAAATAAAAAGACACGGACGTAGCCTGAAACTTGGGTTGAATTGAATGAACCATATAAATACTTGTGTTTCTTGTATGCTTGCACAATTTTACATCTTGACTACACTAATCCAATTTTTATCTCGTTCATTTGCAAACATGCATTTTAAAGAAAACCAATATCGATATTTCATATTGTTTGAATTGGCCAACTTTGCACTAAAATCATCTTGTAACAAAAAGAATTAAGCTTTAAATCTTGCACATAGATGATAGACCATGAGAGAAAGTATTGTTACATGAGAGCTCTGTGCAACTCTATATTAAATTTCATCTTGGTGATTCAATGAAGGCTTATTAATTTGCATCCCATATTATAATCCAATGGGGTCTCCCAGCTTGTGACAGTTGAGTGCATAAATCCCACACACTTATCACGTATAGGACTTATTAGGATAGTCAATGGGATGAGAGAACGATCCCCAAGAAGTAAGCAACTTAATGGACAAGATGCGTACGAGTCCCACATCGGCTAGAGTAAAGTAAGAGAAGATAGCAGGTGCTATAAAAAGGAGTGAGAAGCAACAATGCAACATACTTACCTCACCTGGACGGGGTCAATGAGCGGTCAGGAAGGCTCATGGCCTAGGTTGGTGACCTTCATTAGGGTGCCAGCTCAAGGCTAATATCGCGATATTAGCGATATTATCGATATTATCGCGATATATTGCCTAAATTATGCATTAAAATGCTAAAAATATCGTTTTTGCGATATTATCGCGATAATATCGATATATTGACGATAATGAAGTGGATAAGTGTGAAAATATCGCAAGATGAAAAAAACGATAATATCGATATTTTGGTCAATGGCTGTAACCTTGGCTATCCCTGTTTATGTGATGCAAACTATTAAGTTGCCGATCACTATTTGTAATCCACTTGATAGGGGCTTAATAAAAATTTTCTATGGGGCTCCATTCAATCCAAATCCAAATAAAAAATTCCTTTGGTTAAATGGAGTCAGGTGTGTTTACCTAAAAGTACAGGCGGTTTAGGGTTGAAGAATATGAAGGCTATGAACTTTGTTCTTATGGCAAAAAATGCTTGGCGAATATTACAAAATGATGATGAACTTTGGACTCATGTTTTCCGAACAAGTATCTTGCTATAGGGAGTAATTATTTATTTGAACATGCTAATTGACAGAAGGCTTCTAGTACTTGGAGGGGCTTTATTGATGGAGCTGGGTTATTGAAAAAAGGTCGGTCTTGTTGTATTGGCTCTAGTGAGAACACTGCTTTTTGGATGGATTCTTGGTCCAAATGTGGTATTCTCCAACATCATATTTTATTGCCACTATCACAAGAGATGATTAATATTACAGTGGTTGACTTTTATTCAAATGAGGGATGGAATATTGACCAACTTCTATAGTGGCTTCCAAAAGAAATTGAGGATCAAATTGTCAACAGTCCTATTAATATTATGGATGGTGCTCATGACAAAAGTATTTGGAATGAGGCTAGTGATAGAAACTTCATTGTTAAGTTCGTTTATAATCTTGCTATTCGAGTGTTTGAATGTTCGGATAAGAGGTGGAAGTCTATCTGGCAATGTCATTTACCTTCTAAAGTGAAATATTTCATGTGGCTCCTATTATTGGATAAACTTCTCACTAATAATCAACAATTCAAGCAGGGGTTAGTTGCTAATCCTTCGTGATACAAATGTATACACATCAGTGAATCTATTGCGCATGTATGCAAAGATTGTCTTATTATTGTTCAGGTATGGCAAAGTCTCAATGTTTCAATTTATTTTTTCAGCCTCGGGGATATCTTTGAATGGCTGCATAATAATTTTTCTTCGAGACTCTCTCCCTTGACCATTTTGATTGGCGTCTTATGTTTGTCACCTGTTGGTTCATTTGGCACTGGAGAAATAAGAGCATTTTTCAAAGTGACTTTATATTCCCTAATGATCCCAAAATTATTATTCTCACTTACTGTCACAAATGGCTACAAGAAAATATTATTACTTCTCATAAGGCCCATAGCCTTTACTTTAGGAACCACCTCCAGAAGGGTCGTTTAAACTAAATGTGGATGGTTGTAGAAAAGGCCGCCTTAATTTTATTGGACCAGAATGTGTTAGGAACTCTTTTGGAGCTTGGGATGTTGGGTTTTGTGTTAATCTTGGGCGTGGGGACATTCTCAACGTTGAAATTTGGGGAATCCTTTTGGGATTACAACTTGCTTGGGATAAAGGGTTTCATCGCCTTTTGGTGGAGTCTGATTCTGCAATTGCAGTCCAGCTGATATCACATGGTGCCACTGATAATCATCCTATTGGTGAATTGATTCAAGATTGCCGTTTAATGTTACTGTGTGACTGGGAATATATATTCGTCATATCCATCGTGAAATGAGTTTTGTTACTGATGAGTTAGCCAACCTGGGCATCTCTCATCCTTTATGTATGGTCTATTTTGAGTAAGCTCCATCTTCTTGTAAGCAGTTATTATTGTCTGATATGTCGGTGTTGGAAATGTGCCCTAAAACCAATCATATGATGATACTTTACGGACATTTCACATGTTAACCTAATCTAGTTTAATATAAAGGGCAAAGATTATTGTTTAAAGCCGTCTCATATAAATGTTATATGCTTAAACGATAAGTCCAATGAATATATAATTGGGAGAATGTGCTCTAAATAAGTTAGATTCAAGAGACCATTCTCTTTCGTACACATATCCTAAACGTTCCTGATCATAGGATTGCCAATTGGGCATTGATAGTTCGTTAAGATCAGTACGTGCTATGTCTTCTCTTAAGGAGAGTGACTGGTCTCGAGTCATTGGTGTGACTGACACCAAGACAAGCATGTAGGTGCTCAATAAAGAATGAGTCCAGTGAACACGATCAACAATGAGTTCTCATACTCATGTCACATGAGAACTCATGGTTGGGATAATGCAAAGTAGTCCTTTGACCTAAGGCATCATAGTTGTCTTGTGGTTAGGTCCTGTGTCCACGGCATAGTTGGGGATAAGCCACTTAGCCATGGAGGCAAGTGAATGCACAACAAGGGATCTCTAACCTTCAAACTGTTTGAGGGAGAATACTCTATGATATGATTAAGAATCTCTGACCAGAGTATGAATAAGATTTTGGAAGTCGTTCCAAATCACATTCAAGGTAATCATATAAGTAAAAGAATCACATTGGATATTAGACATGAATAAACTATCAAACCAAACAATGTGGTCAAGAGTATTGCATTAGAGAAAGACCGTATTGCATTGTAATCCTAAACTGAATAAGTTCTCCACCTCTTCTGATTAGCTTGGGTAGCCATGACATACTGCTAGGTGTCACTCATGGTTTGTGAAAGCCCTAAAGGTGTATAATCACTAAAGGGAGAATTGAAAGTATGTTTCAATTCACAATCGATTTGAAGAGTTCTAATCGCTCATTGCCTCGCTAAAATGAACCTAATGGATCGTACACCGAGTAAGGTAGAGATTGAAGAAACAAAGGAGATGAGTAAGGATAATTAAATGGTTTAATTATTTATGGCTAGGATTAATTAATATGTTAATTAATCAAACGAATAAGTTCGTTATAGACCTCGGGTTAGTTTTGGGCCGTAAGGCCCAATGTGCTTTGAATGTCAAGTCTAATAACTCAAGTTGTATGACAACTTGAAACACAAAGGGCCTCAAAGCCCAAAGAACCCAATATGGCTGGCCATAAGAGTGAGGGGTAGTGAACTTGGCTTAATTGCAAGTTTGCCACTCCATTGTGAGGTAGTATAAAGCAACTTTGTAGCCATTTCCTCCTAAGGGTTTTCTTTGAGGAAATTGGAAAGAACACAAGCTCTCATTTTCTCTCTAAGAGGCCGGCCACCCTAGAGGAAATTAGGTAGCAATCTTACTTCCTCTAGGTCACTCATCTCTTCATCAATGCTTTCCTTGGTGTGGAAAATGAGAGGTTCTCTATTTTGGGAACTTGGAGAATCATTTCAACCATCCTCCTCCAAGAAATCCATGGAGCTAAGAAGCAAGGAATGAAGGCCCTCTCCTTGGGTGATTAGCCTTTGCTTATGCAAAGAGGAATCAACAAAGGTATAAGATTTCTCAACTCACTTTGTTCTTGAGTTGAGTCATGGTTCACCACAACTACTAGGCTTTGAATTTCATGGGTGAAGTTTTGTTTTGAGTGCATACAAGCATGATTCCGTCTTTAATTGTTAATTGCATGTCATAGATGTTGCTCAAATGAACTTGTTTTTTCACAAATATTTCCTTTAGTCGGGAATCTCTTGGCCTCGTGACATTATTTTGCAATTTCTTTTTTGTCGGGCTATTAGCACCTTTGTTTAACCCAAAAAAAGACACATTTTTATGAACATATTGTTTGGATGTGATGGTAGTTTGCGTAAATTACGTGATTTCTATAATATAATTTCTCAACTAAAAGGCGAGTGTTTTCAGTAATGTGTTTTACAAATTATGAGATGAATAAATAAAGAGGAAGAGAGACATGGACATAAAAGTCAAAACCCCCTCTTCTTTGAAAACATCCAATAGTTTCAAGGCTCAAGACTTCAATTTTTAGAATTTGGATTGTACTCTCACAGTATGACTGACCTCAATTTGGCCTTTTTAATCATTTTTTTTACCTCCTTTATATATACAATTTTTGTTAATAATATTGTTTTACTTGTAAGCAGTGGCGTTGCGAGAAATTCAATCCGCAGATAAACCTTCAAGTTACACACATATATAATTCAAATTTGCATTGCATCTAATTTGAAAAATAAAATAAAATTAGAAAGCCTAGTATCTTATGATCGCTTTAGGTTATTCCTTCTTTATTATGTAGTATCTTTAAGATGGCAAAATTAAGTCTATAAATATTAGAGGACGGTTAAAAGTGGCATAAAAAGGCACAGTCACATAAATACCCCTTAAAACTCAAACTCGCGCTCATTTTGTCTATTGAAACTAATTTTTTCTCACATACCCCTTACCCCTAGAAGTATATTACCTCTCACTATGCCCCATAAAAAAATCTGTAAAAATTCGTTAAACCTTCTAATGTGGCACAAATGAGAGTTTATTCCTTCGTTGTCCCTTCCCTTTCTTCCGCCATGGAAGAGCAACCATGGCTGCCATCTCCTCCATCACCCAACCCTCATTCTTCTTCTGTCGCCCACCTTCCTTCTCAATCCGCCAAGTGAGAGTTGATGGTTTCACCATCTGGTGGCAACCTATTTCTAAAAAAATCCTACTTTTTAAGACCCACTTTACAAGATTCCTCCATTGATGAACCCTTTTTCAAGCTCCCACCTTTTTTGTCATCTCTAATCCAATTATAAGCCATATAAATGGCTTTGTTCTTCACCCACTTTACAAAATTACTCCACTTCTCCCATCTGGAACATTTATACTTCATCACTCAGTTCACAGTTTTGTCTATTTGACTGAATGGACGAAAATGGGGCATAGTGAGACATGTACTTCTATGTAGTTTTCCTCTTCACTTAGTATTACGGTCTATTGGTATCTACACTAAAGGGGTGTAGGAATTTGCTAAACCTCACAATGGGTTCGCAATAATGTGGTTCAAATTCACCTATGGCGAGTGTTGGGCCCAAAAATGTCACACTTCAATCCAACCAAGTCTCAAGGCCCAATTGTTATGCAAAGCCTACATTTAAGCCCAAACAAATGCCAAGGCGCGAGATCGATGGGGAATATATTTACCAACATGCCATGCCACGGTGTTTAAATCGGATATTCACGCCATGCTTTCTTAGCCACAATTCATGCTAAGCCCAAATCACATATTCAGGGCTTGCCAAGTGGATTATGGTGTGGATCGTTACGAAAGGTTATCGAGCCTACGTGGAATCGGGGCACAGAAGACTTTGAGTCGCTTGGGAGCCAAAACATCCAAGCCCATATCCTGTGTATTTCATGCAGGCATCATTGAGAGAGAACTAGCCTAGTTTATCCATTTTCCTAGAAAGCCAACCCCCTTGGTTAGGATTAAACTACATTCTTGCATTAAATGCATGTTAAGCCCAGCAAGTCAGGGATTTAATGCTGATTTTCCCTTCCCAACCTTTACAGACAGCCAACACACAAAAGCCGTGAAACGCACTACCATATTTAGCTCATGCGAAAGGCTGCCCTGGGAAAGCTGGGCCTCGAAAGTAGAAATTTGCAGGTCTCAACAGTGTAACTAGTTTACACCAAAATGGAAATAATAGGATAGTTAGGGAGAAATGAGGGGAAGACCAAACCACAAATGGATATTCCTTTGAAACCCAAAGAATAAGCTTTCACTTACGTAAGGAGGGAGAGGAGCCATTAGAAGGGGATTCAGATTAACAGAAAGGATGAGATAGAGAAAACGTAGTGAGAGATAACCACCCAGGAAGAAGCCCAGAAAGTTCCATTTTAGTCCAGATGCATACTCCAAGCATCAGGCATCACCATTCATGCAACCTTGGCAATTTCTACAAGCCTTCTATCAAACATCTTAACCATTAGAAGCCTTGCTAACACCCTGGGAAAGCCCAAAACATGCAGCTATGAATGCCATGCAACCATGCCAACCTTCTCTCTTTCATCTAAATTGATAATCTTCTAACTTCCGCACCACGCTTCACTTGAGCAAGTCATTATCTTGATATTTCATGCTATCTTCGAGCCATTGATGTTACCCGGGTATTTTCTAAGACAAGCTAACTCTTTTGAGATATTCTGGGACCTGTTATGAACCCGTACCAAGGGAGACAAGAGGATGTTCTCCAATCTTAGGTCTACCTCGACCTAAAAGTCCCCCAACAGCGAGAATAAAAAATGTAACCTCTCACTTACAAGTGAAGAGAAATACCAATAGACCGTAATACTAAGTGGCCCTTCTAGGTAGTTAAGTGAGGAAAATGGCCACTTAGTACTACGGTCTAGTGGTATTCTTCTTCACTTGTAAGTGAGAGGTCTTAGGTTCAATTCTCGCCAAAAGCAAACTTGAACCACATTATTATGGCTAGCCCATTGCGAGGCTTAGGCCATCTTCAATGGAGATGGCTATAGGCCAAATTTCAGCCCAAAATGCTCCAAAACCTAACCTAACCAAGCTAAGTTTTAGCCCTTTGGCCATTGGATTGGGCATTGTTAGCCAGCCAGCCCATTTGCTGGGCCCAGTCTATGAACACCCAACAATTACTTGACATCAGCTAGCTATTGCTAGCTTACGTCATGTAGCCGTTGGATTTTTTTTTTTAAGGATGAATTAAAAAAAATTAAAAATCTATTTTTTTTTTTCCCTATAAATACTTAAGCCATTTCTGACATCCTTTTCATCCTTCCATACTATCTTATCTCATTTTATTTCAATTTTTCACATTCTATTCACCTCAAACACTCTTTTCATACACACCTCTTTCTTACATCTTCCAATAATCTACATTTAAAATTTTCAATATTTTTTCAAATGGCCACATATTCAACCAAAGAAAAGGCTTGGACCCGAAAAAAAGATGAAACTTTTTGCAAGGCTTATAGATAGGTCTTGGAAGATAGTATCAAGGGTATTTCATAACCAAGTGAAGGCATTTGGACTCGTACGCCCAAAAAGCACTATGAGTTCTACAAAGGCACCACTCAACCGAATCCCTTAAGTTCTTCATGATAGGAAAAAATAACTTCATCCAAGGTTGAACAAATGGCATATAATGGCCGAAAGAAGACATGCTAGCGGAGCCAATCTATACGACGAAGTAAGTGTTTTCACAAGTTCTTTAAAATATTTAATTATATTACATTTAATTCCATAATTTTTTTTTTAATTTTTGTAAATATTTTTTCTAGGAACGCCAAGTGGAGCAATGTATATGGATGACATGAAAAAAGCCTTTATTCATCAAGGTTGTTGGGAAATTTGTAAATGGTGGGTGTTATTTCAAGATCCACCTCAAGAAAATTTTGGTTCTACACCGGTGATTGAAAATATTTCCGGTAATACAGTTGGGGATGAAGAAGTATCTCCTGTCATTGAAGAAAATATGTCTCCAGTCAATCTTCCATGCCTAGGGTTATGGGACGAAACAAGGTTAGAAAATTGAAGGAAATAAGGAAAATGAGGAGTTAGCCTTTCGAGAGGAAATGACATCCTCATTACGATTAATAGCGGAGCAAAATGCCATTGCCAGGGAAGAAAGGAAGTGGAGACACAGACAACGGGCAAAACAAATACAAGAAGAGATGGATAATAGGAACATGGAAAAAGGACACCACGAATTATACTCCAATGAGTAAGGCATATTTTGAAAGGAAAAAAAGGGAAATTATGGCCCGACGAGAGTTGTTTTCAACATCCGACTATACTTTTACAATGGCAGATGAAGATCATTATTATTAATAATATTTAATATCTAAGTTGTAACCTTTAATATCGAAATTGTTGTAGTTTTAATATTTAAGTAGTTGTAGTCTTAATATTTAAGTTGTTGTAGTTTTAATATTTAAGATGTTGTAATCTTTAGTATTTAAGTTGTTGTAATTTTAATATTTAAGATGTTGTATTTCAATTAAGTTGTGATCTTTGAATTAATGTCTAAGTTGTTAACCAATAAGTTAAAGAACAAACTTAATTCAGTTTTTGAATTAATGTCTAAGTTGTTGTATATGTAGTTTAATTCAATTAACCAATAAGATAAAGAACAAATTTAAAAATAATAAATTATTGAGAGGCTAAAATATAGCTCTTTCGGTTGGATATGATATATAAATATAGTCTTACATTGTTCATTTTAAAATAATTTTTTTACAGGTTATAGTTCTGGATGGTGTTATATTTAGTCATTTCAGTTGGTGATGACCTTAACCCACTCCACCACTCCCTTAATGTAGATAATATCGTTTGTTAAAAAAAAAGAGGAAAATGAGTTTCAAAGGTAAATTCATAAATTCAAAAAAAAAAAAAAAAGGAGCTGGGCATTTAGGTGTATTGGACTCTACGACCCTTGATCCACCAATTGATGTCCCTCAAACCCATCTAAGTTGAGCCCATAAAACAAAGAAAAGGGCCCATCCAAGCCAACTATATTTATGGCGGGAAAATTATCACATCTTCGCGCCAAAATCCTGCCCGCCAAAGAAAGCAAACACTCTTTGCTGGCCAAACCCAACCTTCCAAACCCCAACGCTCTCCCCCTCTCTCTCTCTGGCCATGGCTTCCGATTCTTCTCCGGCGGACTTCAACAATGGTAAGCCCCTTCCTTCTTCTCTATTTCTCTCGAAAATCGGTTGTTTTCATGTGTCCGTAAATCTCAAATTCATTTTTTTTTTTATATATTTTGATGTCAAATTTCAACAGGGCCTTCTTCTCCTGATGACTTCTTATCGAGCCCAATCGGCAACACCTTCTCCTCTCCGGTGGACGCCACCCACCGCAGTCGGCGTCGATCCATTACCCCCTTGGAATTTGACACCCCGCGGGCGCAGCGGTCCCGGTTCGCCGCATCCGAAACAACACCAACGGCCACACGCCGCACCAACGGCCATAGTGCTGGCGCTGCCCCGACCCCCTCCTCCACTGACGGTGATGTCCCACCATCTTCTGAAGGCGGCGATGGGTACGGTGTGGACGAGGACCGACCCACATTTGTCTGGGGCACGAACATCAGCGTGAACGACGTTAAGGTGGCGATTGTTAGGTTTTTAAAGAATTTTCGGGATGAGTCGCAGTGGAATACGGAGAGTGAGTACCTTACAGAAGGGAAGTACATTGAAGCCATCAAGAGAGTTATTGAGATGGAAGATGATTCGCTTGATGTTGATGCACGCAATGTGTTTGATTATGATTCCGACTTGTATGCGAAGATGGTCAGGTACCCACTCGAGGTTCTTGCGATTTTCGATATTGTTTTGATGGAAATGCTGCCCATCATAAACCCGTTGTTTGAAAAGCACATCCAAACTCGGATTTATAATCTCAAAACATCCACATCGATGAGAAATCTCAACCCATCTGGTTAGTTTTCAACCACTGCTTGTGTTTGCAATCCAATTTTCTCTTTTTGCTTATGGGTTTTTGTTTGTTGTTGATCAATATTGTGTATATGGAAATTTGGACTGACTTGAGTATATTTGTTACTAGACATTGAGAGGATGGTTTCGTTGAAGGGAATGATTATTCGGTCTAGTTCAATAATACCCGAGATAAGGGAAGCAATATTTAGATGCCTTGTGTGTGGCTACTACTCCGACCCACTTCCCGTAGAGAAAGGTAACGTTGTTCAGATCACATGTTTATTTGCTTAAATTTGATTTGGATTGATATCTCTGTTCTATGTGCTATCAGGGCGAATATCGGAGCCTACAATATGTTTGAAGGAAGAGTGTCAAGCCAGGAATTCCATGACACTGGTTCATAATCGATGCAGGTAATCAAGGGCGAATATCGGTCATTAAGTTGTTTAATATGTTTGTTCTGTGTAATTTCACCTTTTGCATCTCCAGGGGTCTCCTTTCTTTTTGCAGTTTTTGTTAAACAACCGATGCATTTGAGATGTATTTGATTTTATAGTTTTAATGGAACATGGACTCCTATATAAAAATGGGATTCTGAATGCTAACAATAAAAGATTGCCACTAAAATAAAAATTTTAGTAGACAATTGTTTTTAAATTGAAGCAAAGTTCTAAAGATTTTGTTAGTCATGATTGTGGCTGAAATGGGCAAAAATCAAATCTCAAGCCTTTGTCTATAGGTTTAGACTTCAGATCAAGTCAATTTAGAAAACATTACGACTATATTCTATAAAATACAACTGAAAGGCAAGATAATGTGAAACAAAACTTGTGAAATAAACGGATTTGAGAAAGTTACCTTTACTGTTTGAAGTTAAAATTTTACAAAGAAATCACTTTAATGGGTCCTACGTTTTCAATCAGGTTTACAGATAAACAGATTGTGAAGCTCCAGGAGACTCCTGATGAGATCCCTGAAGGAGGGACACCACATACAGTGAGCTTGTTGATGCATGACAAACTGGTTGATGCTGGAAAACCAGGAGACAGAATTGAGGTAAGTCCATTTTGTACCCCTTTGTGTGACCCTTAGATACCTATCTTTTTTGTTTATCTTGAATGTGTTCCTTTCCAATAGGTTACTGGGATATACAGGGCTATGACTGTTAGAGTTGGACCAACACAGAGAACTGTAAAATCATTGTTCAAGGCACGTTTCTTCTTTTTCTCTGTCAAATTTCAAGATCTTCTCAGTAAGGTGGTCTGGACATAAATTTCCTCTTCTTTTGATTGCAGACTTACATTGATTGTCTGCATATAAAGAAATCTGATAAGTCAAGAATGCTGGCGGAGGATCAAGTAGAAGTTGACAATTCCTTGGTTGGAAGCTCAGAAGAGATTCTTTTTGATGAAAAAAAGGTAATCAATGTATACTATCTTCTTCACTTGCAGTCGCATCAGACTTTGCTTGTATTGTCTTTGTCTGTATCAATCATATCCTTGCTGAAATTTCAGGTGGAACAATTGAAAGAGCTGGCAAAACAGCCAGATATATATGATCGATTAACAAGGTCTTTAGCACCAAACATCTGGGAGTTAGATGATGTTAAAAAAGGCCTTCTTTGCCAGGTGCTTTAAATGCATAAACTTTTTATTTTATGAGTAATTTGTTGATCATTTAGAAAAATGTAGTTTCTCTTTCATTATTTTTCAAAATTGATTCTTATTTTAAATGGCCTAAATGCAGCTTTTTGGTGGGAATGCTTTGAAGCTACCATCTGGTGCTCGCTTCCGTGGTGACATTAATATTCTTCTTGTTGGTGATCCTGGAACCAGCAAGTCCCAGCTGCTCCAGTACATACACAAGCTAGCGCCTCGTGGAATATACACTAGTGGAAGAGGGAGTTCCGCTGTTGGATTGACTGCTTATGTTGCGAAAGATCCTGAAACAGGGGAAACCGTATGTTTTTGTTTATAAAAAACTTTATCTTATGGTAGTTCATGAAAACACATGAAGTTGAGTGGAATCATTTTACGACTCTTCAGGTTTTAGAGAGTGGAGCCTTAGTTTTGAGCGATAGAGGCATTTGTTGCATTGACGAATTTGACAAAATGTCTGATAGTGCGAGGAGCATGCTACATGAGGTTGGTTATTCTTTTCACTTTTTTCTCAAATATGTGGGAGGAATGTGCATTTTTTGAAATGCTTTTAAACTTCTCTTTTCATTTAAGTTTTGACATTTTGTCTTCAAAATCATGTTGAGTGATATGTGAAGATCCAGATTATATGCTTTCAAGTTTAATATGAGAGTTTGTAGATTCAAATTATATGCTTTAAAGTTGGACATTTTAATTTCATTTTTTGGCTAATCAGAGACACAAGAACAGTATGTCAGTATGCTAAGTGGCATTAAGTATACTCCTCAGTATATTATCAGGGACTGCATTCTAGTATTCCTTTGTGAACAATGCAACTAATTTCCCATTGATGTGGCTTTATTTCTAAATATACTCATACTCCAGGTGATGGAACAGCAAACTGTTTCAATAGCTAAGGCAGGAATTATTGCTTCCCTTAATGCTAGGACTTCAGTCTTGGCTTGTGCAAATCCAAGTGGTTCACGCTATAACCCTCGCTTATCAGTAATTGACAACATACACCTTCCTCCTACCTTATTATCCAGGTGAGAAGATACACATGACATGCTTCTACAACATTAAAAGGGTCTAAACTACGGCTTAATGATGGTTTTACCTACATTCGTCTAATTTAAAGACATTGTTTGCGAAGACTGCCAAACTGGTTTTTTCTTGCATATTTGGTGAAAGTTATCTATTGTGGAATATTGTTGTTAACTTTTTGGTGTAAATAATGTCAAACTTCTACTCGAAAAAAGAATGTCAAACTTGTTTTCTTGCATAGTTTCTGCAAAGTCTTTATTGTTTGTGATTTTGAGTTGCTCCTCTGATCATTAGTTTTTCTCAGGTTCGATTTGATCTATTTACTCCTTGACAAGGCTGATGAGCATACAGACAGACGCCTTGCAAAGCATATTGTTGCATTACACTTTGAGAATCCTGAGGTCTGGTGAATTATGAATTCTCTCATCCTAGTGCTATATTTTTTTTGGTAAATATTTAAGGACTAATTTTAGCACATATCTTGTTTACTCCATGTCTCCAATTGCAGAGCGTACAGCAGGATGTCTTAGACATTGCTACATTGACCGCATATGTGGGCTATGCCCGAAAGCATATTCACCCACAATTATCTGATGAGGCTGCTGAAGAGTTGACTAGAGGTTATGTTGAGTTGAGGAGGAGAGGAAATTTTCCGGGCAGTAGCAAAAAGGTAAATTTACACCAATCTTAGTACAAGCTCTTCATATATATATTCTAGGTCCAGAAATTGTAGAAGAATGTTCACATAATATATAGTTATGCACTTTTGTGACAATATTTTCACATGATGTATCATTTTTCGGTATCAAGTGAAGATTCATTTTGAGATTTCTTTAATTCATCTCTTTCTTTGGTACAAAATGTTTTTTTTCCTTATTTGCAGAATACATTGGTTGGTGCTTTTGACCTAGATCTCCAAATAAATTCGTCAATTCTTGCATATCAATGTGGTTTTATTTTCTTTATATAAAAGGTAAAAAGCTGGGATGTCTATATCATATTCAATTAACTGATTATTTTGACAGGTGATAACAGCAACACCCAGGCAGATTGAGAGTTTGATACGACTTAGTGAAGCTCTAGCTCGCATCCGTTTCTCAGAATCGGTTAGCAAAGATTGCATTGTATATTAGCAGTTCACATATATTTATGTGGAATAAAATCAATTAAATTATGGCCCGATGCGTGCAGGTTGAGAAGCATGATGTTATTGAGGCATTTCGGCTTCTGGAAGTTGCAATGCAGCAATCGGCAACTGACCACTCCACAGGTATTTACAGCATTTGTGTCCATTTTTTTCTTAATTCTATTTTTCCTGAAGACAAACACAGCTTAACATCATGTTTCACTTGTGCTTTGTTGTTAAGGAACGATCGACATGGATCTTATCACCACTGGAATTTCAGCAAGTGAAAGAATGAGACGAGAAAGTCTGGTATCATCAGCTCGCAACATAATTATGGAGAAGATGCAACTTGGGGGACCCTCAATGCGCTTGTTAGAGGTGTGCTTTATTTACAAGATGTACAAACTAGACTCAGATAACTATCTTATATATAACATCGTAATGTGTTTAATATGTCCTGCAGCTGCTGGAGGAGCTGAAGCAGCAGAGCTCTGGCGGTGAACTCCACCTCAACGATGTAACTCTCTCTCTCTCTCTCTCTCTCTCTCTCTCTCATACAAACACAGAATTAGCATGCTGATGGCTATGTATTTGTTGGCATCTCAGCTGAGGACTGCAATTACGACACTAGCAAGTGAGGGATTTGTGGCTTTTGTTCACGGCGACAGTGTCAAAAGAATATGATGAGAGAGGAGACAGAGAGAGAAGAAATGAGTGGACACTTGACATTGGTTTTTTTAGTTGCCACAGTTAAGTTAGACTTTAAAACAACTCGAGATGTATCACACCATATTCCAGGGTTGTTTTTGCAGGTGATTATTGCGCGTGTAAATTATTTTGGTAGTCTGTTTTTGTTGGTTGGTCAAGTAGTTTAGTTGAACTAACTACCCTATCAATATAACTCGTTCACGACAAGTGGTTGATTGTTACAGAATTTGTCTTATCGCCAACTAGCTCGTGGTAGTTGTCTTCACGTAGTTGGTTAAAGTCTCGTGTTCACGAGCTGCGACAGTTGTTAGGTTCTTGATAACAGAAGCAAGAAGAGAAGGCTTAAATCGATATTTCGCTGACTCCAAATGGCTTACACAACCACTTGAAGGCTTAACTTTTTATTAACCTTTAAGAAATTTCCTTTCCAAGAAGTAGCAGCCAAGCGATGAGGCCAATATGACATTGGCATCCACGAATGCAATCAGCTGCCAATTTCATTTGGTAGATGAATTCACTAATGAATCCAAAGACCACTTAATAAAATGCCACTTAGTACTACGGTCTAGTCGTATTCTTCTTCGTTTGTAAGCGAGAGGTTTTGGGTTCGATTCTTGTGCAAAGACGAATTTGAACTACATTGAGAAGTTTAGTTCAATCCCTCAACTCTTTAATATAGATAATATAATTTGTTTAAAAAAAAAAGAAAAAAAAAAGAGACATACTTAATGAACTAATATGTTGTCTTCATTTGATTAGTTCCATAAAACATAAAAAAATATATAAAAATGGTTGTTTTGAATAAGCTCACGTGATTGCTGTCCTTGACAGCCATATTATTTATTTTTCTTGGCGTTTCTTAATTAAGATTTTGAATTGAAATTAGGAACAAAAATTGGGAGGCAGGACAATTTTTAATTGTAAGGTACTGGCAGGGGTATCATGTACGTGTTCTTTCCCCATCTCGATGGAATATCTCTCTGTTAAGTGATTGAGAAGTTTTTACTTCATTAAAAAAGAACCAAAATGTGGGAGCATATTTTTATCTCGGCGTGGATTGACGAAAATCTACACATACAAAAAAGAGACAAACGAAATTAGACTAACATTGATGTGGCGTTAGTTAGAGCTCCCAGCTTTTTGGGATGGATGTAACTCAAAGTGGTGTAGCTTGCATTTGCCTAAATAATATTGTTCTTCAAAATCAAATAGCAAATTGATCTACAAGGTGGAATAGGAAAACAATCTTCAAAGTTGAATGGGAAAGCAATCTTCTTCTCTGATGTCCAAGTTGGCTTGGGAGATTTATTTCTTTTAGGATTCCAACAATGAACGGGATATTGTTGCTTCATTCATTGTATAAACAAAAAATAATAATTAAAATGATGAAAAATATTTATTAATAACTAATAATAGATTTGAAGTTGCTGTTAAATTTGACAGTAATTACCTCTGTTGTCAATCCACATCAAGCCATATAAGAATTGACATTTTGGTCGGAAAATACTAATGCTACTACTATTGATGATGTGGACTTTTTTACTCCCTTTGAACATGCTTTAAGATTATCTCAAACTATTGGGTTAAAACCTAAAATTTAGGTTTTAAACTAACTCAATCATTTTCCAATGGTTGTGCCTAAAATAAGTTTTGGGTTAAAATCTAAGATTTGGACAAATTTGACCCAGAATTTAGGCCAGGGTTACAAGACTGGCCCACAAGAAAGTTTAGCCTAAATTCTAATCAACGTCCCACAATTAAATCCAATGGCTAAAACAATTAAAAACAATATTTAAACTAAAATTCACCAAGAATTCTATAAATACAATTTCATAATGACACACCCTGACCTGGAACGTCCACTAGGACTCCGAATCGAGTTGTGTTGGCCGACACCTGGAAGGTGACGAAGCCATAAAGTGTGATAATGTGTAAAATGTGAATAAATTTAAACCTAAAGTGTCTAAAGGCAGAAGTGTGCGGTGAGCGAGATTGAGCCCATTTCACACGCGATGTCAGAGCATAAGTAAAGTACAGTAGTGTGGGTAAGGATCATACCCTCAGAGGCAGCCACCTATACTGAGATTCGCTAAGAATCCTCGTCGATACAAACCTTTAGCAATTAAAACCTGGAGGGGCGCAAAACAAGAAAATGTGAGTGGGCAAAAACAAAGCTTTTCAAAAATCCTTTCTCTTTCCAAAATAGTAACCCCTCACCGTAAAACCTGTAAAATTTCCCAGAAAATAGTAATACATACGTATACATAAATCATACCCGAGAGTAGGGAAAACCAAGTATATGCCATGTCAAGTGTCACAGAAATGCAATAGGTAATCCAAGTAGAATAAATCAATATAAAATGGTGTGTTAGCCGGAGTCACCTAACATGACCTGTACGACTGAGCCTATAGCTTATAACCCAATTCCTGCACACGAGTTGGAACCACCTAAAGTGGTATGTACGACAGGCTAGGTGTAAATAGTTACGCTCAAGTGCTACGATCACGTGAAGGCTGTGCGAAGTATCGCAAGTCACCTACTAGTCGGAACCACCTAATGTGGTATGTACAACAGGATGGCACCTGCCTTGGATCCAAGGTGAGCGTGTGGTGCGAGAGGTGAACGATCACATGAAGGCTAGGCCTTGGCCTCGGGCTGAGCACTAACACCAGAAACTATTTTAAACACTACAATCATTACCATCAATATATACTCACCTGAAACTTACCTGAACGTCCGCAGCGTCAAACAACAATATGCATAACTATACTAACGCATAATCTAAAATGTAATGCAATTGACATGGCATTTAAATCGTAAAACCATTTAAAACACTTTCTGGAAAAAT
Source organism: Cotoneaster glaucophyllus (assembly GCA_036320875.1). NCBI lineage: Eukaryota > Viridiplantae > Streptophyta > Magnoliopsida > Rosales > Rosaceae > Cotoneaster > Cotoneaster glaucophyllus. The sequence goes on along the minus strand of CM070066.1, from coordinate 29,009,579 downwards.
GTAAAACATACATACATATATATAGAAAACAAAAGCCCACTCACCTGGAATCCGCGCTACGATTCCCTATCACAAACATCGAGGCGTCCTGAACGATCAACGCTTAGAACAATTATCGAATCACATCTCAGACTCTTATCAATAGAATAGGTAACTCACATAAAACACATTCTCAAGGACATTCTAGAATAATTTGAGACCCATTGACCAAAAGTCAACCGTCGATCAAAGATCGACGGTAGGGTCCACAACCCTATATAACTCGATCTGGAAGATCCGCATATCAGATTTCCTATCCACAACTTCCAAAGATACACATTATGCTTCTAAAATAACATATTAAAGTTTCGTTATGATCCAACGGTTGGATCCCCACCAATTGCCAAAACCAAGTGGCGGCTAACGTTTTATTTTATGAATTTACAAATCCAATTTGGGAAGATCCGTATGTCGGATTCCTGATCTGTAAGTTCCTATGATCCTCAATTATTACGTATTATAATGTATCAAATTTTGGTGACGATCCAACGGTCGGATCATTAATTCATATATTGATCCAACCACGTATCGTAATGAAATTAGGTTCAAACGATCAACCTATGTCATTCGAATGTCAAAACTGAATTCAGAACATCTAACATAGCCTGAAAATAGCATTGACGACCCACTGGCCACGCGCCGCCGCACACGTCGCCGTGGATGGCGGTCGGCCGTCCCGACTCGCCACAAAATTCAACTATTTCTAAAAATTACCAAAATTTACAGGAATGAAGATCTCAATGTGAGGAACAACTTTCATACCTATGACTAAGGCCAATTTGGCCGAGAAAAACCCTATTTTAGCTCAAACCGTACAGAACCCTTGTTTTTCCGTCTTCGATCCGACTCCAAAACAACTATGCTGCCCCAAAACTTGTTTGGGCTTTGTTCCTGAGGTTGAGGGGAGTATTTTGGTGGTGGTAATCGAGAGAAAACGTTTCAGAATTGATGGATTGAAGCCACGGTGTCGTCGCACCCTACGATTTGGGTTTCACGAAATCAAGGCCAAATTCTCTCAAATTTGGGGTGGAATCAGTAAAGGAAAGGTTGTGGGGTGTTTCCCAAGTGGTTAGGTGGTTTGATTCGTTGGAAAATCGACGGAAAAGCACCGGGAGAAGGCTATACGGGTCGGGTCCGAGGCATGTTGCGGGTCAGCTCCCCCTTCTTCTTTTTCTTCTTCTCTCCTTTCCCTCATTTCCTTTCCTTCCCATTGGCCCCTTCATTTTCCTCTCTCTTTCTCATTGGCCGAGACCTCTCCTCTCTCCTCATTTTCTTTCTTTTGCTTCCGTCCATCTCTCTCCTTTCTCTCCTCAACTCTCTATCCTGGCCACCCACATGGCATTTCCATTATTTGGTCCAAAAATCTAGATCTTTCCGCAAAATAATAATTTGACCATATCATCCTCAACTTCGATCATTAATAACTCCTTCGTTATAATTCCAAATCACGAACCGTTTGCGCCAACGCGTCTGTAGCGACGAGTACTACGAGGATACGCCAAGAAAACGAACCTTACGTGACATGACACTACAGTCAACAATAGTCAATGCATATGCCTCGAAAGACATTTTCGTATATTCACTTATTAAAATTATAAAAATCATAATTTTTAGGGACGGGTCGTTGCACATAAAGTCGGTTTAGTGAAAGTTGAATATTTTAGATTGAAATGGTTCTTAAAAAATTTAGGTTTGGATACGGTCTAAGATGTCAATATAACAAGCCAAATAAGTATTGGAAAGCGACTCAAGTGACCCTTTATCATAACAGCAAAAAGATGTTGAGTCCTTACATAACGGTGTAGATTCAAACATCGTTGGTGCCTAATCTAGCATCTAATATAACACAATTTATTGGTGAAGAAAAAAAATAGGAAAGCGACAAAAAGTTACAAAAGCTCAAGAAACTTCCTACAAAACCCTCCCCAACAGTAAAAGTTAAAAAGAGGGAGCGGGGACCTGGTGACGTGGGAGCTCTTTTTGTGGCGCAGCGCGAGGGGGAGAGAGAGAGAGAGAGAGAGAGAGAGAGAGAGAGCAACCAAAGCAATCAGCAAAGTGAATTATTATTTGATCTCCCATCTCTCTCTCTGTTTTTTCCGACTGTCTGCAGTCACACGTTTACACCTACACAGACGCGGAACACACCATCGAGAGAGAGGAAAGAGAAGAGAGAGAGAGAGAGAGAATGGGAGAGTGCTGTCCTCCGATGGATCTGTTCAGGTCGGAGCCCATGCAGCTCGTCCAGATCATCATCCCCATCGAGTCCGCTCACCTCACCGTCTCTTATCTCGGCGACCTCGGCCTCCTCCAGTTCAAAGACGTACGCCTTTTACTCTCTCTCTCTCTCGCTGATTCCCATTTTTCTGTTTCAATTATGGTTTCTTCTTCTTTTTCGATTGTTTTTTTTTTTGGCTGCGGAGAAACAGTAAAAACCCTAACTTGGCACTGTTTCCGATTGGAATTCTTAATTGGTTTGGATTCGATTTGCAGAAGTGTGTTTATTTTGTGAATTTGGGGTTTATTTATTTATGTATGAGATTGAATTGCCTGGTTAGTGAGTGGTGTTTGATTCTTTAGATTTTAAGGAGCTCAATTAATCTGCAAATTGAGGTGGTGATCGATTGGTTCATTACCATTTACCAATTATATAATTTGGTCTCCCGAAAAAAGACAATTGATTATCGGAGCATTTAGCTTCGCGAGTGCTTAATGCGCGATCATGGCACTGTCAGATTTTGGTGTCTGGAAATTTGGATCGCCATTAAAATGGACGTGTTGTTTGCTAAAGATAGCTAAAGAGCTTCAAATAGCAGACTAACACAAGTCAGGAGTCAAAAATCAAATAAGAAAGATATAAGTAGCGGGAGCAACCAAAATCAGTATTGTTTTGCTCACCATAGAGGGGTTAGTGTAGTGTATGGGTGGGTGGTGAACATGGTAGCTCTCTATTGAGGGATTGATCAGTAAAAGTTATGATTGTGGTGGTGAGTTGAGATTTATTCAGATCTCTTTTGTCTAGCTATAGCCAAATTATATGTATGGAAACAAGAAGCAAGTTATTTCATAATTTCTATTCCAGAATGTACAATGTTCTGTTTAAGATTAAAGAACTGAAGTTGAAGGTGAACTGTAAAAAGGTCGATATCATCCTGAAATGAAGAAAAGATTTACGGGTAAATATTGAGGATCGCACAATAACTCTTACAAAATTGTGGAGAACTAATGTTCAAAATTGGGTGACCTGGTGTTCTTGATGCTGCACCACGTGCAATTATCTTGAAGCACTATGCTAGCTCTGTTGTTGGTCATCCTTAATCTAGTCACTGTTGTGCTGCTTTCATAATTTTTTTTTATTTTTTATTACTAATGTTTTTATGTATCACTCTTCCAGCTCAATTCAGACAAGAGCCCGTTTCAGAGGACATATGCTGCTCAGGTGTGTTTATGTTTCTTAGCTTGCTGACCAACGGCATGTTTATTCATTTTGTTTGGTCGTGGATACGATTCTTCTCTTAAAAAAACCGTCTCATCAAAATTGAGTTATAAGGATTAGCAGGAAAAGGAGGGAAAGTCTATAGGATTAGCAGGAAAAGGAGGTTTTCCAATTTTGACCCATACCTTTAGAGCTGTACTTTATGATTAGTGTCCTTGAGAACTGTTCTAGGTTGTTGCCAAACAAAGAAGAGTCATGTAATTTTTACTGGCTATCTTGATTGTAAGATGGATACAGAATATCCGATCAATGCTCTTCATAATTGTTTAAGTACGTCTTCTCAAAAAAAAAAATTTGTTTAAGTACGTAAATATTATGTCTTCAAATGAGTATTTGGTTGGTAAATTCACTATTTCATTTTTCTATGAAGATTAAAAGAAGTGCTGAGATGGCACGCAAATTACGTTTCTTTAAGGAGCAAATGTCAAAGGCAGATTTGCCTCCTTCAAAGTCTGCAAGACAAGTTGACGTCAATGTGGATGACCTTGAGGTATAATCAGGTGTTTGGTGCATAGCTAAAGATGTTTAATATTGCATTTTCTAACAAATTCACCTTTGTGTGTATGCTAGGTAAAACTTGGTGAACTTGAGGCAGAGCTGATTGAAATAAATTCGAATGATGAAAAGTTGCAACGTTCATATAATGAACTCTTAGAATATAAGCTTGTTCTGGAAAAGGTAATGACCTTTTTTTGTTTTCGTCCCCAGAAAAGATCTTAGCATCTCTATTACCATGCAGTATGCATTATTAGTTATCAGATCATATACTATCCTCTGATAATACACTAAGCTCGTAAGTCTTATTAATATTTTTCATGGGAATCCATCATGAAGGAAAGGGTAAAAAATAGTAAGATGAGCTTTTGTTTTTGCACAAGGAGAAAATGGATGTAATTATCCATATTGTTTTTTGAACCATTGATAGAAATGGATTGTGTAGTTCAAGCTATGAAAAGCATCTTTAGTAATATTGTAACTCCTTGTTGCTTGAAGATTCTAACTTGTTGGAACCATTTTTCGATAAGTAACAAAAGTTTCCAAGACGGTTCCATCAGTGTACAAAAGCTGTAAGCGCATAATACTGAAAATGCAAAGAAAACAGAAACTTTACATGAAGATTAAAAAGAGGTTTGAGGAGTTCTATTCATTCAGATAGCTACCACACAAGCTGAGATCTCTGTTATGCAAAGTTTTTCACTTCAGAACACTGTAATTTTTCTCTACAACCACAAAGACAAAAAGAAAATAAATAAATAAATAAAAAATGCTAATACGTAAGAGCTGTAGTTGACCTTTTTAAAAACCTGCCATGCCACCCCAAAACAAGGCTTCAGACTGTCTCAGGAAGCAGCTAATATACCCCAAATAAAGATGGGAAAAACTCCAAATTTCTCAAGCCACAGAGCACTTAAAAAAGATATGGGATTCATTTTTGCTACGTTGCACATACAGAGATAGTCTATTAAACTAGCTCCGTTACCTCTGAAGATTAAATGTTGCATTTTTCATATCTTCTCTAACTGTTCAATCTAGTAAACAGGAATCGGATAGAGATTCATTTGATTTTTTTTTCCAAATAAATATGTAGAAGATAATAAAACAGAAAGGACTTGAAAACTGAAATTCAGCTAACAAGCAGGAGTGACCATCCAAATTACCTTAAACAGGCGTAAGCAAAAGCTCTGGTTAGATTATCAAAATTAAAGGTTCATGCAAGCATCATAAGATTAGACATAGTAATGCAGGTGATATCATTAAATGAGCTGAAGTGGTAAAATATTTTTGACTACCCTTATGTGACGTATAAACTTAATTTGTTCAGAGAGTTCTAAATCTTGGATTCTCATTGGAAGTTTTCTAATATCACTAACAGAGAAGCAATTATCGATTTGATCTGCCAATGAACTAGAAGTTGGATAGAGTTTACTCTCATTTGGCCTCGTGTCTCTCTTTTGAAGTTTAGTTTACTTTATTAGGCTCTTATGTGACTGAAAAATCTCTTCCTTTCAGGCTGGTGAGTTTTTTCACTCAGCTCAAAGCAGTGCTGTGTTGCAGCAGAGAGAAAATGAATCCCGTGATATCAGTGATGAATCCCTGGACACGCCTTTATTATTGGAGCAAGTACAGATTTCAATCTTTGATTTTTACTGTATTTTGATTAACCAGTCTTCTTCCTGTTGCTGAACCCAATTATTTTTGTTTGGCTGTTGTGAAGGAAACATCAACCGATCCATCAAAGCAAGTTAAGTTGGGATTTCTCACCGGTCTTGTTCCTAGGGAAAAGACTTTGGCATTTGAGAGGATTCTATTTCGAGCTACTAGGGGTAACGTTTTTCTGAGGCAGACTACTGTTGAGAATCCCGTGACTGACCCTGTCTCAGGAGAGAAGGTATTGGCACTTCATTTCCTGCATTTTTATTTTCTTGGAAGGATGAGAGGAAGTTTGTTTTGCTCTCGTGGTATCTTTTACTCTTTATAATTTATTTAAGGTCACAAAAAAAGATGGACTAGAAGCCCATCAAAACGGATAAGATGAATAACAGTAAACTGGATATCATTAATATGTTTCAACAAAGAAGTCCAATAAATAGGTTAGGTATTGAACAACCTCCACCTCTTCCACTACGTGTTAAAAAGTTACACCTTTTGTTTTCAACTAAACAGTCCATAAGGATCTTGGGGGTGCAGGAATTGTGGGGGAGAGGTTGGCCTGTTTGGATGTTCGTTAAGAATGGCTATAAGAGCTTTCAAATAACCAAAAGCACTTTGACAATTTTCAGCAAAAATGTTAGAAGTGCTTATAGGTTGTGAAAGATCTTGGATTTTGTTAAAAATCTCAATGTGCTTCTTCCAGAAGAAGCACTTATGAACTTAAATGCTATGCAAACTTTGTATGAATACTAGAGAAATGGATAATTTATTTTATAATACGGAACTGTTAATTTGGCCATCTGGTTTTTCGTTGTTATTGCACACTTCGTCTGTGACTGTGAATGATCTGTATACAGGTTGAGAAAAATGTTTTTGTGGTATTCTACTCTGGAGAAAGAGCAAAGAGCAAAATTCTTAAAATATGTGACGCCTTTGGAGCTAATCGATACTCTTTCCCTGAGGACCTAGGTAGACAATCTCAGATGATTACTGAGGTATGTATATTTTCTTTGTTTATAGCTTCTTTTTTTTTCTTCTCTATCATTTATCGCATGTCCGTAGAAGTAAAAAAGTAAACACATAAAAGAAACTGTAGCCATTTGCAGTTTTGTCTGTTGATAGTATCTTTTTCTTGGTGCTTTTTTATTTTATTTTATTTTTTTTCCAGCATTAAGTAATTCCAATGTTAATATCAATCATACTTAAACTATGTATTTGTATAACCCCTGCTTAGGTGGAAATCCAAGTTTACGTAGAAATCCAAGTTAGCCTTTTGTAGTTGTTAGCAGTCTGTCCATATTCTAGGGTGCTGATCATCTACATGTTATGAAGTTACCTGCCGGGCCTTGATTTCCATTGATCCCATTTTGACGATGTTAGTTTTTGTTACCTCACTCTGACTATTTAATCCTCGACTTCAGGTTTCGGGAAGACTTTCAGAGCTAAAGACTACCGTAGATGTTGGAGTGTTGCTTCGGGGACGTTTGTTACAGACTATTGGCGAGCATTTTGAGCAGTGGAACCTTTTGGTAGGTTTGGAATTATTATATTCAGTTCACTCATTATATATGTGGAGATATCATATATGAGTCTTAACTCAAAACATATGGTGTTTTAGTGTATTGCCAATGTCAAGCTATTTACAACGTTTCTTTGTACCTGTGAAGGTGAGGAAGGAGAAATCCATATACCACCATCTTAACATGCTTAGCCTTGATGTAACAAAAAAATGTCTTGTGGCTGAAGGGTGGAGTCCTGTTTTTGCGTCAAAACAGGTATCCTTTATTTACAGACATTTCCCCATAGTATGATGATTCATTTTATACCCAGTTTGAATTGAAAGGTGTGAACGCTGATGTACAACAGTACAAGTCAAATATGTTATCAACTTTCTTTGTTTCAATGTGTCTTTGCAGATCCAGGATGCATTGCAGCGGGCAGCATTTGATTCCAACTCACAAGTTGGAGCTATTTTCCAGGTTTTGCATACTAAGGAGGCACCACCTACCTATTTCCGTACAAACAAATTCACTTCTTCTTTTCAAGAAATTGTTGATGCATACGGGTGAGTTCCACTGCAATATCTTCTCTTCTGTGCTCCTCTATAGGTAATTGGAATAGATAAGTATTTTACTAAATTTTTTTTTTAATGAAGTAAAGGAACAGAAATTTAGTCAGTTATGTCCTTAACCACTGTCATTTCTGGAATTTCCTTAGTAAGGTGCCTGGGGTAGATACTGAAAGTTTTCATCCACTTTATATAGTTGATTTCCGTTTTGGTTGTTTAATCTGCCATTTATGGTGCTTGCTTATCATTAGCAGGTGAGCCAGATAGTAACTTGTTATGCCAGGTAATATATGGTAAAAATCAACGATTTAATTCTTAATGTAATATCTAATTTAGCCATTAATGAAGGCCAATGTTTGAAATCAATGAAACATTAATACGTGGTTGTAGTAAGAAATCTAGCCCCCATTTATCCGTGGTTAATCTTTCTCATTAAAAATTGAGTCTTAGAATTTGAAATCACAAATTGTGCTGATAATTTATTGTTTCCAACAGAAATATACACAAGATTATAAAATGTTTTGTCTTAATGCTACAGGGTGGCTAAGTATCAAGAAGCAAATCCTGCTGTATATACTATCGTGACATTCCCATTTCTTTTTGCTGTCATGTTTGGTGATTGGGGACATGGAATATGTTTGTTACTTGCGACCTTATATCTAATAGGCAGGGAAAAGAAGCTTTCCAGTCAGGTATTGTTACCAAGCTTTGCAATCACTTCATATACTGATATACTCGGTCTCAACAATAATCTTGTTGCATTGTAGGCCATTTGCTTAATTTTTTGTACCAAATTATAGGACCAAAGACTGATGTATTCCCTTACTATATTCATGGTAGTTGGCTGTTTCATATATTAGGTTAATAAAATAATAAAATGTGGATCAATTTGATTCTTTTTTTGTTCGATGTTTTATGATTATATCTCATCTAAAGAAAAATGTGAAGCATGACCATTGAGACACCAACTGCATGTTGCTTATTGCCCCAAGTATGTTACCAGTATTCAAATGATATTTCACCATGCCATTCATTTTTTCCTCCTTGTTTTTTTCCCTCTCCCCCTTTTCCATCCTGTCAGGGAGTTGTGATTGTTTAATAAGTTTCAGGACTGACAGATTGTGTCTTTTACCTCTAGTGTTGTGAGGAGTAAGGAACTATTCTAGGTTATAAGGATTTCATTTATTGACCTTTAAATATCTGATATTGTCTGTTGCACGAGCTTCATAGAAAGTCGTAATTCCCTTAAAACTGCAAATTCTGGGGTTCTGCTTCTTCATGAGGATACTTCCTCTGTATTATTTATCTTTTGATGGCATGTTTACTTACTTTGTTGGGTATGTGAAGCAATGGGTATGGGAATGATACCCATTCCTTGCTTCCTTGCAAGTAAACATGCATTTTTTGTGATTACTTTCCTCGTTTCACTTTATTACTCAACATTCAAAGGAGATGGAGATCATAGTTTCTGTTAGTAACTTAGTATGTGGATGCTTGGCCTTTTCCAGTCACATTTGGTTATTTGAATTATCTTTGGGAAGCAGTTTTTTTTCCTATTTCGTTTTAGTCTTCATCTAAGAATCTAATAATATATTTTTATGGTTTTACAGAAGCTTGGAGACATCATGGAGATGGCCTTTGGTGGTCGTTACGTGATTTTGTTAATGGCAATTTTCTCAATCTACACTGGTTTTATCTATAATGAGTTCTTCTCTGTCCCGTTTGAACTGTTTGGTCCCTCAGCATATGCATGCCGTGATCTTTCTTGCAGGTATATGCTTAGACTTTGAAGATGTATATCCTTCTCTTCTGCGTCCTCATTTTGGACTGTTTGTAATAGTTAATTGAAATACTTCATTTGCAGAGATGCTACTACAGCTGGCTTGATCAAGGTGCGTCCTACTTATCCATTTGGCCTGGATCCTGTATGGCATGGATCCCGCAGTGAGCTCCCATTCCTAAACTCATTGAAGATGAAAATGTCAATTATTATTGGTGTGGTCCAGATGAACCTAGGAATTATGATAAGTTATTTCAATGCCAGGTTCTTTCGAAGTAATTTGAATGTTTGGTAAGTTGTGAATCTTTATTTTGTTATCTTGGTTTTCAGTGGAGGTGTCATTTTTACCACCAAAGGCAGAAAATGCATTCACTGTAGATGTGAATAATTCACATGTACTGTGATTTCTTCCATCTACAGTCGTGTCATTGGTTGATTCTATAATCTGCGTCTCACCCTGCTTATAGCTTAGTTTTCATTCAGCTGCTTCATTTTCCCAGGTTCCAGTTTGTACCCCAGATGATATTTTTAAACAGTCTATTTGGCTACTTGTCCGTTCTCATTGTTATGAAGTGGTGGACTGGTTCAAAAGCTGATCTCTACCACGTAATGATATACATGTTCCTAAGTCCTACAGACGAGCCAGGTGAAAATCAGCTTTTCAATGGTCAGAAAACAGTTCAGGTACTATCACTGTTTTTTTCTTATTTTAAAATTTTCTGTTAAAAGAAAATGTGAGTATTCCTCATGTTTGTTTGTTCTTTTACCAGCTTGTGCTATTATTGTCGGCTTTTGTTGCTGTACCATGGATGCTGTTTCCAAAGCCTTTTCTTTTGAAGAAGCAACATCAAGATGTATGTTCGACATTTGTTCACCCTCAGCCCTTTTGATCATCACTCTGCTCCCTGTTATTCATATAAGTTCATCTTCTGATGGTTTTGTTATTTCAGCGGCATCAAGGTCAGTCCTACGCACTACTTGAGGATACCGAAGAGAGCTTGCAAGTGAATTCAAACCATGATGCCCATGGTCATGAGGAGTTTGAGTTCAGTGAAGTTTTCGTACATCAAATGATACACACAATAGAATTTGTACTTGGAGCAGTCTCAAATACAGCTTCGTACCTTCGTCTATGGGCTTTAAGGTAGTTTCTGAGAACTTGAACTGTCATTCTTGGCTCTCGGTGTATTTGATTTTTCTGTGTGCACATGCCAGTTCATGTATGCATTTGTTATTGCAGTTGTGCGTGCTTGCACTGATTGATTTCAATGAGTTTTGGCATTCTATGTAATGAAGTCTTGAAATAAAAAAAAACTTTCTGGCCTCATAAAGTTTAAAATTGAAGCAATAATAAAATTTGCATTCAGTAGTAAATTGTTAGCTTTGCATGGTTGTTTGCACAAGTCGATTTTGACATGTCACCGAACTGAACCATGCATGTCATTGTTTTGTAAGAAAAGCTAATAGTGGACAGCTTATTCACAGTTAATGGGGAAGACAATTTTTTTTTTTTTTCTGCTTGGTGACTAACATTGGCTGGCAAGATCCCTCATTACATTAATTCGTCTATCTGTTACTTGGTTTCTGCAAAAAAAATAGCACGTTTTCTTTCAGCCATGACAGAATAGAATATGGTCAGTAAGTTGTATTTGCAGATATTCCTTTTTATCTATTTGTGCAATAAGTGCTAATGTCGGGCATTTGTCTTTTGGAACTTTGTACAGTCTTGCTCATTCAGAGTTGTCCAGTGTGTTCTACGACAAGGTTCTCCTAACGGCCTGGGGGTATGTTTAACTCATTTGTGATGCTGCTTTTATTTAATACTCAGTCAAAAAGTTGGCCACAATTTCAAATTCTTTGTCGATTCTTGGGATGTAGAGAATAGACCAATGAGCACCAAATGAATGTTTTAGCAAGAGTTCGTTTCCATTTGTTCCTGTTGCTCATCCGGATTATTACTTACGCCCAAGTTGTGACCGAGGATTTGAATTGTCGAATTTAATTAGGCAGTCTTACTGGACATCTGCAAAGGAAATAAATGAAACATATTCTTTTGTACGTCTCACAGGTTCAACAATTGGATTATACTCATAGTGGGTCTCATCGTCTTTGTGTGCGCCACTGTTGGTGTTTTACTACTGATGGAAACTCTCAGTGCTTTCCTCCATGCTCTTCGACTTCACTGGGTGGAATTCCAGAACAAGTTTTATGAAGGGGATGGTTATAAGTTCTATCCATACTCGTTTGCATTGCTTGACGACGAGGATGAGTGATGCCATAAAAAGAAGTCTTGGGCAGTGTATAAGCCATGGAATCGAGTGTGAATAGGTATGAACCGGAGTTGATTCTTTCATTCGAACAGTAGAAAAGAAAGCAATTGTGAGGCCAACTTGTATGAGGAGTTATCGGTTGGTTTTCGAATTGAGCATCACCCCTTTCAGCATGTTTATTTATTTGTTCTTGGGAGGAATAAGCAGTGTTATTACGCCAGCATGTTTAATATATATAATGGCAATTGTGGCCGTGTGTAATAAACTAATGACAATAATTAGTCATATTTCTATTAATATTTATTATTATTAATGAAAACAAAATTACTTTTGTGCTGTTCAAGTAATCCAGATTGCGGTTATGCCACTTAACGGTTTTGGTGGTATTTTTCTTAAGTGAGATTTTAAATTCGAATCTCGTAGATGGAGAATTTTCAATGAGCTTGTGCGAGGTAGAAAAAAAATCTCTCTCTTTTCTAGTTTCGTAAGTAAAAGATATTCATTTTCAGAAAGAGAAGGTGATTCAGATAAAGTAGTTTGAGGAAGAAAAAAAAGTATTTAAGTGAACAAACTGAGAAAAGCACATTAGAAACACTAAACACAAAGTTGTTCAAGTTGCAAAATAGGATGATGGAGGAAACCAAACAAATTGCAGCTACTAAGAGATGCCAATTTATTTGGTATTCTTCGGGACTCAACTTTTAAATGGAGACTTCAGATTTAGATGCTTAAGAAGTTAAATTTGTTTAGTCCCTTCCTATTCTTACTTCTTTTAAAATAGCAATCACGTAAGATCTTTGGACAGAGATTAGTAACTTTAATTTAGATATAAAAGATAAGATATTGGAGAAAACTAAACAAATTAAAGACTTCTAGTCAAGAAGTTAAATATGTTTAGTCCCCTCCAATTCTTATTTACGACTTTTAATAAAAAACAAAGACTAGCAACTTTCAGTTTACAAGTCGGATATAAGATATTGGAGGAAACTAAACAAATTAAGCATTTCCGATCAAGAAGTTCAATTTGTTTAGTTCCCTCCAATTCTCACATACGACTTGTAAAAGAGCAATACGTACGACTTACAGTGAAATAATAAAAACTTTCAATTTAGATGTCGGAGAAGAGATATTAGAGAAAACTAAACAAACTAGGGATCTTCGACAGAAAAGTTAAATTCATTTAGTTGCCTCAAATTCTTATGTACGGTTTTTAAAAGAGCAATTAAATGTTGGAGAGATTTGAGAATAGAAGGTGGTAGAAGAGAAGGTGAGGGCAACCGAGTTCAGTATCCATTCTTTTTAAATCAGTTTGTGGATTTGTGGAAGGTGTAGAAGAGCAAACATACATATAAACGATGTGTTTGATATCTCAATGAATAGAAGCCTTTTTTTGGTCAAAGTCATGCAATGGTGCCCGGGAGCAAAATTGGCATGCCACTGACATTTGTACACGTGGACTGTCAAATGTAACCAATTCTTAATCAATAGAATTTATTGGATGAGGGTTCTCCCCGGATCCTAATGAGGATCTTAGCATCCTATCTATTCATCGTATACCGTGCAGTCAACATTTGTCAGGTACTATTTGTGTTAATTTTAAATAAAAAATTTCAAAATACTTTATGGCCGCATGGTGTACGATAAACGATAGGATGTGAAGATCCGGATGAGATTCAAATCCGAATTTATTTTGGAGCGTTTTGGTATAGGTGCATAATTTTGAATTTTTTAAATCAAACATCTATAGCTTTTAGATTTTTTTTTATCAAACATTCTTTTACTAATTACTAACTAGCATATGCCCACATACACAAAGTGATTAGACAATTTTTTATTTTTGTTTTTAAAATGAGAAGGAAAGAGGGAGAGATCGTCGAAAGGGGGATGAGTTTTTGTTTTTATTTTTATTTTTTAAATTAGAGATTTGTTAGGATCACATGTAGATTATGCTTTTAAAAAAAACTGTAAAATTTAGTTTATGTAAAATTGTTGTAGCTTATTTTATCTAACTAAGGGGAGAGGGCCGACGGCAAGGAGAGAGAGAGATGAGAGATGTGTTTGTAGAATCGTAGGGGAATATGTATGTGTTATTCCCTCCTACGTAGTGCCTTTATTTATAGTAATAAGAGGGAGAAGAATTCCTTCATTCCCAAGGAATACAAGTTCATATAGGAAAGAATAACTAGAATCAAATCTAATCTAGGATTTACACAATCACACTTAAACTAGGAAAGTTCATAACACTCCCTCTTGAGTGTGTAAATACTAAAGGTAGATTTAGCATCATTCAGAAGTTGAGGAAGTCGACTCGTCGACACTGATTCTGGGAACAACGCTTATTCTCAATGAGGTAGGAACTTGCATAAAGAAGTAAGTTTCACTAAAAAAACCCTAAGGCTATGGCAAAAACCCGAGTAGGGACAAAATCCATAGTCTAAGGAAAAATGCGTGAGAAATGTAAAGTCAAATGAAACGTCTACAGGACGTCATCAAGGATATGACCAGCCCAAGGTGGGTGCCTTGTTAAAACATAGTTAGGTAGAAAAAACCCAGTGGGAAACTAATCGTAGGGAAATAGAGTACATTAAGATCAAGCAAGTATTCTTCAGGATACTCCCCCTGAGTTTGACACAATTCCAAAGAGAAATAGCAATGTTACAACTCAGAAAGTTTACGCATACCAATTCCTTGAACAAGCTTCTGAAACGTCGCCTTCGGTAGTGATTTGATGAAGAGGTTAGCCAGATTGTCTTGTGAACGGATTTGCGTGACTTCAATCTTCTGATGTTCTTGTTGTTGATGTGAGAAGAAGAACTTCGGCACAATGTGATTGGTGTTGTCTCCCTTAATATAACCCTTCTTGAGCTGTTCGATGTATGCTGCGTTGTCTTCAAAGATCGTCGTTGGGACATCTACGACGGGGTAAAGATCACAGGAGCTTCGAATATGGCCTATAACTGCTCTCAACCAAAAGCATTCCCGAGTTGCTTCATGTAAGGCAATAATTTCAACATGGTTAGACGAAGTGGTAGCTAAACTCTGTTTAGTTGACCTCCAAGAGATAACGGTGCCTCCAACGGTAAAGACATAACCCATTTGAGAGCGAGCATTGTGCGGATCAGACAAGTATCATTCGTCGACATAAACAACAAGGCAAGAATCGACTCGAGAAGCGGGGGGTGCATCATCACTCGAGGATCCGTAGGGATAGAACAAGCCCAAATTCATAGTACCCTTAAGGTAGTGGAATATGTCTTTCAATCCAGTCCAGTGTCTGCATGTTGGTGCATTACTGTATCTTGCCAAAAGATTAACAGCGAAGGAGATGTCGGGTCTAGTGCATTGAGCTAAGTACAATAAAGCGCCTATTGCACTTAGATAAGGAACTTCAAGCTCCAAAATCTCTTCATCATTCTCTTTCGAACGGAAGGGATCTCATTTTGCATCTAGCGATTGAACAACCATAGGAGTACTCGAAGGCTTCGCTTTATCCTCATTAAAGCGGCGCAATGCCTTTTGGGTGTAGTTCATTTGATGTACTAAGATTCCATCCAAACGGTGCTCTATCTCGAGACCGAGACAGTATCGAGTCTTTCCTAGATCTTTCATCTCAATTTCCAACTTCAGGTGTGTGGCAGTTTCGCGATGTTCATGTCATCGACTTATACTACAACTATCGCAAAACCGAAATGTGACTTATTAATGAACACACTAGGCCATAGTTTGTTGTTCACATATCCCTAACTAGTCAAATACTCACTCAGACGGTTATACAATATTCTTCCGGATTGCTTCAAACCGTAAAGTGAGCACCTCAGCCGAATTGAGAGTGTGTTCTAGGGTTTGGAAATATTTGATCTAGTCAATGTAAGTCATTCAGAAACTTTCATATAGATTTCCGTATCAAGATCCCCATAGAGATACACAGTTACTACGTCCATCAACTGCATACTCAGTTTTTCAGAAACTACCAAACTGATAAGGTAGCGAAAAGTAATCACATCCATAACTGGTGAATAAGTTTCGTTATAGTCAATCCGGGGATGTTGTGAGAAGCCTTGTGCAACAAGACAAGCTTTGTAATGCACAAGTTCATTCTTCTCATTATGCTTCCGAACAAAAACCCACTTGTAGCCAACGGGCTTCACATGTAGAGGAGTAGGAGCTACAAGTCCAAACACTTTACGTTTCGCAAGCGAATCGAGTTCAGCTTGGATTGCTTGTTTCTAGTTTGACCAATCGGTTCTACGTTGACATTCATCAACGGAATGGGGTTCAATGTCATCGCTCAACATGATCTCAGTAGCTACTGCATATGCTAATGTATCGTTGACGACCATCTCATTTCTGCACCACACATCACTAAGCTAGCATAATAGACCGAAATCTTACAATTCTCGGGAGGAGGATTCGTCTCTTCAAGGACGCTTCCATAATCTAGAATGTTCTCATGAGTTGGATATAATGAGTAAGCGACATTTAGATTCATTGTAGGCTTTTTAGAAGCCTGTGTCGTGGGTTTCCTCTTTCGGGGGTGTTAATCATTTGAACCAAGAGGTCTGCCACGCTTTTGTGTAAGGGCAAATGATTGGCTAGCCGCTAATGTACGTGGATCAGCCAAATTGGAATCCCGGGCCTCCAGGAGGGAAGTCTGTCGTACATTTGGTACATCCATCTTTGTAGCTACATTCGCAGCTGGAATATGTGATCTTGTCACTCGTGCTAGATCGGTGAAATCATCTGGTATGCTCTGGAGATCTAATATGCGTTGCACTTTAGTTTTAGACTGAGTGGTGCAGGGATCTAACTGAGACAAAGTAGGAGTTGTCCACGATAATTCGTGTTGTTCTTCAGGAACATTGACGTTCTTATCTCCCCTAACGATGGGAAAACTGACTCATATAAGTGACAATCCGCGAAACGAGTGGTAAATAGATCGCTTGTCAAAGGTTCTAAGTAACGAATAATCGAAGGAGAATCATATCCGACATAAATTCCCATCCTTCTGAGGCCCTTATTTTGTATGTAAATGCGGCCAAATCGGCACATAGACCGCACAATAAAAAATGCGTAGATGCGATATGTCAGTTTTGTATCTGGTAACCAATTGAAGGGCGCTATATGGTTGGGTCACAACAGACTTCGGGCGGATCAACATAGTTGCGTGCAATATAGCATGGCCACAAGCAATGATCAGGAGCTTTGTACGTATGACCAACGATCAAGCAATCATTTGTAAGCGCTTAATGAATGTCTCTGCCAGACCGTTTTGGGTGTGAACATGGGGGTACATGATGTTCAACTTCAACCCCAATCGACATGCAATAGTCATCAAAAGTTTTAGATGTAAATTCTCCAGCATTATCCAACCGAATAGATTTGATCAGATAATCAGGGTGGTGAGCCCTGAGCTTGATAACCTAAGCCAACAGTTTGGAGAATGCAGCGTTCCTTGTGGACAACAAGCACACGTGTGACCAACATGTGGAAGCATCAACCAAAACCATAAAATATCTAAATGGTCCGTATGAAGGGTGTATTGGTCGACAAATGTCCCCTGAATCTTTTGTAGAAAAATGGGAGGATTCAAACGAATATTGTCATAAGAAGGCTTAGTAATAAACTTTCCCATTGAACATGTTTGACATGTGATTCCTTGAATCGAACCTAAACTTTGGGTTAGTGGATGCCCATGTGATGATTTGAGGATACGGCGCATCGCTATTCGTCCAAGATGTTGCAAACGATCATGCCAAAGTGTAATTTCGTGCGCGGTCCCAGAGGTAGGGCCGGCCACATAGTGGCTCTCTATGGGGCGTATAGTCGTAGTATGCAGACCACTTGGGATACGCTCCATCTTCTCTAGAATACGCTTCTGGCCATATTTGTAGGAAGTTATGCACAAAAATTCAACTCCATTTTCTACGTGGGTTTTAGCGTGGTAATTGTTATCTCTAATGTCCTTAAAACTCAACAACGTACTTCCAGAACGTGGAGAATAAAGTGCCTCATCAATGGTCAAGATTGTACCATTGGACAACATTATACGTGCCTTATCGTATCATTCGATCAGGATGGATGGGTCTGAGAGGGTTGTCAGAGGTGCATTCTTATGTATGAAGTTAGTGAAATAAATGCGTTCACGCAAAACGGTGTGCGTGGTTGCACTATCTGCCAGACAACTAACTTCCCACTAGTCATACCTAGAATGAAAAATTAATTTGAAATGGTCACATGCATAAAAGTTCTAAAAATAAATATCCATTCAAAATAATTTTAAGTATTCAAGGATGGAAATTAATTAAAACTTATCCAAAAACAAATCACCAAAAAATAATCCAAACATAAAGGAAATTGTTCAAAATTTAACCAAAAAACAAGGAGGGGGTTCGGCCACTACTGTGGAATTCGGCCTCAATGTCTTATTTTAACTAAAAAAATAGTTTATGTTTAAGATTCTAATCTTCCATAGGTGTGATAGCCTCTTGAAAGTCAAAAACCTCCATCTTCGAACTCTCCGGTTCGTCCACTTGCACAAAGTTTGATTCAAACTTCTTACAACGAGAATGATATTCAGTTACAACCTTCTGGGGAGCTTGAAAAACATGGGACCAATGGTCCTTTGAACCACAGCGATAACACATGTCCGCATCCATGGTTTCAGGTGCTTTACCCTTATTCTTGAAGTTTGGGGCCTTATGAGCGAGGTTAAGGTGCTTTTGGGCTTTGTTTTCTCCCTTAGATGGGCCTTGGCTCTGTTGACCTTGACGGGGTGGCTTATGGCTGCCCCTACCACACCTCTGTTGGTGTTTTGGGCGTTGGTTCGTGCTATAGTGTGCTTCAGGCACAACAGTCACCCCAGTAGTTCTAGTTTGATGATTCTTCATCAACAACTGATTCTGCTTTTCAACGATAAGTAAAACAGAGATCAAATCCGAGAACTTGGTGAACTTCTGAGCTCTATATTGTTGTTGTAAGATAATATCAGTAGCAGAGAAGGTCGAATAAGTCTTCTCCAGGAGATCCTATTCGGTCAAAGTTTCGTTACAAAACTTGAGAAGTGATCGGATTCGAAAAACTTCATAATTATATTCATTCACAGACTTAAAGTCTTGGAAAAGAAAATGCTGTCAGTCATGTCTTGCTTTAGGCAAGAAGATGTCCTTTTGGTGATAAAAACAATCAGTCAAAACGACCCATAGTGCTTGTGGATCCTCCTCAGCAAGATATTCAATTTGTAGTGGGTCATAAATATGTCTTTGGATGAAGATCATAGCATTGACTTTCTCAGCTTCGCCAACAGGGTTATCTGTCTCATCTTCAATGGTGGGACGTAAATTCTTTGCAGTGAGGTGGAGCTTCACATCTTGGACCCACTTGAGGTAGTTTCTTCCAGAGACCTCCAAAGCGGTGAAGTCGAGTTTGTTCAAATTCGACATGTTCCTATCATAAAATAAATGGACAAGATGTGATTAGTGCAATGGAGAAAAAAAAAATCAATCCATTCACATAGGAGTAGAACATTCAGGTTCTAATAGATATGTATTGGTTAAAATTCTCATGAAAACTTCAGGTTTCAAAAGAATTATAAACTTCAGGTTTTCAAACAAGGCATGTTTTTAGAAACTTTAGGTTTCAAAAGAATTATAAACTTCAGGTTCATATGTTCCCGCAGACAAACACAAATATATACACAAAAATATGCAACAAGAAAATATGCAAATAGAACTTCAGGTCTAGAATTATAATTGAATTAATTATTTGAACTTCAGGCCAAAATTAAAGTGTTTGGTGAAAAAATATAAAACCCATTGAGCCTAAAATAATTAGGCAGTTAAGCTCGGGGCCCAAAATAATAGGCCAAAGCCCACGGGTGGGCTGAGCAAATCTCTATCGTGAGGTCCAGGCCCAGATTGGGCTGGTTTGGTCTTGGTTGGGCTGCATGCCCAAGGCGAAAGAGAAAAAAAAAGGGCCGGATAAAAAAAAAGAGCCCATGAAATGGTATAGATTCAGTGCGGCGTGGAGCAGTGCATTAAGTCTCCAAAGAGCTGGGATCAGTTGCGGTGCATGATGTATCCAGGGGGACGCAATCCAGTGCATCGTATACATATGGGACATCGTAGCCCTCGGGTTAGTGTCATGGGTTGGGTCGAGCCAGGGCTTGCGCGGCTTCAGGCGAGCCCAATTAATTTTTTTTTTCTTTTTAGGACGGGCCAAACTTAATGGTTGGGCCGTTGCAGGTGAGTCCAAACAAAGAAAAAAAATGGTCAGAGCTATTCAGAGCCCAATTGGGCTCGGATTGGAACCAAAGACACCCCAGCCTTAGCTGGGTGTGTTCGTTGGAAAAGACGACAGGCGCTGCCGCTTTAGGCGGTCGTGTTTTGGGACGACAATGCTCGGGGCGAGTTCGTGGGTCAATGGGGACCACGAATATGAACGGAGATAGAAAAATCTCAACATTCTAACAAAACCCTAAAAAATTTGAATCGGAAAATTTTTAAAATTCCAACGAGATTCGAGGGAATCTTGATCAATTGTTGTCAAGGACGAATTTCAGGTCGTCAATTACATTGACCCGTGAGCGAGAATTGGTTGCAGGCCAACTTGCAATGGTGGAGACGCCATGGAAGGCGTCGGGGTTTTTGTGTTTCAAACCTGGAGCTCTCAGCTTTAGCTTGGGTCTCGCAGCTAGGCACAGCTCAGTCATATAAGCTGCAGGCTTGGACGAGCGGCTCGAGGTCATGGGTTCGAAGAACCCAGCGCTTGCCGATTTCAATTTTTCTTTTTCTTTTTTTTCAATTCAATTCAATGCATATTCAATTCGAATATTTTAATGCATGGACATATATTTGATGCAATTCATGGCAATATCAATTTCACATAATTCAACAATTATGAATATAATGCATACACAATTTATGTAGAATCTAAAATTCAAAAAACATAAAGTTGGGTCATGCATTATGGTGAATGTTCATGCTATCTGGGCTGCAAAAATATCGAGATAAAACCGTTATTTTGGAAGAATCTGATTGGATGATATGGATGAACTGGTTTGATGTAGAAAAAACTTCAACGTCAAATTCCTAAGCATAGCGGTAAGAGCGTGCTAATAACGTATTGTAGCCTATTTTATTTGACTAAGGGGAGAGGGCCGACGACAAGGAGAGAGAGAGAGGAGAATGTGTTTGTAGAATCGTAGGGTAATATGTGTGTGTTATTCCCTCCTACGTAGTGCCTTTATTTATAGTAATAAAAGGGAGAAGAATTCCTTCATCCCCAAGGAATACAAGTTCATATAGGAAAGAATAACTAGAATCAAATATAATCTAGGATTTACACAATCACACTTAAACTAGGAAAGTTCATAACAAAAATTACTTTATTGTCCATAATTTTATTTTGTGATAGAAGACAAAAATGTCTTTTTATCTTCTTTTGATTGACAAAAAGTGTTTCATTAATATATTGTTTAGATAAAAAAAATTACGATTTTTCATTTTAATTTACCAATTAATCACAAATTAATATCAGAAAACTCCTAAAATCTCGTAGATATGTATTATGTTATAATAATTCATTTCAATTTTTAGAAAGAAGTTTTTTATTCGTAAAATAAAAGTCATTTAAAAATTCTAAAAACACAGCAAACAGCCTTTTAACATATAATTATGAGATATGATATATGCATGCACATAATATCTTAAATATTACGTACCCATAATTTGGGACATTATTGGTATGTTATGTATCCTAATTTGGGTACGTTGATTTATCCTAATTTTGGTACTTTGATTTAGTAAATACCAAGCTAGTGGTACCAAGTTAGTGGTACGTTGATTTATCCTAACTTTGGTATGTCCAAACCTATTGGTATGTATGTGTAACGATAAGTAGGATATCCTTTTCATATTATTGGAAGGCATATTATATTAACATCCCACAAATTGTTGAATAAACCCTACATACTTAATACACACCACATTTGCTTTTTCAATTAAAAATTATCTTAATACACCCCACTTACTTCCCCATAATACCCTCACACCCCACTTCTCCATAATACCTTCACACCCCACATTCTTAATATACACCTTACATTTTCTATATGCACCCCATATTTTCTATACACCCCACATTTCTCAAATCTTATAAAGCTTTTAATTTGGACAAATAATGCCGACTAAAATTTTAACAAAAGATGCCGCCTGGGATTTAAAGCATTGTAGGTTGTTTTCAATTCCACCATTAAAACTCATGTCGTTTGTTTTTAATATTTGGTGGTAATTTTAGATGTTTAACTCTTCATGTAATCCATATGATCCCTAAAAGATGAATACGAACGTAGAAGCTTGAATAACGCATCAAAAGCAAGATTAAATAATTATCGATGTCGTCAAAATCACTAAAACAATAAATAATATGAAGTCTTATCTCATGTGAAGCTTCCGAAACATCGATTTCGTGTTTCATTCGTCAAAAATTAATTTTTCTCAATCAACATGTTTGTAGTTTCATTGGTTAGAGTTTTGTTCAACAATGGAGGGTCGGAGGGGTTTTGATAGTTGAAGAAGATAAATAATATGTTAAAAGTGATTTGGGGTGTATATAGATATTTTTTGTAAAAACCTTATAAAGTCAAAATTGTCATTGTATAGTAAGATAAATAAGTTATTTAATATTAAATTTTAATGTGGGGTGCATTCAATATTTTGTTGGATGCTAATATAAATGTATTGGAATATGGACTCATATTTTATAAAAAAGGAAAATGAAAAAAAATTGGTAGTTCACGCATGCAATTGCAATGAATTGGTATGTTTGATTACTCTAATATGGGTACATTTGGTTTTATGGTATATTTTATTTCTTGGTACGTTTAGTATTTAACCATATCAAAACTTAATACATTTATTTTCAAATGTACCATAACTTTAATCATAAGTTTTTTATTTTTGTATTTATACCTTAAATTTAAAAAAAAAAATTAAAGAAGTTTTCGTGGAAAAGTACAAGTGAGACTAAAATCTGCTCTCCTAAGGTCCTCATTTTGAGGACCTATGAGGCCCAAATGTATATTAGTCACAATATTACATTAGTTTTAGATCATCTTTTTGATAAAAGAAGAAAATTGACATTTGCTGAACTTAGCATATAGCCGATGCTCCCTCAACTTTTTCAAAACCAGAGTAAGATGTCGAGTGTTTTCCGCTTTGGATTTGGAATACACGAAAATATCATCAATAAAGACAATAACAAACCTGTCGAGGTACGGCTTAAATAACTGATTCATCATGTCCATAAAGGCTACTGGTGCATTCGTTAGACCCGGCAGTTTCTGACATGACACGACACGATGACACGACACGAAAATGACATGAAAATAACGGGTTTCGGGTCAACACGATAACTTATCGGGTCATTATCGGGTGACCCGTTAAGAACCCGTTAATAACAGGTATACACGTGGGTGACCCGTTTCGACCTGTTAAGAAAAAAATTATTTTGATAATTTTAAAGTTTAATTACTAAAAAAATTATTATAAAATACAATAGCCATATTGATATATACAATATATTCTATATTAAATATATAGTTTTGTATTATTATTCTATATAAGTTAAAAAAAAAAAGTTTTAGTCATTATTTATTTTTATTGTGAGAGTTCTTTATTATCATTACTAGGATAATAAATTTTACTTAACATGTTCTTGTCATACTTTTTTTCTCTCCCTGGTGAGAGTGTTTTCTCCGTCGTGAGATTCCGCCGTTGTGCGTGAGTTAGTTGCTCTAACTCCTCTGCTCTTCTGTTGTCGCGGTTTTCGCCTCTGGAGGTGGGGTTGTCCTCAGTCGCTTTGTCCTTTGCACATCTGGTGTCACTGATTTGTCTCTGGTGGTGGGCTTTTATCCCTGGTCCCTGCGGGGTAGGGTAGGTCCAGCTCAGTGCAATTATTGCTTCAATTTCTTTGGGTGTCTCTCGGCCAGTGGAGGTTGGTCATGGCTTTACTCCCCTGATCAATTTTGGAGGCTAGGGTTGTACTTGATGGCTTTAATTTGGGGGTTCTGGCAATACCACTGTTGGCCTTTCTGGAAAAGGGGCTTTTTTAGGCAGGTGGGAGTTAAGGCCTCATTCGGGGGCCTTTTCAACGGTGAATGCATTGAATTTCGAAATGAGAGACACCGGTTTAGGTTGAAGTTGGTAGGAGGCATTAATGGTTGTAGAAACCCTCTGCCTTTGTACTTCAATTACTCTCTGATTTTGGGTTGTTTTGTTACGCGTTGGATGGTTCTGGTGATTATGCCACCTACCTTTGGTCATGGCATTTACTCCCCTGCTAAATTTTGGTGGGATGAGTTGTATGCGAGGGGATTATTTTGGGGGCTCTGGCACTTTTATTATTGGCTTCTTTGGAATAGGGAGGGTACTAGTCAGAAGATAGATACGCCTCCAACCTCGGGTTGTCTTTACTGGGAAGGTATTGAATTTTGAATTGAAAGGCGCCGAGTTTGGTTGGTGATGGTAGGTTGCATTAAAGGCACACGAAACAATTTGCCATTACATTTCAGTTATTTCCTGCAGTTGGCTCTTCGTGTGTGTCTTTCTATGGTTTTTCTGATAAAGTTGCAGGCCTTTCTCCAAAAAAATCCCACGAAGACTCAAAAATTCCCTACAGCACAGATAAGTCAAGCAAACGGTCATACAGGCATTGTCATGGCCAATGGTGATATGAATGAGCTTATGGTCCATTTGGAACGCTCTATGGATCTGTCAGCTATGGAGCATGGAGTTAAACTGGTTGACAAGGCGCTGGAAAAGAAGACGTTAAACAAGTGGGGCATCAGAAACATCCTTTCAGTAGCTTGGAAAAAATTTGGTGAACTTGAAATCAAGTGGGTAAGAGAGAACTTGTTTATCATTTCGGTTCAGGATGAAAATATGGCCTCTAAGATACTTGAACAGGTGCCTTGGGCGGTGATGAAAAAGAACTTTGTGGTTAAGAAATGGCCCTCGGACCTGGCATTGGAAGAGGTAGATATGGATTCGGTGCCCTTTTGGATGCAAATAAAAGGAGTCCCCTCGTGTTTTGCTACTATGGCCAATGTCACCCGTCTTACTAAGAATGCGGGGGTTGTGCTGGAACTCGAGGATCCGGCTAAAGCTCGGGGATTTCTTCGAGTTAGAATATCAGTTAATACGGCTCTCCCACTGGCTACATGTTGTTGGCTTGGAAGGGAGAATAGTCATGAAATGTAGGTGGAATTCCAGTATGAGAGGCTACAAGACTTCTGTTTTCCTTGCGGTCATATTGGTCATGCCAATACTGAATGTTCTTTTGAAGGAAATAGCGGGGATTCAGGCTTTGGTGAATGGTTAAAGGCCCCTCCAGTGAGAGATGTGGTGGAAGTTGTGAGGTCTATATCTTTGGGGGGGGGGGGGGGGGGGGAACAAGGAGG
The DNA here is from genome assembly GCA_036320875.1 of Cotoneaster glaucophyllus. Taxonomy (NCBI): domain Eukaryota; kingdom Viridiplantae; phylum Streptophyta; class Magnoliopsida; order Rosales; family Rosaceae; genus Cotoneaster; species Cotoneaster glaucophyllus. Next base: position 28,984,322 of record CM070066.1, on the reverse strand, counting down.
CAGGCAGAAATGGTAAGGAGAAGCCGCATTGATATCCGGAGTAGCTCCATTGACCTTCCAGTACCAGTGAATACGCAACCAGAAGTGTTGACCGAGACACGTGGGGGGGGGAAACTAATGAAGGATAGATTGTTAGGAGTGAGCAATGTCTTCGAACTCGTGACCATAAAAAGTGGCGAAGAGTTCAGAGATCGATGTTCCATCCAAGCCAACTCCAATGGATAGTTCAGCCGAGTGGTATTCGTCCAGTGTGGGAGTTTGGGGAAGGGGGCGTCTTCCATGCTCCTAATATGAATCTACATCAGTTTGGGGTAGTAAGTCAGGCAGCTTTGTCACCCGTTGAATTTTCAGAGCATGCTCTTTCCTTAACAGTGGAAGGTTATGGGGAGAACTCTGGAGAGGATTTGCTCAGCTATAGGGGGAACCAAAGTTCAGATTGTAATGAGGTTCTTGGGCAGAAACGGGGAATGGAATTTCCGAGCTTAGAATTCTGTTGCTCCCCCAACAAGAAGAATAGGGATGGTGATGCGGAGGAGGAAAGCAAAGGTAAGAGAACTTGGAAGACAGGGGGATCGAATTCTGTTGGCAGTGGTGCAAGGGAAGGAAGAATTCCTAGGGTGGAGAAAATGGGTATTTCTGGTTTAGACGAGACGAGAGCGAGCACTCAGGCTCGGGGTGGTGGCGGCTGGCCTTCAACAGCCGCACGGTCGCCATGAGTTTTCTATTTTAGAACTGCCGTGGTCTTGGGTCGGACACGACTGTTCGGGCTCTCCATGGGCTTATTCGGAATAAGAGACCTTCTATGATCTTTTTGTCAGAAACTAAAATGAAAGATCATAGATTAGATGGGGTGAGGAGGCGGTTAGGTTTTTTGAACAGGTTTTGTGTTCCTCCGATTGGAAGTGCAGGTAGCCTTAGCCTGTGGTGGGATAATTCGGTGGAAATCCAGATTCTGTTTTCGTCTCGGAACGTTATTGATGCTTTAATGCGGAAGGTAGGGGAAGGGGGTTGGGCGCGAATTACAGGAATCTACGGTACCTCCTACAAAGACGAAAAAGCAGAATTTTGGGGCTGGATGAATTCTTTCTTCACCCCAACCGATATTCCTTGGTTATGTGCTGGGGATTTCAATGAACTGTTATGGGACCATGAAAAATCAGGGGGGAGGGAGTTTCTCTACAATCCGCGCAGGTACTTGGATGAGTTCATGCGTTCCACAAATTTGTTGGATTTGGGTTTTAATGGCCCTGCATTCACTTGGCGGGGCATGAGAAATGGAAAGTTAGTGGAAGAGCGAATTGATAGAGCTTTAACCAATAATCTTTGGCAGGATGCGTGGCCTAACTCGATGGTCTCGCACGGCACGGTGCTGGGGTCAGATCATTGCCCTTTAATTGTGCAGTCAGACTTGGAGGTTTCTCGGGGCAAAAAAGTGTTCATGTTTGAAGCATTTTGGGCTAAGGAGGAGGAATGCAAAGATCTGGTGCGTACTTGTTGGGAAAGGGGGATGCCAGGAGGAATTTCTACAAGGTGGAGGAAGAAAATGAACGATTGCAGATCTAGGCTAATCAGTTGGAGCCGCAACAAATTCCAACAGAGGGGTCAGAGGATTCAAGAACTCTTTCATCAGTTGGGGGAGCTCCAAAAAGAATGGGGTCCCAATATTAATGCAATAGAGGAAAAGGCGCGTATGGTTGATGACTTGCAGGCTCAAGAGAAATTTTTCTGGCTTCAAAGATCAAGAATTAATTGGCTTCAAGCGGGGGATGCGAATACTAAGTTCTTTCATCAATCTACGATTCTTAGAAGGCGGAGGAATATGGTCCTAAAAATCAAGGATGAAGATGAAAATTGGGAGGATGATCCGTGCCGGGTTGGTAAGTTGGTGGAAGATCATTTCATTCACTCTTTCACTACTGATGGAGCCCGTAATTGGGGGTCTATGTTGGAGTGCATTAATCCGGGTATTACTGAGGATATGAATGTAGCTCTAATGAAACCTTTTTCGGTTGAGGAAGTTAGGGAGGCGGCTCTGAAGATCGGGGGTCTGAAGGCTCCGGGTCCGGATGGTTTCCAAGGGGTTTTCTATCAATCCTTTTGGGAGGAGGTCCAAACAGATGTAAATGCCTTGGTGGGCTCATTATTGCAGGGTACGACTAACCCTTCCTCTCTTAATGCTACTCACATTGTTTTGATCCCAAAGGTTCCTCATCCGGAGTCAGTTTCGCAATTCAGGCCCATTAGTCTCTGTAATTACTCTTACAAGATCCTGTCTAAAGTCTTAGCGAATCGGCTAAAGGTGTATCTGCCTAGCATTATTTCTCCCTCTCAGAATGCGTTTATGGCAGGAAGTCAAATTCAGGATAATATTGGGATAGCACATGAGATGTTTCATTTTTTGAAAGGAAGGACAACGAAGTGCAAGTTTGAAATGGGTATTAAACTTGACATGCAAAAGGCTTATGACATGGTTGAATGGGATTTTCTTGTTGCAATTATAGAAAGAATGGGTTTTTGTATTAGTTGGAGAAAGCTTATTATGGGATGTATTTCCTCTGTTAATTTTGCGGTCATCTTGAATGGCAAGCCTGGAGATAAATTTGCCCCGTCTAGGGGTATAAGACAGGGGGATCCTCTATCCCCGTACCTTTTTCTGCTAGTTGGAGAAGTCCTCTCATGCTTGATTCAAGAGGCAGTTGCGGCAGGAAGTGTGGTTGGAGTTAGGATTGGTTACTCGGGGCCGGTCTTATCTCATGTATTTTTTGCGGACGACACCTTGCTATTTCTTAAAGCCAATGAGACAAACTGCAGGAATTTAACTTCACTCCTTCAGAAGTATTATGATGCTTCAGGGCAGAAAATTAACCTTCTGAAGTCTAGTGTTTTTTTCGGGGTAAATGTCCCTCAGGAGGTGGCTGCATACCTTGGCGGGATTCTTGGTATGCTGGTGGTGGACAATCCTGGTACCTATTTGGGAGTCCCTGCTATTTGGGGAAGGTCGAAGAAGTGGGGCCTTGCGTATGTGAAAGGGAGAATTTTAGGAAAGCTTCAAGGGTGGAAGCAGGGTACGTTGTCTAGAGCAGGAAGAGAAGTTTTGATCAAGGCTGTGGTTCAAGCTATTCCGGCGTACCCTATGAATATTTTTAAATTTCCAGCGGTGGTTTGTAATGAGCTAGATACCATGGTTGCTAATTTTTGGTGGGGTGGTTCGGGAAACAAACGGAAGACACATTGGGTTTCGAAGGAAGTGTTGGGCTTGCCGAAGGAGTTGGGGGGTCTTGGTTTTAGAAGCTTTCAAGACTTTAATGATGCGTTACTTGCAAAACAATGTTGGCGCCTTATTTCGGATCAGAATTCTTTGTGGGCTCGGGTTATTAAGGCCCGATACTTCCCTCATTGTTCGTTTTGGGAGGCAGCCAAGGGGGTAGAGCTTCTTGGGCCTGGGCCAGTCTTCTCTCGGGTCGGGAGCTGCTGAGATTGGGCTCGCATTGGCAGATCATGGGGGGTGCGGATGTGCGTGTTTGGGTGGATAGGTGGCTGCCTTCTCTTCCCGCTGAGCACCCCTTGCCGAGTGGTGAGGCTGTGGTTTCCAGGAACTTGCGGGTTTCCTCACTAATTGACCCTTCTTCCAATAGTTGGAACATTGATTTCCTGCTTCCTTTCTTGTCTGCGGAGGAGCAGCATGCCATCCTTGTGACGCCCTTCGGTGATCTGGCAAGTAAGGACTGTGTGGTTTGGGCTGCAACCAGGAATGGTCGCTATTCAGTTAAGTCAGGATATAGGTGTCTTCAGCTGCAGAGTTTGGATGCTAGGGACTCTCGTTTGCCAAGGGTGCGGTCGGTCCCGAATGCTCTTTGGAAGCTTATCTGGCGTGTGGAGGTGCCTTCAAAACTTCGGCACTTTTTATGGATTTCTCTTCATCATGGTCTGCCCACTAGGGCCATTCTCTACCAACGCAGGTTGTCTCTTTCCCCTACTTGTCCTATTTGCTTTGGTAGTGATGAGTCTGTGGTGCATATTTTCCTTGAGTGTCCGTGGGTTAAGCCTATTTGGTTTGGTGGAGCTCTCAATTATAAAATTAATAGCTCTGGTATTCTTTTGTGGGCCGTGTGGCTGCAGTCGGTCTTGTCTAACCTTGGGTCTTCGGATGATATGAAATGGGTTCAGACTATTATTGTTTTCACCTGTTGGTATATTTGGAAGGCCCGGTGTGATTTTGTCTTTAACCAGGTTCCCATTATTCCTCATAGGGTGCTTTTCGCCCTTTCTAATGCGTTGGGGTCCTATCAGATGGCGGTGAGGGATCTTAGGTGTGGCGGGCCTTCGGTGGGGGTTCCTTTGGGGCAGGCTCCTCGGTGGTGCCCTCCTCCCCATCCTTGTATCAAAATCAATGTAGACGCGAGCTGGTCTAAGGTGTCCATATCGGGTTTTTGCGGGAGTTGTTGTCAGGAAGGCGGGTGGTGGTTTTGTTGCAACTGTAAGAAGCCCCATCTCGGCGTCTTCTCCTGTGATGGCGGAGGCCCTGGCTTTACTTCGTGGTTGTGAGCTGGGTATTTCTTTGGGTATAAGTTCTGTTATTTTAGAATCTGACTCTCTCGAGGCGATTTCGTGTCTTAAGGGATCTCTAGATTCTGGCAGTTGGGAGGCTTTTCCCATTTTGGCTAGGGTTAAAAGCTTGAGTGGGTCCTTTCAGTTCTGTCGTTGGTCTTGGGTGCCAAGATCAGCCAATGGTGCAGCGGATGTCCTCACATCGGCTGGTATTACGGAGATGTGTGACTTTGTTTGGGTCGTTCGACCACCATCTTCGTTAGTTCATGTTTTGTGTAATGATGGGCTTCCTTGTCCTCATTAGGTTTTGATTGGTGGTGCTTGAGGTGACACGGCCTTGTTGCTGTTGTCTTTTGTATCCTCTTTCATCACCCCTTTGTTTTTTGTTGCTGATCTTTTCTTTCAGCTTGCCTCTCCGTAGGCTCCCTGTTTCTTTGGTGGCTTATTAGCCCTGGAATGAATTTCCTTTGGTCTAAAAAAAAACATGTTCTTGTCCAAAATTAAAATAAACTAGTGTAGTATTTGTATAGGCAAGAACTAAGAAGACATACATACAAGTATGAAAAATGTGAAAGAATATATAAACACTTGTGATTCATCATTATTCCTCTACGAGTAGATAATGGTTACACTTACATTATTGTTTAGATTTTTAAAATCCTCCAAACCCTCATAAATAATGTTTTTATTTGAGGGAAAAATTAATAAAATTAATAAAAATTATTATAGAAGTGTACAAAAAAAGCTTTACAACTTTCATGAAGGGGTCAGCTTCGAAATCCAACACTATAATCCATAAACCCTAAATTTATATTTAACCGTCGATTGTCATTTATGCTTTATTCTTGTTACTGAATTTCATTTTTAAATTTTCTTTTTTGAAAACTTGATCATCTGGCGGATGTAAGAAGATGAACGGTTCAGATCTTTGATATCACGTTTCGATATTTACGGTTAATTGAAATATGAGTCGATGTCATATAGTTTGTAGAAACTTTATAAACATCAAGCAATATTTTCACTAATCGTAAAACTCTGAACATAATATCAACGATCCAAACCGTTCATCTTCTTGCATCCTCTAATAGATCATGTTTTCAAAAAGGAAAATCTGAAAAAAAACAAAATTTGATGAGAAAAATGAAGCGTAAATGTAAACAATAATCAACGGTTAAATTTTGATATATGATTTATATGATTATAGTGACGAATTTCGAAGTTAAGCTCTTCACGAAAGTTGTAAAGCTTGTTATTACGAGCGTTTATATATTTTTTCTATATTTTTTTATACTTCTACATTGAAGGGTTTGATTGGAAGAAAATGTGCAAGATGTTCTAATGTTCCAATGTCCTTAATTTTGCAAATCTTTTGAACATTTGATATTTTGTAATGTTCTAATATTTTTTTATTATGCTCTTATTTTGGATATGTAAATATACACTTAAAAGTAAAATGCGTTTTTATGTTTTGGATGTGACAATACTTAAAAAGAAAAATACGTTTTCACTCAAAAAAGTATTATTTTTTATTTAATTATTTATTGGTTTAAAATATATTTTCCTTAACGGGTAACGGGTCGGGTCATATTACCTGTTAATATTATCGGGTCGGGTCATTTTACTCGTTTATTTTAACGGGTGTTACACGACACGACTCGTTAAGATATCGGGTATGACACGAAAACGACACGACCACGGGAAACACGACACGAATGCCAGGTCTAGCATTCGTTAACCCGAATGGCATCAAGAAGAATTCGTAATGACCATATCGAGTCCTAAAAGCCGTCTTAGGGACATCCTCACGCTTGATCTTTAACTGATAGTACCCTGACCTTAAATAATCTTAGAAAACACGCAGGCTCCTTGAAGCTGGTCAAACAAATCATCTATACGCGGTAACGGATAACGGTTTTTAATCGTTACCCGATTCAGCTGTCGATAACCGATGCACAACCTCAAAGTCCCATCCTTCTTTCATACAAACAAAACTGGAGCTCCCCAAGGTGAAGTACTAGGCTGAATAAAACCTTTATCAACCAATTCCTGCAACTGGGTTTTCAATTCCCTCAACTCAGCAGGAGCCATTCGATAAGGAGTTAAGGAAATAAGATATGTACCTGGAAGTAAATCAATAGTGAACTCTACTTCTCGATCTGGTGGTAATCCAGATAAATCATCAGGGAAAACATCAAGGAAGTGCCTAACTACCTGAACATCCTCCACACGAGTAGAAGCACCCTCATTCAATACCACATGAGCCAAATAACCCTGACAACCTTTCTTCAATAATCGTTTAGCCCTCATGGCAGAAATAATGCCGTGTTTCAGTCCACTGCGCTCACCCACGAATGTAACCATAGGCAAGCCTGGACGATGAAAAGTAACTATCTTCTCATAACAATCCATCTTGGCACGATTGTATTGTAATGGAACAAGATTAGCCGGCATGACGATGTCCTCCACCAAAACAGGACATCCTTGATATACCCAGCTAACATAACATGTCTCACCTTTAGGCAAAGAAAACTCTAACTCATAACCAAGAGGTGTAGGATGGGGTTGCGTCATTTGAACAAACGTATGAGAAATAACAGAGTGTGTGGCACCAGAATCAATTAATACGCTAGCAAAATGGCCAAGAATATTCAACGTACCCATAATCAAATCAGGATTGGTCTGAGCATCCTGCATAGTGATATGATGAACACAGCCCTGCTGTTGCTGACATCCTCCACGACCCTTGTTACCTTGGTTTCCACGTCCCTGCATACCTCGTCCTTGACCAGGCTGGTTAGGCTGCCTAGTCGATCCTGCAATACTAGATGCAACCTCAACATTCTAGGACTACCCTCCGGGATACCACTGTGATCCACCACCTGGATATGCGTGTAACATCCTGGATATTGAGCATAACCGCTCTGATGATACGGATCATGTGAGTACTGATATGGTCCTCCATAATGTGAAGCTATATCTCTCTGATAATGATAGGCTCCCCCATAACCTGTTGGGGTATAACCACTAGGCCCTGAAACCTGCTGAATAGGAACTGGTGGCGGTAAGGCAGGTGGCTGGGACTTCTGCTGGTTCTGTGGACACTGATTAGCCTGGTGTTCCATCTGGCCACAAACAAAACATCCTCTGTTGCCTTGCCTACACTCCCCAAAATGTCGATTATTACATTTACGGCAAAATGGACCACAAGAACCACCAGAATCTCCCTGTCTCTGAAAACGGGAACCTCCAGAACGGCCGCCCCTCCGCGGTGCAGTAGAACTAGAACCCCCACTGGATGAGCCAGAACTAGTACGACTTCTTTTAAAACTTTGCGTCTTGCGAGGACCCTGCGATGACTGGCCTTTATCTTTATTATTATTTTTCTTCTGGTTATTATCTTTTTCTTCCTCTTCCTCACTGTCATCTGGAGCGTTCTCAGAATCCTCCACTCGAAGTAGAACTTCATAAAACTCCTGGTATGTAGAACAGGGAGTCGTGGTCGCAATAGAACGCCACTTCTTCCGAGTACCTCACTTAAATCGTCGAAGCATCTCTGCTGAATTTTCAGCAATCTCCGGACAATATCGAGAAAAGTCAGTAAACTTTCTATAATACTCATTAGCTGACATTTGCCCTTGTCTCAACGCGAGAATTCTTCCTTCTTACGATCCAAATACTTTGGAGGTACAAATTTCTTCTGGAATAATTGCTTAAAAACTTCCCAATCAGCAACTTCTTCCGGTGACAACTGAAATGATTCTTGCCTCTACCAGGATGCAGCCTCCTCACCTAAAAACCAAGTAGTCGTCTCGACCCATCTATCCTCAGGGAAATTACCTTGTCGCTGCATCACTCTATAAGTTTTCTCGACATGATTGAGCCAACGCTTGGCTCGCTCGGGCCCCTCAGTACCAACAAAATTTGTATACAATCTCTAAGGGAGTTCTCTGAGGAGGACAAAGTGAGGACTGAGTGGCATTTGCAATAGCTTCCCCAAGTTGGGCTATATGGGAAAATTAGACTCAGAGGAAACACATGGCTCTCTACGAGGCGGCATGGTTCTGACATAAGACATCAAAATGATTAGAATACTCCCAAAATATGTAGGACTGCCAAATCTGGCTCTGATACAAAACCGACACACCCCGACTGGAATCAAGGCATCATGGCCGTCACGTGAGGATGACGTAGCCATGAGTGCGGTGAATAAGTGATAGTGATATGAAAATGTGGGTAAATAAAAACCAACTAGCTAATCTACACTAGATACGTATAGAAGTACGAGCGGAGATGTTTAGAGTGTAGATACATATAATCGGTGCGTAAGTGATCTAAGTGGTCCAACAGGCTAAGATATTAATTATACAGGACATGAAAGAAACCCTACATTATTTGGAGTCTGTCAGAACCGCCGTGAGATCCTCATTAGCCACCAACACAAACTTCTATCTATAACCTGGAGGGGCGCAAAATAGAAAATATGAGTGGGCCAAAAACATTTTTTTGAAAACACATTTCTCTTTCTAAACATAATAACCCCTCACCGTAAAACCCGTATAATTTTCCAGAAAATAATAATATATATGTATATAGAAATCATGCTCGAGAGTAGCAAAAACCAAGTATATGCCATGTCAAGTATCTCAGAAATGAAATAAGTAAGTCAAGTGAAATAAATCAATGTAAAATGACATGTCAGCCGGAGTCACCTAACGTGACCTGTACGGCTGAGCTTATAGCTCATCAACCACACGAGTCGGAACTACCTAATGTGGTCTGTACGACAGGCTGGGTGTAAATAGATACGCTCAAGTGCTATGATCACGTGAAGGCTGTGCGAAGTATCGAAAGTCACCTATGAGTCGGAACCACCTAATGTGGTCTATACGACAGGCTGGCACCTGCCTTGGATCCAAGGTGAGCATGTGGTGCGGGAGGTGAACGATCACATGAAGGCTAGGCTCTGGCCTGGGGCGGAGCACTAACACCGAGGTGCAGGATAATGAGCACTAAATGCATCTAAATATAACCATACACACTGCAATTACTATCATCAATATGTACTCACTTGAAGCTTACCTGGGCGTCATGCAATAATATGCATATCTATACTAATGCATATACTAAAGTGTAACGCAATTGACATGGCATTTAAAACGTAATTTCATATAAAACAATTTATGGGAAAATGTAAAACATATATACGTATATATAGAAAACCAAAAGCCCACTCACTGGTATGTAGCAGGATCATAGCCCCCGAGTCTCGCCTGGCTACGCTCGTCCTTCGGGAATGTCTCACCTATAAGTGAAAAACTATTTAAACATTAATTTTAAGCACATAACCAAAATCGTGTAATAACTTCTCATACGTTGCTCAATTGAGGTGTTTGAATATACCATCGTGGCCTACTCAACACCACGAGCATTTCCATATTTTTAGAAAAATTTTCCGATGATTCACGCGCCCCCCATGCTCCGGCCAAGGCACGACCACACGAGCAAGCATGTGCCTGGCACGCTGACGGATTCCCTAACGCTGTTAGGGAATATTCTGTTAAATTCCTGGAACATTCCGTTAAAGTTACATGACGTCGTCAGTATATTCTGCCAAAGTTGACGGAATATTCCCCTTCCTTCTCCGGTGACTTGACGAAAACCACCGCCGGCCGCTGTTTGTGTCGCTAGTTTCTGGAAAAATTTAAAATTTCAATATCTTCTTCAAAACTCAACCAAATTCCTCGAATTTTATATGGATTTAAAGCTCTCAAAGAGTAGAACCTAACCTTACCTATTTGAAGTCTAAAATCTAATGGAAAATGGTCGGAAAAATCCTTGGAGAAACCGGCTAACCCTACAATCCCACTAACGAGCTCATTTCGATGTCCAAACTTAACCAAAACCAGTCTAAAACACTAGAGGGGTTGTGTGGATACCTTTTTGAGTTTCAAAATCACGTAAATCGTTCGCGATCGCGTCAGAGCAACAATGCTTCGTGCTGGAGTTTTTGGTTCTCGAGTTTCCGATGTCCTTTCTCTAAACCAATGGTACGGCTGAGATCGTAGGCTTGAGAGGAACACGATGGTGATCTTGGAAAGCTTGATCCGTGTGATTTTTGGTGAGTTTGAGAGTTGGTAGACTCGGGTGTACGGACGAGGAAGAATCGAGAGAGAGAGGGAGAGAGAGTGTGCACGTGTGTATGTGAGTGTGTGTGTGTATGGCCACGGATTGGCCAGGAATAAAAGATCTCAAGCCCTTATTGGACCACATAGTTTAGGGTAATACAAATGGGTCCAAACAAATATAAAACCAACTAATTTTTGATTGGGTCATAGATTGTAGGAGTTAAGGTGATTGGTGAGTATGAAATAACAAGCCAAATTATTTTTCTACCTAATTTCACTTATTTGTTCGAAACATTTTCGTTACAAACCCGATTCGACCCTAACTTGCGCCAACACTCTCGTTATGTCAAGTATAATTTAATTATGATGGTGAGATAATTAATTTAAAATTGTATATATATACTTCCACGTCGCTAAGCCTCGAGGGCATAATCGTCATTTCACACGTTCGATGATAATATATATATATATATATATATTATATATATTTATGCGGGACGGGTCGTCACACATGGATTGCCGAATTTTTTCAAGTTTAATCTTGTGACAACTTAGTTTCCAAGAATTCCTAAAAAAATTAAGCCAAGTAGCTTCAAAGCTAGCTAACTTTAATTTCATAAATCAATTTACTATAAAGTTTTAGGGTTTAGAGACTACAAATATGAGCTGACTAATCAAAGCCTCTTATTCCCTAAAAGCTTTAGTAATTATAAAGGGTAATTTATTAAAAAAATATTAGAAATGGCGTTTGTTTTTTGACTTGGCTCACTTGGGTGTAGTAAGAGGATTAATTGATATGGGTTACAATCTAGTTAGATTGGGTTTGGTTAGTTGGGTTGGGTTGGATTGGGGATGGATGGGCAAATGATTAATCCAACTCAACCCAATCAATGAATGAATTGAAATTGGGTTGGATTTGGATGGGTTATAACTATAAAAAAAATCCGCTTATTCGGGTATATTGAACCGATTCAAAGCCGAAAAGTTTCAAAATATTCCGTCTGATACAAAAGTTCCTATCCAAGTTGTATCCGGAAATGTACACTTTCAAAAATCTAAAACATGGGAGATGGAACCTTTTGATGTAGCGGATAAAACTGGATAAACAGACTAAATCAGCATATGCTCAATTTGAGAGGCTGTTCCAAAAAGGCCTAATGAATTCCTAACTGGAATTAGAAGATCTCTATCTATTTTAATTGATTCATTTATTAAATTGTAGTATTTAAGAAAATGCACTCATCTGAAAACACCTTAAGATGATCATCTCATGGCTATTGAGAATGAATTAACTCAGATGATTTATTTCTTAATCTTTCTGACTTATTCCTACGGAACCAAGGTAAAAAAGGTCGATAAAAATCAATCATTCACAACCCCTTCTATTGGTGGTGGGTGGTTGAAGGCTGAGGACGAGTCAGCAAACCTAATAGTTCCTCCCTAGCGCAAGGAAGTTTCAATTTATGCCCCTACCTATAATCTGGATATACCAAGAAAGATGTACGGTCTAATGAGGATATTACGAAGTATTTACTCATGGATGGGGCAGACTCTTCTATTCTGGTTCATGGCTTCTCTTGACTATATAATGTTAATGCAGGGTCCTTTTCACCCCTAGAAACAATGCAGACCCAAGAGGAGGCCCAGGTAACGCCCAAAGAGAGGAGTTGGTCAAGGCTAAGTGTTAGGCATGTTGTGGTAGGCTTAGTGCTAGGCATATTGTGCTATGCTGAGTGTTAAGCATGTTGTGCTAGGATGGTGCTAGGGGGAGACCGCGACCGTGGTGCTAAGTAGACGTGCTAGGCATGCAAAGTGCTCCATGGATAACCACTTCCTCGAGTCTTTTACAGACGACTACTACATGAAGGCACGTTGACCAAAACTAGATATTTATTAGACTAGATATTTGTTAGTCTAGAAATTAATTAAGTGGATGGGAAGACGCCATGTCACTTCTGTTTGAGGCCAACCATTAGGAAGGTGGGGTTTGCCTATATAAAGAGGCCCTTAGAGCAACTCCACCCTTGGAGCCCTCCCCCCAGGCAATCCACTATTCAATCCACCTAGTGAACAGTAACTGCCCTTAATGAACAGTAATTACCATTTGCATCTCCACTCTTGGAGCCCTCCCCCCTGGCAATTGGTAATAAAATATTAATATTTTTTTTTCTCATCCAATCCATAAAATATTAATATTTTCTCTAAATTTGGCCGGTCCTCTCTCTCTCTCTCTCTCTCTCTCTCTCTCTCTCTCTCTCTCTCTCTCTCTTTTTCTCTCGAACAGCAGCAGCCACTCTCTCTCTCTCTCTCTCTCTCTCTCTCTCTCTCTCTCTCTCTCTCTCTCTCTCTCTCTCTCTCTCTCGAACAGCAACAGCCATGTCCCTCGCCATCGAAAAAATGGATTGATGTCACCGCCTTCGTCCTCGTCGTCAGGCTCGTCGTCGTCGTCGTCGTCGTCATCTCCCTCGCCGTCGTCGTCGTCTACCGCTTGAACCGAAGGGCCACCAGACGACTGTACGACCTCCTGAACATCATCGTCGTCTTCCTCTTCGTCGGACTCACCCTCGGACTGCACCCAGGCCTGGCGTCAGCCTGACGCCACACCCCTCGGGCTGCAGGGCTGGCAATCGCCCACCGGCCTGGCCCTCGGGCTTCCACCCTCACTCGGGCTCCCCAACGCTGGAGAGCAACCCACCGGCCCTCGGGCCCTTTCCTCTCGCCCGTCCCCCGAGCAATCCACAACGGTGGACTTGCTCTTATGTAAAGAAAGGGGGTTAGGCCCTTCCATCTGGGGAGGACTCCCAAGATGACTCGGTTGTAACACAAATATTTATATACAGACTAAAGTGGACGTAGTCCAATTTTGGGAGGTAAACCGCATATATCGTGTATAATTTATTTCATAGCTTTGGTCTTAAGCCCTTCATGGGTTATTTGTTTATTTTGTTAACCTTATAATTTTGAGCATTTAACATATAATTCATGAGATTTTTCTTTTCATTCGACAATAATGATTTAAAAGGATCTCCTTTTTTTTAATTCTAGCGATGCTTTTGTTTTCACTAGCATTTTTATTTACATTAGGAAATTAAAGTAGTAATTTAATTGATGTTAACCCACGGTTGTTTTATTTTATACATTTCAGAAATTCTGACAAGAACCAAAGTTTCAGACTTGATATGGGAAGACTTATGTTGTTGCTAAAGCAATAACCATACTCCATAATCTATATAATATTTAGAAGAACTTGCAATAACAAGACATAAAAAAGGACATTTAAGCTGTTCGGGCAAACACCGAGAATTATAAGATACATGGGGTGTTATGTTTGTTTGGTCATTTGTTTTGCAAGCCCGACAGAAGACAGCAAACAATTGGAGTTTGTCCGATAAATATCACCACAACTTGTATATACATTAAACGCAACTGCTATTGCTAGGGTTGAACCCTACTACTCTGAGTTGGTCTTAACCGAAGCTGCAGCAACAGTCGAGACCATGGAGTCCACGCCACAGATGTTTCGGCCCCTGCAGATTTTATAGAATCCACTCTCTCCCCAGTTCTCTCCCCATGAGTTCTTGATGATCCAGTATGGCTTCTCCTTCAATCTGATGGGAGAATACCCAGCAGCACCATAACCTACGAGTAACACTCCGTGGTCCAACCGCTTTGAGCATATGTAGGGGCATGACACTCCACCAACATATGTTTGCATGAACACAGCGTTAATAGCCACTGCATTCGAGCAATGTAAAATTGTTAGCACCAGCCAATCCTATTAGAGCTTATACCACATTTGAGAAGAAGCAACGCTCTTAAGTTTCACAAAGGTCATACGAATAACAAATAATTTTTTTTATACAAACAACGAAGAATCAAAATCACATATTTTTAAAGGTAATTACCAGCAAGAGGGCCATTTTTGACAAGGTTTGCAGCAATTTGGTCTTCATCAAGGGAGATGACGCTGAAATTGGAAACTGAAGCAGCAATTTTGCTCTTGTCAAACTTGCAGGTTCCACGATCAGTACCAGTGTATGGATAATCCTCTTCCTTCATTAGTCCACCAGCTTTGAGTGTGTACTCAAAGGCACTGTTCATGAGTCCACCGTTGCACCCGGAGTCACATGAACCTGCCTCCTCTGGATCACACTGCACAATGTTCAGAAAGAACGCGTAAGAAACAGCAAATCAAGGGAAAAGCCATTTTGTAGGAGTCATCATAGAATGACTGCAAAAGTCGAGCAGTTCTATTGCAAAAAAAGAACTTGATAACACCATTCAACATGCATTGCTAATGTATTATCAAAGATTAACAATTGAATTGCAACACACTTAGAATGAAAATGGCGCTTCATGAGTGGCAGCGCAAACGTGCCATCGGCGCTCATTAAAAACAAGAACCAATTCTATTCCAAATCTTTCTACACAACAAGCAAATAACAATCACTTAACCTTTCATATAAACAGAACCCGACATTAATTCTGATTTACTAATTAACATACGTAACCACACCCTATACAAAACAGCAGAGATAACAATCACAACACACAGACCATTTCTCCAGCAACTTATAAACCAAGACCGCGAATTTAGCTAATTCCTTACAAGTTCCGACCATTTCCATTTTCCTTTTGACATGTCTGGAGAATTAGGAACATGTAAACACAGAGACCGTGTCAGGGTAATGTTATAAATGCAAGCAAAAAGTTCAAGTGTGTGTCTTTCAGCACTGACAGACAAACACAGACGAAGACAGACAAGATAGACAAAGACAAAGTAGAAATTGAGGAAGATAACTATTTATCCTCGTCTAGAGTACATGTGGGCATCACCACATACACACATCATTTGAACAAAACAATTGTAACAAACATTCCGAGACAACTGCCAATCAAATTAAACAATTCAACCAATCCAAATCGCAAATCCCCAAAATATATACAAATTAACAAAAACAGAAAAGAACAAGAAAAGGTCAAACCTCATGATCGCAATCCACAAGCTGCTGCTCGCTGAGGCTCACAAGCTCTCCAGTTGCGAGAAAGTGTGCACCTTCCAACGCTCCTGTAGTACTGAAACTCCAGCAAGATCCGCACGAACCCTAATTTCCAAAAAAAAAAAAAGCCCCAAATTTCCCAATCAATAATAAACAAATACCTTGAAATTAAATTACCAAAAAATTTACTATTTTTGGAAATTAAATCAATAAAATACCTGATTTTTAACGGAGGTGACAGCTCCATGCTCTCTCCAATCAAAATCCTCAGGCAGATTCTCAGTCGGGAGAATCGGAGCCTCGGTTGCGTCGGCGGGTAGCTTCAACCCTCTGAGACCGAGTTGACTTTTCCGGAACTCGGCGGGTGTCATATCGGAGAACCGAGTCACGCCGTGCTGAGCCGACGGGTCGAGTCGCTGGTGGCGCGCGGCACGGCGGAGGTTGGCCTTGAACACGTCGAACCTGTAGTCGTGCTCCTCCTTGCTGGCGTACGATTTGCCGTATTTGTGCTTGAAGAGCGAGAAGTGGTGCTCGGCTCCGAGATGGTGGTGGTGGTGGGACTCATCGCCGCCGTCCACCACTTGCCTGATCAGAGGATCTGCACCGTCCGATTGCGCACGCGAGACGATCAGGAGAGAGAAAGTGACGAGGAGAGAGAGAATGCGTTCCATTGTTGAACACAAGAGGCCGATTATTAGCTCTGAAGCCTGAAGAGTTTGGTTTGCTTTATAAAGTGTACGCCTGGGTTTAGGTTCAAATATATCGCAGCCTTTAAAAAGTTCATTGCGGTTAAATCGACGGTTTTCATGTGCGGGAATTGATTAATTGTAGGAGTGCGGTGTAGGAGATAATTTTGGGGGCCGTTTGCTTACGGGAGTGGGTAATGTGCGGGCGAATCGGAAGGAGGCACGTGCCAGGGTGGAGTGTTGGAGTTGAATGGTAGTTGGATAATGCCATTGCTTGCTTGGTTTTGAAATTTGATTGGGGGATGGATATTGTATTTGCTTTGTTTTGTTTTCTTGTTGGAGAAAATAACAAGAAACATATTAAGGCAAAGATGTGTAATCAAATTAGAATTTAGGAAGATTTCAAAAGATTTTTTTAGTGGTAAATTTGATAGGATTTATATAATTTAAATGGATTTTTGACGATGGATTGTTTTTTTATTTTTTTATTTTGGTGAATTTTGATGCATTTCCATAGACTTTTTTGTTATTCATTCAAATAAATTTCTTATGCAAGTGACCATTTACTGCAATAGTGGAAATGTGTTGAGTCCTTGCATAAAGGTAAAAGTTCAAACACAGTCGGTAGGGGTGGGCATTTGCAACCGAAACCGAAACACGAATCGAATCGAACCGCACCGAACGGTTTGGTTTTGCGGTTTTGAAAAGGTTTCGGTTTCAAAACCGAACCGCGGCAAAGAAAACGGTTTGGTTTCGGTTTTGGGTTTTCAAAACCGCACCATATAATAAATAAATGTTATATTTTAAAGTTTAAACTTTTAATTAGTTCAACTAGGTTAAGTTTGGCTAGTGACTACGACTATATTCAAACTTCACTGAAACCGCACATAAAACCTTCACTGAAACCCCATATTCAAACTTCAAAACCCTAACATGGCTACGGACTACGACTATTATTCTTACTGGGACTACTTCTCCATCCCTCTCCACCTTGGCTTCTTCATTTCAATCCTCGTCTTCATCATGGGTTTGACATGGTACATAAACTACGAGTCCATGATTGAGGACTTGATGACTCAAATCAAACTCTTCCTCTTGCTTGTTCCAACCATTATGTTGCTTGTCGTCCACTGCTTATCAGGTGGGTTATCGTTTTTGGTGCCGCTACCAGAGCAGGATTCGCTTCACAGAGCCGGAGGGTCTCCGTATGGTGTCGGACTCGTGCTCCTTTTGATCATGGTCTCTCACCAGTCTTCTCTACGGGAACGTTGGTTCCCCTTACTAAGTAGATGATGATGATTTGTGCAGTTTTGTGCAATTTTTTGCTGTTGTTTTACTGCTGTTTTTATGCAGTTTGGCTGCATTTTTTTGGCAGTTTTGCCTCTGTTTTTTGCTACAATTTTACTGCATTGTTGTTGCTGTTTTTGGTGCAATTTTGCTGCATATTCATTAATTAATATACAAGAAAAATAGACCTTCTTATGCATAAATATGTGTATATTTTAAATTGTACATTTTTTTCTCAAAAACCAAACCGAAACCGTTTGAAACCGCACCGAACCGAACCAAACGGTTTGGTTTCATTGCGGTTTTGGCTTCAAAACCGCACCGCACCACACCGCAAAATGTTTCGGTTTCGGTTGCGGTTTCACTCAAAACCGCACCGAACCGCACCGCGCCCACCCCTAACAGTCGGTGACTAATCTAACAAAATATATCGTTTGACAAAAAAAATAAAAAAATTTATATTTTAAGGACAAACAAGTCTTAAAAAATTATTATCTATTTTACAGTTTTGTGAAAACAATTTCAAGGACGTTTTAGTCTTTTTAAATTTAAATTTGGTGTTTGGAGGTGGTTTATAATAAATAATAGAACTTGATTTCATGAGCAAGTAGGCAGAAACGGTGCTTAATTCGAAGTTAGAACAAAGAATTTAGAAGTGCTTTTAAGTTGCAAGGCATTTTGGTCTTTTTGACCCAGATTTATTATAAATAGAAAGTTCACTTCAAAAATCAGAAAACCTAGCTTTCCAAAAATGAAACATTTTAGGCTTTTAGCCACGGTTTTCTCTGATAGGCCGGGATTGGGTAACAAGTCAACCTGCGCGTCACTAACCAGACCCAACTGTAACTTTCGATTCCTACCACCAACAACAGCGAGGCTGTTGGCTTTGGATTCATATCATTGATCCCAATTGATCCCCTTCACCCTATTACCACTGTAGATGACATAATTTAGCTCGTAAGCACTGGACACCCTAAAACCTTATGTTACGTAATCGTCATTTCCGGCAAAGAACATGGTGGCGCACCACTTGTGTTGTGTAGTCCTCGTCCCCGTGAGAAAAAATCCATCTTTCATATCAATCATTCGACCTCTAACAACGGCGCGATGAGCCTCAGAAATTTTGGGCACCGAGGCTTTGCCAGCGGTTTTGATCATTTTCCAGCCACTTCTTAAGGTCAGCATATGTATAATTTTTCTTCCCCATGTTGAGATGTGGCCATATGTAAAATTTGATAGGATTTGGAGTTGGACAGAAAACTGAGTTTTCGTTCGTAAAAAAATCACTGCACGCGGCAATGCGTGGGAAAAATTCAAATGATATGGATTTTAGATAGCGAGATATTGGCCATGCCTTGAGCCCATATCCAATATCGGTTTATTGAAACTCAATGCGATGGTTCAATTATTTAATTTTTGAGTTAATTGCACCGTCACTCGATTTTCGTAATTAACGACAATCCGAATGTTGGATTTTCGTGAAATTGGAATAGGCTGTTCTTGAGGCTTGATGGAGCTTAGTTGGCTCATCACCTGATGTGTCATTCCCGGTTGACGTTCGTCTCGTTTACATACAAGTAGCATTGTGCCTTATTTTGTGTGTCAATCTTGATAAAATTCAAGTGGAGTGTCGTGTACAATATTAGGTTCTATCAGAGCATTGTGAAACGGACATGTGACGTCTTAGTGACGTGCACATCGTTTTGCATGACGATTCAATTATGTTGATTCTGGAAGTGTGTAGGACTTCAAGTGTGTGATTTTAATATTATGTGATAAACTATTTTGCATATTAAAATTCTTATGTATATACTTTGTGGATGTAGCATGGATTTATAACTGTTTTTTTTACACAATCATCGATCTACTTTGCGAAATGTATATTTATATGCATGTTTGAAAGGCTTGTGAACTGAGAAGGCTAGTAGAGGACGAGTATCCTGAAATACTCTCTCTTTGATTTCATGTGTGGATCTTAAATATCTAGTGACTTACCTTTATTTTATATTCCATAAGTGCGTTTGGCATCCTGCTAATACTCTATGTATGAATGCCATTAAGTGCGCCAAGATCCCAACATTCTATTCGGTTCCATTGAGTGCGTATGGAACCGTTCATAACATGGTTCTATAGAGTGCATCTGGAAACCTATTTCCTATCTTGTGTGCCCTTTCTATCCAACTCCATGACTACGTCTAGAATGTGGAACGTTGTGCCTTATTATACAAAGGATTTGTGAAATATACAAGATAGGAAATAGAATTTGTGAGTGAGGTTACCTTTTATATACAAAGTATTTGTGAAATATTTTATAACTGGATCGACTTTTTAATCACATATGTCGTTTTACTTCCACTCAAATAAGCTTTGCAGCTTATCCGGGTTTTTGCTTTGCCCGGTGCACCGTTCCTACTGTGTATGTAGGATTGTTTTCTTATAGAGTACTTGTAGTGGTTGATGAAGAGGATTAGCCGGTATATGCAGTGCATTAGAGAGTGGGGTTTGTTACCCTTCTTTTAATTCCGTTTCCACTAAATATTTGGTGCATATTATGTATGCGTCCCAGTTCAGTCTATATGTTATTTTACCACTACTTTCTGTTGCCACGTGTCACTCTTGAAAGTATTTTAGGGCGTAACACCCAAGCTGCCACCATCCCTGCGTCTATGGAGCTCTGCACGGAGAGAAATGGTAGGGAAGGGAGGAGAATCTAATGAAATCTTGGGGAGAGGGTCGATTGTTCATAACCTTTCACATGTATATTTTCTATTATAAAATCCACCAAAATCTACGATTTAATAATATCCTATCAAATTGTAACTTTCTACTACACCTAGATTTGATACACTTACTTAAAGCCCATTAAAATCCTAATTGACTACGTATAGATTTGCATGAATTTTTAAAATGCTTCATAAAATTCTAATTGCCTACTCTAGAATTTTAAAATCCTAATCGCAAATATTTTTGTAAAGAGGTTTGTTTTTTTTTTTATGCCAACAATTGATTATGACAAAAATCGTTTACTTCTGTGATTAAATTACGTTTGCGAGACGTACAATATTAAATTTGCACACATCAACGATGGAAATGGATTGGGATTTCTATGTGTAGTAAATCTGCATAACATGTTTATTTTGGTACAGAATCTGCATAACATGCTTAAGCTGTAGTTTTACGATGTTGAGTTCTGGAACAGTTAGGCTGGTTTGTTTTGTTTGAGTTATGGTGGGCTATCAAGAATGGCAAAACATAGTCTGTATATTGCTTGCAATCCAACATGTTTTTGGTGTGCAAGTTACAAATATATTTATTGTTACACAACAAACATTTTCTGGTTGTTATTCTACATTTTTGGACTTGGTTTTATAAAATAAGTTTGGAAGCATTCAAAGAATACTAATTATTTTGGTATCTGGGAAAAGATAATGATAACTTATTTTTTTAGATCTTGTGACTTTAGGGGGGGAGAGAGAGAACGATAAAAACATTACACCTATTTATTTCAGGGACGCCTTACTACAATAGAACTGCTCTATAAGTGCTAACATGGCTGGAAAAGGCTATGTGACAAAGCTGTCAAACACGAGGTACAAATGGACTACTATTTGTGTTGCCTCTTTGAGCACAAAACATCCTATTGTACTCTTTCAGCAAAGGACATGCCCATAGAGGACACACATGCAATTTTAGTTAAAACACTGTTGCTATTGTTCTATAGGCACATATATCGGTGCCCTTAAATCTCATAAGCACAAATAACTTTTTGTGCTTCTTGGCCATATTTTTTGTAGTGGATCGTTCGTTAATTTGTAGGTTTGCTTTGTACTTTAAATTCTTATATGTATGAGAGTTTGTGGTCATCAATTAAGTCATAGATTTATGCGGAGGACACTCTCATACTTAAGCTTCTGTTGCGTTGCCCCCAAATTAATATGCCATATATATAGCTCAAGACTTGTTTTTTGCTTTTGCTTGTCCAATGTTTTTATTTTTTATTTTTTATTTATTTTTGTTCAAGTCCAATGCTTGTTTTGGACATGCATAACATGTAAATATATAACCAATCAAAGAAGCTGGTTTATGGGACGAAGTAAAACTTGGCCCTTGTTGATGTCAATTTTTGAGCTAAACTTAAATGAGAGGGTAAATCATACAAACACAAGAATAATTTTTGGAGAGTAAACTGATGGAGAGTTGACCTTTTGTAATTAGTTTAATTACCTATTTGAGTCATTGTAATCATATTGTAATTAGGTTATTTGATGTTTCTTTCCTTGTAAATCACTCTTGTACATTATATATTTTCCTCCTTAGTGAGAAGAATGATATCAGGAAATTAAACCCCAAAATAAGCCCTAATTAGCACGGTATCAGAGCAGAGATCCTAGGATTTCTGCTCTGCCCGTTTCCTCAAGCAAACTCGGCCCTCCCATGGAGAACCTACCACCACTCCACGGTGAAAACAACCCCATCCTAACCGATTCTACTCCTACACTAAACACCACTACCCTAACCGATCTTACCATAAATCCTACCCTACCTATACCACAAGTTGTTACACAGATTATCCATCATGATTCGTCTACTGCTTCGATTGGCATCAAACTCAATGGTGCCAATTATGGAGTTTGGTCTCAGATTGTTGAGATGTTTGTTGCTGGAAAAGGCAAGTTGGGCTACTTGTTTGGGAGTAATCCCTAACCAACTATCGACGATCCGGCCTTCACCAAATGGCGTACGGAGAACGCTATTGTGAAGGGTTGGCTCATCAACTTTATGGAACCCAATTTGATTGGGTACTTTCTTCGACTACCAACAGCAAAGGAAGTGTGGGACGCGGTTGCTCGCACGTATTACGACGACTCTGATATATCTCAAGTCTATGATCTTACCTGCAAGGCCTCTCACATGAGGCAAGATGGACGGCCGATGGAGACATACTTTAGTGATCTTCAATCTTTGTCGCAGGAGATTGATTATCGTCGACCCAATCCGATGAAGTGAGGTACTGATATTGAAATTTTTAATAAAATTGTTTAAACGGATCGTGTGTACACTTTGCTTGCAGGATTGGATGAGATGTTTGATAAAATTCGTAGTGATATTCTACGAACTGAGCCTTTTCCTTCCGTCGAACAAACTTTTACCTATGTTCGCCGGGAGGGAATGCGACAAGTTGTGATGAATACCGGAGGACAGCTGCCAAGTGGGGTAGCCATGGTGGCTTGGCCTGCCGCACAAGCCGTAGCTCCACCTCGTCCCCGCACCCCCGAGAAGTCACCTGCACCAAGCCCAGGACTGCAACCCCAGGCTACTGCTCTGAGCCCTGCACAGGGCTCGCTCTTTGCTGCTAGGACAGCCTCACAACCCACCACAGGTCCCCGTCCTCCTCGTTCTAAACCACACATCCCGGCTGGTGGTTGTACTTACTGCGGTAATGAGAAGTATGGTCGTGATAATTGCTTCCAATTGCATGGTTATCCTGACTGGTGGGAACCGTTGAAGCTTCAGAAACAACGGAAACGAGACGAGCAAGGCAAGCTTGGGCAAGCCAATCTCGCCACCTCCATGTCCCAATTATCTTTGATATCTCAAGATGATCTTCCTCTTGTTTCGAGTTCTTCCGACATGTCTCCGGAGTCCTCAGGTAATTGTGGTTATGTTTTTAATATGAATAGTGATGCTACTCCATCCGGATGGATCACTAACTCCGGTGCCACAGACCATATGACTTATGATCCCACTGATTTAGCTTGTGATATCGTTCCACTTCGACGTAATATTACTAATGCTAATGGAATCTCCTCACCGGTAACTGGCGCTGGCACCATGCGCTTCACGCCCACTCTCTCTTTGCCTCATACATTACTTGTACCTTCACTAAAGCATAAATTGATGTCTTCTGGCCAAGCTACTGAACAATTGAACTGTTGTGTGGTAATGTATCCAAAGTTTTGTCTTATACATGATATTCTCACGAAGGAGATAATTGGTCGTGGTACTAAGAGGGAGATCTCTATTTTGTGGACGATGTCAGTACAGGACGGGTCAATCTCGCCCAAGAAGCCGTTGATCACAAGTGACGTCAGATATGGTTATGGCATCACCGTTTGGGTCATCCATCTTTCAGTTATTTGTATCATATGTTTCCGGATTTATTTGTTGGTTGTTCAGTTTCAGACTTTAAATGTGACACTTGCATACTCGCCAAGAGTCACCGTGTTTATTTTCCGTTGAATTCTAATAAAAGTGTTATTCCTTTTGGTCTTGTTCATTCAGATGTTTAGGGACTATCTCCGATTACTACTTCATCTGGTATTCGGTGGTTTGTAACGTTCATAAATGATTGCACACAAATGACATGGTTATATCTTCTTAAGCATAAAAATGATGTTTTTTTCAGCGTTTAAGACCTTCCACACCATGGTTTAGACACAATTTTCTACTAAAATACTGATTTTGCGTTCTGATAATGGTGATGAATATGTTAATAATGATTTTTCCCATTATTTAACTAATCACGAAATTCTTCACGAAACTACATGTCCTCAGACTCCTCAACAGAACGAGGTAGTTGAGCGCAAAAATCGTCATCTCTTAGAAACGGCTCGCTCACTCTTGATTGGGTCGTCTGTTCCCCGCTCCTCTTGGGATGTTGCTCTTCAGATTGCCACTTATCTTATCAACCGTCTGCCATCCAAAGTCTTGAATTTTCTTACCCCCTTACAAATCCTTGCTACCTTCGTGCATCTACCGTTGGTTTTGGTACTCCCACCACGGGTTTTTGGATGTGTTGCATTTGTTCATCTTCATAAAAATCAATGGACGAAACTTGAACCGTGTGCTCTCCGTTGTATTTTTATCAAGGTTCTAAAATACGCTAGGCGCTAGTCGGGCGGCGGGCTGGAGCCTAGCGCCTAGGCGGCTAGGCGGGGCCTAAGCGGGCACCTAGGCGGACTGGGCGGATTAAAGTAAATCTATTATATTTCATGCAAATAAGTATCTATTTATACTTAAAATATATATAATTTCATCATAAACTACAAAATAGAATGACATATATATTATGAAGTATTGGAACATAATGAAAACATGAGGAACAAACCTATAATGTGTGTTCATTTAAGTATTCAATAAGTCTCTTACAATTTATTGAAAAAAAATAAAATTCAAAATGAAAGTTATTTATTTTTTGTCTAAATAAGTTGCAACCTAGGCGGGTCTGGGCGGGCTAGTCGGGTCTAGGCGGGCGCCTCAGCAGCTGTAGGCGCCCTTTCTTATTTTTCAAAGGCCTAGGCATTAATCGGGGCGGTGACCAGCCGCCTAGCGCCTAGGCGGGGCCTAGGCGGTGCTAGGCGGGGATTTTTAGAACAGTGATTTTTATGGGGTACAGACTCCATCATAAAGGGTATCGTTGCTACCACCTTCATTCTTGTCGAATGTATGTTACTATGGATGACACTTTTTTCGAGTCTGAGATGTATTACCCTTTGGATTTTTCCAATCCTCATCCTCAGGGGGAGACAAGGCATGACGAGGAGGATTGGACCATGAATGATACTATTGATCTTCTGCTGCCACAAGAAGAGCCAGCAGTTGAGCCTATAACGGCTGCGCTGCCAACCCAACCAATTGCAGCCATAGTGCTGCCCACAGAATCAACGGCAGGCATGGCAATGCTGTCCTCACCCACGACAACAGTGCTGCCACTTGTCGACTTTGAGACTTCTACTGATACTACTCATCCTCGTCTCCAAATATAGTACCACCAGATGACCATACTCTTGAGATTATTCCTGAGGTAAGCTCTACTATCCCTGTTGATGTATCCGTTGTTCCAAATTATCAATTACCTTTCAGGCACAACTAGGGAAAGCCGCCCAATCGATATTCACCGGACACAACGTAAGGCTCTAAATACCCCATTGCCAATTATGTGTCATCACATAAGTTATCAGAACCCGGCAAAACTTTTGTACAAGAAATATCCAATGATAGCACACCAAGTTCATTGAATTAGGCATTATCCGACGATCGATGGACCAAGGCAATGGAGGAAGAAATGGCTTCACTCCAGAAAAATCAAACGTGGGATTTAGTTCCATTTCCCCGAGGAAAAAAGAGAGTTAGGTGCCGATGGGTGTACACCATCAAGTACAAAGCTGATGGATCCATTGAACGATACAAAGCACGATTGGTGGCCAAGGGATACACTCAGACGTATGGTGTTGATTATACGGAGACATTTGCCCCGGTAGCAAAGATTAATACGGTAAGAGTATTGCTTTCATTGGCGGCCAACATAGATTGGCCATTACGACAATTTGATGTGAAAAATACTTTCTTACATGGTAATCTTAAAGAAGAAGTGTATATGGATATTCCACCTGGTTATGCATCGGTTTTACAACCCGGAGTAGTGTGCAAGTTGAATAAAGCGTTGTATGGGTTGAAACAATCACCTCGAGCATGGTTTGGTAGGTTCCGGACGACTATGAGGAAATATGGGTTCAGGCAGAGGAATTCCGATCATACACTTTTCTTGAAACGTCGAATGGGGAAATTGACGGCACTTATCATCTATGTGGATGATATGATTGTTACGGGTGACGACAAAGAGGAAATCTCAAGGCTCAAAGATTACCTAGCAACCGAGTTCGAGATGAAAGATCTTGGTGGTTTGAAATATTTCTTGGGGATAGAAGTAGCTCGATCTAAACAGGGTATATTTCTGTCTCAAAGAAAATATGTTTAAACTTATTAGCTGAAACCGGAATGCTTGATTGTAAACCGGCTGACACTCCCATAGTCCAAAATCACCATCTTGCCGTGCACCCTGATCAAGTTCCCACTAACAGAGATCGTTATCAAAGGTTAGTTGGGAGGTTAATTTATTTATCTCACACCAGGCCTGATATTGGATACGCAATAAGTGTTGTTAGTCAGTTTATGCATTCTCCGAGTGAGGCACATATGGGTGCGGTTGAACACATCATACGATACTTGAAGTCCTCACCGGGTAAAGGCATCATGTTTTCCAAGAATGATCATTGCCGAATAGAGGGTTACACCGATGCAGATTGGGCAGGCAACATTATTGATCGTCGGTCCACATCTGGTTACTTTACATTTGTGGGAGGAAACTTAGTGACTTGGCGGAATAAGAAATAGAAAGTAATTGCTTTATCAAGTGCAGAGGCGGAATAGAGGGGTATGGAAAAAGGAGTATGTGAACTATTATGGCTTTGGAGGTTACTTGGTGAGCTCGGGTATCCTTCGAATTCAACCCCAAATTTATTTTGTGATAATAAAGCAACTATCGATATCTCACACAACCCAATTCAACATGATCGCACAAAACACGTGTAAGTTGACAGACACTTCATTAAGGAGAAGTTGGATGAGAATATTATTCAATTCCCGTTCGTAAAGTCAGAGGATCAATTGGCGGATAGCTTAACTAAAGTTGTTGCAAGTCAAGCGTTCTACAACTCTCTTATCAAGTTGGGCATGAACGGCATTTATGCACCAACTTGAGGGGGAGTGTTGGAGAGTTGACCTTTTGTAATTAGTTTAATTACCTATTTGAGTCCTTGTAATAAGATTGTAATTAGGTTATTTGATGTTTCTTTCCTTGTACATTATATATTTTTCTCCTTGAGAGAAGAATGATATCAGGAAATTAAACCCCCAAAATAAGCCCTAATTAGCATAAACATGTCTTAGGGTTCTAATGAGAGGGTGAGCTATTGGGTCATGCATGATTCTCCCTTGCACATTATTTTTTATGAGTGAACGCAGAGCCGGCCCTGAGATTTTGGGGGCCCTGTGCGAAAGTGAATTAGAGGCCCTAAAATTGCGATTTTTATTTTTATTTTTAATTTTCAATTGTGCTTTCTATAAATTGTAATAGCACAAACAAACCTAACAAATCAACTGACAAAAAGGTGAATTATTGTTTTTTTTCTTAATTACTGAAAGGTCCAGCTACTTAGTACTACAATCTAGTGGTATTCCTCTTCACTTGTAAGTGATAGGTCTTAGGTTCGATTCTCCCCAAAGGCGAGTTTGAACCACATTATTGTTAGCTCATTGTGAGGCTAAGCCCACCCGCTTCCCCTTAGCGTAAATAATATTGTTTGTTAAAAAAAAAGAAAATTACTTAATGGTCCAGGGTTTGAATTTTTATTTTAGTTTTAGTTTTGTGCAATTTTTATATTATTTTTGTGGAAATTTATGCATTTAATAATAATAAAGTAAAAAATGATGGAGCCAAACCTCGAACAATTAACCTCACAATACATAGAATGCACAAAAATTCCACTCTTTTTTATGAACAAAACATAAAAAACAGCAGTGGATATTCAAACAAGAAGATGGAAGGAAGACAGACTTACGAAAAGACTGAAGCCAGTGACGCCGGCGAGGGAGATAGCTATGGAGGAACTGAAGAAAGCAAGTTCACCCAGGTGACCAACCATCATCATTGAAACAAAGCGGGCCTTAAGATTTTGGAGGCCTGTGTGAAAGTGAATTAGAGGCCTTAAAATTGCGAATTTTATTTTTATTTTTATTTTTAATTTTCAGTTGTGCTTTCTATAAATTGTAATAGCACAAACAAACCTAACAAATCAACTGACAAAAAGGTGAATTATTGTTTTTTTTTCTTAATACTGAAAGGTACAACTATTTAGTACTACAATCTAGTGGTATTCATCTTCACTTGTAAGTGAGAGGTCTTAGGTTCGATTCTCCCCAAATGCGAGTTTGAACCACATTATTGCTAGCTCATTGTGAGGCTAAGCCCACCCCCTTCCCCTTAGCGTAAATAATATCGTTCGTTCAAAAAAAAAAATTACTTAAAGGTCCAGGGTTCGAATTTTTATTTTAGTTTTAATTTTGTGCAATTTTTATATTATTTTTGTGGAAGTTCATGCATTTAATAATAATAAAGTAAAAAAATGATGGAGCCAAAGCCTCGAACCCATTCCCAAACGGATACAGAGAAGCATAAGTAGCACTTGTGCTAACAGTTGATTTTATAATTTTTTACACATATTGGTATATATAGGTATATTCATGTAAAATTCAAAAATCAGGGGCCCTTCCGTTTTGGGGGCCCTGTGCGGTGGCACCTCTTGCACACCCTTAGGGCCGACCCTGAGTGAACGATTGAAATTTAACTAAATGTTAGATTTTAACTATTATTTATCCACTTGAGTTTTCCCACTTTTGGGTTTTCTAGATGGGTTAAGTGAAGCCCAAATTATAACACAACATATAGTAAATACAAATTTCTAACTCTTCCTAAGAACACTTCTTGCCATGCAAAAGGAAATTACGGTTCAAGACCCATTAGTATGTTGTGACTTTGAAAGGGACCTGGAAAAACATGATAAACCCCCTATTTGTTTAATCTTGACTCAATTAAATTAAAATTTCTTTAAATTCTATCAAACTTTAAAGTTCCTCGTTCAAACTCATGCAACCCTTTGGAGACGAAATCATCGGAATGGCTGTGGTCCAATCTCCAAATTTAAAATTAAGTCATTCTCTCGAGTCACATTTCACTCCTTGCAATAAACAAGGAGGCGGACTCCACAGATTCGAGAGATATTTTAGGGAAAATTAGGTTCACATCCTTCTTTTTGTCACTCCATTGATTAAAATCCTATTCATTTTCAATTTTTGATCAAGGTCCTTGGGTATTAATAACATCATTAATTATTTGAATAATAAAATATTTTTATTTTTAAATATATTCCTTTAGTGTTAAAAATGTTACAATTAGTATATTTATATTTATGGCTAAATTTTTTATCATATATTTTTATTTTTAGTTTGTACCTATTTTTAATTTGCAAATATTTTTTAATTTGTACCAATTTTCTTTTCATTTTTAATTTGTACCCATATATTAGTTTCTTTTTATGCCCATTTGTGTTTGTACCCATGTGTATACCGTCACCTGACATTGTATATTTAATCAATGATATAAAAATTACATATGGTATATTTATGTTTTATGCCTAAACTTTGTATCATATATTTATATTTTTAGTTTGTACCCACTTTTAATTTGCAATATTTTTTTTTTTAAATTTGTAGTATTTTCTTTTTAGTTTTATTTTGTATCCATGTATTAATTTCTTTTAGCGCCTATATTTTTAAAAATTCATTTGTACTCATAATTTTTAATCTTATATATGTACCCTAATTTATTTATAATGTACCCATTCTTCTTTATTAATGTACCACTTTGTTATATGTGAAATGTACCCATTTTTTTGTAAAATGTACCAATTTTTTTAACACTATGGATACATTCTTTTGCCATTTATTATTTCTTATTTTTACATAGTTTTTATCCACTTATTCAATCAAAATGTTTGAATTTTTTTATTGTAACCGTTTCTAATAGTATTATAATGAGGGATTTTAAATTTATAGGATTATAAATCTCATAAAATATCAAACAATTAATGTCAAAACTATGAAAATATAAATATTAATAGTAATATAATGAGGTGTACAAAGTCAATGGACCTTGATCAAACTTTGAATACTATTAAGGTTTTAATCAAAGAATGTTAAAGATTAGGTACCGCATCCAAAGTATCCCGATATTTTAAATAAGCTTGAAATACAGAGTAGTACATCAACATATTATTATACATGTGGAGGAATACTTAAAAAATAAAAATAAAAATTTAACCACTCCAAATAAGGATATAAATCCTAATGGACATCCACTTGCATGCAGTAAAAAGTCGGAACCTAAATTTCTAATTTGTGTTTTCAATAAACCAAAAATTAATACCAATTTATAAACATAACAGTGATTAGGAAGGATTTGTTATGAGTACTTTGATCCAGGTCCACAAATTTGAGCGGTTGTTGAACTTAGTCCAATTTCTTTATTTTTCAACTTTAATTAATTATTTTTATTTATGCATTCTTACTCAAACTTTTAATTCGAAAATCTAACAACTTTCATGAAAAATAGTCAAAAGAAAATTTATATGTCATCATATATGATATCTATACCACAGGTTGATAAATAACATTTAATATGTGATAGAGTTATCTTCAAAAATAAATAAAAATTAATCTACCTCTATGAAAAGTTCAAATTTTTTATGTTCCGTACATTTAACAATCCATACTAATATATATGATGATATAAATATATAATACAACATATGTTAGTTAACATGTGATGGAGGTGGAAGAAAAAGTTGATACAAATTTGTAGAGAAACAATATTTATTCTGAAATCGAGTAAAAGATAAGGATGAAATTGTTAAGTAAATTCGTAAGTTGAGGGCCCTTTTAAGGGTGGATGAAGTAAATTCGTAAGTTGAGGACCCTTTTAGTGTGTACTAGTGATTGGCTTAGGGTGGATGAAGTAAACTTCTACATGGAACCAATGAAAAATATATCTCAATTTTACAAGGAAATGGAAGAAGTGGAAACAAGTAAGACATGCTTTAATTTTTTTAGTAAATTTATTATTAAATGGCATTCAACTTTAATTCTTGTTGCTACTAATAAGTTTTCTTTGTTAGTAATGTAGGCTTGACACAAGCTCAACCTCAATCTTCTACCAGTTCAATGCCTCATCCAAATGCTTCTACATCAAGCTTGAACAATTGATCAATGAATTTTACTTTTTGAAGTATAGTTCTATTTTTCATTTGGTTTGAAACTTTAACTTCTATTTGTTTTGGTTCGTAAATTCTATTTAGATTGCAAGCTTAATTTTCATCATGAATCTTGATGCATCATTTTACTTATTATGTGTGTGAACTGTGAATGATGAATGATCGATGAATTTAGGCTACAATGTATGAGATAAACGTACAAAAAGAAGTTTTGCCCTTGAGTTAGGTTAAAAAAAAAAAAAAAAAAAAAAAAAAATTTTGGCCCAAAACAAAGTGGCAATTACCATTGCCATGCAATGTCAACGGAACTATTTAGCAATACCGAACTTTGGTATACCAAAAGTTTGGTACGATAATAATAATAGATTTGCCAAACCAAAAGTTTGGTATGATAATTGGTACGAGGGTTTTGGTAGGGTAACTATACCGAACCCACCCCTAGAAACAACTAACAAACCACAAGGTATGCTCTCAATCAAATTAAGGAGATCATTATATGGGCTAAAACAATCTAGACGAATGTGGTATAATCATCTCAGTACGTATTTAATCAAGGAAGGACAGACCAAAGATATTTTTGCCCTTATGTGTTTATTAAGAAATCAAACTCTAAATATGCAATAGTGGCAGTATATGTCTATGACATGAACTTAGTTGGAACTCCTACAGAGCTTAAGAAAATGCTAAATATTTGAAAAGCGAATTTGAAATGAAAGACTTTGAGAAAACAAAATATTGTCTCACTCTACAGATCGAGCATTGTGCTTGTGGAATTTTGGTACATAAATCAGCTTACATTGAAAAAATCTTAAAGTGGTTTGGCATGGATAAGACACTTAGCAAGCCAATGGTCGTCCGGTCTCTTGACATTCAGAGAGATCCATTCTGCTAAAAAAATGGTCTTTGGTCCAGAAGTACCATATCTAAGTGCAATTAGTCATGTTTGTACCATATTTGACCAATCCTGAAACTACCAAGCACCGGTCAATTTCATACCTACAAATACCCACTAACGGGTTCATGTTAAGGCACCTCTGCCAAAGCGCAAGAATTTTCCTCCAACCAGGAGGCCAATCACATCATCACACATGTCAACGTCAAAATAAAGCTCATATAGTCCCACATCGACCGCGGACGAAAGCTAGAGACTCTCCTCAACTATAAAAGAAGACCATTGACTCTCCTCAACTATAAAAGAAGACCATTCTCCTACAATTAATCCCTAATATCATTATTTTACTTAAACTAGTCATCAAAACCCACTAATGATGATAATGCTTAAACTTATGTATTTGTGTAAACCCTTTACTATTAATGAGAACTCTTCTACTTCATGGACGTAGCCAGACTTAGGGTGAACCATGTACATCTTGTGTTTGCTTCCCTATCTCTATCTCTTTACATATTATAATCACTAGGTGACCGAAGCAACCGAGGGAATGTGACAAACTTGACATTTTACATTGTTCCAAAGTCTCATTGATTTTGTGCATAACAGTTGGCGTCGTCTGTAGGAAGCGACACTTATTCCTACTCTTTCTAGCTTTGTCAAGCTGGTTTCCATCGTTCGTACACTCTCCTTTGATCATGCATCCCTCTCTAACATGGGGAGCAAAGAAAGCCACAACACATAGAACGACACACCCCTCGTGCCTAGTGTAGGGCAGCGAAGGAAGAAACAAAAGAAGTTTTCTCTTCAGGCTAAGGTCGAAGAGCTAAAGGCTCAGAACAACAAGATAACAATGAGGAATGAGATCTTCCAAGAACAGCATGAGAAGCTATTCAAGATGCTCCATGAGGCTAGGCAAACTCAATCACACGAGCCCATTACCCTTGACGTCCAACCATTACTTGGGTGCCCTCCTACACGCCGGGGGGGGGGGAGGGGGCCACCAGTCTTTAACATGGATATTCCTAATGAAGAGCGAGCTACTCATAATGTGTTGATTAACATGAGACTTCTCTTAACCCACCTGTTTCGACCCAAAGCAGGAAAAGTGGAGGGAAACACCTCATTGCGGACATAGTGGAAGGATCTAAGGCTATTTATCGCGACTGTCAAGACTTCTTGAGGCAGTATCGAGAGAACCTCGTCCACATAAGCTCAAAGATCAATGACCCAAGGGTTTTTGAAAGACTCGGTTCTCTACCACGAACCAAGCCAGCTACCAATCCAGGGAATGAACGAAAAATCTTAGAGAAACATAAGGTTATAAGAGACTCGAAGGGCTTCTGACAGACATGCCCTAGAAGGCAGTACAGTGAGTCCAAGGAAAAACCACATGCCCTTGATCAAACTTCCCTACTTCCAAAAGGTGATGTAAACTTACAAATGAAGGCTCCAGTAGTACATGACTCCACTCAGAACCCTTTTGTCCTATAGCACCTTGAGGAAGTAAACAGGATGAAGGCCAAACGTCATGCCAAAATACCTAACTGGAATCAACCAAGGCCCGGCCCTCGTACGATGAGGATCCTTGACACACCTCTCTAAGCAAAGACAAAGCAAAAGTTGGGCTTACAACTATATACTGAAAGGGAGGATTCGATTAAACATCTTAACCTCTTTGAGTCCACTATGACATACCAGATGCATACTGATGAAGAAAAATGTCTTCTTTTCACCTCCACCCTCTCTGGTGAAACCCTGAACTGGTATTGTCGCCTTCCACCTAAGACTGTAAATTCCTTTGAAGAGCTAAGGAAATTATTTGTCTCTCAACACGTTTTCCAGAACGATGGCTTACAGTCTGCAAATGACTTGTACACTATTCGCCAGATGCTAGAAGACTCACTGCATAAGTATGCCGGCCGTTTCAGCCATGAATATTCTCGCTGCGCTGAAGCAGATGAATAGACTGCCCTCAAGGTCTTCACGGCAAGCCTATGTGACTGTTTCTTTAAGCACATGATCAATGCCAATACTTGGAAGACTTACTCTGAGGTGATGGTGCAGGCTTACAACAATGCATCCGCCGAAGCAAGGACATATCAAGGGAAACCCCCAATGACTATCCCTTATCAACAAATGAGAAGTGGGAGTCAGATTTAACCAAATGAGAATGCCTCAACCTTCCAAACGGTTGTTGTATCTCCCTCTACCTTACCTAGCGCTTCGCCAGGACAACAGACATATCAATCTCAGGGCAAAAGGAATGATTTCCATCCTCAACAGTCTCATTTTAATAAGAAGATTAAGGGACGCTATCGAGATAACCAAGGGTATCACTATGATAATACCCACCCTCAGATAGTCAACGTAGTGGGCCAAACATAGGTTAAGACAAGCCCTACCCCAACATATGAGACTTACACACCTTTGAATGCCACATGTACAACCATTTATCCCAGTATAGCTCACTTGGCACCAAAGCCAAAGCCGAGGCAGCCAGATTATAAGTCCACAAAGAACACGGGCATGTTTTTTTGCTACCATGTGTATAACGGCCATGACAGCGAGAAGTGTATCACTCTTCATGACCATATCAAAGCTTTGGCACGCGAGGGGAAAATTGATCAATTCCTTCTTCACCCTCCAAGGAACAACCAACGCCAGGTGAACGTGATATATTCTATCAATGATGGCACACCTATCTCTGAATCTTCCAACAGGATCATGAAAAATAATGAACGAACTTTAAGGTTTGGCCACCCAGTGTTTCATGTGGAAGACATTAGAGGAGGCAAATATCAAAAACCTAACTAGGATCTGATATGTTTATACCCTGAGGAGGAAAGAGGCATCATCTACCCTTACAACAACCCACTGATTGTAGAGGCTCACATAACTAACTTTGATGTACGACGAATCCTTGTAGACATGGGTGCTTCAGTCAATATCATGTTCACCGAAGCTTTCAGCGCACTTAATGTAGCTGAACACTTGCTTGATCCCTCAATCACTCCCTTGATAAGCTTTTCTGGTGATATTGTGCAACCTTTAGAGAGCATACATTTACCACTCACCATTGGTACAAGCCCTTACATAGCTACAATTACCACTAACTTCCTTGTGGTCGACTGTCCGATGGTGTACAATGTTATCTTTGGGCGCACATGCATCAATGACCTCAAGGCCCTAGTATCCACACATATGTTGTTGATGAAGTTTCCGACAACTTATTGCAATGGTTACATCAGAGGATATCAACTTAGTGCACAATCGTGCTAAAACACTTTAGTCAAGAAACAACACTTGCTTGTACCCAAGGAAACCCTCTCTATACATGGCCAAGTCATAAAGACCAGCCCGGACAAAGCCAACTTGGCTTTTCGTGATGGCAATGGTCAACCCCACGATCCACGAAATAACTATTTCACCCAGCAAGCACAACTTACTGAAGAATTGGAGAAGGTCTCTTAATCAAAAGGT
Organism: Cotoneaster glaucophyllus; assembly: GCA_036320875.1. Taxonomy (NCBI): domain Eukaryota; kingdom Viridiplantae; phylum Streptophyta; class Magnoliopsida; order Rosales; family Rosaceae; genus Cotoneaster; species Cotoneaster glaucophyllus. The sequence continues at coordinate 28,948,637 of CM070066.1, read as the reverse complement.
TATCCAAATCACAAGGTGAAGATTGGCACCACCTTATCACCACCCTTTCGGTTGGCATTAATCTCCTTCTTGTAAGAGAACGCATAAGTTTTCACTTGGTCATAAGAAGACATGCCAGGCATCTCTCTCTATATCATCTATCATCGCTTAAGTATTGACCCCAAAACCAAGCCGGTGAGACAGAAGCGAAGATCTTATGACGCTGAACGATACGAAGCAATGAAGGTAGAAGTTAAAAAACTAAAAAACATAGGCTTCATCCGTGAAGTCAACTATCCAACATGGGTAACAAATGTTATCCTTGTTAAGAAAAATCCAACCAAGGAAAGTCTTCTACTTCGAAAGGTCTTGTGGATAATATGTGTCGACTACACTGACCTCAACAAAGGGTGCCCAAATGATAGTTTTGCCCTCCCTCTCATTGATAAACTTATTGACTCAACGACAGGATGTGAACTCTTAAACTTCATGAATGCTTACTCAGGGTACAACCAAATCCTTGTGTACCTTCCAGACTAAAAGCATACAATCTTCATTACTGGTAGGGGGCTATATTGTTATAAAGTCATGCGCTTCAGCCTCAAGAATGCAGCGCGACTTATCAGAGATCAGTTAATTCAATGTTCACTAAACAGATTGGCAAGAGCATGGAAGTTTATGTTGATGATATGCTAGTTAAGAGCAAGCATGCTGACCAACACATCACTAACCTGTCTGAAACCTTCACCATCATGAAAAGGTACTAAATAAGGTTGAACCCAAACAAATGTGTCTTTGGTATGGGCTCTGGAAAATTCTTGGGCTTCATGATTAGCCAACGAGGCATTGAAGCTAACCCCAAGAAGATCAAAGCAATCCTTGACATGAAAGAGCCAGTAATTTCAAAAGACATCAAGAGCCTTACTGGTAAGGTGGCAGACAGGTTCATCTCTAAATCCACAAATAGATGTGTTCCTTTTTTCAAAACACTTAAAGGAAGTAAGAAGTGCATTACATGGACTGATGAATGTGCCGAGGCGTTCAAGAACCTCAAGGAGTACATGAGTAAAGCCCCCTATTCTCTAAACCTGAAATTGGTGACATTCTCATTATCTATTTATCTGCTTTGGCTTCAGCAGTCAGTTCTGTTCTCATCCGAATGGATGGTAGTGTTGAACGACCCGTCTACTATGCTAACAAGGCCTTACAAGATATAGAGACACAGTACTCTGACATTGAGAAATTATCTCTAGCGTTAATCATGTCTGCTCGAAAACTTTGCCCTTACTTCCAAGCACAATCTATCATCGTGCTTACCAATCATCTCTTCGACAGATACTCCAGAGTCTTGACACTTCGGGATGAATGATCAAGTAGGCAGTAGCATTAGGTGAGTTTGACATCTCTTACCAACCAAAGCCAGCTGAGAAGGGTCAAGCAGCTGCAGATTTCTCCTACACCTGAGGCATTAACTTCGTTACCCTCGGAGGGTCGAAAACCAGAACTAATATGGACTTTGTATGTTGATGGCCATCCAACCAACAAGGTGTGTGTAATATCCTGAAAATTTAAATATATGAATTAGAGATTCATAATTATGAATGTGTGGAGAAAATAAAAAATAAATCGATTTATGGTTATGAAAATAGAATTGGAAAATTTTAAAATTTTGTTTCTAGAAATTATTATAAATTATGTTGTAAAATTTATTGATAAGTGTGAAAAAGATGAAAAATGGCTCTCGTTGACTAAGCGTAATTATACGAGAACGTATTTTACCCTCATATATTTTATCTTATTTCTTGGCATATTTGGATAGAGCTTGATCTCATGAGCGGGTAGACGAAAATCGTTCTTCAAACGGAAATATAACGAATAAATATAAACGAACGAAAGTAGGGTCAAAATAGTTATTTTGCCATAATTTTGGAAAGTTCCAGATTTGTTAGAGTTTGGTTTGGGTGTAGAAAAGCCACGGGGTGGCTGTAGTAGAAAAAAGAGAAAGAAATAGAGACCAACGAGTGGGGGAAAGAACTCTCTGGAACTTTCTCTGTTTTCTACCCCCAGATGATCTCATCAACTCCAGATCTCAAGAAGAAAAGGATTCTCAAACTTAAATCCCCAAAAATGTTAAAATATTGAGGGGGAAGGCCACACTCTCACTCTTGCCTGGAGGCAGAGTAGCAAAGGAAGAATCTCGCTCCAATTTGTAGCGGTGGTCATCTAATTGCAGCAACAATGATAAAGGGTGCTGATAAGTGTGAGTAAACAACCAAATGTTAATGGAGAGAAAGGGGGAGCGGAGAAAGCCAGTCCATTTTTGGGGAGCAAACAAAAAGCTCCAGGAGGAAGAATATCGGAGGGAGCAAAGAGAGACTGAGGAAGAAGAGGAAAGATAGCCATTTTTTGGGATCTGGGGGTCTCGGCGACGCTGACTTCTCACTCGATGCAGTCTCTCAGACCCCTTTTGCCCAATTCAAAGGTCTGAATTTCTTTTTCTGGGTTACTTCTCATGTATTTTTGCCATAGTTTATCTCTGATTTTATCTGGGTTTCATGCATTTCTTCCAATTTCTCATGCTGGGCTGTTTGGTTCCCGGGAAAATGAGTAAAATGAGCTGAGGATTTGGGGTTTTGATTTAGGTCAACTGTGAGACTATTGTTTCTTTTGTCCCTTGTTGGATAATTTTATGAATTTCTATGGTGGCTTTCTTATTCTGTTTAGAAATGAAAATTTGAAGTATTATATCGATTGTTTTTCTTTTTTGAACTACCACTTAATTTACAAGCTGAAGTTAGAAGAATATGGTGCAATTTAGTTATTTTATGCCCATTTAATCGAGGATTTTTGCCCGATGGTCTTGTAGCTGAAAGGAAGATTATGAGGACTTCGTTGTAGACTAAGTATACTTGAGAGTCTTACTTGTTGTATTTCATCACCAATTCCGCTTGTAAGTGTCGATCTGAAGCTAAAGAAGTGTGCAAAATTAACAACACTCGGTTATTTTTTCACCGAAGAATTCTTTACTGGACCACTGATTATAACTTAAATTGAAAGGGGTTCTCATCGTGATTATTGACTAGTTGTCAGAGTTATAATGATGACGTTGGTGTCAAATTATATGGAAATGCTTTCTTGTTTTGTTCACTTGCTATTAAATTAAATTGGGTATTCAATTGTGAATTAGGGAACTATATTCTTGGATTCAAAGCTACCAACTTTAATTTTGAGTACCAGTTCTTGTGATTTTTTTGTGCCAAGTGAGGATGTTGGGGAGTTGAGATTACATCAGTAAACTTTGATTTGTTTAGTTATGTTATGCGAACTACGAAAGGCTTGATCCCGCTTAAGAGTACGTAGGCAGTCTAACAGAGTTTAGACGCAGCCTTAATTATTTCAAGTACTAATATTTAGATAGAAAAGTTGATTTAAGAGAATGAAATGGTTCTAAATCAGATGTGAAATTGTTTGCTTTAGTAAAAGAGAAATAGTTAGGGTTTATACGTGGAATGCAATGTTAATAAATGGTAATAAATTAACCATGATTGTGAATTGGGCCTACCATCGAAATTAACTCCCGAAATAAATGTATCTCGGGGGCGGGGTGTTACAGTGTGGAGCAAGATTGGTCTTTACTACGCCGAACAAAGTTGCAATGGAGTATTTTCTTCGCTTCAAGTTCAAGGCGTCAAACAATGAGGCCAAGTATGAAGCCCTCATAGCAGGCTTACATTTAGCCAAATACCTTACAGTTAGACCAACTTGATATCATCAACGACTCTTAGTTGGTGGTTAACCAAATCACAAGCAACTTTGATGCTAAGGATAACACCATGGCAGCATATCTTGTGCAAGCACAACTTTTGCTCAAGCATTTCCACAACCAGATCACTTAAGTCCCTCGAGCAGCAAACAGTCATGTTGACGCCTTGGGGAACATTAATGTCGAGTTGTTGGCAGCACCAAGCACCATGGCCATAGAAGTGTGCAACTTACAACAAGGTGATATGGATCACCCCGATTTATAAATTCCTTGCTCATAGCACCTTCCTAGATGATAAAGTCCAAGCTAAGAAAATTCAATACAAGTCTACTCGCTACATGATCATCAATGATCAACTCTACAAACGAGGTCTTACCCTTCCATACTTAAGGTGTCATACACCTGTTGAAGGGGAAATCGTCATTTGAGAGATACAAGAAGGAGTCTGCGGAGATCATGTTGAATCTATGTCCCTAGCACACAAGGCTTTTCGCCAGGGATATTATTCGCCAACACTTTACCAGGATACCATCAAAATATCTTGCTCTTGCGACAAGTGTGAATGTTACACAACCATTCCTCACTCCCTTCTTGAGTCTCTCACTCCTATGATTAGCCTTTAGCCTTTCACTCAGTGGAGACTTGATTTAATCAGCCCAATGTCTACGAGGAAGGGCAAAGTCCGTTATGTCATCGTTGTAGTTAACTACTTCACAAAGTGGGCTGAAGTAGAACCATTGGCAACCATTTCAGAAGCAAAGATAGAAGACTTCGTATAGAAGAACATTCTTTGCAAATTTGGCATTCCTAATGCAATTGTCATTGACAATGGGCGACAGTTTGACAACAAGAAGTTTAGGATTTTCTGCTCTAAGTTCATCATCAACTTATGTTTCGCATCCCCAGCTCATCCTCAGGGTAACAGAGAAGTTGAGGCCATCAACAAGATAATCAAACACCTTGAAGACCAGCTTAGACAAGGCTAAAAGTTGTTGGCCAAAACTTGTACCCCAAGTTCTTTGGTTATATTGAACTTTATATCGGACTTCAACAAGAGAAACTCCATTCTCACTTGCCTTTGGTACAGAAGCAGTTGTCCTAGTTGAGCTTGAGCAAGCAATATACCGGTTAAGAGCTACATGCAAAGTGAAAATGACAAACAACTCACCCTCAACTTAGATCTAGTCGAGGAACATAAGGACCAAGCTCACTTGAGGAACATCGTTTACAAACAGCGCGTCTCCAACTACTATGACTCTAGGGTTAAACCTCGCTATTTCAAAGCGGGGGACTGGGTATTAAAGAAAATACTACTTTGTGATAGGGTCCCAAATGAAGGCACACTTAGTCCAAACTGGGATGGACCATTTGAAGTTGTTAGCATTAGTCGCCCTGGCTCCTACAAACTCAGAAGTTTCAAGACCTTTGGCCATTTATGGAACGCTGGTCACCTGAAGTACTATTACAAGTAGACTCACATTCTACAAGCGTTGAACTATAGTTGTTTGACATCTTTTGTAATGAAGGCCATTTGGCATAAACTTAATAAAAAGGTGATTCAGACAACTTCGTCTAACTCTTTTATATTCCTAGCACTGAAACACTTGGTCTCACCCTGACCTAATAAAATTCTAACTTAGAGCCTCAACTTAAATGACACCGCATACTCAAGTTCGAAGCTTCAACATGAAATAAAGTCTAAGTATCTTGTCTGCAAGACTAAGCAAATAAACAAACATCTTCAAGTGTATTCATCCAACTATACCCAAGTCATGGGTTATATCCAAACAAAGGATCCATTCAAACATAGCCAATCATTCATAAATGATAGTGCAAATACTTGGTACTTAGCATCAAAATAAACGGTGCAATGTCGTAAACATCCATAAACAAAAAACCTTCAGGCGCCTAACTTAACATACAACATATATATAACAAACTAGCACTACAAATCATCCTCATTTAAGGCTGAACTCTCAATACCATCATGTTGTGTCTCACCTCCATCACCATCATTGGCATCTCTGGACCATCCTCACCTTCCTTAGTCTGCTCATTGGCACTGACACCATCCTCAGACTCCTCATCACTACTAGGATCGAGTTCAAGGATGAAGGGTTCACCATTTCGTCGATGTTTTTCCATCTTCTCACGGTACTTGTCGATGATGCCTCCGCCATGGTATCGCTCGAGAATGGCCATCTATTTTCTTTCCTCAAGCCGAATCTCCTGGGCTCAATAAGGCATGATGACTTGGCGGAAGGCATGGGTGCCCACGTACTCCCGCACGGCAGCTTCCCTCTCAGCTGGAAGACTCTTCTTCAGCTCAGAAACCTCAACCAGGGCATTATCCCACTCCCATCTAACCTTGGAAACCTCGAGGATAGTCGCCTCCAACTGCTTTTTGAGCCGTAAGTTCTCATCATTTCGCCTCTTTAACCTCTCTAAGGTTTGGTCCTTGAGCTGGACGGCCTTAGTCCAAGCTTTGTGCCCCTTCCTGACATCATCCACAAGCTGCTTGTTCTCTTCAGTCTTCGGCTTGTATCGTTCGACCTCTCGTTTTCTATCGTCATACTTGGTCATGACCTACATGACAAGATTATCGTCAGTGTCAAAGGAAAATGAAAACAAAGGAAAAAGATTAGAAAGTAAGGAAATGACAAAGTAACACTTACATAAGCAGATAACCTCATCATCTTGTCACGATCGGATTCGTTCTCAACTAGTGGCTCATCGAACTCATCAACAGTAGCTCAGCGCCCTGCAAAGCACTTATTGACTTACTTAAAGCTATTTGGTTGCATTGCAACCTTCAAGTCTTTTCGAGGGATGTTTTCAGCCTCTTCCTTATACTTCCTCTTGCAGCTGAAGCTAGGGCCACCTTCCTGGCCAGCGTGCTCCATGACTGGAAGAAAGATATGATCGATGTTAAGAGGAGGAGGAGGAGGCAACAATCGCCTTTTCTCCTTTGCAACTATGGCAGCAACACATTCGATGGCCTTAGCTTCAGCCTTCTTTAAGGCAGCAATCTTGAAGACCTCATCTTCAGACTTAGGCCTAGGGACTGGCTTCACCCTTTGCTTGTGAGCCCCCTTGTGAAATAGAACATCGTCTAAGGGAACTAACATGGTTGTCTTCCCTTTCTTGGTGTTAGTCTCCCCTTTCTTGCTCACATTCTCCACTGAACAAGGAAAATCAAAGTAAGGAATACAACTATGGTTGAAGAAATACAACTTTATCCAAAAAAAAAAGAAGCCAAATGTAGGATATGACTTACTCGCTCGTCTCTGGCACTCAGATAACAAGGGCTGGAAACTGTACTTGTGAAACAAGGGTCGTAGCTTGCTTAAGTGTCTATCTTCTTTTGGCACCCTCAACACTTTCCCTACATCAGCAAGCTCTTGTCCAAACAATTTGATATCCTTATTTGACACTAGATAAGGCAAAGTGTTAGATGCAAGTAAAGATCACAACAAATAACAAAGTATGCAAACAATGGATGCATTACAACCTACGGTCTGGAAATAGGTAAAAATGCGTCGCTTAGGCGTGGTACTTTTATCATGCTCTCAACCCTTGTAAAGGAAACACCAACAATTTTTCCAAGTAGAATACGATTTTCTCTTACCAAAGACTATAAGCTCTTTCTCACTCAGACACGCACACTCAACATAGCTCGTGGACGACTTCACTGGACACATCATATAGCAATGCCATTAAGGGAATGTCACGCCCCGGACCCAGGGTCGCGAAAATATATGATCCCGCGCCCAGTGCACAAGCTAAAGTAAAAATAAAAATGAAAAGTAAACTTCTCTTTTGAAAAGAAAATCAAGAATTCTTTACAAGCTAAAATAAATAATACAAAATTCTAGCCTCACATCTAATCCGATCTCATCCCGTCTACCCTTTTTGACTGTTTAGTTCTTAAACCTGCATAATAATAGAAGGGTGAGCTTTTCAAAAGATCAGTAGGGACATAACCTTATCACAATAATTGACAATACTAAATTACATGTCACAAAATCATGTAATGAAGTACCAAATCACTATCAATAACAATGCATGAGTGTAATGCAATACTCTTCATCTATGCCCATTAATTCATATAATAAAACACGCAGACCTGCACGTCCCATACCGTGCATTCTACCTCTGCAGTGGTGGTTTGAATGTTCTAATATACAAATTAACCCCCTGTAACTCAATCATCCCAATTTCCCTTTTTGTTAGTCATCTTGCCAAACCTCTTCGTCGCCAATCCTGAATTACCCAAAAGAAACTGTGCACTGTGGGCTCCCCTAAGACTTGGTACCTGCTAAGAGTTTGACTCAGCTACACAAAAGATCATTTTCAACTACCCTCATTTCCAGAATTTCTTCCTCAACACTGAAACTCCAATCACATAAAACATCATGAATGATGCACAATTAATCTCATTTCATATTCCACATATATCACCAGTGAACAATATTCCAACAACAGTTCACAATCACAACTCTATGAACATTCGAATCAAGCAATGATACAGATATAACAATTATCATCCAATCCCAATCAGTCAATCAATATTAACAATAACACTTCACGAAGTTTAATAAAATCAATTTCATAACTTGAAAACTATATTGGTTCAATCCAAGAACTATCTGGAAAACCGTGAATTAGAAACTTGGTTTTTGTCCAAGTAAATACATTACATATACATAGATATAAAATAGTTTGGAGACAGTACACTGAAGAGGGTTTGTGAAACCATTTTATAAAGGTTATTATCAACAACATATTTAAACTAATAACATAAGAGAAATTTAGCTTTTGTCCCAAAATTATCATTACTTGTATAAATATAGATAGATGCAAAACAATGGTTATTTTAGATTGTATTCAACTAGTAGATGAACTGATCCCTTTCAATCTCACATAACAAAGTAGTCCACATAGCTTGTAGTAAAGCTGGAAAAAGACTTACCATCATATATAAGCAACGCATAGTCGGCCCTCCTCATTTTTAAGATTAGAAAACGCAAACGCAACTATTTCCTCCACACGACGACATCGTTCCTAACCCTAACTAAATCTTTGCATGTCAAAAGTTGCCAAATAAGAAATCATGTTTGTTTCATGACGCATACCCATCTTTTTTGAAGACCTTCTTCTTCCTTTTCTCATCCATGCCCTCTCTCTATGTTCTCGTTTCTTACTGGAGTTTGCAGCTCTTGAGGTCCCTATTTATACTTATACAATCCTTGGTGATTACGCACCAGATAAATATATATAAAGGAATAGTCGGCAATTGGAGAGGAGGAGCTGTCGACTTGATAGAGAATAACAAATAAGGCAGCTACACCTAGCTAATAGATAAGGCTTGGGTTTTTCATCATCACTCAAAAGGAAAGATGAAAACTGGTTTGCCACCTCCAAACTGAAGTGCTCTCCAAGTAGTCCTACTCATTTATCATTTCAAATTACAAGCATGCCCTTCTTTCATTTGGTCATCACGTGTTGACTAGCATGCCTATATAATAATTATATACACATACAAAAAACCCAATAACACTATTATAAATATATTTTAGTAAAAAAAAGAAAAAAAAAATATATATATATATACTTACTTCCAAATCACAAGTCTTCACAGGGAAGGAATGTTCACCTAGACCACACTTTATCTAAATGATGTAAGTCCCAATCAAAGTCTCTCATAGACTAGGATTGAGTTGCCCAGGTGCGTACCTCATGAGGGCAATCATCTTTTGCATCCATAGATGCAACGACAACTTTACCCCCCTTCCCCACTTCTCTAATATTTGGGTATAGAACATGGAATGACCCTTAAACGGATCAATAGGCAATTCTTCGTCGTGCACCAAGCGCATCCCTACGCTGTTGGGTATACAATAAGACTCCATTAAGGCCTTAAGCTGACGTTTACTATCTAGCAAGTTCTTATCTAAGTGGTCTGTCGTAAACTTGGAGCGAAAGATGGGTACAGCTCCAACATCAAAGACACCTTCCTCAACTACCGACATGTGAGAAGCCGATGCAACAATATCAAAGGCTTTGTCCCTAGACCTATACTCCTCGCCCGCATCTTCATCAGATGAAAGGCACACTTGGTGATCATGAGAGTCACCCAACTCTTCCTCTTCATAAGACTCTAAGGAAGACCTTGACGACTCAGACATTGCAAACTCGAACCTAGAGCTAGAGCTAGGGGACCCCTCATCACTATAACCTTCAGACCTTGACATCTACAACAAATAAAAACACACATCTCTATTACTACATGGAGGATTGAAGTCTAAAATGCTCCCAAGTCATGATAGAAATTCAACTAGTAGCCAAATGCACAAACAGTTCAACAAGAATGGATGCATTTGATTTACAGAAAATGGCTACTAACTGGAGAATAGTGTCAAGCTCTGTTGAAACCCCTATCAACCAGAGAGCACTCTATCTTCAAAAATCACTACACAATGAGCAAAATGAAAGCAAGGTAAGAAGTGAAAATTCATCCTTCTTATATAGTCCAACATGGGCAAAGAAATTCAAAATCAAGCCATGAGAAAGCCCCACATGTAAAGCTTTGGGACTTCCACACAAGCTAGGAAAATTCAAAATTCAAAAAATAAAATAAAATAATAATAAAATGGCAGGTTAGTAATGGTTACTCTTCATCAAAATCACACCATCTGTTTGGATTCCACGAAACTGGTTGGACGCTAGGCGGCACCACTCCTCTTTTTTTTTTCTACAGCTGCACCACTACACAACTGGCTCCTCAAGCTCACGAATTTAAAATTCAACCCAAGGTTCACATTCCATAACCTTGAACCCAAAATCGCAGTAAGTTTTTGTTCGGGCAAATATTTCTCTGGAGAAGGTCTCTGGACCTCAACACAGTTCCCCAAGGGATTTGGCACTCTGGATGTGTATGTTTGGTAGTCGGGCTTTTTCTTGTCTTGTGTGCTGCAATAAGAGCTCAAAGTTAGTTCTGAAATGTGCTTTTGTGGGGCCTTAGGTATAGGCATTGAGGCTCACAATCAAAACTAACTAAATGCTTAGGCATGCCACTGCTATCTTAGTATAGCAGATGTAGAACAAGTGTGTTATAGGTTGATTACTTGCGCCCCAAGTTACTCAAACTTCTTGTTATCAAAAGATTGTCACAGATGAGTTAGGTCTGTATTAAGTTCTTTTTCTTGCCTTGTAGACAAGGACTTTTAGTTCATGATCTTGTATGTTCTAATGGAGGGAATCCAGAGTCATTTAAGTCATTTGTTTGGTTCCAAATTGCTCTTAGTGGAAACATATCCATTAAGTTAACCAGATCCAGATACAAATGAGACTCTTAAAATAGAAAAACAGGTGGAAATGACCTAAATACATGTTGAAAAGTGTATTAAACAATAGATCTACTAATTTAAAGGATAAACACAAGAGACTCGAGCAAGATTTCACCTTGTCTGGCAAGGTTGAACCTCTTGCAGTCTCTTTGAGTTTACAGAGGTTGTATGCTAAAAATGGATGGTTGGTAAACAAGTTTACACAAGAGAATCGATACTACAGCATTGAGAATGGTAGCTGAGCTTTTGTACTAGCGAAAATGATAGCCTTTCTAAGAGCAGCTCCACCGGAGCCCTAATGGTCCGGCACCCAGTCCAAAAACCCTCCTAGGACCCAGTCCATGCTCTCCAGCCCGTCCACTCGCCTAGCACCCAGCCCAAGCCAGGCAACAGCCCAGTCCAATTTTGACAGACCAATGGATCGGCCTATTTGGCTGGCGCGTACGTTACATGCGCGAGTGGGGGAGAGTAGCTGACAGGCTGCAGGCGGCGGGGCCCGCTGTCGGGCCAATTTTTCTTCACCCGTGAGTGGGCGACGTGGCCTTCTCAGTGCCGTTGGATTTCCAACGGCTAGTTTTTCTAGACCGTTTCCAACGGTAAAAAAGTTTTGAAATTTTCTTTTAACCTGGACCGTTGGATCACAGATCAACGGTCCACGGTTTTTCACCAAAAAAAAAAAAAGGCCCAACGGTCATAATTATGACCGTTGGCCACGTGGCATCGCCTAGGCTGTTGGATTTGAATATTTTTCAAATCCAACGGTCCAGATTAATTAATAACATTAAAATTAATTAAAAAATATTTAAAAAATAATTAAAAATTAAAAAAAAATTAAATTTTTTTTATAAATACCTAACCCTCATCTTCCACCTTACACCACATTTCATTATTTCTACACTTTCTACATTTCAATATTTTGTATACTTTGAGAGAAAAAAAATGAGTTCGTGGAAGAACATTGAAGATATTACGTTGTGTGAAAGTTGGTATCACGCTACTCATGACCCGATTACGGGTAATGAGATGGATAAGCGAGAAATGTGGAGTAAAATTACGAAAGCGTTTTGCGATGTACATGGAAAAGACGCAAGAACTAGTCAAGGTCGTTGGAAAAAGCTCAACGCATCCTTTACTTGTTGGATAAACGCGATCTCTCATGCTTCCGGTAATCTGCATAGTGGGACAAGTTTAGCGGATCAGGTGACAATAATTTTATTTATTTATATGCATTCCATCCACACCAATCTTTTAATTTATTTAATTTCTAATTAAATATATGTAATTTTTATGTACTATTTCTTATGTAATCTTTTAATTTATTTAATTTCTTATGTAATATATGTAATTTATATGCATTCCACCCGCATCAATATTTTAAATGATTTATTTGTGTTACACCCGCATTTTTTAATACCATCTTATCCCACATTTTTATAGACACTACAAGCACAAGCATTCTACAATTCAAAGAACCAGAACAAATCATTCAACAGATGGGATTGTTGGGAAATAGTAAAAGAATCCCCCAAATACAAAATTGTGCCAACCGGTCCAGAAGTTGTCATGCATAGCGTGGGTTTACACAATTCACCAGATCAGACACGGCCGAACAAGAAGCCGACGCATTTGAAGACACGGAAGAGGCGCCTGAACAAGTGCCGGAGACCCAACCGACTCGTCATTCCCTTAGGCCTCAAGGTAAAAAAGCATCAAAGAAAAAAGGTAGTTCTTCCAGAAATGACTACACTAAATATATGGAGGAACTTGCTCGGCAAGGTGAACTGACCATGGCGCGGGAAAATGCTAGAGATGAGGAAAAAGCTGCTGCTATGGCAGCTTTACTAGCAGCTACTGAGGCCAGTGCTGCGGCGGCTGAGAGACAAAGAGAAATACTTAATCGAGAGAACGAGTTGATTAGAGAAGCACTTCATAGAGAAAATGAGATGCTTAGAGAAGAAAGGATGGCTCAAGTAGATCGTGACACTATGAACAAGTCTCTAGTAGGACTGTCTCCGAATTCAAAATATTTTTGGACAACGAAAAAAAGAGACGTTGTGCGAAGGAGGCGTGCAAGAGATGTTGAAACAAGTGGAGGGGGTTCTAGCTACAGAAATCCTAGCAACGAAGATCCTACCACCACATATCCTAGCTCCACAGACTTTGTATAATTTCGTATTTATTTGTAGTACTTTATTTAATTTCTTATGTAATTTTTATGTAATTTCTTATTTATTTTAAGAACTATATTTAATTTCTTATGTAATCTTTATGTAATTTCTTATTTATTTTTAGAACTTTATTTAATTTTTTATGTCATTTTATGTAATTTCTTATTTATTTTTAGAACTTTATGCAATTTCAAATTTATTTTTTTGTACTTTTTTAAAACACATCAAATGAGATTACATAACTCACCAAATAAACTTTTTAAAAAAAAACACCAAATAAAATTACATAACCTCCACCATATAAACTTAAAAAAAAAACACACTAAATAAGATTACTTAAAAAAAATACAATTTATTCTTCAACCACAAGCCTCATTTTAATTATCTTCTCCTTCCTGCAATCTCCACTGGTGCTCAATTAAGTCATTCTGGCGGGTTACGTGCCAGTATGGCTGTTGCAGTGAAATGTACCGCTGAGCGATCAATTCATTGTAACGTCCATCCCGTTCCAACGACTCGTGTTGCACGGGATCTTCAGTATTGTCATGAGCACAGTAGATACGTGTTCGTGAGTTGTTAAACAGATCCGGTTCGTATTCATCGACGACATCATAATCATACTCATCTTCAACAATCATATTGTGGAGAATAATACACGTCATCATGACGGATCGAAGAGCCTCGACATCAAACAATCTAGCTGCAGCCCTGACAATCGCCCAACGAGCTTGCAGGATTCCAAAACAACGCTCGACATCTTTCCTACACCCCTCTTGACATTTTGCAAAGTGTTTTTCTTTTTCACTCTGGGGATGTGGCACTGTTTTGACAAACGTTGACCACCTTGGGTAAATGCCATTTGCAAGGTAGTATGATCCCTCGTATTGAGTACCATTGACCCAATATGTGCATTTCGGCGATTTTCCTTGCAGCAGTTTGTCGAACACTGGAGATTGGGCAAGGACATTTATGTCATTCTGAGCTCCTGGAACACCAAAAACAGCATGCCAAATCCATGTATCAAAAGAAGCCACCGCTTCCAAAATGATGCTTTTGGCTCATTTTCTGTCGCCATAAGCTCCTTACCACGCACTTGGACAGTTTTTCCAAGTCCAGTACATGCAGTCGATGCTTCTAATCATGTCAGGGAAGCCTCGCATCTCACCCTTCCTCAGAAGCCTTCGCATGTCCCTTGGCGTGGGTGTCCGGAGGTACTCATTGGTGTAGAGGGCTTCAATTGCAGAGCAAAACCGCATCAAGGACTCCAGAACAGTTGTTTTTCCCATCCTCGCAATCTCATCCACTTGATCTGCAGATGCTCCATATGCAAGCATTCGTAAGTCAGCCGTAATTTTTTGCTCGGGAAGAAGACCTAGAACATGAAAAGCATCCTCTTTTTGCACAAAATATGGATCATGGTTGCAAACAGCACTCATGATTTTGTCGAACAAACATCGTTGCATTCTAAAACGACGTCTAAAAACATGATCTGGGAAAACACTGTTGGGGATAAAATAATCTTCCAAGAGATCTTTACCTCGTCTTTCCCTTTTTCTATCGAAGTTTGCGGCACGTCTTGGTTTGGCTATCTGACCCACAGCTTCCATGACACGGCGAGAATGTGAGGCCCTATGCCTTCTGTGGTGATCATCCTCATCCTCCTCCATGAAGAAAGCCTCATCTCCACCTCCATATTCCTGGAGATTGATCATCTCTTCCTGTTGTGTCAACAATCTTTTCTGTTGCTCCTCATATTGTTTTTGCACTCTCCTTGAAGAAGACATTGTAAAAAAAAAAAAACTCAAGATTTGAAAACGATGAAGAAGGATTTTGAGCTAAAAAGAAGGATTGAGTTTGGTGTGAGGATGGATGTAGAGATGTAGGGTTTATATGGACAAAAAAAGAAAGGATGAGGTTCTGGACAATGCCACGTGGCACTACGTGATTGGTTGAAAATCTTATCGAAATCTTGGCTAAATTATTGCAAACAGGAAGTGACACGTGGTGCCTCGAGATTGGTTGAAAATCTTATCAGAAATCTATCCACAAAATAGTACGTTCGGATAATGACACGTGGCGTGACGAGATTGTTTGAAAATCTTAACGAAATCTTGGCTAAATTATTGTAAACAGGAAGTGACACGTGGCGTGTCGGGATTGGTTGAAAATCTTAGCGAAAATCTATGCACAAAATAGTACGTTCGGATAATGACACATGGCGTGACGAGATTGGTTAAAAATCCTATCCGAAATTAAAACAATTTTTTTTAAATTTTATAAAAAAAATTAATAATATTTGAAATAGGCTGGGTGGCAGCGCATTTTGTAGGGGTGGAGATCGTTTGGGCCAGCGCATTTTTAGACTGGGTGCCAGCACATTTTTTTTAGGGGTGAAGATGCTTTGGCCTATTACTGTTCATTGGGGTATATTACTGTTCATTTGAGTGGATAAATGCGCTGGGTGCTGGCACCCAGTCTTAGGGGTGGAATTGCTCTAAGGAAACTATTGCTAAAATGACTGAATATGGGTTAATTTCAGCTTGAAGGGTACGAACTGGCTTGAGAGCAGAGTTTGTAAGTTTGTTTGTTTGATTGGTTGAGTGTCCTTGTCTCTGTTGTCTCTTCTTCCTTTTATAGGCACTTTGGCTTCAGGGCATTGCACTTGCTCGAAAACTCCTTTGAGGGTAGTGAGTCATCAACTTTTTACTTGTAGTGCCACTTGAAAGTGCTTTTTGGCTACTAGTAGATTAGTCTCCATCACTTGTCACTTCAATTATAAACACGTGGCTTATGTCTTGGCTGAGAAAGCTTCAGTTTGTCTCTGTGCTTGATGTTGGGTTTCGGGCAAGTCTTTCTTTAATTTGGTATCCTTGGGCTTTCCTTCATTAGGCTCAATATTCAAATAATAACCCAAACAGTTTCAAACTTGATGCAGCTGGAAGATGGGAACATCAGCGGCAGATCCCTAAGTCACACGCCAGTCACGACCTCAACCCACTCCAGAAGCTTCGGGCTCTACGAATTCGTTGATAAACTCTATCGAATCTCAGGTTTGTGGATATGGTCAAGCAAGGATATGAACGTTTGGGGAGGGCACTGCAGAGGCGACCACAACAGCTCTCTCTCCCTCTCCTCGGTGCCTGTTAACTTGCCTAGCCACAAAATTGAAGTCCCGCGGCTTACTCTTTGCCCCTGCCTCAAAGCTGAGAACCACCACTGTCAGCACTACTCGGAGAACTTTTCAAATCCCATGGTGCTTGAAGTCAGGAAGCCTCAAATTCTAACTACAATTTCAGGGGTAATGATCCAACTAGAGCAGCAAGCTTCAATTCCACTTACCAATCATCAACCACGAAACCCCAGCCACCCATGGTGACTTCCTCTGCAACCTTCAACCCACATGCAGCTATGGTCCCTCATCTAAAAATCAATTACCATTGGTCCCTCAACTTTAATCTAACTGGAGAAATGGTCCCTCAACTTCAACCCAATTAGAGCAATAGTCCCTCAAACTTTAACCCAATTGTAGCAATGATTCTTCCAACGTAACTCATTTTGAGTTGACGAAAAAGACCATAGCTACACATTTTGAAGAGTTAAGGGACCCCAATTGTAGCAATGGTTCTTCCAACATAACTTATTTTGACCAAATTTTGACGAAGTTAACGAAAATGATCATAGTTACACATTTTGATGAGTTGAGGGACCAATGGTAATAGATTTTTAGTTAAGGGATCATTGCTCCAATTTGATTAAAGTTGAGAGACCATTCCTACAATTTACTCTAATGAGAAAGAAGTGTCTGACAACTATGGAGAACACAAGCTAAGAGAAGAAGGGAGTCATGGGCAAAGGAAAATAATGATGAAACGATAAACAAACAAACAAAAAAATATATAAAAAACTGTGGCGTGAAAACTAGGCCGAAGAAACAAATATGAAATGAAATGAGTGACCAAAGTATGTCCACATTCAATGGGCTTGGGCCCAAGTGTTAGGCTACTTATTTTCAACCAACAACAAAGGCGTGTAGGCCTAATAACAAAGGTACTTGGTCTGCAATGTACAAAAGGAGGAGAAGAGAATTTGCGAAATCTTTTATTCAACAACTCGGGAAGATGAAGTCACCTCCTTCGGCAACTCTCCTCGTCCGGAGACTTGGGAGACTCCCACTATATGCTACTACACTTTAGAACTTAGAAATTTTGTGATTACTCAGTGACTTGGATTTTGCAAATCCCCAACCGAGAAGCTTTCCTCACTCAGGAATTTTGGGGAGCACTGTTTGTACCATACTTGACCAATCCCAAACCTACCAAGCACCGGTCAATTTCTTACCTAAAATGACCCACTAACGGGTTCATGCTGAGGCACCCCTACCAAAGTGCAAGAGTTTCCCTCCAACTAATAGGCCAATCACAGCACGACACATGTCAATGTCAGAATAAAGCTCATAGTGTCCCACATCGGCTGCGGACAAAAGCTGGAGACTCTCCTCAACTATAAAAGAAGACCACTCTCCTACAATTGAACCCTAATGTCATTATTGTACTTAAACTAGTCATTAGAACCCACTAATGATGATTATGCTTAAACTTATGTATTTGTGTAAACCCTTCACTATTAGCGAGAGCTCATCTACGGATTTACTCCGTAGATGTAGCCAGACTTAGGGTGAACCACATACATCTTGTGTTTGCATCCCCTTTACATATTATCATCACTAGGTGACCGAAGTAACTGAGCGAATGTCACAAACTTGACACTTGCGTTGTTCCAAAGTCTCATCGATTTTATGCATCAACAAGTCGTTTATTGTATGTAGCACAATGTATTAGACCAGATATAGTTTTTTCAGTCAACTCGTTAGCAAGATATAGCTATGCTCCAACAATTCAACATTGGAAGGAAATCCAAGATGTTTTACGATATCTTCGTAGGACATAGGCCTACTTTACTTCGAAAAACTCATACATAACTAGACTTTTGTTGGATGTGCAGATCCTGGTTTTCTCTCTGATTCGCATAAAGCCGCTCACAAACCAGATTTGTTCACTTATGAGAATTCTGCAATCTCATGGCCCTGGTGCATTCCAGAAGCTGGTGCACTGTATTAGATTATGCCAACTTAGCAATCGGTCAGATTGAAGATTGTAGAAATCAGGGGGAGATACTCATCAAAATGAGCATTCATGACACATGCGTGTTTTTTTTTTCCATCGACTAGGATTTTTCCCACTGGGTTTTTTTTAGCAAGATATTAATGAGGCAACAAAAGCGCACTCAACACTATATCAATGATCCAAGCACAGTGGTACCCTTTTTCCTTTGCTTCAATTTTTTAATTGGATTTTTTTGTAGCAAGGTTTTAACGAGACAACCAATATTGATATGTGGGCATCTATGGAGAAATGGTGAAATCTGGTGTGAATGCCACATACAGAAATGCATGAAGAAGCAAAGAAGCATACAACCACAATTGACTTTGGCAACATCAATTAAAGACTTTAGGTAGGTAGGATAGTTTTAGGAAGATGAAATAGTAAATTGGATGACGACTATAACTCATACCATTTACTCCCTATAGGTGTAAGACATCCCTATATAAAGGGACCTTTGCAAATGTAAAGACTCCCATTTTCTTTACCATCTCAGTAAACAATTTGTATCGAGAAATCCATATTTTTACACTTATTGAACATTCTCAGCAAAAGGTTATCTCCTTTCTGCCTATTTATTACATGGATGAGAATTCTCTCCCTTCTCTTTTTCCCTCCCCTCCTTTCACAGTTTTTTCTTCTTCTTCTCTCTCTACAAGATAAAATCTTGAGCGTTCAAACAAGAGAGAAGATGGAAGAGAATAGAAGAAAATAGGGGAGATAACCTTTTCCTTATAACATTCCATCCAATGTGTATTAATTATTGTAAACATTGGTGGCTGACCATTAAATGATGTAATGGATGACTATATCAACCACTTCAGAGCACTGTAGCTTAGTTGACAGCAAGGCAGCAAGCACTATCATCTGTGCCTATAAAAAGGAATGTTAAGGATGTGAGCAGATATATAGAAACCACAAGGCTCACGGGAAAGAGAGAGAATGGAAGAGGAAGAAAGAAAAGAGAGGAGAGAAGAGAGAGAAAATAGATATAGTTATCTTTGTAATCTTATTATTCCAGATTATAAATGAAAGCACCACTGCTGCTCCGCGGATGTACTCCAGTCACACTGACTGTAGAGGAACCTCGTAAACTTTGTGTCTTGTCTTATTTATTCCACTACATACATCGTCTATTTTACAACACGTTACCAGCACGAGAAGCTCTCATGTCAGTGGAAGGCACAACGCCATAAATCTGGTAAAGCATTATCTGCCTCTCACCTCCGTCAACTAAAATCTCACAAAATAAAAGGTATGTCCATTTTTCGTCTTTCCCACCGCGCCAGAAGTGCCCCACCGAATTTCTGTAAGAATTAAAATTTACAACGACCTGTAGTCGTCACGAGATAAGAAAACTCGTACCTGACAACTGGTTTCCAGAGATTCAGAAGAATCTCATCAGACTTGGGAACCCAGATCACGTCGTTTTTTACGGACCTTGAGAACTCCCATGAATACTCGGTTGTCTGAGATGGTGATGGCATGACTGACTCCACACAGGCCTCCCTCTCTTGTGCATCCTCCATCCCCACTGTCACGGTTCTTACTTCGCGATGCCATGTTTTCTGGGCCATGCAAGAACAACGCCAGTCTCTGGTAGCCTTGTGGATTGAATTGGTTTTGTTCAACCTCCACAACAATCCAACTGGTCCTGGGTTTCGAGATTGGTATAGACAGACAAAGAAAGAAAAAGGGGGAAGTTTATGGAATATGCATGGCACCATCTGAAAAAGTCAACAGTGCATCAGCACCTTTTGAAAAAGCATAAGACAAAATAATAAAATAAAACGAAAAATAATGGTGCATCAGGCACCATCTGGAAACCAAGAAAGAAAAAAAAAATAATAACAAAATAATAAAGGATTTGAATGGTGCACGACACCATTTGGTCAAAAAAAATAAATATAAAGGTTCCTGTTGGTGCATGGCACCATGCTGCAAAAATAAGAAAAGTAAAAACAAGGTTTGAATAAGTACTCATAAAAGAAAGAAAAATAATAAATAAAAGGGGGTCTGAAACTTCTTATTATTTATGTGAATTGGTGTTGGTTTAAAACCCTTTCACAAGTTATATTTACTTTAAAGTAATTTATTTATCATGGACGGTATTACCGCCTACTACTTTTAGTTTTGATTTATGTGAATGGTGCTAAATTAAAGCCCTTGTCACAAGCTTTATTTACTTAAATGCAATTTATTTACTATGGCTAGAATTACCGCTTATTACTTTAATTTATTTATTGTACTTATCTTTTGTTACAACGAGTATAACAAGGACCCGAAGTTCCTTGATCAGATCAGAACCTGCAGTTTCTTGATCCTCATCATATAAAAATGATTGGACCCGAAGTTCCATCATACAAAAAGATTGGGCATGATGTCCCTTGATCCTCAAGATCAGGACATGAAGTTCCTTGATGAGCACCGTAAGTTTGAAGTGCCACAATGCCTCAACTTAATTGTAATTAAAGCCATAAGAGTCTCAGTCTACAAACTATTAAATAAGGACCAAAAGTTCCTTATGTCCATACTCAAAATGGTTTAGCAGAAGCATTTATTAAGCGGATGAAATTAATTACCCGCGCTCTGCCAGTTTTTACATGGGTACATGCTATTTTGCATGATGCATTCTTAATTCGGTTGAGATTTGTTACCAACCATCAATACTTCTCAGTACAACTCGTGTTTGGAAACCAGCCAAACATTATACATTTACGAGTTTTTGGTTGTGTTATCTATGTGTCTATTGCACTGCCACAATGTACTGAAATGAGGCATCATCGCCAATTGGGCATTGATGTTGAACACCATCTATCATTCAATATTTAGAACCCTTGACTGGGGATATGTTTACCGCGTGGTTTGCGGACTATCATTTTGATAAGACAATTTTCTCGCCGTTAGGGGAAGAAAATAACACCGTTCCAGAAGAACGAAGAGAATTTGTCTTATTTTGATTCATGAAACAATCAATATGAAAATGAAGTGAGAATGATTAATGATGCAACGAAAGTGATGAAATCACATATACTTGCTGCAAATATGCCTACAAGAATTAATGTCCCTGTTGGACAATATAATGAGGCAGTAAATGATTTATCTATTGCACACCTGAAGCATGGTAGACCTTCAGACTAAAAAGGTTCAGTCATTCGAAAGAAGAAGAATATAGCACTACTTAATTATTGCATTCCCGAAGCATAACTGTTACATGCCGGAAGCATGACAGTCGCCGCGTGGACACATGTCTCAGAAAGGACAATCCGCGGAAATGAGAATTTTGATGTCTCATGCATGAAGCATGATAGACGTATAGGTTCCAATGACTCAACTCCCAGAAGTGGAGATTACAATCCAAGCTCTATAACGCTCAATAAGAGGTTATGATCCACATTCTCTCAATTATGACTATCCTGGAAGAGATAGTGTAATGCCCTTGAAGAGGCAATGGATATCCAAAAAGGAAAAAAGAAATGAAAAGCTTTTATGCATGCGCATGCACATGAGAATATGGGATCACGGATTGATGATAACCAATGTTAACTTTGGTTCTTTAGTAGCTACTAAATTCATCAATGAGCTATTTTGATATTGAGTCCCATTCTTTTTCGTTAACGAAAAGAAAATTATTGGCCAAAAATGGAGAAAGGCAATTCCATTACAATTTTGTAAGAACGTGGAAAAATGGACCTATATACTTGAATACAATACAAATAGCCAAAAGATGTTGAACCAAAGAGGTTACACTGGGCATTTGTAATACAGTGGTTGTAAACGAGTTGATATGAATGGAGAATTATATACGAAGGGTTGCGAGTCGCCCACATCATATCTCCATAAGTAAATCCCTCAAGTATACATGGAAGCAAATTGCTATGTATAAATTCCAAAGGAAAATGTGTCATGAAGTGTAGAAAATCCCTGAAGGATTCAAATTGCTTGAAGTAAGCCCTAGAAGGGTAAAGCATAAATTATATACTCAATATCAATGGATGATATAAATTGCCTTAGTGAGTACTATCATTATGATATTGTTGCAACATACTAAAATCTCTTGCAAGAGTCGATGATATTAGATTGAAACTCCTGAAGAGTTTAGAAAGATTATAAAGTGTTGAGAGAAATATTGTCTCAAACTGTAATCGAACAATCTACCAACACGAATTTTATCCATGATGTTTATGATATTAAAGAATCATATGGATTGAAGATTATGAGTTGAATACTCAAATGATGTAGACACTAAGAAAAATCATTCATCCTTGTGAGGGAAAAGATGAATTGATGTTTGGTCCAAAAGTACCACATCTTAGTGAAGTTTATGCTTTATTGTATTTAGCACAATACACTAAATGAAATAAAGCTTATCTATTAATATCTCCGAGAAAGTACAGACATGTACATACACATGAGTTAAAATGAAAAAACAGGAGTGAACCTTCACAAAGGTTGCTCATGTGAAGTCTCAGTACTCAGAAATACCACAGAAGGGGGAAACACCGGAGATTGATTATTTGGAGCCTCAATACTTGGTAAAACACTGGATGATGAAGTCAATATGTGTCTTTGGAATAAATCATCGAACCTCTGATTGTCATTTTGAGTCCGACTTTCAGATTCCAGCAGCTGGTCGAGCTTTCTTTTCATGCTCGTTGAGTAATTATTTGTAAGCATGTGTAACACTCTATTCTCGTGCTTGAGCCCTCTGATCTCTTGTTTAAGACTGCCACCTCAGCCATCAATGATTCAACTTAACGAGTTCGAGCAAGTAGGCGCTGGCCCATATTGGATACAGAGCCCGCACATTGAACACTGAGAGCCAAGGAGTCTTGAATGACTGCCCCATCAGACCGGTTTGAAAGGATTCTGTTATCCTTTGGAGTGAGAATATTTCTAGCTACTACTGTAGCGGTTATATTATTCTTCATCACAGAGTCCTCAACCTTAAGATGACCATTTGAAGATAAGAAAGATGGGCACCATATATTATCTGTATTAGTCCCGAGACTTAAATCTAAACAAAGGTTTGATGGGCAAGCCATTTTCAGAAATTATGAAAGAAAAAGGAGATCAGATAAAATCTCAAAAGTGCAAGAAGGGGAAAATTCTACATGCAGCAGTTTTCCGAGCATACATTTTAAGCACAATTGATACCTCTATAAAAAGAAGAGGCAACGAAGCTACTTGTTCAAGGATCGAAGAGGCACCGCTCTCTGAATTTCAAAAGCTGGATTTTCTGGATCAAAGTTCATCAACATTTCTCAGACGCAATCTCAGCTTTTTCAGATATCACGTGCAACTTTGTCAAAGATATCTGACAGGGTTGAATACGCGTGAAGTTGCCGATAAGCGTGGGTAATAAGGCCACTTCCGCACCACTACCTGCTTCGGAAAATCCCTATATATGTCAACCTTCATCCTCTATAACAAGGCAGACCTGCAAAACGCCTAACTCTCTCTCTCTGAGAATGCATCTTCAACAAAGCATCTCGAAATACTCAGTTTTCTTCCTCTCCGAGAATACCTCTTTAACCAAGTCCCTAAAAATGCCTAACTCATTTCCTCAGCAAGAAACCCATTTCGATCAAAAAGGTTTACACCAGCATCAAAATCTTATACTTTTTCCTTCAAGAGCAAAAGTATCTCATATCATCAGGGACGAGAGCAAGAGTATCTCATATCATGCAATCTCCCTATCATTTCCTTTGTCCTTGTTCTTACCTGCAAAACAAGGATAAAGAAAAGCAATATGTCGGAACTTCCACTCAAATTTTCGGTAAGGAACCGACTGCCTGGAAACTTTCCTGATTGCTTACCTAGTATTGCTCTCGAGTAGCCATTTTCAGCTGTTGTTGGAGTTGGGTTTTCAAGTCACCAACACAGCAGAATAATTTGTCCGCTATTGGCTCTTTACACTGAAGCTGCCAAGCATGATGAGTCGCTGAGAAATGATGTTCTGAATGACCATTCAAATGCAAGGTTTGCATTCAACTCCTGCATCAAAGGGAAAATACTGCAAGAGAAGATGCCACGTATGCATGGGGGAAAACCAGGGAAAATACCACTTCTGCAAGGGGAACAGATAAGGCAAGTGAAAATGATACATTGAAGCATGTAGAGACAAGCATAGCAAAACAAGTGTCAATCCATCCCCGACGGAGCCAAAGATCACTTGTCACATAGAGCTGCTCGTGGTTCCATTTCATTCAAGAACAAGTCACAAGGCCCTTGAAGGAATCATAAGTCCGATTCAAGATCAAGTGTCCACCACCCTTGAAATTAAATTCAACTCCACATAAAAGGAGTAAATTCAGACCTTAGGAGGAAGTCTAGCAAAAGGCCCTCCAATTCAGTTCAAGATCAAGCTGTGGAAAGTCAACAACAAGTAAAGCATGTGAAAAGGGAATATCATCTTTGGGTGAAATATCAGGCTAAAGAATTCGAAATCAGGGGGAGATACTAATCAGGGGGAGCATCAGATCAAGATTTTAACGAGTCAATCTAAGATTTGTGGTCATCCAAGGGGGAGTGTTGTAAACATTGGTGGCTGACCATTAAATGATGTAATGGATGACTATATCAACCACTTCAGAGCACTATAGCTTAGTTGACAGCAAGGCAGCAAGCACTATCATCTGTGCCTATAAAAAGGAATGTTAAGGAAGAGAGCAGATATATAGAAACCACAAGGCTCACGGGAAAGAAAAGAGAGGAGAGAAGAGAGAGAAAATAGATATAGTTATATTTGTAATCTTATTATTCCAGATTATACATGAAAGCACCACTGCTGCTCCGAGGATATACTCCAGTCACACTGACTGTACAGGAACCTCGTAAACTTTGTGTCTTGTCTTATTTATTTCACTGCATACACCGTCGATTTTACAACATTAATGACGTTTTTTTGTAGAATGATTGTTGTACTTCTACACTCATGACACTAGTGCAAAGTTTAATTGTCAACTTTTCAACTTTGGCATGAGATGTGATGACATAGTGCATGACTTTTCAGTGTTCATATATACCCGGTAGTGTCTACATGACTCTACTTGTCTAGATTCTTTACTGTACTTGTTCGTCAAAGATAAAGAACTCGTCTCTGAAGCCAAGCACAGAGTATTTTATCTTTGTTTTTTACCTCCTCTCTTTTCTCTCTCCGGATTCTCCCAAGTCAACATTTTATTTCCCCCAAAAATTGCTTGTCCATAAATTCCCGGAGCAACACGCAATTGCTAAAAGTGAAATCCAGGCAAAACCCAACTTGCCTTAAGCTTTCAACAGTTGACCTGCAATCTCTATTATCCGCATAGAGCTATGGATATTCCCCTCATTTTATGATAATAACTTTTTCTTTATTAGCATATAATTATTGAATTGTAAATATATAGATCAAATGTCGGTCGTATGCTCAAAGGGGTACATGTGGGTTTGTGGGGTTTGAGGGTCCTCTGCTAATCTGAGCAAGATGGGTGTGCTGGATTTAGCTTCTTCAAGGGCAGCAGCAGCCACTGTTGTAGTGCTGGGTTTGGTCTTGAGCTTTGGAGTGGTGTGCAATGGAGGCAAAACAAGTAGTTTTGTGAGGAAAGTTGAGAAGACTGTGGACATGCCTCTTGACAGTGATGTCTTCAAAGTCCCTCCTGGCTATAATGCACCTCAACAAGTATGATATATATCTATCTCTCTCTCTCTCTCTCTCTCTCTCTCTCTCTCTCTCTAGAATTATGAGGCCTTTAGTCAATGATAGCTCAATTTAGAATACCTGCCATGGAAGAGCTTTGTTAAATTTAGATATTTCTTTTTGCCTTTCTTGTTTAATTTGTGTCTTTCATTAATTTATACATTGTTTATGTACTTGGACTTACTAAACTTCAAGTAGTTGTATGAAATGTGTGCCCTTTTGACTTAAGGTTCATATAACACAAGGAGACCAACTTGGAACGGCAGTGATCGTTTCATGGGTTACTGTGGATGAACCCGGTTCCAGTACTGTGCTTTACTGGAGTGCAAACCGCAAGAAAAAGAAGGCCGACGGCAAAATTACAACATATAAATTCTACAATTACACTTCCGGTTACATTCACCACACCACTGTCAGAAATTTAATGGTAATTTTGATATGCATGAGGTTTCTTTTTACTTTCAAATTTTATAGGATGTGGACTCCATGTAAGATATACTCCGGTTTCGGAATTTGCTGATTGATTTGATAAGTATAACTTGCAACCTGTATTATATATTCTTGTGCAGTTCAATACCAAATACTACTATGTGGTCGGAATTGGCCATACTGAGCGGCAGTTCTGGTTTATAACTCCTCCTGAAGTTGGTCCGGACGCCTCTTACACATTTGGACTCATAGGTGAGTGTTTCGTATCAGAATAGGATGCATCGTAAAGTGACGAAGCTACTTAGATTTGGTTTGGATTTTGGAAATGGGATTGAAAGAAAATTGTATGCTATTGACTAGCTAGGGGCTGTTGCAATGAGCCACCATTCATCTCCAAAGATGGGAATTCTTCATCTTATAAAACTTGTACTCCTGTTTATGTGCAACTTCGTAAATTGAAAGAGAGTGCCTTAACTCGGGAACAGAATAATGACGAGGCTCAACTGTCAGTGTTTCACGATGTAAATTGCTGGGCTCTGTTCTATTTGCTTATATCTAATATCATTTGCAGGGGATCTGGGACAGAGCTATGATTCAAATAAGACGCTTACTCATTACGAGTTAAACCCGCAGAAAGGACAAGCAGTATTGTTTGTTGGGGACCTCTCTTATGCAGATAACTACCCAAATCATGACAATGTCAGGTGGGATACTTGGGGAAGATTCGTCGAGAGAAGTGTTGCTTATCAACCTTGGATATGGACTGCAGGAAACCATGAAATCGATTTTGCCCCAGAAATCGTAGGCCTCTCATAACGCATTAGGTTTCTCTGGAAATTGATTTTATTATTCGTCATTTCTTGCGCTTAGATAAGATCATCTGTTTTTGCAAGTTTGTTATTTAGTGTATTGATCCTTTGCTGCTCATGTTGTTTATAAATTATACAAGTCCCAAAAATAGTCATCGCGTGAAGTAATTTTCTAAAGAAGATTGGCACTTTTGTTGCAGGGTGAAACCAAACCTTTTAAGCCTTACAGTCACCGGTATCATGTCCCCTTTAAAGCATCTGGGAGTACTTCCCCCTTTTGGTATTCGATCAAGAGAGCTTCGGCATACATCATAGTCTTGTCTTCTTATTCGGCATATGGTAAGAATGGGCATACACACACACACACATAGGTTTTTCTCTTAATATATTTAAAAGACACTGCATATATGCAGCAGAAAAATGAAAAGCTTGAAAAGTTAGCTGTATAGTTTTTATAATTGTCGTAATGAGATAAATAGATAAACTCGTATGACTTCTCTTTTGCACCATGTTATATGTCCCGTGAATCAAAGTTAATTCATCTCTAAAAAGGACACCACGTAAATCGTTTTGAATATCAGTACTGTTGCTCAAATTTGCAAATATAACCTAGTGATAAATTGTAGTGACTCACTGTATTTCAAACGATAGAATTATGCTTCCAAAACCATCCGTTACACTAAGTAGATGACCTCCAGAGAGCTAGTGAGGCCATCTGTACGAAGTTTGTTAAATTGAGTTCTAGAACAATTTCATTTAACACATCATTCTCTTATTTTAAGGTAAATACACCCCTCAGTACAAATGGCTCGAGGAGGAACTACCGAAGGTTAATAGGAGTGAAACACCATGGTTGATTGTTTTAATGCATTCTCCATGGTATAACAGCTACAACTATCACTATATGGAAGGAGAAACCATGAGAGTGATGTATGAGCCATGGTTTGTGACGTACAAAGTCGACGTGGTATTTGCTGGTCATGTCCATGCGTATGAACGATCTGTAAGTTCTTGATATACATGTCCGTATTAACGAGTTTAGTTTCTCAATTACTTGACGTGGTGATATCTGTATAGAGCTGGACATTATACCTAAAACATTTGTCTCTACTCTTTATTTTTAGTTTGTATAACGAAGTTTTAAATTCAATGAAACATCAGCTTTATCAAACATTTTAATCTTTCCATAAAATATAGGAAATCCGTTTAACGACGAATATACTGCAGAAATTTCTGTCTCTAATACAACCTTCTACTAACCTCGGTTCACAGTGATGATTCAATATGTCAGTACTTGATAAGTGATTTCTGTACAACACAGGAACGTGTATCCAATGTTGCATACAACATCGTAAATGGCATCTGCAAACCTGTGAAAGATCAATATGCACCAGTGTACATTACGATTGGTGATGGAGGAAATCTTGAAGGCTTAGCGACAAAGTAAGTATATCAGTATACTTGATATATTGGTGTTGCATGACTCATAGTCTTTCTATTTGTTAACACTGCATGCTTAATCTGTGAACTTTTTCTTTTTGTGTTGCAGTATGACAGAACCACAGCCAGATTACTCAGCTTATAGAGAGGCCAGTTTTGGTCATGCAACTTTCGACATCAAGAATCGAACCCATGCCTACTATAGTTGGCACCGTAATCAAGATGGATATGCAGTAAAAGCCGATTCTATGTGGTTTTTCAATAGGTTCTATCACCCTGTAGATGATTCCACAAGTGCTGAATAATAACAGAGAAGCAAATAAACATTCTCTTATTGTTCTTTTGAATAAATTCCCAAATGTATTATCGAACAAAAGATTCAATACTTTCTTCAACCTTATGTTTTGGATACATGCTTAAAGTTGAAATTTGAATCTCATAATTCTGTGTCATTTTGATAGGCTTTTGATTAATAACAGCATACAAATTTTGCTACATTATTAGAAAGAGAAGGTTCTAAACCCATCAGAACGGCAAGACAAAAAGCTAGTGTGATTTACAACCAAAGGTGAAAAAACAAAGACTACTAAAAACCAAAAACTAATTTAGATTCTGTTGTCATTCGTTCTCTTAGTTTAATTCATCCCCTTATTCATTCCTCGTTTTCCTCATATAGTTTTCTCATATCTCAAACATAAAAACTAAAAACTAAAAATGACATGATTGTTAAACGAACCTAAATATTTCAGACTCAACTAGTAAAAAAATTTCCCTTAAAAAAACGTATTATTATATTTCAAACCCCTTTTACACCATTTACATATCGGTTGAAAGAGAAATTTTTGTGTGTTACACTTACAAGCCACATGAATACATGATGTTACTAATTTATATATTATACTACATTCTAATTACTCATATCAGTTTCAAACTATTCTCTAATAGCTCTTGCTTAGCGTAGGGAAAGACGCTAAATTACTAGCGGCAACAAGCACCCTTAACGTTTAGGCATGGAAGCAGATGTAAGCGACGAAATATAAATAGATTAATAATATCACGTGATGGTGTAATGTTCACACTATATAAGATTACACGTGAAAAAAGTTGAGATAATTAAACGATCGTGATCATTCATATTCATGGAGAAAAAAAGACGACCATAAAAAAATAATAATAATAAATAAATAAAATAATAGTTTCCTATATATCAAGTATGGCAATATTTCTTAGATTTACCAAACTAATGTGGGAAACAAAAAAGGAATTGATCTCCGACAATGCCATCCTGGCGAATGTCATCGAGTACTGCAGGAAGCAACGTGAAGACGAGGGGGCTGCTGCTGAAGGAGATCGATGAGTTCATGATGAAGATGTTTGGGTTAATATTTAAAATTTGGGCTTAAAGAAAGAGAAGCTCAAAAAGGGGTCAAGAAACATTGGTTTGCCCGAGGTCCAACACCAAGCCCAGGTCACCCATCTCAAGACAAATGACGGCTCCCCATTAATGCAAAGGCTAGGTGTTTACACAGAAAGTGACAACCGATAGGAATCAGCCTACTCCCGGCCCAAAAGTACTTTATGAGGGGTTGAACATGTAAATAAAATGCTAATGGCTCATCACCTCCAACTAATTTCGGGGCAAAGGGAAAATGCTACAGTTGGGCTAATTCGTCTATGAAAGGAGGAAGATGGCCCAGAGACAAGAACACTCAACCAAACAAACAAACATACAACTTGCCTTTCAGTCAAGCAAAAACCCAGAAAGCTGTGTTTTGTCCAGATTCTGCATCCTTTCTAGCCTTAGATCTCCCTTAGAAAGACATCTTTTGTCTATGTAAAAGCTCTGCTACCCTTCTTCAGATGTTGTAGTATCAATTTTCTCTTGTAAACTTGTTTGCCTTCCATTCCCCTTCAGCTCCTAAACCTTTGTAACTGCAAAGAGAAGAAGCTGCACAAAATTCAACCTTGCCCGACAAGGTTAAATCTTGCCCGACTCTCTTTGTATTGTCTTTCAGTTAATAGATCTAGTGTTATAATGTATTCCCCAATATATATTCAAGTCATTTCCAGCCCTTTAATGATTCAAAGTTCCATCAGCTCTCAGATCTGGTTCATGTAGTGGTTTTACTATCATAAGAGGATCAAAGGTGAACTAAAACTGATGACTTAATTAGATCTGGACCTCCATCCTTTAAGCATACAAGATAAATAAAAGTCCTTGATCTCAAGGCATATAAAAGAACTTAATGTAGACTTAACTCATCTACGACAATCCTTTGATAAACAAGAAGTCATAATAACTTGGGGCGCAAGTATCGGCTTACATACACTTGTTCTACATCTGCCATACAAAGATGGCAGTGGCACGCCCTCTCACTTAGTTAGTTTTGATTGTGAGCCTCAAGGCCTACACCTAAGGCCCCACAAAGTCACCTTTCAGAACTAACAAAGGCACCTTTCAGAACTAACTTTGTCCTCCTCTTACAAGCATCCCAACAAGCAGGAGCCCAACAACCAACCAAAGTGCCAACTCCTCGGGGAGCTGAGTGCTCGAGCCAATGACCCTTCCCAACGAAATTCCTTCCCGAACAGAAGATCGACCAGAACACTCTCTTTGACCCAATATTGGTTGCAAACTATGTCAACATGAAGGGCCGGCTTGACCTGATGTGTCAGACAGTGGTGGACATGATCAAGACGAAGACACCTGAAAATATTGCAAGACCTCCAACATCAAGAACGATTGCACTCCTGAGGAAGAAGAGGAGGTTCGTAGGGAGGAGAGCCAGTGGGATTTCGAGTTAACTGGAGAACTACAATCAAGGAGCTTTTCACCATGTTTTTTTGTGTCGTTTTAGTATGGTATATAGGAATGGACTTGATAGAGATATAGGGTTCTTCATATTATTATTCATCTACTTAATTGAACGTAGGGCTTACTGTTAGTTTCCGATGATTGGTCATACATATGCATATATATATATATATATATATATATATATATGTTGGATGTATGAAACCGATTACATAAATCTTGATTCATTATTATAAGCTCCTTTCAGCTAACGATTATAGAAAAGATAAAAGTAGCATCCATCCATCGAAGGATAACTAGTAATTATTTAAAATGAAAAACAAAACAAGTTAAGACTCCTAATCTCTGCATTAATCTTTACTGCTTTGTTCCCTTAGCAGTTGTTGAAAGTTTTCTCCAAATCAACTACAGGGGGAAAGCCAATTCCATTAATATATGCTGCTTTTGAAGGTCGGGACTTTTTGGGGGCTGGTAGGCATCGCACATTCTCTGGTGGCATTAATCTAGCCTCTTTAGCCGTGGGTGTTGTTGAATTTGCTTCTTCCGATTTTTCTTTGCTTTTGGTTTTGATCGGCATCACCGAGGTTAAATCCATCTTGATGACAAAAATCAGCTAAAACGTATACTACTATACGATAAACAAATGCACTCGAAGACGTCCAACACAAAGTACGTAGCCAAGGAAATTAAAGGTGGTTTTGTTGAGATCAATATTAAGGCCTATATTTATACTAGTGTGTTCATCAGCTAGGTTTTCCTTTCCCAAAACCAAAAAAGGAATATAGCTTAATCGTATAACAGGAATATAACCAAATCCTAGAGAAAGAGAGAGAACAGAAGAAAAAAGGGAGGGTTAAGTGAAGTCTATGAAAAGTTAATAATATCATTACTATGTATGTTACCCATAAATCTAATTAACACTAAAAAATTGTACAAAAATATGTTCACATTAAGAGGAGGGGGAAATTGTGGTCGAGCTCGTCATCCACGATATTCGAACCTAAAACTTCTCACTTACAAGTTAAAAATAATATCACTAGACCATTGTACTAAACAAAATACTTTCAATTTTATATATTAGTTGTTAGCTTCCCGTTCTTTCATCTTTACTTTCTCGAACCCATTTCAACATAATCCGAATTTTAATCTGATCAGACAGTTAGGTATTAGGTAAATATTCACTTAAACTCCAACTGGACCTTGTTATTAATTATCAATGTCATCTTACTTTGTTGGGTTGACGTCTTGTCCGCCTAGATCCAACACAAACTCAAGGTTAAATTTTAGCTCGAACTAGATATTTGTACCCGCGCGTTGCTGCAGGATTGAAAATTGTATGAAAGATTGTATTGCAAAGTAAATTTCCTTCGTTTAACTTGCTTAAAGTAAAGGACATCAAAATCTGAATAAAAAGAAAGGGAAATTATTTTGTAAAACAACCCAAAAAATATACCATCTTTAGAATCAATTCAAGTATATTAGCAAATCGTTTGCACTCAATAGAGGAAACTAAACGAAAGCCAACCGCAATTTTTCTAACTTTATTATTTGGCCTAAAGAGAATTTGTGGGCAACAACCCCACAAAAACCCTTTCTTTATTTTGTAAAAAAAGAGCAAACTTTGAATAAAATGACATTTCAAATTCTAGTATATGATAACCAAAACAATAGGAAGCAACTTCATCAAATTAAGACACCATGAATTCTGAAACAACGTTAATGTGGTTATTTATTCTACTATATAATTTTCCTTCTTTGGAAATCTGTGGGCTTGATTGCAGCAGATATATATATATATATATATATATATATATATATATATATATATATCCAGTCACCTTCAAACAACCGCCTTGGCATAGCAATCAAAATATTCTTTTCACACATTATGCAAAAGAACAACCACTGGACTCTGGACATATTAATTTTTCATTCAGAATTAACAACAGCATCATGTCATCTATCAGATTTCCTTCGTGTATAACCATGAGATATATTCGGCATGTTTAGACCCTGATATGCCACAAAAATCACACCTGATATGAAGATAGTCATGTTCACCACTTCGAAGGGAACCATCCCGATGCTCTCTCCTGTGCCTTCTATGCCGACTTTCACCGTCAGATTCAGGTGTATTCTACCACAAAACAACAGGAAAATAATCATACATTTTCCATTCATAAATAGCTTAAAGGTATTGGCCAAATATATTACAAAATAAGTTAACGTACTTTTCTTGATCTTTTGTGGTCACTCGATCTGTGTTTCTTAGACTCCTCTTTCTCCTCCTTATCAGAACCTACATCATCGACGGAACTTTGATGCCGCTTCCGGTGCTTTCTATCTTTGTCTTTTTTATGCCCATGAGTATCATTTACGTCTACATCCTTCTTAGGTCGTTCCTTTCCCTTTTCTTTTTCACGTTCTCTTTCCTTCTCCTTTCTATCTATATCCTTCCGCTTCTCCTTCTCCTCTCTTTCTTTCTCTTTTTGGGCCTGCCAAGTATCAGAATCAGTACGAAATTCCCAATTCAAGAGATCAGTTCATAAATGATAACAATGAATTACATGCCACTCCTATAAAAAAATTACACAGGCTCAAATTTTGAGATATTGTCTTTTAAAAATGACACCAACAGATTATAGATGACAATAAGATCCACACCTTTTCCTCCCCACGCCTGCGTTCCTTCTCTTTAGCCCTCTCCTGTAAGTTTGTAATGTATTCCTAAAAAATTTCCCTGCTAACGCTGTCTTCCCCAATTGATCTGAAGATAAAATTAGGAAATAATTTTCAGACCAAAAACTAAAAAAATTCAGACAAAAAAGGCATGTTAAATGTTTTTTTATAATAAAGTTCTCATTAGAAAAATCTGTATTCTTGGGTTTCTTCAAAAAGCTATTTGCTATATTCCCAATTAGAAGAAGCCGTTATCTCCCACGAAGCACATAACATAGCAGGTCAATATAATCTCTAGCAGCATCACACACCATCCTCTTCCACAAAAGTCCACTGTACCTTGATTTTGTGCAAAAGTTTATTGAAGTCATCAGCAAGTCGTTGACGCTTCATTGCCTCTTTCTCCTCCTTCTCCTTGGCTCTCTCTAACAATCTGTGGGTTTGATTGCAGCATAAAGTCCGATTATAAAGGTTGGCTAATCGGATTAAAAAGCTACAAAATGCTGGGAATTTACAAACCAGGACAAAATTGATGCCCACATACTTGAAGTTCTTGAGGACTTTGGACTTTGCCGGGTTGGAGAGTGATTCGATTCGAAGTGGTGCATGAAGGAAGAGGTGGTGTGTCGGTGAGGAGGAGCTTGAGCTCCTTAGAGCAGTTTCACCGTGGGAAAGGCCCCGAGGGCTGTCCACTTTTAATCCACCCATGAAACCTTAATCTCTGGGACTAAAGGATCCTAGCTATACCGTTGCATGCATCATCAGACCATCACAGTGTAAACCA
Organism: Cotoneaster glaucophyllus; assembly: GCA_036320875.1. NCBI lineage: Eukaryota > Viridiplantae > Streptophyta > Magnoliopsida > Rosales > Rosaceae > Cotoneaster > Cotoneaster glaucophyllus. The sequence continues at coordinate 28,913,582 of CM070066.1, read as the reverse complement.
CCATTGAAGCCGAGAGCTTCAAGATCTGAAACTCAAACCCAGGTGAGGTTCTCTATGCAAATCTTGTTTCATTATGTCTTAATGTTGCTTGGGACAAGATTTGTGGCGATGAAACCCGGCCATTGCAGGCCATTTTCCGACAATAAAAAAGTGGCTGACGTCTGGGCGACATCAGCCTTGCGTCACGCTGCCTTCGGGTTCTCGGGCTGGCACACGCTGGGGCAAGTCACTTGGGCTATCTGGCCCTGTTCCATCGTCAGTCCACCAGGCAAAAGACCATGGTGGAACTGCTCTTATGCAGTCGAACGTTGAGAGCAATGGAAAACGTGGCAACAATCGCAGAGGAGATCGAAATGTAAGCATGCCTAGAGAGTTCGAGAGACATCCACCGTCAACACGTGGATAACACCAGCAAAATGGAGATTAGAGTGTTTCAGTTCATTTTCTCTTTTAGTATATATATAATTTTGCACGTGCCTAGAAATTGATCCTGGAAGAATAGTACGCAAAACATTTAATTGCAGTTGGGTGATAAATATACTATAAGATCCTATATAAGAAAATAATTTATGAAAATGTTTAAGTAAACTGCCATTCAATATCTTGGAGAGTTGTTGACTTAAATATTTGTCTACCCCAAGTTTACCTTTGTTGATATATGAGTCGAATTAGGTTTAGAATTGATGATCAACTTAACCCCAGTGATCTGTAAACATTGAGCAAGATAACCCTATATAAAGCATTGTCAAATTTGTTTAAGGGCATTTATTTGTGTGCTTGAGGTCAGTGGTTAAAAAATGTAAAGCAAACTTTTAATGTTATATTTTGTTTGTTATTACAAATAAAAAATATATAGCTTTTTAGACAAACAAACGCTCGTGTCTGGAACTTGTACACACCGCCTTCCCAATTTCTAATGTGAACTTTTATTTCCTCCGGTTACCCTAAACTTTATAAATAATCAATTACTTTCCAATATTAGATTACTCAGCATACATCCAAATTTCATTCAAATTAATACAGCACTTGTCATGTGGATCCTAATTCACCCAATAAAATAGGAATCAACCATTTGGTTCGGTACGATTCCGTCTAAATTTATTTTTAAAATCGTACGATTCAGTTCACTATGACTCTTATTTGGTTCATGTCAGTTCATGGTTCCGAATAATAAATCATTTGAATCTTGCAAAACATATATTTAGATCACATAAAAAAGGTAAAGGATTTTTATAGTAAAATTTAGTAATTGGATCACAGAACGAAAAATATGCATGACCAATCATAAAGAATGATGAACTACAATAGAAGAAGATTTAAGATTTAATGACACCAAAACTTTACAAAGTTGATGAATATTATTCATATCAACAATTCACAAAACACAACACACATTACTAACAAACTTTGGTTACCAAACTCATTCTGGTTATTAATTTAACAATTTAGAAACGAAAGACTGAAGCGCTCTTATTAAAAAACATGATAAAGCAGTTCAAATTCACGGAACTTTCAAAACCCAATTAATTATTTATATTCACGGTTTGGTTCGGTTCGGTTCTAAGCAGTTCCGCCAACATGTAAATCGAAACCACAATTGGTACGAACAATATGGTCCGGTTCTTGAGCTTATGTCGACTTTTTCTTGTCAATACGGTTTATTTTATTTCGGTTCCACGGTTTTTATGTCCATCCCAAGTTCATTGTAAATCCCCCAAGTTTTTTTAACACAATAAAATGGAATTCAATTTTAAACTCTACGAATTAAATGTTAACCGTGATTAACGAATAAACAAGAACTCAATTTGGTATCTGTTTCTTTTGTTTTGTGATCCAGCAGCATAAACGCGGTAAGCTAAAAATCTCTCAAAAGTCAAACGGTCCCTCCTTCCTCAGTTACCCAAGTTCTGAATCCAAACACTAAACCCCAGATGGCGGAAAAAAGCGGCGACGGAGACGGCAGCGGTGGGGGTGACGGTGCTCCAGCAGAGGAGGAGAAGAAGAATAATCATGTTGATGGTGGTGTTCCACCAGAGAAAGAGAAGAATGGAGATCCAGAACTGCTCATCTGCTTGCTTCAACCTGCTCCCGCCGACTCCGATCCTGACTACATCGGCATCCGTCGCCTTCTCCTCTCTCGCAAGCCCCAGTCCCCATTTCATCGCCGCCTAGTATTCTCCTCCTCCTCCATCTTCTCTACTCAACAATTTTCATAATTCAATTGTTCATTTCATTCATTCAATCATACTGTTATTGCTTCTGATTGTTGAAGGATTGGAGATGCAATGGAAAAGGGTACGTCGCATTTCGAAATTACATCCGTCGGCCAAGGAATTGGGAGAGTACGCAGACTCCGAGCCTCCAGACCACTCCCGGAAACAGGTCGGCGATCAATTCATATCAAAGCTTTTGTTATTCTCTCGAAATGTGATGAAATTGAAAGTTAATTTTCTGATTAGTGAGTGTTTAGTTTGTTTTCTTAAATTCGTAATGTATGCTGACATCAGGGTAATTTACTGCTTCATGCATCAGTGGGCGATGGATTCCACCTCCAAGTCCGCGGTCCCTTTTGTTTGATGTCGAAAGCTGGAGTCCTGGCCGGGTATGCAATGCATTTCAAGTCCAATTTCCATTTCGTTATAGGTTTTTGTTAGTACTATATAGTATGCATTTGTTGCTCATTCTAATCGGTTCCCGTTAATTGAATGTGGACATGTAATTTTTTAGCTTTTAAGCTGTAAAGCCGATGACCCTTGAACACAATGCGAAAATTTGTCATTTGTACGTACTTTCCTGGATTTTTCATTTTTGTTTTTTTGTTATAGGCTCATACTTTTATATTATTCATTTTATTTTAGGACGTCCAGAGTGGCAGTCAACCTTCACCTCGCAGAAGTTTTGGCTCCAGTATAAGTGATAGTGACCGCCCACGTCCTCGGCAGGCAGAACCTGCATACTCGTTCGTAGGAATGCAGTGCATCTTTGATCAGTGCAAAGCCTCTGGTAACTTGTTTTCCTTCGAGAACTAGACTAGATGGACCCCCTTAATGTGTTATTAAGCTGAGAGCGAATGTGACTTTTGAAAAGGTTGAAAGTTGAAACCAAATTGGTTTTTATGTAGTCACGGTTTTGAAGTTTGGACACATGAGTTCTGATCTGCTTGCATACGGAGCTTCAGATGGAACCTTAACAGTATGCACTGTTTCTGATCCACCTTCAATCCTCAAGCATCTGCATGGTCACTCCAAAGATGTTACAGGTTCGATTGACTGGTATTGTTACTGTTGTCTTTTCTTTTGTTTTTGCAATGATATATTTATAGCCACGTTGCCTAAATAATAAGTAAACTCTCACGGTCAAAGATTTCAATTTTATTATTCCATGACATTTAGATAACAGAGAGTGCTAGGTTGCAATTTGCTCCAAGTAAACACTTTGGTACCACCAAAATTCCTTTTTTGTTTAGTCAATCAGCTTCCGGTAGTAAATTAGTAGGTTATATTCTTAGTGGTTCTAATGATTAAAAATGTAAAAGAAACATGATATGCAACAAATGTGAACATCAAGTCCGTAATTTATACCAGATGCAAATCTCTTTAGCTTCTCTTTTTATGGAGCACTTTTCTGTCTGGAATCATAATGTTTCTGAAATTCTGGTTCATTTTTCAGACTTCGATTTTTCATCAAACAATCAATACATTGCATCCTCATCAATGGATAAAACTGTACGAGTGTGGGAGATTTCAAAAGGCCTTTGCATTCGAGTAATATATGGAGTGTCTCCACAACTATGTATTCGTTTCCACCCTGTAAGTGTGCACAGAGATTAAGAAAGTTCGGCCCCTCGAAATTGCCGACATCTTTTTCTTACATTGGTTATCTTACTATAAATGCATGTTTAAAGTTTTTTTTGTCACATCAATGCAAGTCATTGATTCAAACAAGTACTAGTTTCAGCATAGGATATCCTGTCAGGCTTTTTGGTTGCACTTCTACCAGATTCTCAAAGAAGATTATTTTCACTAGCCTTGAATGACCCTCATTTGCAATAACGTTCCCTTTTAAACCTTCATAGATTAATTTAATATTGCCTTTCCCTTTAGCTATATGTGGATGACTAAAACTGTCAAATGGTCATCCACATATAGTCAGAGGGAAAGGCATCATTAAATGAGTCTTTTACTGCATTCTAAGCTCTTAATAAAACATTATTCCCCATAAAAAAAAAATCTGTGTATGACTATAGTGCATAGTGAAAATTATTTACCCTTTTTTTATACATGATAATATACTGCCGTTTAAGGGTTTTTTTGTTTTGTTTTTTTCTGTTATCTTCTCTATGCAGGTAAATAACAACTTTCTTTCAGTTGGCAATGCAGACAAAGAAGTTACGGTAATGACTACATACCTGATGTTCATTATGTTTATTCACTGTTGAAATCCTGAAACATATTCTATAACTCGTACATTGATGTAAAGTGCATGAGGTACAGGTATTTGAGTCATATTGTCATATATTATCTATTCATTTAGACTGAATTTTGGCATCATCACATGATACTTGTTCCGTTAATCATCAGTTCATCTGAACGTAAGTAATCAGAAAAGAAGGCCCAACTGCGTGCCCATTTTCTTACTGGTGTATCTTGTGTAATAAATGGTTGCTGGGGAAGGTGCCGACCATGTGTTCCGTATTTGTCCTGTTGCTTGAAATTTGAGACAGCTTATTCTCAGAGGTTGGGGTGAGATGGATTATTCCAAGAGATTATTCTTCCCTACTTTGTGAAGGATAAAGTATTGGGGACAGCCATACAGGAAGAAAGCTAAAGTGTCACAAGTTGTATGGTATTCTTATATGCTATGGTGATAGCAGTTATTTGGGTTATTTGGTTGGAGAAAAATGAGAGGTTGTTCAAAATATAAGGGGGTTGGTGTGGAAGTGCTTCTGGAGCAAGTCAGATTTTGGGAATTAGGATAGAACTTGTGGAATTTTCTTTTTCTGCTATGGTTTTTAGATTGGAAGGCAGTGTGTGGGTTCATCTGAGGTAGGATGATTATGATATACATTAAAATTTGTGTTTTGTAACAGCATGTGGTCTTCTGGTTCAATGGTCCTGCAGCCATATGTGTATATATATATATATATATATATTGTCCTTCTTTTAGCTTAAAAAATACCTTGGATCTCAAATTAATATTTGTTTTTTTCACCCTCGTATCTCAAATTAATATGAATATGGATTCATACTTTATAACTAAAGATCTTACTGCTCTTGATAAGATGAACACTGCACCATTTATCATATGCATTACAATCATAATGGAACATCTCATTAGAGATCCCCACACAAAAAGTTTTTATTGCAACTTTGATTTGTGTTCATCTTTTTCTGAAACATGAGGGAGCCAATTCTTTGTATTCCAATAATGTTATAGGGTTGCAAAGATATCATCAATTTAATTGATTGTATTTGATTGGTGGAACATCTACATCTATATTTCAGGTTTTCAATTTCAGCACTGGGAGGATCATTCATAAAATATTCTTTGACAGTGAGGTTACCTCCATGGATTATGCTCACACTGGACAGCTCATTTTCTGTGGTGATGCGACGGTGTGTAATTGCATATATTCATTTACAGTTCTCTTCCAATGAACTGCATATCCTTTTACTCAAATACTCCATTGGATAATTTGTTACAGGGGTGTATATATTCTGTAAGTATGAATTCTCACACGGGAATGTTGTCTCGCTCTCATCGTTACCGAAGTAGCACAAGGCGAAAATCTCCAGTCACAACTGTGCAGTACCGAAGTTTTTCTCTGTTGGCTCGAGGCCCTGTCTTGCTTACGTGTACTCAAGATGGAAGTTTATCTTTCTTCAGGTTTGGCCACCGAACCTGCCTTGTACTTTTGTTGTATATTTAAACCACTGATAGTGAGGTTGGTATGTTGTAGTGTTGCTCTGGACATACAGGGTTATTTGACTCTCCGTTGCTCATTGAAACTAAATCCACGAATATACAGCATCCGGGCTTCCTTCTGTCCTCTGCTTTCCCTTGAAAAAGGAGAATATATAGGTTTGCATGCCAATATCAATGTTACCACATAGTTCATTACTAGTTTTCTCAAGTGTTTGCTGACGGTCATACTGTTACAATGCCTAGTTTCCGGAAGTGAGGATTCAAATGTCTACTTCTACGATTTAACTCGGCCAAAGCATACTTGTGTAAACAAGCTACAGGTTCGTCTTTATTTTTACATAAGACTTTACTCTCCTATGGTATGAAATTGGACCCTAAAGACCAAAATATATCGGACTACAGGGTCATCGATTTCCGGTTATTGGTGTTGCTTGGAACCATGGAGAGAACTTGTTAGCATCATCTGATTTCTACGGAACGGTTATTGTATGGAAGAGATCAAAGACAGGTTAAAACAAACATATACAGAGAGATTCAAGTTACAACCTCACATGCGCGATCCCGGACTTTATAATTCTTCCATTTTTCCCCCAAAACTGGTTTAAACGTTATGAAGTCTCGTATAATGTATCATTAACTGTATCAATCAGATAAGGGAGAGTGGCATTACTTGTACAAGTGTTTGTATCCTTTTTGCCAATTTAATATGAAGCCACCAAATTGTATTGAATCAAGAGACCTATGAAAATGACATGTACGTTTGTAGTTGAGAAAATAAAGCTTAGTTTTCTTCTTATAAACTAGATCTTAAGTTTTGATAGGAAGGTGATATCCGCACGCTCTTTTCACCATCCAAACTCTTATTTATTTTTTGGCTCTAAATTGAATAAATGAAAGGAGAATTAAGAGACATATAAATATCGATGTCCGAAAATCATTTTTCTTATGATAAGCTTATGAATGTCCAGTGTGGTTCTTGCAATAGCCCTTTCTGGACTTGAATCCTCACGGAGGCCGATCCTTAAATGCTTTTTTGATCCAAGTTTTGGCCTCCACAGTTTCCATTAGTCCTAAGATGAAGTCCCTTAATTTGTGACAGTGATCCAAAATTTGTGAAGTATATGGGGTTTAATTTCTATTGTAAAAGGAAAAACATGTTTGCACACAATAACATTTTTCCTTTAAACATTCCAAATATTAGAATATAGCCTCTGTGACTTGCAATAAACAATATAATTGTTGTAGACGTATTTTAGTCGGGGGAGATGAAGAAGGTGCGACACATGAAAAAAGTGAGAAAAGATAAAGAGGCACAACTTAATAGTACATATAGCCGGCTTCCTTACCATACAAGTAATACAAGATTCAATAAGAAAAATCTAGAACATAATGCTAAACACAATATACTAAGATTACATAATCACACTCCTAACTAAATTAGAACTGCAACACTTAGACCTGGCAGTTTCTGACACGACACGAAAACGACACGAAAATAACGGGTTTCGGGTCAACACGATAACTTATCGGGTCATTATCGGGTGACCCGTTAAGAACCCGTTAATAACGGGTTCTTAACAGGTATACACGTGGGTAACATGTGGGTGACCCGTTTCGACACGTTAAGAAAAAAATTATTTTGATAATTTTAAAGTTTAATTACTAAAAAATTTATTATAAAATATTAATATATACAATATATTCTATATTAAATATATAGTTTTGTATTATTATTCTATATAAATTAAAAAAAAAAAAGTTTTAGTCATTATTTATTTTTATTATGAGAGTTCCTTATTATCATTACTAAGATAATAAATTTTACTTAACATGTTCTTGTCCAAAATTAAAATAAACTAATATAGTATTTGTATAGACAATAACTAATAAGACATACATTATACATACAAGTATGAAAAATGTGAAAGAATATATAAACACTTGTGATTCATCATTATTCATGATTCATCATTATTCATATAAACACTTGCAATTTTTGGCGTATGCGATCTCAAAGCATATACAAACAAGTTTGACAGTTGGATCGTTGAAATTAGTTTCGTAGAATGCGTATCCTATCAAAACGATAGATTCACTAACACTTAGAGTTTATTTATACTTTCATTAAGTATAACATAAGATTTTGTGGTATCCACTAGTGTAAATATTTTAAATTGAAGATCGAATTCATTCATTGTATTCATATAGGGTCAAGGAGTGTAGATGTAAAAACTCATCAAAATCGGAGTTAAAATAACCGTTAAATCGTGATTTTTCGTTTATAACCGTCAAAAAGTTTTGTCCCATTACTTAATCTCTGAATGTTTGTTTTTTGCGATTTTTGGCGTATGCGATCTTGAAGCATATACAAACAAGTTTGATGGTTGGATCGTTGAAATTAGTTTCGTAGAATGTGTATCCCATCAAAACAATAGATTCACTAACACTTAAAAGTTTATTCATATTTTTATCAAGTATAACATAAGATTTTGTGATATCCACTAGTGTAAATATTTTAAATTGAAGATCGAATTCATTCTTTGTATTCATATAGGGTCAAGGAGTGTAGCTGTAAAAAATCATCAAAATCGGAGTTAAAATAACCGTTAAATCGTGATTTTCTTTTTATAACCGTCGAAAAGTTTTGTCCCGTTACTTGATCTTTGAATGTTTGTTTTTTGCAATTTTTGGCGTATGCGATCTCGAAGTATATACAAACATGTTTGACGGTTGGATCATTGAAACTAGTTTCGTAGAATGCGTATCTCATCAAAACAATAGATTCACTAACACTTAAGAGTTTATTCATACTTTCATTAAGTATAACATAAGATTTTGTGGTATCCACTAGTGTAAATATTTTAAATTGAAGATCGAATTCAATCATTGTATTCATACAGGGTTAAGGAGTGTAGTTGTAAAAAATCATCAAAATCGGAGTTAAAATAACCGTTAAATCGTGATTTTCTTTTTATAACCGTCGAAAAGTTTTGTCCTGTTACTTGATCTCTGAATGTTTGTTTTTTTGCAATTTTTGGCGTATGCGATCTCGAAGTATATACAAACATGTTTGACGGTTGGATCATTGAAACTAGTTTCGTAGAATGCGTATCTCATCAAAACAATAGATTCACTAACACTTAAAAGTTTATTCATACTTTCATTAAGTATAACATAAGATTTTGTGGTATCCACTAGTGTAAATATTTTAAATTGAAGATCGAATTCATTCATTGTATTCATATAGGGTCAAGGAGTGTAGCTGTAAAAAATCATCAAAATCAGAGTTAAAATAACCGTTAAATTGTGATTTTTCGTTTACAACCGTCGAAATATTTTGTCCCGTTACTTGATATCTGAATGTTTGTTTTTTGCAATTTTTGGCGTATGCGATCTCGAAGCATATACAAACAAGTTTGACGGTTGGATCGTTGAAATTAGTTTCGTATGATGCGTATCCCATCAAAACGGTAGATTCACTAACACTTAGAGTTTATTTATACTTTCATTAAGTATAACATAAGATTTTGTGGTATCCACTATTGTAAATATTTTAAATTGAAGATCGAATTCATTCATTGTATTCATATAGGATTAAGGAGTGTGGCTATAAAAAATAATCAAAATCGAAGTTAAAATAACCGTTAAATCGTGATTTTTTGTTTTATAACCATCGAAAAGTTTTGTTCGGTTACTTGATCTCTGAATGTTTGTTTTTTGCGATTTTTTGCTGATACGATCTTGAAGTATATAAAAACAAGTTTGACGGTTGGATCGTTGAAATTAGTTTCGTATAATTCGTATCCCATCAAGTTCAATGGTGTATATATATATATATATATATATTTATTTATTTATTAAGTAGATTTAAATCTATTTATTTTGTACGTATAATTGACCGGTACACGGAGTAGTATATCACATTATCACGTGCCATTATAAAAATAGTGGTATATGTGTGATAAAAAATTAATAACTTAAAAAAAACAAAATTTCTCACCACTTCTATTAATTTTCATTTTTCCCTCTCTTTTTTGTTTGCTTTTCAACTTTTCTTATAATTTTCATTTTTCCCTCCCTTCTTTTTCTTCAAAGGGCGGCAGCCTACCCATCTTTCCCTCTCTTTTTTGTTTCCTTTTCAGCTTTTCTTATAATTTTCATTTTCCCTCCCTTTTTCTTCAAAGGGCGCGGTAGGAATGGAAAGGAATTATGGAATCAATGGATGCATATTAATTAATAATTGTTATAGTTTTTATAAAATTTAATATATATATATATAATTATTATAGTTAATATTTTGGGGGTATAATTATTAATTTATTATAGTATATATAATTATTATAATTATTATAGTTAATTTAATATATATATATATATTTAATATAGTTTTTACTATGTGACAATATGATATGTATTCTCTCAAAAAAAGTATTATGTTTTTTATTTAATTATTTATTGGTTTAAAATATATTTTCCTTAACGGGTAACGGGTCGGGTCAAATTACCCGTTAATATTATCGGGTCGATTTCGGGTCGGGTCATTTTACCCGTTTATTGTAACGGATGTTACACGACACGACCTGTTAAGATATCGGGTATGACACGAAAACGACACGAACACGGGAAACACGACACGAATGCCAGGTCTAGCAACACTCCCCCTTGAGTATGTAAATACTCAAGTAGATGGAGCATTAGGTCTTCATGGATGATGTAGAAGTGTTTGATGAAGTAGTCTCGTCTAGTCAGCATAATGAGTAAACGCAAGTCTCAAATAGGGAATGCATATAGGAAATAACTCTCACAAAACCTGGCTATAGTAAAACTCAATGGGTGACAAAACACATAGTCCAAGGAGAAAGTGAGTAAACACAATATGTCAAACTTAAATGCCTTCAAGATGCAAGTAAGGACGTACACTAGGGTATGACCAAACCAGAATAGGTGCCTCGTCAAAACCTAGTTAGGCAACAAAAATTCAATAGGACAAAATGATCCTGATCATACAGAAAATAGTACATTAAGGTCAAATGAGTATAATTCAGAATACTCCCTTTGAGTTTGACAAAACTCTCCCAGAGAACTACAATTAACTCATACAATGTACGCATACTAATTCCTTGAACAAGCTTCTGAAAGATGAACTTTGGTAGTGACTTTGTGAAGAGCTTATCAAGGTTGTCTTAAGAATAGATCTGCTTGACTTCAATCTTTTGATTCTCTTGTTGCTGATGTGAAAAGAAAAACTTCGTCTCAATATGCTTGGTGTTGTCTCCTTTGCCGTAAGGTAGAGCTTCACATCTTGGACCCATTTGAGGTAGTTTCTGCTAGAGACTTGCATAGCAGTAAGGTTGAGTTCTTAAGATTCTACATGTCGTTGTAACAAAGGGAAAAGCTTTTCACGTTTTCATGGGCGTTTTGTTTTATGAAAACTTCAGGTTTCAATGACACTTCTTCATTTCGATATAAGACTTTAATGAACTTTCGATTCATTGGGTATCTACAAGCAAACACAATATGTAGGGTAAATTACATAGTAGCCTCTCAGGTTTGAGGTCTATTACAACCTCATACAACATCTTTAAAACATTTCACTTTCATACCTCACGTACTATTTTATTTCAAAATAATACCTCCGTTACATTTTCCATCCATTGATCCGTTAAGTGCTGACGCGGCTGCCACATTTATGCCACGTGGCTGCCAAATGTGTGCCACGTGGCAAAAAAATAATTTTTTAATTTTTTTTTTCAAAAAACCTGAATTTTCTAAATTAAAAAAAAAGTTAGAAAATCCAGATCTCATCACCCCCCTCCCCCATACCTGATCCTTGAACAAAAAAAAGGGAGTTTTAACGAAAAGCCCGCGGTACTGTTCACTTTAACGAAAAACCACATTTTTACACTAAAAAGTCAAACCTGGTACTGTTCTAAAAATCCCCGCCTAGGCCCCGCCTAGGCGCTAGGCGGCTGGTCACCGCCCCGATTAATGCCTAGGCCTTTGAAAATTAAGAAAGGGCGCCTACAGCTGCTGAGGCGCCTGCCTAGACCGCCTAGGCACCCGCTTAACCCGCCCAGACCCGCCTAGGTTGCAACTCATTTAGACAAAAAATAGATAACTTTCATTTTGAATTTTATTTTTTTCAATAAATTGTAAGAGACTTATTGAATACTTAAATGAACACACATTATAGGTTTGTCCCTCATGTTTTCATTATGTTCCAATACTTCATAATATATATGTCATTCTATTTTGTAGTTTATGATGAAATTATATATATTTTAAGTATAAATAGATACTTATTTGCATGAAATATAATAGATTTACTTAAATCCGCCTAGTCCGCCTAGGCGCCCGCCTAGACCCCGCCTAGGCGCCTAGGCGCTAGGCCCTAGCCCTAGCCCGCCGCCCGACTAGTGCCTAGCGTCTTTTAGAACCTTGCCTGGTACTATTCACTTTACCCTTTATTTTGTCCTTATCGTTAAAACTCAAAGTTTTCAAGCCCTTTTCATTAGTTTTCCTAAAAAAAAAACCAGAAAACCCAGTTCCCACCGAAACACCTTCCCCCCATATCCCATCAAACCCCCCCCCCCCCCCCCCCAAAAAAAATCATCTTCCATCCGTCGTCCGCACCCATCCTCAACCTCCTCATCTGCACCCATCTCAACCTCCTCCGCGCACCCATCTTCCCATCTTCCCCCCCCCCCCAACCCGAGCCCAATCTGCAACCCAAAAAGAAGAAGAAAAAAAACCCAGCGCACCCACCCTCGCACACATCCTCTTCCCTCCTCTACACACCACACTCCTTAAATCCACATTCATTGGGGAAGACAAGATCTGGGTTGCAGGGAAATGGAGATGGGTTTTTTTTTTTCCTTTTCTTTTCTGGGTTGCAGGTAGTGGGTGCGGAGGAGGAGGTGGAGGATGGGTGCACGGTGGGTTTGGGGAAGACGGGAGGGGGAAGAAAGGGGTGGGTTGCAAGGAAGGGGGGGTCGGGGAAGATGAAGATGGCTTTTTTTTTTTCCTCTCCTCTTCTTCTACTTCTGGGTTGCAGGTTGTGGGTTCAGCTTTTGTTTGTTTTTTTTTTTTTTAGAAGATTCAGGTTTTTTGAAAAAAAAAAAAAATTTCGCCACCTGACACACATTTGGCAGCCATGTGGCACAAATGTAGCAACCACGTCAGCACTTAACGGATCAATGGATGAAAAATGTAACGGATGTATTATTTTGAAATAAAATAGTACGTGAGGTATGAAAGTGAAATGTTTTAAAGATGTTGTATGGAGTTGTACTAGACCTCAAACCTAAGGGGCTACTATGTAATTTACCCCAATATATACTATACAACAACTGTAGTGAATTTGAGTGGGTTCGGATCCTTTGTCTCATTATTTATAGTAAACATAGCGGGTTTCCTTACCTTATTAGGTCCAATAGGAAAGATCTAGAACATAATTCTAAACATAATCTAGTAATATTTACACAATCACACTTCTAATTAAATTACAGTTGCAACAATAATGAGTTTGTGATAAAAATTACAGAAGATTGTCTAATTATTTGGACAAAATTCTGGACAGGTTTATAATACTATAATACCGTCAAATTCCTCTAAACTAAATTAAGAGGAGAATGATTCTAATTTAAGTGCAAAGAATAGAGCATAAAAGCAGTGAATTTGCCTAGTCTGCAAAAGAGTGGTACAATTTAATTGCGAATTTAGATAGATTCTTGGTATCGTAATTTCTAAACCTACGTGGATTTCCACCCATTAAATTGGTCTCAAACGGAGGCTAAACCTTAAAATACTTATTCAAAATCCTAACTTGTCTTTTGTATGAAACTGCACTTAGGGATGCAGACTTAAGAAAGCAACAATCATGGTGACATAGCTTGGAGATTGCGTGTCGATGGGAGGAGTCCAATGACTGTCTACTGCACAGTCCAAGAGTGACAAGGGAAAGCTGCTACGCCTATTGTTTATTAATCCCAGTTTTATCGGGAGAAGCACTTGTTATACTCATAGTCATTTACTAATCTGTATTCCTTGTAAATCTTGTTGTACAAACCAAATCATATATGGATTAGTCCTGTATATATACTTCTTTTAAATACCAGAGTGCTCCCAAATTTTATATGGCTTGATATCATGCAAATTCATGAATTTCATGATAAGAACGGACTAATAAAAATGAAAACTAATGAAAAAGGCTTGAAAATTTTGAGTTTTAACAATAAGGACAAAATAAAGGGTAAAGTGAATAGTACCATGATTGACTTTTTAGTGTAAAAATTTGGTTTTCTGTTAAAGTGAATAGTTCCATGAGCTTTTCATTAAAGTTCCCTAAGCCCAGTGATGTGAAAATTAACTTAGCACACAAATTAAAACCCTATTAAGATAGTTGTAGTATAAGAAAGTAGGGATCGTTCTAGGCCGGGGATTAACTAGGGCTGCTAATCTACACAAATAAGACTTAAAAACACAAAACTAAACTTGAAAACGTCTAAGTAGACACCTATGACTCAAAACTGACTAGAATGAACTAAAACACTCAAAAAGACTCAAAACAGACTCTAGGGGAGTAATTTGGACGAATTTCTAACTAAACTTGACTCAAAATACTAAAAGACACAAATTCAAACAGATTCTAACTAAGTTTACATGACAAAGTAAAGGGGGATTGGTTTTTGACGAATATAAACTAAAACAAGCAAATTAAAGACACTAAATAAATGTTGGACGAAATTGGGTAGTTTTATGGATGAATGGCTAGCTAGAGGGTCATTCTCCACACATGACACATATGCATACAAACCAATTTCCAGTTATTATCTCTCTAAACCATGAATGACAATGCCCCAAATTAACCGTGAACTGCACTAATTAACCATTAGATTTCCCTAAGTTCATTGAATTGGATGGACAACGCATCACAACCAAATTATTATTCTCAAGTTCCCTACATGAACTGCATAATAGAAATACTATCAAAGATCATTTAAGTTCTATGAAAATCATAAGCATTGACAAAGCATTCGTAACTATGACTGCATGATACTCCTGCCAGGAATTTTACTTAACGCGATCGTGACTAGTGACCTCCACTACTTGTGAATATAAGTTCATAACGATTAGGTGAAACTCCCTTATATTCTAGCATCAAATTCATGCATGCAAACTAAGTGTGCACCCTTAACCCACATACAAGAATAAGTTATGGATTAAACAGTTAAGCAAATTGCATTCACAATTTATGAAATAATAACTGAAGGTAATCAATTCATGTGCAATATATGTTCATGGCTTTGAAATCGCCCCTAGCTAAAATAAACTTAGCTCCTCATGTTCGCAACAAAACAAAGATAACTTAAATTAAACATTGAACGAACAAAAGATAGAATACACCTAGAAACGCTCCAACAATCCAACATCTTGAATGGCAGGGCACGGCTCCAAGGGACTCCTCTTCTTTTCTCCTTCCTTGCTGCGGCACAATGAGGTGTTTGTGGTGAATGGTGGATGTGTATTGTGGTGGTGGATGGAGGATGGTCGAATTATGGTGAAGGATGATGGGTGGTGAATTGTTTTGTGCTGCAATATGATGTATTTATAGGGCTGAGAAGAGGCACGGTTCCAAGGTAGCTTTGGAGATGGATTTAGGACTCCAAATCCACAAAGAACATGGTTAAATTCGAGCAGATTCCAAGTAGGAAAAGGATTGGTCTTTAAATCAGGAGATATGGCTTCTAGAACAAGGAGATAAGGCGCCAGATTTTTAGGTTTCTAGAAGAAGGGTGCGGCACCCTTTTAGGGATGGATAAGGGCTTCTAGAACCATATTTTTAGGTGTCATATTACCTCTAGGGATCCTCTTTTCAGTTGGCTTTAAGGTAGATTAGGATAAGGTTAGGATAAGATAAGGTAGTTTGGATAAGATAAGATAAGGTTTTGGATAATGTTAAGGATAATGCTCCTTCTTTCTTGCTGACTTCTTATCTTCTTATCTTGATTTTATCTTCTCCGTCTCTTTTGCGCATTCCTAGCCTCTCTTAGTCTTCAATTTCGTCCATCCTCCTTGCTTCCTTCATAAGCTATCCATTCTAAGCCCAAAACTGCTCTAAAATGCTCCAAATTGCCTCTTTTTGCTATTTTTGCCATTTGAACCTGAAAATGCACGAAAATGACTTAGAACACTCTAATAAGTAATAACTAACTACGTAAATGCAAGAAAACAAGCTAACTAAGTCGCATAAATATGCTCCTATCAAATTCCCCCACACTTGGCTTTTGCTAGTCCTCGAGCAAAACAAACAAACAAAACATAACCTAGACCTTCCAACGTTCGCCTCAGGGATTTCCAATGGTACATAACATATTAAAGATCACCACTTCCACAGATTTTAGTTATCCCTACCCTCGAGCACATACTTAATCACAGTCACCACTCACTAGCTCGCATTTAATCAATTAAAACAATGTTTTGAATGTAGTAACATGCCTTAGAGAATTCACTCAATTCCTCACCGGATACTCTCTATTTTTTTTCACACAGATTTTCTGACTACACTCCCTACACTAGGTATATGTGAGAAGATTGATGTAAACATGCAGACTAGCACTCACATATGTTATAACCAAAGAAGGCACTTTCTGGAATTATTAATACATGTGCATATATTTATGATATCATGAATGGAATGCCACTACTTAGACGCGAGAACCAGGGATACCATATGCTCATACCAATCCCAAACTCCACATATTGAAACACATAACACTCAAGATAGAAGTCTAAGGGTTGTAACAGGGCTAGGGGTATTGGCTAACAAAGAAAGGTTAGGAAAAACAAACGTTCTTAAAGCAATAGTAAACAAGTAATGAAATTGACACTTAGAATTCACTTTTGAATGGCAGAAACTAACTTTAAACACAAGGGGAAGATTATTGCAACAATTAGGGCCAGATTTCACATATTTGGACCCTTTCTTCAACAATCAATACTTAGAGCTCATTTTCATTACTTTTCAACTCTTTTTCTTTCTTTTCTACACACTTTCCTTTTTCTTTTTCTTTTCCCATGAATTTTTCTTCTTTTTTTCTTTTCCGAGCTCTTTTCTTTGGCACACAAATCATACTAATTCATAGATTTCCAACGAAAACTTTCCCCCACACTTGGGTTTTCTGCATAATGTTGTTCAAAAGGAATTCCCTCTAAGTCATACTTACTATTCTTTAAGAATAAGGGTATGGATAGTCCTAGTCTAGGCTAGGTATGGATAACATGGGCTAACAACAAAATAGGCTAAATAAGGCTCAACGGGGTTAAACCTACAAAACATAATGCAAGGGATAAGGCTTTTTGGCTCTAGTTTAACTAACAACTTCCTCTTGTTAAATGTGTTATGCTAATCAATTTTATGCTTTGAATGAAACGGGTATGAGTTCTAGTATTTGGAACTATAGTGATGAAACGCCTTCTAAGTAGCAACCAAGCAAAGAATAATGAGATCATGCAACGACTTTAGAAAACAAGAATCACAGATTAATAACTCTCCAAGTAAAGTTTAGGCTCAAGTCTCTCAGGGTTATAGCGTTAGTTTGAGTTCCTTCCTTCAAGCATGTTACAAAAACTGATTTTTTTCTTTCTCTTTTGTGATTATATGTGAATTCGTAAGTTACAACTACAACTAAGCATAAACCAAAGAGCATATCAAATTTCCATCCATATTTGTAACTTTCTTTAACAGTTATGCAATTAAAAACCAAATCCTCATCATTGTGTTGGAAGGTACCCTAAGACACAAACAAACACACAAAAACACCTCTTTTTGGGTTCTTTTTTTTTTTCAAACTATTTTTCGATTTTTTTTCAAAAAATTTCGGATTTTTCTTAAATGACACATAAAAAACACTTAAAAACATCATAAAAACACTTAAAAACAGTGAGAAACAACTTTGTAATTGATAGGTGATAAAATCCCACGAAAATCATGCAAAAACACTTAATTTACCCCCCCCCCCCCCCACACTTAAACCAAACATTGTCCTCAATGTTTCAAACAAAGACTCATACGCAAGCAAGCAAACAACACAACTAACAAACATGACAATTATGGCAAAGTAAAAGCAATAAAGAGTAGAGTTTAGGAACGCAAACACCTGGTTTTAGTGCCGGAGCTTCCGAGGTCTTCTTTATTCGAACGCATGGGTTGCCTCCCAAGAAGCGCTTGCTTTAACGTCTTCCAGCCGGACGATACCTCCATTTAAGCTTGATTGGAGCACACGGCATGGAGTGGTATCTTCTCCACGACATGCTCCTCAAAACACTCGTGCATTGGATCCTTGAATGGAAGGGGATAGTGATCCTTCTTGTGTTTGGTGTTTTGCTTCCTTAAGTCAATGTGAACTCTCCCACCACCTTGGGTTCGATTAGGTCCCTGCACCAAAGAAGGTAACAACCTATTAGTTGAAATGGGAATTAGAATTGGGGTAGGTGGCTTACCAATGGGCTTCGACGAAGTGGCAGCATTGTCAACAAATGCACAAGGTTGATTTCGGCCAGATTGGGCCTTTTGAGGGTTGTGGCCGTGTATTCCCTGTGCTTCACTCCAATTCCCTCTTCGTTGGTGGTTCGAAATGCATCCTTCTTGATTGGTGTTGAACATTCCTACCTCATATTTTTAATTACATCAATGGCAAAACAAGAACGAACATCATTAGTATGCTCAACAGATTTAGAAACTTTAAAGTTAATCGTATCACCACCAAACTCCATAGTTAATGCTCCCTTGGCCACATCAATCTTGGTGTGGGCTGTTTTCATGAAAGGTCGTCCAAGTAAGATTGGCGATGGTGGAGAATGGGCTGAATCTTCCATGTCAAGCACATAAAAATCTGCAGGAAAAATCAAATGGTCTACCTGCACCAAAACATCTTCCAAAACTCTTTTTGGATATGCATTAGATCGATCGGCTAATTGAATAATAACACCATCATTTTTAAGCTCTCCTAGATTCATATATGCATAAACAGAATATGGCATGACATTAAGATGCACCTAAATCTAGCATAGCATGTTCAAACCTTGTATTACCAATTACGCAAGGGATGGTGAAACTACCTGGATCTTTGCATTTGGGTGGCAGCTTCCTTTGCAACATTGCAGAGACATTTTCACTTACATGTACCACCTCTTTCTCCCGAATCCGTTTCCTTGTTGTACAAAGCTTCTTCAAAAACTTAGCATACTTCGGAATTTGCTTTATAGCATCAAGGACTGGGATATTGACGTGTACCTTCCTAAACGTTTCCAGAATGTCTTTTTCATCTTATTCGTTCCTAGCTTGCATAAATCTGCGAGGGAAATGAGCATTGGGTGGAATGGAACTTGAAAAATTCGGATTGGGGCTTACCTTGGTGGGTTGGGACTGTTTTGGGGCCCTAGGGGGCTGCGGCAAGCTTTTGTCTTCCCTTGCCGTGGCCTTTGCTTCCTGTTCTTCTTCTTGCAGCAGCTTTTCATCCTCATTAAGGCCTTGTGTGGATGGTTTTGAGTGATTTCCGAGCTCCTTGCCACTCCTCAACGTAATGGCCTTGGCGTTTTCAAAGCCTCCCTTTGGATTCACAACGGTTGAACTCGGAAATTTGCCTTGTTCTCTAAACTGCCCTAGGAACTCTGAAATCTGCCCTATTTGCTTCTTCATGTCACTCATCTCTTTGTCTTGATTCACTATTCTATTATTTTGATTTTGTCATCCCTGCGAAACAGAAGTCAGTAATTGAATAACTTGATCATTATCCATGGACATACTTGAATTTGATTGGAATTGTTGTAGGGGAGGCTGCGGTGGCTGCATAGGTGATGTATAGAACTCCTCATATGGCTGCCAATATCCTTCTTGTTGAGCCTCTTTGGCTTGATGTTGTGTTCCCTACGTCAAAGAAATTAGTTCATCAAGAATTTGATTATAATCCATTGTCGAACCTGAATTTGGTTGGAATTGTTGCGGGGGAAACTATGGTGGTTGCCAATATCCTTCGTGTTGAACTTGTTGAGGTTCCCACCACATAGAATTTGAATGATCACTCCAATCTGAATTGTACGTGTTGGAAAACAAGTTGTTCCTTGATTGATTATAGCCTTGATAACCCCAGGTATTGACACTCTCCCAACCTCTTTGATTAGCTTGATATCCTTGCCTATAGGACGCATCGAATGTAGAGGCTCTTTGCATTGTGGTCCTTTCGAGATGTTGCGACACAAGAGAAGTAAGATTCGCTATTTGAGCTTGAAGATTAGCAATTGCCATGTCTTGCTTCTCTAGTACCTGAAATAAAAGAAAAAAAAGCTAAACCAAATATCAAAAGTAAAATAAACAAAACAAAACAAAATCAGAAACTAAAAACAAAAGACTAAGAAACAAAGGGGGATTAGCAATTTTGCTAATCCCCGGCAACGGGGCCAAAATTTGATGTGAAAATTAACTTAGCACACAAATTAAAACCCTATTAAGATAGTTGTAGTATAAGAAAGTAGGGATCGTTCTAGGCCGGGGATTAACTAGGGCTGCTAATCTACACAAATAAGACTTAAAAACACAAAACTAAACTTGAAAACGTCTAAGTAGACACCTATGACTCAAAACTGACTAGAATGAACTAAAACAGCACAAAACACTCAAAAAGACTCAAAACAGACTCTAGGGAGTAATTTGGACGAATTTCTAACTAAACTTGACTCAAAATACTAAAAGACACAAATTCAAACAGATTCTAACTAAGTTGACATGACAAAGTAAAGGGGGATTGGTTTTTGACGAATTTAAACTAAAACAAGCAAATTAAAGACACTAAATAAATGTTGGACGAAATTGGGTAGTTTTATGGATGAATGGCTAGCTAGAGGGTCCTTCTCCACACATGACACATATGCATACAAACCAATTTGCAATTATTATCTCTCTAAACCATGAATGACAATGCCCCAAATTAACCGTGAACTGCACTAATTAACCATCAGATTTTCCTAAGTTCATTGAATTGGACGGACAACGCATCACAACCAAATTATTCTTCTCAAGTTCCCTACATGAACTGCATAATAGAAATACTATCAAAGATCATTAAGTTCTTTGAAAATCATAAGCATTGACAAAGCATTCGTAACTATGACTGCATGATACTCCTGCCAGGAATTTTACTTAATGCAATCGTGACTAGCGACCTCCACTACTTGTGAATATAAGTTCATAACGATTAGGTGAAACTCCCTTATATTCTAGCATCAAATTCATGCATGCAAACTAAGTGTGCACCCTTAATCCACATACAAGAATAAGTTATGGATTAAACAGTTAAGCAAATTGCATTCACGATTTATGAAATAATAACTGAAGGTAATCAATTCATGTGCAATATATGTTCATGGCTTTGAAATCACCCCTAGCGAAAATAAACTTAACTCCTCATGTTCGTAACAAAACAAAGATAACTTAAATTAAACATTGAACTAACAAAAGATAGAATACACCTAGAAACGCTCCAACAATCCAACGTCTTGAATGGCAGGGCACGGCTCCAAGGGACACCTCTTCTTTTCTCCTTCCTTGCTGTGGCACAATGAGGTGTTTGTGGTGAATATGTGTATTGTGGTGGTGGATGGAGGATGGTCGAATTATGGTGAAGGATGATGGGTGGTGAATTGTTTTGTGCTGCAATATGATGTATTTATAGGGCTGAGAAGAGGCACGGTTCCAAGGTAGCTTTGGAGATGGATTTAGGACTCCAAATCCATAAAGAACCTGGTTAAATTCGAGCAGATTCCAGGTAGGAAAAGGATTGGTCTTTAAATCAGGAGATATGGCTTCTAGAACAAGGAGATAAGGCGCCAGATTTTTAGGTTTCTAGAAGAAGGGTGCGGCACCCTTTTAGGGATGGATAAGGGCTTCTAGAACCATATTTTTAGGTGTCCTAATACCTCTAGGGATCCTCTTTTTAGCTGGCTTTAAGGTAGATTAGAATAAGGTTAGGATAAGATAAGGTAGTTTGGATAAGATAAGATAAGGTTTTGGATAATGTTAAGGATAATGCTCTTTCTTTCTTGCTGACTTCTTATCCTCTTATCTTGATTTTATCTTCTCCATCTCTTTTGCGCATTCCTAGCCTCTCTTAGTCTTCAATTTCGTCAATCCTCCTTGCTTCCTTCATAAGCTATCCATTCCAAGCCCAAAATTGCTCTAAAATGCTCCAAATTGCCTCTTTTTGCTATCTTTGCCATTTGAACCTGAAAATGCACGAAAATGACTTAAAACACTCTAATAAGTAATAACAAACTACGTAAATGCAAGAAAACAAGCTAACTAAGTCGCATAAATATGCTCCTATCACCCAGATTAAAAGAAACAAAAAGGAGAGAGAAATTAGCACAAGAAAGCGCGAGGGTTTCAATTAGGGGTGGAAAAAATTCCCGAAAATCCCGAACCGAACCGAAAAAATCCCAATCCCAAACAAAAAATTTCCCAAACCAAAATTTTTGAAATTTTTGGGATGCTATCCCGAACCGATCCCGAAATTTCGATACGGGATTCAGGATTGGCTTCTCGATATTTCGGGAATCCCATACCAAACCGAAAATATATAATATTAATTATTATATATATATATATATATATATATATTTATATTTATACATATATATCATTCTTTTATAATTGATGCTAGTAATTTCAAATTCATGCTCTGCAACCTGAAATGCCCTACACATTGCATATTTTTCATGTTCTGTTTGATATTCATTTGGATTTTATTATTGCTGCTGCCATGGCTGATGATTTCAGAAGACTTGATTCATTTTTCTCTCAACAGTTTGCAAATAGGGTTTAATTAATTTGAATTTTGACTCTGATAAAAACAGTCAGGCATGCCAGTGTTTGATTAAATGGTAGTGTGAATGAAATGACACTCCTAGTTCATGAATGTGCTGTTGAATTATATATTTGAAGAACAATTTATAATTTCATATTTCAATTTGGGATTCTCGATTTGTCCCGAAATTCTGAAAATATTTCGGGATTCCCGAAAATTTGGTTTGGGATTGGTTTTCAAATTCCCGTCCCAAAAAATTTCGATTTGGAATTCGGGATACTAGTTTCGGTATGGTATCCCATACCGAACCACCCCTAGTTTCAGTCCCTTGATGTTGTTACGAAACATTCAAATTCGCATACTATACAAATTGTGGCCATGCTTGATCATGCTATCTCTGTGTATTTTGAATTTGAGTTTTTCTTTTTTCTTTTTTTTTTCTTTTTTTTTTTCTGCACAAAAGGATACAGAAGGAGGAGTTTCAGTTCACCTACAAATTTGAGATTTGGGAGAGAGGGGAAGGATGAGAGGGTGCGTCATGAATGCAACGTCATTAAAGGTTGCTTCATGGACTTTGTCTACGCCATTTAATAAAAAAGATTGACCATGAATGCCACGTAGGCACTTATCGGTTCTCCTAACTTGGGACTTAATTGGAAGTGATATTCCTATACGTTAAATACTCTTTTGTAATGTTTGAAAATGTTGCGAGTAATAGGTAGTTAATCCTAGATTCATTTTAATTTTTTTTAAATTTAAGTTAGGGTATGCAGCTTTGTGAGTATTTTGTGTCTAGTAATTAGAATCTGTATGTAAGCTAGCTGCATTTAATTCCAACATCCGTTGTAGTCTAGTTGGTCAGGATACTCGGCTCTCACCCGAGAGACCCGGGTTCAAGTCCCGGCAACGGAATTTCTTTTTTAGCTTTTTAATAATATCTGTTTGTTTGATAGGCTCAGGTGTTCCACTTTTTTTTTTTTTTTTTTTGGATAATATCAAATTTTTCATAATAAGACTTGGACGATTATCCCTACCCTTGGTAATTTTCCATTCTTTGTTTTAAAAAATTTCAGCAATTTTACATAATTTCGTGTAATCAAGTTGAAATTGAAAAAGTACACAAATGTTTTCTTTCAAACAATCTCACTATTTAATTCGTCTGAAATTTTCTTAGTGCTACAATATTATCATTTAATTTTAATAAACTCTCCTATTCTCTCTTAAAAAAAAAATCAAGCAATCTCGTGTAAATAAGGTAACCTTTGAAAGTTGAAATTGAGTAAGTGTACTAATTTCCTGTTCCAATACTATATATATATAGGGAGCGGATCCGTGGCACCATGTTTTTTACACAATTGTTTACACAAGTATCTAGCCATTAGATTAGTCCACTTTCAATGGTTGAGATGATAGGTTGACAATATGGCAATTAATTTTATTTCTATTTTCCGAAAAATACATTTTGAATAAAAATAATTCTTTACAATTATAATTCTCTTTCTCTCTCATCTATCTTAATAGACTTTCACCGAATTGGCATAGTCTAGTAACCATCTTTGAATGTAATATATCCTCTAATCCTATTTTTGGGGAAATTATTTTAATTAAATCTCCCTCTCTCATTTATTTCTAATAATCGATGAAGAACAAGAACAAAAACCCTAATTACGTTTCTCCTTCTTCCTATGCAAACCTAATAAGCTTTTCTTTTTCATCATCACTCAATTCATTTCTAATGTATTCTCATTCAAAATGGCAGAAAGCGTGGCAGATTTTGCATCAAACTCTCCCTCCATGCGAATCGTACAAAAAGACTTGGGCGAATATGTGGAGAGTGGTGACCAAGAATATTTGGAGAGTGATGATGTTTAAATTTTGTAGGATAGATTAGTCACTTAATTGTGCTATTTTGTTACAGTTTTCATAGTTTGGAAAATTGGGTGTATTTTGTTAAAGTTTATGCCAATAATGTTTTGAAATTAGTTGTGTTTTATTAAAGTTATTGAGACTTCACAAATTCGATTTCCGTCAAGCTTTATGAGAAAGAAATTTGATTTTTTTTAATCAAAATGCAAAATAAGAATTTTCTGTGAGATATTGGGGGTAGAAAGAAGGATAATATCTCACATACTAAGGGATGGAGGGAGAGTTTGATGCAAAATCTGCCATGCTCTCTGCCATTTTGAACGAGAATAGATTAGAAATGAATTGAGTGATGATGAAAAAGAAAAGCTTATTAGGTTTGCATAGGAAGAAGGAGAAACGTAATTAGGGTTTTTGTTCTTGTTCTTCACCGATTATTAGAAATAAATGAGAGATGGAGATTTGATTAAAATACTTTCCCCAAAAATAGGATTAGATGATATATTACATTCAAAGATGGTTATTAGACTATACCAATTCGGTGAAAGTCTATTAAGATAGATGAGAGAGAAAGAAAATTATAATTGTAAAGATTTATTTATATTTAATATGTATTTTTCGGAAAATAGAAATAAAATTAATTTTCATATTGTCAACCTATCATCTCAACCATTGAAAGTTGACTAATCTAATGGCTAGATACTTATGTAAAAAATATGGTGCCACGGATATAATCCTCATCCACTCTCGCAACTCAACAATCTTGGACGATCCAAAAATAAAAAATCAAATCAAACCTTGAAAGATGGTTGAATTTCCTCGGCATGTGCTCGACAAAATAGAAACGGATATTGATGGTCCACGACAAACTTACCTTGGTGAGATGACGTTTTCTCAAGCCAATATGTTTACGATTGTTTCACGCTGCCGTTACCACTAAGAGCAATTTCACCCCTAAAAAATGCGCCAACATCCAATGCATTTATCTACTCAGTGAACAGTGATAAATCATAATGAACCGTAATAGGCCAAATGCATCTCCACCCCTAAAAAAATGCGCTGGCGCAAAGTCTAAAAATGCGCTGGCACAAATGATCTCCACCCCTACAAAATACGCTGGCACCTAGCCCATTTAAAATATTTTAAATTTTTTTTATAAAATAATAAATAAATAAAATAGTTTTAATTTCGGATAGGATTTTTCATGTACATCGCAAAACGCTTTCGTAACTTTACTCCACATCCATCTCATTACCCGTAATCGGGTCATGAGTAGTGTGAACCCAACATTCACACAACGGAACATCTTCAATGAGCTTCCACGAAGTCATTTTTTTCTCTCAAAGTGTAGAAAAATATTGAAATGTGGTGTAGGTGGAAGATGAAGGTTAGGTATTTATAGAAAAAATAAATAAATTTTTTTAAATTTTTCTGTATTTTTTCATAATTTTTAATAAATTTTAATTTAGTTAATTAATCTGGACCGTTGGATTTGAAAAATATTCAAATCCAACAGCCTATAAGATGCCACGTGGCCAACGGTCGTAATTCTAACCGTTGGGCCTTTTTTTTAATTTTAATTGTTGGGGGAAAAACGTGGGCCGTTGATCTGTGATCGGACAGTCCAGATCAAAACTGAAATTCAAATTTTTTTTACCGTTGGAAATCCAACGGGCAAGAAAAACTAGTCGTTGGAAATCCAACGACGCAAGCCGAGCCACGTGGCCTCCCCAGCTGAGGTTTGAGTGCGCTGCGCATGCAGGCCCCTGTCTGCAAACTTGTTGGGCACTCGTGCCCATGCGCGCCTATATTGCACGTGCCTGGCCCAAAATAAATTTGAATTGCCCTCCGACGCCACGCTGGCGTCAGATGGGCCGGTCCCAAGGTCTGTCAATTTTGGGCTAGCCTGGAGACCAGCTTGGGCTAGGTGCAAGGACCAAAATATCGATAATATCGCCGATATATCGGCGATATTATCGTTTTTTCGGGGAACGGATATTTTTTTAACTATCCAAAGGGTTTTCGTGATAATATCGATAATATCGCGATATTATCGAAATATCGGGATATTTTTTGAGAGGGAGTTAAACGAAGAAGAACGCCGGAGCTTCTACAGCTCCGGCCGACTGTAAAACAACACCATAGACTCCGATCTAGGTATGAAAATGAAATAGAAGACGAGATGAACGTTTTTATATATTCCGTTCGCCGTGAAACGGTCGAAGGTGTTCGGAAAGTTCGTCGACACGCACGGCCTCGCCGGAGATGGGTGTGCCGAGCCGATTTCGTCCCAAAAACACGATTTCGCCGATGGAAGAGACGAGAAGGAGAGGGAGAAAGACGAGGTTGCTGATGATGGGTGTGCGTGTGTGTATGTGGGTCTCGGACCCTAGGTGTAGAGAGAAAGGAGAGACGGCGCCGAGAGAGGTTTCTGTGCTGTGCGTGTGTGTGGGAGATGGAGGAAGAAGAGAGAAGGTTCGAGAGAGAGGTGAGGTGAGGAGGTCTCTGTGCGTGTGTGTGTATGCGACGGAAGGACGACGGACAGACGATGGACCGACGAACGGACGAACGATGGACGGAAGGACGACGGACGGACGAACGATGGACGGATGGACGGATGGACGGAAGGACGACGGACGGACGAACGATGGACGGATGGACGGATGGACGGAAGGACGACGGACGGATGAACGATGGACGGATGGACGGACGGACGAACGATGGACGGAAGGACGACGGACGGACGACGGGAGAGAACAATCCAGAAACGAGAGAAAAAAAACTGAAAGAAAAACTGAATAATGGACGGAGAGACCGAGGGAGAGAGAAGAAGACTCTGGGTGTGTACGTGCTGCGTGTGTTCGTGTTGCATGGTGTGCCACCCAGACAGGTGGTGCTTTGTTGTCAGCCATGAAGACTGCGTTGTCATCCAGCCACAAAGACAGGTGGTGCTGCTTTGTCAATTCAGCAAACCACGTTGGTTTGTGTGTGTGTGTTGCAGATGTGTGTGTGTGTTGCAGCTTGCAACTTGCATGTGTGTTGCAAGTTGCAACTTGTCAATTCACTCATGTATCTTACCATGTAATGTATAAAGTGTAAAATATTGCACTAATTCATTATATATATATGATTTTGGTGTGTTTAAACTTCTTTCATTAATTACTATATATTTTCTACACTCACAATGTTTGCCAGCTCGCTATATAATCAACTTGATAATGTTAAATCCATCATGCAATGCATTTCCTTCCAATTTTTTGTGATAAACTAATAGATAATTGACTAAATAAACATCCTGCAAAGTTTCAATAAAAATTTCCAAGTTTTTCTTACAATTTCCGTGGTTTCCATGGAAATTTTATCGATATCGATATTATCCCGATATTTCCATCGATATTTCCGTGTTTTCGGACTACCGATATTTCCGATATTACCGATATTTAATACCTTGGCTGGGTGCCAGGCAATCTGCTGGGCTGGAGAGATTTCCCTAGGTGCCGGGCTATTTTTTGGATGTGTGCCGGCCTATCCCACCCCCGGTGGAAGTGCTCTAATGACACTTGTGTGGTGTAGAAATTGGTTGTGATCAAATGGCACTTGTCATGATACCCTATGAGAAGTTTGAGGTATGTCAAATTGTACATCCATAAGCCCTTAAAGGTGAAAATGATACCCTTTGGTATGTAACGGATAACAAATTTAAAGATGCAGATGATGGAACTTCGATGTCCTAAGCATCATCAAAAGACAATAAAAAATTGTTGAAAATGATGCACTTTGGTTGGGTTGGCGAAGGCGAGGAGTGGCGGCCGCCACTCCCCTCGCCGGAAAAAAGGACTGGAGCTCTGGTTCAGCCCTTCCCCTTGTCGGAAAATCCACTGGTTCAGTGGTTCAGCACTCCCTGCGGTCTGGTTATCTCTGGGTTCTGCTACGAGCAGCAGCAGACTGCGTTTTCTTTTCTTTTTAAATATCCAAGCCAAAACGACGTTGTTTTGGTCCTGGTAAAAAAATTGAAACGACGCCGTTTCATATGTTTCGAAATTATATATATATATATATATATATATATATATATATATATATATATAAAATATAATATATAGGGGGATCGCATGTCTGCCCCCAAAGTCCTAGTAGCAACAGAAGAAATATTTTTTTAATTCGAATTGAATTTTCAACCTTCCAGCCACTCTCCACTTCTCCGACCGCTGGTTTCCAACCTTCAAAGGTAAATTTTTTAATTCCTAAATTTATAATCTCTAACCCTAATTAATTATTTAATACGAATTTTGTTTGATTGGTATAAAATTTTATGGTAATGCACTAATATGGTTATTGGTTATTTATTATTGATTTTTGATTTGATTCTATGATTATTGATATGAAATTAAAACATTTTTTTAAGGTAAAAATTAAAATTTGAATTCTTAATTATTGATTAATTAATTGAATTATTACATAATGTATACAATTATTCATATGATTAGTTGAATTGAATATTTATTTATTGAATAATTTGTATGCTTATTGGTATTGCTTAATTGAATTGTTGGTTGGATTAATTATTATGCATATTAGTATAGTCTACTCTAGGATTAAGAGTGTAAAAAAAAAAAAATTCCTCTCCATTTTACAGTTACATAATGGAACAATACTATAAGAAACAATGCTTAAATCCTACTTCAAACATTTCGGGTAGTCCTTCTTCTTCAAATATTCCAAGTGGTCCTCCTTCTCCTTCAAATATTCCAAGAAGTCCTTCAAATATTCCGAGTAGTTCACAACAAAGTGAGGCTACTGAGTTTGATGAAATATTGGCTAATCTTCCTGCAAACCCTGGACATAGACATCAAATGCTTGATTATCCACCTAATTATCGTGAAACAATTCGTAGACACTGTCTCAAAAATGATCCTTGTCAACCTATAGACCACATCATGCCAAGAAAAGTTCGCGACAAAAGATGTTTTATCACCGGTTGGTTTGATAAGTTTAAGTGGTTGGAGTATAGCATATCAAAAGATGCTGCATTTTGCCGTTATTGCTATCTTTTCAAATGTGATTTCAATCAAATAGATAGCACTGGAAGTGATGTCTTCACTGAGAAAGGGTTTACAAATTGGAAGAAAGGACCCAAAAATCTTCGAGTCCATGAGGGAGGTGTTGGAAGTCTTCATAATAAAGCTGTACAACAAGCTAGCGATTTGATGACACAAAAACAACACATTGAAACATTTGTGATTACACAAACCGATGAAGCTCGCACTATTATCGTAATTTATTGAATGCCTCACTTGAGTGCATAAGATGGTTGTTGGGACAAGGTTTGTCTTTTCGTGGCCACGATGAATCATTCAAATAAAGCAATAGGGGTAATTATTTGGAGCTTATGCGCAATTTCTTTCCAAGCATAATGAGCAAGTTAGGAAGGTTGTGTTTGAGAATGCTCCCAAGAATCTTAAGTATACTTCTTCCGATATTCAAAAAGATCTTGTCCGTGCTTATGCCATTGAAACTATAAATGCAATCACTAAAGATATGAAAGATGCATTTTTTTTCCTCTTTTGATTGATGATCACGTGATTCTTCAACTAAAGAGCAAATGACGGTGGTATTGCATTATGTGAACAAAAAAGGAGAAGCAATTGAAGAGTTTTTGGGTGTGCAACATGTCTCCTTTACAACTAGTAGCTCACTTGAAGAGGTTATTAAGAGATTCTTTGCTACAAAAAAAAAATTAAGAATGTCCAAGTTACGGGGACAAGGCTATGATGGAGCTAGTAATATGAAAGGTGAGCTAAATGGCCTTAAAACAAAGATTTTGAACAAGTATCCTCAAGCATTTTATGTCCATTGTTTTGCACACCAACTTCAACTAGCTCTTGTAGCCGTTGCAAAGGGAATTGAGGGTGTCGCCATTTTCTTCAACAATGCTAGTATTTTGGTCAATACTATTGGATCATCATGTAAGCGTCGTGATGCATTTAGAGCATGGACTGAAAAATCGATATTATCGGTGAAATATCGCCGATAATATCGTTTTTTTGGGACAACGATATTTTCAACGGTTACACTTAAATATCGTAATATTTATCGATATTATCGGCGAAATCCTCCGTCGTCGTCGCAACGGCAGCCGAACATGACCAATCCACGCTCGGATTTGATGGATCTGATCATCTGAGAGCCTGACAAGGCCTCCCCTTGCCTGATGGTGCTCGCCGCCGCCGGGAGTGTGCGCCACAGGTGGTGATGGTCCTCGGCGGAGTGTGCGCCACTGTGGTGGTCTGTGCTCTGGGAAGGTGAGTTGAGAAGAGATGGGGGAAGGAGAACCGGAGAAGAGACTGAGGAGAGAGAATGAGGAAGAAGGATCGAGAGAGAGAGAGAGACTGAGGACTGAGGAGAGATTGAGGGAGGAGAAGGATCGAGAGGAGAGAATAAGGGAGGAGAAGGATCGAGAGAGAGAGAGAGAGACTGAGGACTGACTGAGGAGAGAAGAGGGAGGAGAATGATCGAGAGATTGTGTAGTCAGCGTGTTGCGTGTGTGCGTGTGTTGCGTTGTTGCGTGTGTGTTGCGTGCGTTTAACACGTCCATCACAACTTTTCCATAAATAATGTAATATACGTTCAGACGGTACACGTGAAGGTATGGAAAAGGAAGAAGAAAAACTGTGCGGTGGGTCCACTTTGATCACAGCCTCAACTTTGAAGCCAGAAGTTGGTGATCGACCACAATGCTTTCACCACTTTATATTTCACTTGCTAAAACCATATTAAAAGTAGGTGAAGAGTCTTTTGACAACCTTTCAAACAATAAAATAATATTGTTTGGTGTGTTTAAACTTCTTTATATATAAATGATTTTGATGTGTTTAAACTTCTTTCATTAATTACTACATATTTTATACACTCATAATGTTTGCCAGCTCGCTATATAATCAACTTAAATCAGTTAAATCCATCATGCAATGCATTTACTTCCAATTTTTTGTGATAAACTAATAGATAATTGACTAAATAAACATCCTGCAAAGTTTCAATAAAAATTTCCTAGTTTTTCTTACAATTTCCGTGGTTTTTATTCAATTTTTATCGATATCGATAATATCCCGATATTTCCATCGATATTTTCGTGTTTTGAGACTACTGATATTTCCGATATCCTCGATATTTAATACCTTGATTTAGAGAGAACCAACTATAACAAATTAAGAAAGCTCTTGATATTGGTGATCTTGAAACGAGTAAAGGGTTAAATCAAGAGAGTAGTCTCATGCGTCCTTGTGATACATGTTGGAACTCACATTATGATACTATAGTTAGTATTATTGTCATGTTTGTAGCCGTGGTGGAGGTGCTTGAATGGATTAAAGATGATACCAACCAAGACAATTTCAGTGAAGTAAGTAAGTTATTCCATGACATACAAACTTTTGACTTTGTGTTTCACCTATTTTTTATGAGATCCATATTAGGAATTACAAATGAGTTATCGCAAGCATTACAAAAGAAATATCAAGATATTGTGAATGCGATGGCGTTAGTGGAAGTATGCAAGCAAAGACTACAATCTTTGAGAGATGATGATTTTGGAGACTTGCTTGATGAAAGTTTTGTGAAGAGCATGATGTTGTTGTTCCTAACATGGAGGATTTGCATTTCGTACCCGGAAAATCAAGACGTAAAGCTCCAAGACTCACAAACTTCCATTACTATCGTGTGGACCTCTATTTTCAAGTCCTTGATACCAATTAAAGGAATTGAATGATCGCTTCAATGAGGTAAACACCGAGTTGTTTCTTTGTATGGCATGTTTGACTCCGGTGAATAGTTTTGCATCTTTTGACAAAGTAAAAGTTATTCGTCTAGCCCAACTTTATCCTCAAGATTTTGATCGTATGGACCTCATGAATCTTCCAATTCAACTTGACAATTACATTCACGATATGAAGATGCATAGTGAGTTTTCATCATTGAGAGGAATTGGTGATCTTGCAAAGGAGTTGGTGAAGACCGGGAGGTGTGCAAGCTATATGCTAGTGTATAAGCTTCTTACATTGGCTTTGGTGTTACCGGTTGTAACCGCTTCGGTAAAGAGAGCTTTTTCTGCTATGAAGATTGTGAAAACACCATTACGTAACAAAATGGGAGATCAATGGTTAAGTGATAGCATGCTTGTTTACATAGAGAGAGAGATGTATTTGCTTTTATTGATAATGAGCCTATTATGCGACGTTTTCATGATATGAAACCTCGCCGGCAACAATTGTAATTTGTTTGTATTGATAAATTATGGAAGACATTACTATATAAAATGATTTTGTTGTTGCTATTTTTTTGAACCTTGCAATCTTTTAACTTCGCCCCTTCCCCTGTCAATTCCTGGCTTCGCCACTGTTGGTGTGTGACATTTTTAGACCTCAATAGGTTTTAACCCAAGGATTTGGAGATGGTCTTAGTATATTAAAAAAAATCCTAAAAGCTAGGGAGAAAAATAGGGAAAAAAAACATACAAATTGTCCTCCATCAACTCTTATCCATAGCCAAGAGGGGTTGGTGGCAATCTTTTTTGGTTTCTTGCCACACTTCTCTTATCTTCCAACCATTTCCATTTATGGGTCATGGTCGCTCTTTCACAGTGTCGAAGAAAACTTTCATGACTACAGTCTCTCACTAGCTCTGTTGGGGAAAGCCTTTTGAGTGGATATGACTTACTGCTCATACTCGGAACGTGAACTGTAGTTTAGATTTTGAGATGGTGGTATTTTGTGCTTCTTGTGGTTTGTGTACTTGAAAAATAAAAAAAGACAGAGAAATATGTGTTTTAGACTTGGGAAAAGGATCCTCGCCGGATCCTTTTCTTAGGGATCCTAGGGATCCTGTGATCGTGACCGTTCATCGTACATCGTGCGAGCATAAATCATTTCAAAATTTAAAATTAAATATAAATAGTACCTAACGAAAATGACTGCACGATGTACGATGAACGGTCACGATCACTGGATCCTTAGGTCATCTCCAACCGAAGGGTCCAGATGGCCGAAAATAGCCCGAAAACCGTCTCCAACCGAGGGCTAGGCTAGAGGGCTCTGGAATCTGGGAGGGCCCCACGGAATCCCAAAGGGCCGGCTGGCTGGCTATTTTTTTTTTTGCTTTGTTCGTATTCCTGTCGGTTATAACCGACAAGATTAAAGTGTATTTTTTTAATAGTGTCGGTTATAACCGACACTATTAATTTGAAAATTTTGAATGCAACGGCTAGCCAGTCAGCTAGCCGTTGTATTCAATTTTTTTTTTTTTTTTATTTATGAATTTCAACCTTTTTCTTTCTATAACATCCTATAACTTCTATTTTACAAAATTTGTTTCAATTTTTTTTTTAAATTCTATTTTTTTTCCTATAACTTCTATTTTACAAAATTTGATTCATATTTTTTTTAAATTCCATTTTTTTTCCTATAACTTCTATTTCACAAAATTTGTTTCATATTTTTTTTCAATTCTATTTTTTTCCTATAACTTTCCTAGGCCATTATACAACATTAAATTAAATTAAGTAACATGAAACAACATTAAACAATATGAAACAACATTAAATTGTAATTTTTAAATAATAAATTATGTTTGGCCCTATGGCCCTTTGGCCCTAGGTTAGACACGGTTTTTTTGTGACAGGGCTAAAACGAGCCCTCTGGCCCTTTGGCCCTCGGTTGGAGACGGAGGCAAATATGGCCCTGTACTGTTCATTAAAATATTAATATCTTGGAGAATCTTGGAGGGCCAGAGGGCTCGTTTGAGCCCTCTGGCCCTCCAAGATTCTCCAAGATATTAATATTTTAATGAACAGTACAGGGCCATATTTGCCTCCGTCTCCAACCGAGGGATAGAGGGCTCGTTTTAGCCCTCTCACAAAAAACCGTCTCCAACCGAGGGCCAAAGGGCCATAGGGCCAAACATAATTTATTATTTTAAAGCTACAACTTAAATGTTGAAGGAATAGGAAAAAAATAGAATTGAAAAAAAAATATTGAAGGAAATTATTGAAAAATTGAAACAAATATTATAGATGAAGGAAATATTGGAAAATATATTGAAGGAAATATTGAGAAATATATTGAAGGATTGAGAAGGAAATATTGCAAATGAACACAAACAAATATTGAGAAGGAAATATTGAAAAAAATTGAGAAGGAAATATTGCAAATGAACACAAACAAATATTGAGAAGGAAATATTGAAAAAAATTGAGAAGGAAAAATTGAGAAGGAAATATTGCAAATGAACACAAACAAATATTGAGAAGGAAATATTGAAAAAAATTGAGAAGGAAAAATTGAGAAGGAAATATTGAAGAAGGAAATATTGAGAAGTATTGAAAAAAAATGAGAAGGAAATATTGAAGAAAATATTGCAAATGTTTAAATTAAAAAAAAAAACAAACACAAAAGCTAGCTGCAATTTAAAAAAAATAAATAAATAAATAAATAAAAAAACAAACAAAACAACACAACGGCTAGCTTAGCTAGCCGTTATATTAAAAAAAATTCAAACTAGTGCTGTCGTTTGTAACCGA
Source organism: Cotoneaster glaucophyllus (assembly GCA_036320875.1). Classification (NCBI taxonomy): domain Eukaryota; kingdom Viridiplantae; phylum Streptophyta; class Magnoliopsida; order Rosales; family Rosaceae; genus Cotoneaster; species Cotoneaster glaucophyllus. The sequence goes on along the minus strand of CM070066.1, from coordinate 28,878,362 downwards.
AAACAATAGTAAATAAAAAAAAAATTTGCGCAGGAATACCTATTACTGTCGGTTATAACCGACAGTATTAAAAAATCCTTCTTTAATGCTGTCGGTTATAACCGACAGCAATAGGAAAACATTAAAAAAAAAAATAGCTAGCCCTTTGGCCCTTTGGCCCTTTGAAATTCCGTGGGCCCCTCCCAGATTCCCGAGCCCTCTGGCCTAGCCCTCGGTTGGAGACGGTTTTAGGGCTATTTTCGACCCTCTGGCCCTCTGGACCCTTCGGTTGGAGATGGCCTTAGGATCCCCAGGAAAAGGATCTGGCGAGGATCCTTTTCCGTAGAGTTGTAGGTAACTTATAATCAAGGACTGAAAAATCGATATTATCGGCGAAATATCGCCGATAATATCGGTTTTGTGAGACAACGATTTTTTCGAACGTTTACAATTGAATATCGTCCAAATATCGCGATAATATCGATAATATCGCGATATTAGTGATATTATCGCGCCGGATCCGTCGTCATCGTCGGCAATCCACGGAGTTGGTGGATCTGAATCATCTGAGAGCCTCGTGGGGTGTGTGTGTGTCTGTGCATGAGGGAGAAGAAGGATCGAGAGAGAGAGAGAGACTGAGGACTGAGGGATCGGAGAAGAAGGATCGAGAGAGAGAGAGACTGAGGACTGAGTACTACTGACTGAGGGATCAGGGTTCTTCTGCGCGTCGCGGTGCTTCCCAGAGACGGAGGAGAGGGAGGGAGAGTTCAGGAGGGTGGTGGAGATGCTGCGCTGGCATCGGGGTTCCTCTGCGCGTCGCCGTGCTTCCCAGAGACGGAGGAGAGGGAGGGAGAGTTCAGGAGGGTGTGGAGATGTTGCGCTGGGTGTGGAGATGCTGCGCTGGGTGGACGAATCTGGGTTTCTCTCTCGAAGGAGAGTTCGAAAGAAAATGTTTTTACTTTTCTTTTCTTGATTTTTCAGGGTGTGGGAACGGAGGAGAGTTCGAGAGAGAGCTAGAGTTGAGATCTGACTGAGAGAGTTGAGATCTGAGAGAGTGAGGGGTCAGAGAGAGACTCGGGAAAAGAGAGAGAGAGAGAGAGAGATAGGGTGAGGGTTAGTGGCTGCCACGTGGCAACGTGATGGAGAGTGAGAATCAAGATGGAGGGTCCAGATTAGATTAGGATAAAGGACTCAATTGCACAATTTATATAATTTCAGGGAAAGAGTGAAAATATAAATTAATCTGGGGGTGGGGTTTCACTTCTTTCATTAATTACTACATATTTTCTACACTCACAATGTTTGCCAGCTCGCTATATAATCAACTTAAATCAGTTAAATCCATCATGCAATGCATTTCCTTCCATTTTTTTGTGATAAACTAATAGATAATTGACTAAATAAACATCCTGCAAAGTTTCAATAAAAATTTCCAAGTTTTTCTTACAATTTCCGTGGTTTTTATTCAATTTTTATCGATATCGATAATATCCCGATATTTCCATCGATATTTCCGTGTTTTTGGACTACCGATATTTCCGATATCATCGATATTTAATACCTTGCTTATAATAATGCTTCTTTGCCGGTGATTGCAAGACCATGATAGAATGATATGGTCTTTTCCTTGTGATACCTTTACAGTAGTAATCAGTTTGACAAAGTTTAGTTTTCATTGTGAGTATTATCTTTCATGTTGGTTGGATATTAGGATATGGGTCCTCCATGGCTGATGATTGTATTTTAGTATCTAAGTTATTACCTAAGTTGGCCTTTAGGCTTAATGGAGTTGGGTTTGCTTGAAAAGTTTAAAGAGAAACAATAACATTGGAAAAGAGCTCCTCCAAAGCTTTGAATCATTTCGCAAATCTTTCTTATCTTGAAGGATGAACAAACTCTTAAGACATGATTATATGTACATTGCTACAGTGGTAAGCGGAAAATACGTTCAGAATATTCACAATTCTACATTACATAACTACATACATACAAACACATCCTCGACCGTCAATAGATAGAGGATCAACTTAATTGCATAAAAAGGTTTTCAAGCTGGTTTTCGTATCACAACTTGTGAAGCAATATCACCTCCGACGCCGCTTTGTATCCACCTGAAAGACAACATGAAGGAAATTCAAAAATACTTTGTGACCATTGGCTTCAAAGAGATGCTAGAGACCAACAACTATCAATGATAAACACTGCCCTGGTTTTTTTTTACTTGACAAAATCAAGTTTCAAATCAAACCCATTAAATTACCTACATTTCCAAATCATAACAAAGTATATGCTTTAAAATTCATATAAAGTCGCACAACTTAATGAGCATATAAGAATATTTGCTTTATTATGCCATTGCCTCGTAACGTCCTGTATCATATTCATTAAGCCTGACTCATGATGCCTACAACCAATAGTCCTGGAAATTTGTAATAAGTTTCTTTCTATTCGATGTATGGTTTCTTTTAACACCCTTTTCCGTTCTTTCTATTCAACTTAAAAATCTGGTCTAAAAGCATCACAAGCCCCTGTGTATTCGGGTCATTTAATAATAGATGGAATGAGAAGTGAAAAAAAAAGGGGACAAATTAATCATTAAAATTGGTAGATAAAGAAATTTGAAACATGTTCAATAACCTGTCAATTTCCAGAGGACATGCAATTCAAATTGAGTCTACAAGCAACCAAGAATAATAATGGTAAACCTAACCTCAAATTTATCCAACGCTTACAAAAGAAATGTACCTTTGTATCCGGGTGTCTGGAAGCAGTATGGGAATTCTGCAATTTCTTTTGACCCTCGGAAGAGCAGCCTTCACAGAAGAAGTGATCTAGTCTTTTGGCTTCCTGTATATTCATGTTTATACAAGCAGGATGAAACCTGGATCAAGTGCAGTAAATTGAATATTGCATTCGCATTATAAAAGGATTGACAAGAGCAAGGAAATACACGTGAAAATAGACAAAAAAAACATATCAATTAAAAAAAGACATAGGCATCCATGTTTCGAAGCCTTGTCTATTCTCAAACACTAGCCCCTCAAGTGTCAACCTCAAAAGCTGCTGAAAGCAGCTCAGCAACATACTGTATACTCAAGGCAGACCAGCAAAGGATATACACTTGTCAATATGGTTTATGCTCATTCCATTAAGCATTTGGGACTTTGGGACAAACATCAGAGATATATGCATACAGAAAAAAGGAAAAAGTGATATATTCAATTTAAAAAATGTTCCTCTAAATGGTAAACTTCTTTAGAAGCTGCAACACTTTAAGACTTCATCAGGTGCACAAATACACAAAATGCCCAGCCGATTCACATTCAAAAAGTTCCTCATAATTATTTACATGATGGTATGGCACCCTGACCATGTATGTTTGAATGCTAATATGAAGTAGCGTACGAACCAATTACTTCCCCTAATTTCCCCTTGAGGTATGAATAAAAGTTACTTTAAGATAAGATTTATAATCATCCATCCCCTTCAATTTCACAATCTTCCCTTCCAGCATTTATCGGCTACTCATACCCCAGAAAAACAATGTTGAAAAATAATAAAAGCAACCAGGTGAGCGTTTCAAAATCTATTCACTCCAGAATGGTCTGTCATAATCTTCGAGATCTAGTAAAACGGAACAGTCAAGTTTCAGTGTGCACCTGGTTAACAACTGAATGCATGTGTAAATTAACACATGATAAATAATAATCTACCTAGAGATAAAAGAAATATTCAGAAGAAGGACCAACTTTTCAACTTTATGATAAGAATCTAATCCACCCTCCGTGAGGCAAAAGTGTGGGTAGGTCACAAACAATTGAATAACTTAAACATTTAACTTACCAATCACTACAACCTTCACACTGAACCATGAGGTCATCAGGGTTGTAAGGCATCTCACACTTGCAATACCTGCCACATAACATCAGAAACCCAAAAAGAGGCATTTTGATATCAGTCATTCCAACACCCAATGTTGCAATAACTTGAGCTTGTTCACATAAGATCAAATAGAAAGGCTAACAACTTAACGGCGATCAGCAAAAACAAAAATGATGGGAAACCTATATAACTAATAAAATAACGGACACTTAAGCTCAAGGCTCAAATATGTTTCATTATGATTTCATCAAAGTCAAATATCACATACAATACCTATAAAGATAAAGAGTGCAAATGAAATCTTGATCGTCAAGCTCCTTTGATTACCAGAAGGTTAGGAAACTGAGGATTAAAGGTGAAGGACCAAATGAATCTTCATAGAACCAAAATCAATGAAGAAAAGTTTTGAGCTTTTAGTTTTAGAGGCGTTTGATAACCATTTCATTTTTAGCTTTCAATTTTTGTTTTTCCTACTGAAAACTTGTATGGTAACTGTTTTCAGTTTTCAGTTTTCAAAAAATATGAAAACTGAAAGCTTACCTTTATGAGTATTCAAAATTTGGACTACCATCCATCTTGGCTATTTTGAGCTTATGAACAAGCTCGGGGCTACTTTAAAGTTTATGCTTGCTACTAAGGCTTCCAGCACTAATTCCTACACTTAGTCGGGTCTCATAGCCCCTGTGACCTTCACTTCACAGCCTGATTAATGCGCTTTAAAAGCGCACTTCTGGCCCTTGATCGAGCAATCAAACAAGTTTCAGTTTTTAGTTAAAATGGTGATCAAAGAGGCCCTTAGTTTTACGTATTCTCTTAAAGTTTCCACAGCTACTACAATGTATGATGGAAGTAACAATGAAGAGTGAGCAAAAGTTCATTGCTTTTATGTTCAATGCACTCTAAAAACAATAGAAACCAACCAAATCATATCAACTGAAGCACGAAATCAATACTAAACACCAAATAACAAGAAAAGTTTAAGAAATGACAACTCAATCTCCATCCCAATTCAATCAATTTGAAGCAAAAGAAGAACAAACATACACGGCAACGCGGTCGGGATTGAAAGCCCCAGTGGAGGAATTATACTCAAAACGACAGAAGAAGTCGTCGTTTCCAACAGCGTCGAGCTTGGTGTAGCTTTTAAAGGTGTGGACCGTACACTTGGCCTCGATGGTGTCGGCGCTCTGAACATCGTGGTGATCGGAGAGAAAGACCTCTTTGGAGCCGTGAAACTGCCTCCGGCCACCGAGCGACTCCTGCCGGCCGATAGTACCACTGGACGTGGACCTTGACGTTGGAGCCGCGGCTGTCGGCCTCGATCCGCTCGATCTTCGCCACGTACGACGGCTTCCCCGGCTCCGACGGGCGCATCAGGACGCAGTCCCCGGCTGCTCCACAAAGAGAGAAATCAAATTTACAGAGAATTCGAATGGAATTTTGAATATTTGGAATTGGGGAGTTGAATTGTGAGTAGTGAGTAGTGAGTAGTGGTAGTGTTGTACCTCTGACGGTTTTGTTGATGGGTTTGACGGTGTAGGAGTCGATCGTTCGCCTCGGAGCTTTGGGTTTGGCCATGGCGGAGATTCTAGAAGCTCATCGCCCAAACCAGACACGCAGAATTTGGAATTTGGAAGAAGAAATGTGGGATACTTGGTTGAGGGGTTGGATTGTAGAATCATAGGATGGACGCATCTACAGAGGACAATAGCTCCTTTATTATGGAGCACTTTTTCTTCTACCTTTTGTTTTGTTTCTTGACTTTTTTAGCATGAAATTGGTTCGACTCCCGGAACTCTGAGGTTGGACTTGAAATTTTTGGGGATTTTTTTGGTGCTTCTAACTTAGGACAAGTGTCAATATTTCACAATTTTTAACTATTAGATTTTGTCACTCACTAATACCGTTTCGTCTTTTCATTTGTAAGTGAGAGGTATTATGTTCAAATCTCGTGGATGGCGAATTCAATATCAAATTAGATTGTTCATTGTGTGACTTAGCCGAACGTTCCTCCCCTAGTGTAAATAAAAATAAAATAAAATAAACTATCAGATTTTTATCAAAAATCAATGTATAAAGGTTAAAAAAAAATTGGAGCATCTGTAGCAAAGGCGGGAGTACAGTGATCCTAAAACATGGCAGTCAGAAATTAATTAATTAATTAAAAATAAAAATAAAAATAAAATAAAATATAAAATAAAACAGACAAAAGCATCAGCAACAAAGTTGGCCTTTCTAAATATATGATTCCAATAGATACAATTAAACTGAGCCTCCGCCGACTTGATATCTTCAATAATATGCACTAAATTACAAGGTGTCGCCTAACTCCCCATCATAACCTGGATGAACAACTTAAAATCACCCTCAACCATAATCTTTTTAGAGTAACTCCACCCTTGGAGCCCTCCCCCCTGGCAATCCAATATTCAATCCACCTAGTGAACAGTAACTGCTCTTAATGAACAGTAATTGACATTTGTATCTCCATCCTTAGAGCCCCTTGGCAATTAGTAATAAAATATTAATATTTTTTTTCTCACCCAATATATAAAATATTAATATTTTTCTTTAATTTGACCGGTCCCCCTCTCTCTCTCTCTCTCTCTCTCTCTCTCTAGATAATTAATTAATTGAGATGGCTGAGGAGCACCAGAAGACTGAGGCTGCAGCTGCGCCAGAAGCACCACCATCCGAGGAAGTTGTGGTGGTGGCTGACGTGCCACCTGCCGATAAGTCTGTGACCGAGAAAGAAGCGGCTCCGGTTCCAGAGCCGGAGGCCGAGGCAGAGAAGCTGGCTGTGACGATGACTGAGGAGGTGGAGGACAAGGCTGCTCCATCACATAGGCCAACGAGAGGGGAATGAGGACGAGGAGGAAGGAGGACGCAGAGAACGCACCGACGCACATCAGCCATACGTCACACCCCTCGAGCTGCAGGGCTCGCAATCGCCCACCGGCCTGGCCCTCGGGCTTCCATCCTCACTCGAGCTCCCCAACGCTGGAGAGCAACCCACCGGCCCTCGGGCCCTATCCTCTCGCCCGTCCCCCGAGCAGTCCACAACGGTGGACTTGCTCTTAGCACCCTTCCTCAGAGCGAAAAGAAGTCCCTCCCTTAGACCCTAGCCTCCAACTTAGGTAAAGTGGCCCCATCAAGATTTAAAGTCCCACCACCGAGCCATCAAAATTTAACTTCGACATAATCCTTATCTCAGGGCTGCCATTTAATAATAGTGGAATCATGACTGGTAGACTTTCTAACAGACTTATTGTTGGACTTGAGAAATCTTTCGGCCATAGAGAGAGCCATATATATATAGCCATCCTTGTCCACATACCTTAAAACTTAAAAGTATCCATCCAATCCACAACATGGGTAAAATTGTTGGTATTAAAATTACCATGCGCAACTGGGACTAAAATCCAAACTAACTGAGTAACAGTGCAGTTAACAACTAAATGCACTTGGTCTTCCTCTTCCAAATTACGAAAGGGACAAATTTTATCAGTGTTAGTCGAAAAGAGACTTAAAAATCTTTTTCTTGTATGCAAGCTCTCCCTTAAAAACAACCACGCAAACATTTTCACTTTGAGAGGGATATTCAGCTTCCGCATCTTATTAATTACTTTATGTCTAGTTGACTGCACCAACATTCCTTTTTTGATCCAAGTAACCGACTTAATAGAGAACTTAGAGCATTCTCAATAAGGATTTTATCTTCCTTGAGGCTACTACATTTGTAGCTCTAGTGAAAATTTTCACCCATAACTTAGAGCATTCCCACTGGGTGCAGTTTGTTGAGTCCCTCATCGCTTAACACTGTTGAACTAGGCAGTGGTCGACAGCAAAGTTGTCAAACCCCAGCCGCTGAGCAAATGGCATGATAAAATCAACAGTCGTGTTTTAAGTACATATAAGAAATATAAAAAAAAAATGTACAAAATTTCTGTTAAAATCCGTAATCAAATACCTAAACAAGTGCAAGCTTACTCTTGCGCTAGGTATAGGAGAAATGAGAGTACAAAATGAAAAGGTTTTTCAAGCTAAAGGTACAAAAAGGTAAATATCATGCTCAACCAGTATCGTCACAATTCTTCAAACAATCGCAAAATGTACAGCAACTGCATATCCAGCAATTGCTTTTACAGTTTCTCTCCTCTCTCTTGAGAGATTTATCACCATGGAATTTTACAAGATCAAACGACAAAATTATGATTGGAACCATTTTCGAAGCTTCTTGGAACCTTGCTTTTCGCCATCAGTTTGGGCGGAGCTACGTTGTGAGTACTTGGATCTATATTGTTCAATCAGCATGTCGAGTTTATCCACAACGTCCCGCCCTAATGGCTCTTTATTTTTCTTTGGCCTTTTTCTCCTCGTTTCAATCTCTCCCCCCTCTAGCTCTTTCTGCGCATGCAGCTTCCTCTTTTGAGGTCCTACATTTGCCTTTCCCATAGATTTTGATGTTTGTGCACCAATATCCATGGATTCACGTTCGAATGATCTCCCACGACCAGGCTTCGCGCCATCTTGATGATTGTTTCGTTCATGTTTTGAGCTTTCCGCATTCTCTGATGAGCCTCCTGATACTTCTGTTGATGAGATCTTCTTTTCCTTTCCGAATGGACCCTTCTTCTGCCTCTTAGAAGCTCTCTCTCGGTCAGTGGCAATTCCATCACCAACCCTGTTTTCCACTTCATCTTCTTTATTTGGTACTGATTCATCCAGATTTTGCTTGTCACCACTTTGTTTCCCTTTGTTGAACGTCTGGCTTGGATCGGCATCTGGTCTATTTGAGCCATCCTTTTGCTGTACACCTGGATTACGACGAGCTGCATTCTGCTGCCCTTGAATCTTAGCATTTCGTAGTTTCAATTTCTGGACATTATCCAATGCGAACTCCACAATTGGGCGATGCTCAGGACCAAAAGTTTCTACAAGTTGTCACATTAAATTACAACACAATGGATTCAATGCATTCGATATCTATTTCCAAATATTACTGTTATCAGTGTCCTATGTCAACATGGATTATGCAATTCCGTTGAAGAAATAACTTACCAGGATTGTTGTTCAGAACTCTGAGGGCCACAAGTGCATGCTGATGCTCTGTAAACTCAACGAAAGCGGCTCCACGAGAGTGATTCTTTGTGTTAAGCTTTCCTTTCTTCACATCCTCCAAGAACTTTATCTGCAAGCTCAATGCCAAAAATAAATAAGGGAAAGTTTTTAAAATATAAACGAAAAAACCATAACAAAAACAAAAGTTAACTACGAATTAACCTGTCGAATAAAAGGTTTTTGTTTTGTAGCTCGTGAGGTGACTGCATCAATACAAAGTCTTTTTAGTTCCTTTTCATTCATGGACTTCGGCAAATTTTTTATAACTATTCTCGTCTTGGAAACATGGAAATTTGGAGATTGAAGTTTCGACATCTTGCTTCTTTCTGCCCTGCATAGTTTCAGAAAATCATTAGAACCTGTCGCAAAGGAATGTGAAATACCATGAGGTAGCAGCAGAATAATCAGCATTTGCTGTTATAAACTGAGTCTGATATTTCTTCTTGACAAATTACCCGATTTTTTAAAGCTTGTAGAAGTTTTACGAGGTTTATAATTCATGTAATACAGTTAATACGATTACGGGCTGAGAACTATAAAACAGGAGAAATCCCATCCAAATGCTCTCAACCACAGGATTTCATTAAAGTCAAATCTAACGGTCAAGAGGATGTCCCCATTTTTTTGAAAAATGGGGATCCCTTCCCTTAAAGGCTTCCTATATATATATATATATATATATATATATATATATATATATAGTAACTAAAATGTAAATACATGCTACAAGGACAAAGAATGGAAAATGATTTTACAAAAGATTGTCTGTCTGGAGAAAATCAGGTGAGACTTAATTGAACCGTGCTCCAATCATCCCATGGACAAAGTATGCATATGCAATATGTAAGAGAACAAAAATATAAGCAAAACTTACATTTGGCGTTTCAACATATCACTAGCTGAAACCCCTTTTGCAGCTGGAGTTCCCTCAAGAATAAGACCTTCCTGTTAATATTCGAGGAAAGAAAATGCCAGCCATCAATCCGTTAAAATAACCACCACACACAAAAAAACTGTAAAATCAAAATAAAGAAGGGGGAGGAGGCTTGTTGAAGAAATAACCTTTGCTAGATAGAGATTGCGGTGGTCTAGGTCCTCTTTCTTGGCCACATTTAATTCCTTATCATGAGCCGATTTTTTATCCAAAGCCTGCAACACTGTTAATTGTCTACCTTTCAGAGTAATTCCCGAACCAGATTCCGCATTCCCAGCTGAAACGGCAGAACTAGCTCCATCTTCTGTTTTAAACCTGAGAAAGCCAGATCCTTTGGGTCGCCTGCCACAACATGATATCAGATGTAGTTTCGAACATAAAAGAATGCAGTAATCATATCAAACTACAAATAAAACATACTTGGTGACTGGATGAAGGACTGGGACAAAAGAGTCAACTTTCCCAAAGGTGGAAAACCTTTGTTTGACATCTTCATTAGTGATCTCAAACGGAAGATTGCTTATGAAAACTGTTCTATGCAAATCTTCTCCTTCGTCTGCCCGTTCAAGATTTGATGCCGCGCTTTTACTTAACTTTCCAGGCTCAGTAATGTCTGATGCTTTTGCAGTCTCAAGAGATGAGTAATTAGGCTCATCAACAGATTCATCAATAAGATTTGATGCCATGGTTTTGCTTTTCTTTCCAGGTTTATCAACCTCTGATGCTTTTGTAGTCTCAGAAGATAATTTCTTAGGCTCGTCTATGGACATATCAATAGATGTCTCCTTGTTCCTTTTCAGAAGTGTGGAACCATCATCAGGAGTTGCAATACCAGAGGGTGTGATGAAGTTTTTTAGAACTTTCCTCGCAATGTCTGCTTCCTCTTCAAAATTATTTTCAGTAGGGATGTCTGTTCTCTCTATGGTGTTAGAGCCATCTAGAGAATTGTCTGTTCCATCATGGTGCTGGGACTTTATACAGACATCCCCAGCATCGTCCTCAAAATCATCACTGCTACTATCACTTTCCCCATCTCTTTCATCCTCTTGTCCTGTAAAATCAGTGCTTTTGCATCATAAAAATGTAGAAACAAGTACTAAAAATGAGGTAAACATTTATTGATAAAATCGTTCAAGATAAAATCAATTTCGAATAGCATAAAGTAACTCAAAATGGGGAGTGTAAAGGCATCTTTTAGAAAATTATGAACAATTAAATGCATTTTATTAATCAGGCACTTTGTGAATCATCTTATCATCATCATTCTCTTTCACAAAGAACAAAGCACAAAACATCAGTTGATTATTCAGACACAATTGATTCTTAATCCAAGGTTCTACATAAAACAGTAAGACAAAAATGTGCTAAATGTGAAAGGAGTTACAGTGATATAACAAGTACCATCTTCTGAAGCAAGGGCATTAATGCCACTACCATATATCTTCTTTGAAACAGCCCAGTCAACAGCTATGGATCTTTTATGAAGCATTTGTCCATTTAGCTTTTTTATTGCCTGAGAAAGCAAAGGAAACATGTCAGCTCAAGTAACACAGCACAAGAACCTATGGGTTAATTATGTACTCCAAAATTTAAGCATGAATCACAATGTACATTTTCCGCATCCTGTTTGCGTGTGAATTTGACAAATGCAAAACCTTTAGATAACCTGCAAACAAGGAAAATAAACAGGGATGAAGAAATAGATAACGTGATATTTCATTGAGAGAGAAACAATACTGGACAATGATAAATACCCTGTCTCAGGATTATGTGGAATAAAAACATCCCAGACAAACCCTGCCGGTGAAAACATGTTATTTATTTCATTCTCTTTGGCCTGCATTTGTGTAAGAAAACTATCAGTTTAAGTTCTTCCTACGAACAAAATGTCATATGAAAATACAGTGAGCAAAAAACCTTGAAAGGAAGATTTCTAACTATGAGCTTCCACTTCTGAGTCTTGGAACCCTGAACAAACAAAAAGAATCAAGCTGTTTAGAAGCAATATAATAGCACCAGCACCAATAACATGAATACCAAAGATAACACCACTAACAACCCATAATGCTAAGTAAATGACTAATTTGAATAACAAAAATAAATAAATCCAGACTTTTTCTCTTATAAATCAAAATGCTGGTTTGGCCTTGCATGGCATGCAAAGAGCCTATCAACATTACTATAATGTATACTTGTTGTTATTTCTGATCCCTGCAGTTCCCTAACAGACAGTGCTAAAACATATTACATCCTTGCATCATCTTTTTTGTTATCCACTGAACCATAGCCAAGCTCAAAAAGAACTAAATTTGAACTGGGAACAATCCAAAGCCAAAATTGCATGGAAAAAATGAAGCAACGGAACTCCATGAATTGGTTCATATGCAAACAAGGAATGTATAAGCTAGAGCAATTCAGCTTGAACTTGTAGTAAGCTGTACACGTATAATTTACCTCCCCACCCAGCTGACGTGCCCAAACAATACCGCCTTTTATTTCTTTTTGGTGTAACATAGAAACAGAAGCATGAGCTGATCTGACACTGTTATAAAGTACAGATGAAGCATCCATTTTGCATCCATCTTGCACAAGACCTGAAAGGCCACCACATATAGTGAAGACAAAATTACTTCATGAGCGCACACAATAACTTTTGTCCGTCTAATAACATTTAAGCTTCAAATTTCAATTAGGAAATCATGTATTCAACTACAATGGCCAAACTAAAAGTATCAAGTGTTTCCCTATAGTAATTTGTTGCAACTATCATGTGAGTATTGATTATGTAAATTTAAATCAAGTCATCTGAAATGTAAATTCTACTTAATGATAGATACTTAAAACATTATTTTATCAAGAGAACTGATCCATTTTTTAAATTAAAATGTCATATTAAAATTTGAGTGAGACAGAAAATTCACAGACAGACTGAAAACAAACGAGGACAATTTTTAGTACTCTCTAAAATTTACATTATGTTGAGCCTTTTATAAGAGAAGAAGAAATAAAAAGGAATGAAAGCCAAAGACAAATGAAAAAGGAATCTAGGGCATTGATGAATAGCATGTTTAAGAGAAGCATGACTGAGGGAGCGAGGACAAGATCAACGCCTCAAATGAATCATTTTCTGCATGAATAACAATGTATTAAAAGGCGGGGGCGGGGGCGTGGCCGAGGCATCGGATGGATAGCCCAACCTAGGGGCGAGGTGTGAGGCAAAGCCTCATGGAACCCAAAATTTTAATAATATTATATATAAGTATATTTATAACATATAATACTTTGTAAAATCAAATTATAACTAAATCAAAGATATTATCATCTTCTTTATTACAAAGTCTAGTTGTACTTGGAAATTATATCATATATGTTGTATTTTTATGCGCAAACGGAAGCGAATTCTAACAAAATACCAATATCAATGTCATAGGCGAAAGCTAAAACAAACAATCTCAAACTAACAAAAGAGATTTACGTGGTTCGGCGTAAAGCCTACATCCACGGGCAAAGCACTGCAAGGAGTTTCACTAAACAAACGGAGATTACAAAAGAGTGTTTAAACTCTTACAACCCAAATCCCACAAATTACAAATCCTAAACCAAACGAGTAGAGAACCCAAAACTAATGGAGAAGATTCTCCCAAATTGCTCTCTTACTCACAAATTGACTCTCACCAAATTGCCACACAAAAGAGCCACACTAAATACACTAACCCTAAGGTCCTATTTATAGTGCATAGGACTTAGGTTACAATAAGAATCCTAATAGGAAGTAAATCCAAATCCTAATCAAATAGGTAATTAACAAAACCTCTCCACCAAGGAAACCAACTAAGAAGTCAAAATCCAAACCCAAATAGGACACCAAAACCAAATAGGTAACACAAACCTAATTCTTTGCATCATCCTAATTTTGAGCCAAAAACCCAACAATCTCCACCTCGGCGAGAAATTAGCAAACTTCCAAATCAAATACAAACTTCAAATTTGGGATACCAAAATACAAATGCAAACGTGCACCAAATTCCTTCGAAACTGATCTCCACCTAGACTCAAAAAATCCAAAAGTCCTCAAACTTGAAATTTCCTCCAACGCCTTCTCCAACAAATTCCATTACGGAAACTAACAAATACGAAACAAAATCCAAGCAAAAACTTGAACATACGAACAAAAAGTGCGAATTGCACTCCACCTAAAGAGCTTGAGTACCAAGCTCCACCACCTCACATAACCTTTAGAGGAGTCCAGAACAACGATCTTCTGCAATGTTTGCATCAACACTAGCAAAAGACTTATCAAACGGCTTCTTTTTGCCCTCGAGTTTAGGGCAATCTACTTTCCAATGACCCTCCTTATAACAATAGCTACAAGTGTTCTTTCCAAGTTTGCCCCTTTCCTTATTCCTTCCTTGAACTACCAAAGCTCCATCTTGTGTGTCAGACACTTTATTCTTTAGCTCTTTAGAATTCAAAGCGGCTTTAACATCTTCCAAACTAAGACTTTCTCTACCAAATAGCATGGTATTGACAAAGTGTTCATACGAAGGAGATAAAGAACACAACAAAGTTATCACATAATCCTCATCACTAATTTGGTCGTCCACACTTTTCAAATCCATCATAAGTTTATTGAATTCATCAACATGCCTATGAATTGACGTACCTTCATCCATACGAAAAGTATGCAAACTTTTCTTCAAATACAACCGTTTAGCAAGGGATTTGGTCATATACAAACTCTCCAATTTTAGCCACAACTCCGGTGCAGATTTGATGCTACCAACTTCTCGCAAGACTTCATTCGATAAAGTCAGCAGAATTGCTCCAAGTGCCCGCTCCATGATGTCTTCTTTTTCTTCATCAGTCCATGTATTTGGCAAAGCCTTCACACCCTTTAACGTTTTCAAAAACCCTTGTTGAACTAACAAAGCATGCATCTTCAATTGCCAAATACCAAAGTCATTGCCATCTAACTCTTCAATATCAACTTACACCGACGACACAGAAGGCTTCATAGTGACTGCCAAGCAAAGCCCAAGCCAAAACCTGGGCTCTGATACCACTTGTATTTTTATGCGCAAACGGAAGCGAATTCTAACAAAATACCAATATCAATGTCGTAGGCGAAAGCTAAAACAAACAATCTCAAACTAACAAAAGAGATTTACGTGGTTCGGCGTAAAGCCTACATCCACGGGCAAAGCACTGCAAGGAATTTCACTAAACAAACAGAGATTGCAAAAGACTGTTTAAACTCTCACAACCCAAATCCCACAAATTACAAATCCTAAACCAAACGAGTAGAGAACCCAAAACTAATGGAGAAGATTCTCTCAAATTGCTCTTACTTACAAATTGACTCTCACCAAATTGCCACACAAAAGAGCCACACTAAATACACTAACCCTAAGGTCTTATTTATAGTGCATAGGACTTAGGTTACAATAAGAATCCTAATAGGAAGTAAATCTAAATCCTAATCAAATAGGTAATTAACAAAACCTCTCCACCAAGGAAACCAACTAAGAAGTCAAAATCCAAACCCAAATAGGACACCAAAACCAAATAGGTAACACAAACCTATTTCTTTGCATCATCCTAATTTTGAGCCAAAAACCCAACAATATAATCTTAAAATGTTGTAATTATTTATTTTACTGTAAGCAATTATAGAGAACTTCATGGAAAATAAGGATGAGTGGTCACAATTATAGGAACTTTCAAGCAAAATAAAGGCTGAATGTTGCAATTGTAAGTAATTCAAAGGAAATAAAGGCTGAGTGGAGTAGTTATAGGGTATTTAAAATGAAACAAAGGCTGAGTGGAGCAATTATTATGGGAATTTAAAGGTAAAGGGTTAAGTGGAGCAATAATAGGGAACTTAAAATGAAATAAAGGCCGAGTGGAGCAATTATTATGGAAATTTATGGGATTTGGAGAGAGAGAAAGTCTCTCCTTCTTCTTCGTTGAAACTAGAATGGCAGAAAAACATTTCAGAAAACCTAGATTTTGAAAAAAAAAAAAAAAAGGCCCAGGTGAATGCCCTGGATGCCCTGAGGCATGCCTCCGCCCACTCCCCTAAACTGAGGTGGCAACTCTCACGCCCAGCCGCCTTAGTTTGGTCCTTCGTCAGTTTGGTCATCAAAATTTCTTTATAAAGAGAACTGATGAGTTTGATAAATGGTCCTTCATCTGTTTGGTCCTTTATCAATTGCTTTGGTCATCAAAATTGTCCCTGCCGTCTACTTCCATTAAAAAGTTCGTTAGTGTATTGATGTGGCATTTTGTGTGAGACCGCACAACCAATCATGTGATGCCACATTTATTAAATATAGCAAGAATCAATTTTAAAAATAGTATAGAATTGAAAAAATACCTTAAAATTTTGGAAACCAAAAAAGATTTAAATGAAAAGAAAGGGGTGGGTTGGGGAATAGGGGATTCTGGGTGGCTGAGGAAGGGGGCAACGTCAGGAAAGCTGGAGAGGGCCAGAGAGGGAGAGTGAGAGAGAGGGTCGGGTCAGTTTGGCCGACTCTAATATTCTAATAATGAAGGCTTTCTCAAATCTCTCAATACATGGGGTACAATGGTTGGGCAAGGGTATGGGGCGAATCTGGGTTAGGAATGGTGTGGTAGGTGGTTTGCAGAGAGAGAGAGAGAGAGTGAGGTGGCTTCCTTTCTTTTTTTTCGTTAATACAGAAAAAAACAAACAAAGCTATATGATTTATGTGTATACATATACATATCACATATGGACAAGCGTTTCTCCAGCAAATGCAAAATCATGGACACCAAATTAGGGGTGGGTTTAAAAAACCGAAAACCGAAAAAAAAAACCAAACCGAAGCCAGAAAAAAAACAGAGCCAAACCGAAATTGGTTGGTTCGGTTTTCGGTTTTGGTGGTCTAAAAACCGAACCGAACCGATATATACATATATATTATTAATTATTTAATATATATCATCTTCAAGCCAACTTGAACTCAAAGTTTGAACTCAATTGGAGGTCAGACTTGTAGTCTGTCCTATGTTTTCTTTCAAGCAATGAGCCACGGGATGGCATAACCACAAAAGTGGAAGATGCCACCAGAATTGAAAGCAAAGGAGAGAAAATAAAACAACAAACACACAAAGTGGAAGATGCCATAACCAGAATTGAAAGCAAACAATGTTCTTGCAATGAAGGTGCTGATTATTTTGGCCACCATCGAAGAGGACAAGAATTGTCGGTCTGAAATTGGATAATTCAGGGAAATGCTTCTGAGATTGCTCGTTGTTGTAAAACAAAGGGACAATGTGATTGCTGTGAAAGAAAATTTGTAGACCTATATATGCAGGTTTTTTACATGAACCTATGGACATAAGATTTAATGGATCACTGTGTCCAGTGTCTATATTGTTAAAAAAAAAAAAAAAAACCCAAAACCTGACCCAAAAAACCGAACCGAACAAAAAAAAATTGAAATGAACCAAACCAAAATTTCGATTTGGTTTCGGTTTTGGCAAAAAACCGAACCGATTGAAACCGAACCCACCCCTACACCAAACTAATTACCAGAAAACTATAGATGGTCCCTCTCTTTGCTAGTATGACCCGGTGTTAAATTACAAAAGATCCAAAACATATGCAGTCTTTTATCAACAGAAGGACAAATCAATAGACCATGGCATTGTGATGAATGAGAGACGGATGTCCATCAGGTTCTTACTCTCAGAAGCACAACATTTTAATTTCATTTTATAAAAAAAATAAATAAAAAAATAAATTATTTTGGTTTAATCTGTCTTAAGTTGTTTTGTGGGCCCCATGCAAATGCCACATCAGCACACTAACGAACATTTTATTCTTTAGTCTGCAAGAGTTTTTCTATATTTCTTGTGTTCTACGTTAACTGGGAAATCCTAATTTTTATCCTCCATCTGGTTATGAAGAATTACATTGAGTATGTCACACAAATTACACATACATGTATCAGTAATTGTACAGCATATATATTAATATTTTCCATGTGCTTGTCCATGCTCATGCAGTCCGATGAATTAAAAGAGTGCCAGTAAAAAGAATCTTGTCTTACAGGTTTGTGTGTGACGTACGTGCTGTTGTACAACTACAAACAATTATTTACATGACTGCAATGCCAATAAACTGGGAACAGCACAATATATGAGGTAAAAAATTACAGGAATGGCTAGTATTATTCTCCTTAACAACAATTTTCAGCAACAATAGCTAAAGAAAACGCTAAACAGTTTGCAACTCATTATATTAAACCAACTAACTCACCAGTGACAATGGCTAAAGAAAAAACTGACAAAGGAAAAGAAATTTCAAGTTTCAACTCAAAATATCAAACCAACTAACCCCATTTACTTTGAAAAGTAAAGATACATGTAGGTGGTAGTTGCCGGGGAAGAAACAAAAACGAAAGAAAAATTCCCTTACCATGCTGTTCAAGCTCTTCTTTGGGAAGAGGATAAGTGATGGAACATACGTCCCCAATCTCCCTAGCTTTGCGATGAACATCTTCTGCCATACCAGCATTAAGAAGACCACCGAATATGACAGTTCTAGCAACCCTACATAACAAGTGATTAAGTACATCAGGCCACATTTCTGGAAACGGATGCTATCAATCAACTTTCTATCTCAAAATTACCTACCTCTGCCTTTCTGAACCACCCACTTTTGCCACTTGATCATTACTTAGTGCTGCTGCTTTTCTAGTCTTCACAGGTTTCTTTGTATTTTTTTCCAAAGTAACAACTGCAAATAGCTAAGCAAAATGAGTGGAATTTACAATAGCTAATTTTTATTCTTTTTTGGTGATTACAATAGCAGGATTCAAATGTTAAGATGATTGACCTCTTTCCTGCAATTTTGAAGCGTCCTTTTCCCCTTGGGAATTGTCACCGTCTTTGTCATTTTCTGTCTTCACGGTCTCATCCACGTCAGTTCCTAAAACCAAAAGGTAGTAAGGAAACAAACCAAATTTGCAGAAGAAGTAATTGAGACTATTAAGAACCTGTTGGAAACAGAGGAAAGATGCAAAATAGATGAGAAGTGAAGGCGAGACGTGAGGGGTGGAGAAGAGAGGGAGGAGAATGCATAAGTAAATTAATTTAAAAGTGTTTTCAGTTTTTATTTACTAAAGTAGTCTATGTATTTTAGTCCTCTCTTCGTCAACCTATCATCTTTCTTATCACTTTCTTCTACCTTTTCCTTCTGTATTTTTAATTACAAACAAAAACATTACCAAGCGGACCATAAAGTATTTTCATTTCAAATCAAAAGTAAGATGAGTAATACTAACCTTGATTAGTCTTTGGCCTTCGTTGTTCAAGCGGAGCACGATGCATGGCATGTTTAGCCGCTATTTTTCGACCTCCAATGGACAAACCATTCTTCAGCTCAACAGCACGATTAGCATCTTCTGTTACAGCACTACAAATAGATGCAAAATACCAAAAAAAAAAAAAAGTGTTCAAAAGTTTGTAACCACAAACCCAATTTCATAGGCTCATATTGCTGCCATATTCCTAAGCTAAAACTCCTGAAGAAACCCTTTAATCCTCAAAAACATGTCAAGAAATTTCAAAAAAAAAAAAAAAATCTTATTCTTCATGATTTTTTTCATGCAACAACATTTTATACTAAAGGGTAGGGGGATTTGTGCTAGGCCATACAATGTGCCCATCATAATAACACAGTATTCTTGACAATAGAAAAAAATAATGCGGTATTGAACTCACCATCTACAGGAGTCAACCCTAAGACCTCCCACCTACAAGTGAAGAGGAATACTACTAGACCTTAATACTAGTGGCCATCATGATTTACCAATAAAAAGTAAAAGAACTAGCCTAACTTGGGGAACATAACAATAAAAAAATGATACATAATAAGGGAAAAACAATGAACTTGACTTACAATTGAACAAAACCAAAACCACGGTGCTCAGTTGACCCTGTAAACAATATAATGAGATAGATTAGAAAAGTTTTGACTTTACTGTTAAAAACCAAGTTAAATCCACGAAATAAATAATAAAAAATAAAAAAGCTACTGATAACCAAGATAAGGAAATGAAAATCATATGACACAGGAATCTCATTTTGAAACAAGTTATTGATCAAGCTTCTTCTTGGTGCGTTCAATCATTTCCACAATCCCGCATAGCAAATAATTTATAAGACAAACATGTTTCATGTTGTTTTGTTGAAAGCATGCTTGTACCTCATACCCAGAGTGATTTTACTTCACCTGATAATGGCGTTGGAGGAGAGATTTCCAATTTTTTTATCTAGGTAATTTACTGTGTTATGTTGTTTAGTTCAATATGAGGGAGGAATTGCTCTTTGTGCTCATGTAGGGTTCCTATATTACTGTTGGCCACTCACTGGTGATCCTTAAGTAAAGGCATGGGGTCAAAGCTGATTTGGAGGAAACTCCCCATACAACTAATCGGCTAAGACTCTTCTGTTCCTAAAATGCATTTGAATATAAACCCCTTCTTAAAGCAAGTATAGTTCTAGCGCTAGGGCATACCTATAAAGTTAACACTCAAATATCACCTCAAGGCTCAAGCTGGAAAAAAGTTCTGGCTGAAATTGGAGTTGAGAAACCTAGTGGCCCTGACTACTGAAGCTTTCACTAAAAGAATGAGAATCAAGGTGACCTGAAGGAATCCATGGATGGGCAAGTTCTATAACATTTCAAAAACAAGAAAAGATTCTACTTGAGGTTTAAGTAGGCAAATCTTTGTAAGATACAAAACGATAAAGGGACTAATCAAGAAAGGAAAGTAATTCTAGGACAAAAACATCCCTGCATAACACCTACACAAAGGGTGTATGTGAAGAGATGTTAATAGATGGCAGACCCTCTAATCTCCCGCTCCAACTTGAAGAAGACTAGGATCAATTTACACTTTACTGAGCAAGGAGATGGGAACCACTATGAATATAGTGAGAGTGACGCCTCCAATGAGTACGATGAGAGATGGTTAAGCCTAACCTGAGCTAGAGAATCTCCTTTCTATTTTTGGGTTTCTTTTCCTTTTAAGTGCTAACAAATACTACATGGGGTTATATAGGGTGGATATGTTATCAGTTCTATAACCTTGTTTTAGCAAGGGAGGATTGCTTTCTGAAGATGGTGTTGTGACGATCCAACACAGCAAATTCTAATCGAATTTTGGAGTGTGCTGCTACATTGGGGGTTGGCCAAGTAATCAAACTTGAGCTCTGAGCCTTACCATTAAAGTATATTCTGCAGGCACTGTGGCTTTGATACAACACAGGCAGATAAGTACCATCCCAACAAAGGGACACAAATCTAATCATGGGATGCAGAAAACTTATCCAAAAACATTGGAACCACCCCGGTACATATGCTGTTAGTTAATTCGGTTTCTTATAGGCCTCTGGCCCCCTCTTTAGAAAAATTAAATATTAACAAGACAACAGGAAACAAGTAAAAGTTCTCCGAAAAACACAAGTTGTTAGAACTAAAAATCAAATAGTAAAGTTCCAATTTTTGCAACATTTTAGGATTACCCTTCTTCATAACCAAAAAGCACCTCCTAATCGGTCCAATGTCGCTGAACGTCTCTTCCAGCTGAAATTCAAAAGAAAAACAAACAAATTAAACGGACTTCGCATTACGAAAACAGCACAGAATATTACAATTTAACACCAATTAGAAAATAATGAACAGATTGTAATTCAACTATTTAGATAATTTGAGTGATCCAATTTCAGTAAGGGAAGAAATAAAGACGCAAAATAGGGGTGTGGGGGAAAAGAGAGAGCGCCTGAGATTTGGTGAAAGAAAAGGGGAGGTTGGAGACGAAGATGGTGGAGGGGGAGTGCTCGCTTTCGGTTCTCGGTCGGCCGCCATCGCCATCTTTGCTTTTCTTCTTCCCCATCTCTGTTTTGTTTTGGTTGGAGAGAGTGAGGAAGCAGCTATATGGAATGGATCACTGGACCTTAAACCTCGGGAGGAAAACAGAGGAGGGTTTCTGGGGTTTTTTTTAATATTATTTACGAGGGTCGAGGTTTGAATTTGGGCCTGGCCCATTACAAATATGGTGTTGGACTGGGAAGATATTGAAGTGGGCCTAAAACGAGGGCAGGATTGTAAGCTTGTGGTTGTGGTATGTGAAAGGATAATACCTCGCTTCTTCTCTTTATGAGTTATTTATGCATACATGTCAGATTGTGGTCGGCAAGAACATAGGAGTTCTTGCTTCCAAGAAAGGTGCCACAGGATCCTTTATAAAACGGGTGGTGTTATACCTGTTGAATTAAACACAATTACTCCACTTGTAAAAACCATTATTCCATATTCTTTTGTAATACTCATTAAGATGACATACCTAGAGTACGTTTGAGAATGACTTTGGCACTACTAAAATCACTTGTAGGAGTGATGTTTAAGTGATTTTATGAAGAAGCATACGAAAAGGTGATTCTTCTCACAAGTGATCATGTCGATCTCATAATAAGTTAATAACCACTTCAAACGAGTCTTAAACAAGAGTACCACATTGACAAATATAAAACTGAATATAGGGATTTGAACTTGGATGTAAAAGGAAGAGCACACTAAAGTTATCCATATCTGAAAATAGGGATTCGAACTTAGATGTAAAAGGAAGAGCACATTGTTTTAAGTTTTAACTAATTTGGCTCGGTACAAATATGTTAAAACCAATTAACTATTGAATTAGAGTCAAGCAGTTGATGATCATGATTTTTTGTAGTCGAATGATGATGTTTGAAGTACTTGTGATTGATGGACACCATTTTATCCATATAGAATGGAATTCTTCCCTTTTCAAGTATGAGGATTAAATTACCCTAAATAGACACTTTGAAACACGTGGTACAAATAAGTAAATAACACAAAACATTGTCGTCTACAAAAATTTCAGCTTACATGGGAAAACATTGTGATGGTTTGTCCTTCCCTTTTGTCTACCTATTTTCAGGTACATGGTGACTCACGATTAAATGATCATAGGTCCAATATATTTTCATGTAATTCTATTGTTTGAGGATAATATGTGATTATTATTTTTTATTGTTATTGACACGCTAAAATAAATCATTTTTTCTTTTAAATATATATAATTATAATTGAAAATATCAGTGTTCTAAAAGTTCATGCCTAGTCACGCTTAGGTCCTGCCTAAATGTTAGACAGCTGATCACTGTCATGATTAATCCCTAAGCATTTAACAAAATAGGAAAAGGGAGCTTAGATCTGCCTAGGCACCTGCCTAGGTCACAACTCTCACTAAGACAGAAAATAGATAACTTCAATTTTGCATTTTATTTTTTCAATAAATTGTAAGAGATTTGTTAGATACTTCGATGAACGGTCATTATATGTTTGTTCCCCATGTTTTGAATATGTTCTAATACTTTATAATTTGTATGTCATTCTACTTTGTAATTTATGAGTCTCAATACAATTATGTATTTTTTTAGGTATAACTAGACATTTATTTATATGGTATATAATATATTTAATTAAAATTAAAAAAATTCGCATAGGCTCCCGGCTAGACAACTAGGCGCTAAACCCCTGCGCACCTCAGCTCCCACTCAGACAAGTAGACGCTAAACCCCTGCTCGCCACCCAACCAGCACCTAGCGTTTTTTAAAACATTGAAAAATACACTTAGAAGGATTAGACAATGACTTTTTCAAGGTGCTAATAGCAATGCCCTCAGCGTTAGTATTGACACTCCAAAATGTCAAATCCCACTTGTCACTATACAAATTTTCTCTTGCATTTTTATAAAGTGGGACCTACCCTAACCCTAACATGGGAGAGCAATCAATTAAAATGATGATCGAAAGAACTTGTATATTACATAATGCTAAGTTTACATCCGACTTACTTAATATTTTCCTTTTTTCTTCCTTATAGGTGAAGTGTAGAATACTAAAAATGAGCGTTAAAAACTAGCTAAAATCAACAATTGATTAGAGATGTTTGATAAAACTTATTTGTGACCGAAAACATCATATTGTAACTTATTTATATGATCAATCGTATTGTTGCCTCTCAAGTTAATAGATGAATGCTCTTATTCACTCTATCTACAAATCGTTTACGCGGATTTTTTTTTCTTTTATATGTGTCAATTCAGCCATCCTTAATTATAGGAAAGAAAGAAAGAAAAGAAAAAAGGCTTTGATTTTTTTGTAGAGTGAAAAGTAAAACGTAGGAAGTTAGAACATTAATAAATAGAAGGATGGTCTAAACTGAAGATGTGCAGACGGAGCCGGATGCATGAAACGAAAAATGTGCAGAGAGGAAACCCGAGACAAAATAAAAGCCTCCTAGACTTTGTGTCCAATATGGGACCGCCAAACCATTATCTGGTGGGTCTCTTAACCATGTCATAGCTGACGTCATACACATACAGTGTGATCTATGAAGCCGATCCCCCTTTTTACATACGCGACACTTCTTCCTATTATTTCCTTTCTTGGTGAGCCACACAACACAAGCACCGTTTTTGTTTTGTTTTAAAAAATTATTGGTAAGTAAGTTCAACTCTTAATTCTTAGAACTACTTCAACTTTTAGAGTAAAATTTAAATTTTAGATTCTAAATCCATTTCACTTGCTTCAATCCTTGAGCCAAACATGAATTTTAACCCAAAACTCATTTATGGGGCAAATTTAGGCCAAAACTCCCCTCTGAGTTAGTAGGCTGGCCCATCTAACAACTAAGATCTTATACGATCAAATCCAACAGTAAAAAAAAAATCTAACGGTACAAATTTAAATCTAACGGCTAAAATAATTATAAAAAAAGATTTCATGTGTTTCATATTCTTTCATAGTGTTCAACAAGTTTCATGGTGTCAATTTAGTGGTTTTTCAATATTTATCGGAATCTAAATATTTTTAGGTTAAAATGTTCATAAAATTAAATTAGAATAGTCTACATAAATTTTATTTTTAAGAAAGTTACTTCAAGAAAAATTATCCAAAATTCATTATTTAGTAATCTCGGACTAAAAATTTAACACACAAGGGTTGGAGCAAAAAAATTGTTTCTAGGTTAAAAAATTTAGGTTTTAACCAAGGGTTGGAGATGGTCTTTGTAAGATCCCACATAGCCTAGGGGTATGGATCCTGTAAGCCTTATATGTATATTCTCATCTCTACCTAGCACGAGGCCTTTTGGGAGCTCACTTGCTTCGGGTTCCGTAAGAACTCCGAAGTTAAGCGAGAATGGGTCAGAGCATTCCTAGGATGGGTGATCCACTGGGAAGTTCTGCTCGCATGAGTTCCTAGAAACAAAACCGTGAGGGCGTGGTCGGGGCCCAAAACGGACAATATCGTGCTACGGCAGAGTCTAGCCCGGGATGTAGTGGGGGCCCGGGCGGGGATGTGACAATTTGGTATCAAAGCCAATCCCTGGCCAGAAGTGCGCCGACGAGGACGTAGGGCTCCTAAGGGGGGTGGATTGTAAGATCCCACATCGCCTAGGGGTATGGATCATGTAAGCCTTATATGTATATTCTCATCTCTACCTAGCACGAGGCCTTTTGGGAGCTCACTGGCTAACTCCGAAGTTAAGCGAGAATGGGTCAGAGCATTCCTAGGATAGGTGACCCACTGGGAAGTTCTGCTCGCGTGAGTTCCCAGAAACAAAACCGTGAGGGCATGGTCGGGGCCCAAAGCGGACAATATCATGCTACGGCAGAGTCTAGCCCGGGATGTAGTGGGAGCCCGGGCGGGGATGTGACAGTCTTAGAGAGAGGAAAATTTGTGATGATCAAACCCGCACCAAAGCACATATGTATGATTGATCTCCATTGCGTATAGTGTCATATGCACACCGGTTTTGATTGTTAAAAAAAAAACACCCTTTTGAATATTGAAACCCAATCTTTAACAAGGTGTCATTATTGACACTCTAAAATAAAAAGTTCTCTCTCTAAAATTGATATTTTGTTTTATATTTTAGTACATTTAGAACACATAATAATTTTTTCATAGTGTTAATTACATCTTTTTCCGAAATAATAATTTTTTTTAGGTTTTTTCTTGTCAATAGAGATGCTAGAATTTAAACTTGAGAACTCCTTTATATTGACAAGAGAATCATACCGGATCAATAGTTAGTTTTTCAGCAAAGTAAGTTGATATCAAAAGCTAAGATGCATCCCACATTCAATACCATTAAAGTTTTATTGATATTGTGGAACCATGATTTTTTAGGGTTAAAGTAAGGCAAATCGGAATACGCATACCTCAGAAGTCGGTCTTGTACTTGTACTCGAAAACTCCGATCGGATTGAGCTGCTCAAACGAACCAGTGATGCCACCACATCTTATTGTACTCCAGAAAGGTAGGCAAATTTTTTCCGACTTCACTAAGAGTGATCATTCTTGTTCTGCAAGATACGAAAACTTGATCTGACTGGGGATGAGATGAGTTTCTCTGAAGTCTAGTTTTATTGTTAGGCTTCCCTTGTCAAATCTTGTAAATTGTAGCACACATGCTCTAATTAGTTTTAGGGTTAAAATACTTCTTTGGGATCATGCTGCTAGAAATATTCATCTCAAGAGCTTAATTTCTCTACATCAAAGGTTTGTTCATTCATATACATTTCATGCCATTATTTCCAGTTCATTATGTCTAGTGGTTCTGTCTAGTCAATTCTTCTTATTACTGTCACGCGAGCTGGGCACACACTTTAAGACAACCCACATGGGCTTTCTGACAGTTTTTCCCCGAGAGTGTTTTTCAACCTTAGATTCTTTTTTATTGCATTTGCACATGACACGTGGTCTTTCTATTCCCTCTTTTTGTCTGAAACAAAGCCCTACTATAAAAGCACAATCTAGGGTTTCTTTTTCATTTGGCTAGGACAGTTTTATTTTCTGTTAAATGTTGTTTTCAGCTTGAAGCTTCCATTTGGTACTTACTTGAAAACTCTAGCCACAAAATCACATTCATGCACTAAACACCCACATCATTGCATATTAGGATAGCATTGCTTTTGTGATTTTGATCTTTGTTTTAGGTCAAGCTTCTCTAGTTTCAAATCTTGAGCTGACCTTTTATTGGGTTCGTGTTAGTTTCATCTTTCAATGTTTGACTTGTGAAACTGACTAGACATCGAATCCAAATTTGCATGTGAAACTGACTAGACATTGAATCCAAATTTACATCAACTTCATCATTACATCATTTGAATAAGTTGATTGGATTTTGGTGCCACAAGGTGAAGAGCTCAGGAAGAGCTGCCACTTCATGAAGACCAAAGGAATCCATCTTGTGAAAGGTAAGGTTGCACAAAGGTACAAGCTGCTCCGTAGATTAGGATCTAGGGATTGAGCTTGTGTGGATACTTTGTAAGAATCTTAATTTCACTAATGGATTGGACTCAGTGGAGAGTCCCCGGTTTTTTAATCCAGAGGTGGTTTTTTTGGCCAAAAACATCACGTGCAATTTATCATTTTACTAGTTTACTTATCTTCCTTTTGCCTATGATATATGCTCATCATAATCCACAAATAGATAAGTCCTTGCAACTAAGCTTGTCAATATTAAAATGTGCACTAAACTGGATCTTAGTTAATTAGAAACTATTTAGTAAATTGAACTTTAATTTGACTTATTCCGCTGTGAGTAAACTAACATATCTGAGCTTAGTTGATGAGTGTTGTTGACTAGTCAGACAAGCACGTATATAGATTTTAAATTGAATGTTATTCCACTTGGTACCAATTTCAGTTTCCTATATTCTTTGAGATTCCTACAATTTAGGGATTGGCGTGCGCCGCAGGTAATCTCACTCCATAAAAAAAAAAAACAATATCTAATCATAGATATCCTCTTGGATTCTCTCAGTTTAACACGAATTTCATATCCTAAAAGAGTATTTCCCGACTAGTATAAATACCCTTATCTAGAGCAAATCTCCGGTAACAATTTGGTAATACAATTCACTCATGCAGACTCTTTGTCTATTCTCTTGCACACTGCTCGAGTCTTAATATTGCTTACTAACTTGACCATCGGAAAGCTTTGGCCAGTACCCATTGGTACCTAAGGTTTGACTTCGGTTATTTGCTTTCTTACTTGTAGTCGGTGGCGCGTGAAAATATTTTGGTAATTTTCATGAAAAATCTATCAACATCCTTGTTAAATTGTCACGTGAACGACCACGTGACCACCATTTTAAGGGTATTTTTTTGCCAAACCAACTCCTCCACTTAACAAGAATATTGACATATTGACCAAAAATGATTTTCGATGGAGAAACTCAGAAACCACTTCTATCAATTTTCTTTGTTAGAGACCCAAGTAAAGAGTTATGCTAATTTCAATGATTATTTTGACTAAAATGACATTTAAATGATCTACTTCTTACTTCCAAATCGATACTAATACTACTAGACTCGTAGCTATAACATTATACCTAGGGGTGTGACACGCCCCGATCCCGGTGTCTGAAGGATAATGGGATGACCACGTGCTGGCCGACACCCGAGGGTGACGCAAGTTATTTTATGAATGCATGAGTACGATAAGAATAAACTAAGAAAATTAGTCACAAGCGTTACGTCGAGACGGTCAACGAAAGTCAATGTTCATGCCTCAAAGGCAATTTCGTAATTTCATACGTTTGATAATATAAAAATACAACAAATTTAGGACGGGGTATCACAGGGTGAGTTCAAAAAACCGAAAACCGAAAAAATAAAACCGAACCGAATCGATATTGGTTGGTTCGGTTTTGGTTTTGGTGGTCCTAAAATCGAACCGAACCGATATATCTTTATTAATTATTTAATATATATTAATTATGAAAATGAATGAACATGTTGAACCAAGCGGCCAACCTGGGAAACTAACTTGACACAAATTCTTCCTTGGCCATTTTTTTTGCCTTTTCTATGGTGTAGCCACCTTCAATTGATGATGAATATTTATGTTCCTTTGAGGAACCTCTGTCAATTTGGGGTTTAATTTTCTGATATCATTCTTCTCACCAAGGAGGAAAATATATAAAGTACAAGAGGATTTACAAGGAAAGAAATATTAATTACAATCTGATTACAAGGACCTAGAAAAGGTAACTAAATAATCACAAGAAGTCAACTCTCCAACACTCCCCCTCAAGTTGGTGCATAAATGTCGTTCATGCCCAACTTGACAAGAGAGTTGTAGAACGCTTGGCTTGCAACAGCTTTAGTTAAGATATCCGCCAATTGATCCTCTGACTTTACGAACGAGAATTGAATAATATTCCCATCCAACTTCTCCTTAATGAAGTGTC
This sequence comes from Cotoneaster glaucophyllus, assembly GCA_036320875.1. Classification (NCBI taxonomy): domain Eukaryota; kingdom Viridiplantae; phylum Streptophyta; class Magnoliopsida; order Rosales; family Rosaceae; genus Cotoneaster; species Cotoneaster glaucophyllus. The sequence continues at coordinate 28,849,124 of CM070066.1, read as the reverse complement.
TGTCAACTTCCACATGTTTTGTGCGATCATGTTGAATTGGGTTGTGTGAGATATCTATAGCTGTTTTATTATCACAAAATAAATTCGAGGCCGAATTCGACGGATACCTGAGTTCACCGAGCAGCCTCTGAAGCCATAATAGTTCGCATACTCCTTTTGCCATACCCTTGTACTCAGCCTCGGCACTTGATAAAGCAACCACTTTCTGTTTCTTACTCCGCCAAGTGACTAACTTTCCTCCCACAAATGTAAAGTAACCAGATGTGGACCGACGATCAGTAACGTTGCCTGCCCAATCTGCATCGGTGTAACCCTCTATTCGGCAATGATCATTCTTAGAAAACATAATGCCTCGACCTGGTGAGGACTTCAAGTATCGTAGGATGCGTTCGACTGCACCCATATGTGCCTCACTCGGAGAATGCATAAATTGACTAACAACACTTACCGCGTATGCAATATCAGGCCTGGTGTGAGACAAATAAATTAATCTCCCAACTAACCTTTGATAACGCTCCCTGTTGGTGGGAACTTGATCAAGGTGCACGGCAAGATGGTGATTTTGGACTATGGGAGTGTCGACCGGTTTACAATCAAGCATTCCGGTTTCAGCTAATAAGTCGAGAACATATTTTCGTTGAGACAGAAATATACCCTGTGTAGATCGAGCTACTTCTATCCCCAAGAAATATTTCAAACCACTCAGATCTTTCATCTCGAACTCGGTGGCTAGGTAATCTTTGAGCCTTGAGATTTCCTCTTTGTCATCACCTGTAACAATCATATCGTCCACATAGATGATAAGTGCCGTCAATTTCCCCATTCGGCGTTTCAAGAAAAGTGTATGATCAGAATTGCTCTGCCTGAACCCATATTTCCTCATAGCCGTCCGGAACCTACCAAACCATGCTCGAGGTGATTGTTTTAACCCATACAATGCTTTATTCAGTTTGCATACTACGCTAGGTTGTAAGACCGATGCATAACCAGGTGGAATGTCCATATACACTTCTTCGTCAAGATTACCATGTAAGAAAGCATTTTTCACATCAAATTGCTGTAACGGCCAATCTAAGTTGGCTGCCAATGAAAGCAACACTCTTACCGTGTTAATCTTTGCTACCGGAGCAAATGTCTCTGTATAATCAACACTGTACGTTTGAGTGTATCCCTTGGCCACTAATCGTGCTTTGTATCGGTCAACGGACCCATCAGCTTTGTACTTGATGGTGTACACCCATCGACGCCCAACTCTCTTCTTTCCTCGGGGAAGTGGAACTAAATCCCACGTTTGATTTTTCTGGAGTGCAGCCATTTCTTCCTCCATTGCCTTGGTCCATCGATCGTCAGATAGTGCCTCTTTCAATGAACTTGGTGTGCTATCATTGGATATTTGTTGTACAAAAGCTTTGCCGAGTTCTGATAACTTCTGTGATGACACATAGTTGGCAATGGAGTATTTAGAGTTTTTCGTTGTGTCCGGTGAATATCGATTAGGTGGCTGTCCTCGATTGTGCCTGAAAGGTAATTGATAATTCGGAACAACGGTATCATCAACAGGGATAGTCGAGCTTACCTCAGAAATATTCTCAGGAGTATGGTCTGGTGGTACTAAATTTGGAGACGAGAGGGGAGTAGCCTCGGCAAGGGCAGCTGGCCGAGTCTCGGCGAGGGTAGTTGGCCGAATCTCGGCAGAGGTGGCTGGTCGAGTCTCGGCAAGGGCTGGCCGAGTCTCGACGAGGGTAGTTGGTCGATTTTCGGCAAGCCGAGTCTCGGCAATGGTGCAATCCTTCTCGTCATACCGTGTCTCCCCCTGAGGAGGAGGATTGGAAGAAGCCGAGGGGTAATACATTTCAGACTCAGAAAAAGTGACATCCATAGTAACATACAGTCGACGGGAAGGAGGGTGATAGCAACGGTACCCTTTCTGATGGAGGCCGTACCCCATAAAAATACATCGAAGAGCACACGGGTCAAGTTTCGTCCGCTGATTTTTATGAAGATGAACAAATGCAACACATCCAAAAATCCGAGGTGGGAGTACTAAAACTGACGGTAGATGCACGAAGGTAGCAATGACTTGTAAGGGAGTACAAAAATCCAGGACTTTGGATGGCAGACGGTTGATAAGATAATTGGCGGTCTGAAGAGCAACATCCCAAGAAGAGCGGGGAACAGATGCCCCAATCAAGAGTGACCGAGCCGTTTCTAAGAGATGACGATTTTTGTGCTTAGCCACCCCATTCTGTTGAGGAGTCTGAGGACATGTAGTTTCATGAAGAATTCCCGAATTCGTTAAATAATGGGAAAAATCACTATTAACATATTCACCACCATTGTTAGAACGTAAAATCCGTATGTCAGTAGAAAATTGTGTCTGAACCATGGTGTGGAAGGTCTTAAAAACTGAAAACACATCACTTTTATGCTTAAGAAGATATAACCATGTCATCCGGGTACAATCATCTATGAACGTTACAAACCATCGAATACCAGATGAAGTAGTAGTCGGAGATGGTCCCCAAACATCCGAATGAACAAGACCAAAAGGAACAATACTTTTATTAGAATTCAACGGATAAGACACACGGTGACTCTTGGCAAGTATGCAAGTGTCACATTTAAAGTCTGAAACTGAACAACCAACAAATAAATCCAGAAACATATGCTGCAAATAACTGAAAGATGGATGACCCAAACGGTGATGCCATAACCATATCTGACGTCGCTTGTAATCAACAGCTCATTGGGCGAGATTGACCCGTCCTGTACTGACATCGTCCACAAAATAGAGATCCCCCCTCTTAGTACCACGACCAATTATCTCATTCGTGAGAATATCCTGTATAAGACAAAACTTTGGATACATTAGCACACAATAGTTTAATTGTTCAGTGGCTTGGCCAGGAGACATCAATTTATGCTTGAGTGAAGGTACAAGTAATGTATGAGGCAAAGAGAGAGTGGACGTGAGGCGCACGGTGCCAGCGCCAGTGACCAGTGAGGTGACTCCATTAGCATTAGTAATATTACGTCGAAGTGGAACAGTATCACAAGCTAAATCAGTGGGATCATAAGTCATATGGTCTGTGGCACCGGAGTCAATGATCCATCCAGATGGAGTAGCATCATGATTCATATTAAAAACATAACCACAGTTACCTGAGGACTCCGGAGACATGTCGAAAGAACTCGAAGCCAGAGAATCAGCTTGAGATATCAAAGATAATTGGGACATGGAGGTGGCGAGATTGGCTTGCCCAAGCTTGGCTTGCTCGTCTCGTTCTTGTTGTTTCTGAAGCTTCAACGGTTCCCACCAGTCAGGATAGCCATGCATTTGGAAGCAATTATCACGGCCATGTTTCTCACTACCGCAGTAAGTACAACCACCGGCCGGGACAGGTGGTTTAGGTCGAGGAGGACGGGGGCCCGTGATGGGCTGTGAGACTGTCCTAGCAGCAAAGAGCCAGCCCTGTGCCGAGCTTGGAGCAGGAGCTTGGGGCTGCAGTCCTGAGCTCGGTGGTGGTAACTTATCATGGGCTCGGGGACGAGATGAAGCTACGGCTCGTGTGGTAGGCCGAGTTGTCATGGCAGGTCGAGCCACCATGGCCGCTCCACTCGGCAGCTGTCCTCCGTTACTCATCACAGCTTGCCGTATACCCTCTCGGTGAACATAGGCAAAGGTTTGTTCGACAGAAGGAAGGGGCTCAGTTCGTAGAATATCACTACGAATTTTATCAAACATCTCATCCAATCCTGCAAGCAAAGTGTACACACGATCCGTTTGAACAATTTTATTAAAAATTTCAATATCAGTACTGCACTTCCTTGGATTAGGTCGACGATAATCAATCTCCTGCCATAAAGATTGAAGATCACTATAGTATGTCTCCACCGGTCGTCCATCTTGCCTCATGCGAGAAGCCTTGCAGGTAAGATCATAGACTTGAGATATATCTGAGCCATCATAATACGTGCGAGCAACCGCGTCCCACACTTCCTTTGCCGTTGGTAGTCGAAGAAAGTACCCAATCAAATTGGGTTCCATAGAGTTGATGAGCTAGCCTTTTACAATGGCGTTCTCCGTACGCCACTTGGTGAAGGCCGGATCGTCGATAGATGGTTGGGGATTACTCCCAACCAAGTAGCCCAACTTGTCTTTTCCGGCAACAAACATCTCAACAATCTGAGACCAAACTCCATAATTGGCACCATTAAGTTTGATGCCAATCGAAGCAGTAGATGAATCGTGATGAACAATCTGTGTAACAACTTGCGGAATAGGTGGGATAGGATTCATGGTAGGATCGGTCAGGGTAGTAGTGTTTAGGGTAGGAGTAAAATCAGTTAGGATGGGGTTGTGTTCACTGTGGAGTGGTGGTAGGTTCTCCATGGGAGGGCCGAGTTTTCTTGAGGGAACAGGCAGAGCAGAAACCCTAGGATCTCTGTTCTGATACCATGTCAATTTGGGGTTTAATTTTCTGATATCATTCTTCTCACCAAGGAGGAAAATATATAATGTACAAGAGGATTTACAAGGAAAGAAATATTAATTACAATCTGATTACAAGGACCTAGAAAAGGTAACTAAATAATCACAAGAAGTCAACTCTCCAACAACCTCCTCACTTTATCTTTCTTTGATGGTTATTCCTATTAACCAAAATTTTATCCAGCAAAAACAGTTAGAAATCTTCAAAGATTTGTTCAGAGTCTAAACATTTAAGCTCAAGCATGATTTTCCATATCAAATTAAAACCTCTTAATTTGATCCATACTTGAACAACGCGTTGCAAAATTCGGAATATTATTTCTTCAAAATCATATTATTTCTTTGTAAGAAGTTGACATCTCCATTCTTTTGACGGTATTCAAAGAATAAAACCGAAACCGAACCAAAATCGGACAAAAAAAACTGAACTGAAATTAAACCAAACCGAACAAAAACCGATTTTTTTTTAACCAAACTGAAAGTTCGATTTGGTTTTGATATTGGCAAAAAACCGAACCGATTGAAACTGAACACACCCCTAATTATACCCAAAAGAAAAACACAAATCTTCTTTGTGGTCATCCATCCTAATTCCTAATGCAACGTGTCACCCAGTTTAGAAATATACAAACAATTTTTGTCAATTGGCCAACCAAATTTCCTTGGCTTTGCTCACCATCATAAAGTATGGTGTATGCTCACCATACACCTAATCAATTGGCACGTGTCATTTCACTTAATCTTGGTTAATTTTTTTCAAAATTGAAAAACTAACATTTAATGTGAAAGTTAACTAGAGTTAAGTGAAAAGACACGTGTCAATTGATTAGGTGTATGGTGAGCATACACCATAGTTTATGGTGGTGACAAAAAACGCTCCCTTCGATTATTATATAATTTTTTTCTAGACTAAGTGATTCAACAATTAGCACTGAGCTAATACAAACTAGATCACAGTTGGCACCTTTCTATTATTATATTTCCTAATTTTTAATTAATCTGTTGTGTAAAAAAAGGATAAGGTGACTAATCACAAGTACCAGTTTAGTTTTGTGGATTTCATTTGGTTTATTTGTGCTCGAGACCAACTTGCCGGCCAGAGTTGTATCATGAAATTTAATAATTAGAGTTTGGTGTAATGACTCAACCAACATACATACAAAATTGCCTGAATAGCATCCACATGAAATCTTTATCGAACTTTATAAGGGAAATATAATAAATTAATATGATTTTTTTTTTTTGTCAAAAATAAGATTATTGATTGATATTTGGACACCATCACCATGCCAGGAGCAAAAAGAAAGAAAAATAATTATTGACCAAACTTAGGTACTTGGAGTTCTGTCTAGGTTTTATAATGAGTGTTAGGGCGATTATTTCCTATTTTACTTTTAATTTCATAATGAGTATTTATTAGGATATTATTTTTTATATTAAGTTATTAATTTTTTAGTATAAACTATACACTAATTTACACTAAAATGTAAGGGTAGGGTTTGAACCCGAGACGCAGTGGGTTGAATAGAAAAGTTCTAACCACCAGTGAAATCTACCATTAAGTTTATAATTTTGTTATTATGTTTAGTAAATTCAAGGTGTCTTCCCTTTTCTTATGGGAAAAAAATATTCAATGGTGCCCTACAAATTAGGGTTTATTTTTTCTATTCAAATAACTAAGATTTGTCTCATCTTATTCATATTATCAAATAAACTTTGAGGCTTCATATTTTTGTTCTAAGGTTTTACTGTTGAATCTGTTTGGGTTAATATTTGAACTTTGGGCTTAAAGAAAGAAAGAAAGGAAGGCCCAAAACGACTGAAGTGGGCAGACTCGCCCGAGGCCCAGCGCCAAGCCCAGACCAACCCTCTCAAGACAATGTGGCGGCTTCCCATTAATGTATAGGCTATGTGCCTATAATCTAATGGGACAAGTGATGGAGACTAATTCATAAACAGCCAAAAGTACTTTTCAGTGGTAATGCAAGTAAAATGTTGATGAATCACTACCCTCCAGTTGCTTTCGGGCAAGAGCAAAGCTACAGCGCAATCGGGTTAATTCGCCTGTGAAAGGGGGAAGAGGGCCCAGAGACAAGGACACTTAACCAATCAAACAAACAAACATACAACTTGCCTCTCAGTCAAGCAAATACCCAGAAAGCTGTGCTTTGTCCAAATTCTGCACCCTTTTAGCCTTAGATTCTCTTAGAAAGACATCTTTTGTCTATGTAAAAACTCTGCTACCCTCTCTAAATGTTGTAGTATCGATATCTCTTGTGTAAACTCGTTTACCAATCATTCCCTTTTAGTACCCAACCCTTTGTAACTGCAAAGAGAAGAGACCGTGAGACGTGTAACCTTGCCCGACTCTCTTTGTTTTGTCTTTCAATTAATAGATCTGGTGTTATAATGTATTCTCCAGTATATAGTCAAGTTATTTCCAGTCTTTTGATGACCCAAAAATCCATCAGTTCTCAGATCTGGTTCACCTAGTGGTTTTACTGTTATAAGGAGATTAAAAGTGAACTAAACTGATGACTTGATCAGATCTGGACCTCCACCCTTTAAGCATACAAGATAATGAACTAAAAGTCCTTGGTCTTAAGGCATAGAAAAGAACTTAATGTAGACTTAACTCATCTACAACAATCCTTTGATAACAAGAAGTCAGAATAATTTTGGGCGCAAGTAATCGATTTAAACACATTTGTTCTACATCTGCCATACAGAGATGACAGTGGCACGCCTAAGCACTTAGTTAGTTTTGATTGCGAGCCTCAAGGCCTACATCTAAGGCCCCACAAAAGCACATTCCAGAACTAACTTTGTCCTCCTCTTGCAGTCTCTTAGCAAACAGGAGCCCGACGACAAACCAAAGTGCCAACTCCTCGGGAAGCTGTGTGCTTGAGCCAGAGACGTCTACCAACTAGATTTCCTGCCCGAACAGAATCATCCCAATTTTTTTGTTGATTTCGGCGTTTGTTGGCACTGGGATCACCTTGTTCTGACAACAAAGAGAGATTAACATCACTACCTTCAGCTAACAAAAATCGATAGATCATGAAGCAAAAATGTGAGCGAAAAGATCTTTAATTTCTGGTCGAATCATATAATTTTACGGATAACATGGTTGAGGGTGGCTAAGTCAACTTTGATACGTCACAATCAACCAAAATGGGAATAGAGTACCGAAGCACATTCATTTCTCGTACAAGCAAATTTGAAAGGCAAACAATTATACCGAAGCAAAGTGAAGGTGTCAGGATGCTAAACTCATCTAAGACATTGGATTCGTGATCAAGTCTAAGTATGGTAAAGCTTTGGCCAATTACCCACAAGATACGGTTTATGTCTTTTTAGGCTCTGTTAAGATCAACTTCAATTCAAAACGAACTCGAGATCGAGTTCTTTACAAGTATAAGAAATCGATCTAGGACGAAGTTTGAGTCGTTTTAGTTGTAGTGAATTTAAAATAAGAAATCATGCTTAACAATGCAAAGTGATTGAGATGCCCAAATTTTGGTATACGTAAGGAAATAATCATTATTCTTACAATAGTTTTTCTAAATTAAGGGCAAGGAAAACATGAGCATATATACTCTTAAGGTGTTGTTACTGACATAAAAAAAAGGTCATCTTGTATAATAACTTTTTTAGAGTGTCGATAACAACTTTTTGTCTTTTATATTTCCGGTGAAAGCATCATAGGTGAACGCTGTAAGTTTATGAATTAAAATGTGCAATAAATTTCTATAACTCATATGCATGTATGAAATTATTTTCATGCAAAATCTCAATGCCCCTTTTTTTATAAGTACTTTCAGACATTACTATGTAAACATCATTCTCATATGAAACATAATGTACAAGTACAACAACATTGCTTGACAACAATGTGCAACAATAACAACAATGTACAACATGTTTTAACATTTTTATTCGCACTCCAAACTTTTCATATATAAAACGAAAAATAGTCTTATGAGAAGTACAAATTAAATTTTTAAAGTGTCAATAATAATTCTCATTTTTTTATTAAACTGTTATATAACTCATCATACAGAAGAGCACCCTAAGCACTACAAACAATAAAACATGAGGAGCTAATTTCACACACAATTTTCAGTTTTTTACACAATCCTCTTTATTCACGGCAATTAGATTGAATTAATCTGACGAAAACAATAAAAATGATTAAACAACGGTATGTAAGTGTGACAGCCCGTCCCGAATTTGTACATTTATTTCCCTCGAAGTTGTGAAAGTACAATTTTACCCTCGAGAGTTGGGTTGTATTTTGTTTTGGGCTAAGGTTAGGGGCCCAAAATTATTGGTTTTGGACCAATTACATTAGTTCCTAGTTTGTGGGAACCCTTTTGATTAGAGTTAGGGTTAGAGTTTTATAGTAACATTACTTTAGGGCCAATTAGGAGCTAAGTTCTAGATTTTTGTGTTATGTGATTGGCTGTGGGAAGACACACGTGCACACACACCAATCTGAAACCCTTTTCTCTCTTCTCTCTCTCGGACCCGTACACTCTCTCACTCTCTCTCTCTCTCTCTGCATCTAGCACAGCAGCACCCAAATCATCCCAAAACCTTACAGATCAAACAAATCAAGATCACCACTGTGATCCTTGAAGGTCTACGAGCACAACCATGTCTTTTTCTGGTCGTGAAACCTTCGAAAAACCCTAGAATCCAAGAGGTCCATTGAGGTACAGTAACAGCGATTCGATCGTTGAGGATTCAAGCCATTTTAAGGCTAAAAAAGGTATCCATTCTTCTTCCTTAGTGATTTGGGATACTTTTTGTTAAGTTTGAACGTAAGGAAACCCTGGAAATCGAATCTCCTAGTTGGTCACTATTCACCAACTTTTAAACCTGTAATTTTCTTCGATTTTCAGGACTATAGCAAGCTTAAGGACCTGCTCACTTAAGGACCTGTTCACGATGCTCGGAGTGCATCGTTGGTGAAATTTGGACGTCGGGAAGCCTAGATACAAAGCTTCACAGGTGTGGCCAGACATTCGAGCTTGCTCCGGCGAGATCCCGTTGGTTTTGGCACTTAAAACAGGTATAACGTTGTCCTACTCGTCGAGAGCTTCATTTTGGTATAAATTACGTGAAAATGGTGCAAAAATGAAGAAGTTAGGAGGTTTGGAAGTTTTTCCAGAAACCGGCGAACAGTCGCCGGCGTCCGGCGACCTAAAGGCAGTGGACGGTGTCAGTCAGATTAGACGAAATATTCTGTATTTCTGACGGAATATTCCCTAACGCCGTTAGGGTTTCCGTTCGTGTGCCAGGCACGTGCCTGTGCGTGGGTGGCGCGTGAGGGCGCGTGAGGGGTCAAAAAATAATTCTAAAAATATGAGGATGTTTCTGAGATTGTGTAGATCACTTTGGTATATTCAAACACCCCAATTAAGCATTGTATGAGAAGTTATTTCCTAGTTTTGTTTATGTGCTTTAAAATAACGTTATTATAGTTGTTTCTCACATAGGCGAGACCTATCCGGAGGATGAGTGTAGCCAGGCTAGGCACGGAGGTTACGATCCGTCTACATACCAGTGAGTGGGCTTTTGGTTTTCCGTATATACCTATATGCTAAGTATTTTTCCCAGAATATGCATTTTAAATGATTTTATCAATGAATTGCCATGCCAATATACTTATGCTATTGAATATGCATTATGAATTGTATATGCATGATTGTCGACGTTGCGGGCGCTCAAGTAAGTTCCAGGTAAGTTTATGTGTTGTTGTTAAAGAGTTGTGTTATGAGGTTTATGATGAGATGCATCGAGAGCTCATTAACCTGCACCCCGGTGTTAGTGCTCCCGCCCAGGGTTAGGGGCATAATCTTTCACGTGATGTTCACCTCCCGCACCACACACTCATCTTGGATCCAAGTTAGGTGCACAATCATGTCGTATAGACCACTTTCAGTGGGTTCGACTCGTAGGTGACCCGCGATCATTCGCACAGTCTTCACGTGATTGTAGCACTAGAGCGTATTGTTTTACACCTAGTCCTGTCGTATAGACCACTATAAGTGGGTTCGACTCGTGTGCAGGCATGATTTATGAGCTAGAGTTCAGATGATGAGATATTGCAGTTATTATTGCATTTGGATTACTTACCTGATGATTTGGTTTATACGGCATGGCATATTCATGATTCGTTTACATATTTTGACGATGATGATTTCAGTTGAGATTTAGTATATGTATATGCTATTTTCTGGGAAAGTATACAGGTTTTACGGCGAGGGGTTATAACTATTGTTTATGAAATGATTTTCGAAAAGCATTGTTTTTGCCCACTCATTCTTTTGTTTTGCGCCCCTCCAGGTTTTAGGTAGCTTTGTTGGTGGCTCACGAGGATACAAAGGAGGTTCTGACAGTCCATCACATATGTAGGATCACCTTTGGGTGTTACTTAATTAAGTACTTCTTATGCTTGACTGCACCTAGACTATTTATGCTCTGAATGTGTATTCACACTTATTTCCATTCTAGCACTCCTTGAAGTTTGGCTTTTATTCATTCGTAATTCTATCTTATTATTGCTTCCGCACTGTGCACGCGGCTACGTCATACTCACGTGACGGCCAGCATGCCTCGATCTCGGTCGGGGTGTGTCAGTAAGAGAACAAAATGATATGTTTTTATCATTTAACCGTAAGACATGGAGAGTTAATTTTCTCACACAATTTTTAGTTTTTCACACCTCTATTTATCTTTTTTTTTTTAACAGACGATATTATCTACACTAAGAAGGTAGGGGAGTGAGCTAAGCCTTACAATGAGTTAGCAATAATGTGGTTCAAATTTTCCTTTGATGAAAATCAAACATAAAACCTCTCACTTATAATTGAAGAGAAATGCCACTAAACTCTTTATCTTTGACAACAGTAATCAAACAAAATAAGAAGAAAAAAAAAACTAATAGAAGTGCGTAGGAGAACAAAAATCTACATTTTATTATTTCCTTAAAACAAGAGTTCACATGGCTTGAGAAAACACAAAAGCAAGTAAATGAACTTAACTAAAAGCTTTTTCTAGGTGAAGTCCATCTGATCAAATGATTGACACATTTGATTGAGACTGAAGGAAGGGAAGAAGGATGCCGAACTATGGTTGATGAGGGCAAGGGTGGCCCATGATAATGCCACTTTATAGAATATTAATGCATGATAGATTTCATCACTTGAGTTACATGCATGCATGTCAAACAGATGGATAACTAAGAATAATATGATCGTGACACATTTATTTAGAACTCTTTCCAAAATTTTATTTATTTTTCTCACATTTTAGATTTTAGAGATTGTTGTAATTTATCAAAATAAAATGAAAACTTCCTCTAATTTCATATTCAATTACTTTATGAGATGTTTATTTACTTTACTATAAGTATTAAACATATGCATTTGTAGATTGATAATCATATCATTTTCAATTTTAGTTTTGTTCAAAAAAAAAATGCACATGAGAAGGGAGAAACGAAGAAAAGTAGAGGAAAGATGCTGAAAGCACATTTTAGTTGTTTTACTTTCAAGTTTTTGTTTCATACTCTTCTTCCTCTTTCCTAAACACACCTTAATATCTAGCAGAAAAGAAAAAAAAACACATTAAAACCTACAAATGCAACAGTTAAGATGAGACTTAAAGTTTGGAATTTAATTATTATTAATCTTAATTTTCAAAAATTAATATTAAACTTGTTAGGTTGGAGGGTAAAATTTTTTGTCTAATGGATTTTTTTGTTGTTGTCATAGTATGGGCAAGAACTAGTATAATAGAATATCATGAAATTAAAAAGAATGAAAAATTGGCTTTGGCCAAGAAATTTTCTTCATCCTTAACCTTTTCCTGGAGAAAAGCAAATAATAAATTTAATACCAAAAGAAAAAAAAATATATATATATTTGTTACGAAGACATACATGCATAATTTATGTTGCAACTTGCATGCAAATTTAATTTTCTTTTAGGACATGACATAAAGATTGAAAAACAAAGTGGGTCGAAACAGAAATATGGAAAGGTTCAAGACATGACCTACAAGTACAATGATTACGCATTTGGTTTTCCCATATCTGTTGTCAGAAAAATTATCAAAAAAAAAACACAATTAAATCATATAATACGACCGCTACGTACGTATGACTCTACCCTGAACGACACAGATTCTGGGCGTTTTCTTGACACCTCTCATCCAACCACGTCCGTTGTTCATCGAGCCATAGATCCTGCCCAGCTTCCCAATCCCAAGGCTGCCCAGTGCCATGTCCTGCGCTGCATGCCAGCATGCCATTGTTGCCAAACGGCAGAGGCTGTTGAAATTGACACCCACTGTCTGACCTAACCTTAGAAACATTTCGTAATTGCCAAACTAACCCCTCTTTTTTTTTTTCTTTTTTTTTTTTTTTTTTTTAACAAACGATATCATTTCCACTAATGAGTAGGAGAGTGAGTTAAACCTTACAGTGAGCTATAATAATGTTGTTCAAATTCGCATTTGGAGAGAATCGAACCTAAAACATTTCACTGAGAAGTGAATAGAAATACATTAGATTGTAGTACTAAGTGGTACAAAACCAGCCGAAGACGATTTTAAAATCCATGTTATTTTTAAAATTGAGCTAGCATAAATTTTATCGTGCTTCAAGTGTATGTCATATAATGAAGGACTAAACGTGTGGTTAATGATCTAATAATCAAGAGTTTATGTTGATATCATACTCCAATGCAGAGCAGAAGAACTCGTAAAGATGAGGTTGTTGGATGAACTATGAAGTTAAGTTAGAATTATTGAATTTCGTTGTGTTTTTTTTCATCTTGTAAGCCAAACAATGTGGGTTATTGACACACCCCGACCAAGATCGAGGCATGCTGGCCGTCACGTGAAGGTGACGTAGCCATGCGCACAGTGCGGAAGCATTAAAATAAGAAGAGATACGAATGAATCAGAACCAAATTCAAGAAGTGTTAGGACCGAAATAAGTGCGATTACACATTCAGAGCATATAAGTCTAGGTGCAGTCAATGCATAAGAAATACTAAAGTAGTTAACACCCGAAGGTGGTCCTACATGGGTGATGTCTGTCAGAATCTCCGTTATGTCCTCGTGAGCCACCAACAAAACTACCTAATACCTGGAGGGGCGCAAAACAAAAGCGTGAGTGGGCAAAAACAAAGCTTTTCTAAAATCATTTCAAAAACAATCTTTATAACCCCTCGCCGTAAAACCTGTATACTTTCCCAGAAAATAGTATATACATATACTCAAACTCATCTGAAAACATCATCTTTAAAATATGCATCAACTCATAAACATGCCATGCCATGCCAATCAGATCATAAGGTAAGTGAATCATATGCAATAATCACTGTAACAGCTTGTCAGCTAATCTCTAGCTCATAAATCATGTCTGCACACGAGTCGAACCGACTTATAGTGGTCTATATGATAGGACTGTGTGTAAAATAATACGCTCTAGTGCTACAATCACGTGAAGACTGTGCGAATGATCGCGGGTCACCTACGAGTCGAACCCACTGAAAGTGGTATATACGACAGGACTATGCACCTAACTTGGATCCAAGATGAGCGTATGGTGCGGGAGGTGAACATCACGTGAAAGACTAGCCCCTAACTCTGGGCAGGAGCACTAACACCGGGGTGCAGGTTAATGAGCTCTCACTGCATCTCATCATACTCTTCATAACTCAACTTGTATTTAACCACACATAATCTTACCTGATACTTACCTGAGCGTCCACAGCACCAACAATCATGCACATACAATTTTATGATACATAACCATTTCAGGATGCATAACCCTTTCATGATGCATAACCATTTCATGATGCATAACCATTTCATTATTTAGGTATTGGCATGGCATTCCATTTATAAAAGCATTTAAAATGCACTTTCTGGGAAAAACACATAGTATATAGGTATATACGGAAAACAAAAGCCCACTCACTGGTAAGTAGAAGGATCGTAGCCCCCTTGCCTAACCTGGCTACGCTCGTCCTCCGGATAGGTCTCGCCTATGTGAGAAACAACTATAGAAACGCTATTTTACGCAGATAGACAAAACTAGTTAATAACTTCTCATACAATGCTCAAATGGGGTGTTTTAATATACCAACATGATCTACACAACCTCACAAAACATCCCCATATTTTTAGAATAATTTTCCGATCACCTACGCGCCCTCACGATCCGGCCAAGGCACGGCCAGACGCGCCCCCACGCGAGGCCACGTGCCTGGCACACTGACGGCGTCAGTTAACGCCATCAGGAATATTCCGTTAAAACTAACGGATTCCGTTAAACTTAACTAACGCTGTTGGAATATTCCGTCCGACTAACGGAATATTCCGTCCGACTAACGGAATATTCCGTCTTCGTCTACCTCAGAACTCCGACGACCGTCGCCGTCGCCGGAAACTGGGAAAACCTGCAACTCGTCCTAACTCACTTAATTTTGCACCATTTTCCAAGAAATTTGTACTAAAACGAAGATCTCACAAAGATGAACAAGATCATACCTGTCTCGACCCCCAACTCGCCGAGGATTCGTCGGAAAAAGCCTCGATAATTCCGGCCAAAATAGAAACTTCCCATTCTCACGATCCTGACGTCCAAATCTTTCCAATGAAGCACTCCAAGCTTCGTAAGGACCTCACCAAGCTTCTTATAAGCTTGAAAATCCCTAAAAATCGAAGATTAAAGATTGCATGAACAGTGACCTTTACGGGGAGTATGGTTTTGACGTGAAATCGACAGTGTTCTTACCTGAAAGTGGTACCAATTGACTCGTATGATCCTTAGGAATACAATGGTGTGCTTCACACCCTTGATCTGCGAGGTTTTAGGTTGGTGTGTGTGTGTCCGTACACTTTCAAGGAAGAGAGAGAGTGAGTCCGAGAGAAGGAGAGAGAAGAGGGAGATAATGTGTTGTTTTCTGTCTTTGGTGTGTGTGTGTGTGTGATCTCACACTTCCAACCAATCAAACAACAACTAACTTTAGTTTCTAATTGGTCTTTAACAAAAACTAAAGTAAACCCTAACTAAACTTATCTAATAGGTTCCCAAAAAAATAGGAAACCATGCCATTGGTCCAAAACTCCAAACTTTTGGGCTTTTAACTTAGCCCAAATGAAATAAAACCCAACGCTCAAGGGTAAACATGTCCTTTCATAAATTCGAGGAAAACAATATGTACAAATTCGGGACAGGTTGTCACAGTTATTGTCACATCCCCGCCCAGGCCCCCACCATAACCCGGGCCCGCTCCACCACCGTAGCACGATATTGTCCGCTTTAGGCCCCGACTACGCCCTCACGGTTTTGTTTCTGGGAACTCACACGAGAACTTCCCAGTGGGTCACCCATCATGGGAGTGCTCTCGCGCACTACTCGCTTAACTTCGGAGTTCTCATGGAACCCAAAGCCAGTGAGCTCCCAAAAGGCCTCGTACTAGGTTGAATGAAACCCTTATCAACCAATTCTTGCAACTGAATTTTCAATTCCCTCAACTGAGCAAGAGCCATTCTAACGTGACGGCCAACATGCCTCGATCTCGGTTGGGGTGTGTCAGTTATACAGTTATACTCACCTTGTTTAATTTGACAACTTGAAAATTCATTATGAAGAAATATGGAATTATTATATACCAAAATTAGCAAGTGGGTTCTTGACGTCTGGGCAGTATAATTTTTTGCAGAGGAAATTGAAATGGGGGTGAAATTGTACATGGGGCCTAATTTGCAATTTTGCCTTATTAGGGTTTCTTTGGAAAACTATCATATATTATTAAGCACATGTTGAAGTGATTATATAGTAAACATGCTTTTTTTTTTGGGTGAATAGTAAACATGCTTTACAAGCCAAATTAAAGTGGGACTTGTATTAGGATGGGATAAGTAATTCAGGATTTTCTACACTAACAATCTAATGGCTGATTTTGCATAGGTCATACTCATAATTTGCCATAATGTCTAATTGTTATGCTAAGAACAATTACTCATGCAGGTGAATGTTGATTGTCAAGTTGTCAACTGTTAATGTATTGTAAAATTTACATGTATCAACAGCTGACAGTTACTCATACACACGTAAACAATTGTTCCTAGCATTCTATACCGCTTTCTCATAAGTCGTATTTAACTCCATCTTCCTTTGATTAAAAACACAAGCTAATGTGGTGTTTATAACATGTCTATAGGCAAATGAGCCTTAAGTTTATGATTAAACCTTAAACCAAGATAGGCATGCAGAATAAATATGGAAACATTTTCAAAGGCTTTCATTGAGAAACAAAGATTCTGGTGATTAAACTCTTGTGTTGCATTGGGTGGGTTGGTTAGGTTAGACTCCAAATTATTGATCAACCCAATAGTTTTCAGGTTGACATTGTTTTAACCCATTGCCAGCCAAGAAAATGGGCAAACTCACTCACTCAAACTGTTATTAGTCAGGTTTCACAGGTTGAAATTAATTGCTTTCTTTCTTAATCTTAATATGTGTATGAGTGACAAATAATTAAAAAGGTTGATTATATTTAAGACCAATTTCGTAGTCGATCATTAGGTTTAATTTTGAATATTTTGCTTATAAATTTAGGTCCGTTGACTTTAATCCAGCTAAGCAATTTTTCTATTTTATAATGATGGGTCAACCTATATTTAAGGAGGTGCTTTTACAATATTTTTTCTAAGTCATATTTTATTCTTTATTTGTTTTGAGGCCTTATATTATATACAAAGCAAGTTTATTGGCATTATCATTCATAATTGGGTTTTTATCATCAATGGTCCTTGAGATTGATCAAACTCATCATTTTGGTCCCCTCACTTTCAAAATCAATCAATGTTGTCCATGACATTCACCAACACACATCAATTTGGTCATTCCATTTAGATTCCGTCAAATATTTCTGTTAATTTGTATATGGGACCCACAAAGCCAATAAAATGGTGACATGTGTATTACACAAAAGAAGGTTTTTATCACAAATGGTCATTGACATTGATCAAACTCCTCATTCTGGTCCATGAGTTTCAAAAATCAATAAATTTGGTCTCTGACGTTCACTATCGCACATCAATAGAGTCCTTCCATTAAAATTTCGTCAATATTTTTTGTTAGTGTGCTGATGCGATTCCACTAGTCCAATCATATGGCGCCAAGTGGATTAACTATAAGAAACTAATTTTTTTAGGGTGAATCAACTAACGAATATTCCACGCTGACATTTATCTTGCATCCACAATCCCGATTGAAAAATAAGATTCAATCTAAATTCGATAAAATAAAATCCAAATTCAATTCAAATTTGATAGGATTATAACCAACTAGAGAGAATGAGAAGTGAGTTCATGGAGGACAAGATGATGATGTCTTTTTTTTTTCCTTTTAGTTTTTATTTTTAATTTCTTATAGTACTTTTAGTTTTAAATCTTAAAAAATATTTTTTCATAGTTAATCCATATGGCGCCATATGATTGGATCAGTGGGACCATATTATCATACTAACAAAAAATAATGACCGGAATTTTAATGGAATGACTAAATTGATGTGCAGTACTTAAAGTCAGGGACAAAATTTATTGACTTTTGAAACTCAGGGACCAGAATGAGGAGTTTGATCAATGTCAGAGACTATTTGTGATAAAAACCTTCTTTTATGTAATACATGTGTCACCATTTTATTGGCTCTGTGGGTCTCAGATGCAAACTAACAGAAATATTTGACGGAATCTAAACAGAAGGACCAAATTGATGCGCGATGGTGAATGTCAGGAACGACATTGATTGATTTTGAAAGTGAGGGACCAAAATGATGAGTTTGGTCAATCTCAGTGACTATTTATGATAAAAAAAACCCTTCATAATTCATATAGACATAACAAACAGGATCTATGTATCTACTAGCTAATTCACAACATTATCAATACACATTTATTAACAAATTACTCTTTCCATTTTTTCAGTTGCTAAATTATCGTTTTACTGAAGAGCCAAATTTGTTTTGTACCTTGGTGATGTTGTAAGTCTATAAGAAATTACTTTTTATTATAGTCTTAAATGTATTCATATTCCTCGCATAACCACGGTTCGTGTAAACATTATTACCGTTCATACATGTTCTTCGCCCTAAAAGACCTAAACATTGCCAGTCTATCGGCATCAAATGGTCTAACGGCATATGACTCAGATGTACACCATATAAGAATGAGAACATAACTATGAAGCCACATGAAGACATCATCCACAGTTAATTAAAAAAGAAAACTAATTTACGCATCACTTCTCTAATGTCATGGTTAATAATAGCACTATAAAATTCAGAGAATAGAATGGACAATCTACCTACGACTCTGAGTTACGAAGTATCATTAAAAGAATGGTGAAGTGCCGATTTAGTCCATGAACTATCACTTCAGTAAAAATTAGGTTCATTAATTATTTTTTCAGTAAAATAAGTCCATAAATTCATTAAAATTGACTAATTTCATCTCTACTATCTATTCGAAGTTATTTTATCCAATTTTTTGTCAACTTAAGTCATTTGACACACTTTTGAGTGTAATATAGTCATTTTCTAGCCTATAAAGCCTTAACATTTCATATATGTTACAAATCTAACATCTAATTTACCCTCTAATGTTAACTCCATACACTATTTCTTTATGAAAAATTACCAATCAACCCCCCAATGTATATCACATGCAATTAACGTAACTTAAATTGACGAAAAATTGAAAATATTAGCTTCGAATATAATATTAGGGATATAATTGGTAGATTTTCATAATTCAATGACTGATTTTTTTTGAAAAAAAAAATAGTTTAAGTGTCTAATCTTCACTCAAGTGATAATTAAAAGACTAAATTGACAATTTACCCTTAAAAAAAACAGTTCAATTACATTGAGCACTAGAATAATTTTTTTTCTCCACTAGTAAAAACATAAGTAATTATTGGCAAACCCAAAAAAAAAAAAAAAAAACATAAGTACATCTTATTTATCCACGTTAATTTTGTTTTCCACACGTTAATTTTGTTTGGTGACATGACATCAAGTAAATAGTCCCACTTAGTTTTCAAAAGTTTGTACTTTTAATTCCAATGATCTCAAAAGTCCAGTCACTTGACTCACTCCTCCTAATAAAAGAGAAAAGAGATGCCTTTTTCATTGTTACCATCTAAAACATCAAAAAAGAAAGCAAAAGTTGGGGGAATACAAATAAGTAGTGTCACATTTGTTAGTGGGTTAGGCAAGTGAACATATGTACAATACAAGCTCCAATGCATCATATCCCCATCATTATTATATCAAATGTTTGTGCCCTAATTTTTTTTTTACTTTTCGGGTGACAATTATGCTGATGCTTTTTTTGCAACATGCAAATTACTTTTAGTTATTATCTTGACATTCAAGAAATTTAGCCTTTATTTTTATTCTAATTTTTTTTAAAACAAATACGTACATAATGACAAATATGTCATATGCAACAAATAGATTAGACATGCCAATTAAAAGAAACATTAAAATTTCGCAATTACAAACTCTTCATGAATACGAATACAAATCAATCCTAGTCACGGAAGATACACATCCAATAAACATGAAAGATAACACCAACGAGGATTAAACTTTGCAAATTGTAGAACTACAACAAATGCACCACAAGGAAAGAATGCATCACTCTCGAATGTGTGTAAAACCACCACCCGCTAACCAAAGATTCAAGTTTGAGTAGTAAGCCATAACCGCTATAAAGTCTCTTCTCGACAAAGCTGGAGAGCGAGCAAACCACAAAGACTCTTGTCGCAAAAACGAAAGGGTGATCACAACCAAGAAATGAAGATAGTTAGAAGATAGGACAAATTGGAAAGGGAAGAGAGGATAAAGATAATATTGCCACCGACTATTTGAGTTAAAATCCTTCCCACCCAATAATCGAATTCCATACTAATTTAATGAATAACGAGTTTTATACCAATTTATTTTTTATTTTTAGTGTAAATATATCGTTATTGTTGTAGGCATAATTTACTGAAGCAATTATGGAGGCCAAAAGAGAGAGAGGGTGCGGCAAGATTGAGAGAGAAGAGAGAGATGTGTAATTGTGGGTGTGTGTTATCTCACCCCATTGTGCCTTTATTTATAGTAGTAGGGAAGGGTAATTACTTACCCTTTAGGATTACAACATTTAATAGGTAATCTACTCCTAATAGGAATATAAGATACATTCCCATATTTACTAGGATTTACACAATCACATTCCTATTCCAATGGGACTGCAACACTCCCCCTTGAGTGTGTAAATACTCAAGTGAATGGCGCATCAGGTCTTCAGTGATGAAGCAGGTAAAGTTGATGAAGTCATCGGCACAACGGGTGATCGCGAGTCTCAAATTTACTTTGAAGTATGCATGTGTAAAAACTCACAAAAACCTCGCTATGGTAAAACCCAAGGAATGGGGAAAACCCATAGACTAAGGGAAAAGTAAGAAAATATGCATAATGTCTTAAACAAACGTCAAACTGGACGAGTGTAGTGAACTCAACGGAGTATGATCATCCCAGGATGGGTGCCTCATTAAAACCTCGTTAGGTAGCAAAAACCCAGTGGGAAAAATGCTCCTAATCGTAGGAAAAAGAGTACATTAAGATCATGTGAGTATGCTTCTGGATACTCCCCCTGAGTTAGACATAACTTCTAAATAAGAGAACTACAAGCGATTCAATTCAGATAATTTGCGCATACCGATTCCTTGGACAAACTTCTGGAAGGTTGACTTCGGCAGTGACGTCATGTAGAGGTCGGCAAGGTTGTCTGGGATCGGCTTGCATGACTTCAAATCTCCTGATGCTTTGCTGATGTAGATGTAGACGCAATATGTCTTGGCGTTGGCTTCGTTGATGTATCATGGCTTAGTCTGGTTGATACATGCGGCATAGTCTTCATGGATCGTCGTTGGGACTCAACGATGGATGAAAACACAGCAAGTACTTTGAATATGCTCAACAAGAACTCATAACCATGTCTCACGTGTGGCGTAGTGAAGTGAGGTGAGTCTTGGAATGATTCAAAGATTTCGCAACTAAGGTCATATCGTGAACCTCCAAGATATTGCGATATCCCTAATGGTAAAGACATAACCATTCGGGGATTTTGCCTTGTGCAGGTTTGATAAGTAACATGCGTCAGCATAACAAACAAGGCAAGCATCATTTCGAGGATCAGGGGGGTTGGATCCGCTCGAGATGCGTTGGGATTTGCTTTGCCCAAATTCGTAGTACCTTCAGGGAACGTCTTTAATACCAATTCAGTGGTTGCGTGTAGGCGCGGTGCTGCATCTTTACCAAGATCAACAGCGAAGGAGATGTCCTGTCTAAATGCAATGAGATAAGTACAACGAAGCGCAAAGTTGAACTTAGATATGGAATTTCGGATTCCACAGCCTCTTCTAGAGTCTCATTTGCATATAACGTATGGACGATCAAAGGTATACTCAAAGGTGACACATTCAGAGTGTAGTTCGACTGGTAGACCAAAATACCGTCAGACCAATGCTTGAACTTCAAGTCAAGGCACAAACGAGTTTTCCTAAGATCCTTCATCTCAAATTCCATCTTCAGGTGCGAGGCAGTTTTCTCATGCTCTTCCAGAGTCTTAGTGAGATTCGTGTTAACGAGATAAACTGTAACTCTAGCAATTTGGAATAAGACTTCATAGTTTAACACGCAAGGGCATAATTCATATCCCTGACTGATCAAATTATCACGTAGACGGGTATACCACATCCTTTGGATTTTTCAATCCATAAGTGAACGCCTCAAAACGAGTTAAGAGGGTGTTCCGTGGTTTTGGAACTATTTGAGTCAGTCCATGTAATTCTTCGGGAACTTACATGTCAATCTCCGTATCTATATCCCCATGGAGAAATAGTAACCACATTTCGTAATGCTGCTATCAATCACAAGACGTTTGAGAGAAACCTTGCGCCGTAAGGCGTGCATCATATCGCACTATTTCATTCATCTCATAACGCTTCCTTTCCCACTTGTAACATAACAGGGTTACCTTGGGCAGTGTAGGAACGACAGGTCCAATACACACTTTGGTAAGGAATTTGACCTGGATTGTAATTCCACTTGTCCAATCAGTTCTACGTTGTCACTTAATCAACGGAACACGGTTCGATATCGTCGCTTTTCATTTATGTCGGTAGCTACCATATAAGTGAAAACATCATCGATGATAATCTCATTTCAATTCCATTTAGCTCACCCAAACTAGTATACTGGACCAAGAACTTCATGTCTTGGGAGTAATCCGGATTAATCTCATGAGATGGAAATGATTTGAGACAGCGATCGAGTTCAGATTCAATGTTGTGCCGTGTCTTCCTCTTCCAGGGAAGTGAATCCTACGAACCGAATGATCTGTCGTGCTCCAGGCCAAGACAGATTGATTGGCTATCCGCCAGTGTATCGGACCGTCCAACAGGGGCGTCCAAACCGTCCAACAGGGGCGGCACACCCTCCAGGGATGTTGACTCGACGTCCGTTAAGTACGTCTATCCTTGCAGGCATGTTTGCAGCTGGTATATGATCTCGTCACTTTAGCTAGATCAGAGGAATGCGTCTGGAGCAATATTCTGAAATCTAGAAATCATCGCACTTGCTTATCACACTTGTACGGTATGGGGATCGAGATGAGACATAGTGGGCAACGTCCACGCAAATTCGCGCCGTTCTACAGGAACGTTGACGTTCTTATCTCCCCCTAACGGCGGGAAGACTGTCTCATTAAAGTGACAACCCGCAAATGAGCGGTAAAGAGATCGCGTGCAAGGGCTCGAAAAGAGCTAGTGTGAAGGAGAATCATGATCGACAAAAGATACACATCCTTCTTTGAGGACCCATGGTGGTACGTTGCGGCGGCGCAACTTGGCACATGGAATGCGCACCCAAATGCGTAAATACGAAAATCGTCAGGTTCGTACCCAGTAACCAACTGTAACGTCATATAGGTTGGGTGGCAATGGGCCTCAAGGCGGACCAATCATCACTGCGTACAAGGATTGCATAGCCCTAGGCAGAAACCAAAAACTTGGTACGTTTACCAAAATTCGGGGGATCATTTAAATTGCGCTTTATGATCACTTAGGCGAGGCTATTTGGGGTGAACATGGGAATTCGATGTTCAATTATAAACCCAAAACGACATGCAATACTTTATCGAAAACTGTCGATGTAAACTCTCTGACATTATCCAGTCTCCCGGACCTTAGGGGATAAGTAGGGTGGTGAGCCCTTAATCGGCCAGAGGGTTTAGCAGTAATGTGTGTGGACAAACATGTGACCAGTTTGTCGATTCATCAACCAAAACCATAAGTCTTTATATGGTCCGCATTTTGGTTGGATTAGTCCACGTATATTCCCTTGAATCCACTGTGAAAAGAGAGTCGTTTCGTATCTTTGCAAGGGATGATTTATAAAATCGAATTTCCCTAATGAGCATGCTTGGCAAAGTGTGCTTGTAGGCACAATATCCTTACTTCGGGTAAGGAGATGCATCGGAGCATCGTTGGTCGACCTAAGTGTCCCAAAAGGTCGTGCCAAAGCAAGTAAACTGCTCAATCACCTAGCCCTAGGCCGGTCACATATGGCATGTGCCCCAGTTGGGGGACAACCCATTGGCCCCAAATCAAAGCTTCAGGCTCATTTTTGGTGGTGGTGCAAAGATATTTCACTCTATTTTCTTCAGTGGTTTCATTTATGATCATTGTCAACTCGAATATCCTTAAAAACTCAACGTCAGGGAGAATTTAAGGTCCCTTAAATGGTGATTCAGTACCATTCATACAACGAGGAGCGTGCCATTGCTCTTAATCAGGTTGGATAGACCTGAAGTCGTTGTTAGAGATGTGATTTAGGTGTAAAGTTAGTGTGCGTAGTACGCATTCATCCAGACAACTAACTTTCCCACATTCCAACCTAATCACGTGTTTAATTGAATCGGTCACATGTACTAAGAAACATGATTCAATTAACTCATATTCGAGGACAATATCAATAAGATTATCCATAAGTAAAACATACATCAAACTTGAATCCAAGAACATGGAAAAATGTTCACAAAGTAAGCAAAGCTACTAGGTGGATTCGGCCAAAAGGCCATCCATGTCAAAATTTTGCACTTCCAACGATGTTTGGTGGAGCAAAATTAGTCTCACATATTGACTACTAGAATGGTACTCCTTAACAATATTGGTAGGGGCACGAACAGGTGCATAACCAATAATCTATTCCATCGGGACGGAAATAGATTCTGCAGGGTTAAGGTTGGGAATACTATCCCTTATTCTTGAAGTTTTTAGGTCTTAGGTACCAAGGATCATGCTTCGGGCATGATGCCACACCTTGGCAGGCCCTGATTCTACCATATGTTTGTAAAAACAAACTCAAAATTGGATTATGAGATGGACAGACCCAAACTTAGGTTCAGTAGGCTTTGACCGAACTGGGTTGAGCTATATGGTAGACTCCAGTCGAACTGGGTCCATACCTTT
This sequence comes from Cotoneaster glaucophyllus, assembly GCA_036320875.1. Lineage (NCBI taxonomy): Eukaryota > Viridiplantae > Streptophyta > Magnoliopsida > Rosales > Rosaceae > Cotoneaster > Cotoneaster glaucophyllus. Next base: position 28,824,015 of record CM070066.1, on the reverse strand, counting down.
CTCTCGTTTATGGTAGTAATCAGATCCGAGAATTTGGTAAACTTCCGCTTTCTACACTGCTGCTTCAAGAGCGAGTTAGAGACATGGAAGGACGAGAAAAGTATTCTCCAGTCAAAATTCAATCGAATTTATAAACTTCAGAATTGTACTCATTCATGGATGTAATCATGGTGTGCTTCAGGCAATGTCTTTCATGATTAGACAGTCCGTAGGTGCGAGCCAAAGAGCCATGGAATCCTCGATCGGGAGGTCTTTCCATTTGTAATGCTTCGGGCATAAGTCTTCGAATGAAGATCATGGCGGAGGCTTATTCAGCTCTTCCATGCCATTAGTGGCTTCAATGGTTTCTCAGCTTCTTAATAGTCAATGGGAGATTCACGTCTTTGTGCCCCACATTAAGTGGTTTCTATGGGAAACATCCAAATCAGGAAAATCGAACTTGTGACGGTTCAACAATCCACTGAATTGGAGGGAACAAGATTGTGATTGGTGCTATGGGAATGAAAACATCCATATGCATCAACATTTGATGTCTTAAGACATGGTTTTCATGAAAATCGTCGGGTTTTTATGGGTGTATTGTTTTATGAAAACTTCGGGTTTTTATGGGTGTATTGTTTTATGAAAACTTCGGGTTTCAAAGGCACTAAATTCGAAACTACAGGTTCGATTTAGTTTATGAACATGTAGTTCATAAAAGAGAGGTTCTTGCAAGAAACACATAATGCAATATACTAACTTAGTGTAGTGGATTTGAGTTGTCTTCGGGAACTCAAGTGTGAGAGCTTCGTTACTACGAAAGTATGTGACGGTTCAAAGTATAAAGAGAAATTATTGAATCGTTAATGTCCAAAAGTGATCTTCAGGTCAAGAATTTTGGATTCATTATCAGATTAATGGACTGCATGTCACTTTTAATTAATTCAATAAATCGGGCCATACATGGTTGATTGTAGAAGCAAAATAATATTAGTATAATATTATTGGATCGAAATCAAAGCTCCAAAAATAATTTGGGCTTGTGCCGTGGGGTGTGGGAAGGCACGGGGTGCCTTAAGAGGTCACGGCAGGGCCTGGGGAAAGGCCTGGGAGCATGGCTGCAGGCCACGGGGGAAAGGGGGCTTCCAGCCGAAGCTGGGTGCAAAAGGCCCAGTCCGAGGGCTGGCATGATGCAGGTTGCGCGGGAGGCCCAGCGAAGCTGGCCATGCGTGCGTGTGTGCATACTTGTGCCTCGCGTGAAGGAGCCCAGCCAAAGAAAAGCTGGCGTTTGTGCGAGCAATGCCCAGCCGAAGGCTGGCAGATGGATGCGGGCCAGTGTGGCCGAGGGCTGCAGGCCCAGTGACGGAAGCAAAGCATGCCGAGGCCTGCTGTTGCTTGCGCGGCGCAGGAAGGGTGCAGTGCACCCATTCCTATTTTCCCCTTCTTTTTTTTCAATTCCCTTAGGGTTTTAGGAAAAAACCCTAACTTGCTTCTAATTTATTTTTATACTTTGACTCACAAATTCCACATAACAATTTAATTGTGTGATGCATGAAACAAATATATATATGAATTTGTGAATATATATATCGGAAGGAAAATGTAAACATAGGGGGTTCATGCATCATGGGGAATGTTTTCATGCTTCATGGGTCGTTTCAAATATCTTACTTTATTTTAAGCGTACCTGAGTAGCAGAAAACAACAAAAGCCTTTGAATTTGTAGAAGTTCATTCGCAGAAAGCCGGAATAGCATCTCCAATGCGTTGTATCACGTTCAACATAGAAAAATTAAATTGAATCAATAACATGTATATCAATTTAAAATAATAATAAATTAATCATACAAAGAATGATCAAAACGTAATACTCCCCTGATTGAAGATCAAACTCTCTTTAGCGCAGCGTCAAGAGCGTGCTGATAACGTGTTGTAGGTATAATTTACTGAAGCAATTATGGAGGCCAAAAGAGAGAGAGGGTGCGGCAAGATTGAGAGAGAAGAGAGAGATGTGTAATTGTGGGTGTGTGTTATCTCACCCCATTGTGCCTTTATTTATAGTAGTAGGGAAGGGTAATTACTTACCCTTTAGGATTACAACATTTAATAGGTAATCTACTCCTAATAGGAATATAAGATACATTCCCATATTTACTAGGATTTACACAATCACATTCCTGTTCCAATGGGACTGCAACAGTTATAGATTTCTTAATTTTTATCTCCAAATAGTTTATGCAAATTTGATCAGTAAATCTGACATTTGCCCTCTTGATATTTGTATACATATGTACTGGTCTGGAGATCTTTGAAAAGAAATAAAATTTCAACCCCACCGCTTGAACAAAATAACAGTCAAAATTATGCAAAAAGAGAATATGATGATAGTGACAAATGTGCAATACCACAACAATATGGGAAACAACTATAAATACATAAAGATGGCAGGACCACCAGTGCAAAAATCACAATTAGTTGGCCGAAAACGACAAATACAGTGATATGGGCACCTAATGCTTACTGGTGCACCACATACATTTAAGAAGGAAAAATAAAATAAAAAATAGCAAAAATATAGAATAGAAGGTTAGGACAAAATATAGAAATAGAAAAAATAAAGAGGAAAAGAATAGAATATGATTATATGGTGGATATTGCAGCAAACCCAGACCTTCCATGCTCAGAGGATGAGAGAGACAGCCATAGAGGTTCAAGTTAGATAGAAATATCATTTGTTCTTTTTAGAGAGAGAGAGAGAGAGATTAGATGGTGGGAGAGGAGGATATGGGGAGGGTTTAAGAGAGGTTTTTAGGTTCACCAACTGGTGGTTAGAGATTGAGCTCCTTAACCAAACACTTGATCTTCACCATCCAAACCAATTAAGCAAAGGCCATTAGCCCTTGAATTCAATTGTTGAATTGAAGAAGAAGCAAGTAGTAAAGCCAATGACTTTTCCCAACTGGGTTTCAGGCAAAAGCACTTATTAGAAAAGCAGAGTTGCCCACCAAAGCCATGAACAACCCCCCAAACCCCATTTCTGGAAATAGAAAGAAAAGTCATCATTTTTCTTGAGCAGCAGTAGAAACTGAAAAAACTTGTTTCTCTCTGTGAGTGTCTGACGTGGTTGAATTTGTTTCAGTGATGGATGGAGAATATCTATGATTGCAAAAAAGCAAAAAAAAAAAAAAAAAGTGAAATTCATATCTCTCAATTATTTTCCAACACACAAAAGTTTTTTTTTCTGTCTTTTTTGTGTTGTTAAATAAATATACTTGTTGTTGTTGGGATCGGAAAGTTTGGTTCTGAGACGATCGGGTGATGTTCTCTAAGACTTTTCTGTTCCCCACACAACCCACAGCTCTTAAGGGTTTCCAGGTGTTTTTTTATCTTCCATTTTTTATTTATTTTTACTTTAACTATCTTTTAGCTGCTCTCTGTCTGTCTCACTCATGAATTTATCCTTTTCTTCGGTTCCGTTGTTCTCTCTCTTTCTTTCTGTTTGTTAAAATGATGATCCATTAATTGCTTTTTTGGAAGTACACAGTGTTAGTAGATTTATTTTTATTGTTCTTATCATCAATTTATCTAGAAAGACTGTTCTTATATGTTTAATTTTTCCTTCTGTTGGATTGATTTCTGAATTCTGATTCTGTTTGCATGTATCGATAATATATATCTATATATATATATATATAGAGAGAGAGAGAGAGAGAGAGAGAGAGAGAGAGAGAGAGAGAGATATATGTTCATTCTTTTCAAGAGGTTCTATGAAATTTACAATCATCAAGTAATTGGAAGCTTTCAAACTGAAAAAGTTGTATAAATCCTTTGATTGCCAGGAACCTAAAAAGTTCATATGTCGGCATCACGCATGTTAAGTTCAGTTCTTGGTTCTTGTATACAAAGATTGCTGTTTGCTGGCCATTAATAATGAGCTTCTGTATGTTGGTAGTAAATTTTGTTTTGGTTTGATTTTCTTCCGTGAGGAATGAGGATTGCCTGGAATTCCAAGTAGAAATTTTTTCTCCACTTGTTCTTAGTAGTTTGCTTTAATGCATTGGCTTATACTGGTGTGAGTGAGTAATAATATACTCACTATTAGTTAGTTTTTCGAATATGGTACGGTTTTGCCAATGATGGAAGTTCTACTCCTTTTTCAGTCTTCGGGATGAGTATGTAGTTGGGCTCATATAACTGGTTCAGGGGTTGAGAGAGCTATGTCAGCTTACTATGCTGGTTCGAATAACCAAAAAGATGCTACGCCAATGCTCTATTTAAGGGAACCACCTTTGCCTAGTTCTTATCCAGAAGCACCTCTTCTTACTGGTAACATGATGATGTATATGAACTCTGGGTCATACTCGGATGCAGTGGCTGGGAGCTCTCAGCAGCAAAACAACTGCATTGAAGTAATCTCCTCAGTGGGGGGTTCAGATTCCAACCAGCAGCAGCACGATGTCCTTTCGCATCTTGGTGGAACGCGTGTTGGAGGGCAGGGATTCAGTCCATGGAGGGAGGGTAGAAATGAGATGCTAGTTACGCACCCCATGGGTAGTTCTTCAGGTATTCTTCATGGTGGACAGAACTTGCAAGGTCAGGGGTTGTCCCTCAGCCTCAGCACACAAATCCCATCAGGAATGCAAATGCCTTGTATCTCATACCGGAATCCCAATATGGGTTTTGCTTCATTCTTAAGTCCTAACCCATCCGTTTCAAGTGAGGGTGACGGCAGGAATGGCTCTTTTAGAGATGAGCAGCCAAGAAATGTTGAATATTTGCCATCTGGTTTTCCCGGAGGCAATCCAGATTCAAGTAAAGGGGATTTGTCTCCATATGGGATGACAAGTATTGCAAGAACCATTCCCCATAACAAATACCTCAAAGCAGCACAACAACTGCTTGATGAAGTCGTCAATGTCCAGAAAGCACTTAAGCAACATGATAGAGAGAAGAACCAAAGCGCACACGATCATCAGAAGAGTTTCAAGGAGGGAGATGATGGATCAAAGAATGATTTGGAGAGTGGAGTATCTTCAAACCCTCAAGAGTCGGCCAGTAACCCACCATGTGAGCTTTCACATGCCGAGAAACAAGAGTTGCAAAGCAAGTTGACGAAGCTTCTGTCAATGCTAGATGAGGTATGAGCAATGCATATAGTTTTATGCCTCTTTATGAGTTAATTATATGATCAGTCTTGCTTGTCTCGTCAGTTGGTCATAATGTTAAGAGCTTTAAATCAATTTTAGTTGCAAATTTGACTGGCAGTATCCTTTCGTCTTTGTTCTTTCGATGCTGTGACGATTGCTTTGTTTGCAGTTTATGTGTGTGATGCGTGTGCATGATTAGGCAGGTGATATTATGTAGCATGTTTATTACCAGTGATCGGTATGCTTTTATGTTCATGATATTGTTCTGTTCTCTTAGGCTCATAGTTACTGGTTTCACTGGTTTCACGATAATGACCGAAAGGATCAATGATATGTTTCTTTAATTTTGAAAATTACAAAATATGAAGGGAACAAGATATGCAGTAGCAGCGCGTTTTTGTATCCGTAATCGGAATGAGAATGTGGAATTGAATTCCGATTACGAAGTACTCCGGTGCTTACTAAACATGGATGAATCAAAAAAGCAGTGGGGCTCACACAAATTTTGGAATTCAATCCCTTGTATTGGTGGAATTGGATTCCTTAGATATAGGTGGTAATCCAATTCCTGATTGTTTGGGCAATCAGAATGACACTTTTGTTCCCTTTATGCCCTCACTTACTTTTTTTATTTCCAAGACTATCCTTTATAAACCCATTAAAGTATATAAAATATTTGATTTGGGACAAGGGCATTTTAATAATCATACTAGTTTATATTCCGATTCTGTTGAATTAATAAACAGCTTTATGGAATTCTATTCCGATTCCACAACATTTAAGTAAACAGCTTCAACAGGAACTCGATTTTGACTTCTCCTCATTCCAACTCCTCCTCAATTCAATTCCTCCTATTTTCATTACCGTTACGTAAACGCGCCATCAAGCAAAACCAATGTTTTAAAGAACTCGCCTCGGGGCGTGCCTAGGGCGCCCTTGAGGCTGGGCGGTGAGGCAAACACCTCAGTTTTGCTGGAGTAGGCGAAATGCTTCGTCAGAGACGCCGAGGCGGTGGAGGCGCGCCTCAAGGCGTCCAGGCCCCTTATTTTTTTTTTGGGTTAATCTCTGTTTACTACCCTGAAGTTTCGTGGTTTTCAACATTTGGTACATGAAGTTTTTTTCGTCCCAGAGTCATACCTAAAGTCTTAATTTTGGGACAGTTTCATACATCCGTTAGTGTGGTTGTTAAGTTTTCCATTAACTAATGACGTGGCGCCAATGTGGACAATGACTGGGTGCCAAGTGTCATTAAAAATATTAAAATAATTAATTAAAAAACTATATATATATATATATATATATATATATAATAAAAAGAAAAAAGAAAAAAGCCCAGAACCCCACCAACCCCCCGTCTCCCTCACTCCCCCTTCGTCTTTCCCACCCTCCACCCCTCCATCCCCTCCACCCCTCCATCCCTTCCACCCCTCACCCACCGACACCCTTCCTCTTCCCTGATACCCACCCCCTACCACCAAGCATTTTCTCCTTCCCCAAAAACCCAGCCCCTTCCCTTCCCCCAAAATTCCCTCCCTTTCTTCTCTTCTCTGCAAATCAAAACAACAAAACAAACATTGGCTTGGAAATTGAGGATCAGCGTAATGCAACCGGTCAGATCTCGACGGAAAGCACCGGCGAACGGCGGATACGAGGTCTCAAGAATGGAGAGAGAGTGGGTAGTGGTGACGGCGACTTGCTTGAACCCAAAACCTCCCTCTTCTGCAACCCGCATTTCTTCCTTCCCCTTCTCTCTTCTGCACCTGCACCACCCTCCCAATGAAAATCTGTCGCCTGCACCACCTTTCAATCTCATACCACGACTTACACACCGTCGAGATCGAGTTCCGGTCCTGGTCCGTCTATATGAATGAGAACACATGCTCCAGCACCTCCTCAAGAAACGAGTTCGCCATTTTCGGCATTTCCTGTAGCTCAATCTGGTCGAATAGCACTAAAACGACGTCGCTATTCTGAATTCTTTGGATTCAAAGCAGCGGGAGAAACAGCGAAACAGAGAATGAGAGACGAAGCAGGGGGAGTGAAACTGCGTCGTTTAGATTAGATTTGAGACTCCATTAACGAGCTTAGTTGTTGCAAAGTTGCAGAGGAGAGAGAAAGTAGAGAGAGAAAACGGGTGTACGCAAAGGGGGTGGAGCCTGGGAGAAAACGGGTGTACGCAGAAATGGAGACGGTCATCTCTTCCAAGTCGAGTACACACTCGATGCCATCCATAAGGGTAACGCTGTCGTCACGGCACCAACACCATCGTTCTCGACGTCGAGAAGAAGTCCACCAAGCTCCAGGACTCCAGGTACCGAGATCACACACACAAAGTGCTTTCTTTACTTTGATATAACTGAGCAAAATTGAAGTGGGCTTTAGGGTTAGGGTTTTTAAATCTCATCGATTTGTAATTCTTTTTGGGTTTCAATCGCTGCAATTGGTTGAATGGTGCATTGAATTGAAATTGAAACTAATCGGTAAGGGAGGATGTTGCAGGTGCAAAAACAGAAGGGATGGAAGGGATGCAGGTTGCAGAAGAGAGAAGGGAGGGAGGGTGCAGTGGAGAAGGTGGGTACGAAGGAGAAGAACCCTTTTTTTTTTTTTAAATTTTGTAATTTCTAATTTTTAATATCCACGTGGGACCCTTATTGACACGTGGCGTTCAGTCATTGTCCATGTGGCGTCACGTCATCAATTAACGGAAGACTTAACAGTTTGACTAACGGATGTATGATACTGTCCCAAAATTTACACTTTAGGTATGACTTTAGGACGAAAAAAACTTGATGTACTGAATGTTAAAAACCACGAAACATAAGGGTAGTAAACTGATATTTACCCTTTTTTTTTTTTTAAACCATCCAAACCCAAAACGAAACCGTTTAGGTAAGAATTTCAGTTTTATACATCCTCTTCATAAACCATACCTTCGATTCTTCGCCTTCTTCTTCTCTCGCGCGCCAGAAGCCCAGAACCACGCCGCCGCTCGGAGCAGTACCGACGCCGCCATCACCCAGCCGCTGTCACCCCAGCGCCGTCAGCAAGATCCCAAAGGTTAGGGTTTGGGTTTCTGAAATTCTGATATAAGGGTTTCTGATTTAGTTTTCTGGGGAAGTCTCTCTGCCTCTGCGTGCTGCCTTGTTTTTTTTTTTTTGATAATCTGCGTGCTGCATGGTTTTTGTTTGTAGACATGTGGCCATAGTTGGGGTTTGGCTTTGTAGAAATGTGCCATTTGTATGCTCAGATTAGTTTCAGATCAACTGCTTCTACCTTTTAAATATATAATATTAATAACTGAGCTTGAATTTTATTCGTGCTCAAACAATATTTTTCATGCTTATTAGGGACTATTATTTGACTTGTTTGAATGGGAAAACTTTAGCAAGGTGAACTAAGTCAAGTTTTGAGCTGCATGCAGACCACTTGGCTTATTTTTTGTTTTTGTTTTTTTTTTTTTTAACATGACTACTTGAGCTCTTTTTACAATCGCCTTTTTTTATATTTTATTCTTATACACAAGAAATTTTGTTTTAGTGCCATGTTAATACATCTGACCCATGTTTTTCAGTATTTATATGTACATACGCCAATGATTGGTCATAGCAAAATTTGTATTTCTTGAAATTGGAGAATGGATGTTTATTTTACATAGTATTATTTTTATACAATTATATGTATAATATATAAAACATATATATATATATAAAAAATTAAATCCCGTGAGGCTTTGCCTCACGTCTCACGCCTAGGCCGGGCTTCGCCTCGGACGCCTCGCCCACGCCTTACGCTTTTAATACATTGAGCAAAACCAAACAAAATGCTAATGATTTTGTCGTTGAGCTTCTGTCAATATCTGATTGTTCCAACTGAAAATGACTGATTAATGATGTAGTCTTACAGTGATAGATAAACCAATTCCATTTCAGTTTTGTTCTTCGATTCAGACATACTTAAATGAAGATGAAGTTTCAAAAATTTCAAAGAGTTCTGAGTATAACCTTTCATGTCTAAGTGATGTTTTCACTGGTAATTAATTGACCCTCCATCTTTCCAGTTGAAGCACCTGTAGCCTTGCATTGTGTTTGACTGACATGTGAAAAAGTTGGGACTTTTAATCTTTCTCCCAACGGAACCAACTATTCTCAAGTTTTCCTATGTGTCTAAATTGAACGGGATGCAATGGAATGAAGCATAGCACCCTTATGTGAAAATATTGGGGTAATTCTTCCCCTGATTTGCTTGTCAATATGTCTGTTGATTCCCCCGTATGTTTACGGACCCTGATGGAACATCAAGGTAATCCTTCTATGTTGACAGTTGACGGAAGTACCCTGTTCTGCTAAGAATAAAAAACAGTATAAGATACAGAATTGACCGAAGGTACCATTGTTAACTGTTGATGCAGGAGGAGAAGGACAACGCCATTATTTGGGGCCAAAATTTCCATGGTCCCTGAGTTGCTCATGATAATATTTCTAGTGTTCGAGTCTGTTAATTTATGCGATTTACATCAGCAGCAGCTAATGGTTGTGTAAAATATTTATACGATGATTTTTTCTTTGAGGATGTTTTAGGAAGTTTGTGGTTGTGGTTGGTTGTTTCTCGTAAGCCTTTGTCTGATAGATTGGAGCTCCTATTTGTCCCATGAGGTTTAATGGTGTTTATATCACAATCACAGGTTGACAGACGGTACAAGCAGTATTATCATCAGATGCAGATTGTTGTATCATCATTTGATGTCATAGCGGGAGGTGGCTCAGCTAAACCGTACACAGCAGTAGCCTTGCAGACTATTTCACGCCACTTTCGGTGCTTACGTGATGCAATCACAGGCCAGATACAAGCAACCCGTAAAAGCCTTGGGGAGCAAGGTGCCTCAGGAAGCATGAAAGGAGTTGGAATATCTCGCCTCCGTTATGTGGACCAGCATCTCAGGCAGCAGAGGGCCCTTCAGCAGCTTGGCATGATGCAACAACATGCATGGAGACCACAAAGAGGTTTGCCGGAAAGCTCCGTCTCAATTCTGCGAGCATGGCTGTTTGAGCATTTCCTTCATCCGTAAATCCTGACTTCAACCCTTTTTTCAAATTTTTTTTTTCCAGAAAGCTTAATTGATTGAAATATATCAGAGTTCCTGACGTAATTTAATGTTAATATCGATATTTTCCAGCTATCCGAAGGATTCTGACAAGATCCTGCTAGCAAGGCAGACAGGCTTGACTAGAAGTCAGGTAATGACGAAGTAATCGTGTTTTACATAGCATTTTTCCTTAGGTACCACATACATACATAACATAGAGTAAGATCTATTATCTTTTGACGTAATACCATTTTGATCCTCGCTAAATTCTATTGAATTAGGATATGGATAATTGTTTCATTCTGCAGGTTCTTGCAGCAACAAGAATGCTGCATAAACAAACAAATCACATTTATAATGAAAATCGATCATTGAGTACAATGTTTACAGTTTAATTTGAAATAACTTGATATCTGAAAGTTCGTGTACTTTTTTACTGCGGCACAGGTCTCAAACTGGTTTATAAATGCACGAGTGCGTCTCTGGAAGCCCATGGTTGAGGAGATGTACAAAGAAGAGGCTGGTGATGCCGAGATGGATTCCAACTCTTCATCTGAGAATGCACCTCAAACAAGAGAAGGTGACAACACGAGGACCAGGGAAGACGGAGTACAAGATATGCAACCTAGTGCAAGTTCGACAGGCACTGAGAGATGCAGCACTGGACAATTTATGGACTCCAAATCCAACCATTTCCATGACGTCGAAATGGCTGGATCCGCTGGGGCTGCCAGTTTCCAGAATGCGACTCGTCATGAAGCTGAAGCTGAGTACGGGCTCGTGAAGCTTAGAGAGGGGCAAAGGCCTGGTATGGATGACTCTAGTCTCTTTTCTGATGCAAATGTTCAGACTAATAGGAACAATGAGAGGTATATGGCAGCAGCAGCTGCGTACCAGATGCCGGAGCTGGGGAGATTTGGAAATGGAAGCGGGGTGTCTCTGACATTGGGATTGCAGCATTGTGACGGTGGCGGTAGCCTACCCATCTCTAGTGGGACTCATCACGGCTTTGTTACCGTGAGAGGGGACGATTTATACAACCCTGCAGCTTCTTCTGTAGGATCTGAGACAGCAGATTTTGAATGCCTTGCTTCCGGGAACCAGCAGCAACACAGATTTAGTTCCTCCCATCTCTTACGTGATTTCGTAGTGTGAAAGATGCTTCATTGCATATCCACATTGGTTACTTCCAAACTATTTTTGGCGTGGGGGAGAAGAAAACAGACAGTGAGAGGCTTTCGACGGCTTGTTCAGGAACATTCGACTTTGCGTTGCAAATGGCGAAAAGAAACATCGCTCTCCGGACACTGGAAACATACTACTAGTTCAGTTGTAATATATGAAGAAATTGATTGAAGGTCTGCATATTTGTAAAAATCAGATACATATTCTTTTGTTTAGTATGTTGGAAGGGGAAAATGTACAATCGGTGCGAAACTCTGTTAATGGTGTTGAACAAAATAGAATATTATTTCAATGTTGCCAAGTCAAATTTAATTAGAGGCGAGAAGAGGGGTTTCGTTCCCTTCCCACGGAAGAAAGACTTGGGTGTCACCGGGGATATGTCGCCATGTGAATGAGCGTACTCACACGAGAATATACCTCCGTTGATATGCAAGAATCTGACCTGTTTTCAGGACTTGATTCTTGAAAACACTTGACAACAAAACTTTCAAAACCTTTCATGAGACTATTAAATTCTTGACAAATTTTCCTGCTTTTGGGTGAACATTCAGCAACACTTCCGCTAACAAGATCTAACGCTACCGAGCATCTGAATCAGCTAAAAGCCTAAAAGTATCCAAGTCCACTTGCAGTTGTTATAACTTTGCAGTCTGCAGATTCATATACAGAAGAAAGAGAAGCCGAGCACAGCAGTTTCTTATCTACCATCTGCATTGTTCAAAATGGACTTGCCTACAGAGCCTACGGTATCCTTGACCAAAGCCTTAAACGATGAGTATGAATCCTTCGTAGTTACGACATATTGTGTTTGGTTATCTACATTTCCCCAAAGGCTTAGCCTCTCTGGATGGTTTACCTGAGAAGAAAAGTTTAAGTCAAATTTATAGATTCCTGAAAACTAAATTAAAAAAGCATGAGTGTTCATTAAGCGATTTATCAGATCATCGGAACAGAGGATCTTGAAGACTATTCGAAATTTAGAAGAGCTGCCCATTACCTTTTCTGTAGAACCTTTACATCTTCCTGCAACAATCGACTTTCCAAGAACATATCACCACATTCATGCACGTCAACAGTCTTCAAATCAAAGTCTTGATGTCCACAGCTCTCGTTCCACTCGAACCACCTCTTCGAAATCAATTCCTTCCTGCAGCAGATTAAGTGACCTTCCTCTTCAGGTGAATCAGCAGAAACCAATCTATAGACGTATACTTTCTTCTTTTGTCCTGGTCGAAATGTCCGGCCTATTGCCTGGCGAGTTACTGAAGGGTTCAATGGAACATCAACAATTAGGATGCGAGAAGCCCCCACTAGAGAGATTCCTTCTCCACAGGCTCTAATGGAGCCAAAGAAGACTTTCGCATCAGCTGAATTGTTAAAGCTTTCTACAGACTGTTCCCTATGCATTGAATTTGAATCGCCGGTAACCACAAAAATTTCCTTGTTTAGACTCCACCCCTTTAGCTTCACTGCTAATCTCTCCATAAATTTCAGCGGCAGGATATACTGGCTGAACACCAGTAGCTTCTCACGAGTTGATTCACACAGGCGTAGTAAACTAAGAAAGAAATTAGCTTTAACTCCATCTTTCACATTTATTTTTTCTACAATTGTATCCATCTTGTCATTACCAATTTCACAGCCTTTTTCGCCAGTCAATGAATATTTCTCTGTAAGAGATTTCAACTCTGGATGCATATAAACAAGGCTACCCACAGAAGCTTTCTTAAAGTAATCCAGTTTCTTCATTTTTTTCACTTCAAGCTCCTGTCTTGAACTAAGGTTGAGTAGTACGGTGAAATCAACAAGACCGGGGAGTTCGTCCAGAGAATCTCCTTTGTAGTAATGCAGGACCTTCCTGGTCATCTCTCGAAGATCTTGTATGACAGCCTCTTTCCTTTTATAATCTTCATCTTTCTGGAGAGTGTATTCTATCAAGTCAAATAGAGCTGAATTTGTACCAGTTTTTAATTGTTTCCTCGCACCTGATATTTGTACTCTGCTCATTATACGCTTAGCCACATCCCGGGAAGTATCCAATTTCAGAAACTTAGGACGAACAAGATTTAAAATATTGAAAACTTCTTTCACATGATTCTGATAAAGGGTTCCTGAGAGGACTACTTTTAGAGGTGTTTGGACTCTTGCAAGGGACTGTAGCAAATTGGTATCGTCATTCCTTGGAGTGTGGCCTTCATCTAAAATCAGAATGCTAGGGACCTTCAACAGCATTTCTCAACAATCAACTGATGTTTTACTGGTCCCATTGTCACACATTATGGTGGAGAACTGTTGATACCCAAGAAAAAGGATGCTCTTCAGCTCTACCCACTTCTTTAAAATAACCAGCTGCTGAGACCGGTTCTCTGCTTTTGAAGTGTATAGATCATGCAACGGAATGTCCTCCACTTGCCATTTCTGGAACTCTTGCTTCCATGTAGCCAAAATACCTTTAGGTAGAACGATCAATGGTCTAGCATGGGGAAATCTAACCAGGAAACTATGAACAAAACTTATAATCAACAACGTCTTTCCAGAACCAGGGGCATGAGCCAAAATGCAACCCCCTGGATTATATGCCAGCAAGTTGCTAGCGAGAAATTTAAAGCCCTCCACTTGATGTGGTTTCATTTTATTTCGGTGCCTTGGATGAGCAGAAATTTCTGTTGCCATTAGATTGTCCCTAGTAGATTTCAGTCCAACTGAGAAATTCTGAGCTGACTCGGTATAGTTAGCATTCCGTGACTCACACATGTAAGTTCGTCTAGTCCTTTTGGCCTGTTAATAGAGAAACAAGGATGAAGGATATTTTAATGATTAAACTCATGTTTAAACAAATAGCTGCATAAAATAGTCCAGTACAGAGTACATATACCTTCCCAGCTAACAGGTAGAACGACTTATTTCTCCATACTCAAGACTTCGGAGTTTTCCAAATACATCCAGCATCTAATTTCAGGAACTATTATAATGACCTACCATGACTAGTTCACTAATGACACCACTTTTTACCTCCCACACACCCTTGTTAATTTTTACCCATTGATCTTCTTTAAATGATTCGATTTGACGGCTGGAAATTGAGAGGGGAGTGTGAGAGGTAAAAATGGGTGTGTCAATAGCACCACCCCATCATATTAAACCTTATCTAATGGAATAACTTGCAGAAAACAAGAAGAAAGCACAAGTACCTTGCTATATTGGAACTCAAACATGGTTTCAATTCCTTGTTGGACAACTCCACAGATACGGCAAACTAACCCAAGATCATCCTTCAGGATGCAAATGTGATCACATTCTTCCCCACATTCACCTGATGTTTCATCAGCTGAAGGATCAACAGCAAAATCCTAGGAGAAGCAGGCAACACATATTTAATATAATTTGGAAAAAAACCAGAGACTACTAGGATGTAAAGTTTGGTGCAAAATCAATGATAGTGCAAAATCAATGATAAATTTTTTTGTATGCTCAAAGCTATCGAATGCAGATACCTTGGAACATTCTATTGCCATTGTCATTTCCTTCCATATGTCTGCTAAATCATCTTCCTCTATATCCTTTTTCTGATATTGTTCTTTAAACTGGAAAGTGTCGTGATTACCTTCCCCAACCACCTTATCACAATCATGTTCTTCATTAACATGCTCACATTTGTCTGTCCCAGCATCCATGTTATCAGCCAGAACTCCTACCTCTGTTCTTGTAGCTATCCACTCCATATTTTCTCTAGTCTCTCTGTAATTAATTTGACCATTCCACTCCTCTTTCTCACATGCTCTTTGATTCCCGTTTCCAATCACCATATGGAATGCTACACCAGCATTTATATCTTTGTCTATCCCAGTATCAATTTTGCCGGGCAGAGTTTCCAACTTTTCTGTCCGAAGTGCTCGCCACATACTCCTGAAACCAGTAAAATTAAAATATGATGAACAAGCCAATCCATATGCATATTAGGATAACTAGGAAATGGTACAATAAGTTGTAGACCAATCACCATATTTTCTACTACATCTTCGGTTATTCCAATCTCGATTTGTCCAGGCAGAGTTCCCAAATCTTCTGTCTGACCTATGCTCTCTGCACAATCCTGAGCCAGTAAAATATATTCATCATGCCATTGCCAGTCAATAAGCATACACACGATAACAGTGAAAATGATTTGAAAAATGAGTTACAGGTCAATCACCATATTGTCTTCTGAACCAATGTATACATCTTTATCTATCCAAATATCCACTTTTCCAGGTGGAGTTTTCACCTTTTCTCGCTCATCTTTACTCTCTGAACAATCCTGAAACAGAATATGATGATCATGCCGGTCAATATGGATACACGATAACAATAAAAATGATTTGAAAAATGAATTGGTCATTCACCATATGGTCTTCTAAACCAATATAGACATCTTTATCTGTCCAAATATCAACCTTTCCAGGTGGAGTTTTCAACTCTCCTCTCTCTAAACAATCCTGAAAAAGAATATGATGACCATTAGAACCAAAATGGATAACAAGGAAAACAAGCTGAATAATAGGTTCTAGACCAATCACCGCATTGTTTGTTGTACCAACATTTGCATCTTTATCCATCCCAAGACAGTTCTTTCCAAGTTGAGTTTCCAACTCTTCACTCTGGTCTGTGCTCTCTAAACAATCCTGAAACAGAAGATGATGGCCATGAAAACCAATATGCACTTAAAAAAGAAAACAATTTGAATAATAAGTTCTAAACACCAATCACCATATCGTCTGCTGCACCAACATCTACATCTTTATCTATCCAAATGTCGAATTCTCCAAGCAGAGTTTCGAACTCATTACTCTCATCTTTGCCCGTTATAGACTCCTGAAACAGAATATGATGGCCATGCCAATCAATACACGCATATAGGATAATAAGGAACATATTTTTGAACAATGAGTGGAGAACGTAAAACTTCAAATGAAAACATGTAGTACATGGACAAAATTAAGTTTCAATTATTGGGTAAGATAGACACTTGTTCCAAATACTTTGGCAAGTTAGATGATCTTTCTAATTTGATATAGTACGTAGTTCAAATGCAAGCCAAACTTGGTGTCTCTTGAGTTGGTAGGTTTTGACTTATGCTACTAAATTCTTTTCACTTTAGTAATAATCCAACAATGTGTCACATTCTAAATTGGCCCTCATCAGACCAATGGTAATGAAACCAATTGTGCTACTCGGACCAGTCAATCATTATAATTTTAGGCAAGCTAGTCTAGTATTTCAAATGCACGGGAAGAACATACTGGCAAGTTCTGTTTCAGAAATCTTCCAACAGGCTCCAGTACAACCTTCTGATGTAGAACTAGCCTCTTACTTCCATCATCTTCGTCATCAGAACTCAGGACAACAACAGGCGGCGCTGTTTCTGTAGCATTGTTACGATTTTCATCATCCATATCCATGACCTGTTGATGACCGTGGGGAGGAGGCTCCAGCTCCAGCACATCCTTCTGATACAAATGAAGTGGCTTTTCCCTATTTCCCCCGTCTTCATCATCCGAACTAAGGGCAATAACAGGCAGTGCTACTACTGTACTGTTTTTTGGAATGTCATCCTCTATATCAATGAAAATTTGATGATGATCCATAGAGGCTGCAAAACAACCTTGTGATATCATCACTCCTCCAGCACTTAATATTAAATAACACACAATCGACTCGATCATATACTACTAACATAACTTCCAGTGTTATTCAAACATGTAAAAGCAGCTGGATGGTACCAAGCACATACAATGTGATAAACTACAGACAAATTTGCCCAAATAAAATTGATAGACACCCACATAAAATTACACATACAATGTGGTAAAACCAACATTCTATAGATGCAATTTTTTATGGGCAAACACAGAATATTAACAAAAGAGACAAATTCAAATTTCAAAAACCCATCTATATGGAGCCAATTTTGGTACAACCCAAAATCCGGAACTTGCAGAAAGCTACCATGCATCTTCAACTAGCTCTAAATGTTACAAATTTCAGACAAATATATAATAAATAAAAATATATCAAAATTAATCCATTACTAAAGGAAGATTTCTCTTTGAAAACCCAACAAAAAAAAAAATGACCTTGGTGGTAGAAACACGCTTAAAAACAGTAGCTGGGCCACAATTTTTTTTTCTATTTTTGAGGAAAAAGAGCAAGCACTAAATGCAAAATGGTAAAAGGAAAACACTGAAAGAAAAGGAAAGTAAAAGGGCTGAAACTTAACCTCTGAGACTTCTTCTGGGAAAGAAAAGCAGAGCAGATGGTTGCTGTGATCAAAATCTAGCATGCATTGAATGTATGTAGGAATGGGTTGTAATCAAAATCTGACTTTGTGTTAGGGAAAGTGAGCAAATGGGAATGGGAATGGGAATGGGAATGGGAATGGGTACCGTACAGTACACACCAAGGTACACAGGCTCTACTGATTACTCTTCTCTCCTGGACTTTCTTGGTTGCTCCGAAATAAATTTAAAATTACTATGAAATTTTAAAATGACAGAAATTGAAATGACAAAATTTATTTTCTAGAATTTATAAATTTTCTTATTTGACTAATCTAGAAAATAATGGAATTTTAATTCGAAATTTTTTATTTTTAAACTTTCACTCGTAGAAATTTGGAAATGACACTTATTTATACATAATTTAAACTTGTAAATTAAAGGTCCCAAATTCCAAGTTTTTTTTCTTCTAAATTTTTATATTTATGAATCCAAACAAGAGAATTGGTACGAGTCAATTTATAAGTTCTGGCTTTTGTTAAAATTTCAAGTTTATTTTCTTTATCCAAACGTAACGTTATTTTTTAACTGCTAGATTTTGTTTAAAAATATAAAAATCTAAATCTCAGAGTTAAATGTTTATTTTGGAAAATGAAATTGAGTTAATTTAATTTCTTGAACTCTGGGAACTATGTGCTTATTTACGCTTTAAATATTTGACGCCAATCTTTAGACTTTTTATCTACACGACGTTATAGAATTGAAATAGGAAAATAGTTGAAAGAAGTGATGCAATCGGATAATTTAAATGGTCACAAATACATGTGAATGATTCATGAAAGATTTCACTTTGTTGTTCATTGCAAAGTTTCTTTGAGTGCTATTCATTTTTATTTGAGAGTTTATGAAAAAAAAAAAAAAAGACTAGGGGATGTATTCAATTGAGAATTTGAGAGACTTTAATAGATTTATAAATTCATGGATTTTTATGGAGTTTAATTGATTTGTAGAGATTTTTAATATAAAATTTTGATTCAATTTTCTCGAAATCTCATGGGGAGAGGTGAGATATTTTAATAAAATATTTTAAAATTCTAATTGCATGCACCTTGAATTTAAGAGAATCATTTAAAATCCTGATTGAATACCCCTAAATTCATTAAAATAATTAAAATCCCTCAAAAGCTCAATTGAATACACCCCTAAAACGGCTCTAAATCCTAGCAAAAGATCATAACCAGAACTTGAGAAAAATATCACAAAATTATTTTGGAATTGTTTGAGTCATCAACAATTATTCACAAAACTGAGTTGGTGATTGGGGAAAGTCCTATTAAACGCCCAATAGTTTAACCTTCCAAACCTAGTAAGAGAAGATAATGCTTTGAATGTTGGTGTGTATTTTTCTCATTCTGAGGTATATATAATCATGTACAATCTTAATAGGATAATAATAATTACAAACAATATCTCTTAAATTATGAAACCCAAGATTATAGGAATCCCGGAATAAAAGGAAATCTATACAAAGTCAACACTTCCCCTCAAGTTGGTGTATGTCACACATGCCCAACTTGTCCAGATAATTTTTCACTGGAGCCGGCCTTAGTGAGTATGTCTGCCACTTGGTCCTCGGTCCTGATTGGGGGAACTTCAATTACTTTCCCTTCCAGCTTTTTCTTAATGAAGAACCTGTCAACCTCCACATGCTGAGTCCTATCATGTTGTACGGGATTATGAATTTTTATTTTTAGAAATATATATATTTTTAATTTTTAAAACTAAAATTTCATGTTTAAGTTTAACTCCAATAATCTAATTCCATTTTTAACTCCAACAATTAAATATGAATTTTATAAGTTTGTTCCTTAAAAATAAACTTACAAAGTTCCTATTTAATTTCAAATACAAAACAAAACATAGCATTACAACCTAACACGATATTAAAACAATATTATTCTTAGTAGCCTACAACCTAGGGCATCCAACATATGACATAATTTTGTATTTTGGAGTACACTTTACAATGGTCTAACATTCATGTTGTGCGAATGGTTTGTTGTTGTTATAAAGATTGTACCACATTTTGTGCTTGTAATTGCTGGAAAAAAAAAACTGTGAAATAACATAATAAATTATAATAGTAACATGTTAATTAAATTATTAATAATAAAATGTTATTACCTCGTTGGCAAGATTATTGCCACTTCGATAAATTTGCTTGCTCTTTGTATGGGCTTCTTGCCAAGATTTTAACTCTTTATGTAAATATTTGTACCTACTCGATAGAGATTTGGTCTAAAATGTGTCTTGAATCTGCTAGACAAATTATGCATGAATCTTCTTCCACATTTGTTGCACTGCCATCTCATTTCTCGTGATCAAGTCATGAGTAACGCACACACAACACTAAAACAAAGCAACGTCTTTCCCGATCGACCGATTTGCCTTCTCATATTTGTAGCATAAGTAAAATGCTTATACGGTTTACCCCAAGACATAGCAAAGTAGGCCAAAAAGAGTCAAAACCCTCAAAACCCCAATTAAGGAGGAAAGGAAGAGAGAGGACTCTCGCACAAACGACAGAACAGTTAGAGAGGGAGGTTTTTTGGCTGTGAAATTTCCATGTTTTTGCTGTGTTTTTGGCGCTCTCAACCCTCAGCAGCCGTCCTTTCACGACCGCAAACCACCAGTCCAAGATCCCCCCACGTCCCCTGTTCGATTCTCCACAAACTCATCTAAACTCTTAAGCCTACCAACCTCGCTCTCCCTCTCTGGTATTTCACAAATTGCTTGCTTGCTCTGCTATCAAGTCCAATCCACTGTTGCGGTCCTCCCCTTTCTCTCTCTAGCTTCTTCTTCTGCAACTCTCATGGCTTCCCGGAAACACTTGGCCGCTGTTAAGGTACTGCTGCAACACCCAACTGTCAAAATTTCTGTTGAAAATCTTTAACCCCAACTGTGAAAGTCTCTCCCTGCTCGAATTCTGAGTGGGTTTTGGGGTTTTTTTGGGTTTAATTTTGAAAAATGTTTCTGGTTTTTTTTTTTTTTTTTTTTTGCAGGGCGCGAAAGTGCTCATGGTTGGGGCAGGTGGTATCGGCTGCGAGCTTCTCAAGACTCTCGCTCTCTCTGGCTTCCAAGATATTCATATTGTGCGCCTCTCTCTCTCTCTCTCTCTCTCTCTTTTGTTGTTAATTTTAAGGGGATGGGTTTCTGCTACTTTCTTATTTTATGGTGGTTTACTAGGGTTTTGTGTTCTAGGGTTTTCATTATGTGTTCCCCATCTTATGCTTGTTGATTGAAGTTTATGTGTTGGTTTTAGGGTTTTATTTAGGGAAAAGAGTTATTTTATTACCAAATTTACTTCATTTTTCTTTAAAAAAATTGACTTCTCTATACAGGTAATCATGTGTCAATTTAGAGTGAGAAGCGATGAAATGATGAATCAGTGTTGGTACTTCTTTCATGATCATCGTCTTTGCTGTTTGTTGCTTGTGATTATTGAGGCAGGAATATAAGATTAAGATGTTCTTAGAAGAATCTAGGTTCTGCCTAATCAAATTGGCAGAGAATTATTCTAAGGTTTTCAGGAATCAAATTGGTGGCGGCTTGTTACTTAAGGTTTGGACCTTAGGGTTTGTCTTGGATTGCTCGTTTTAGTAACAAGTGAAGTATTTTGAATTTATGGTAAGGTATTGTAGCTGACTAGTGTTAGTCAGGGTGAATCCTGAATTGCTTCAACCCACACATAAATATTAATTTTTCTTCAGTGTTACCTGGTTAATTCTTTAGTTTGTACCTTTGTTGCTGTCCATTTCTTTTTGCTTCATATGCTATGTGGTGGAACTACTATCATTTGTGTAAAAGTTTAATAAGCGGAAAGATAGCAATACTATATATTTTAGCAATATTGATGTGGTATTTGATATCTAATTTAGAAAACATATGAACTATATATTTACCACTACTTTGAATAGATCCCTATATTAATTTTCTATTCACGGTCTCCAGATTGATATAAATAAAACATTATTTTTTTTCCAGGTTCCGTGTATATGCAAGAATGAGCCAGTTTACTTTGTTTCTTTGGGTAATTATTCATTTTGCAGTTGGTTATCTTAAATTGCAGATTGACATGGACACTATAGAAGTGAGTAACCTCAACAGACAATTCCTCTTCCGACAATCACATGTTGGCCAAGCCAAAGCCAAAGTAAGTATATTTACTATATCATATACTTTCTAATTTGAATAGGTGTGCTGTGTATGGTCATTTCATCGATATTTTAACAGGTTGCTCGGGAGGCTGTCTTAAAATTTAGGCCTGAGATAAGCATAACTTCACACCATGCAAATGTTAAGGATTCTGACTTCAATGTGGACTTCTTTAAGCAATTTAATGTGGTTTTGAATGGACTTGACAACTTAGATGCGAGGCGACATGTGAATCGCCTATGCTTGGGAGCTGATGTTCCCTTGATTGAAAGTGGGACGACTGGGTTCCTTGGACAGGTTTGCTTTAGAATTGTCTGACAAGAAACAAATTTTTTTAATTGAACTTGGTCTGTCAATTTGTTGTATCTAATAAATTTTTGTCTGCCCATTATGCCTCTGGTTCCTTGTATGTTGTGTGTGTGTGTATATATTTGATCTGAGATCACTTGAGCATTGTAGAATTGTAACTGGTTTGATGAATTGCCAATTTCATATGTCAAAGATGTTTAGGTCTTGAAATATAATTTCTTTGCTTCTTATGTAGTGGTTTTTGATCTGGATAATGCCCTATAGCAGTTGCAGAAAGGATTTCAAAATGGAATGTCTTTAGCTGAATTCATGCAGTGAACTATCTTATCTTTGTCTAAGCTTTTACGTGCTTTATTGGATAACTAGATGAGCTAAGGATCCTTTAATATTCTACATTATGTGTTTGTCTATGATAGTTTGTGTCATAGAAATGCTACATTAATCATCATCATCATCTTATCATCATTACCCTTGTTCCAATCATAGGAGGTCAGCTATATGAATTTTCGTCTTCCATTATGTGATTCCTGCATAATGTTAAATAGTTTCAAGTATCCTTTTTTTAGTGTGGTTAGATGTAGATTTGGAGAGATATTTCTTGTAACGTGTAGACTTTATAGTTTCTTTTAGAAACACAGGGTGGAAATAACCCAGGTTGTATGACCAACATATTCAAACTTCTGCATCATTTTGATTATTTCAATTGTTCTTTTATTTGTTTTACAAAATGCTTCATTGCAGATGGTTCTGTGTGAAGATTCTTTCCTTCCCTTTTTACTTATTTGTTGAATTTTTGAAATCAGGTGACTGTACATGTGAAGGGAAGAACAGAGTGCTATGAGTGTCAACCAAAACCTGCTCCTAAAACTTATCCTGTCTGTACCATTACCAGTACTCCATCAAAGGTATTGTTGATGGATAGTTTTTTTTTTT
The DNA here is from genome assembly GCA_036320875.1 of Cotoneaster glaucophyllus. Taxonomy (NCBI): domain Eukaryota; kingdom Viridiplantae; phylum Streptophyta; class Magnoliopsida; order Rosales; family Rosaceae; genus Cotoneaster; species Cotoneaster glaucophyllus. The sequence goes on along the minus strand of CM070066.1, from coordinate 28,800,911 downwards.
GTTTTTTTGTTTTTTTTGTTTTTGGTGTCGTCTCAGAATAACTGTGTGTCGCTTGTATTAGTAATTCAGAATTTTTTCTTGATAGTTGTTTACTTGTATCCCGTGAATTAAAGCTCTCTAATTCTACCATGGAGAATTGAATAATTTGGAAGAGAAAACAACACAAGTAATAGAACACAAAGGAATCCATGGGGAACCAAGAAACTGTGGAAACCGTTAATAGATTAGTTTTCTTTTTTCCGTATTACTAGTACCGCTGCAGCTACAATTCTATTTACATGAAATTGGTATAAGCTTTCTGGTTTGTGGATGACATTTCTGCCATAAAAATGTTATTGACAGTTATACAATAGATAACTAAGATTATATGGTTTGATAGTTTGCTTGGAACAAACTATTAGTTGGATTGGACGATGATCATTTTCCTCCAACTCATTAAAAGGATAAATACATCATTGTTCAAGATAACTCCCTGCTCCGTGGGTCTAGACTTTGACTGTATAATCTGTATTTGCAGTTTGTTCACTGTATCGTATGGGCAAAGGAACTTCTTTTTGCAAAGTTGTTTGGGGACAAGAATCAGGCAAATGATTTGAATGTGCGTTCTAGTGATGGTGCTAGCTCATCAGAACAGGCTGAAGATGTATTTGAACATAGAAATGATGAAGACATTGAGCAGTATGGAAGGAGAATATATGATCATGTATTTGGTTATAATATTGAGCAAGCTTTGTCTAATGAGGAGACATGGAAGAACCGCAATAGACCAAAACCTATGTATATTAGGGATGTCATGCTCAATGAGCTCGGTCAACAGAATGGAAGTATGGAAAAGAATGGTGCAGCCAATGATGTATATTCAGTATCTGCCATGGCATCTCTAGGAATGAAGAATCCACAGGATATATGGAGCCTTATGGAAAATTCCAGAGTCTTTCTTGAGGCTTTGAAACTATTTTTCATGAAAAGGCAGAAGGTTAGTTTGAACTCTTGTATTAAGGAAAGTCATTGCACGATCATTTATTTTCCTTATGTCTGGACTGAACTCATAACTTTATTTTGTTCTGAGAACTCTAACTTTCTTAGTGTTTTCATTTGTCTTTATTGTCTTTATGGGGTTGGGGTACTGGTGGCAGGAAATTGGAAATCTCACTTTTGATAAAGATGATCAGCTAGCTGTAGAGTTTGTTACTGCTGCTGCAAATATACGGGCTGCTTCTTTTGGAATCCCGTTGCATAGCCTTTTTGAAGCTAAAGGGATTGCTGGTAATATTGTACATGCTGTTGCGACAACGAATGCTATTATTGCTGGATTGATTGTCATCGAGGCAATCAAGGTGCTGCAAAATGATACAAAGAACTATAGGTTTGTGCAATTGCCTTTGTAATAAAAAAAGTGTTTTGTTTGTTCTCCGTTTCTCTTCCTTTAACTTCTAAAAAATGTTCCACATAGTTTGCTATTCTGAATTTTAGTATTTCAAAATGAAGAGAAAATGTTCTGCTTTTGGTTTTCATTATTATCTTTTATTGACTGATTGTATCCGCACAGAAACACACTTGTGCTACACATCGGTACACATACATTACTCACACGCAGAAATGCACTTTTAATTAGTTGATGTGCATCGGAGGCTAGAGCCATGATCATATAAGAAAAAGATTCTTGACCGTTTCTGATGGGAAGAAAACAGGAATTTTTGTACTGGTTGGCTTGCACATAGGGGTAATCAGACGGGTCCGACTTTTAAGTCATTTTCAATTTCCTTTTGTTTGATTGAAGTCATACCAGTTTAACAGTTAGGGAAATTGAAATCTGAACAATATATCAGCGATGATGGTAATTCAGCAAGTCTGTAGTACAAAATTGGCTTTACTCTTTTTGCCACTGGTTTGTTCTATACTAAGTCTTTTTTGTTTTTTTTTTTTTTTTTTTTTTTTTTCCGAGTGGTCTGATTCTACCCTGATCTGAATGGCTATGTAGGATGACATATTGTCTGGAACATCCAGCAAGAAAAATGTTGCTCATGCCAGTGGATCCATTTGAGCCTAACAAGTCTTGCTATGTCTGTTCAGAGGTACACTGATTGCTCTTTCTAAAATTCCATCTTTGTGGGATCTTTTAGCTGACAATTAAATAAGAATTGCGATGTGCACTAATGCAATATGATTGTAAGCAGACACCACTATCACTTGAGATCAATACTCACCGTACAAAGTTGCGGGATGTAGTTGAAAAGATTGTTAGAGCCAAGCTCGGGATGGGCTTGCCACTCATTATGCATGGTTCAGCCCTTCTTTATGAAGTTGGTGATGACTTGGACGAAGACATGGTAGCAAATTATGCAGCAAACCTTGATAAGGTATGAATTATTTTCCTGTGTTTCGGGAAGACTTGCTAATGTAAGTTCACCTGATACATGTGTCTTGTATGTGTGATTTTTTTAAAATATTTTACATAATATTGCAGGTGCTGTCAGAGCTTCCTACGCCAGTTACCAGTGGGACCATGCTGACAATTGAGGATTTTCAGCAAGAACTATCGTGCAAGATCAATATTAAACACAGGTTCTTTATCCAGTTGATCTGCAAGCTCCTGCAAGCTCCTATGCATCATTAAATTGCTTCTTAAGATCTAATGTTTTACAACATGATGGATGACTTCAAGACATGAGCATTTGGAATAGCTACTTTTCCTGTTATGGTTTATAGAAATAAAGCTTCACTTAGCTGTTTAAGTTGAAATTTTTTTGTAAGATACTAAGCAAACAGAAGCCGTGTTATTTGAAGTTAATGTCCTTCATCCTGCAATTTATCTCCTCTTCCTTAGTTGGCTCCCCCACCCCCCAAACCTAACCAAGTAGGGCTATTGAGGTTGCATGAAGCATTTTCTGATTCTAGTTGCCGTTCTTTTTTATAGGGGTCGGGTGATGCTATTTCTTCTTTTATATCATGTAATCTAAATCTAGGTGATAATTTAGCAAGTTTAATTTTGTGCAGAGAGGAATTTGATGAAGAGAAAGAACCTGATGGAATGGTTCTATATGGGTGGACTCAAGCTCCTGCAGTGGCACAGGATGACAAGAAGTCTACTGCAAATGCTGGAAGCTCATCAAATGCATCATCATCAATGGAGCCTGAAAAGACGGATGACATTGAAACTAGTCCTGGAAAGAAAAGAAAACTGTCTGAGGTTTCTGAGTCCGCGAATCCGGATTTATCAAGTGTTGCTGGCAGTGGTACAAGAAATCCTGAGAAATTGGAACTTGTTGATGACGACGACGAGCTTGTCATATTTGATAATTGGGATTCGGACAAGAAGATAAAGTTGCAATAGTTATTCCGTGGATAAGGTGGAGGCCTCGGTTCAGTTCTAATATTTTGTACCATTAGTGAGAAGCACTCATTCTTTTTTGGGAGGTTGGCTCAGTTGTTGTTTGTAAGGTGGAGCTGGTACAAATTAAGCGGTCTTTTTTTTTTTTTTGGTGTGGTTGAAAGTGTAATGTGTCGTCGTCTTCCTAACTTAGTAGACAGAATTTTAGCAGTGTAACCTGAAGAGAAAACCATAAACTAGAAAATGTTCCTGAAATAACTAAACAAGTGACCGTGTTTCAAAGTTGCTTTTCATTCCATCATGAATTTGGTTTCCACCATGGATTTGGAAAATATTTAGGATTGAGTTGCGATAAGCGGAAAAGTGTGCAAGTGCTTCTGGTGAGAAAAACATGTTAGGTATTTTCTTTGGTAAAATCGCTTAAAGTGAAGCACACGGAAACGGAATGGAAGGTGTTTCTTTGTAAAATCACTTAAAAAGTAATTTTCTAAGTGAGTTTATGGAAAATTGCTCCTCATGTGCTTTTCGCCAAAAGTGATTATGCTCTTATTAAGGTTAATATTGTAAATGTATCTGGAAGGATAATACTTGAGAGTTTGTTAAGTTTGTTAAGCTTTGGGCAGAATGCATCAAACTCTCAGCGCTAGAACTACAACTCTCGCAACAATCAAAGGTTTAATCGTGGTGCTCGTAACAACTTCAACAATTCTGGCAAGCGAATTCCATGTCAAATCTGTCGTTAGTTTGAACATGAAGCTGTGGGTTGTCCTCAGCACATGAATCCAAGTTTCACTCTCTGCAATGGTTGCCAACATCTATCCTTCCACTCCTGCTTGGCTTGTGGACTTAGGAGCAATGGCTACAGGCCAGGGAGAGTTTGTGGCATATGTATATATTTAGTGCGTAGTCTAATATAATAGACCAAAAAAAAAAAAAAAAAAAAAAAAAAAAACTGCAAGAAGAATTATTTTTCAATCAATTTTTTAAGATTGCCTTTACATCTACATTCATTGTTTTGATTTGTGCTTCTTGTGTGATTGTAATTGAGATGTCGAGTTTTTTATCTTCTTATTGTGTTTGCATCTAAATATATGTAAATTTGATGATTCATTTTAATTTTTGCGGTTTGCAAATGCGAAGCTTGTTAAGTTATGCCAAGTAAATTTTAAGTATACAAATACAGAAGTTAAAACTTAAAATTTTGCATAAAATATGTATATTGTATGTAGCAAAAAGAAAAAAAATATATATCATTTGATTTTAGGGTAATTTTTTTAGCTAGCCCACCCATAAAAAAATTAATCCAGAATCTTACACAGGCCTTGAACAAGTGTACGTTGGTGATGGCAAAGGTTTGACCATCCTTCATTTTGGTTCTTCTATACTTCATACAGTTCAGCATAATTTCGCACTAAAAAAATGTTTTACATGTCCCTGATTTAGAGCAGAATTTTCTTTCTGCAAATCAATTCCTTCTTGATAATTGGTGTTCTATGCATCTTTATCCCTATCACTTCGCTACGAAGGACATTACGACGGGGATGACGCTTTTTAAAGGTCTTGTGCGAGATGGTTTTTATCCATTTCAACCCTACAATTCTGGTGCTGCTAGTCAAAAAGCACTTGTTGTTACTACTAAAGCTTCAAGAGATATATGGCACCAACGGTTGGGGCATCCATCCATTAAAATTGTAAATAAGTTGGTCTCTCTGTCCTGTATCTCTGTCAGTAGTCTTTCAAATAAATCTTTTTGTTCATATTGTGTTCTCAGTAAGAACTCTAGTAAGCCATTGAATTACTTCATGCTGATGTCTGAGGACGAGCCCTTGTTACTTTAATTCATGGCTTTAGGAACTATGTCATATTTGTGGATGACTATTCTAAGGTGCAGTTTGGGATTGAGGTGATTAAAAAAAAAGCTGGGATGAAAAAAAGCTGGTAGGGGTTTTGGTGTTTGGTAAACTTTCAAAAACAGCTTTCTTTCAAAGTTGGGGGTGAAAAGAAGCCCAAAACCTGAAGCATCCCTGAAGCTGCAAATAGCAGCTTCCAAAAACAGCTTATTTTAGAAAACACGGGTGAACAGTGGTGCGTTTAATGAATTTTTCAATAACCCAAAATTGCCTTCCTTTCCCTCTCGCCTTCAGCTCTCGCATACCCGAACCCCAGACCACTCTCTCGTTCTCTCGTTCCAAAAACCAGCGATCTCTCTCGTTCTCTCGTTCTCCAGGTTTCTCCAGGTTCCCTTGGTAAGCCTCTCTTGTACAAATTTGTTATTTATTTGTTTTGTCAATTTGGGGATGGGTGTCGGGAAAAACAACTGGGGATGGAAGGGTGAGAAGAGCAAATGGATGAGGGTATGGGTGTCTGGAAAAACAACTGGGGATGGAGGGTGGGGAAACAATTAATTGGGGAAGGTGATATGGTTGCTGGTTCTATCCATTGCAATGTAAATCAGATGTCTATCCTACATTTGTTCAAATCAAGAATCTTATTGAGAACATGTTGTGTACCAAGATCATTTCTTTCCGTTCTGATTCTGGTGGTGAATTTCTCAGTACTGCTTTCTCTAATTACTTATATGAGAATGGTATTCAACATCAACTCTCTGGTCCACGCACTCCTGAGCAAAATAGATGTGATGAAAGGAAACATAGGCACCTGGTGGAAACAGCTACAACTTTTTAGCATCATCTAAAGTTCCTCATGTATTTTGGGTTCATGCCTTCTCTATTGCCATTTACATGATCAATAGGTTGCCTACTGCTACTAAGTTGTCTCCTTGGGAATATTTATTCAAGAAATCACCAACTTACAATAATCTAAAAGTATTTGGATCCAGCTTCTTCATTTGGCTAAAACCCTACACTCCATCCAAACTGGAACCTAAAAGTAAGCTGTGTCTTTTTGGGGTATAACCTTAATCACAAAGGATACAAATACCTAGATCCTGCCACAAATAAGATATACATATAAAGATATGTAATTTTTGATGAATCCAGTTATCTATTTCATCAAAAATCATCTCTGTCTCATTCACCAAAACCCAATTCTCAAATACTTTCATCAACTCCATCAACCCTTAACTTTTCCTCTGTCACTACCACACCTGCTAACAATAATTGTGAACCATCTTCAACTACCTCAACTACTACAATCTCCCATACACAGACACTTTCATCTGCTGCCTCTCATTCATCACCTACACCACAACCACAGCCTCAACCTCTACCTTCTACTAATTTTCATACCATGCAAACTCATTCCAAATCTAGATTTTTCAAACCAAAGGCCCTCAATGCTACAAAACATCTCATTCCCTCTCATCTCAGCATTGACTATATACCTACCACCTATTTGCAAGCCTTCAAACAATCTCACTGGAGCCAAGCAATGCAGGAGGAACTGAATGCATTGATTGCAACTGAAACATGATCTCTGGTTCCCTCATCTCCTTCTCAAAACCTAGTTGGGCATAAATGGGTTTTTAGAACCAAAAGGAAACTAGATGGCTTAATAGACAAGAATAAGGCACGATTGGTAGCAAAGGGTTTCTACCAACAAGAAGGTCTGGACTTTGAAACATTCAGTCCAGTGGAAAAACTGTCACTATAAGGATTCTTCTCACATTGGCAGCTCAATTTGATTGGTTCCTAAATCAGCTTGATGTAAGTAATGCATTCTTAAATGGTCATCTCACTGAATCTGTTTTCATGACACAAACACTTGGGGTTTGAAGATCCTACCAAACCAAGCCATGTTTGCAAGTTATATAAATTCTTATATGGATTGAAACAAGCTCCTAGAGCTTGGTATGAAAAGCTGCACAATTCTGTTATTTCTCTTGGCTTCATTGGCTCTCAATCTGTCACTCACTATTTGTCAAAAAAGGATCTACCATGGTGTTCATCCTTATGTATGTGGATGATATTCTAGTAACTAGTTCATCTATTGCGGCTCGTCAACATGTTATTCAACAACTTAGTGAGTTATTTCCCATCAAGGTCCTTGGTCCCTTACACTATTTCTTGGGCATTGAAGCTAAAAGATCTTCCTCAGGCATCTTCATATCTCAGACCAAGTATATCTTGGATTTACTCAAAAAGGCTAACATGGATGGTGCAAAACTATGTACAACTCCTCTCCCACCCTACATCTCCATCCATACATGCATACTCAGATGCTGATTGGGTTTCTCTCTTGATCGAAGATCTACATGAGGATTTTGTATTTTATTAGGCAAGTCCATCATTAGTTGGAGTGCTAAGAAGCAACCAACAGTGGCTCGATCATCCACTGCAGCAGAATACCGGTCATTAGCCAATACTGCTGTAGAAATAACTTGGATCTACAAACTCTTAGTTGATATTGGTTTCAAACTTTCATGTGTTCTGCAGTTATGGTGTGATAATCTTTCTGCTATCTCTTTGACTAAAATCCCTCTCTTTCATGCTTGGACTAAGCATGTGGAAACTTATTACCATTATATTAGAGAGAAGGTTTTAGCTAAAGAAGTTTCAGTTCACTTTGTCTACACAGAAGACCAAATTGCAGATATTTGCACCAAAGCATTATCCAAGCACATATTTCTCCTTCTTCCTGACAAACCTTCTCTTCGACCTAAGATCAGTTTGAGGGGAGCTATTAAGGCTAATATTGTAAATGTATCTAGAAAGGTTAATACTTAGAGTTTGTTAAGTTTGTTACCAAGTCTGTTAAGCTTTGGTTAGAATAGGTGAGCTGTCATTACAAGTGTGTAAATGACTTGTCTATATATACTCAAAGTGTAATCTTATTTCACTTGAGAATTTCCTAATACCTCTTACAATTACTTCAAAACGAGCCTTTATTTGCTATAGTTATATGCGCAAGTGGCAAGGGTTTGTTGCTCAAAGTGGTTTTGAGCGTTCACTCTTGTTGCATACGAGGTTTATGTGTGACAGCCTCCTTAGCGCAGTTGCATATGAAAGTGAAACCTAATAATACCAACAATTTGAGGGGATTATACAACTCAATGTTAAAGCAGCAGCATCTTCTACTTGAGGATTTTAAGGAACTAACTTGGTCAGTTGATGCTACTGATGTACCCGTTATAACACGGTTAGACACGACAAGTTTATATTTTATTAATACGCACCGTAAGATCATAGTAGAACCGGCATGTTGTGTGATAAAGAGGAAAGCAAGAAGAGAAGGTAGCTAGAATTCTCCTTTGTTCATTCGTTTAAACGGCAAAAAGAGAAATTCATATGTGAATTTTTTGGCATGCCACTCAAAGCCCATTTGTTTACAACATTTTAGACATTTTCTGTCCTTATCATTAAATAAAGTTTTGAAGACTTTTCATTAGTTTTCCTTTTAGATTTTTGAAACTGTTTGATTTCATCACAAAGATATTACACGAAACCATATTTTAGTACAGAAACAATTACGCAAGTCTGTTTTCTGTATTGAAAACAAAAACCGAAATTGAGTAAGAAGTATATATAGGATCTAATACATGTATATGTTTAAAGTTATACTTAGATTATTTACACAATGTGGGAGAAAGGGAAAGCTAGCTCTTCGTTTTTGGTTCTCCAGTGGCTAGATCCTCCAAAAACCACACGAATCCTTAGAACGGGATTCGAAAAGGGCACCTCTTAAGATTTTGGAAAGCAGCAAATTATTGCAGAAAAGAATGTTAAGTGCTTTTCCATGTTCGTCTTCAGTTGATTTATATTATTCACACACCAACGCAGGGTGCAGTACATTGGGTGGTGCTAGAAACTCTTCGACATGGATAAGGAGGGTAGGCTGGAACAGGAAAGTTCTTCCTCTCCGAATGTTTCTTCCTCTTTTTTGCATCGGGATTTTCCGGTTTCTTCAGATCCTCTACGCTTCGTACATCGGCCATGCACGTAAATGATCTTGATTTCCCTGAGTAGTACCTTGACAGCCCTATCCTGCTGAGAAACACACATGTGCAGATTGATATGTACATTTGTTGCATTGCATTCGACACTAATACATAATTGATATGTGCACACACGTACCACATCATATATAATCGATAAAAATGTTCCCTCGGGTAACCGAAACATTGAAAATGCGAAATCAAAATGGAAAATCTAGAAAGAAAAAACTGAATTGTGTTCTTACTTTTGTGGGAGACCTGTTCTTAGTGCGCCCATGTCGAATGCTCTCATATTTTCGCCTTCCATGGTTTCCAGTACAAAAAGAGAGAAATAAGGTTGAAGAAGAAGTTCAGAATATTATGAGTTTTTTCGTACGTACTGCAATGTGTTTTAAGTGTATATATATGTGGAGAAACAATTAATAATGGGATGTGTATATAAAGGTCAGGTATGTATAAATGGCAGTGGGGATATATAGGAGCTCACACGTCATGGGGATTAGGGTTGCAAACTTATGTTGTGGGTTCGATAAAAGTGGGTTGTTTTGGAGCCTCTCAAAACTGCTCACACCGTGTCTGGTTTAGGTTAATTGACGCCGACCTCACCACATCCTTATCTACTTTCCCTCTTGTTCGTTGGCCTTGCCCACCCTACGTACCCTTATTTTTTTCTCTTTTCCTACTCTTTTGTTGGAAGAAGGAGAATACTATTCATACATACCCTCTAACTTTCTTACAGGTGTAATATACATATCTGTAGCTTACATATATAGGAGGATGTGGGGACCCCTCAGCAATTTGGGTCATGTACCGGTGCACCTTTTGCACGCCTCCAACGCTGCCTCTGTTAATTGTCATCTCCGTTTTGAATGGTTACCTCATTTGCTTTGAATTTTATAAATTTAGCCACGGATAAAATCAAACTTATACTATAAAGATCACATTTACATATATATACTTTCTACTATGTCTAGCATAATGAATACTAAAAACTATCTAGAATCACAAACGGGCCTTTAAGTTGACGGTATAAAATGTGGAAGAACTATTTAACCAGTTCTTTAACCTTAATACTCATTTTTTACAATGAAAACATGGAAGTGCAAGATTTGGTAGTGCTCGAAATTCAACGAATCAATTAAGGTCAATGTTTGGGTGAGCCGAAAGTGGTACTAGCTAGTGTGGTGCTAGCCTACATTCTCTAATGGCTACGTAAGATCCTCACTTCAAAGGGAGATAGTAAAAGGCTTCTAAGTAGGAGAAGTAAGTATATCGAAAGCAAAATGTACATTAATGCCTTTATAGTAAAAGGCTTCTGGTGATTGAGGGCCTGTTTGGTGGGCTGGATAAGATTCGAACATTAAGGATAGAATTAGATTGGCACTTGGTAGAGACATGTAAGACATGACTTGTAATCCATGTACAAGTATATGTTACATAACTCACTCTATTGTGGATTCATAACCCATGTCCAATCCTATCCTCTCACATTTTGACACAATAAACAAAAGATTGAACTCAAGTCCATTTTAATTGGTCACAACATATCCCAACCAGCTCACCAAACAGAGTCATGGTTGACATTTGACCTTATTAGCCAACATTTTAGTGAGTGTACTTGGCTCATATTTTGGTCCTTTTGATCAGATGCTTGCATGCACACCTTCGATGCTTAGAGACTCGCGAGAGTTGTAAATGATCGCAATATCATGGTTCCGAACAAATTGTATACGATGGAGGGACGGTGAGGGTTGCTCAGGTTGCATCGGAGCCTTAGGAGGCCGACGGGTTTTGTACTCGATCGTTCCTTGTTTGGGCTTCACTTGATTTTAAGGAAGGTGCCTAGCGCTCGTAGCCTTTGCTTGTAATCGAAGTTTCCGTTTAGGCTGTCTTAGGCTTTCGTTAATAGTACGTTTTGGGGGCCTTCTTTGTTTGAATTTTCTCCCTTTCTAATTGCGACCTTTAGCCTTGGGAGGTTTTGGGACTCATTCACTCGACCTTGAAAGATTTGTGTCATAATATAAGCTTTCTAAGTTGATGATCAGGGATGTTGAACGATTTGAGGCTCATTCACTCGACTTTGACATTTATGTAACTCCAAGTTGGAGTATCTTCGGAGTTTTCGTCTGATATGGGATCATTTTTAATGTGTGTTTATTTTCTCATGTTATGTACGGTTGGCCTCTAATATCGAGTGATGTTCTCTTACAACTACAATACATTTTAGTGGTGTCATTCGTCCTATAAACATTTGTCACGTGATAAATTGGTGACAATAAAGTATCTCTCTCTAATTTTTAACCCTTCAATCAACATCAATTCTCATTTGGAAGTACTTTTAAAATGACTGAAAACGCTTTTAGTGAAAACATTTTTGGATTCCAAAAGTATTGAAGTACTTTATGCAAGAAATACATAACTAGTGCTTCTTTCAAAATGCACTTAAAAGTGTTTTTCCAGAATTGACTTGTATTTTTACTAAATAATTGGCTCTAAAAACACTTTTATGGAGAAAAAAATGTTAACAATTACTTTAGAGTGTTGTTATTCCCACCGATTGTCTTATCTCCCCACTCACTTTTCAATGAAATTTTTAATTACAAGTTTGCTCAATTGTAAAATGACCAATAAAGATCTTAAAAGATAGCCCTTTGTTCACAAATGATTTATCTTTCCTTAAACCCTAACTCACCCGATAAAATCCCAGTGTGACTCAGCTTGCCGATTCCACACTATTTTCTACATTTGTTGTAAATTAATTCTCATAAAAATCTTGAAGACGAACCCAAAAACCAAGCAACCAGCGTTTGCTTCTTCTGTGCTTTCTCCGGCCACTCTCCGGTTCAAATTTAATGTTTTTGTTTTGGTTGGATGTTTCAACTATGGATATCAGCATGAATTGATATGTAATGTGGACTTGCTGCACATGTACAGGTGTTGATATTTCTATACACAAGTGTGGAAGAAGAATCGAGGAAGAGTAGTCTTCTGCAAAGGATATCGAGTTTGAACAGTAGAAAAAAAAAATGGTGCAAAGTAGACCTGGTATTCATGTCGTGTTTTCCGTGTTTGTATCGTTTTTGTGACATATCCGAGATCTTAAGGGGTCGTGTCGTGTAACACTCGTTATAGTAAACGGGTAATATGACTCGACCCGAAATTGACCCGTTAATATTATCAGGTAATATGATCCGACTCGTTACCCATTAAAGAAAATATATTTTAAATCAATGAATAATGAAAATCTAAAAAATGAAATTTGTTGAGTAGAATAAAGCGTATAGGACAATCGATGGTTAAATTTAAATCTAAGGTTTATTGATTATGGTGTCAAATTTCGGGATCAACAATCTAATGTTTATGGATTATGGTGTCGAATTTCGGAGTTGACCCATTCACGAAAGTTATAAAGCTTATCATTACGAGTGATTAACTTTCTCAAAATTATGGTTCTTAATTGAATTATATACCATCATTAAATTCATAAAGTAGCTTAGAGATGATCTAACAAAAAGACACAATAACCAACTTGACAAAATTAAAACAACTAATAAAATGAAATCCATGGATAATCGCAGCACCAAATGCCTTCATTTTAAATAAAAATATTAAATGAAATAAAAAGAAGAATGAAAAAAAGCCCAAAAATTGGGCCGACCCAGTTTCATGTGGGCTGTTAATATAATAGAGTCAAAATCCTATACCCGAAATGGCACCGTTCCATTAAAGCCAATAAACATTACCGCTCCGTACATCTTAAAGCCAATAAACGTAACGGCACCGTTCCTATTAAAGCCAATAAACTGAAATATACTACAATTCTTCTTCCTCACAAGAAGATGTCTAAAAATTTCACTGCTTCAGTGCAGGTTCAGAGGAATCAGACGTTCTGAGGGGTGGCTTATCGCTCTTAGAGTCGAGTTCCGATGATCGGAGGTGCGACCACACCTCCTTATGTCTCTATGGCTTGCCACTGCGCGTGCAGCTGCAGAAAAAATAGGGCTTCATTTTCTACGAGAGGATGAATGGGTACTCGCTCTTGGGTTTCATTTTCGGTGAGGGGGGGGCGGTGCCCCTCCTTGGCCTTCTGTAGCTTCGTCTCTGAGGATGATTAGGTATGAAGTTAGCATAAAACCAAACTGCTAACTTCCCCACAAAACATACCTAAGCATGAGTTAATTGTATTAGTCACATGTGGTAATTTTTCGTTAATTAACTCTTACTCGAGAATAATAGTGACATCTAAACACCAATCTTAAATCCAAGAACAAAATAAATTATTCACAAAGTAAATCAAATATACAAGGGGGTTCGGCCAGTACGGCCTTCCATGTCAATTTTCGCTCGCCAAATGTGTTAGGTGAAGCAAAATTAGTCTCATAGATTGACTATGGGAATGGTACTCCTCAACAACATTGGTACAAGCACGCAAAAGTGCATAACCAATGATTTATTCCATCAAAACGGAGTTAGATTCTGCAGGGTTGAGGTTCGAGAATACTATCCCGTATGCTTGAAGTTTTTAAGTCAAAGGTGCCAACGATCATGCTTTGGGCATGATACAACCTCTTGTCAGGCCCAGATTCTACCATAGGTTTTAAAACAAACTCAAAATTAGATTGTATGAGAGAGAGAGACAGACCCAGACTTGGGTTCGATAGACTTTAGTCGAAACTGGAGGGGTCAGTTTGGTAGCCTCTGCCAAAGTAGAGTAATACCGTTCGATGCACCTCTGCCGAAGTAGAGCATGCAAGTCGATGCATCCCTGCCGAAGCAAGGCACCACCATTTGGTACACTCTAGCCAAAACTGGGTTTATATCGTCCTGTACCTCTCAACCGAATTGTTGGGATACCTTTCTCTCATAGGTGTGGTGGTAATCAAATCCGAGAATTTGGTAAACTTCCGCTCTTTATACTGCTACTTCAGGAGCAATTTAGATATAAAAGGACGAGAAAGATTTTCTTTTAGTCAAAATTCGATCGGATATAAACTTCAGAATTGTACCTATTCATGGATGTAAAGGTTTCAATCATGTTTCGCTTCGGGTAATAATTCATCTTTGCATGATTTGAAACGGTCCATAGCGAGTCAAAGAGCCATGGAGTCCTCGACAGTGAGGTACTTCCATTTGATATGCTTCAGGCATAAGTCTTCGAATGAAGATCATGACGGAGCCTTATTCAGCTCTTCCACACCATAACTTACTACAATGATTTTGCAACTAGTCGTAGTCAAGTAAGGTGTCACGTCTTGTATCCATATAAAGTAATTTCTTGTTTGAAACTTCCAAATCAGTGAAATCGAACTTGTTAAGGTTCGATAATAAACTGAATGGCGGAAACAAGAATGTGATTGGTGTTTTAGGAAATAAAATTTCCATAAACAACAAAGATAGAACATGCAGGTTCTAAGACATGGTTTGATTTAAACGGATTTAAGAATGGAGAACTTTGGGTCTCAACATGAGTGTTGCGCGTTAAAAAACTTCAGGTTTCTATGGCACTTTTTCGAAACTTCGGGTTCAGAAGTATGAACTTCAAGTTCATAATACTTGCAAACAAACATAATATATACAAAAATATGCAACAAGAAAATATGCAAATAGATCTTCTGGTCTAGAATTATAATTTAATTATTTGGACTTCGGGCCAAAATTAAAAGTTGGGCGAAAAAATTAAAACCCATAAGGCCTAAAAAAAGGGCAATATAATTGGTGGCCCAAGGCATTGGACCAAAGCCCTAATAGGCTTTTAAAAATCGTGAAAAAGAATGGGATCTAAGCCCAAAAAAATGGGCTAGAATGGTCATGGGTCGAGAGTCATGAAGCAGGGTGATTCGGTGTGGTGCGGTGCAGGGGAGCACCATAGCCATATTGGGCTGTGATCATGTGCTTCACAGTGCACTGAGACACTATGGTCCTACGGGCTTATGTCATGCGGGCCGAGCAGGGAAAGACAGCGGGCTGTTGCAAGCAGGCCCAAAAACAAAAACAAAAATTTGTTTTGCTGCATGCCGTAACAAGCAAAACCCATGAGGGCTTTGGGTCAATTCAAGAACACCCCCAGTGCATGCTGGGGAAGAAAACCCAGCATCACTGCTGCTGGCAGCTGTGTTTGAGGACAAAGACGGCTTCTCGAGTTGTGGTTCATTGGAGAAACTAGGCCAGCTACAGAGTGTTGAAGAACTCGATGTCTACGAACCCTAGGGAACCCTCGAATTTGAAAATAAAATTTTCAAAATCCGGCGAGATTGACGTAAAGTTTGGTCATGCATTATGGTGAATGTCCATGCTATCTGGGCTACAGAAATATTGAGATAAAAACCGTTGTTTTGGAAGAACTTGATTGTGTGATTATATTGATGAACTGGTTTGATGTAGAAAATTATTTCTTCAATTTCGGCTTTCCAACCCCAAAGCTTATATCACGTTCAACATAAGAAAAATAAATTGAATCAATAAGAGTATATGAATTCAAGAAAACTAAAATTTAATCAATTAAGAATAATTGAAACGTAATACTCCCCTTATTGAAGAATAACCACGTCAGATTCCTTAGCACAGCGGAGGAGCGTGCTGATAACGTGTTGTGGCCTTTATTTAACTGAGGGGTGTGGCATAGAGAGAAAAAGGGTGGAGAATTGGCTTGAGGAATTATGTGTTAATTCCCATTCCTTGTGCCTTTTTTTATAGTAATAAGAAGGAGAGAAACTCGCTCTTCAAGTAATACAAAGTCTATTAGGATCTTCTAGATCCCAAAGGATTCCTAATCTATATCTACTTAAGATTTACACAATCACAATATGTATTAGAACATATGTCACAACAATAACTTAAATTTTCAGATTTATATAGAATAATAATACATATTTAATATACAATATATACATATATACTATGACTATTGTATTTTATATTAAGTTTTTCTAATAGTTTAAAAAATTAAAGTCATCACATAACTTTTTTCTTAACGTGTCGAAAAGATTACCCGCGTGTCACCTTTGTGTAAATCTGTTAAGGACCAGTTATTAACGGGTTCTTATGGTGTGACCCGATAACGACCCGATTAGTTATCTTGTTGATCTGAAATTCATTATTTTCGTGTCGTGTTAACGGATCGTGTAAAAAATTACCAGGTCTAGTGCAAAGCCTGTCACTGAGCGCTCTAAAATTATTTCTCCACTGGTGCAATAATTTTAGAGACAAGCTCAGAGAGGAACGAAGAATAAAAGTAGGTGGAAAAAATGACATTTTAATTTTTAACTTTTATTGCGTGATCGAATCAGGAGTCGAATTCCCTCCGGATCCATCAAAATTGAGCCTACTAATCAAAGAATCTGGGCCGTTGAAATTTGATCAAACAACTACAATTATTAAAACTTTTAGGGAGGTCCTCTGTTTGTAGCCGTTTGATCAAATTTCAACGGCACAGATTCATTGATTAGTGTGCTCAATTTTAAAGGATCCGGAGGGAGTCCGGTTCCATCAAATCATTTCCATATCTTGCTTTTCTATTTAAACAGTCTATTCACATATTAAAATTCCAGCATATTTAGTTTGACCAAATTGCCAATCTTGTATAGTTTTTAATTAAATTACAAATCTTGCCCAATCCCTCCACCACTCCACCCTTTTCATGAAACGTAAACGACATGCGAAAAGAGATGGAACATCATCCCACATTTTTTAATGCAGACACCTACTACGATTCTCAAGAAATCTCCCTTATATTTTAGATTATTTAGGGCGGTAGAGACAAAGTGTGGGTAGCTCAACCTAAACCCTTTCTCAAGAGGGATTTCAGTATGTCCGGATCAAGGTCTAAAATATCCATAATATCCCGATATTTTTATTGAAATTTCCATGTTTTTGGACTACCGATATTTCCGATATCATCGATATTTTAGACCTTGCTAAGTCACTTATGTATCTTACCATGCAATGTATAAAGTGTAAAATATTGTACTAATTCATTATATATAAATGATTATGGTGTGTTTAAACTTCTTTCATTAATTACTACATATTTTCTACACTCACAATATTTGCCAACTCGCTATATAACCAACTTAAATCAGTTAAATCCATCATGCAATGCATTTCCTTCCAATTTTTTGTGATAAACTAATAGATAATTGACTAAATAAACATCCTGCAAAGTTTCAATAAAAATTTCTAAGTTTTTCTTACAATTTCCGTGATTTTTATTCAATTTTTATCGATATCGATAATATTCCGATATTTCCATCGAAATTTTCGTGTTTTTGGACTACCGATATTTCCGATATCATTGATATTTTAGACCTTAGTCCGGATCACTAGATAATATATTATGTGTTGTCATATAAACATTAAGATATTTATATTTAAAAAATTAATAATTAAAAAAATAAAATTTCTCACCATTTATATAAAACTTCTCGCTACTTAAATATTTAGGGTGAAAAATTTCTCCAACCCCACCCATTGATTGATCCGGGCACGTCATACTCACCATTACGGTGTGGACATAATACAACCCAACTAAAGCAAAACAATAAGTGGGCCCACCAGCCATAAAAGTTAGCTGTTGGTTGGCCTGTTGGCTGAAGCGCAATTACTCACTCTCCATGACTCCATCCGGCCTCGCTATATTTTCACTGGAAAAGCCGCCCACACTAACAAACTTTCTCTCCACTTTCTATCGGCGTTTCGATTCGCATCCATGACGACGTCGTTGGAATCCAATACTCAAAAGACCGCAACGTCATGGACTTCTCTCCCCTGGAGGACGCGGGTGTCGTTGTCCCTTCTCTCAAAAGTAACCGACGCCGCACGCCGCGCTGACGGCACTGTCAATCGCCGTCTCATGAACATACTCGACTTCAAGTCCTCAGCCACTCCTGCCGCTCCCGTCAGAGGCGTCACCTCATCCGACGTCACCGTGGACCCCGCTCGCAAACTCTGGTTCCGCCTCTTCGTCCCCCAAACGACGTCGTCGACTCCATCCCATCTTCCCGTCGTCCTATTCTTCCACGGCGGCGGATTCACCTTCCTCAGCCCCGCCTCATTCTCCTACGACGTCGTTTGCCGCAAGTTTGCTCGGAAAATTCCCGCCGTCGTCGTATCTGTCGATTACCGCCTCTGCCCCGAACACCGGTACCCTTCCCAATACGACGACGGGTTCGACGTCCTTACCTTCCTCGACCAAAACGACGACGTCCTCCCCCAAAACGCAGACAGATCCAGAGTCTTCTTTGCCGGGGACAGCGCCGGAGCCAACCTGGCCCACCACGTGGCTGTTCGGGCCGCCCGCGAGAAGGATCGATTCCGGGTCGTGAAACCTGTGGGGTTGATATCGATACAGCCATTTTTCGGGGGAGAAGAGCGGGTCGAGTCTGAGATCCGGCTCCACGGAGCTCCTCTGGTATCGGTGGCCCGAACGGACTGGCTGTGGAAAGTGTTTTTGCCAGACGGGTCGGACCGGGACCACGAGGCGGCGAACCCGAGTGGGCCGAACGCGGTGGACATTGCAGGTCTGGAGTATCCGAATACGCTTGTATTCACAGGGGGATTGGATCCGCTACAAGACTGGCAGAGGAGGTACTACCAGTGGCTGAAGAAATCGGGGAAGGAGGCGAAGCTAATCGAGTATCCAAACATGGTCCACGCGTTTTATGTGTTCCCTGAATTACCTGAGTCTAACCAGCTGATTAACCAAGTCAAAGATTTCATTGCTTCTGTTTGAACTCAGTTCCTTGTACTTTGTATCTGCTGACATTTCGAGGGTGCAAATCTAATAAACATAAATAAGGGGTACTTTAGTCAAAACCGAGTCTTGAGAAACCAAAGATGTGGCAACGAGCGTCTTGCTCCCTTCCATATATACATGCCATTTATCCAAAGCGATTCCCAATTTTGCTTCAAAAATGGAGATTAGTTGTGAGACATATTTCATATTGAGCTTCAACGATACGAACCGTTTATTTTGTAAATCTCGATTCATAAATTATTCTTGTGAAAATTCAATTTAATTTAGAAACTATTTGTCTATTTAATTATCACGATGAAGTTTTAATATTTTTTAGAGAACAAAGTATTTGTCAATTTCTGTCAACTCAATTTGATGTTTTTCTGATTTGGCTAACATTTTGCAAGGATGATCTTTGAGGTGCAGCTTAAAAAATAGACGGTTCAAATCGTAAAAGTTCAATGTGGTGTGAGCACCATTATTTTTCCCTAGCTTTCCGTTCTCTAATTCACACATTGAGTATTACACTATGATTTCTTATTCTTTATACAAGCGATTGTTTCTTGAGGGCGAAGTTGGACACACAACTTCATTTGCACCGTGCGTTGGAATACGGCGGGAATTGTTATTTGTGAGAGTGCTTAACGATTCAAGTTTTTGACCATTCAACTTGTCAGACTATCTTATTTAAATTCTTATGAGCTGTTCGAATTTCTTTGATCATTTGTTACATTTGAACGTTTGGATCTTACTTGCATCTTTGCAATAACATGAGGTTTGTATTTCTTGGTATATAAATCAATGCTAAGCAGCCTACAGTTTTACTTTGCCTTCTGTAATCACACAAATATTCAAAGTCTAATTTGCATCTATGCTACAAATAGATTAAATTACAAAATATTACACTAAAATATGTATATAATTTCCTCAACCAGTACATCATCATATTGTATAAAGTTAGAGTTTTGTTATGATCTTGAAACCCCAATACCCCAAAACAATTAGAGAGAAAAAGAGGGAGGATCAAATTATTAGGCCACCATGGCTACAAATAGTACTAGATCATCATCTTTCATTTGGTGAACCAAATTTTCTGAACTTACCTACCATTTAGATTGGAGAATTGAGCAAACACTTCAGTTCCTGATTGGTCATTAATGGGGTGAGCATCAGCCGAACCCTCGTCGCCTTCCGGAATAGTAGCCGGGCGGCTAGCGGAAGTGGGGGTTGTAGGAGGAGGAACCACGGCAGCGGCACCAGTAGGGGATGTGGCAGGGGCAGCGGCATCGGCATCGGCCTCAGTGGAAGGCGGCACAGCGCTGCTACTTTCATCCTCAGCCTTTCCTTGAGTGAATGCCTCTTGAAGCTGCAAAGCATACTCCAAGTTCCACAACACATCTCCCATTGTAGGCCTGTCCACACCATGTTCTGCCAAACACTTCTCTGCAGCCTCGGCAAACTTCTTCATTGATTCCGGGTTAATGGATCCGGCGAGGAGAGGATCAATGATCTTTTCGAGCAGGCCCTTCCTCTTCCACTGCATTCCCCAGTCAGCCAAGTTCACTTGCTCCCTCGGAAGTGCTGGGTTGATAGCAGGCCTTGCACATAGTGCTTCAAGTAAAACAACGCCAAACGAGTACACATCTGACTTGTCTGTTAACTGTTGCCTCCTGAAGTATTCGGGGTCTAAGTACCCGAAGCTTCCCTTCACGGCGGTGCTGACGTGGTTCTGTCCCATAGGCGCGTCCTTAGAAAGACCAAAGTCAGCCACCTTGGCAGTAAATTGATCATCAAGCAAAATGTTGGTAGTCTTAACGTCACGGTGAATGATGCCTTGTGATGTCCCAGTGTGAAGGTAGTGAAGCCCGCGAGCTGACCCAATACAGATTTCCAGTCTTTGCTTCCATGACAATGGTGGCAAGTTCTTTCCATATAGATGATCGCGGAAAGGTCCATTGGACATGTACTCATAAACTAAGATCATCTCTGAGTTTTCGTCACAGTAGCCAATCAGTGACACCAAATGCCTATGCCTTAGCTTGGACAGCATCTGGATCTCTGTCTGGAACTCTGTAATGCCTTGTTCAGATTGGGGGTTTCCACGCTTAACGGCCACACTAGTCCCGTCATCAATTACGCCAAGATACACATTGCCGAATCCACCAACACCAATGATCTTACTTGAGTCAAAGTTGTTGGTGGCTTCCTGCAACTCCTGGAAAGTGAAGTAGCGGCCAAGGCCTAAGGTGGAGTTGTACATGTTGCTCTTGTGAGACCCCATTGAGGTCTTGCTAGACATAAAGCTAGTATCGCCAGCGTGGACAGGAAGTAACCAGGAAGAGAAGCTGTTTCTCTTTTGCCAATCTTGAGGTCTCTTTCGCCATTTGTAAACCATTGCTCCGAGCCCCACGAAGGCCCCGAACATCAAACCAAACCCTACTGCAGCCACCGCACCTCTGTGAGGCCCGCCACCGCCTGTTTCCACTTTCTTTCCATCAACCCCGAATTCTCCATCCAAACTGTCCACGGAATTGCTTAGTTTCATCACCTCCAGACCGTTCAAAATGGCATTTGGCGCACCATTGTCCATTCTTGAAGGACCAATTTGGACTGATAATCCGTTAGATACCAAGGAAGCATTTACGACAATGTCCTTGTAGTATGGAATTGCCAAACCGTTGACAGTGTGTGACAAGTCCAAATCACTTATCGCCATGTTCCCGTTAATGTACACATTGAAGTAGAGGTTACCAAGTGACTTGCTTACAATGTCACAGAAATGCAACCGAATTAAGTAGGCGAATGCGTTTTCCGCCTGGAAATTCCACGTTATGTTGAAATTTTGATTGCTCACAACAGCATCAGCCATTTGCACGGCGGTTGCATAAATAGTTGGTGGTGCAATTTGGGGGGTTAGTCCATCAGGGTATTTGACCGTACTAGTCCCAACAGATGTAGCCTTGGCCATGTTTTTTGACTTAATGTATGCATCATCAGGCAACCAAGTACGTCCTAATGTGTCATTCGTGGACGTGACAAGAGGTCCTCCCATGTTAAGCCTGTACATAGTTTCGTAACCGAATTTGGACAGCCCTTGAAACTGGCTCGCCGGCTGAAGGTTGTTGGCTGTGTCGGTGATCAAATTATCAGGAGCTGAAACCACCTCAATAGCATTGACGAACGCCGCAGAGTTCTTCATGGGAGAGAACTTGATGGAGAATTGCTGCTCGGTTATGTTTAGAAGATACTCCTTCATAAAAAGTTGGTTTTTGGTGTTGTTGTTCTTGTTCTCGTTGACATTGAAGCTGTGCAGCAAAGTATACTTGTCTGTCAGGACATTGAACGTGGCCTTCTGAAGATCGAACACCGAGTTGCTTAGCGGGTATAAATGAAGGCGAATCCAATGCCATCCTGGCCTTGCCATGTGGAACGTGTAAGTGGCATCGCTCTTGAAAATCCTGGCAGTCAAATACAGGGGGGAAGGCACATCTGCCTTGTCAACAGAGACCTTGTTGTCATCGTCTGCCTTCAACTGCTGCGTGGATTCTGATTCAGTTTTGAAGGTTCTCCCATCGGGTAGGGTGGCCTTGTTGGTGGCGCCACAGTCGATGAGGAAGTTGTCTTGGGGAGTAAAGGGCGGTGAGGAGGCAGAAAGGACTAAGGCAGGGGAGACAAGGAGGGAGAAGAGGAGGACCAGGAGGAGAGCCATCGGTGTCGAAAATGGTGATGGCAAGGAGGATAGAAAAAGGTTTGGGTTTTGTTTGGTTGGTTTTTTTTCTATCTCCATCCCTCCTGGGCGAGGAGGAGGTTCGAGCACAAAAGAGTTGGCAAATGTACTTGAAAAAGGGTCTAAAACTAAATGTAATTGGTAATTGGTAATTGTTTTTTTTTTTACTTTTTTACTTTTTTACTTTTTTTTGGGTTTTGTTTTTTTCCTTCAAAGGGGTGGTTGGTGTTTTGTTTGGATTATAAGTGGAGGGAAGGAGGTGACAACCCAGATAGGCTGTGAGTTCCCAAGACAGGGGCAATGTTTGTGGACAAGGATTTTGGCTTTTGGAAGCTTTCTGTTTTGGTGGCTTTTTTTAGAAGTTGAAAAATAATTAACGGTTGGACTAACACTAACTTTGGATTAACGGTTGGACTCGCTTTGAATTGGTCCAACACCATTTCAACCTCTCTCTCTCTCTCTCTCTCTCTCCCCCCCGTTAATTTGCATCTAATATAGGCCTTAGGCTTTTTAGGGAGCTCGGAGATAAAGTTGTGCTAGTTTGGCCAACATTTCTCTCCATCTATGAGTCATCAAGTAGAGAAGAGTAAAAGGACTCTGACTGTCTGACATGGCAAAGTAGGTAACAAGAAATTTTATGGAGCGATGTTTGCACACCCTTTTTCACCTTTTGCATGCACGCCATTTTGTTTTGTGCGATGATAAGTTTTTCCAACCTAATAACTCTCAATCTGCCATTTCAAAATAAAATTTGATGCTCAGTCGAATGCCAACCGGCTGCAGCATGATTTATCCTTAGACATTATGAAAAGTTTTAGAGAAGTTTGCATTGACGGGGACCCCAAACTAGTGATCAACGATCCTTTAAAATTATGTCATTCATGAAAATTTTAGGTATATTATTCAAGATATCAAACAAACTGCTCAATGTTTCATCATATTTCTTGGAAACATGTTCTTATAGAGAGGCTAACGTTTTAGTGTATGCTATAACTGATTAAGGCTATGTGGATGAAGTTGACTTGTGGGATTGATCTTTTGCCAACCGCTGCTAGAAATGCTTTCTTGTTTGATCTCGCAGGCATGAGTTGTGTGAGCTAGAGTACTGTGTTTACTCTAGCTCCTATATCATTGATTCATTGATAATTATAAAAACAATAATACATTAAATAATCAAAATAGTTCTTTTTCACTTATAAATCACTGTCATGCAGTTAGATTACTGATTTCAATCACATGTCTGGTGCCTAAAGTAATGTTAGCAGATTTTTGAAGTTGATTATATGCAATTGTCACAGTCTACTTTGATCCGAATCATAATTAGTAAACTTACGACGCATATATGGTACGTGTATGATTTGATAGTTTTTGTAAAAGAAAAAAACAATGAGAAATTCAGTCATTTGAAAAAAATTATTATTCTTTTTTTTTTGCTAGGAAATAAACTAATTAAGAAATGGAGAATCTCAGGGAACACCGGAACTTATACAGAAAGAGTTTACAGATAAGTGACACATTATTTTAATTAGTTATTGATTTATTTCTTTGTATAATTTTAAAATTATTAGTAATCTATTATAATATCAGTCATGTTGCCATGCTTCTGATGAAAAGCAGTGATGTGCTAAAGACAGCCTAGTGATATGAGGATGCACTATAAGGTTTGTAGTCCTACATTTTCTCGAGATTTCCCTCAATTTGTGGGGTTTCATGGTTAGCTAGTTTTTTCCATCGCTTGTTGACGCTTCTTGCGTTATAGAGTTAATACACACACATGCTCGGTCTCCTTAATTAGTTATGAAAGACATATTATTCATTTCAAATTTCTAATGGAGCACTGTTATTTGTCACATATATATTTGATTTGTCTGCGATATCGATAGATGATGGTGAGGTACTAGTGGTGACCAACACTTCCAAGGAAGGCTTATTTAATAGACTATGTCACTGTATTTGTTCCTCACTGTGTAAAGGTTTGCCCCCGTATATTGATTTAGAGAAGACTAGAATAAAGATTACTACACTACATGTGGGAGCAAGTAAAATACATATGACAATAAATCAAGTATGATTTGTGTTGAGGCCCAAAAATGTCACACACCAATCCAACCGAGTCTCAAGGCTCAATTGTCATGCAAACCCTACATTTAAGCCCAAACACATGCCAAGGCGTAGGATCGACGATGAATATATTTACCAACATGCTATGCCACGGTGATTAAGCCGAATATTCATGCCATGATCATGCCTATTCATCACGCCATGCTTCCTTAGTCACTATTCATGCTAAGCCCAAGTCACGTATTCATGGCTTGTCAAGTGGATTGTGGTGTGGATGGTTACGGAAGGTTATCGAGCCTACCTGGAATCGGGGTCATGGAAGACTTTGGGCTGCTTGGGGCCCAAAGATCCAAGCCCATACCTTTTGTATTTCACGCAGGAATCATTGAGAGAGAATTAGCCTAGTTTACCCATTTCCCTAGCAAGCCAACTCCCTTAGTTAGGATTAAACTAGATTCTTGCATTAAATACATGTTAAGCCCAACAAGTCAAGTTAAGCCCAACAAGTCAAGCATTTAATGCTGACTTTCCCTTCCCAACTTGCACAGACAACCAACGCGCGAAAGCTATGAGGAACGCTACCAAAATTAGCTCATGCGGAAGGCCGCCCTTGGAAAGGCGCTTCTCGGGAAGAAGCAAACTGCTGGTCTTAATAGTGCAACTATCTTACACCAAAAGGGGAATAATAGGAGGCCTAGGGAGAAAGGAGGGGAAGACCAAGCCACAAAGGGAAATTCCCTTGAAACCTAGAGAAGAACCCTTCACTTACATAAGAAGGAAAAAGCCATTACAGAAGAAGGGGAACACGCAAAGCAACACAGAGAGAAATAGGAGAAACATAGGAAGAAAAAACCACCCAGGAAATAAGCCCAGAAGCACACTCCAAGGCTTAGGAATCACCATTCATGCAACCTTAGTAATTCCCATAGCGTTCCATCAAACATCTCAACCATTAGAAGCCTTACTATCACCTCGCGAAAGCTTAAATCATGCATCTAAGAATGCCATGCAACCATGCAAACCCTTTCTCTCTCATGTAAACTAATAATCTTCTAGCTTCCACACCACACTTTGCTTGAGCAAGTCATTATCCTGATCATTCATACTATCTTTGAGCTGTTGATGTTACCGGGGTATTTCCTAAGACAAGCTAACTCTTTCTAGATATTCCGGAACTTGTTATGAATCCATACCAAGGGAGACAAGAGGATGTTCTCAAAGCCCAAGTCCAACTCAACCTAAAAGTCCCCCAACAATTTGTTATCTGCCTTATTAAAATTTTAAGGCTTCCCAAAACTTGTGGGGGTTTTCCTTCACCGTACCTTGTGATTTATATAAATAAATTGGTTATTGTCTTCAACTCTTCTACTGCAATATAGTTAGAAATTGTGGGGGTTGTCATCACTATTTTGAAACTAATTGTGAGTTCTTTACATTCATTTTTAACTGTGATGTTGATTTATGCTTGATACCACTTTGATCTATATGGAACTAATGATATTGTTGGCGAGTCCTTGTAGTACTATAATCAGAGCAACTATAAAGAAGGAGTGGTACAATATGATGATCCTTGTCACAGCTACAGATCGAGAAGGTTCCAATCCATTGAATAAAGCAGTGTCATACTGCCACTTATGGGTGGGCACTTAAAACCGAAACACGAACCAAATCGGACCGCACCGAACGGTTCGGTTTTGCGTTTTTGAAACCGAACCGCAAAGTAGAAAACGATTTGGTTTCAGTTTTAGCTTTTGAAAACCGCACAGAAACCGAACCGCACCGTAAATATTAATAAGCATTTAATTAAATGTCCCTATTAGATGTCATGTTTTAATTGGTTGTTTGTTAGAGTCCATACATTTAGTATGAACTCAACCACACCAGAATATCATCATTCATCACTTTCTTTCTCTTCAACATAATATCATCACTCATCAGTAGGGGTGGGCACTTGAATGCGTTGTCCTACACTGGATATGTGATCAACGGGTAAATGTTCACACACAAAGGACGTTGAGAAATCGAAATTGCAAGGGAAGTAATGCATAGCTTCCTCATAGATTTAAGGGTGCAAGCATGCAAGTCTGTTTGCTGGGCAATTATAATATATATCTACCATGAGTCCATGAAATTGGATCATTGATACATGTTATCTACTCCACTGAGTATGCATGTAAAGTTGCAAACCGTTCATTCATTTCTTCTTCCCAAGCCTTAAATTTTTGCGTGGCAATTGGTATCTAGCTAGCTAATAAGGTTGCTATGTGAGGACTTTTTATTGGTTTTTCATTAGGGATTAGTTTCATTTTATATACGGATTATGACATTCTGTAGCGGTTCGATTAGCTACTGCTTAAGTTTAATTTGTACACTTTAGGAGCACTCTCTAATTATGATGTCTTTCATTTCAAGTTCTGATTTATGATCTTACTAGAAACTAATAAGTTTTTTTTTTTTTAAAGTTCTTTGTTGATTGCATTCATGTAAAGCTTGAGATAACAAGTGTTTCGTATTTTAAATTGTATATTTTTTCTTAAAAATCAAACCGAAACCGTTTAAAACCGCACCAAACCGAACCAAACAGTTTAGTTTCATTTCGATTTTGGCTTCAAACCGCACCGAATCGAACGGCAAATTTTTTTATTTCAGTTTCGGTTTCACTCAAAACTGTACTGAACTGAAACGTGCCCACCCATTGCATGTGAGATTTACTTTAGAAACTATAAATAAGAATGTTGATAACGCTTAAATATGTCGGGGGGAGGGGGGACATCACAATCCTACCATTTAAACCTTTTCAAACTTTACCAAAATAATAATGGTTCCGGTGGCTGCACTGATTAATGGATTGCTGGTCACCTTAATTAATTCAATCGTTCGTAACCATCCAGGTTTGATCGTAGAAGCAAAATAATAACATTTGGGTTAATATTAGCTTGAATTTTGGCTTCAGGCCAAGCAATAATAAAATTATAGTTTGATAAGCGTTTAACCAATAACGTCCCAAAAGTTATTAGAGTATGGTTATGAAGCGGGAATGCCAAAAACATGGCATTAGGTTCCAAAAAGTCGCAGCCCAACATGGTGGGTTGGCTGCTGCGTGCGGGACAAGGCCCTAAAGAGCTTATTGGGCCACGAGGTAGGCTGCCAAGGCAGTCCATGTGTCGCTACAGGCCACAGACCGCGTCTGGGAAGAAGCCCACAACCAAGATGCTGGTTTTGGGCCACAAAGGGCGCGGGAAGCACAAGCCCAACACTGGGGCTGGCCTGGTATGGGTGTGCGCAAAGCCCAACAAAAGTTGGCTTCGTTATGGGTCGGTTCTAGGCAAGCCTAGCCATATGGGCTGGCTTTGGTGATCGCAAGCCGGGTTACGTGCGGGCAAAGCCTAACAAGCAAAGCTTACTGGCATGATGGGCCGAGATAGACTGAAGGCTTCAGGGCCATGCAGAAACCAACCCAGGGAAGGCCTGGTTGCTGTGCAGTGGCAGCAATCCCACGGGGTAGCTGCAAGAAATCCATGGCGTCGAAATGATGTCGTCCTAGCTATAGTGTGGCTGCAGGCCAGCCAGCTTGGCTCAGCGGTGCGGCGTGGAGCCGCGGCTCAACCGCGAAAAATCCCTGATTTCCCTTTTTTTCTTTCGAATTCTAGGTTTAAAAACCCTAATTAAATTAATTTTGATGCTTTGACTCATAAATTTCACATAACATAATTGCGTATTGCATGAACATATATATATATATATATATATATTAACAAAATATATAAACACATATGCAATATGTATAATTGAAAGGAAAATATAAATATTGGGGGTTCATACATCATGGGGAATGTTTTCATGCTTCAAGATCGTTTCAAATATCTTAATTTATTTTAAAAGAACTTGATTGGCAGAAAACAATTGAACCTTTTGTGTAGAAGAGCCTCCTCCACGATCCTTCAATTCCTTAGCTTCTAGCAAGAATGTGTTGATAACGTGTTATAGGCCTAATTTACTGAATTGTATTTAGGACTAGGGAGATAGGGGGCCGACGACACATAGAGAGAGAAGAGAGAGATATGTGTTTGTGAGGTTTGTGTTATATCACCCCATTATGACTTTATTTATAGTAGTATGAAAGGTTAAATCTTTATTCTAGTAGGATAATATCTAACCCTAGGGAATATTCCAAGATATCCCTAGATACCCTAGGATTTACATAATCACATTCTTAATCTAATATGACTGCAACAACTAGTTGTATTCCTCTTCACTTGGAAGTGACAGGTCTTAGGTTCGAATCTAGTGGATGGTGAATTCGATACCAAATTAGGTTGTCCATTGTATGGTTTAGCCAAACTCCCTCTCCCGTTAATGTAAAAATACCGATGTACTAAAAAAAAAAAAAAAAGACTCTAACAATATGCGCATTATACAAAAATTTATATAATAATATTTTTAAATTAAAGATAAGAAAATATAAATTGACATCTAACTAGATAAACCTAGAACACCATTCACTAACAACTTTTACTTATACAAATTCTAGTAACTAGTAATGTAATTGACCTCGGATAAAAATATAATTGATCTAATTTACCTTGTTATCCTATTCCAAAAAGAAGAGTTTGCTTGAGTGACAATACAGCTGCAAACATAAAAGAACCCAAGAGGTTTGGCAGCTTAATTTCTTCTCCTCCTTCTCAGCGAAGCGCCCATTCTCGTTTCCACCTCACCTTCCCCACCACAGAGCGCCTGCGATGACAACTGAGACAGAAGACGCCGTTCGACGTCGCACAGCGGTTGCCGACTACCGCAAAAGGTTACTCCAGCACAAGGAGCTCGACTCCCGAGTCCGCGCAGGTCAGATTCACTCCCAAACCCTAATCCCCTTTCGCAGTTAACAAACCAAATTGTCCCAATCAGTGAGCTTTAATGTGCTCGCCCTTTTAGGGTTTCCATTCCGATTTTCAATTGAGCGATTCAGTTCTGATTTTGTTATCTAGTTTTTCAAATGTATTCGATTTCGCTTTTTTGGGGCTTTCTGTTATGTTATGGTTATAGTAACTGCAAAATTGAGATGCTTTGAAGAATTTGGTTGGGTCAAGAAATTGAATTTTCGCAATGGGATGGTGTGCAGTGAGAGAGAACTTGCGGGCTGCGAAGAAAGAATTTGGGAAAACTGAAGATGATTTGAAGTCCCTTCAAAGTGTTGGACAGATTATTGGTGAAGTTCTCAGGCCTCTTGATAACGAACGCCGTAAGTATTTGTTTGCTTGTAATTTGTTTGCTTAATGCTTGCTTCATGGTCTAAAATTTGATGGTTGGAAACCTGTGAGAGTGTAATTTTTTAGGGCTTATCGGTGTGAGAACTGCTAAGGTAATTGATCTTTGATTTTATTGACTCAGTAATTGTGAAGGCAAGTAGTGGCCCGAGGTACGTGGTTGGGTGTCGCAGTAAAGTTGACAAAGAAAAACTAACAGCTGGAACGCGTGTTGTTTTGGATATGACTACCTTGACTATCATGCGGGCTCTACCCAGAGAAGTAATTATCATCCGATTATTTGTTAAAAGTTTGACACTTTATTCAGCTACTCATGATCATTCTTTGTGAAGGTTGATCCGGTTGTATATAACATGCTTCATGAAGATCCTGGTAATGTTAGCTACTCAGCCGTCGGAGGACTATCTGATCAAATCCGAGAGCTTAGGGAGTCCATTGAACTGCCTCTAATGAACCCTGAGCTCTTCCTTAGGGTGGGGATCAAACCTCCGAAGGTAATTTTTATATGTTGTTGGTGTTCTTCATATTAACCTGATGCTTATTAGAAACCTAGAAACTTAGAATTTTATATACAACTTTTCTTCTCTTATTTTATTTAAATTGTTCCAGGGTGTTCTTCTGTATGGACCTCCGGGAACAGGGAAGACATTGCTAGCCAGAGCAATTGCTAGCAACATAGATGCTAACTTTCTTAAGGTTAATTATTCTTTTCTGTAGCAACTTGTATATCACATTATAAGTTTTCTTGCTGCTTATTGTGGTACTCATTTCTTTGAATAAGACTAGAATCCTTTTTAGGTGTTTCCAACTTATCTTTAATATTGGATACTATTATTCCTGGTGTAGGTTGTATCAAGTGCCATTATTGACAAATATATCGGTGAAAGTGCAAGATTGATAAGGGAAATGTTTGGTTATGCCCGTGATCACCAGGTAGGAGCTTGAATAGTACTTCTAATTTTAACATTAAATATTCCTATTCAAAAACATACTGATTGTGTTGACTTTGTGTCTAGCCATGTATCATTTTTATGGATGAGATTGATGCTATTGGTGGACGGCGTTTTAGTGAAGGGACTAGTGCAGACCGAGAAATTCAGCGAACACTCATGGAGTTGCTTAATCAGTTAGATGGGTTTGATCAGCTCGGAAAGGTATGTAGGTTTTGGTTGAAATCAAGCTTTATTTTTTTGGTTTGGTCGTAACAAACAAATGTAAACACATTTATCTAGTCATGCTTGTACAAACTGATAATGCCATAAAAGTAGATCATATATTGGCATGGATGGTGGATGTCATTTGTTTCATTTCACAGGTGAAAATGATCATGGCAACCAATAGGCCTGATGTACTGGATCCAGCACTTCTCCGCCCTGGGCGACTAGACCGCAAGATAGAGATCCCATTGCCCAATGAGCAATCAAGAATGGAAATTCTCAAAATCCATGCTGCTGGGATAGCCAAACATGGGGACATTGATTATGAGGCAGTTGTGAAGCTTGCTGAGGTAAGCATGAATATAATTATATTTATCACAAAAACAGGGCGAGTCCAAGCCAACAAGGCTTCCCACTTTGCGAGGGTTGTGGGTTTTGTGCGTGTTTACATGACTTGAACCCGTGACCTTTCGGTTACAAAGGAGCAACCTTTCCGTTGCCCCAAGGCTTGCCCTCATTATATTATATTTATATCAAAATATTTTATTAGATGCTTTCCGTGAATGATTTGATGCATTGTCTTCATTTCAGGGTTTTAATGGAGCTGATCTCCGTAATGTCTGCACTGAAGCTGGGATGTCTGCGATCCGTGCTGAGAGGGATTATGTCATCCATGAAGATTTCATGAAGGTACGTGTTAAATAGAGTACTGATGTTATACTCGATTAAAAAGTGATGATTAATGAGATGGAAATGTGGCTTGAACTACATGGGTTATGGTCTTGGTAATGTAGCATGAAATCAATAATGATCATCCGGAAAATTATGGAATCCAAGAATGTCATTGGTGGTGTTTCGGGCCGTCTGTTTCATGTTGTTCTAGGTCACAATCTGTGTAGGAGGTGCCTAACCATGCACATGAAGAAAGCATCTAGATACACGTCATATGCTTTATTTTGTTTACTAGGGAAAAGTAATTAGTTTAGATTTTACAAGGATTTACGAGCTAGTAAATTTCATAAGTACAATGGCTTGACTCGGTTTGTCACCTAGGAGGTTCGACTACCTACTCTCTTAAACGTTGTCGAACCCTAAGGCCTCTCAAGTAAGAGAATGATAGTGTGCTACTAAAGTCAAAGTGGTGTGTCATATATTTGGTTCTGTACCCCACACTTTGTTGCTTGGCGATGTTTTGGCACAGGGCATACAAATAATCTTTTTTGGTATCTTGATTTTAAGTGTGTTATATTTTTATATTTCAGGCTGTACGGAAACTGAATGAGGCCAAGAAACTGGAATCTAGTGCCCACTACAACGCAGATTTTGGTAAAGAATGAAACCGAATTTGAACTTTGAACCTACCCGAAGAGTTAATTAAGAGTAAAAACTGCAATCATGTGCTGGCTGTTGTGCTCTATTTTCTTGATGAGATGTGGGGATGGTGGTACCGCAATATAGCTTCCAGGAATGTGTTTACCACCAGACTCACATTACGAATTGTATTCTGAATCGAGCCGTTGTTTAGTATTATGATTCTCGAACATTAAATTCTCTTGCTTAGTTTACTGTGGTTTTAAGATGTTTTTCGTGCATATGATTAAATCAAAATTTAAACTATGATTTATACCTTTATACTAATTATTATTAACAAATAATAACTGCAACATTTGTACCTTGTGCTCGCCAATAACTGGTTTGTGCACTCTTTAACTTGTTTTTCCTGATTGCTTTTGTATAATTGTTTGTCTACCTTCAAAATGTTTGAATCAACTTGTGGCCCCTGTATTTGTTATAGTGTAACACCTGTTGGACCTTCCATTGAAAATAGAGGCTTTAAAGCGGCAAATAATTGACGGAAGTTCCAACAAAGTTATTCAAAAGAACTATTGCTTCACATTATGACAAATTCATGGATCAATACTCATGCATTTTTAGTTTGGTGATTAAAACTCCAGTTTGACTAAAGTTCAAGACTCATGCTTCAATTTTGCCTATCAAAATTAAACTGCCTTTCATATTAATTCTTTCTTGCACTTCGCTCGAAGGCCTCGAAAAGTCTCTGCAGACCGAAGACGGTTCAAATCCTCAAAACTGTTTCAAAGTTACGGTACAAGAAACTTGGCAAGTCCCTCACCCTCCAGAGACAGTTCTGACTCATCAAGTGCAACAATTTGTAAACTACAAGACCAAATTTGTGAAATTTAAACACACTGACTACAATCAAAGTAGCGAAAACCGTGATCTGATCTGCCTTATCCTATAACGGAGACGTAAAAAAGGGACCATTTTTTGTTTCATATCATTCATTGGACACATTGCAATTACACAAACTCGATTTTGGTACCATTCAACCAGACACGAGAAGCTACAATAAAGTGACAGTCGAGCTGAGCGTTGCCAAGACGTAGCTGAATTAACTGGTCACTTGGATGTTTCAAAATTTTAACACC
Source organism: Cotoneaster glaucophyllus (assembly GCA_036320875.1). Classification (NCBI taxonomy): domain Eukaryota; kingdom Viridiplantae; phylum Streptophyta; class Magnoliopsida; order Rosales; family Rosaceae; genus Cotoneaster; species Cotoneaster glaucophyllus. The sequence goes on along the minus strand of CM070066.1, from coordinate 28,767,295 downwards.
TCGTTACAAGATAGCATTCTGTTCTTATTGTGCATCTGGAATTCCATTGTGTTCCACTTTTCAGGCAATATGCTCTGCCAAACTAAGAATCTTGACATGCTTTTTCTTCCTCAACTCATGCGGGACAGGTCCAAATACTCTAGTCCCGATCGGCTGGCCTTGCTTGTCCACAAGTACCACAGCATTGTCATCAAACTTGACCTCACTCCCATCACAGCGGCCTCGCTGCATGGCAGCACGAACAACCACACCATACACAACCTTTCCTTTCTTCACTTTTCCATTGGGATGGGCCTCCTTTACTGATGCAACAATGGTGTCTCCCAATCTTGCCCCCTTCTTATTTGCCTTCAAAGCTTGTATACACATCACCTTCTTTGCCCCTGAGTTGTCCACGACTTTGAGAACAGTCCTCATCTGTATGAAGGTCCTTTGCTGCTGTAAAAGTACACCAAACAAAAACCGACAACTACGAATCAGTCTCATGTCAACACTAAGTAATAAACGAGTCCTCAATTTGAGGTATTTAGCAAAAAATGAAGATAAACACAAGAAACAGTAAGCAGAACTTGGAATTAGCTAACAAACGCCTGTGTTCAACAATTGTCCTCAGCAATACCACCAAGACTCTCCATTTAAGCCTGTCAAAACTAGATTTTTTCCCATGAATCTTCTAAACGGCTCTATAAATGGTACCAATCCAACTCTACGAGAAACTCTTAATCCTCTACAACCTAAAATAGTCAAGATTTAAAACCTGTAAAATGTTATTATTTTCTAAATATAGGTTATAATCTTCAAACAAATATCAGACGAACACACTGACCTGAGATAAGAAAGTGCTGCTTGCCATCTCATGTGATGCGCTCAATAAGTCAGACAAGTTGCTGCCGAGGCCCCCCAACAATGAACGACCAACTGGATTTTTTTCCAGCAGATTGAATGGATTGCAGTGAGTAAATGGCATGCAAATAATTGCAGAACAGAAACCAAAAACGCTTAAATTTAATCCAGGAAAATCAGAAAATCGTGCCACTGCAATATAGCAATATTCTGAGACGCGAATTATACAACTCATACAATGAAACACAAGACAAGCAGACGAAGGATGAAAGAACCACATCTTGAAAAGTGTGGCATCTTTTCAGATGCACGCTCAACTATTTTACATTTGTTATCATGCAAGGTGAAGGCAGTCAATGAATTTAGAATCTAACAGTTGAACAAGAAACAAACGACGTACCCCGTGAACACTTTGAAGCTAAACCTGCTGCCATTCCTCAACACTCACCTTTACTCTCAACCAAATTGAAAATCTTCTTTTATGCGCTGTTCAGCTGTGCAGAAAATGTTGTTAGACAAATCCCCAATATAACTGGAAGCTCAATCGGTTAAGGCCAGGAAAATAAACGCACCAAATTCAAATTGCTTGAAATTAACAAAAACCCATAAACCCAGAAGAAAGACGCAACTCAACCATTTCACAGGGAGTGGGAAGGGGGAGTGAGCGGGGTAGTGGCTAATACAACCCCAAATCATGACAACAGATCTGCTAATTCAAAGAAGCATTGGAAGAATTGGTGCCTCATTTTCTCTAACCAATCAGTAAAACTCAAACCCAATCTGCTATGGAGCCTCCCAAGTTCATAGAACCCCAAATCTTCCAATTCCACCCTCCAATCATCCAGTTCAATATTTCAATCTTCCAACAACAACAAAAAAAATTGTCGAAATAAGCAGAAATGGAGGTTGAGAGAGAAGCAAATTTACCTTTTGTTGGTGAAGAGTGTTCGAACCAGGTGCGAGGGAGAGGAGAGAGCGGCGACAGAAATTGGAGAGAGTAACTTATGAACGACGCATTAGCTTTAGGGGAAAGAGGGTAGAATTGTCAATGAATGTTTTGTTAATTGACACAGTTTTGCTTCTGCTTTTTGCTGTGGTGCACTCATAATTTTAAAAGAAAAAAGAACACCTTTTATTTTATAGGGTTTTTATCATAAATAGTCCCTGAAATTGACCTATCTCATCAAGATGGTCCCTGAAATTGAAAATCAATCAATGTAGTCCCTGAAATTTACCACCAAACATCAATGTCATCCTTGCCGTTTTATTCTGTCAATTTTTCTGTTAGTATGCTGACTTGGCATACATTTAAGCTCACCATCCAATGATATGATGCCGCGTGGATTTAACAAAAAAATAGTTTAAAAAGTATTTTAAAATTCATTAAAAAACCGGCCAAGAAGAATGAACCCAGCCGCATTTCCCCACCCCCTACGCGATTTCCGCCATCCCCAACCCCTAGCAGCCGTCTCCATTTTTGCACTTTGAAGAACCCAGCTCCATTTTTCCATTTTTGCACTTTAAAGGACTGAATGTCTCATACTCTTCTAGCACAAGAAGAACCCAGCTGCATAAAATTGTCAAAACCCCTTCTCATAATCTTTCATTTTCTTTTCATCTCTCTCTCGATTTTCTCTCCTGTATTGGCACAACAGTTATTGGGGTTAGAGGTAGGTGATTTTGAAATCAAATTTGCCACCAGAGCTTGCGCAGCTTCCATGATTTCCGATCGACTTCCTATTTCTGCAAACCCGGTTGCGAAGACGACAGATAAAGCTTTCGGCTTTTGATTTTTTGTCTCTATATACGAGTCACTATAAAACATCTGAAACGCGAGATCGATTCGTCCATCTCTATTGTTTTTATATAATAAAAAACTTGAAAAAAAAATGGAAAAAAAGAACAAGAAGATGAACAGATGGGCTGGGAGTGTAGCGGTTGCTGGGGTGGGAGGGCAAGAAGAAGATGAACAGTTCATATTCTTTATTTTATTTTTTTGCTTTTTTAGTTTTTAATTATAACAAAAGAAAAATTGTTTTAAATTCTTATAATAATATTTAACAAAAAGAAAATTTCTTTTGTTAAATTTGTGTGGCATCATATCATTGGATGGTGGGCTTCACGTGTGCCAAGTCAGCACACTAACAGAAAAATTAACAGAATTAAACGGCAAGGACGACATTGATGTTTGGTGGTAAATTTCAGGGACTACATTGATTGATTTTCAATTTCAAGGACCATCTTGGTGAGATAGGTCAATTTCAGGGATCAATTATGATAAAAACCCTATTTTATATTGAGTTAATCTCAGTTTATTATTTTAAAGTTTTTTTGTTTTCGACGTTTGGTATATGAAGTTTTTTTTTGTCCAGTTTAGTACCTAAAGTCATAATTCTAGGCCACTTTCATACATCCATTAAGTTTTCCGTTAGAACCTTCGTTAAATGATGACGTAGTGTCCACGTGGACAATGACTGTGTGCCACATGTCAATATGGGCCCACTTGAATATTAAAAAATAAAAAATAAAAAATTACCCACCCATCTCCTACGTCACCCTCTTCCATCCCTTCTCTCCTCTGCAACCCGCACCCTCTCTTCTCTCCTCTGCAACCCCCACGCTCCCTCCCTCCCTTCTCTCCTCTGTAACCAGCACCACCCTTCCTTCTCTCCTTTGCAACCCACACCCACATTTCCTACCTCACCTCTATTAGTAACCCAGATTCTGGGTTCGACCTTAACCTGCAAAAATGGGGGAATATGGAGAGGAAGGGGAAGCCCAATTGAATTGAGTAAAATATTAATTTTCCATATATGACGGTTGCTATACTAAAGGGAGAATATAACCAACACTAAAGGCCTCACCGAGTGTGTGAATGCCAACTCAGCACAAAATACAAAAGTTCATCAACTAACTTAACTACAATTTCCCTTATTATAAAAAAGACCCCCAAGTTCCTTTACAATTAACCCATTCATTACAATTTCGTCCCATTACTTGTGATCAAGGCAATCACAACAATAGGATCATAACAACACTTCCTCCTTCAAAAACCTTGTCCACAAGGTTTAAAGAACAAAATTCGGAAATTTGGCCTGAAAGTCCTTAAAGTCCTCCCAGGTTGCATCAGTTGCTTCTTGTCCAAGCCAATGAACCAAGAGTTGAACACCAGCTGAAGCAGATTTCTTATAAATTCTCCTAGATAGCACTTCCTTAGGACTAAGCAGAGACAAACCATCTTCCATTACTTGAGGCAATGTTGAATGCAGAATTCCATTGTTGCCCAGCTGCTCCTGTAGACAACTTACATGAAAGATTGGATGAATTTTTCTATTCACATGAAACCTCAGTTTATAAGCTACCTCACCCACCTTCTCAATCACTTCATAAGAGCCATAGTATCTTGGCTGTAATTTTTGAAAACTATGGGGGTACCAAAGACTGCAATTGGTATGGAACTAACTTCAAATAAACAAAATCTCCAACTACAAACCGCCTCTCACTTTTTCTCTTATCGGCCTGCACCTTCATTCAGTTTTGAGCTAGTTCCAAATTAGCCTTAAGCACAACAAGGAATTTATCCCTTTCTACCAAGCTTTGTTCCACAGATTCCACATTAGTACTCCCCATCTCATAAGCAATTATGTGTGGAGGATAGTATCCATACACCAATTCAAAAGGAGTGAATTTTGCAGAGATGTGGTAGGAAGTGTTGAAGCACCATTCAGCCCAAGCTAACCATTTAACCCAACTTCTAGGTTGTCCTCCCACAAAACACCTTAATAAGTTTCTAAACACATGTTCATCACTTCAGTTTGCCCATCACTTTGAGGGTGATATCTATAGCTCATGCACAATTTAGAGTTTTGCAATTTGAAGAACTCCCTCCAAAATGCACTGATAAAAATTGGATTTCTATATCACTAACTATGGTCTGGGGCATTCCATGCAGTTTAAATATACGATCAATGAACAATTGAGCAACTCTAGAGGCTGTATAAGGGTGTGTTAAGGCTACAAAGTGTGAATACTTAGATAACATGTCAATTACAACCATTATCACAAATTTCCCTTTGCACAATGGTAACCCTCCTATGAAGTCCATACTTATATCAGTCCAAACTTTGCTAGGAATTGGTAGGGGTTTCAGCAATCCAGGAGGTGAAATGGTCTCATACTTCTATTGCTGACAAACCTGACATTCTGCAATGAATTGCTTGATGCTGTTCTTCATTCCTTGCTAATAAAACATCTTCTTTAACATGTGATAAGTCTTCATAACTCCTTGATGTCCATCAGCAAGAGTAGAGTGATATTTTGTCATGAGTTTGTCTCTCCACTCAGATTCAGGGCTAAAAGTAATTCTCTTCTTTCTCAATGGTGAACTTTGCAAGTGTAGAACTAAAGCTACTAGTATTAACCCCTTCCATGACTTCCCATTTCTTTTTTGCAATCCACTCATCATGTTCATTGTACCTTCTTAGGTCATATAACCAACCACCATAAGGGTATGAATTAGAGATACACTTAAGTGAATGATTGGTGGCAAGTTCTTGGAGTTGGAAGACTCATTGTACTTTTAAGATGGCATCTACAATAACATTATCATACCCCGATTTGTATTGAATTTCATAGTCAAAGCTTAGAAGCTTAGAAACCCACTTCTGTTGGAAGGGTTATTAGCCCTTTGGTTCAAGAAATACTTAAGACTATTGTGATCTGTCTTAATAATGAAATGCCTTCCTTAGAGGTAACTTTATCATTTTTTAATTGCATAGACTATTGCAATTAGTTCCCACTCATAGGTAGACAATGCTTGATTTCTAGGACCTAGTGATTGACTAGTGAAGGCAATGGGTCTCTTGTAAAACTGCTTTAATCCCATATCCATAAGCATCACACTCGATTTCAAAAGGCTTGGAGAAATCAAGGAGTGCTAAGACCTGTGGAGAAGCCATAATGTCCTTAAGCTTTTCAAATGTTAATATAGCTTTACTGTCCCATTAGAAGCTATATTTTTTGGTAACATTGTATAATGGCTGACAAATTTCCCCATAGCCAGGAATGAATTTCCTATAGTAGTATGTCAAACCAAGGAAGCCCCTTAACAGTTTTAACATTCTTAGGTATAGGCCAGTCCCTAATTGCTTACAACTTAGCTGTATTTTCTTCAACACTTTCCCTAGATGCAATGTGGCCTAGGTATTCAACTCTAATTTAGCCCAAACAACATTTTGACTTCTTGAGGTAGAGTTGATGGTGCTGCAATATCTCAAACACCATTCTCAGGTGTTGCAGGTGCTCACTCCAAATCTTACTATAAATCAACAAGTCATCAAAGAAAACTAATACAAATTTCCTAAGATAAGGCTTAAAAAGATCATTCATCAAATTCTGGAAGGTTGTTGGAGCATTAGTTATGCCAAATGGCATAACCAAGAATTCATAATGGTCTTCATGGGTTCTAAAAGCTGTTTTTTCTATATCTGTAGGGTACAACAATATTTGATGATAACCAAACCTCAAATCCAATTTTGAGAATTGGCACCAAATAGCTCATCCAATAGATCATCAATTAAAGGGATAGGGTACTTATCGTTGATTGTAAGGGCATTAAGCTTTCTGTAGTCAATGCACATGCACCATGTCTGTTCCATCTTCTTCACTAGTAGCACAGGGAATGAAAAGTGATTGTGACTTGGTCTGATAAACCCTACAGCTAGTAAATCTTGCACAGCTTTTTCAATCTTAGTTTTTTTTGTAATGGCCCATAATGATAAGGCCTAATATTAGGAGGTTTGGCTCCAATTACCAAGGGTATATTTTGGTCATGAACCCTGGAAGAAGGCAACTGAGAAGGCACCACAAAGATCTCTTCAAAATCACCAAGGAGGTGTTGAAGTTTTTGGAGTTAATTGGCAGCAAGATCACAAGCCTCAATTCTCTTATCCTCCATAGAATATAAAAACAATCCTAGATTGGAATTGTATATTTCCTTATTTAGATGTTGTAGGGAAACCTCTTGAACCAATGGCTCAATAGGAGGATTATGGTACAATTTGTACTTCTGTTGGTTCCTAGTAAACTCCATGGTGAGCAACTGAAAGTCCCAAAACACGGGGCTAATTGTGGATAGTCATTGAACTCCGAAGACTACATCATAACCACCCAAAGGCAATGAATAGAGGTCCACATGATAGTTATAGCCTCCAAGAGAAAGAGCAACACATTTACAACAGCCCGAGCTCGTAACCCTTCCATCATCTGTGATCATAACCTCAAAAGCTTGGTGGAATGAGCTTGATGACCCCAGTTTCTCAATAGCTTAGAATCAATGAAGTTATGAGAGCTGCCAGAGTCTAACAAGATTTTAATTAATTACCCATTAACAGTACCAATAACCTTCATAGTTTGAGAAGTTTGTCTACCATTAGTGCCATAAAAGGCACATTCACTAAGCTCCATGTTAACCAACTTAGGAATTGGTTCATCTCAATACTTCTCTACAGGTTCAGCCTCCATCATATCGAACATAAGCAGATGTTTGAGTCCACACTTACAGCCCTTAACCCATTTATTTGAACAAAACCAACATTCTCTCCTCTCTCTTTTTCTGTTAAATTTCAACTGGAGTTAACTTTTTGATAGACAGATTGTGGTTGAGGGTATAGTGTGGAAATTAGAAACTATAATGTGTGGTTTAGCAGAGATAGGAGGCTTAGTAGTCACATGTTTCAATTTAGAGAACTTAGTATCCAACTGAATAACAATTGCTATAACATCATGAACATTTGCAGGTTTAAGAAGCTTAATATCATATTTTAACTCACGCTTAGGTCCACCCAAGAAGTAACTCTTGAGTAAGATTGAGCCCAAATCAGTGGTTCGATTAGCTAACCTCCTGAATTCAGGAATGTAGTCATGTAATGAACCTGTTTGGTGAAGCTTAAACAGTGATTCAGCACTATCATCGAACTCGAATGGCCCAAACTCCCTGCAAAATGCTCTTGTGCATTTCGCCCATTGTGGAGTGGAATGGAGGCAATCCATCCACTTAAACCAATAGAGAGCTTCACCATCAAGGTGAAAAGAAGCAGTCAAGACTCTGATTCTCAGGGGTGTTGTAGATGGAGAAAAACTGGTCTACCTTGTAGATCCACGCCAAGGGATCGTCCCCATCCATGAAATGAGGGAAATCCACCCTAGGTGCCCAAGGTTAACAAGGGGGTTGACCACCACCGGTCCAGTTTGGGCTTCGAGGTAGCTAGATCTGGTCCATATCACGTGGAGGAGGATGATCGGCAACATTCAATGCGAATGAGCTCTCACCCTCGCCGCAAAATGCCAGTTCCCGATGAAACTTCTTGAAATACACCGAAAGGCGATTATCGAGGTGTCCAGGAATCTGAGCATCAAGGGTAGTGGCAACGCCGAGTTTGCCATTGAGTTCACCATTTCAGCAATGAAGGTGGAGAGGTTAGCAAAAGAAGCCTCCAAGGAGGAGACGCGAGCATCCACGAGTAACAGCGAGACAACATGACATGCACAGAAGGAAACCAAGATTGGTGGGTGATACCAATGTTACTAACCCAGATTATGGGTTTGACTTTAACCTGCAACAATGGGAGAATATGGAGAGGAAGGGGAAACACAATTGAACTGAGTAAAAATATTAATTTTTCATATATGACCGTTGCTCCACTAAAGGGAGAATATAACCAACACTAAAGGCCTCACCGAGTGTGTGAATGCCAACTCAGCAAAATACAAAAGTTCATTAACTAACTTCACTACAATTTCTCTTATTATAAAAAGACCCCAAAATTCCCTTACAATAACCCATTCATTACAATTTTGTCCCATTACTTGTGATCAAGGCAATCACAACAATAGGATCATAACAACCTCACTCCGCTCTCTCTTGCCTATCCAACCCTCTATACCCGACCCACCTCCACCTTCTTCATATCCCCTCCCCCCTCTTCACCTCCACCCTTTGCAAAAATCCTAATCCCCAAAATCTGAGGAATATAAATTCAAATTTCGATCCGGAGCAGCTATGGTTCAAGAGCCACTCGAGAAGATAGAAGCACTGAAGCAAATGAGCCACCACATGCTGCTGCCGGAGTCTAGTAGGGTTGCGGCAAAGGCTAGGAATGCTCAAGAATCGGTTAGGGTTTGAGAATTTATGCAAATTAGGGATTTAGGTCAATTGGATTTTTGATAAATTTCAGAAATTGGAAGGGTTACTTGTTGAATTTGAATTCTTTTAGGTGGGATTTTGTTGGGTTGGGTGTGTGGGGGAGGGTGGGTTATTTTTTAATTTTTAATTTTTTTAATATTCAAGTGGGGCCACATTAACATGTAGCACCCAGTCATTGTTCACGTGGGCGCCACGTAATCAGTTAACGGATGTTCTAACAGAAAATTTAACGAGTGTTTGAAAGTGTCTTGGAATTATAACTTTAGGTACCAAACTGGGACGAAAAAAACTTCATGTATCAAATGTTGAGAACCAAGAAACTTTAGGGTAGTAAACTGAAATTAAACTTATTTTATTTATCAAACATAATATATGCCCCAACTTTTTTAAGAAGTTGCTTTTGAAAAAATTTAAGTAATCCCGAACCAGTCCGATATGAGATTTTTATACGATGCATGAGGCTGCTTTGTAGCTTGTACTAACCATCATTTTATATGTTAAGTGGAAGCACTATTGGTTTGTTTTAAAGTTTGTAGAGGTTCACAAAACTGCATTGTTCGTAGGGATGATAATTCTAACCGTTAAACCCGATAACAGTGGATAACCGCGCCAAATGGAACGGATTTGGGTATGGAAGTTTGGGTATATTCTGGATATGGGAAAAAACCGTTTATATTATTCGGTTATGGTTTTGGATATGGTTATAAAGATCCCCAAACCGTATCAATAACTGAATCCGACCCGATAGTAAATAGTATAATTTATATATAATATAATAGTATAATATATATATATATATATATATATATGTATTTGTATATCCATTATTCACCGAACCATTACCTTGATAATACAAAAGTTGCATTTTGTAGGAAAGTTAAGTTTTGAATCAAAATCAATGTGAACTCAATGGTGCTTATGTGAGATATCAAAGACAAGCCAACATCATCAGTGTTTTAATTTTTATACTCAACAAAATCCATTCATTGGATCATTTTATACATCAAATGTTTAATGATGAAATTAATGTCTATTAACTTATAATGTCTTAACTGAACGAATATATTTTTTGAATTGACGAAAATGGATATACCCGTTAACCGATGGGGAATCCGTTATTCGGTAGGTATGGTTATGGATAATACCCGATGGTTAATTTGCGGTTATGGATATGGTTAATTTTCGTGATTATGGGGATGGATATACCATTTCTGTCCCCAAACCGAACCGTTGTCATCCCTAACTGTTCGTAGAGGTTAACACGATCTATATGTTTGATAGCTAATTTCTTGTTATATTTTTCTACTGATATTTTCACCCATATCTATATCTCTCCTTTTGGAATAACTGATGCTTTAATCCATGCATCTAACTGATGCTTAAATGATGTACAGCCAGAGCCATTACAGTCAAAGCGATAAGCCAAATGAGCATCCATTGGGAGGCAAGCATCCCAAATACATGGATTTGAACTTTTTAGTCCAACAGACGCCATAGCATCCGCAACAAAGTTTGTCTCCCTTAAAATATGGCTCCATCTAATATCCTGAAAGCTTTTGGCACACCACCTGATGTCCTCAATAATGAGTTTAAGATTCCAAGACACCTCGCAAGCATCACAAATCGCATTGATTACAAGTTTTGAGTCACCTTCAACCAACACGTGCCTCCAATTCCTTCTCCTAGCCCATATCAGCGCCTCGCAAAGTGCTAAAGCCTCGGCTTGTTTTTTACAACAAAAGCTTGGAGCTAATTTGTTTTTAATTTAATTAATATTGTGTGGGTCGCATAGTCCACCAATGGGATAAAATCTTGAATCTGAGGAAAAATATTGTGAGCAAAAATATTTTCTGAGGAATTAACAAAAAAGTGCCTCACCATATAGAATTGCTTACAAGTTGTTGAAAATCCAAAAGATGAGGTCGTCTCCGGATCTTTTATTTTACTACAGAAGATTTGATTGTGAACAAATACCAGCAAATCTTGAATCTATGGGGGAATTTCCCGTTACGAATATACTGTATCGCAAGGTGAACATTACAACAAAATTATATGCAAACGCGCATAATGCAGCTTCTCCAGATTACGCTTTGCGTTTCACTTCTTACCCCGTTGATCAATTCACCAAGCTCCTTGATGTCATATCAGTAGAACGCAAATATTCATTGCCATTGTAATGAATCTAGAGCTTGCTGGTGAATCTGCTTATCTCCAGCTGCCACTACATTATAACCTAGGGAACACACCAAATACCATTATCCATTCAGCTCTAAGAACATAAATAAATAAAATGATGCCGCAGAAATAAGGCGGTATATATAAATAGAGCTGGTGAACGCATTATTAGATGTTAGCATACTTGTTGCCTTTGAATTTGGAGAAGCATCCCAATAAAGCTGATGTCCCTTCCAATCAGTTATGACTCCGCCAGCACCTTCTATCACAGGTATCAGTGAAAGAAAATCGTATGGCTGACAAAATAGTTGAGATTCTTGTTAGGTAAAAGCAATGAAGTATATCTAACACAAACATCTTTCACGGATGATGAGAAATCTAACAAGACTAATGCATGGTTGCAGATTTAGACAGCCCAATGTAATAAAAAAGGCGTTGAAGTGCAGAAAAGAAAGGTGCAGATATCACAAAGGTTAGATACACATCAGAAGAAACTAACTGTCCCTTTTGCTGTACATTATCACACTAATTCAACCAGTGTTCAATAGAATAGCTACCACTCATGTCATCCACCAGGCATCGCCTTTTTGTGGCCAAGAGTGTATCACTTGATAAATTAGTCATATAAACAGTTTAACAACAAAGAGTTCAGCTTACCTTGAGACCAGACTCAACAACGAGATCCACAAAACCAGAAGCCAGCAGAGCATAAGCATAGCAGTCACAGCCGTATAAAGGCACTTTCACCTGCAGACCAGATATGAAACACTTGAATCATTTTATTTTTCTTTTTTTATAAGAAACACAAATTTAAAATATTTAAGATGAAAAAACCTGCTGGCAAAAAGTGTAAAAATGGATGAGACACCTAGGAGTCAAATTTTCACATTAAAGTTCCTCATGTTGAGTTAAATACTAGGAAATTCGGCTTAAAAATCAATTCCAGTGTAATAATGTGCTCCCAATGTTGCTCGGGATTGAGTGACAATGAAAAACCCTCTCAAATTACCCCACAAATCATAGTAACACCACAAAAAGTAAAAGATACTGACAAAGAAAGCCCAAAATAAGCACTGTCCAACTTTGCGCTCCTCTTTTTTCCCTTTCAGGTAATTTTTATTAACTGAGTCTCATTCCTAACATTTCTTGTATACTTATAAGTGAATCCAACTAATATGTGACAGTATTCTTCCGTCACCTAATTTTAAAACTCTATTTTTTTTATGAACAAACCTTATTTCTAACACGAATAAATGCCTCTTCTGCCTCTGCGCTGAATAGATGTGGGCTTGTAGTGTACCTAATCATGGGAACATGTAAAGTTATATAAAAATAATCCCAAAACAAAACTGAAAGAGAAAAGGAAAATTATACATCCCTGGTTCACAGGAATTGGATGCCATAAAGGTCTAGATGGTCTAGATACCTTTTAGACATGGTTTACTTTTTAAGCAACAATCATTTTGGCTATGCAATGGATACTCAAAGGAAAAAGGAAGAACCTACAAATAAGCCTGTGCCAGATTTGCACAAGTACGTGTGGACACTACTTGGCCATTCAATGTAGTTTTCCTCCCACTAATCCCAACCCATCTTTCTCTTAAAACAGGCTGATCAATTATGCCAAGAATCTGGAAGAAAAAAAGTATAAGTTCAATAAGAGAGTATATACGTATAATATTAACTTTTAAGTAAAACTAATAGAGAAGTAGCCTGTTCTTATTTCGCATGTTGCAGCAGTTGATTCTTACTGGTTTACCCCGGTGTAGCAGAGCAATGAGAGTACCAAACACAGGTTTTCCTGGGGAAATAAACTGCAGATTTTACCAGAGTAGAATTTGAAAAAAAAAAATAAGACTCATAAATATAATCTTCCTTCAAAAGAAACATACCAGTGATAAAGCTCTTTGTCCCGTCTATTGGATCTAAAACCCATACATAATCTGCAAACTTCTCTTTGCATCTCCACCCATTTTCTTCTCCAAAACTGCAACGAAAACTCCATCATATCTTCTCTGATAGCACAAAATCTAAATATTTGTGGTTGTACGTATAAATTTAACATTGAGATAAAACAAATCTTCTTTTATATTCCATTGGGTTTAAGGGAAATAGTCAGAGTCATAGGAGAGTGGTAAAGAATAAAAAAGCTAAAGGAGATGCCTAAACTCGTCAATCAAATTAAACAATCATAGCTTAGGCAAAACTTGTAACGTTCAATTCAAAAATGAAAACACCAAGCCAAAAAATTGAAAAACCAAAACAATTAGAGATAATATTTCATTTTAGCTTTTTATAGGTAAAATAATGTATCATTTAGAAAGTAAATCTAAACACTCCAGAATTTTATGGTCTGGTTCAACTTAAGCACTCCAGTTTCCTCGCGACCAATTGAAATGCAAGGAAAATGATCTAGTTACGTACATAGCATGAGAAGGAAGATTCTCTAGTATAATTGAAACCATTGCTTCCTCTGCTGTTTGATCTGCAATTGTCACAGGGCCTGCAGGAAAACAGTCAAGCCGGAAATCAATGGCTAATAAAGTTTCCCATACTCCACACTGCACACCAATCAATTACTCACTCCGAAAGGTCTTCCGCGGATTGGCTCACTCAGCTTCATCACTTGAACGTTTTCCCAATTATTTTAGAAACCAAAACTCAATGCTCAAATTGAAATTTGCTTTTCCTACATTTTCTCAGCAACCAAACACAAATCACAACAAATGAATCCAGCATTCCTAATATTCTCCAAATTCCTCGTATATCGTCAAATTTAATCTATTCTCGCCACTTAGTACTACGGTCTTCACTGAGAGGTTTTAGATTCAAATTTAGCGGATGAAGAGTTGGACACGTTAGTGTAAATAGATCATTGTATCGAAAACAGAGCAGGTATGGTAATACACACTTATAGAAACTTACTGGAATCTTCTTTATCAAGAATGTCGAATTTCTGCCGGAAATATTTCCGAATAACTTCACCGGAGGCATCGGCAACCTTGTTGGCGACCTGGGCGAAGCGATCAAGCTCGAAATCGTTGGGCGGGAGCGAAACGACGGCGTCAGGGAGGTCGGAGAGGGAGGCCATTGCGAGACGGAGTGGAGGATGGGAGAGAGGGAGGCGGAGGAGCGAGAGTGAGGGCTTGGGAGTGGAGAAACGGAGGGCGGGAGTGTTGAGATTGGGAATGGGAAAGGGAATCGGAGGGGTTTGGGAGAAGGAGAAGGGTTTGGGAATGTGGGAGAGCATTTGGGGAGACTGATGAGGCGGGAAAGGGAAAGAAGAGACGGCGGTGGAGTGGTGGTGGCTGAAGAAACGAGGGACTCGTGACAGAACGCGGAGAAGTCCAGTTCAGTTGCTGGCTTTTGGATTTGGTGGTTTAGGGAGTGGAGGTTGACGTGTTTTGTGCACCGTTGGATTGTGAAAGGCCGGCTGGATTGTACCAGTCTCAAATGTGGACCCACCACCACAGTATTTATGTGACATTTCAACAAGGAGCTTTTGTCTAGGAAGAGAATCATCTCCAAATCTACTTTGTGAGGATCTTAGGGATCTTCACATTCTAACTGTTTATCGTGTATTATACGGTTAGTTTTCGTCATGTATTATTTGTGTTTAATTTTATATAAAAAAAAGTCAAATAATTTTGACTGCATGATGCACGATGAATGGTTAAGATGTGGGGATCCCTATGATTCCCACAAAATGGATCCGGATGGAATCCAAATCCCTTTTGTCTATACGTAAATTTTTAGGTGAACTAAAAAATAAGTACATCAACTATTGGTCGAACCATAATGTCATACTTCATTTTAAAACATTGCAA
Organism: Cotoneaster glaucophyllus; assembly: GCA_036320875.1. Taxonomy (NCBI): domain Eukaryota; kingdom Viridiplantae; phylum Streptophyta; class Magnoliopsida; order Rosales; family Rosaceae; genus Cotoneaster; species Cotoneaster glaucophyllus. Next base: position 28,752,247 of record CM070066.1, on the reverse strand, counting down.
TGTCAATAAGTCAATACATTATCTTACGAATTTGTTCCAATGTCAGACATCCGTCCGTTCGTCTGTCAATTTCTCCGTTAAATGCTGACGTGGCTTGTACTGGGTCTCATTCCCTCCCTAGATAGAGTTCCAAGTTATTTTTTGAAACACGTGGGTCATCTCAAAGGATGACACGTGTATATTACCTGTAAAATTTAAATTATATATTAAAATAAAATAAAAATAAAAAATTTCAAAGACTATGCATTTCGATTTGAAACTGAAAGCCCCAATCATGTTGTTCATTGTGATTCATTCCAGTTCTCAAATCGAAGAAGAACCCTAACCCTAAGTTCCCAAATCACATCACTCGCTCCAAATTGCGATCAATTAGATTAGGAATTCAGCAAAAAATCCTAAGTTCATCTTGTTCACCTAGTTTTCCTATGTTTGTTTGTGTTGTAAGGAGCAATTTCATCCCAAGTTCCACTAGTTTCGAATGATAGAAGAATATTTTGAAAGCTTCGAAATGGGGTGGAATGTACGCGAGGATCCCGAGAAAACGACGCCAACCTACTGTAAGTACATTTTCAGCTCATTTTGTGCTTTGTTGCTTCCCATGATTCCCGTTGTTCCGCTTTTGTTGATTCCAAAATCTTTGTTGGTGGTGGGTGGGATTTATACTTTGTTTATTCCAAATGCTTACTAATATATTGGATAATGTGGTCCTTTACTAGTTTGTTTATTCTTGTTCATAAAATTTTGGTGCTTTGTTTACTGTGCTTTGTTCTAATTTTGGTGCTTTGTTTATTCTAATATTGGATAATGTGGTCCTTTTGGCTCTTTGTTTGTTGAAAATTGCAATTGTTTATGCGGGGTGGCTTGGGTCCTAGGGTTTGTTGAATATGTTAAATTGCACTAACTAGGGTTTTAACTAGGTTGTTTTCTGTGAATTTCAGTTTTTCAAGAGCAATTCTATTATGGGGGAAAGTGTTGTTTATTAGATGCCTGTGACAAAGTCTTAAAAATGTCACTGTTAATGGTAGATTATATGGTGGAAGCTTTAGGATATAGTGAGATGTTCATGAACTACTACTATTTGATTTCCAACATGGACATTTCTAATGGCATGAAGCACATTCAGAGTGATACCGATGTACAAACAATGTGCAACTTTGTTCCAAATGTTTGAGTGATAGACATGTACATAGAAGAATTGTCCCCACAAGAAGTTGTCATCCAAGAAAAATAGTTCCTTTAGTCATAGTGTGCACTCGTACAAGTACAATGGTGATAGAGGAATTAAGTAATGAAGAGGATTATGTTAGGTGCTAGTGGTAGATGATATGGTGGAAGCTTTAGGATATAGTGAGATGTTTTATGGACCATTACTATTTGATTCCCAACATGGACATTTCTAATGGTATGAAACCCATTCAGAGTGATGATGATGTATAGACAATGCAAATTTGTTCCAAATGTTTGAGTGATAAACATGTACATAGAAGAATTGTCCCCACAAGAAGCTACTACTATTTGATTCCCAACATGAACATTTATAATCGTATGAAGCCCATTTAGAGTGATGCCAATGTACAGACAATGTGCAACTTTGTTTCTAATGTTTGAGTGATAGACATGTACATTATAGAATTGTCCCCACAAGATGCTCTTACACAAGAAAAACAGTTTCTTCAGTCTATGGTGTGCACTGGTACAAGTACAGTGGTGATAGATGAATTAAGTGATGAAGAGGATTATGGGCAATTACTTTTAAACCAAGAAAAAGAAAGGACTTGCTAGCCAATGTAGGACCAAAGGAGGATGCTCAGGAAGGAAGTGTACAAGTTGCTGAGGTATGAAGCGATCCAAATGTTGAGGTAGGAAGTGCTCACGAAGATGTGCAAGAAGATGGTTTGAATTCTCAACCAATGGAAACATGTGACTGAAGAGGAAATGTACAATTTGCCAAAGATGTTCGGGAAGTTGAAGGAACTTCCCATGTTGAAAAAGACAATCAAGAAGGTGTTGATGAAGATGGTGATACCTTCTTTGATATGCCTATCAATGTTGAAAAAGATAATGAAGAAGCTACTGAAGAAGACAGTGAAGATGACAATGAATTTGTCGAGAGTTAATATGGGAATGATGAACATAACCCAAGGTTTGTCAAGTTTGATGAGACTGAGCTGTGAGAGGTGCTTTTCTAAGGTCACTTTGAGGACATGTGAGGTCCTTTATTATATGATCCTTCTAATTAATCTTACGGTAGATTAAGCTATCAACTTAAATAATTCTTGTTAGAAGAAAACAAAAATACTAATTAATAAAACAAAAAAAAACAAAAAAAAGCAAGAAGAGAAGAATGTTTCACGTCATGTCAAATCTCTTCCATCTGCAAAACCTAGTCTTCTCATTGAATATATAACAGTGTTCTAAAAATCGGCCTAGGCGCTGGGCGGTGGCCAACCGTTGGGATTAATACAAAATCGGAAGCAAAATTGGGACAGGGATTAGGCGGGCGCCTAGGCGGTCTGAGCGGCCCTTGGGCGGCCTAAGCGGGCGACTGGGTGGCCTAGGCGGTCTGGGAATTCCAATTTTTTCTGTGTTAGAACTTGAGAAAGGATGAATGCAGATTAGCTGTGTTCTGGTTTTTCTGGACTTCATGCTTTTGGTCTGTGTTCTTGCGAAGAGGAAGAAGATGAGAGATAATTAGTTTCTCTCTCTTCCTTCTACACCCACGTGATCACTTTTAAACTATTTAATTTTTTTTTCTGTCCATTCAAGTTTGGACAGCTAGCACCTTGACTTTTCTGAAAGAAAAAAGGCTGTCAGTCCATCCATAGCATCAAGTGCTATTATTTTTTTTCTCATTAAAAAAACATTGATTGTCAGGCTATCAGTTCATAGCATCAAGTGCTGTTGATTTTTTTGGACTTGTTAGATACGCATTTTATTATTCTTTTACTATCTTATTCAGGGATATCATATAAGTATAATTTTTTGTAAGTGTCAGTATACACTTATTTACAAAATATACAAGAAATTTACCTAAATCCGCCTAGGCGCCCATCTAGACCCCGCCTAGCTACCTAGGCGTTAGGCGCTAACCCGCAGCCCGACTAACGCCTAACGTGGTTTTGAACCTTGATATATAAACCTAGCAAAGCGAATTGCATGAAACCTAATAACTTTACACATCCAATTTCGCCTAATCTTTTATCAATAATATTCGAACCAGTTAGTTACAAAGCAACCAAGAAATTGAGATTGTGTGGTTTCGATAATCAGGATTCCCTTCTTCTTGAACGCGTGAAGCCTTTTCTCATACAAAATTTTTCAACGGCGGTGAAAAATTTAAAACATGTCTCTCTTTTTTCATACACAAAAAGGAAGAAAACAAATGGCTCAGGATGAGAGAAGGGGAGTGAACGATCAAGAGAGTGATGAAGGGGATGTGGAGGAGTGAGATGATATAGGAGGAAGACGGAAGGTTTCATGAGAGATTTTTTTATTTTAAATTTAATCACTTTGCAGAATTATTGTGTTTCGCTGTAACAATGATTATTTAAGTTGATAGCTTAATATATCATAAGATTACTCTAATGACTCGTATGAAAAATCACCTCACAAGTCCTATGTCAAAAGAAGGACTTTAGGAGTGCAGTTTTGCTGAAGTTGTCGCTTATCCTTCTTCTTCATTCTCTCATATTCCATAGCTGCAGAGGTCAAGGTCGAATCAGATATGTGAATTCGTATCGTATCAGAGAGAAATCTAAAACAAACTTAAGAATTTCATGACAGAGGCAAAGAGAGTGGTGAGAAAACCCAATAACCAACCGAAAATGATGCAAAGACGATCAATGAGATAACCCAACAGCCAACCAACAATGATTGTAGATGCAAGCGATGAGAGTGTTTTTCGCGTGATGTGGTAAGAGTGATGAAAAACAAACAAACGGTTATGCTCAGTATTAGTATGTCACAATATAAGATTTAGAAATAAGGGTGTTAAAGTTTTTTTTAAAAAAAAATAAATAATTAGAATACCCCAAATATTCGTTGTATACAATTTTTTTTTAAATGCCGTATTACAGTCATCCCTCAGCCGTTGAAGAGCGGCTCTCCTCTGAGGCAAGCCATTCCCCAGTCACTCCAAGCCATCCCCTTGTGTACCCCCGCATTTTTTCTGATTTCGCTGCGTTTTCAAGTACTCCAGTTCCCATTACCATTCCAAGAACACAAAATGGCACTCCGGTGAAGAATTGGGCTTTAGAAGAGATGATGTTGTGGACTGATAATGCGGAAGAGAGTGAGGAGCAAGTGGTGTGAGATGAGGTGGATACATATTTTTCGGACCTTTGGAGAAGTTTGAGGAAACCAAGGGAAATTTTAAAATTCTGTTGTGGTGGAAGACTAATGGTAGCCAGTATCCTATATTGGCGAGAGTTGTAAAAGATATACTTGCTATTCAAGTCTCTACCGTGGCATCAGAGAGTGCTTTTAGCATCGAGAGAAGAGTAATTTTGGATTTTATGAATTCTTTAACTCCTAAATCCGTGAAGGCATTAATTTGCATGAAAAATTTGTTGAGGGGTGATGATATAATTACTATAGAGGATGATGCACCTTCAATGGACCACCTAGAGTTCTTCAAAAGTATTGAATTGGATAAGTTTCTTGTTAATCTTCTCATTTTTTTTAACTTTGTCATTTTATGTGGTTTTGGATGTTTTTGTGAAGTTTATAATGACTAATATAATTAAATGATTTATTTGGTATCTGTTCTCTTTCTATGAATCCACAACCTCCACAACCACAACAAGAAGCATCCCCTTCACAAGCTCCTCCAACTCCAAGGCCTCAAGCACCCTCTTGCAAGCACCTCCAAGGCCTCAAGCATCAAAATCAAAAGCTCATTCAAGGCCTCCTATAGTACCTATACCTTCACAAGGCAAGGGTGTAATTGTTAAGGGTAAGAGTAAGTTGAAGCGTTGAACCATATAGTTGGAGTTGGAGGCTTGAAGGTCTTTCATTTTGCATTGCAATTTGCGTGAACAATTTATTTTTTCGGTTTGAACTTTGAAGCCATTTTGATTTGAATGAACTTAAGTTTGATGTTAGTTTTTTTTTTTTTTTTTTTTTTTTTTTTTTCCGCCAAAAGCTACTCACTTTAAAGTTAGGCAATAAAAAACATTTCGTAAAACTAAAATATCCTATTTATTTTAAAAGAAATGACCTATTGACAACATCTTCTAAAAAAGCCTAATCTTTATTGGATATTTTTAATTCCTGTAATACCCTCATTAGTTTTGCATGTGACATAATTTATACTCAACACACATTTTATTCCGGTAGAACAAAATTAATGTCACCATCTAAAACTACAAACATTAACCTTACACCACCACGACCATTACCACCCACCATTATCTATTTCTAGTTCAAAAAGAAATTTTGTTTTGTCACCACCACCAACACCAGCACCACAACTGTTTTCGCCGCCGCCACCACCACCACCACACCACCACAACAATCACCACTAGAACCATAATCACCGTCACAACCACAGGTTCCAGCCGAACGTGCCCAGGGCTTAATTAGAATGTAACTAGGTTGTCCTGAATTATACAATGCCTGATTTAGGATGTAGATTGTTCTGCAAGTGGCTTGTAATTCGGTGCCATGCACTCAAGGTCCCCTAGACCACGTGTAGATCATCCTAATAAATAGAATTGTGTGTATATTATCTCATCGTTTATCAAAAAGAAAATTAAACAACACAGTAAATCGATCAATTTAACTCTATCACCCTTTCGTTATAGTATCTACGTAACGCTTTGTAAAACAAAATAAATAATTGTTATTCTCGACCACATGAGATCAGACCACATTAGATCAGACAGATTATTATTTTTAGACTCAACAACCACCCCTATTGTTCTAATTATATGTCCTATAACGTCATTCGGCTCGATCGATTTTGTGCCTGTCCCGATCGATTTTGTGCCTGTCCGTTTTCAAGTAAACCATATCTCCTTTTGTCTTTTTTTTTTAAGTCTCTACTAAGTCGTCCTCTACACCTTTCATCTCCTTTTGCCTTGAGATTGTCTTTGAATTGCATCTTCTAACAGAAAAAGATTTGAATTGCATATTCTAACCGTAAGATTTGTAAATCTTCAATTCACCGCTTTTTTCTCGTAATCTTTAATTGCGGCTGCCCCTCCCCTTATCTTAGATATCTTCGTTCCCTTCTTGTATGTCTCATAATTGCAAATTCTAACCAAAACATCTTTAAATCATCAGTTCACCGATTTTTTTCTCATCATCTTTAATTGCGGCTGCCCCTCCCTTACCTTGGATATCTTGGTTCTTAATCCCAACCCATCTTGTATGTCCACACACATCCAACGAAACATTTTCTTCACTACTAATTTTGCAACGTGTTGATTTTAACACTCTGATAAACTAATGAATTTGGAAATAAGCACTCTGCAGCTTAGAACTGTTGCAACAGTTCTTTATTATACACACAGTTGCAACAGTTCTTTATTATACACATAGTACATACATAATATTCCAGAATATTACCATCCATGCATAAACTAATTAACGCTTTGAAGAACTAATTTAATTAGTGGTGGCTATGATGACCAGGCAACTTGTCCTTGATCTTCTCCATCATACTTCTCTTCTCAGGTTCGGTTGTGACGGTGGTTGTTCCGACAGCTGTGGTTGAATGTCCATGGCCATGGCCATGTCTCTGTGCTTGCTGCTGATCGTCCTTGTGCTTCTCCCCACCAAATTTGTCCTTCATTTTCTCTTTCAACCCCTTTTTCTTCCTTCTCCCACCTTGCCCATCATCCTCCTCAGACTACAGCCAACCGATTAAGACAATTACAAGACATCAACCAAATAAATCACAAAAAAAAAAAAAAAAAAACTTATCACTTAGCCACTTAGTACTACGGTCTCATAGTATTTCTTTTCACATAGTATTTCTCTTCACTTGTAAGTGAAAAGTCTTAAGTTTAATTCTCGTCAATGTCGAATTTAAACTACATTATTACTAGTCTATTATGAGACTTAGCCTATTTCCCACTGCCTTAAGGTAGATAATATCGTTTATTTAGAGAAAAAAAAATGTTAATAATCATTTCGTTTTTAGTTTTCTCATAACACTCGATAGAAACAAAGGTGTGGAAAAAAACAAACCGAAAGCGTAGAGAACTTGTGAATAGAGAGAGAAAAAAAAAGATGTCTTACGCTCGAGCTTGAGCTGCCAGAACGACGCAGTTCACTACCAAGACTGCCATGGGGTTGCTGTTGTCTTTGCTCACCGACACCATACCCATGAGATTGATCACTTGTTTGTTTGCCACCAAACATGCCATGCCCTGCTGCAACTCCAGCACCACCCAGCGCGCCACCATGCTCTCCATACCCTCCACCTCCAGTGGTTCCGGAGGCAGGAACATGCATACCTTCACCGGTGTCTGTTCCGGTTCCGGTTCCTCCCGTGGTGGCCACGCCTGTGAGGTGAATAGGGTTTCCAAGCTCGTCTGTCAATTTGACAGGGTTTCCATGCTCGTCTGTGAGCTGCACGAGGTTTCCGTACTCGTCCCTAATTTGAGCCATTTGAATGATTGTTTCAATCTATTGATGTTCGAACATGAACGAATTTGAGGAGGGTTGGTCTTTCTTTAAAGGGAAAATGAATGACGGTGGAGAAAGAGCGCGTAGGGTTTTGCATGTCACAGTGCGTTGACATGTGTTAAGACATATGCAGACAACGTACACAAATAGCACCGCCACGTTTGATGAAGGTTCCACGTGTTTAGTGGGGGAGGTGACACATGCTTATAGATGATTGTGGGTTCTGGATTGGGATTGACATGAATCAGATCTATTGTGGGACAGAAAAACGATCAGTTATATATCCGCTTGTATTCATGATTGTCAGTCTTTTTAATTTGGGGTATCTAAATAACTAGAATGCAAGTGGGCATACATTTGTTTAGAGTGATCTTATGCCCCTCCACTATTTCTATTTCCCCATCTATTTTATATAAATTGGTTGCGAGTCGAGACTGATTAGTGATGGCGTGGTTCGGTTTGATTTGACTTGACTTCAAAAATGTAATTGGAACAAAATTAGTATTCAACAATTTAGTTTAGTGGCTTTTGTCAAATTAATCAAAATTGATCCAAGCCAAATCGTTGTTAGTTGCTTTTGTTCGGCAGTTTAAGCCTATTTTAGCACACCGATAATAAAAAAGTCTAATATATTTGAAGAGTATTAAGCTTTAAAAGATTCATATATATATATATATATATATATATATATATATATATATATATATACATGTCCCTTACCAAGAGGGATCTTCATTTTTCTAAAAAAATGGGGACACCATCTTGACCGTTGGATTGGCTTTAATGAAATTGTGTGGTTGAGATTAAAACACAGGCCACACAATCTCAACCATACAATTTCATTAAGGTCAAATCCAACGGTCAAGAGGGTGTCCCCATTTTTTTAGAAAAATAGGGATCCGTCTTCTAAAAGGATTCCTATATATATATATATATATATATGAATATGTGTGTGTGTGTGTGTGTGTTACACTGATAAAAAGTGTTGGGAGACTTTTAAGTCAAGGTGGACTTGGACTTTGAGAGCGTTCTCTTGTCTCTCTTGATGCAGATTCGTACCAAGTTTCAGGATATCTCGAAAGAGATAGCTTGTCTTAAGAAACACCCTGGTAACATCAACTGCTCGAAGATGATTGATCAAGATAATGACTTGCTCAAGTGAAGCGTCGTGTGGAAGCTAGAAGATTCTCAGTTACATGAGAGAGAAAGGATTTGCATGGTTGCATGACATTCTTGGTTGGATAATCTGGGCTTTCCTAAGGTGATAGCAAGGCTTCTAATGGTTGAGACTTTTGATGGAAGGTTGTGGGGATTACTAAGGTTGCATGAATGGTGAGGCTTGAGGCTTGAAGTTGCTTCTCGGACTAAATGGTACTCTCTGGGCTTATTTCCTAGGTGGTTCTCTCCTATCTCTCCTTATATTCTACCTGTGTGTTCTAACTCCCATCCTTTGTTCTGTGTTACCTATCCTCTTTATGTAAGTGAAGGGCTCTTCTCTAGGTTCCAAGAGAATCTCCCTTTGTGGCTTGGTCTTCCCCTTCTTTCTCACTAGGCCTCCTATTATTCCCTTTTTGGTGTAAGATAGATGCACTGTTGAGACCTACAATTTGCTTCTTCCTGAGACTCGCCTTTCCCAGGGTGGCCTTCCGCAGGTGCTAATTCTGGTAACGTGCCTCACGGCTTTCACGCATTATTTGTATGTGCAGGCTGGGAAAGGAAAGTCAACATTAAATGCATACACTACTACAACATTAGTTTTAGGTGTCAGATCATGATGACGGTTTAATAAGCCATTATGTCCGATAAAAGATATCTGACACATCATTCAGTTAGTGTCGGATAACAATGAAATCCTGTCGGTTATATCTGACATAAATTTTTGGCGGATATTTAGTGTCGGATGCAACCACCATAAAATTATTATAACCACCAGTATTTTTGAATTCTTTTTTTTTTTATATAAATATTTTTAATATATTCCGGCGGTTTTTAAGTTAATGGTGGCAGTTATAACCGATAGAAATTGACTATTTTATTATTTTAGTTTCTGGCAGTTATTATTTTAGTATTCTGGCGGTTATAACCGACATAAATTGACTATTTTATTATTTTAAAATGTTATATTAATTATAAATAAATAAACACATGATTTAAATATTAATTTTTTCACTCATGGCCCTGTCGGATATAACTGACACGAACAAAGCAAAATTTTGAGCAGCCGCCAAAATAATCTCTGCATGTTTTTTTTCACTCATGGTCCCGTTGCCTAATCTCTTAATGTTTTTTTTTTTTTTGCGATTTTTTACACATGCTATCTCGGAGTATATACAAACATATTTGACGGTTAGATCGTTGAAACTAGTTTCGTAGAATGCACATATCCTATCAAATTGATCGATTTAACAAACACTTATGAGTTAATGTTATACGACACATCCCGACCCGGATTGTCCAATATGACTCCGAATCGAGTTGTGATGGCCGACACCTGGAAGGTGACGAAGACATAAAGTGTAGTGATGTGGAATATGTGAATAAATTTAAAACCTAAAAGTGCCTAAATACGAGATTGCTCTGTGAGCGGGAATGAACCCATTTCACACGTGACGTCAGAGCATAAATAAAGTACAGTAGAGTGGATTGAAAATCATACCATCGAAGGTAATCACCAATACCAAGATTTGCCATGAATCCTCGTCGATAAGAAAGTTCAGCTATTAAAACCTGGAGGGATAAAAAAAACAAAGGTGAGTGGGCATGAAAATAAAGTTTTAATAAAGACCTTCTAAGCGTTATAATCCTTCGTTGTAATACCTGTATAGTTTTCAGGAAATCATACTACGTATAAGTATGAAATCAAATGTAAATCAATAGTAAATCCAAGAATATTCCAATCACTACTTATCGGCAACAGCATAATAAATCAAGTGCTCATCAATCTAAGGTAACCCACGAGTAGTCGGAGTTGCCTAACGCAGCCTGTACGACTCACAAATCAATCCATGATAATACCTGAGTCGGAGTTGCCTAACGCAACCTGTACGACTCATAGACAACATGTACGACAGTGTCGGAGTTGCCTATCATTGCAACCTGTATGACAGTGTCAAAATTACCTATTATTGCAACCTGTACGATAGTGTCAGAGTTACATAAAACCCAAATATAGTCATGCCATAACTCAATCATTTCAAATAACACCATAAACTCACCTGAACTTACCTGCGCGTCCCGCATTCACCTTAGCACTTCAAAGTGTTCACAACAACTATATGTAGGTAATATGCATATGGATATGCCATAATGCAATCTAAAACTCAACCATATCATAGTATTTTAGAATATATGGATATATATATGACATGGCATAAAATGCATAAAGCAATTTAAAAGCATTTGCGGAATTATCAATCATATATATATATATATATATGATTGATAATTCCGCAAATGCTTTTAAATTGCTTACCTGAGGTCCGCGCTACGACTCCCTAGCACGAATATCGAGACGTCACGAATGATCATCACCTAAAACAAATATTCAGTACGTCTCAGAACTCTTATCAATAGAACACGTAACTTACATAAAACACATCCCAATGATGTTCTAGAATGATTTGAGACCCATTGATCAAAAGTCAACCGTCGGTCAAAGATTGACGGTAGGGTCCACAACCCTACGTAACTCGATCCAGAAGATCCGCATCTCAGATTTCTGATCTGTAACTTCCAACAATCCACATTGTGCTTCTAAAACATCACACTAAAGTTTCATTACGATCCAACAGTTGGATCTCCGGCAATTGCCAATTCAAGTGAGGGTCAACGTTTTATTTTACAAACTTACAAATCCAATTTGGGAATATCCGTAAGTTTCTAATATCCTCAAATATTACGTACTATAATGTATTAAATTTTGGTAACGATCCAACGGTCGGATCGTCAATTCACATAATGTTCAAGTAGCGGTCTTTATAAAAAAATATGATCAAACGATGAGATCTCATCAATCGGATTTCACCTATGGAATTGGGGTGTCAAACTTAGCTTAGGAAGGTCAGGGGTGACTCAACTCACGCGCCACCGCCACGCGCCGCTGCACACGGCGGTCGGCCTCCCCGATTCGCCGGAAAATTCAACTATTTCTAAAAATTACCAAACTTTACAGGAATGAAGATCTCAATGAGTATAGCAAGTTTTATACATGTGGCCAAGTCCAATATGGCCGGAAAAAGCTCCAATTTCACTCAAATCCGTCGGAAATCCTAAGATGGATATTCTTCAATTCGACTTCTTCGATGTTCCAACGCCCCTACAACTGCTTGGGTCATGTTCCTAGGTCCAAGGGGAGTTGATTAAGGGTGGTAGTGGATGGTCAAACTCGCCGGAATGGAGGAATCATCGTCGAAACCTCACGGGTCACCCACACGGTTTTACACTGTTTTTGGCCTAAAAATCTTCAAATTTAGGTGGAGATGGAAGATGGGGTATTGTGGAATAGGTTGCAGGTGAGGGATGGGTGAAATTCACCTGGAAAATTAGTGGAAATGGCCGAAATTAAAACCGGGTTGCAGTCGGTTTTGTCTGTATGGATGAGTGTCGACGGGAAAGGATGGGGAAAATTCCCTTTTTTCCTCATTGGCTGATGCCTTTTTCCTTCCTTAACATTGATTAGTCAGTTTTCCCACAAGGTGGGAGGTTAACACTTTATAATCTAAAATATAAATAATAAATTTCAAACGTCCGTAGCTATACCGTTATAATCCGGACTCGCAAACGGCTTTCGCCTATGCGTTCGTACCAACGAGTACTACACAATTACGCTAAAAGAATAAGTCATACATTTCTCTAGACGATGCTCAATGTAAGTCAAAGTCCGTGCCTCTAGGGACATTTTCGTCAATTCCCTCAATTCAAATAAATAAAAACGTAAATTTAGGGACGGGTTGTCACATTATACTTTCATTAAGTATAAAATAAGATTTATCCACCAGTGTAAATATTTTAAATTGAAGATCGAATTCTTTCATTGCATTCTTATTGGGTCGAGGAGTGTAGCTGTAAAAAATCATTAAAATCGGAGCTAAAATAACCATTAAATTGTAATTTTTCGTTTATAACCATAAAAAACTTTTGTTCCGTTACCTAATATCTGAATGTTTGTTTTTTGCGATTTTTTACGTATGCGATATCGGAGTGTGTACAAACAAGTTTGATGGTTGGATCGTTGAAAAAAGTTTCGTAGAATGCGTATCGCATCAAAACGGTAGATTAAACAAACACTTAGAGTTAAAGTTATACTTTCCCATCAAGTATAAAATAAGATTTTGTGGTATCCACTAGTTTAAATATTTTAAATTGAAGATCGAATTCGTTCAATGCATTCTTATAGGGTCGATGAGTGTAGCTGTAAAAAAATCATCAAAATCGGAGCTAAAATAACCGTTAAATTGTGATTTTTCGTTTATAACCGTCGAAAACTTTTATTCTGTTACCTAATCTCTGAATGTTTGTTTATTGTGATTTTTTACATATGCGATCTCGGAGTGTGTACAAACAAGTTTGACGGTTAAATCATTGAAAAAAAATTCGTAGAATGTGTATCGCGTCAAAACGGTAGATTAAATAAACACTTAAGAGTTAATGTTATGCTTCCATTAAGTATAAAATAAGATTTTGAGGTATTTACTAGTGTAAATATTTTAAATTGAAGATCAAATTTATTCATTGCATTCTTATAGGGTCGTGGTGTGTAGCTGTAAAAAAACATTAAAATGGGAGCTCAAATAACCGTTAAATTGTGATTTTTCGTTTATAACCATCGAAAACTGTTGTTCCGTTACGTAATCTTTGAATGTTTGTTTTTTACGATTGTTTACGTATGCAATCTTGGAGTGTGTACAAATAAGTTTGACGGTTGGATCATTGAAAAAAGTTTCGTAAAATGCATATCGCGTCAAAACGGTAGATTAAACAAACATTTAGAGTTTATATTATACTTCCATTAAGTATAAAGTGTAAATATTTTAAATTGAAGATTGAATTTGTTCATTGCATTCTTATAGGGTCGAAGAGTGTAGCTGTAAAAAAATCATCAAAACTTGTGATTTTTCGTTTATAACCGTCGAAAACTTTGGTTCCGTTACCTGATCTCTGATATTTTTTTTTTGCGATTTTTTACGTATGCGATCTTGTAGTATCTACAAACAAGTTTGACGGTTAGATCATTGAAACTAGTTTCGTAGAATGCATATCTTCCTTAAATTTTTCCTAAATTTTGAAGTGGGAAAAGTAATTTGTGCTAAATTTTTATTTATGTTTTTCAAGTATTGATTAGACAATATTTAGTTTGTGTGATGACATTTTCATTGTACAATTATCTTTTTGTTTCTTTATTGCATATTTTACATGTGTTATTATCTATTAAACCAAATAATTATTTATTTAATTTTTTAAAACGTATTATATTTAAATACATATTATTTATTTATTTATTAAACCAAACAATTATTTTTTTATTTTTTTTAAATTGTAACAAAATTTGGGGGGGGGGGGGGAATTTAAAATTTTGGGAGGGAATTTTGGGGGGATTTTTGCCGCCATTTTTTTTCTGTCGGTTATAACCGATAGTAATGAAAATTTTCTGTTGGTTTGTATTTTAAAACTGTTTCTGTTGGTTTTAACCGACAGTAATGAAAATTTTCCAAAATAAAACCCCTTCATCTCTTCCTTGCGCCGGTGCCTTACCCCTTCCCCTTCCTTCCCCCTTTTATCCTTTTTTTTTTAGCATTCTTGTCACATCCCAGACTCGACTCCGCCATAGCACGATATTGTCCGCTTTGGGCTTACCATTCCCTCATGGTTTTGTTTCTGGAAACTCACACGAGAATTTCTCAGCGGGTCACCCATCCTAGGAATGCTCTCGCCTAAACTTGCTTAACTTCAGAGTTCCGATGGAATCCGAAGCCAGTGAGTTTCCAAAAGGCCTCGTGCTATATGAAGGGGAGCATGTACATATAAGGCACATCACCCCCTCTTCGTTGGTCGATGTAGGATCTCACAATTCTCCCTTCTCATTTTAATTTACAAATAAGAGAAAAACCATAAGAGAAAAACATAAGAGAAAAACCAGAGCAATGCCGGCACAGAAGCGCACCCACGAGGCCATGGAAGATGATCCTCCGCAGAACTACCGAGAAAATAGCCAAGAAACGCCCCAGGACGAAGAGGGTACGTCTTATTTCTTCCAACTCCAGATTCGTCCAACCCACCGCATATAAACAGTGTACACGCACGTTTCTTCTTCCCCGTTACATGGTTTTTGGATTTTTGCTTTCTCTGATTCTCTGTGTTGTTGCTTCATCTATTCTTTCTCCTCCCTTTTGCTCCTCAGAGTCCGATCGAAGCCCGTTACAGAGCACCGAGGAGAAAGACGAGTGAGCATCTTCTTTTTTCTTCATTGTTTTCTCGTTATTCTATTTATGGTGGTCATTTCTGTTGATTGTGTAAGTGTTTGATGTTTGAATGTTGTGTGTGATTTGGGATCTCCATGCTTTTCTTCGTTCTTCTATTTATGGAAGATGTGGGGTTTCTCTTCTGTTTTTCTGGGATGGATTGTTGTGTTTGTGTTGGGAAGAAGGTTGGTGGAGTTGGGTTTTGAGATCTTTTGAATTCGAGCTTCAAATTCCATCGTGCATGGGGGTTTAAGCATGTTGCCCAATCTGGTTTACTCATTAGCTGCAGATTCTGATCCGAACTTTTGCTTCGCTTCACGTCTATTGTTTCGATCATTTTTGGGTCATTTCGAGCAGAAGGGGAGAAGAATGCTCTCATGTCCTTTTTATATTTTTATTATTATTAATATATTTGTTGTCGGTTTTATCTGACAGAGAATGCTCTATTCCATGTCGGTTATAGTCGACACAGATTCTGTTGGTTTTATATATTTTCTGTCGGTTTTATCCGATAAAGAATACTCTTATTTATTCATTATCAATATATTCATTGTCGGTTATATCCGACACAAGTTCTGTTGGTTTTAGAGCTTTAACCGACAGAAAATTCATTTCCTGATGCTGAAAATTCTGTCACATATTATATCCGCCACTGCAACCATTTTTTGTCGGATTTTGCTTAATATCCTACAATAATATCCATTTCTTGTCGGTTATCATAGTGATACTAATAAATGGTTATCATGGCGTGATTAATAGGTATGAGCATTGCGTGAGTATCTGGCTTAATCACTGTGGCATGGCATGTTTGTAAATATATTCCTCGTCAATCCCGTGCCTTGGCATGTATTTGGGCTTGAATGTAAGCTTTGCATGACAATTGGGCCTTGAGACTTGTTGGATTGGTGTGTGACATTTTTGGGCCCCAACAAAAAGAAAAAGTCCAATATATTCTAGGGAAATACCCAGAAATAGGACAATTCCTTAATTTTGGGACAGAAATAGGACATTTTGAATATGCACATGACATGCTCAACAATCGAACAAAAATATGATTTTTACTACACCTTAAAATGACTTACTTACCCTCGTATGTAAATGAGTTATTTCCTCCCATTTTCTTATGTCTCTCTCTCTATTCTTTGTCTCCCTCATTCTCTCTTCTCTCACTTTCTCCCTCGCACACTCTCTCTCCCCTTCTCACTGTGCACACACCGTGCATAATAGTCACAACCAACACCGTCCAAATCGAAGCCACCACAATTTCATCTTATCCTCATGAGTCCAAAACATCTAGCCTTGTCACGAATCTCATCTCCAATCATTAGGATCAAAACTCAAGCAGGCCACGAGTTTTTCCAACCATTTTCTGGCAACATGGCAAACAATCGAGGCTCGAGACCACCACCGTTGTACTCGCATCGATGGTGGGCACAAAGCCTAATCATTAAATGTTGTTTTGTTGGATGAATTTTGTCAGGATTTGCTCACTATAGTACAAGACATGCACTGATATGCTCACAGATTTGAGCCAACCCAAAAACTCACAGCTCTATCTTTGAAATAAATAAATAAAGGATGTCATCACATGTCCATATACACTATATGCACACCACATGCACATTATATGTACATTACTTGCACATGATATGCACAGAACTATAAATTGAGCAATGTTGCTTTCTCCTTAATAAGAAACTCTAACAACAACCTATTGGTATAGTGGATACAATTAAAAAATAATTGTTACGTATGTAAGGTTACAGTGGTAGTTTGAAAAGTCTTGTTACGTATATCAATCACCGCTTAACCGTGCATGCAGCAAACATGATACTCGTTGTCGTTATTTCATGGACACGCATGATCCTTAACGTCCTCTAAGCTTTTTCTTAATTTTGTTTTTTCGCTGAACCCAACTAGGTTGTGGTTATGCTTGCTAAATTTCGGGGCACAACATATGAGCATCATAACTAGTGAACATTCCTGCTTCTCATATTGAGGCACAACACATATGCACACCACATGCACATTGCGGAAAATTTTTCACAAATTCCTGCAATTGAACACTTGAACCAGAAATTGTTCAATTGAACACTTAAATATTCACAAATTCCTACAATTATCCACTAATGATTTATGAAAAAAGTTTCGTAGAATGTGTATCGCGTCAAAACGGTAGATTAAATAAACACTTAAGAGTTAATGTTATACTTCCATTAAGTACAAAATAAGATTTTGAGGTATCCACTAGTGAAAATATTTTAAATTGAAGATCAAATTTATTCATTGCATTCTTATAGGGTCGCGGAGTGTAGCTGTAAAAAATCATTAAAATCGGAGCTAAAATAATCGTTAAATTAGGTTTTTTCGTTTATAACCGTCGAAAACTTTTTTTCTGTTACGTAATCTTTGAATGTTTGTTTTTCACGATTTTTTACGTTTGCAATCTCGGAGTGTGTACAAATAAGTTTGACGGTTGGATCATTGAAAAAAGTTTCGTAGAATGCATATCGCGTCAAAACGGTAGATTAAACAAACACTTAGTTTATATTATACTTCCATTAAGTATAAAATAAGATTTTGTGGTATCCACTAGTGTAAATGTGATGACATGTCCCTGAAAATTAGGATTTTTATAATTTTAATAAGGGGATTTACGAAAATGCCCTTTGAGGCAAGTACGTTGACTGGGATTAATTGCAGTGTCATGTCACATACTTATTTTCTTGGCATATTCTAGTAGTATTCGTCGCTACGGACGCGTGGGCGCAAACGGTTTGTGATTTGGAGCTATAACAAAGGAGTTATTGACGTTTGAAGTTGGGGACATTTTAGTAATTTAAATAATTGTTGTAGAATTTCAGAAATTATGAATTAAATTTGGTGTGCCACTTGGATGGCCCAGATTAAAGGAATAAGAAAACAGAAGGCTGAGATTTAAAGAAAAGAATAGGAAATGAGAGAAGAGGAGGAATAAGGAGAAAAGAGAGAAGGAAGTGACCAATGGAGAGAAGAAGACAGGAGGGAAATGAGGGAGGAAAGAAAAGAGGGGATCGGCCAGATCCTATTTTTGACCCGTGCCAACCCTTCGACCCGAAACAAATTCCGGCTAAGTTCCACCAATATTCAGGTGAAATTCATCCAACCATTCCTTGAAATCATCATTATACTTCTTCTCCTTCATTTTTCACCCAAGATTCAAAGGAAATTGGGACAAATTCATAGGGGTTGGGCGACGGGGACACCGGCAGGTTGGGGTGGCGATACGCCATTTTTGAATGTTATTCCTTTGATCTGTTGGAAATGTGCCCTAAAACCAATCATATGATGATACTTTACGGACATTTCACATGTTAAACTAATCTAGTTTAATATAAAGGGCAAAGATTATTGTTTCAAGCTGTCTCATATAAATGTTATGTGCTTAAACGATAAGTCCAAGGAATATGCTATTAGGAGAATGTAATCTAAAGAAGTTAGATTCATGAGACCATTCTCTTTTGTATACATATCCTAAATGTTCCTGATCATAGGATTGCCAATTGGGCATTGACAGTCCGTTAAGATCAGTACGTGCTATGTCTTCTCTTAGGGAGAGTGACAGGTCTCGAGTCATTGGTGTGAATGACACCAAGACAAGCATGTAGGTGCTCGAAAGAGAATGAGTCCACTGAACGCGATCAACGAGGAGTTCTCATATTCATGTCATATGAGAACTCATGGTTGGGATAATGCAAAGTAGTCATTTGACCTGAGGCATCACAGTTGTCTTGTGGTTAGGTCCTTGATCTTTGACTATGTCAAAGTCACTCCGTCAGAGGGTGTCCACACATAGTTGGGGTTAAGCCACTTAGCCATGGAGGCAAGTGAATGCGCAACAAGGGATCTCTAACCTTCAAACTGTTTGAGGGAGAATACTCTATGATATGATTAAGAATCTCTGGCCAGAGTATGAATGAGATTGAGGAAGTCGTTCCAAATCACATTCAAGGTAATCATATAAGTAAATGAATCACGTTGGATAGTAGACATGAATAAACTATCAAACCAAACAATGTGGTCAAGAGTATTGTATTAGAGAAAGACCGTATTGCATTGTAATCCTAAACTGAATAGGTTATCCACCTCTTCTGATTAGCTTGGGTAGCCATGATACACTGCTAGGTGTCACTCATGGTTTGTGGAAGCCCTAAAGATGTATAATCATTTAAGGGAGAATTGAAAGTATGTTTCAATTCATAATCGATCGTTAAGAGTAACAATCGCCCACTGCCTCGCTAAGAGGAACCTAATGGATCGCACACCGTGTAAGGTAATGATTGAAGGATATAATGAAGATGAGTAAGGACAATTAAATAGTTTAATTGTATGTGGCAAGGATTAATTAAAAGTTAATTAATCTAGAACGAAAGGTTCGTTTTAGGCCTTAAGTTAGTTTTGGGTTTCGGGACACAAAAGGGTTTTGGTCCACAAGGCACATAATGTTTAAGTTGTGTGACAACTAAAACAAAATGTGCAATTAACCCACTAACAATAGAGAGGCCGGCCATGATTAGAGAGGGAGTGGGTTTTGGACTTATTACAAGTTTGCCACTCCAATGAAGGGAGGTATAAATATGACTTTATAGCTTTTTCTTCATTAGGGTTTTCTTTGAGGAAAGATGAGAGTTTTTGGCTCTCTCTTTCTCTCTAGGAAGGCCGGCCACCATGGGGGAGTTTACTAGCATCTAACTCCTCCATGGCCACTCATCTTCTTCCTCAACCATCCTTGGTGTCGAAACTTAGAGGTCTCCAACTTTGGTGACTTTTGGAGAAACCTATTCTTCCATCCACATCCAAGAAGGCATGGATCCAAGAAGCAAAGTTCTTCCACCTTCATCCATGGAGCCAAGGAGCAAGGTGACAAAGGAAGAAGGCCCTCACATGGGTGATTAACTTTGCTAAGCAAAGAGGTACTTCAAAGGTATAAAGAAATCTCAACTCTTTCTCTTAGATCTTGAGTTGAGTCTTGGTTCACCATTTCTACTAGGCTTTGAATTTCATGGGTAATGTTTTTGTTTTGAGTGCATACAAGCATGATTCCGCCTTTAATTGTTAATTGCATGCCATAGATGTTGCTCAAATGAACATGATTTTCACAAATTTTCCTTCATGATTACCACTACCAAAACCCTTCCCTAGATGACTGGAACAAAGCCCAAACAAGTGTTGGAGCATCGGGTTCGATTTGAGGACGAATTGGAGAACACCCACATATAGGGTTCCGTATGGATTTTGATGAAATTAAGGTGTTTCCAAACTAAATTGGCCTTGGCCACAGGCGCCGATCGTTCGGGATGCCTCGATGCTCGTGTTAGGGAATCGTAGCTCGGCTTCCAGGTGAGTGGGCATTTTGGTTTTCTATATATGTATATATATCTTGTGTTTTCCTAGAAAAGTCATATAATTGGTTATATGCTCTGAAATATTGTGTTAAGTGTTTATACGATAGATTATGTATTTATTAGTTGCATATACTATGATATGAATGAGTTTTAGTTTGCATTATGGCATACCCATATGCATATTACCTACCTATAATTGTCATGAATGCTTGAAGTGCTAAGGTGAACACGGGATGCGCAGGTAAGTTCAGGTGAGTTTATGGTGTTATTTGAAATGATTAGGTTATGGTTTGATTATATTGTGTTTTACGCAACTCCGGCATTGTACAGGTTGCCATAATAGGTAACTCCGACATTGTCGTACAAGTTGCCTATGAGTCGTACTGGTTGCGTTAGGCAACTCCGACTCATGTGATATCATAGATTGATTTATGTGTCGTACAGACCACTATAGGTGGTTCCGACACAGTTTTGTCGTACAGACCACTAGAGGTGGTTCCGACATAGTCTTGCCGTACAGACCACTATACGTGGTTCCGACTCATGTGCAAGCATATGTGATGAGCTATAGGTTCAGCCGTACATGCCACTATAAGTGCATCCGGCTGACACATTATTATTCATCGTTTTAGTTTAGCTATTGGGCTTGATTAATTATATGGTATCTTGCAGGATATACATGTTGTGATTTCTGGATTTATGGAAATGATCTTGAGAAATATATATTTGTGTATATTATAATTTCTGGGAATTTATACCGGTTTTTCGGGGAGGGGTTATACTTTTGATAAGATATAAAGGTTTTGAAAAGCTTTGTTTTCGCCTACTCACATTTTCTTTTTTTGCGCCCCTCCAGGTATTATTTGCTAAAGGTTCGTATCAGCGAGGATTTGTGGCATATTCCAGTTTAGGTGGCTACCTCTGAGGGTATGATTCTTTCCTATACTACTGTACTTTACTTATGCTCTGACATCGCGTGTGAAATGGGCTCGATCCCGCTCACCGCGCACTTCTGCTCTTAGACACTTTAGGTTTAAATTTATTCACATTTTTACACATCAGCACACTTTATGGCTTCGTCGCCTTCTAGGTGTCAGCCAGCACGACTCGATTCGGAGTCCTAGCGGCCGTTCTGAGTCGAGGTGTGTCAGTAAATATTTTAAATTGAAGATCGAATTCATTCATTGCATTCTTATAGGGTCGAGGAGTGTAGTTGTAAAAAAATCATCAAAAACGGAGCTAAAATAACCGTTAAATTGTGATGTTTCGTTTATAACTGTCGAAAACTTTTGTTCCGTTACCTAATCTCTGAATGTTTTTTTTTTTTTTTTTTTTGCGATTTCTTACATATGCGACGATCTTGTAGTATCTACAAACAAGTTTGATGTATCTACAAACAAGTTTGATGGTTAGATCATTGAAACTAGTTTCGTAAAATGCATATCTCCGTTAAATTTGCCTAAATTTTGAAGTGGGAAAAGTAATTTGTGCTAAATTTTTATTTATGTTTTTCAAGTATTGATTAGACAATATTTAGTTTGTGTGATGACATTTTCATTGTACAATTATCTTTTTGTTTCTTTATTGCATATTTTATATGGGTTATTATCTATTAAACCAAACAATTATTTATTTAATTTTTAAAAATGTATTATATTTAAATACATATTATTTATTTATTTATTAAACCAAACAATTATTATTTTATTTTTTAAAGATGTAACAAAATTTTGGGGGGAACTTAAAATTTTGGGAGAGAGTTTTGAGGAGATTTTTGCCGCCATTTTTTTTTCTGTCGGTTATAACCGATAGTAATGAAAATTTTTTGTTGGTTTATATTTTAAAAAATGTGTATATCGGTTTTAACCGACAGTAATGAAAATTTTCCAAAATAAAACCCCTCCATCTCTTTCTTGCGCCGGTGCCTTCTCTCTTTCCCCTTCCTTCCCCCTTTTCTCTTTTTTTTTTTTTTTTGTTGAGCATTCTTGTCACATCCCAGACTCGACTCTACCGTAGCACGATATTGTCTGCTTTGGGCTTACCATTCCTTCACGGTTTTGTTTCTGGGAACTCACACGAGAACTTCCCAGTGGGTCATCCATCCTAGGAATGCTCTCGCCCAAACTTGCTTAACTTCAGAGTTTCGATGGAATCTGAAGCCAGTGAGTTCCCAAAAGGCCTCGTGCTATAGGAGATGAACATGTACATATAAGGCACATCACTCCCTCTCCGTTGGTTGATGTGGGATCTCACATCCACCCCACTTAAGGGGAACCCGATGTCCTTACCGGCATATCCGCACCGGACGACAGAGTGGCTCTGATATCAAATTGCTACATCCCAGTCTCGACTCTGCCATAGCACGATATTGTCCGCTTTGGGCTTACCATTCCATCACGATTTTGTTTCTAGGAACTCACACTTGAACTTCCCAGTGAGTCATCCATCCTAGGAATGCTCTCGCCCAAACTTGCTCAACTTCAAAGTTCCGATGGAATCCGAAGCCAGTGAGTTCTCAAAAGGTCTCGTGCTATATGGAGGGGAGCATGTACATATAAGGCACATCACCCCCTCTCCGTTGGTCGATGTAGGATCTCACAATTCTCCCTTCTCCTTTTAATTTACAAATAAAAGAAAAACAGAAGAGAAAAACCATTGCAATGCTGGCACATAAGCGCACCCACGAGGCCATGAAAGATGATCCTCCGCAAAACTACCGAGAAAACAGCCACGAAATGCCCCAAGACTAAGAGGGTACGTGTTATTTCTTCCAACTCCAAATTCGTCCAACCCACCCCATACAAACACTGTACACGCACGTTTCTTCTTCCCCATTACATGGTTTTTAGATTTTTGCTTTCTCTGATACTCTGTGTTGTTGCTTCATCTGTTCTTTCTCCTCCCTTTTTCTCTTCAAAGTTCGATCGAATCCCGTTACAGAGCACCGAAGAGAAAGACGAGTGAGCCTCTTCTTTTTTCTTCATTGCTTTTCTCGTTATTCTATTTATGGTGGTCATTTCCGTTGATTCTGTAAGTGTTTGATGTTTGAATGCTGTGTGTGATTTGGGATCTCCATTCTTTTCTTCGTTCTTCTATTTATGGAAGATGTGGGTTTTCTCTTCTGTTTTTCTGGGATGGATTGTTGTGTTTGTGTTGGGAAGAAGGTTGGATGGAGTTAGGTTTTGAGATCTTTTGAATTCGAGCTTCAAATTCAAACGTGCATGGGGGTTCAAGCATGTTGCCCAATCTGGTTTGCTCATTAGCAGCAGATTTTAATCCGAACTTTCGCTTCGCTTCATGTCTATTGTTTCGATGATTGTTGGGTCATTTCGAGTAGAAGGGGAGAAGAATGCTCAACGAGAAGGAGAAGGGGAGAAGGGAGAATGCTCTCATGTCCTTTTTTATATTTTATTATTATTAATATATTTGTTGTCGATTTTATCCGACAGAGAATGCTCTATTCCCTGTCGGTTATAGCCGACACAAGTTCTGTCGGTTTTATATATTTTCTGTCGGTTTTATCCGATAGAGAATGCTCTTATTTATTCATTATCAATATATTCCCTGTCAGTTATATCCGACACAAGTTCTGTTGGTTTTAGAGCCTTAACCGACAGAAAATTCATTTCCTGATGCTGGCAATTCCGTCGCTTATTATGTCCGCCACTGCATCCATTTTCTGTCGGATTTTGCTTAATATCCTATAATAATATATGTTTCTTGTCGGTTATCATAGCGACACTAATAAATGGTTTCGTAGTAGTGCTAACTTGTTGGGCTTAACATACATTTAATGCAAGAATCTAGTTTGGTTCTAACTAAGGGAGTTGACTTGCTAGGGAAAAGGGTAAACTAGACTAATTCTTGCTCAATGATGCCTGCGTGAAATATAAAGGGTATGGGCTTGGATCTTGAGCTAAGTGTCTCTGATACATCACCTCTATTCCGGATACATCACATTCCAAAGAATTACAACAACTTTCCCACTCCCTTTGATTTTCATATACAAAAAGGTCCCCCAGAGAAGAATTCCATTGAGAGGCAATCATCGCTAGTTTCTCCTGAGGGCGTGGTCTCCTAGGAAAGAATGTAATTCAGTCAATTTAAGGATGGTCGTGGCCGGGGTGAATGAAGAAAACTCCATTTGAAGCATGAAGGGGGTAGTTTACTACTTGTTAGAGTAAGGTAGTTTACTTGCTTGACCATAGGGAGAAGGGGCCCCCCAAGCAGCCCACAATATTTCATGTCCCCAATTCCACGTAGGCCTGATAACATTTCGTAACCATCCACACCACAATCCATTTGACAAGCCCCGAATATGTGACTTGGGCTTAGCATGGCAGTGATTAGCATGAGGAAGCATGGCGTGATGAATAGGTATGAGCATTGCGTGAGTATCTGGCTTAATCACTGTGGCATGGCATGTTTGTAAATATATTCCTCGTCGATCTCGTGACTTGGCATGTATTTGGGCTTGAATGTAGGCTTTGCATGACATTTGGGCCTTGAGACTTGGTTGGATTGGTGTGTGACATTTTTGGGCCCCAACAAAAAGAAAAAGTCCAATACATTCTAGGGAAATACCCAGAAATAGGACAATTCCTTAATTTTGGGACAGAAATAGGACATTTTGAATATGCACACAACATGCACAACAATCGAACAAAAATATGATTTTTCCTACACCTTAAAATGACTTAATTACCCTCGTATATAAATGAGTTATTTCCTCCCATTTTCTTATTTCTCTCTCTCTCTATTCTTTCTCTCCCTCATTCTCTCTTCTCTCACTTTCTCCCTCACACACTTTCTCCCCTCACTGTGCACACACCTTGCATAATAGTCCTAACCAACACTGTCCAAATCGAAGCCACCACAATTTCATCTTATCCTCATGAGTCCAAAACATCTAGCCTTGTCATGAATCTCATCTCCAATCATTGGGATCAAAACTCAAGCAGGCCACGAGTTTTTCCAGCCATTTTCTGGCAGCACGGCAAACAATCGAGGCTCGAGACCACCACCGTTGGACTCGCATCGATGGTGGGCACAATGCCTAATCATTAAATGTTGTTGTTTTGTTGGATGAATTTTTTCAAGATTTGCTCGCTGTAGTACAAGACAGGCACTGATATGCTCACAGATTTGAGCCAACCCAAAAACTCACACCTCACAGCTCTCTCTTTGAAATAAAAAAAAATGACGTCATCACATGTCCATATACGCTATATGCACACCACATGCACATCATATGTATATGCACAGAACTATAAATTGAGCAATGAGTTGCTTTCTCCTTAATAAGAAACTCAAACAACAACCTATTGGTATAGTGGATACAATTAAAAAATAATTGTTACGTATGTAAGGTTATAGTGGTAGTTTGAAAAGTCTTGTTACGTATATCAATCACCGCTTAACCGTGCATGCAGAAAACATGATCTCGTTGTCGTTATTTCATGGATACGCATGATCCTTAACGTCTTCTAAGCTTTTTCTTAATTTTGTTTTTTCGCTAAACCCAACTAGGTTGTGGTTATGCTCGCTAAATTTTGGGGCATAACATATGTGCATCATAACTAGTGAACAATCCTGCTTCTCATATTGAGGCACAACACATATGCACACTACATGCACATTGTGGAAAAAAATTCACAAATTCCTGCAATTGAACACTTGAACCAGAAATTGTTCCATCCTAGTTTTGTAGCACATCAAAACCTGAAATTTATTCCCCAACCCATAGGCCCCAACATGAAACACAAACCCTAATTAATTTAACTTCTAAGTATTTATTCATCTTACAAACAACCCGTTTATTCCATAAATCATTGATGAAGAAACTTAGAACTAAACACCCTACCTTACCATGCCTGCCGAAGCTTCAGTCGTCGGAAAAAATGGAACTTTCCAGTCAAAATAGAAAATCTGGTATAAAACCCAGCTTACTCTTCTCACCTCTCTTTCTCGCATCCCTTTGTTCGAAACCAGAGGTATGAGGTCAACCCAAAACCCAGCTCAATCTTCTCACCTCTCTTTAGACTTCCCTCTCTTTGAAATCGAAGCTCAAGATCTGAGCTCAACCCAGAAAACCAGAGCTCTCTCGACATCTCTCTCTTCCAAATGAGAAAAGTGATGCAATAGGCTTCTGATTTTTAGTATTTATGTGGGTATTTTAGTAATTTCAATTTTGTGCATGGCTTGTGCATGACCGGTTTGTTCTAGTTTTATCCTAAGATTAAGAAATTGTCCCATTTTAGAATATTTCCCTATATTTTAAGAGTTTTGATCTTTTAAAGATTCATATATGTTACACATTTCAATTTGAACAAAAAATTAAGTTATTTTAAGCACAAAATTTACCAAGGCCGATATTCCACACACCATGTCCTCCTGGGTTTGATTCATGGAGCTGGTGAGTTGCACGATGGTGGCTAGGGAGAGGCTGAAATGTGGATTGCTGTAGCGAAATCCCCAGCTGATCTCTTTTTAAATTTAAAAAAAAAATAATAATAAACAAAATCTCATGCCAATAAACGATTTAGTATTATAATTGATAGAAAAATCATTGCACAACATATCATAGAGTCTTGCTGCCTCTTAAGCAAATCCAGGTACAATTGCGATGCATAAGTTCATTTCGATAAATTCTAAGTATCACACAAAGAAGAAAATCTGTACAACAGTAAGAATCAGATCACATTTCCTTTCAGCATTTCAATTCTGCTCTCCTTTTCTTTCTATAAACAACTGTTATATAAATTCGTTCTCTTCTTTACAGTTTAACTTCAGAAAGCTAACCCTGTCGAATGTCAGATGCAGTTCTGCGATGTTTACAATGTCTTGATGAATGCGCTCTTCACAATCCTTCTGTCCAAACGAGATTGCAAAAGAAGAACCAACACCGAAATCTGTTGAGAAAATAAAAAGGATAAACATCGCCTCTGTATTTGGAGGCTTTCAAATTTATGGTCCTGGTGCAAGAAAGGTGTAGGACTTGTGTAGGTATGCTAAATGCAGATTAGTTTGTTTCACCGATTTAACGATGCATGCAATATTACACGAGAAACAGATGTCCTCACCTCCCAAACATCTTAGTGTGAGCTCACATCTTGCTGGATTTTGCCCAGAAGAACCCTTTCTTTCTAGTAGAATGATTATCTGATAGCGAAGCACTCTTGGAGCCAAATGAGAAGTGCCGTCTCAAAAATGGCTTTCCCAAGGTGCTTCTCATGCTGGAACTGGATCCAAACTTGGGACCCTTTCCTTGATTTCCAGTGCTTTTCAAGCGATCAAACACAGCAGAATCGCCATCAAGATCTAACACCACCCGGTTCCTCGATTTCTTGTTTCTAGACTTCAAATCCATTTCAGCTTTCAATGCTTTTTCAGACAACTTGTGGATCTGTTTCTCCCCAAAAGTACACACTGGACAAGCTGGGTCATACTTGTTAATTTCAGGTGTCAGATTCTCCAAACACTCAGCATGATAAACATGTCCACAAACTAGCACTGAAACCACAGAAAGCTCATTGGTTGCAATAATCTTTTGGCTGCTCCATGAACATTTCTCAGCCAAAAGCTTTGAGCAAACTCCACAAGTCTGCAAATCAACAGAGGGTGAAGCTGAAACTCTGCTACTGGATCTAGTTATCTTCTCACGATTAAAGCCTAAGGATTCACTATCAAAAGACCACCTTTCTCTATTAGATGTGGCCATGAGCTCAGAAAATGCATTCATAGACCAATCAGAAGACCCACCACGGGAGCCCCTAGCAGATTCATTGCCCCATGAGGGAAGCTTTGCCTTTTCCTCAGAAATTGAGAAGCTGTTTGGTGACTTGATTCCCGGGACTCGGGCATCAGATACTTGCCTTAATAGCTGATGTCCTGGAGAACAGCGGTGCCACCTCACTGGCGTTGAGCTAGCAGGAGGCAGGTGACTCTGGGATGACAAAGGGGATGCGGGCAAGGATGAAGTAGAAGGCTGCAAAACTGATAATTTTGTCGGGGATGGATACGAAACAGTAGGGGACTCTGCTGGTTCTTTTGTCTACACATATAATGAAAAATGAGGGTGTAAAATGTCATATTCATGAGCAGATACGAATTAACGGTGCTTAAATCACAACAGAAAGTGCCACCCTGGCATAAGATCTACCTGTTGAAGAGTTGCATCCATGGAAATATTTCTTGAAATGGATCGATCTGCCATAGAAACATACATATATATCAGATAGAACACATCATGGTAAACAACTAACATAGAAAAGCACAATTAAACTGAAGGGAAATCTTAAGGACATCATCGATTTAAAAAGATAAGCTACTATACTATTCTATTTTCCTATTAAGACATTTAGAAAAATGAAAAACATTTAACTCAATGTTAGCATGATCTCTTCATTTTACCATCACAATTGAAAAATTAAGATAAATGTGCCCTTTTAAGCTCTAAAGTCAAATTGCAAGAAACTGAAATAGCCCAGTCCAAAGAGCTTCACAAGATAGGTTCTATGATTCTGTAGGGTCAGTTTTCCCACAAATAACATGAAGATTTTAAAAGCTATAACATTTAAGTATTATATTAAATTGAAAGTATGCAATGAACCACAGGATTTGACACCAACACCAGATGCATTATAGACAAGGCAATACGAATAAAGATTCTCACTTCACCTACCCCAATTTTTGGCCAGTTACAGTAATTAAAACACCCAACCAAGGAAAAGGAGATCTCATGACATGGAAACCAAGAAAAAAGCCGGAGTAGACACTTTTGATGAGAAATATCAAAGCGATGTCAATATTGTATTAAGCATGGGAAACACTATAGGCATAGAAACTGATTACGAAAGATGATTTTATCAATTAACCTACACCTCTGGCCCACGGAAAACATAACAGCGCAACAGAAGCACCTGTAGGCGAAACTCATCCTTCACCCTTTAACTTCAGGGGAAGGAGGTGCCACTAGACCCAAAGGCCATTTACTGGAAAAGTGAAAACACCTAAAGAATGTAAAGTGCAATCGTGAAATCTTGTCATTGTAAGAAAATCATATAACCAGAACAGCCCCTCTTGGTTGCATGAGAGCACCCAGAACAATTTTCCAGCCTACCATGTAAAGAGACACGGGAAAAAAATGGGACAAGTGATGTATCCCCAATGTGCAGAGCTTTAACTCAGGAATCAACCATGTCCCTCATCTAAACAATCTAATTGATATATGCGGCATAAACCTTCCATGTTTTGATTATGTAGTTCGCATCCACCTTATCCCTAAGACTTCTATTCACCTATATTCTTCATACCTCCGTTACAAGTTATTCAGCCATCATCTTCTACTACATAGCTTTAATAAATAATAGAACCTGGATTATCTCAAGATAAGGGGAAAAAACCAATGCGTTTCTCAATTCATATTTACATACAAGGGTACGTAAAACTAGTAATCCAAATCATCAGTGACTTTCTTTCAAATTGCTATTCACCTTCCCATCAGTACATATTTGCAACGCATAGCCATCCAAGTCAACCTCAGTTCAGAGCATGGCCTTTGATGGAATCTGAGCTCATATAGGCAAGGTAACTACATCGCATTGTCTTTTGAATTACATGCAACTAAAAACATTATAAAGTTGTATATTGTCTTTTCTTATTCACCCATCTAGATACTTTTATTGGATGCAAAAGTCTTGTCTGCATATTTGTCAAAGTCTCATATATGCATGTGACACTAAAGCAAATACGGTACATGCAAAACACATGGCCAACTTGCAAGAACAAATATAAGAGTGCAAAATGCAAAATTACAATCTAGCAAGACACAATCTTGTAAACAAGAAAGAAGAGAGCAAGCTCTTCAATCCAACCCTTCAATTGTATACCAAAACCTTCAGAAGAGAGAAGAAAATTCTTCAAACTTACACTGCAAAACTATTGGAATACGAATAAAATGAGAGAGTTTTCATACTAAAAAAATACCTGAAGTAGGAGTCCTGACACGCCCAGCAGTTCCCTCAGAAATTGAGGATTTTCGCTCCGTATGTCTTCGAAAATGTTCCAATGGACTTCCCTCCTCAGATACACATGCCGACTCAAATTTAACTTCCGATCCATCATTTCTGCTAACACCATCAGAAAACCAACTTACAGAGGTCTCTTCAGCTGCTACCCCCACTCGGTTATCCCACCGAAAGCTCCATGTTGGTGAGTACCGAATATTACGATGTACAATTTCGCTACTAGCTCTGTTTGTTATAGTCTTGTCTCTAGCAGCAACACAACAAGCAGAACCCATCCTCAAAATACACAAACCTCTAACTTACAATTGTAACCCCTCAATCACAGCTCGCATCCTCAAACTTCAGACTCGACTGACTGTCACAGCAGCCTTGACCCCATAAACAGTTGCTCTTCTGAAATTACAATCAAAGAAACAAACCATCGTCAGTTGTATCGTAACAAAGCAGCACAAAAGAAAGTGAGGGAGTTCAACAAACCCTAATTCTGTTGCACAAAAGCACGAAACATAAACGAACCCAAAACCACAAACCACGAAAAACATCTCAACCGGAAATTAAGACTAAAACCAACCTCCACACAGACACCACAAAAAATGAAAACTAAGTTTACCCAAATGAAAACGGTTCACGAATCTCACATCTCTTCCCTTTTCCAGCTGGGATAACACAGTGAAACCAAAACATGGCAAAACCCGTACTCGAATCGAATACATAGACAGTAAAATAAACCTCTGGATTTCAGTATACCCTAAAAAATTAGACAAACACAGATTCATATTTCATATTTTTCCACTCCTTTTGTTTTTTCAACACTGTTGGCACCAACCACCACCAAAACAGAGCTCACCGACACACAAACAAGCACAGTGACAGTGTGTGGAAAATATATAGACCTCCAGAAATCAATTCAATCTGCTACTCCTAACTCCTAAGGGCTGTCTAAAAATCCCAAAGTTCTGGAAAAATCACAATAAATGCCCTAAGAATTAGTAAATATTGAGGAGCTACGTGAGTCAGAGGATCCGATATCGTGCCCAATATATAGAATTCGTAGTCAAAGCTCCAAATATTTCGACAAAAAAACCCCAACAATTTAATCACGAAATTATGAAATTGGAAAACAATTAATAAGAATAAAAAAATTAATTTTGATTTAAAAAAAAAACACGCAAAACGCAAGCTCTGCATTATAAGGTACTCACAGAGAGGCGAAGCTGGAGATTGGAAAGAAGACTTCTAGAGAGAGAGAGAGAAAATTCTAGAGAGAGTGAGGGGCGGCGGCTGCTGCTTGTTCGTTGCAGAAGAAAGGGGAGAAGAGAGCTCGTTTAGACTTTAGTTTTGGTAACGCCGTTGGTTGCTGTTGAGAGCAACGGCGTCGTTTAGAGGCCTAACGGCGTTTGGTGACGCCATTGCGTGGGAAAGGAGCGCTATGTTTATTCCCCGAGCGGTCTGTGGAAGTTAAAAATTATAAAATAATAAATTGTTTTTTTTTGGTGGATTTTAGGGAAACTAAGGCGTGCTTTATAGGGTTGTACTTCACTGGAACTGTAGTAAACAGTGGCTCTCCGATAAACAAAAAATGTAGGAGATTTCGAATTCAATGTTCTAAACTGGTGAATCTATTTGATTATGATTACGGATATGATGAATTTCTCATAACCTCTTCAAATTCGAAAAGAATGAATAACTGTAAATTACCACCAGTTTGTCATCTAAAAAAAAAAAACAGTGACTGAGCAACGCTGGACAGTGTTGTACTTTAGAGTTTATGGAAAGATTTGGGATGGCGGTTGTCTTATGGAGTACGCAGAGTGCGTAGTACGCATTCCGTGCTTTTCACGTTGCGGCAAAGTATCCTGTGAATTAATTTTAGAATTAAATCAAATCGAAGAAAAAAATAAGCATAAACCAAAGAGTTTAATGCCTTTTTTGTTACTTTTGTTTATTGGGAAATAATTTTAGCATCATCCTTTTTTTTTTTTTTTGGAGAACTTTTAGCATCATGCTTTTGAAAGAAGAGAAGAAAATAGAATCAGAATCAGAATCAGAAATATCGAGCGCAAAATGTTAATGATAAAGTTAGAATATTTTCAAATGAAGTGTTAATATGTTTAATTTAAATTGGCAGTTTTGATTCTTTTTGTCAAAATTGACAACAACTTTAATTTTTTTTAATTAATTACTAGCATATGGCACACACAAAGTGTGTGAGAATTTTTTTTATTTTTGTTTTTGAAATAGAAGGAGAGAGGAAATGAGTTATAGAGAACGTGAGAGTGAGAAGTTTTTTATTTTTTATTTTTTATTTTATAATTAGAGATATATTAGGATTATATGTAGGTGATGCTTTGGAAAAAAAAACAAAATTTGGTTGTGTGAAATTACATTTCTGCCCCATATTTCTTATTCATGTTCTGTTTTAATTAGAGGATTAAACTGATAATTTCATAAAGTTTTGATTGACAATGAGTGTTTTATTAATTAGTAGAGATTAAATTCATTTTATCAATTATTTTTTTTGTTTCCAAACATTTTAGTTTAATGTAATAAAATAATAATTTAATTTCACATATCAGATAAGAAAACTTTAAAAGATGGTTTCTTTTTTCCCTTTGGAAATGCTCTTACAAGTTTATTTGTAAGCGCGTTTCACAATGCATAGATTATAGTTAACATAATTAATAACATCTTTTGTAGAGTCGCTTAACTGTTTTTACAGAATATTTTGAGAGAGAATTTGACTTTGAAATGACTTGTTTATTGTGTGATATACTGACTTATATCAATTTCTCCCGCATTAATATGAGCATATCGTTGCATTAGAACAATAAAAATACATAAAAGGTAAAATGATCCCAGTTAGCTAGTCTGCTTGTCTCGTTTCTCTATTATTATTAAAAGAGTTTAAAGTTTCTAACGTGAAATATTCAAAATTGATGGTAGATGGTTTCTCATTACTAATGTTATCTTTTAATTTTGTTTGTTGTACAATTTTAACCACTGCAGTCTGCAGCCAACTGCCTTGGTTTTTTTTTGGTCGACATCAATACATATAAATATAAAAAGATATAAGGTAGGATTAACAAGTCCAACAATTAATTAGGTGTTGAGAGTTGGACGGTGCAAGTGATTTGGACACTCACTCAGTTTTATACGTAAATTCCAGTTATCTGCTCAATAATAATTAAAAATTCATGTTTGCTGCTTTGCAGTTGCCTTTTTAACTCTTGCTTCTGCTGTTATATGTCAGAGATTCTTCTTTACCGATAATGCCCTTTCTGTTTGTGTGCTTAAACTAACAATCGGTTTTTTTTTTTAACTTTTTATTTTTATTTTTATTTTTTTATTTTTTTAAGTGAAGATGAATATCATTAAAGTTTAGTAATGTTCTTTTCCTCGTTCATAAAGGAAAGGTTTTAAGTTCTATTCCTTTTCGATAACAATTTTGAACTAAATTTTAATTATGTGGCTTAAATCAACTTTATTATTAGTTTAATAATATCGTATGTATTTCAAGAAAAAGAGTTAGAAATGTGTTTTTAGGTTGTGGTGAGGTGGCCACTATAAAGTAAAAAAATGGTGATTTTGTCAAAAGAGGAAGTGTGTGTGGTTAAAAGACTTGAGAGTCATGCAATTAAGAAATTAAAACATCAACGTCAAGGTGGGGAAGGGATGATTAATCACCAAATGGGAAGGCTACAAGGAAAATTCATGAGAGCAACCTTTGCCGCTTTGGTTACGAATGTAGGTAACCCACGATTTTGATTCTGGGAATTGTATCATATGCTTTTGCAAGGTGTGTGGGTGGGATCATGGCGTGAGTAATTAATTGGCTTTAATTATTTTTTAATTTGAGGTGGATGAGGCAAATTTATGATTTTCCAGGTTCTTAGAATTATTATTATTATTTTTAGTGCTTTTCGCATGCTCATTTTTACTTCACGCACTTCTTTTAATTTTTAAATATTGTATCGAATTAATTGAAAAATATCAATGATAAAAAATTAACAAAGATATGTGGAAGTGAAAATGAATGTGTGAATAGTACTTATTTTTTTTTGGGGTGAGAGCATTATATTCATTAAAGATGTAAAGGTACAAATTGTAATGGATGGACCTAAGAAACAAGGTTTGAGAGAACTTGATTGTAAACTTTCTAACTAAGGAGAGAGTATAAAGCTAAGTTTAACAAACCTTGCAAATTAGGCCCACCAAAATTTTACAAACTCAATTCTTAGGAATTGAACAGACAAAAGGTAAACAGACTACTGAAAACAATAACAACGAAAATAGTAGCTCCAAAATTTGAAACAACCGAAAAAACTCTAATCACCGTCAAATAGAAGCAGCCCACCACCACTTGTCTCTTGCCAGCAACCACCGAAGTAGCCGCCATGTAGGAACCAAAATGAAAGTGGATCCCAAAAGAGTAAAAATGGCAAGCATACCCAAAGCAAAAACAACATTTTAGAGTGTCGCAACCAATCGAGACATCTAGATATGTACTTCCATTAGCCACACAGGCAAGAAGAGAACCAAACTGGTACATTAATCGAGAGGTGGGGAGGTTCAAAGGGATGTGTAAAACACCCTTACTAGGAAGCAAGACGTAGAATGCTTTGCTCAAATTTTTTGACATGCCGGTAGAGCAGTGAGTGGTGGGGTAGCAATCTAGATTACAAATGCGGTCCAAGGCTTTAAGATCTGATTTTTAGTTAGAGTAGAGGAAAAGTGGTGGGGAAGAACATGATTGGAATGGAATTAGATGCATGTCTGTGATGGGAATATGGAGGGACCGAGGTTGAGGAAAATGGGAAGACAATAAGACAATATAAAAGGAAATACGAGTAACATACCTTCAAATCAAGACAAAGTTTTGTTCCACGTGGCCTTCTTTGGGAAGAATTTTTATTGTAGGTCCACATCACAAGTGTATAATGAGAATGAGCATCCTCGCAGTCACAGGCCCACATCACAAGTCTACAATAATAATGAGGATTTTCTTTGCGAGAATTTTGCTAATCCTCTAATTACATTCATTTATCGTACATCATGCCAGTTTTCGTTAGGTATTGTTTATATTCAATTATAAATAAAAAAATTTACAATGATTTCTGACCGCATAAACATACGTGATTTGAGAATCTCTGGAATCCTCACAAAGAGGATCCTCATTCTACAACGACTAGCCATTTATTATTGTTAGACAAACTAATGACAAGTCCAAACAAACATTAGTTTGAATGAAAAATGACAAAAAAAAGGTGTAATGAATAGTATCAGAGAAAGGTAAAAATGTAGTTTTTTGTTAAAAGTGAACACTACAAGGAGAGTTTCATTAAAACTTCTAGTATTTTTTTGTTTGAATGACATTGTATTTTATAGATAGGTTGACGGTGTTTGGTTTGTATTTTGTTTTGTTTTGTTTTGTCTGTGATAGTTTTTAAGGCAACAGGAATGCGGATTTTTTTTATTTTATTTAATAAAATGATATTTTAACATTAAGTATGAGAAATTTGGATTAACACAATGAACTAGCCATAATACATTAGCCTCAGAATTCAACATTTATAAAAGTTAGAACTAAGACTTCCAGTTGTAATGACGAGGGAGCATGGAAAATGATAAACACTCACTTACCTCTCACACAACTATCTGAGAGTTATCCAATCTGATGGCAGAAAATAAGAAGGGATGTGTGAGAAGCTAAAATTGGTGTGAAAATATCTCCCTAAAAAAATAAAAGGCAATTAGCTAAAATGGTCCACTTTTGGCATTTTGATTGTTGAAATGAAGAAAATAAAAAATTGACAATATATCAATCATACATTAGCAGTACAATGAAAATAAAATGCTAGTTAGACCAATTTTTTAGATCACGTTTGCAAACCATGTGACGTGTGTCTAATAAGAAATAAACATATTAATTAACACTTAGTAATAATTCGATCATCAAAAGCCATATCATGTAATTTACAAAATATGATTTAAATTGATGATCTTCTTGACATTAATCATGATAATATAAAGACCAACCACATATTTGGACCATCATAGGTCCCATCTAACTATATGTGAAAAACAGGTCATTCCAACAACCAAATGGTCCGAATGTCAAAACTAGACCATTTCATCCAAAAGACAGGTTGGGAGGTAAAATGGGTGTGTGAGAAAACAACCCCTTTTTGCTTTCTTCTTCTTAACGATCTGTGAGCCTCAACAAAGCTGAAGTCTCCAGAAGCTGAAGATAATAAGGCAAGCGAGAGCTGCTGCTTATCCATCTTAGAAAAGTTCTTCAAAGTTGGTTGTAAGCCCAATGTGATTACTTTCAGCACTCTCATCCACGAGATTCTTGTTGACAATAGAGATTCTGAGGCAGCAGGACTTCTAAAAAAATGGTGGACGGAGGTTGTAAGCCTGATGTGATTACTTTCAACACAGTAAAAGGTTTTTGTATGACGGGTAACAATAATGCAGCTATTCAATTGCTCAGAAAGAAAGAAGAAAGAGGTTGTAAGACCTACATCGTTGCTTATAACACAATCATTGACAGTCTCTATAAGTATAAGCTAGTTGTCGATGCATTGAAATCTTCTCGAAAATGATTGGTAAGGGTGTTGCCCGGGACGTCATTACGTGTACCTCTGTGAATCATGGAGTTTGTAGATAGGCGAGTGGAATGAAGCTACATTGCTGAACGAAATGGTGTGCAAAATATTTTTCCGGATTTGTTCACATTCAATGTCTTGGTTGATGCATTTTGTAAGGAGGGGGATGGTTGTGGAGGCAAGGGAGCGTGATTGAAATTATGATACAGAGAGACATTGTACCTGATACCGTACGCACAATTCACTCATGGATAGTTATTGTTTGTGGGAAGAATGTTGAAATGTCCCACATCGACCGTATTTATAAGAAAAGAAGAGTTTAAATATCCTAACTCCACTCTAACTAACACCGAGGTCTTTTCTGATAAAATCTCACACCTGACAGATTGTGCAGGTGGTAATTACCAAGTTAAGAACAATATCGGTGTTGTTGGAACCTCTAATAATTCTACATGGTATTAGAGCCAGAGAGCGGGCCATTATTATACTTCAACGTGATGGGTGGATATGATGATTAGGCCTGGCGATTCTTGACACGACCCGATAACCCGACACGACACGACACGAAATTAACAGGTGTTCGGGTCGACACGATAATGAATCGGGTCGTTATCGGGTAACCTGATAAGCACCTGTTAAGATAACGGGTTGGTTCGGGTATACACGTGGGTAACACGATAAGCAGAATATTAATTTAATAATTTTATAACCCTAAAAAAATACTATAATAATTATATATATATATATATATATATATATTAATTTAACAATTTTATACCCCTAAAAACTATAATAATTATACCCCCAAAATATTAACTATAATAATTTTATATATATATATATATATATATATATTAAATTTTAAATTAAATTTTATACCCCTAAAAACTATTATATTTAATATGCATCCGCCCTTTGAAGAAAAAGAGAGGGAAAAAGTTTTCAAAAAAAAAAGGGAGGGAAAAAAGAAAATGATAAGAACAGGAAACAAAAAAGAGAGGGAAAGATGGGTGTACCATGTAGTGTAGGTGTAGCATCCGCCCTTTGAAGAAAAAGAGAGGGAAAAAGTTTTCAAAAAAAAAAAAAAAAAAAAAAAAGAAAAGGGAGGGAAAAAAGAAAATGATAAGAAAAGGAAACAAAAAAGAGAGGGAAAGATGAGATACGCATCATACGAAACTAATTTAAACGATCCAACCGTCAAACATGTTTGTATATGTTTCGAGGTGGATACCACAAAATCTTATGTTATACTTAATGAAAGTATGAATAAACTCTTAAGTATTAGTGAATCTATTGTTTTGATGGGATACGCAGTATACGAAACTAGTTTCAACGATCCAACCGTCAAACATGTTTGTATATGTTTCGAGATCGCATACGCCAAAAATTGCAAAACAAAAACATTCAGAGATCAAGTAACGGGACAAAACTTTTCGACGGTTATAAACGAAAAATCACGATTTAACGGTTATTTTAACTCCGATTTTGATAATTTTTTACAGCTACACTCCTTGACCCTATATGAATACAATGAATGAACTCGATCTTCAATTTTAAATATTTACACTAGTGGATACCACAAAATCTTATGTTATACTTAATGAAAGTATAAATAAATTCTTAAGTATTAGTGAATCTATTGTTTTGATGGGATACGCATTCTACGAAACTAGTTTCAACTATCCAACTGTCAAACATGTTTGTATATACTTCGAGATCACATACGCCAAAAATTGAAAAAAACAAACATTAAGAGATCAAGTAACGGGACAAAACTTTTCAACTGTTATAAACGAAAAATCACGATTTAACGGTTATTTTAACTCCGATTTTGATGATTTTTTACAGCTACACTCATTGACCCTATGTGCCAAGTTGCGCCGCCGCAACGTACTACCATGGGTCCTCAAAGAAGGATGTGTATCTTTTGTCGATCATGATTCTCCTTCACAATAGCTCTCTTCGAGCCTTTGCACGCGATCTCTTTACTGCTCATTTGCGGGTTGTCACTTTAATGAGACAGTCTTCCCGCCGTTAGGGGGAGATAAGAACGTCAACGTTCCTGTAGAATGGCGCGAATTTACGTGGACATTGCCCACTATGTCTCATCTCGATCCCCATATCGTACAAGTGTGATAAGTAAGTGCGATGAATTCTAGATTTCAGAATGTTGCTCTAGACGCATTCCTCTGATCTAGCTAAAGTGACAAGATCATATACCAGCTGCAAACATGCCTGCAAGGATAGACGTACTTAACGGACGTCGAGTCAACATCCCTGGAGGGTGTGCCGCCCCTGTTAGACGGTTTGGACGCCCCTGTTGGACGGTCCGGTACACCAGCGGATAACCAATCAATCTGTCTTGGCCTGGACCACGACAGATCATTCGGTTCGTAGGATTCACTTCCCTGGAAAAGGAAGACATGGCATAACAATGAATCTGAACTCGATCGCTGTCTCAAATCATTTCCATCTCATGAGATTAATCTGGATTACTCCCGAGACTTGAAGTTCTTGGTCCAGTATACTAGTTTGGGTGAGCTAAATGGAATTGAAATGATATTATCATCGATGATGTTTTCACTTATATGGTAGCTACCGACATAATTGAAAAGTGACGATATCGAACCGTGTTCCGTTGATTAAGTGACAACGTAGAACTGATTGGACAACTAAAGTTACAATCCAGGTCAAATTCCTTACCAAAGTGTGTATTGGACCTGTCGTTCCTACACTGCCCAAGGTAACCCTGTTATGTTACAAGTGGGAAAGGAAGCGTTATTAGATGAATGTGTTGAGCAAAAATTGTACATGATATGTAAACAAACAATCCACTCGGCACAATTTCACCCTCATTCGTTTTTCCCAAGAGGGTTTTATTAATTCGAGTTCGACCCATTCTAGGCTATGCGCCTATTAATTACAGCCCTTCTTTTGGAAAGGAATACCCTTTGATTCTAATTCGAATAAATTGTAACTTCGGGGTTTGGGTGTTTGTTTGATTTTGTGACTACACCTAGGTCGAACCCTAGATTGCCTACGTACTGATAGGAGCATTTTATTGCGACTTAGCTTGCTTGTTTCTTGACATTTTAGTAGTTAGTTTCCATTTAATTTAGTATTTTTAAGTCATTTTCGTGTGTTTGTAGGTTTCAAGGGGTCAATAAGGCAAAAAGGTGCATTTTGGGGCCTTTTGGAGCACTTGTGGGCCAAGTTTGGATAGCATGGGCTTGGAGCAAAGGGAATGGACGAAATTGAAGATCAAATGAGCCTAGGATTGAAGGAAGAAGGAAGAGTCGAGAATTGGAAACCAAGTTTCTATTCTTGAAGGTTCCCAATTGTACAAGTTTCCATTTGTGAAGGTTTCCATTTTTGGGGTTTCCAAATTATGTTTGGTTGCCTAATTACATGTTCTAGAAGCCTTAGACATGCCCTAAAGGGGAGCCGCACCTTTTCCTCTTCTCACACACCCTTGCCGCACCAAATTCAGCAAGGAAGCCTTGTTCCTTGCCTTGCAAGGCATTCTAGAAGCCCTATCTTCTTAAACCCTAATCTGCCGCACCCTTGGGCCTTTTCCCATTCTAATTCTGATTATTTTTAGCCTTTTCCTGATGGGTTTGGATTCTAAAAGGCCTAATCTGATTTGCTAGGGTTTTGGGGGCATATATATATATTTGTTTTAAACCCTTGCCGCATCATGAGACCCCCCATATTCAGAAATCTCGCCAGAAATCATTCCCCCTCTCTCAGCTGCACCCATCCTTCACCATTCTCCATATTTTCTGACCCTAAACACATCCAGCCGCACCACCCATCGACCCTAAACACCACCACACCATCTTCCACCATTCTACACCATTCATAACCCCCTAAACCTGTCCACTAGTATTGTGCCGCAGCAAAGAGGAAGGAGGATGTCCATAGGCGTGCTTGCTGTTCAAGATTGGATCGCCTGAGCGTCTAGGTGTCTTCTTTCTTTTGTTCTCAATGTCTAAAGTTGTTTATCTTTGTTCTGTGAGTATGAGAACTTAAACCCCCCTTGGCTAGGGGGGATTCGAAACCATGTTTATGCTTGCTATATGATCTGATTACATTTAATTGTGTTTCATAAGTTGTGAATTCAATTTACTTATCTTCATGAATTGAAACTGATTTGTGTATGTTGGTTGAGAGTGCACGCTTAATTGTCATGCATAAATTGAATGCTAGGATATAAGGGAGTTTCACCTAATCGTTACGAACTTATATTCACAGGTAGTAAAGGTTGTTGATCACAATCGCGTTAATTAAATTCTTGGCATAAGTTTCATGCAATTCATAGTAACAAGTGCCTCGTCAATGCTTATGGTTTCCATAGAACTTAATGATTTCTGCTTGTATCTCTATTATGCAATTCATGTAGGGAACTTGTGGGGAATGCTTTGGGTTGTCGTATGCAATCATCCAATTCAATAACTTAAGGGAAATCTGAGGATTAATTAGTGCAATTCACAGTTAATTTGGGGCATTGAGAATTCATGGCAGTTGAGATGCAATTGGAAATCATTTTGTATGCAAGTGTGACATGTGTGGAGAAGAACCCCTTAGCTAGTTTTCCATCCATTCACTTTAATCAAATTCGTTTTGCAAACTGCTTTAGTTTACAAAGTTCTTGTTTTGTTTTCAAAATCGTCAGAACCAAACCCCCCTTTATGTTAAAGTGTCATTTTAGTTAGAAATCCATTTAGTTTGTGTTTTTAAGTGCCTTGAGTCAAGTTAAAATCAATTTTCGTCCAAATTATCCCTTAGTGTTCAAAACTGCCCAGATTGTGTTTTTAAGGCAGTTTTGAGTGTTTGTGTGCTGTTTTGAGTCTTTTGGTTTGTTTTAGTGTTTTAAACTTTAATTGTATATTCTTGAGTCTAGTTTAGTGTCTTTAACTTTGTTTTTACGTTTTTGAGTCAGTTTCCAAGTGCTTTCGCAATCCCTCCTAATCCCCGGCCTAGAACGATCCCTACTTATATTCCTTACTACAATTGATCAAAAGAGGGTTTAATTTGTGTGTGCATAACTTTTATCACATCAAATTTTGGCGCCGTTGCCGGGGATTAGCAACTTTGCTAATCCCTTGGATTGTTTTATTTTCGTTTGTTTTATCTCATTCCAGATTCTGACCTTGTTTTATTTTCTTGTTTTTAGGTACTAGTTTATGACTCGAAGTTCCCAACCTATTCGTGAGAATATCTTGGACTTCGACGACGATTTTGAGCACAATTTGAGAAGGAATAAGAGTCAACAAGTGCCCAATCCACCTAGCCCTGAACCTGACCTTGAAGAACAAGTACTAGAAGAGGAAGAAGAGGGCACGGCAAGGGCTGTAGAAGAAGTACAAGACATGGCAGCGGAGACCCGAACAATCAAGGAGCTTTCTGCTTCGGGATTGGACAATGCCGCACCCCTATGCATCCAATACCCCGCAGCTGCTCAAGGCAAGACTGAGGAGTTCGAGTTGAAGTCAAGCTTGCTGCACCACATTCCAAAGTACCATGGGTTGTCCATGGAGGATCCAAACAAGCATTTGAAAGAGTTCGAAGTGGTGTGTTCAAGCATGACTCCTGTCAACGTCGATGGAAGCATATTGAAGATGAAGGCTTTTCCTTTTTCTCTCTTGGAAAAAGCTAAAGATTGGTTGTATGAGCTAGCCCCCGGAACTGTCACATCTTGGGAGAGCATGAAACGGGCGTTCTTGGAGAAGTTCTTCCCAACTTCTCGAGTCATTCTTTTACGCAAAAGGATTAGTGGAATTCAGCAAGATGAAGGTGAATCTTTTCCTACTTATTATGAACGTTTTCAATCACTTGTTGCTTCATGTCCACAGCACCAAATGAAGGAGGAGCTTCTTCTTCAATATTTCTACGAGGGGCTTCTACCAATTGAACGTCAAATGCTAGATGCCTCAGCGGGAGGAGCTTTGGTGGACAAGACACCCACAGCTGCAAAAACTTTGATTGCTAATCGAGCTTTGAATGCCCAACAATACGAAGGCGTTGGACAAAGAGGGACCTCACGGCAACAACAAGTGAATGAGGTAAGTGCTATTTCCGAACTTCAAAATCAAATGGCTAACCTTACTACTCTTCTTTCTCAGGTTGTGGAAGGTCCAAAAGTACAAAGTGTGGCTGCTTGTGGCGTGTGTTCCATGCAAGGACATGTTACGGACAAGTGCCCTCAATTGATTGAGAATGGAGGGTGGGAATCACTCAATGCCGTGGGGTTTGGGAATCAATACCAACCAAGGAGTGACCCCTTTTCCAATACTTACAATCCCGGTTGGAGAGATCATCCCAATTTCAAATGGCGAGAACCCCAACAAGGCCAACAACAAAGTGCATTTAGGCAACCACCCTCGGGTTTCTATCAAAAGCCGTTTGTACCAACTCAACCCCAAGCACAACCTGCCCAAAACAAATCAGGTTCTTCTATTGATAATGATCAAATTTTTCAATTACTAACT
The DNA here is from genome assembly GCA_036320875.1 of Cotoneaster glaucophyllus. Classification (NCBI taxonomy): domain Eukaryota; kingdom Viridiplantae; phylum Streptophyta; class Magnoliopsida; order Rosales; family Rosaceae; genus Cotoneaster; species Cotoneaster glaucophyllus. The sequence goes on along the minus strand of CM070066.1, from coordinate 28,708,644 downwards.
TCTATGTCGCAGGGTATGCAAACTAGGGACAAGAAGGTGGACGAGTTGGAGAAGCAAGTAGGGCAGATTGCCGAGTTCATGGGGCAATTCCGAGAGCAAGGCAAGTTGCCTAGCTCAACCGTGGTCAATCCAAAAGGTGGATTCGAATCTGCAAAAGCCATAAGTTTGCGAAGTGGGAAGCAAGTCGGATCTGATCCCCAACCTTCCAAATCACGTTCTAACGAGGTGGAAGAATTGATAATTGAGGAGGAAGAGCAAAAGCAACCCACGGCAAAGGTGGATACACCATTGCCGCAGGCCCTAAGAGATCCTAACCCATCAAATCTGTCCAATAGAGGTAAGAACGTGTCCAATTCAGTTCCTACTAATGTTTTTCCTTCGAATGTTCCTTTTCCTAGTAGATTCAAGCAAACAAAGAAAGAAGAAGCTGAAAAGGACATTCTAGAGACATTTAGGAAAGTTCAAGTCAACATACCTCTTTTGGATGCGATCAAGCAAGTCCCGAGGTATGCCAAGTTTTTGAAGGAACTTTGCACCACTAGGAAGAGGATTTCGACCAAGGAAGTTGTAAAAGTAGGTGAAAACGTCTCAGCCATCTTGCAACGCAAACTGCCCCCTAAATGCAAAGATCCGGGTAGTTTTACAATTCCTTGTGTCATTGGTAATACTAGGTTTGAATCTGCCATGTTAGACTTAGGTGCATCTATAAATGTCATGCCATATTCAATTTATGCATCTATGAACCTAGGAGAGTTGAAAAATGATGGTGTAATCATACAATTGGCCGATAGATCTAATGCCTATCCAAAGGGAGTTTTGGAAGATGTGTTAGTGCAGGTTAATCACTTGATCTTCCCGGCGGATTTCTATGTGCTTGAGATGGATGAATCAGACCATGCCTCTTCATTGCCCATCCTCCTTGGAAGGCCATTCATGAAAACGGCCCGGACAAAGATTGACGTGTTTAATGGAACATTGACGATGGAATTTGATGGGGAAGTGATTAATTTCAATCTTTCTGATTCTATGAAGTATCCTAGTGAGAATCATTCATGTTTTGCTATTGATTTAATTGACTCTTTTGCGCAGGACCATTTTGACAATTTGAATGACGATGCACTTGAATTGGTCATTGCACGAGGAAAGGACATGCAAGACATTGAAGCAGCAAAGGAAACAACCCACGGCATGCATGAACATTCCATTGCCGTGCCCCCTAGTGAGGATGTCATTGAGATGGTGGCTGCCCTTGAATCATTGCCACCACAATCTGGTAAGTTTTTGGACCCAATTTTAAGTTCAGTTTCGGCTAATAAGATGCTTCCCTCAGTTGTGCAGCCACCTACACTTGAACTTAAGCCATTGCCTAGTCACTTGAAGTACGTTTTCTTGGGAGATGATGAGACGTTGCCCATCATCATCTCAAGCTCACTCACGGCACAAGAGGAGGACAAGTTGGTGAGGGTGTTAAAAGAGTACAAATCTGCAGTTGGGTGGACATTGGCCGACATCAAAGGAATTAGTCCCACCACTTGCATGCATCGCATACTTTTGGAGGAGGGGTCTAAAACATCTCGAGAGGCGCAACGCCGACTCAACCCTCCTATGATGGAAGTTGTGAAGAAGGAGATCATAAAGCTTATGGATTGTGGAGTACTCTATCCAATCTCGGATAGTAGGTGGGTTTCGCCCGTTCAATGCGTTCCAAAGAAATCCGGAGTGACAGTGGTAGCAAATGCCGAGAATGAGCTTGTTCCTACTCGCATTCAAACCGGTTGGAGGGTGTGCATCGACTATAGGAAGCTAAACGCCACCACAAGGAAGGATCACTTCCCATTGCCATTCATTGACCAAATGCTTGAGAGGTTAGCGGGTTATGCTTTCTATTGTTTTCTTGATGGTTATTCTGGGTATAATCAAATTGTCATAGCACCCGAGGACCAAGAAAAAACTACTTTTACATGCCCTTTTGGTACATTTGCTTATCGTCGCATGCCTTTTGGTTTATGTAATGCACCTGCCACATTTCAAAGATGCATGATGAGCATATTTTCTGATTATGTTGAGAAAATAATTGAAGTGTTTATGGATGATTTTAGCGTTTTTGGTGATTCTTTTGATGGTTGCTTGCATAATCTTAGTTTGATCTTAAAACGTTGCGTTGAAACTAACCTTGTTCTTAATTGGGAAAAATGTCACTTTATGGTTAAACAAGGCATAGTTTTAGGTCATATTATCTCTGAAAACGGTATTGAAGTTGATAAGTCAAAGATAGATCTTGTACGTCACTTACCCTCTCCTACTTCGGTTAGAGAGGTTCGTTCTTTTCTTGGCCATGCAGGGTTCTATCGTAGGTTCATCAAAGACTTCTCAAAGGTTGCCCAACCTCTTTGCCGACTCCTACAAAAAGATGTGGCGTTTGACTTCAATAGGGAGTGCACGGCATCATTCAACCAACTCTAGGAGTTGTTAACCACGGCACCAATCATTGTCCCACCTGATTGGAGCCTACCTTTCGAGCTTATGTGTGATGCGTCCGACTACGCTTTAGGGGCTGTTTTAGGACAAAGGAAGGACAAGAGGCCGCATGTCATCTACTATGCCTCACGGACGTTGAATGATGCCCAATTGAACTATTCCACTACGGAAAAAGAACTTCTTGCCGTTGTTTTTGCTTTAGATAAGTTTAGATCATATCTAATTGGTACTAAAGTAATTGTTTTCACTGACCACGCAGCGTTGAAGTATTTGCTCACCAAAAAGGAGGCCAAGCCACGGCTAATTCGTTGGATGTTACTACTTCAAGAGTTCGACACCGAGATTCGAGACAAAAAGGGAAGTGAAAACGTGGTGGCTGACCACTTAAGCCGAATGGTGCATAATGAGGAGTCTCTACCTATTGCAGAAACATTCCCCGATGAACAATTGCTGTCCATAACGGTTAGTGAGCCTTGGTATGCCGATTTGGTAAACTTTTTGGTGTCAAAACGAATTCCAAGCACTTTCACTAGGCACCAACGTGATAAGTTAAGACATGATGCACGGTTTTATGTGTGGGATGATCCATATCTATGGAAATTTTGCCCTGATCAGATTGTACGTTGATGTGTGCATGATTCTGAATTTCATTCAATTTTAAGCTTTTGTCATACATATGCATGTGGTGGGCATTTTGGCACACAAAGAACTGCCCTTAAGGTGTTACAAAGTGGATTTTATTGGCCTAGTATCTTTAAGGATGCTAGAACTTTTTGCTTAACATGTGATAAATGCCAAAGAATGGGTAGTATAAGTGCAAGGGACCAAATGCCGCAGGTTTCTATCCTTAATGTTAAGATTTTCGATGTTTGGGGTATTGATTTTATGGGTCCCTTTCCTTCCTCGTATGGTTTCATATATATTTTGCTTGCGGTTGATTATGTGTCGAAGTGGGTGGAAGCAAAGGCCACCCGGACTAATGATTCTAAGGTGGTTGCAGATTTTATAAGAACTAACATATTTGCAAGGTTTGGCATGCCACGAGTGATCATTAGTGATGGAGGGTCACACTTTTGTAACCGGACCATTGAGGCGTTGTTGAGGAAGTACAATGTCAACCATAAGGTTTCTACACCTTACCATCCTCAAACAAATGGCCAAGCTGAGGTTTCCAACCGTGAGATCAAGCAAATCCTAGAGAAGACCGTTGGGCCAACAAGGAAGGATTGGAGCTTACGGTTAGATGATGCACTTTGGGCGTATCGTACGGCGTACAAAACACCCATTGGAATGTCCCCATTTAGGCTCATCTATGGCAAGCCGTGCCATCTCCCCGTTGAATTGGAACACAAAGCTCATTGGGCCGTTAAGAAGTTTAACATGGACTTGGATGCAGCGGGAAGTCATAGGAGGCTCCAATTAAATGAACTTGATGAGATAAGGCATGAAGCGTACGAGAATGCTAGCATTTACAAGGAGAAGACCAAAGCTTTCCATGATAAGATGATTCGTGGCAAAACATTCTCTATAGGGCAGAAAGTGCTATTGTTCAATTCCCGTTTACGTTTGTTTCCCGGTAAGTTACGTTCTAAATGGATTGGACCGTTTGTTATCACTAATGTCTTTGCTCATGGTGCAGTCCAAATCCAAAGCTTGAAAACGGGACATGAATTCAAGGTGAACGGGCATCGTTTGAAGCCCTATTATGAGAACTTTCAGGAGCATGCCGTGGATGACATCCCCCTGGATGCTGTGGGCTCAAATGTGGAGTGAAGGAGTTCATCGTCCGACTGCACGACGTTAAAGAAAGCGCTACTTGGGAGGCAACCCATGCATTCAACAAAGGAAGACCTAGGAATCACTCCAATTCCAGATTTGCGTTCCTAAAACCCTTCTCTTTGTTGCTCTTTCGTTTCTGCCATGTGGAGTTGTTTAGTTGCTGTCTGTTTGTTTATGTGTTTTGTGTGAGTGTATGCTTGAAACATTGAGGACAATGTTTGAATTAGGTGTGTGGGGGGGGGGGGGTAAATAAGTGCTTTTGATGCAAATTCGGGGGATTTTATCACCCATAACTTCCAATGTTGTTCCTTGCTGTTTTATGTGTTTTTAAGCTGTTTTGGTGCATTTTATTGTGTGTTGACATAAAAATCCGAAAACCTCATAAAAATTTAAAAAATTGTTTTGAAAAACCCAAAAAGAGTTGTTTTTGTGTGTTTGTTTGTGTCTTAGGGTACCTTCCAACACAATGATGAGGATTCGGTTTGTAATTGCATGACTGTTAAATAGAGTTATAAACATGGATGAAAGTTTGATTTACCCTGTGGTGCATGCTTGGTTGTGGTTATAACTTATGAATTCACATGTAATCACAAAGGAAAAATCAGTTTTTGTAACATGCTTGAAGGAAGAAACTCAAATTAATGCTATAACCCTGAGAGACTTGAGCCTAAAACGTTCTTTGGAGTGTTTATAATCTGTTCATTGTTGTTTTCTAAAGTCGTTGCATGATCTCATTATTCTTTGATTGGTTACTACTTAGAAGGCGTTTCATCATGTAGTTCCAAATGCTAGAACTCATATCCATTTCATTCAAAGCATGATATTGATTTGCATAACACACGAACAAGATGAAGTTGTGCAGTGAACCAAGAGCCAAACAGCCATCCCCCTTGCAATTGTGTTTAGGTTTAACCCCGTTGAGCCTCCTTTAGCCTATTTTCGTTGTTAACCCACATCATCCTCACCTAGCCTAGATTAGGACCATCCATACCCTTGTTCTTGAAGCATAGTAAAGCATGATGTAAAGGGAATTCGTTTTGAGTAATTATTGCAGAAAACAAGTGTGGGGGAAGGGATTCTTGTGTTTCTGAGAGCAAAAAGGAAAGAAAATTCGTATGAAAAGAAAAGAGAAAAAGAAAAGTTGTGAAAAGAATGAAAAAGAGGTTCAAAATAAGTGAGAATGAACTCACAAGTGTTGTTTGTTGAAGGAAGGGTCCAAAACGTTCAATTTGGCCCTAATATGTGTTATTCACAACCCCTTTGTGTTTCAATTAGTTTCTGCCATTAAAGTGAATTCTAGACCTCAATTCAACTATTATGATTACTATTGTTTCAAGAATGTTTGTTTTTCATATCCGTTCTTTGTTAGCCAATCACCCTAGCCCCGTTACACCCCTTGACTTCTATCTTGAGTGTTGTGTGTTTCAATTTGTGGAGTTTGGGATTGGTATGAGCATATGGTGTCACTGGTTCTCGCATCTAAGTAATAGCATTCCATTCATGAGATCATATCTATACATACTCCAGAAATTGCTTTCTTTGCTATCATCATTTGTGAGTGTTCGTTTCATGTTTACATTAATCTTCTCACATATACTAGTGTAGGGTGTGTAGTCAGAAAATGTGTGTGAAAATAGAGAGTATCTTGTGAGGAATTGAGTGAATTCTCTAAGGCGTGTTACTACGTTCAAAACCTTGTTTTAAATTGATTGTTTGTGAAGTAGTGAACGTGGCTGCCATTGAGTATGTGCTCGAGGGTAAGGATAACCTAAATCTATGTGAATGATAATCTTTAATATGTCATGTTCATTGGAAGTCCCTGAGACAAATGTTGGAAGATTTAGAATGTTTGTTTTGTTTGTTTGGTTTTGTTTCGTTTTGCTCGAGGACTAGCAAAAGCTAAGTGTGGGGGAATTTGATAGGAGCATTTTATTGCGACTTAGCTTGCTTGTTTCTTGACATTTTAGTAGTTAGTTTCCATTTAATTTAGTATTTTTAAGTCATTTTCGTGTGTTTGTAGGTTTCAAGGGTCAATAAGGCAAAAAGGTGCATTTTGGGGCCTTTTGGAGCACTTGTGGGCCAAGTTTGGATAGCATGGGCTTGGAGCAAAGGGAATGGACGAAATTGAAGATCAAATGAGCCTAGGATTGAAGGAAGAAGGAAGAGTCGAGAATTGGAAACCAAGTTTCTATTCTTGAAGGTTCCCAATTGTACAAGTTTCCATTTGTGAAGGTTTCCATTTTTGGGGTTTCCAAATTATGTTTGGTTGCCTAATTACATGTTCAAGAAGCCTTAGACATGCCCTAGAGGGGAGCCGCACCTTTTCCTCTTCTCACACACCCTTGCCACACCAAATTCAGCAAGGAAGCCTTGTTCCTTGCCTTGCAAGGCATTCTAGAAGCCCTATCTTCTTAAACCCTAATCTGCCGCACCCTTGGGCCTTTTCCCATTCTAATTCTGATTATTTTTAGCCTTTTCCTGATGGGTTTGGATTCTAAAAGGCCTAATCTGATTTGCTAGGGTTTTGGGGGCATATATATATTTGTTTTAAACCCTTGCCGCATCATGAGACCCCCCATATTCAGAAATCTCGCCAGAAATCATTCCCCCTCTCTCAGCCGCACCCATCCTTCACCATTCTCCATATTTTCTGACCCTAAACACATCCAGCCGCACCACCCATCCACCCTAAACACCACCACACCATCTTCCACCATTCTACACCATTCATAACCCCCTAAACCTGTCCACAAGTCTTGTGCCGCAGCAAAGAGGAAGGAGGATGTCCATAGGCGTGCTTGCTGTTCAAGATTGGATCGCCTGAGTGTCTAGGTGTCTTCTTTCTTTTGTTCTCAATGTCTAAAGTTGTTTATCTTTGTTCTGTGAGTATGAGAACTTAAACCCCCCTTGGCTAGGGGGGGATTCGAAACCATGTTTATGCTTGCTATATGATCTGATTACATTTAATTGTGTTTCATAAGTTGTGAATTCAATTTACTTATCTTCATGAATTGAAACTGATTTGTGTATGTTGGTTGAGAGTGCACGCTTAATTGTCATGCATAAATTGAATGCTAGGATATAAGGGAGTTTCACCTAATCGTTACGAACTTATATTCACAAGTAGTAAAGGTTGTTGATCACAATCGCGTTAATTAAATTCTTGGCATAAGTTTCATGCAATTCATAGTAACAAGTGCCTCGTCAATGCTTATGGTTTCCATAGAACTTAATGATTTCTGCTTGTATCTCTATTATGCAATTCATGTAGGGAACTTGTGGGGAATGCTTTGGGTTGTCGTATGCAATCATCCAATTCAATAACTTAAGGGAAATCTGAGGATTAATTAGTGCAATTCACAGTTAATTTGGGGCATTGAGAATTCATGGCAGTTGAGACTCAATTGGAAATCATTTTGTATGCAAGTGTGACATGTGTGGAGAAGAACCCCTTAGCTAGCTTTCCATCCATTCACTTTAATCAAATTCATTTTGCAAACTGCTTTAGTTTACAAAGTTCTTGTTTTGTTTTCAAAATCGTCAGAACCAAACCCCCCTTTATGTTAAAGTGTCATTTTAGTTAGAAATCCATTTAGTTTGTGTTTTTAAGTGCCTTGAGTCAAGTTAAAATCAATTTTCGTCCAAATTATCCCTTAGTGTTCAAAACTGCCCAGATTGTGTTTTTAAGGCAGTTTTGAGTGTTTGTGTGCTGTTTTGAGTCTTTTGGTTTGTTTTAGTGTTTTAAACTTTAATTGTGCATTCTTGAGTCTAGTTTAGTGTCTTTAACTTTGTTTTTACGTTTTTGAGTCAGTTTCCAAGTGATTTCGCAATCCCTCCTAATCCCCGGCCTAGAACGATCCCTACTTATATTCCTTACTACAATTGATCAAAAGAGGGTTTAATTTGTGTGTGCATAACTTTTATCACATCACGTACCCTCTTGAGGGATCAAGTCACTCGTAGTTCCATATGTATTTGTTGGAATTTGATGCCTTGTGCAGTTTCAGCTCGTGTAGGCGAGGACTTTAAGCCATTGGAACATTGGTGCCTTATGCAGTTTTAGCTCATGCGGGCGAGGAACATTGATGCCCTATCTTGTTGTGGCTTTGTGCCGTTTGAGTCTTGTTGTGGCTTTGTGCCGTTTTGAGTCTTGTTGTGGCTTCGTGCCATTTGAAGCGGCTTTGTGCCATTTGTATTTTGACATGACTTCATGCCATTTGAGACTTTTCTTCGGCTTCGTTGCATGAGCAACATACATTAATTGGAAATCTAGGAACTATGTTTCCAGACTTCTCTTTTACTCTTCGTAGAATTTGTAATTACTTGGTCAAAGTAGCAGAAGTGAATTTAGTTTATATAAATCAGGGATTCATCTTGATTTCACGGTTGCGTCTAAAATTTAATAGCAGACTGCCTACGTATTCTTAACAGAGTCAAACCGGCGCAGTTCGTAATCTTCGAAACTTAATACGGCTTCGCGCCTTTTGAACTTTGTTGCGGAGTATTGCCGATCTTTGTATTATGAGATGGCTCGTATCACAATATTTGAAGTGATGCGTATCTACCAATTTGATGCTGACATTATCTTCATCATGTTGTTATTGTCTTTGATATTTCTTTTCGTCTTGGAATGCACCATCCCCTTGCCATTTTATACTTGGTCAAAATTTCAACTTCATAGGGCAACCCACTCACAGAGCCAATATAAATTTGGATGGGGAGCTATGACTTTTTTAGAATGCCACGTGAGTGATCTTCCTGCAGATTGCCAAGTGAGCGACCTCCCTGCCCACAAGAAAAGAAGACCACATCGACATTTTTAAATTTTACTTTTGACATGACAAAAGCCTTTTTGTATTTTGGCGGGAGCTTTTCTCTTCATTTTCCTTAATAGCTTAGGATTTGAAAACATAAAGTGGGACTCCCAGCCCTATGTGGTATGCACAACTCCAACTTTTCTGTAAGTGGTTGAGATTTGAAGACAAAGTGGGACCCCACAAAGGATAAAGCCACCCCCCTTCTTTTTTTTATTTTTCTTTCTTTGAACTTTCAACTCTTTTAACATGGGACTTTAAGGCTTCCAATCTGACAGCAAGTTTTAAGGCTTTAAGGCTTCCAAGTTCCAATAAGACTTGAAAGTTCAAAAATCCTCTCTTCCTCAGCACGTGAGGTGCAGGCTTTATCCATTTTTTTTTTTGTTTGGTGTCGACGAGATCGGGTTGCCCATTTTCTTTGTCCACTAGTTTTTTTAGTTTATTAAAATAAACATGACACTTGCCATATTTATTAAAATCACTTCCTTGATCTCTGCATTCTTTCAACAGCAACACAACTTTTGTCCAGAGACTGAGACTTTAGCGGATAACATACAGTCTTCGTTGGAGATTTGCGCTTCTGGAGAGGATGTGAAGGAATTTTTGTTGCTTTTTGTTTCTCTGGTGTTCTGAGAAGACCTCGTGTGTTTCTTTTATGCGCCGTTCTTCTCCGTTAATGACCTGAGAGCAATCTTTATTCCCGCTGGTGCTTGAAGTTGGCGTCATTCTGGCATCCTTTGTAACGTAGGAAGACTTCGACTGATTTCGTTGCTGCTGGTTCATGTTTCTTGTTGCTTTTCCACGTTCGTGTCTGTTGCTGCAGTGTTCGACATCCTGAACTTTGAGAAGACAGAGCACGGCGTCGGGATTCTCACGGAGCTTTCAGGTTTGATTGGAACTTCACGGGGTGGTTTAGACCACCCCGAAGAAATTCATGGGACTAACTGCAGTGGCACGGATCACTTAGACCTGATTGGAACTTCACGGGGTGGTTTAGACCACCCTGAAGAAATTCATGGGATTGACAACATTGGCACGGAGCACTTAGATTTGATTGGAATTTCACGGGGTGGTTTAGACCACCCCGAAGAAATTCATGGGAATAACTGTAGTGGCACGTACCCTTAACTTTGAAGCAGCATCCATTTCGACTTCGACAGCTACTTCGGTTTCTCTTTCCTGGCAACTTGGACAACAGTTCGCACCATTTTTGATGAAGAATTGCAGAGAGTTTAAAGGTGTCGACAACGTGGTGGCGGCCGATCACTTAGATTTGATTGGAACTTCACGGGGTGGTTTAGACCACCCCGAAGAAATTCATGGGAATAACTGCAGTGGCACGTACTACTCCTTTTTCTTCTCGGCACAGTGCAGCGTCCTGAATTTGATTGGAACTTCACGGGATGGTCTAAACCACCCTGAAGAAATTCATGGGAATAATTACAACGGCACGGACTACTCCTTTTTCTTCTCGGCATAGTGCAGCGTCCTGAATTTGATTGGAACTTCACGGGGTGGTTTAGACCACCCCGAAGAAATTCATGGGATTAACTACAACGACATGGACTACTCCATTTTCTTCTCGGCATAGTGCAACGTCCTAAATTTGATTGGAACTTCACGAGGTGGTTTAGACCACCTCGAAGAAATTCATGGGATTAACTACAACGGCACGGACTACTCATTTTTCTTCTCGGTATAGACGAACTTGATGGGTAGAGAGGTCACAGCATGGCTGCAACATCCTTTTGGGCTTTCGTTTGACGTCCGTGACGGTGCTACAAGTGTCTTCACTGATGGAGAAATGAAGGTGGAAGATTTCCAGAGGCCTACGGCTTTATTCTCTAGTTCGAAATCGCCGTGATGGATGCCATGACTCGGGAGAGGAGAGTGAAGCCAACTGCTTCATTGTCTTTTCCTGTAGAACTGAAAGCAACCAAACAAAGAAATCTAGAAAGATATATATGTACCTTTAAATGTTTTGGTTCTTTCCTTTGCCGGCGAGATCTCTCAATTTCTCTCCTAATTTCTGCAGGGTCTCCTTCCTTTGATTCCCTTTTTTTTTTCGCCCGTGTGCTTCTCAATTTCTGCAGTGTCTCCTTTCTTGTTTTTGTTCTCCCCTTTTTCACTGCAACTGGTACTTATTTATAGACATGATGGGAAGGCTCTGGAGCTTTTACGTGGGGGGAAATAGAGGCCACCATTTTCTCTCAACTTCTCCCACTATCTATGCAGCCTTCCACGACTGTGCAAACTTCCACGTTTTGTAGAAAATGGGGAGTTTTGCTTCCACGTTTCTCCCCTTTTGCAGGAAGACATGTTTTATATATATATTATTTTTTTTATCTTCTTTTTTTGTCGACTTGGGTTTTTCCAAGTCTAGGACTTTCACGTGGGTAGTCCTTTCCTTATCTTTTTGAGAAGTTTGTTTGTTGCAGACTTTTATTTTTATTTTTATTTTTTATTATTAATATATTTTTCTTTGTGAAAATATATGGCTCAACAGAATGAAATAGTGCGATATGATGCATGCCTTACGATGCAAGGTTTCTCTCAAAACTTCCTGTGATTGATAGCAGCATTATGAAATGTAGTTAGTGTTTCTCCATGGGGATATAGATACGGAGATTGATATGTAAGTTCCCAAAGAATTACATGGACTGGTTCAAATAGTTCCAAAACCACGGAACACCCTCTTAACTCGTTTTGAGGCGTTCACTTATGGATTGAAAAATTCGACGGATGTGGTATACCCGTCTACGTGATTATTTGATCAGTCAGGGATATGAATGAATGCCCTTGCGTGTTAAACTATGAAGTTTTATTTCGAATTGCTAGAGTTACAGTTTTTGTCGTTAACACGAATCTCACTAAGACTCCGGAAGAGCTTGAGAAAACTGACTCGCACCTGAAGATGGAATTTGAGATGAAGGATCTCAGGAAAACTCGTTTATGCCTTGACCTGAAGTTGAAGCATTGTTCTGACGGTATTTTGGTCTACCAGTCGAACTACACCCCGAATATGTTACCTTTGAGTATACCTTTGATCGTCCATACGTTACATGCAAATGAGACCCTTGAAGAGGTTATGGAATCCGAAATTCCACATCTAAGTTCAACTTTGCGCTTCGTAGTACTTAGCTCATTATATTTAGACAGGACATCTCATTCGCTGTTTATCTTGGTAAAGATGCAGCACCGCGCCTACACGCAACCACTGAATTGGTATTAAAGACGTTCCCTGAAGGTACTACGAATTTGGGCAAATCAAATCCCAACGCATCTAGAGCGGATCCAACCCCCTGATCCTCGAAGTGATGTTTGCCTTGTTTGTTATGCTGACGCTGGTTACTTATCAAACCCGCACAAGGCAAAATCCCCGAATGGTTATGTCTTTACCGTTAGGGATATCGCAATATCTTGGAGGTCCACGATATGACCTTAGTTGTGAAATCTTCAAATTGTTCCAAGACTCACCTTACTTCACTACGCCACACGTGAGACATGGTTAGGAGTTCTTGTTGAGCATATTTGAAGTACTTGCTGTGTTTTCATCTGTCGTTGAGTCCCAACGATGATCCATGAAGACGATGCAGCATGTATCAACCTGACCAAGCCATGATACATCAACGAAGTCAACGCCAAGACATATTGCGTCTACATCTACATCAGCAAAGCATCAGGAGATTGAAGTCATGCAAGCCGGTCACAGACAACCTTGCTGACCTCTACACGACGTCACTGCCGAAGTCAACCTTCCAGAAGCTTGTTTGAGGAATTGGTATGCCTAACTATCATATGCAATGCTTGTAGTTCTCATTTGGAAGTTATGTCAAACTCAGGGGGAGTATCCAGAAGTATACTCACTTGATCTTAATGTACTCTTTTTCCCTACGATTAGGAGCATTTTTCCCATTGGGTTTTTGCTACCTAACTAGGTTTTAACGAGGCACCCATCCTGGGCTGATCATACCCTTGAGAGCTCTACTACTTGCGTCCAAAAGACGTATAGTTTTGACTTAATGCAACTTCTCACTTTTCTCCTTAGACTATGGGTTTTCTCCCACCTTGGGTTTTACCATGGCGAGGTTTTGTGAGTTTTACTTTTTATGCATTCTTCCGTTGATTTGAGACTCGCATTTGCCCATTGTGCCGACGACTTCATCAACTGTACTTGCTTCATCGCTGAAGACCTGATGCGCCATTTACTTGAGTATTTACACACTCAAGGGGGAGTGTTGCAGTCCTATTGGAATAGGAATGTGATTGTGTAAATCCTAGTATATCTTGGAATATCTCTTATATTCCTATTAGGAGTAGATTACCTATTAAATGTTGTAATCCTAAAGGGTAAGGAATTAACCTTCCCTACTACTATAAATAAAGGCACAATGGGTGGAATAACACACACCCACAATTACACATCTCTCTTTCTTCTCTACTCTTGCCGCACCTTCCCTCTCTATGACCTTCATAATTGTTTAGTAAATAATGCCTACAACAAACCCAAATTTTTGTTTGCAAATACCCAACCACATATTAAAAACATAAATAAAAAAAATTAAAAAAAATTAAAAATATATTTGTGAATAATAATTGCCCTTGCCCTTTCCTCCTTTCAAACTACTGGACGTACAAAGACAATTACTGTGTAGAGTGAAAAGTAAGGACAATTTTATTGCTCTTGCTCTCCAATTATCATTGTCCTCCCCCAACTGGTGGAGATGCTCTAAGATGCAATCTTGTGGCCAAATTCCAGTTATGCATACTTGTGGTGTTTGACCGACTGGACTGTCTAAAAACAAACAAGCTGGGATGGCAATGGAACTTTTTAGAGAGATGGAACACAAGAAGTTGGGTATGAGTATTGGAATTTACAATATTGGGATCGAGGGTTTGTGCATAGCCCAAAAACATGAATCTGCGATGGATCTCTTTTGTGGTTTACGATCAAAAGTACTTCAACCTAATGTGAGGACGTATAATATGGTAATTGTTGGACTCCGTAATGGAGGCATGATAAGAGAAGTAGAAAAAGTGCTTAGAGAAATGAAGGATGGTTGGACCTATAACATGGTCATTCGAGGGTTTATTCGTAACAATGAGGCATTAAGGGCAATGGAACTTATTTGTGAAATGGTGTAGAAGGGTTTCTCTGCAGATGCATCAACCACATAATTGATCGTTGATTGATTGTCCATAGATAAAGTAAATCCCGCTTTGTTGCCATTGATAAAAGAATCATTAATTATGAGGTTAGTTCCAATCTTTGAAGCAGAGCCTTCTCAGTTCCAATGACTTTTGAAGCTGCTGGACCTTTGTTAAGTCATGCAGGTATTATGTATATAATTTGTGAGAGAAATCCATCAATTACTTTGTCATTCTTATGGCTGCAAAAGCATGTGGTTAATTCTGTAGATTTGATTTCAAACTTCTGATAGAGCTAAGATTTCATGTCACAGGAAAGTTATTGGTTTTCTACTTTATATTGCATGCTACTCTCTTATTTAAATTACCAAATCCGGCTTATGGTTGTTGAGAATGAGCCTACATTGATGTAAGGAGGGACCTTACATAAGCTTATAAGAGATTGGACTACTCTCCATATTGCCAATTGGTTTTATGATGGAATCTCAACTTTCTTCATGGTATCAGAGTAGGTTGTCCCACGTGTGAAGCCTAGTGGCCACACACGACCCACGTCAAGGCTAGTCTTTCTCAACGTGGTGTGGTGTATAGCACGCAAAACCTTTCGATACAAGAAGGGGCCGTTCACTTGAAAGAAGAGAAGAAAGAAAGGAGGCCCGATGTGTTGTCCACGTGTTAGACTTGAAAATTCACCATATGCGAGGGGGCTGTAGAGAATGAGTCCCACATTGATGAGAGGAGGGACCTTACACGGGCTTATAAGAGGTTGAGCTACTTCCCATATTTCCAATTGATTTTATGGTGGAGCCTCAACTTTCTTTAGTAGTTATAGTTTTCTTGCTATGGTTGCAGTAAGAAGTTGCTGCACATATGATTTCTCACTTCTTTGGAAGGTAACTGTTTCTTTCTATCAAGTACTTTTCCCAGCATTTCTCTCACCTTCGCGTTCTTTCTTTCTTCATCCGTGCGTTAGGAATATGACATAAATACGGTGGCTGAGGTGTGGAAGAATACCACCAAGGACATTGCCGATTTCCGGTTGGGGAAGTACTTATCTAAGCCTCTGGTATGTCATTTTGGCGTTCTGGATCAATAATAGAATAACATGTATAGTAAAATTTTCACATGACATAGCCACTATGGTATCCCTATGGTATGTGTAAACTTTTGCTTCAAACTAGGGGCCTTTTACTAATTCAAAGCAAATTGCCCAATACTGTCTTTTTATTTATTTCAAGAATTGCCAAATATTGTCAAGCATGTTGAATTATAAGTTGTGAGCTGATAGAACAAGTTTTATGATTTAATTGGTGTATCCACTTGTGCTTAGAAAGCCAAGTGTAAAGTTTTTATTTGTAAAAGGCCATGAGAGCCATGTGGTATTTTTCCTTTATTCTATATGTTAGATGTGTGGCTATGATCTAAGTTAGGAGAGAGAAGAGATCCAACAGTCACAAAACAGTTATATTCCTCACCTCACGACTTGTGTGAGTGTGAGAGGTCATATATCAGATATAGAAAGTGCTCCTCTGCAACTTGCAGTGTGAGAGAAGAAACCATTTCAATTTCCTATCATCTTCTTCGAATCCACTCAGTAAATATACTCAGAAATTGATTTAAGCTAACATGGCCTCAGAGCCAGGTTCCTTCATCTGAATCTGGGCATCAATCTGTGAGGTCACTAAGCTCATTTGAAGCTTGGTGAAGGTCGCTGAAGTTCCATAAACATCGGCGAAGAGAAATTAATATTCAGGCCAAAGATGTCTGGATCTGGGAGCTCGAAGGTGAGAACTCCGATTCTCTCCGGGGAGAACTACGAGTTCTGGAGAATCAAAATGGTCACCATTTTCAAGTCGCATGGACTATGGAATCTGGTGGAGAAAGGGATTACGACTCCCGATTCGAAGAAGAAAGTGAAGACTGATGAAGATGATGATGCTGATAGTGACGATGATGAGAAAATGGCTGCAATCTTCATGAAAGATGCAAAGGCTCTTGGCATCATTCAAAAAGCAGTCTCCGATAAGATCTTCCCTCAAATCGCAAACGCAGACTCAGCAAAAGTGGCGTGGGATTTGTTATATGGCGAATATCATGGTGGAGATCAGGTAAGGTTTGTGAAACTCCAGAATCTTAGAAGGGAATTTGAATACACTAGAATGCGTGATGATGAATCCTTGACTGGGTATCTTACTCGTTTAAATGATGTGATTAATCAAATGAAGACGTTTGGTGAAACCTTTTCAAATGAGCGATTAGTTCAGAAAGTGTTAATCAATCTCACTAAGATGTATGATCCTATATGTTTAGTGATAGAAAACACCAAATGCCTAGAATCTGTTGAGTTGCAAGAGGTACTAGCTATATTGAAGAGTCAAGAGCAGAGGTTTGATTTGCATTCCTCTGATGCAACTGAGAGAGCATTCTCTTCTCTTACTGTTAATTCAAAAGGACATAATAGAGGGTATGCTCAGTCTAGTACATTTAAGTCACAAAAAAATTACAATCAGAAGGGTAAGAAGTGGGATTCAAAACCCAAGTTTCAGCAAAAGTCATTTCTTAATGCTGCACAGAATAGTACTTCCTTTCAAACCATGGGTCAAGAGGGTACAAAACCTCAATGCAAAGTGTGCTCTAAATTTCATTACTGTGAATGTAGGCATAAGGGAAAATCTAAGTGTTATAACTGTGATAGATTTGGGCACTGGGCAAAAGAATGTATTGTGGGAAAAGCTGTTCAGAAAGCAAACTGTGCAAATCAAATTGAAGTGACTGGAAATTTATTTTATGCAAATTGTGTTGTTACTGAATCAAAAGTTAAAGGGGAATGGTATATTGATAGTGGCTGCAGCAACCACATGACAAGGAATGTTGATCTTCTTGTTGATGTGAAGACTAATGTTGCAGGGAAAGTTCAAATGCCAACTGGAGGATTAGTAAATGTGGCAAGAATGGGATCACTGGAAATTGAAACTAACAGAGGGAGGAAATACATCAGATAAGTCATGTATTTACCTGGCTTAAAGGAAAATCTATTAAGTGTGGGACAAATGGATGAACACGGATATTATCTTGTGTTTGGTGGAAGCATGTGTACTATTTTTGATGATCCTTCTCTGGAATGTCAAATTATAAGTGTGAAAAAGAAAGGCAACAGGTACTATCCTCTATCCCTAAGGCCTGAGAACCAACTTGTGTTGAAGACTAATTTTGCTCACTGTACTTGGACTTGGCACAGAAGACTTGGCCACTTAAACTTCGGTGGAATCAAGCAACTGAAAGACAAAGACATGGTTCATGGTCTACCATATCTAGAAGAGTATGATAGAGTCTGTGAAGGTTGTCAATATGGTAAACAACACAGAGAAAGCTTTCCTAGTGGTCAAGCACAGAGAGCAAGTACTCCACTCGATTTGGTCCATGTTGATCTATGTGGGCCAATGAAAAATGAATCCACTGGAGGAACCAAGTACTTTATGCTGCTTGTGGATGATGCAACAAGAATGATTTGGGTATATTTTCTTAGATATAAATCTAATGATTTCTCTTGCTTCAAGAAATTCAAAGCAATGACTGAGTTGCAAACTAGCTTAAAGGTGAAATGCCTGAAGAGTGACAGAGGAGGAGAGTTCTTATCTACTGAATTCAATCAGTTCTGTGATACAGAAGGCATTCAAAGGCAGCTCTCTCTTGCTTACACTCCACAACAAAATGGAGTGGTGGAGAGGAAAAATAGAACAGTAATTGAAATGAGCAAGTCTATGTTACATGATAAAGGAATGCCCTATTATATGTGGGCAGAAGCTGTACATACTGCAATATATCTTTTGAATCGATGTCCTACCAAGTCTCTTGACAACATAACCCCTTTTGAAGCTTACAGTGGAAGGAAACCGGGTATTGCTCATTTGAAGATTTTTGGTTCAGTTTGTTATGTTCATACTCCATCCGAGAAAAGGCACAAACTAGAAGCTAAGAGTCTGAAGGGAGTTTTTGTTGGCTATGCAAAGTGTGAGAAAGGGTACAGAGTTTTTGATCCACTCTCTAAAAGATTAATATTGTCAAGAGATGTTGTGTTTGATGAAGAGACAAGTTGGGACTGGCAAGGAAGCACAGAGAAACATAGAACTATGCCTAATTATGAATGGCAGTCTATTGAGATACCAAGAAGTGAGTTCACAGAAGTTGAGACTCGAGGTTCAAATACTTTGTCACTTGGTAGTTTGAGAGAAACTCCAAGTGGTACTAATGATGCTCAGATTACTCCACAAATTCCATCAAGTGAGACTTCTAGCAGATCATGTGAAGGTGTAAGAGGCTCTCAAGTTTTTGATCATACTCCATTGAAATGGAGAAACCTGAATGATGTACTTGCTCAATGCAACTTATGCATTATGGAACCTGAGAAGTATGAAGATGCTACAGAGGATGAGTCTTGGATGAAAGCTATGAAAGATGAGATCTCTATGATTGAAAAGAAGGCAACCGGGGAACTGGTAGACCGACCATCTAACAAGCCTATAATTGGAGTTAAATGGGTGTTTAAAACCAAACTCAATCTTGATGGAACTGTGCAAAAGAACAAGGCACGGCTTGTTGCAAAGGGATATGCCCAGAAACCAGGAATAGACTATAATGAGACATTTGCCCCTGTTGCTAGGTTGGATACAATCCGAACTCGCATTGCGTTGGTTGCACAAAAGAGCTGGAAACTCTATCAGCTCGATGTCAAATCTGCCTTTCTGAATGGTGTTCTGGAAGAGGAAGTGTATGTTGAACAACCAGATGGATTTATGATCACAGGAAAAGAAGACAAAGTGTATAGACTTCATAAAGCTCTTTATGGTCTCAAACAGGCACCTAGAGCCTGGTATGGAGAGATTGACACTTATTTTGCAAAGTGTGGATTTATGAAGAGTCTAAGTGAGGCTACTCTCTACACCAAAGAAAGGGGAGATGAAATTCTGATTGTTTCAATCTATGTGGATGACATTAAATATACTGGAAATAGCAGTGATATGTTGAAAGAATTCAAGGAGGATATGATGGTCAAGTATGAGATGACTGATTTGGGTCTTCTTCATCATTTTCTTGGCATGGGAATTGTTCAAACTCACTCTAGTATTTTTATTCACCAAAGAAAGTATGCTGCATCCCTGTTGAATAAATTTGGTCTAAGTGAGTGCAAATCTGTTGTCACACCCCTTGTTCCATCAGATAAGCTATGTAAAAATGATGGTAGTGGACCGGCTAGTGAGGAACAATATAGAAGAATTGTAGGAAGCTTGCTATATCTTACTGCTACAAGGCCAGACATAATGTATGTTGCCAGTCTCCTTGCAAGATTCATGCACAGTCCCACAAATAAGCATTTTGGTACTGCTAAAAGAGTGCTAAGATACATTAAAGGTACTCTGGATTATGGCTTAGAGTATGTGAAGGGAAAGAATGCAATGCTAATTGGATACTGTGATAGTGATTGGGGAGGAACTGTTGATGACAGCAAAAGCACTTATGGATATGCTTTTTCCTTTGGTAGTGGAGTGTTTTCATGGGCCTCAGTGAAACAGAATTGTGTAGCTCTCTCTACTGCAGAAGCCGAGTATATCAGTGCTTCTGAGGCAACTGCCCAAGCTATTTGGCTCAGGTTTGTTCTTGAAGACTTGGTGAGTTACAAACTGAAGCAACTCCAATACACTGTGATAATACAGCTGCAATTGCAATCACCAAGAATCCGGTGTTCCATCAGAAAACCAAGCACATTGACAGAAGGTACCATTTTATCAAGGATGCACTACAAGAAGGGATAATTGACTTAATGTACTGTCCAACAAAGGAGCAAGCTGCAGACATCTTCACTAAGGCTCTAACCAAGGATCGGTTCAACTATCTCAGAGACATGCTCGGTGTGAAATCAGCTCAAAACTTAAAGGGGAGTGTTGAATTATAAGTTGTGAGCTGATAGAACAAGTTTTATGGTTTAATTGGTGTATCCACTTGTGCTTAGAAAGCCAAGTGTAAAGTTTTGATTTGTAAAAGGCCATGAGAGCCATGTGGTATTTTTCCTTTATTCTATATGTTAGATGTGTGGCTGTGATCTAAGCTAGGAGAGAGAAGAGATCCAACAGTCACAAAATAGTTATATTCCTCACCTCACGACTTGTGTGAGTGTGAGAGGTCATATATCAGATATAGAAAGTGCTCCTCTGCAACTTGCAGTGTGAGAGAAGAAACCATTTCAATTTCTTATCATCTTCTTCGAATCCACTCAGTAAATATACTCAGAATTTGATTTAAGCTAACAACAAGAAATCATCAACATGCTTGTGGGTTGAGAAGAAAATTACATAATGAGGCATGCAACTTTAAAGTTAAGCAATGGCGCAATACAAAGTGTGTGATAATGTAAACGCCTTAACAACTTAAAAAATGCAATTTCTATGTTGTTTTTAAAAGTTTATTTCATAAAACGGAGGGGAGCCTTTAATGTGCTTTTTCAATTCTCGTAATTCTCTCGTTAGTTTTAAAAACTACATTGTTTACCCTCTTGTGTTTCACTCTGTTTGGGGGAAATGACTACCACCATCTTCTACTGTCACTGCCTCTGCCTTCATTGCAGCTACCACCACACCACCATCCCACAGCCAATTTTACCACCAACACCCTCACAACCACCGTCACTGCCTCCGCTACTGCCACTGCCATAGTCACCTTCACCAACACTCCACACCCCCACACCACCATACCACGATTGGTCTCAATCTATTTTGCACATAAAAGTTTGAACATCAAGTACATTTTAGTCATCATACACATGTATTACAATTTTATATAAAATTAGGATTAATTACCTAAAACCCCCCTAATCTTTTAGTGTCATTCTAAATTGGTCTCAATCCTTTTAACATTTCAAACAAGTACCCAACCTATTAAAAATATCACATCCGTCAAGCCCCGGTTAATTTTTTGTTAAATTAACTAGGGCTTATTTGTCTCCAAAATCAATATAGGGTCATGGAAGCATGGCCTCCACCAGCTAACGGTCACCTCCATCCCCATAAAGCCATCACCTCCAAACCCAACGCACAACCACCAACTCCATCCTACAACTCAAGCCTCCAACATCAAGAAAAGGGTCATGGAGGTTGTTGAAATTGTTCAAAGATTATGACATCACTCAAAACCGTGTTAAAAATTTAATTTACCAAATATTTAACTTTACTTTACAGCTGATTATTCTAAAAGCACGGTGTGTTAGACTTTATTATTCTACTACTTTTTAAACCGGGGTTTTCTTGATTTATTTTAATAAATACAACGAAGTCGTCCATAATGTTCGAACTCAGAACTTTGTTAAACAAAGTAGAAGCTAGATGTCACTCTATGCTAATTAATTACTTACAATTTGCAGGAGTTATATTATGTAATTTTCAAAGCTAAATATCTATTATATATCATATTGTACTTTCAACCAAAGAAAAAGTATATATCGTAGTGTTTGACCATGATCTGAGTAACTCCAATCAAAAAAAAGAACTGCAAGAGGAGATAGATGACTTCCCAGAACTACATAGATATAGAATGGACATAATTCAGTTCATGCTATACATACGTAGTGAAGCAAATACCCCATGCACATAAAAGCATCATTCTTCTTAAGACTTAATTAAAATACAATATTACAGTTCAAAACTTAGTATAAATGATCTATATATATCTCACATAACTACACTAGGATTTCTTTTAAGACTTTATAGTATTGGATACTATTGAAATTTAAAGGTGTATTTTCTATATGAAGAAACAAAGTACAAAGATAGCTCATATATATGAGCGTGGGAAGAAGAGAAAAACAAGGAACAAACCTTCCTTGATTTACGCCTAACCTAACAACTAAAGCAAGGGTAGCAACAACTAGACTAACAACTAAAGCAAGATCAGCAATCCCTTGAATTAGTGAGAATGGCAGCCATACACAAGTTGTTAGACAGACAGCACCCCATACATACACCCATGCTTCCTACCAGCTAGGGTTTAGGGTTAACTAGACTAAACCCTAGATAAGATACTCTAGACTAGATCTTCTTCCAATACTCCCCCTCAAGCTGGATCAAACGGGTCGATTGATCCAAGCTTGGACAAGAGGTGATGGAAAGTAGCAAATGGCAGTCCTTTTGTGAAGATATCTGCAAGTTGATCATGACTACGAATGAAGTGTGTAGCAATCACCTTGGACTGTACTTGATTTCGAACATAGTGGCAGTCAACTTCAATGTGTTTAGTTCGCTCATGGAAGACAGGATTTGATGCTATGTGCATCGCAGCTTGATTATCACAGTAGAGAGACATAGGTTGCGGATGAGGAAACCCTAAGTCCAATAACAGAGTTTTGAGCCAAATAAGTTCACAAGCAGTCGAAGCCATAGCACGGTATTCTGCTTCTGCACTAGAGCGTGCAACCACGCTTTGTTTCTTGCTCTTCCAGGTGACTAGGTTACCTCCTACGAAGGTGCAGAAACCAGTGATAGACTTGCGATCGAGAGCGTTCCCCGCCCAATCTGCATCTGTATATCCTGAGATGTGAGTGTGATTATTGTTGCGCATGAGAATCCCTCTACCAATGGAGTCCTTCAGATATCGAAGCACACGATGAACAATCTTCAAGTGGTCCATGCTTGGAGCATGCATAAACTGGCTAACAAGACTCACGACATATGTTATATCAGGGCGAGTGATAGTTAGATAAATGAGTTTGCCGACCAATCGCTGATAATACTCTATATTGGGAATGAGATCACCATGAGATTGCAGCTTCAAGTTACTATTCAAAGGTGTGTGAGCAGGTTTACAATCTGTCATGTTGGCCTCACGAAGAAGATCAATAACATACTTGCGCTGATTTAGAAAAGAACCCTTATGAGAGTGTGCCATCTCGATCCCTAGAAAATATTTAAGAATGCCGAGATCTTTGATAGCAAACTTGTGATTGAGATATTGTTTAAGAGCACTAATCTCTAACATACTATCACCTGTCACAATGAGATCATCAACGTAAATAAGCACCACAAATTTACCCGATGTGCTTGAACGTACAAATAAGGAAGAATCAACATTGCTCCGACAGAAACCAACTCTTTCTAGAACATGACTGAGCTTGGCATACCATGCACGTGGACTTTGCTTGAGACCATAAATGGATTTATGAAGTTTGCACACCATTTCTGGATTGTTTGATTGAGGATGACTTGGAGGCATTTTCATGAAAACTTCTTCTTCAATCTCACCATGCAGAAAAGCATTTTTAACATCCATTTGAAAAAGGGGCCATGCATTGTTAATGGCAACAGATAACAGCACTCTCACAATGTTCATCTTTGCCACGGGAGCAAATGTCTCCTTGTAATCCACTCCATAGGTTTGAGTAAATCCTCGAGCAACCAAACGAGCCTTGTGCCTTTCAATCGTGCCATCTGAATGGAACTTGGTCTTGTATACCCAACGACTTCCCACAACCTTCTTTCCTTTGGGAAGTTTCACTATAGTCCAGGTGTTGTTTTCATGAAGAGCTTGAAGCTCTTCTGCCATAGCAGTTCTCCATTCACTATGTAGATTAGCTTCTTGAAAGCTTTGTGGTTCATATGTTTCAGTAATTGCACTGAGGAATGCAGCAAAGGAGGATGAAATTTCGCTGTAATTAATACAGAAGTCAAGGGATACCTGGCATTGTAAGTTACATAATCATGTAACTTGGATGGAAGTTTCCTCTCACGGGAAGGATTTCGACGAACTGTGGGAGATTGAGTTGCTGGCAATTGAGCAGTTTCTTGGTTGGAAGGACTACTTGAGGGTTCTGATGAGATAGGTTCTTCAGGGACCACATGTGGAGAATTCTGCAGGTTGCGAGAATCAACCTCATTCAATACCTGGTCCCTTGAAATATCTGTTTTATCCTCTTCACTTGGATATGGTATTGGGAACAAATCAAGCAAATTCTCCCCCTCTCTAGAATAGTCCAGAGGTTGAGTGAAGTAAGGCATTGTTTCTTCAAATTTCACATCTCTTGAAACAACTATTTTCCTAGTTGTTGGATTGTAGCATTTGTAACCCTTTTGAGTGGATGAATAGCCTAGGAAAACACATTTGGCAGCCCTTGGATCTAGTTTGTCACGATTTGGTGCTTGAATGTGAACAAACCATGTACATCCAAAAACTCTCAAATGGGATAAATTGATCTGTTTATCTTTCAAGACCTCATAAGGTGATTTAAAGTTCAATATCTTACTAGGCAATCTATTGATGAGATATGCAGCAGTAAGAACACATTGGGACCAGAAATTTTTAGGCACATTCGAGTGAAACATAAGAGCTCTAGTTTTTTCAAGTAAATCTCTATTCTTTCTTTCTGCTACCCCGTTTTGTTGAGGTGTTCCAACACAACTAGTTTGATGTAATATACCATGTGTGCTTAGATAGTGAGACATGTTATGGGACATATATTGGGAGCCATTATCTGATCGTAAGACATGAATGTTTGAACCAAATTGTGTGTTTACAAGTCTATGAAAATCTTGAAAAACTTCCAGCACTTCACTTTTAAATTTCAAAAGATACAACCAAGTGATCCTTGTGAAATCATCCACAAAAGTTACAAAATATTTGTATCCGTCAAAGGACTCTAGGACTGGTCCCCAAACATCGGAATGCCCGATTTCAAAAGGATTACTAGCCCTAGACAAGGAGGAAGTGAAAGGTAATCTAATGGACTTAGAGAAATGACAAACATCACAGGAACTTGTAACTTTGCACAGGTTTGGAAACAAAAAAGACAGGAGTTTATCAGAAGGATGTGCAAGTCGTCGGTGCCAAAGTTGTAGTTCTTGAACCAGGCTTGAAGTGACTTGGAAAACCTTGGGAATTTGGACATGCTTGGAAAGGTAGTAAAGGCCATTTAAGAAAAAACCTTGACCAATAATCTTCTTGGTGGTGATATCCTGAAAAACCACAGTTTTTGGGGAGAAAATAGCAAGACAGTTCAATGAGTTTATGATTTTCCAACAGATAAGAGTTGAAAAGGGAATGAGGGAACATAAAGAGCCTCAGACTCGACATCACTAGAAATCAAATGAGTTTTCCCTCTCCCTACAACCATAGCACCCTTGCCATTAGCAACTAACACTTGAGATGGACATGAGAGTTTTTCAAAATTATACAGATTTGTAGACTTGTTGGTCATATGATCAGTAGCTCCTGAATCTATAATCCAATAATCATGCACATTACCTACTTTGAAAGCAGTTGAGAAGGATTGTAAGATACCTGGAATATCTTGTTGTGTCACAAATCTTTTTCAGCTAAAAAACCAGCAAACTACCCGAGTAGAGCAGCTTGTTTGTTGTCACCTTGACTAGTTGATCCTTCATTGTCTCCATGACCTTGTTTCTTGTGGAGGAAGACATCAAATTCATTGATCAGGGTGGCTGGATTGGAGGTGAACTTCTGTGCTCCCTCGGAATGAGTGGTGATGGTATGATTTGCCTTGTAGGATGAGTTGTGTGAACCCTTAGGGAAACCCTTGTTGTTGTCCCTAGAAAACTTGGGCCTTAGTTCAGGGTGGAGAATCCAGCAATGATCTCATGTATGTACACCAGTATCACAGTAGCTACATTTCACAGTAGGTTTCTTTCCTTTGTAGCCCCTCTTCACTAGTTCTGTGGTTAGAGAGATATACCCTAGCTTCAGGTATATTTGCTTTTAATTCCACATTCATGATTTTTCTGCGAGTTTCTTCCCTTTGAATCGTGGCACACACACTTGAGAATGAGGGGAGGTCAGGATTCATGAGGACATGACTTCTGAGATCTTCGTATTCAGGACTTAAGCTCGCAAGAAGTTGAAATATTTTATCTTCCTCAGCTCTCTTGGTCAGCACGGCAGCGTCAATGGTGTGTGGTCGATAGACATTCAACTCGTTCCACATGGTGGTTAACTTCCCAAGGTGCTGCACAAATGAGTTTCCTTCCTGTTGTAGACTAGCAATATCCTTTTTTAACTGGAACACTCGAGCTGCATTATTCTGATTCCCATACATTTCTTTGAGATTTTTCCAAAGAATGCAGGAGGATTCAACATAGCTGAAAATTTTTGCAATCTTTCGATCCATAGAATTGAGTAGCCATGACATGACCAACTGGTCCTTGCACAACCAATCATTGTAATCTGATGAGGACACATCAGGCGCTGGAATAACACCATTAACATAACCAAGTTTCGATCGTCCTCCCAAGGCAAGAGTGATTGCTCTCTCCCAGGGAAGATAATTGAACTCATTTAGTAGGACAGAACTGAGACGTTGATTTGGGTTGACATCAACATCTAAATGAAGTGAAGATGGCGCAGCATGCGAGCTAACTTCTTCGCCATGCACTGAACTCTCTTCAGCCATGATAGAGAATTAAGAAAAGCTCAAAGATCTCTCAGAAACTACTCAGAAGCAGGTCGATTAGGATCACTGCTCTGATACCATATTGAAATTTAAAGGTGTATTTTCTATATGAAGAAACAAAGTACAAAGATAGCTCATATATATGAGAGTGGGAAGAAGAGAAAAACAAGGAACAAAGCTTCCTTGATTTACGCCTAACCTAACAACTAAAGCAAGGGCAGCAACAACTAGACTAACAACTAAAGCAAGATCAGCAATCCCTTGAATTAGTGAGAATGACAGCCATACACAAGTTGTTAGACAGACAACACCCCATACATACACCCATGCTTCCTACCAGCAAGGGTTTAGGGTTAACTAGACTAAACCCTAGATAAGATACTCTAGATTAGATCTTCTTCCAATAGATACACACTTCATTTATTTAATTAATACAATTAATTCACTAATCCGACTGCGAACGCGGATGGCAAAAACCATCACTATCATCTCAGTTCGGAATGAGCTTGAAAGGAGGCTTAACAAGAGCTGGTGCTGGATCATATCGCCCATAGTCTTTGGTGTTAGCTCTAAGCAGCCTTTCATGGATTTTGGCTACTTCTTTGTGGTTCAATGGCTTCCCTAACATTTCCTACGGCGTGAAAATCAGATAACGAGTCAGAGGCAAAACTTAAAATTTCTGTACAAGTAATACTAATTAATTAGGAGGAGGAGGAAGAAGGAGATCATAAACACCAGAATTTCTGAAGCCTTTCTAATTACAAACCTCTGTAGTTGCATCCATTTCTTTGGCAAACTTGTTGACAAACATCGATTGTCGACCTGCAAATGCAGTTCTCATATCATGCATATTAGTAAAGGTGAAATCTCCTTTTCGTTTGCATAAATTAATATCTTGTTGCACAATATATCCGGCTAGAGGAGTCTATCTATTATGGCTACTCAGACGTAATAAGTATTAAGCAAAAGATCAAATCAATGCAAATTAGCTACATTTTCATAAACATCGTAAATAAGGGGCTGCTGGTGCACTAGCTCCTAATTATGCATGAGGGCATAACTACAAGAAATTAGGGTTTTGCGAGGATGCTTTTGGTTACTAAAAATTGCAATTCTTATCGTTAATTGTTTCGTCACTGCACCCCTTTTTTCTTGTACATATGCGTATCTTCATATACATATGCATATCTTGGATTTTATGTGTGTATATAAACAGACATATCTGACAATGCAAGGATTCATACGACTAATTAAAACCAAAGGCTGCAGCGGAACACTTAACGAAAGACAAACCTGCTGCAAAAGCCGTTGATAAAAATGATGCTGAAATCAGAAGAAAGAGGATGCTGAACTTCTTGAGGAACATGAAAGCCATGTTGTTAAGCAACTTTGTTGTTCTTGTTTCTGTCTGAGACGCTTTTTTATCCTTCAAGATGAGAGAATTTTAATGGACCAAATGATATATGCTTCCTATACACCTACAATTTAATGCAAAGGAACATCAAATCGTCTACTTAGAGTGGAATTCCTAGTGATAAACAGAAAATTGACAGGTAATTATAAATTAATAAAAGCTTTATGCTTTTTAGCTTTGAATTGTAACGAAAATGTGACATAGACCACTTTCCTGTTGCTGGGGCACTAAGTCTAAGAAGTTAGTGGACTTATATAGTTAATTAACAGAATAGAACTTAATGTATGACCCTCAGTGGAAATTATCATGAAACCCCTAAATATCTTGGCAAAACTTTGTTTATAACCAGCAATCAAAGTAATTATAAACTTTGAATATACAACAAAGATGTTTAAAAGACAGCAAAAACACCAAGCCCAATAAGGCAATAAAAAGGAGCTTAAAACGGGAAAAACTATAGCGAAACCAGATTGAAAAAATCCGACATAAAATTTGGGATACACCATATGAATGACCATTTACGTTTTTCAGATTGCTGTACATGTTCAGTTCAGTTATGAGTAAACTCAAAAGGACTGAAATGGAAAATTTGGAAGGCATGTAGGCTGTGCTTGAATTAAAGAGAAACATGCGGTATACAAATTGCTTTTATGGACGAGTAGTGCTTTCAATTATCTATAAAGACAAAGGCAACATACCAAATACCACTTAAAGGACACTGGACTGGTGGAGAATAAAGAGAAGCATATATGCACTGTAATATTTAAAATAATCCATCTTTCTTTCATTTGTTTTCCAAAGTGGTGTTAGGGCAGCCTCTAACTTAAGCAAACCATCCCTACATTTGCCTTCAATAATTGGCCAATCTACTCATTCCCTAATATCCAGTCAATTATCTTCTAATTTTGAGAAATTATAATTGAAACTGAGTGTGGGATATTTGTAATGTTTCCAATCAATCACTAAAATATCTAACTAGGATATGTGATGTTTCCCATCAATTACAACTATAGGTTAATGAAGTTCTTAAATTTCCCCAAAAAAAAAAAAGTATAACGTCAATTATCGTGTCAACATTATAAAATATTAAGCCAAAAACATAAGGTAGCAGACAGTTCATTAGGAGTCCCACTTTCGAAAGAGCCTTCTTAGCATTTCACATATATATACATGTGCGTCACCCACCTTAACAACTAGTTGCAACTTTAATCCGAGTTATATCAGTTGGTTAGAACAGTGTGTCCACATTGTTGACTCTTCCAAGTTTTAATCTCTCGTTTTTTGAATTAGAATAGTTTAAAATATCACTCTGTAAAAAAAAAAGAAAAAGAAAAAAGAAACTAACTAATTGCAATTCATAATGCATTATTGGTTTTTGGTAGCAAAGTACTAAGAAGCATATGCAGTGTAAATATACATTTGTAACCATGTGTGTATAGGATAAGATTGTTTAAGTGCCAAAGAATTGCATGGCTCATTTATGGCTACAACCTTTAGTCCTTACTTTTTAATTTTTTTTTTCAATTTTTATATAATATCTCCTGAATCTCCTTTCAGAGATTGACTCTAACTTTTATTTATTTACTTTGTTTATGTTTGACCATGGGGACATGAAATATGAAAGGGAGTAAAAATATGGGGACATGAAATATGAAAGGGAGTAAAAATATATTTTAAAATAAATTATAAATTTTTTAATGTTGATAATATCGTTTGTTTTTTTTTTAAAAAAAAAACTCTAAATAGCAATCAACAACCATCGACAAAATGAAGGAGCTTGTTAAAACAATTGTATCTAAATTGCAAAATAAATTTAAACAAGCCAAATCACCAACAACAAAATTCATACAATAAAACCAGTACCTTTATTTTGAAGTAAGCTAATATTGGATTCCAATAGCAAATTCAGCAATTCATTAGATTATTCCAATGTACAATAATGAATTATACTATTGTAGGTGAGACTAACTTATATTAGAGAATCTGTGAGGTTTGTGTGTCTAAATAGCTTTGCCTATTTTATCAATGATTGATTTAGTTTTAGGGAAATTTTATTTAAACTCATATAATCTCTTTCTACACCCAACTTACACTCTACACCCATATTATTTTCAATTAAAAACTATCAATATCTCTTTAAACCCAAATTTACTATCTAAGCTACCCTCACAAACTCAATTCAATATGTGAACTTTACACCCATATAGAAAATAAACCCATAACCAGTTGGAGACAACTCTGTTTCTGAAACTATTTTCATATTTGATTCCTAAATGTGAGAACTTGCTATTCCAATATTTCTCATGAGAAAAGTGCCCATGCAGGATGGTGATGTTCTTCTCTTTTTTCTCGCTAGAGTAGAAAATATAGTCACAATGATATACATTGTTCTCATCTGTATAGGACGGATGATATTCATTATCATCAATGTCCCAACCTTCCTTCTGTTTTAGTGCCACGGAAAAACCATATTTGCTTAATGCGTCAATAATATGCTATCTGTTGTGTTCTTGTTCATTGGTTTAAATTGGAAATCATTGACAATTATTATTCTTGAATATATATCAAAGCAGAACTCGAGGACTTTATCAAAGTCGTATTTGCTGTATTTCAAGTTGTTAGAAGTAAGAACAATTTTGCTAATTATCATTATGTTCCGGATTTGGACTTCACTTTTCTGGAGATGAATCCTTTCGCATTGGTTGATTGATGACAATGCTGCTTTCAAGAACTTCAAAAAGTACATTTCTTCACTTCAGTTGTTTTTACCTTCTTTGTTTTTGTTATGTATATACCAAGCAATTTACTAGTGGTTTAGCTTCATTATTTTTATGTTTCAGTTGGTGGCAGTATTGAATTCCCAATGCCCCTTGGAAGAGTTATGAGTCCTATAGAGAAATTTACTCACAATAAAGACCTTTGCAAGCATTCTACTTTTAAACTCTTAAAAAATTAAAATCAAAAGAAAAAAACCTTGCATAACTGGTTTACATCTTATTAGTTGGAGGATTTGAAACTTCAAAATCATCATCCGTCGGTCAGAATGAACGTATGATAAAGATTGAGTGTTGATAGAGTTTGATTATTGAGCGTGAATTTATTGATAAATTTAAGTTTTATTATTAATTTCATCTTGTACTTGATGGTAATTATTCAATAGGATAAAAAAGACAATTCACATTTAAAATTTAAGTTACATGTAGAGTGAGGTTATATGAGTTTAAATAAAATTTTTTGTTTTGCAAATGTATCGAATAAATCAACAGCCTCTTTACATATTAGCCTAAAAATATAGATACTTTGAAAGGAAAAATTCCCTTTTTATCTATTACAATACATACAATAGGAGAAATAAACTCTATTAATTTTAACACATTGGTATTGTCATGAATTTGTAATATTCAATGAAATAAATGAGATGTTGTCTAAGCACTACATAGCTAGTGCCACTACTAGAAAAAAATAAATTACGAGACGAACAAGAACCGTCTCCTAAAACCAACATCGCTTGAAAATTTACCCGACGGAAGTTCGTAGGTCAAAATTTGTCGTGTCAACACTATCGTAAATATATTTTCTCAACGGCAACACGATTCCGTTGGTTAACTTATATTTATCCGATGACAATTGCGACGACAATCTGGTGGGCAAACTTGCATTGACTGTTCTTTACCCGACGGAATGAAGTTTAATCGATGAAATTTTGGTGGTCGTGTCAACACTAGTTTTAAATTTCAATAGTTTAAAGTGACAAAGGCTGTTGTCGAGTAGGTAACACAAAATTATTAATTAATGCTCTGCGTCCAATTTCGTCGGTTTAGTTTAAGTAAATCGACATAATGATTTGTCGGGTAAAAGTAATAAAATTTAGGGTAAATTACACTTTACCACCTCAGGTTTGGGGTCTATTACAATCATATACAACATCTTCAAAACATTTCACTTTCATACCTCACCTACTATTTTATTTCAATATAGTACATCCGTTACATTTTCCATCCATTGATCCGTTAAGAGCTGACGCGGCTGCCACAATTGTACCACGTGACTACCAAATTTTGGTAAGAATATAAGAATTCTATTTTTAAAAGTATGAAATTTTTGTTATGATTCTCAAATCGTAACTATTCTCACTTTTCTTAATTTGTCCGGTATTGGATATGTCTTAAATCAAACCTTGTTGCGACGATTGAAGGCCGAGAAAACATGGTTCCGGCGATAGGAAGATGGGACACAACAATGATACACCAAGCAATCAGAGATGTCAAAGTTGAAAATATTGAGGTAATAACCAATAATCAAAATCATTTTAACATAATGTTTAGATTTTACATTTCTAGAAACAATTCAACTTTGAAAAAACTATAAACAACCCCAATGTGTCGTGTGCAGATTGTCGGTGCGATTCTTCCTACTGAAAAAGGAGAGGACCATTCCAAAAATGGTGAAACGAAGACAACATCAAAGAAAAGAAAGAAGACAAGTGCTCAAAAACATGACCAAGGTGAAGATGTTGAGGTAATGACCAATAAACAAAAACAGTAACTTATAATCCAGAAACTTTGATATCTGTATACTTTCTAACACTATAAATTCCAGAAATAGTGACTTATATTCTAGAAACAGTGACTTATATTCCAGACACAGTTACTTATAATCCAGAAACAGTAACTTATAATCCAGAAACTTTGATATCTGCATACTTTCTTGCACTATAAATTGCAGAAATAGTGACTTGTAATCCAGAAACTGTAACTTATAATCTAGAAACTTTAAGCCGAAGAGCTTAGTGTGGATGCAAATTTTCTCCTCCTTGATCTTGGACAATATTGCACCTACAAAACAATTAACACCTTAGGTCAAGGCCAAGAGCCTCACGCGCCCACGATGAATGGGGGGGGGGGGGCTTTGGCCGAAGAACCTCCGATGCCAAAGTTAGAATTTAGAGAGAAAGAGTATTTAGAGAATTTTGGGATTTTTGCCAAAGTGTTGGAATGAGTTTTTGGTGAAAATAGGAGCCTATTTATAGGGCTAGGCTTGGCCATTTTTTCCAAGGAATGGCCGGCCCTTGAAGGAGTTTTTGTGGTTGAAATTTTGGTTTAATTAGCCAATTTATTGGCTAATTAAACCTTAAAGAATAAATTGGTGGTTACATATTTATTTAGAATAAATTGATAATTAGGTTATGAAAAGGTTATAAAGAATAACTAAATAATTAGCTAAAAAGGGGATAAAAGGGTAAGGAAAGGTAGGAAATAGGATGGATCCCCTTTTAGATGGGATGGCCGGCCATTGATGTGGTTTTGGGTGGTTTATTTGATATAATGGGTGATTAAATTGGTGATTAATGGATTAATTAGGAATTAATCCATTAATTTGCCAATTAATCTCTATTTATATGAAATAATTTGTAGGTTATGAAGTAATTACCTAAGATGAGGATGGATGAGATAACTATGAATTTGTTACCTTCCTTTGGGCACTTTTAACTTGGTTTAGGGATGATTGCTCGCTGCTCGCGCGTAGGAATCCCAGTATGCCTCAAGGGTATTTTTGTCCTCTTTTACCCAAGAATCCACGTGTCGCCTTGTGATTATTTTTGGCTCCACAAATGCCCCCACACCTGTTGAGCTGCTCGCAGGAAAGGGCAACAGGTGTAGAGATTTTCTCGCTTTAATAGGAAATTAAATCCTTCTAGGAAAGGGAAATAAATTTCTCTCAAAGCCTATTTAAGTCCACCTTAAGTGGGTTATTAAATCAACTTTGGAGAGCGATTTATTCTATCCTACAAGAGAGAGAAAGCTTAGAGGATATTTGTTCCCTCTCCTCTAGCAATCTTCTACATCTTGCCCGTGCAAAGGACCGTCTTTCGTTGATTTCTTCGTCTTCTTCGTGCCGCACCGATGTAAGAAAATTTTAATTTTTCTTGTCTTCTTTTTGGATAGTGCTGTCGCGGGGCAGCCGCCGGGGTGGTGCAACACGTCGGCTGACAAGGGCCAGGAGTCGGCTCGGCATGGGCCGAGGAGGTGTTGTGGCAGGGACCACTGCTTGGGTTGTTTGGCTTGGCTAGAGCCAAGGGCAGCTTGAACGGCTGGGGCTGCGAACTGAGGCGCTGTGGTGCAGTGCTAGGGTAGTCGCATGGCTCATATCTTTTAGGCCTTTGGACCTGACGCGGGCCAAGCTGGCGATTGAGAGAAATGAGAAGGTCGTGGGCTTCATAAGCTGCTGGAATGCTGGGCATGCAGACCTTCTACCCGCTAGAATGCTGGGTTGAGCTTATCTGCTGAGTACCGCGAATGGCGTTAGCTGCTTAGTCCTCTTTATCGGGAGAAAAGTAGGCTGCTCCCAAGAGATGAGGTAAAGAAGATCAAGGCGGATGCATTGGCTTGTCTGAACGCTGTTGTGTAACCTATTATGAGTGAAGGTGGCAAGAAGAGATCTTCCCGCCTGCTCAAGAGATGCCGGTTGGGAAAAACTGAAGACTTCATCCGCTGCTTGTGAGGGTCTGCCTGCTGCCGAGAGGTCTGTGATTGACATGACTTCTTCCAATGGGAAGAGAAATGAGGCTGCTAGATCTGAGCATATGGCGCTGGTCATGTCGAGAATGGCTTGTACGATTGCTAATATAATTGCTCAATGTAAAGGTCCCTTCATGCCCCCAGTGCCGAAGTCTGTACCAAGACGTCCGTTGAGAGCCAAGTCTGGTTCACATTTGGAGAAGCTTACTATTATAAAGAGCAATGAGATGGACTCTGTTGCTAAGGTGGCGCCAAGGCCCACTTCCTCTGCTACCAAGACTGATTCGCCTGCTGGGAAGGAAGAGACTGCTTGCATGGGCAACTGTGAGAAATCCACTAAGCCTGCTTCTAGGGAGGCTGATGAGATCTGTGTGCTCTTGAAACCAGATCTGCTTGAAGACATTGACGTTTGTGCCAAGTTTGTTGATGGCGTTAGAAAGGTTTGCTTGCCCAAGTTCCTTTGTGAATCATACGACATAATATAGAATGACTGATCTGCTTGCTATGATGCAGATATAACAAGGCTGCCAAGGAGGTGGCGAAGACTATGGCAGCTGAAGCTTATTCCTTGACTGAGGAGATTAAGAGGTTGGATTCTGAGCTCGTTGCTTTGAAGGGGTCTAATATCTCTGCCTCCACTCAGATTCAAGATTTTGAGCGCGTCGTTTCTAAGCTTCGTTCCACTGCCTATGCAAAGGATGAAGAGTGTATTGCTGCTTATAATCAAGTGATCCACTTCAAGAAAATTGTCAATAGGCTTGAACCCCAAGTGTTGGAACTTTAAGGTGTACTGAAGATTAATGAAAGTTTGAAGAAGGAAGTGGATGAGCTGCAGCGCGTCCATGTTGGTCTGCTCGAGGAGAATGAGCAGCTGAAGGGTGAGAATGATGGGCTCGAGGTTTCAAGACATTCTTTATTTCTCCGGAATACTTGTTCACCTTTACTTTTGAGGCCTTCATTGGTAAAGTAGTCGGAGATGTTGGTGTCCAGGCTGGAGTAGCTGGGGCTGAAGCGCCGGATGGTGCTGCTGATGAGAATGTCGCGGCTGCTGAAGGTGTGGCGACTGAGTAGTCGTGGAGTGTCCAAGCTGCTGAAGAGGAGTCTTCTAGGTAGTCTTTAGGATTTTCTTTGTTTCCCTTGTTGCTTTTTGCTTTGCTTGAACTCCTTCGATCTTTTCTAGCTGTTTATCAATTTTGCTAGAAAATTTAATAAACTTGCTTCCTTCGCTTTTCTTCATCTTCGCTTCTTTTGTTCATGCCCTAACCTTTGGACTTTATAGACTAGTGGCAGGCGTGCTACTTTTTTATAAGCAGACAAGCCGCGTAGCCTATGCAGTTGTAGGTGTTGGTGTAGAACTTTGCAAAGTTGTTAGCCATAGGGTCGGCAGCCGGACGCCTTACTTACAGAAGCAGATAAGTCCGCGTGACCACTAGGTTGTTAACCTTGGCTTTCTCCAATTCCGTAGGTTGCGTAACAAGTATCACAAGACTTTAGGACTTGGTGTGAGTCGTTCCGCTCTTGGCAGAGGTGAAGCTTATCGACTACGTAGCATGTCGGTAGTGGATAAAACTTTGTATATGCACGCTAACTTGTTTAACCTTTCACAAGAATGTGCGGTTGTATAAGTTTAGCGTGGTTTTACTGCTCGAAGGGCAAGCTGTAGGCAGTCTTCCGAAAATTGTAGGCTACCTTAGTGCACTCGGTAGCAGCTTTAGGGTTCCAGGGCAGCCGTCCATCGGATGTACTGCGTAATGTGCCCCCTCCGTCTCTAGGGCCCGGTTCCCCACGGATTAGGCCCAGAGACCCAAAATCCTTCAATTAGCTAAGCCTTGAAAAAGACCATTGTGGCTACTTCTAGGAATCCCGGCGCAAGCCATCGTGCATCTAGTTATACTAGGGTAGCCAGGCTCATCCACGTCTGGATATTCGGAGTGTAGAGTTTATCCTCCCACTTTGGAGAGTAGACCCATGTGGGTGTCTGGGAATTAGTTTACCCTATCGCACTGGAGAGCATGGTTGGTCCCTCGGGGGGTGCAATTCCTGCGGTGAGTCCTTAAAAAGGGCGCGGTCTTCTTTTGAAATGCAGGAGTGATCAGTTGTTGTAAACATGCAGCCAAACCAAGTTGTGATTACTTCTGAATTCCTCATTGAAAAACGAGTGAAACGAACGAGAACTTAGCTGTAAAGTAGGAACTGCATAACAACTGAATAGTCCTCGGCTTGTGAGGTGGTGCCCATCGAGCTGCTTGAGTCTTCGGGCTTTTGATGTAGCGGGAGGTCACACATGGTACTTCCTCAGATTGTAGGCGTTCCACTGCTTTTTGATCGTTTTGTCGTTTCATGGTGGCGAGGGTGTAATTACTCTTGCCTCCTACTCTGCTGATCTTGTACAGACCTTCCCAGATATGATCCATCTTTTTAGAGCCTTCTCTGTGGGCAGTGATGAAGGCTTTTCTTAGGACTAGATCTTATGGCTAGAATTGCCGGACCTTGGCCCTTTTGTTTTAGTTGGAGAGGAGCTGCTACTGGTAGGCTGCGATGCGGGTGATGGTCTGCTCGCGCTCCTCTTCTGCCAGATCTAAGCTTATGGCCATCTCCTTTCTGTTCCACTCAATGCTTGGCAGTAGAGTGCTGATACTTGGCAAGATGACATTGGGAGGAATGATTGCTTCTGAACCAAATGCCTAAAAGAAAGGAGCATCACCGGTTGCTCGTCCTTTGGTGGTGCGATATGCTCATAAGCATCTGGGAATTCGTCTGGCCATTTTCCCTTCTTGTCGATGAAGGATTTCTTGAGGCAGTCGAGGATCATCTTGTTGGATGCTTCGGCTCGCCTATTGCCTTGAGGATATCTTGGCGTGGACATGTGCTGCTTAATGCTATACTTTTGGAAGAACTTCGCCAAATCTTCGTCCGCGAATTGCGGGCCGTTGTTGGTGACGATGAACTGAGGGATGACAAATCGGCAAATGATGTTCCTCCATACGAAGCACTCTATGTCCGTCTGAGTCGTGGTTGTCATGGGCTCTGCTTCTACCCATTTGGTGAAGTAGTCGGTTGCCATGATCATCATGCCTTTGCCCCCAGTAGTAGGCGGCATAGGTCTTACCAGGTCGATTACCCACTGCATGAATGGTCAAGGACTCGTCTGTGGGTGTAGTTTGCTAGCAGGCAGTGCTGGTACCGGCTTGTAGCATTGGCAGCAGTCGCACTTTTGTACTAACTCTGTAGCATCTCGGGGCATGGTAGGTCGGTAGTAGCCTTTGTGTAAGAGCCTTATGTGCTAAGGATCGACCTCCAGAGTGGTTTCCACAAATGCCTTAGTGGATTGAGCTTAAACCTGTGACACTTCGACTGCTGGCTCCGCTTCTATGCTCGGCTCATCTAGATACTCTACCGGAATAGAACGCTTAAGTTGATGGTCGAATGCAGAGCCTAAGCTGGCTAGCGCATTTGCATGGGCGTTGTCTGCGGTGAGAGTGTAAGTCTGAAATGCCTCATGTTGCTTGCGTACCTTCTCTAGGTATTGGGCTATCCTTGGATGTTTTGCCGCGTACTCCCCAGTAGTTTGGTTGGTGATTAGTTGGGAATTGGAATGAATTGCAAGCTTTTCACTTCCAAGTCTTTTGTCATCCGGAGGCCTGCTAGTAAGGCCTTGTACTCTGCTTCAATGTTAGACGCTTTGAAGCCTAAGGTGATCGCCTGCTCGAGCATTGAACCATCTGGGGTGACAAGGACCACCCCTACTCCCAAGCCTTTGTAGTTGGATGCGTCGTCGACATGTAAATGCCAGAAATCTCCATTGAGGGAGCATGTGAGGCTAAGGTGTGCTCGGCTGCCTCCGGGGCATCGTTGGGCCTCTCTGTTGTGTTGCCTAGGCTAGGCATGAAGGCGCGGTAGGGAGCCATAGAGCTGGTGCCATGTTTCACGTAGCAGAAAATGCTTAACTGCTGGTATTGGGCCACTCTAGAGTTGAATTATGGAGCAAAGGTCGGCTGGGGCTGTGTGACACATAGTAGGAGGTAGTGCTCAACTGCTGGTACATGCTGCTCCTATGCAGAACCTTCTAGTGTTCGTCTGCCATTGGTGCGCCTTTTAGGCCGAGTTGCTGCGTTCGTCAGAAAAACTTTGCATCGCCAGTGTCTGCGCCTTTATCGTCGCGTGTTTGGATTAGGCGGAATAATGCATCATGATGATGACTGCGTGCGTCTGAAGGTAAAACTTGAGCTTTCGGGTTGCAACAACTATCGCCAAAGTTAGCTTTTTGAATTTCTGGTAGCATCGAGGAGAGCTTTTGAAGTTAGCATCGAGGAGAGCTTTTGAACTGTGGAATACAGGTAGTCGGGCCCCCAGCTCTTCTCGTATAATGGTAGAGCTTATTGCTGCTTTAGATACCGTAAAACATGCGAATAGGCCCTCTGTTGCTTCTAGTTTGATAGTTGGAAGGTAATGTTGGGTACTCCTTCCGGTCCTTGAATCTGGATCAGCAAGCTTAGTCCCAAAGTGCGTGTTTTTCTGCTAGAGCGAAAGAGTCTGCCAGAGTCAGATCTTCTTTCATGATCAATTTTCCAAACAGCGGGTGGTCTGCTGGAAGTCCTTTTTGGAAGGCTGCTCTAGCTATCGAGTCGTTCCATCTGACTATTTTTGCCTTCTCTACTTTGAACCTCTTTACATAGTGGCGAAGCGACTCTTTTGGGTTCTTCTTGACGTTGAACAAGTGGTTGGACTTTTTCTTGATCGAGCGGTAGGATGAATATTCTTTGGTGAAAACCAAAGAAAGTTCGTCGAAACTCCGGATAGATTATGGCGGCAGGGTGTAGAACCAATCTTGCGCCTCGCCTTGTAGAGTAGTGACGAATATCTTGCACATGAGATCGTCATTGTTTCGATAAAGGATCATTGCGCTTCGGTAGTACTTTAAGTGTTTCTCCGGGTCTCCATCTCCTTTGAAGGATATGAAATGTGGCATGCTAAACTCGTGTGGAGGCTCTGCCTGTTCGATCTCATCCGTGAATGGTGACCTGCTTATGTTGGTAATATCCTAGCGTAGTACCTCGTCGGTGACCTCGTTGCGTTAGAAATTGCGCAATCGCGCAATCGCTTGGTCAAGATTCTCTCTACTTCTTCCTAAATTTGCCTTTGTTGAGGCAGTAGAGCTCTCGGCTGCCCCTAGTTTTGACCTGTTGGTCTAGGCTGCTCTTCTACCTGCTCGGCTCGTTTATGTCGCGGTAGCGGTGCGTGTGGTGGATTCCTAGCAGGCGAGGGATTTCGCAGGTTGCTGATTGAACTTGAGCTGGATTGAGTGATTGCTTTTCTCCGCCCGTCGTGCTGTCTACTCCGATGTGATGTGGAGGATGCTCCTTGCGGACCTAACCACGAATGAACACTTCGCTTGGAAATCTGCTCATGTTGATTATTGGAGTGTGGCCCCAATCGTGAATGCATGCTCGTCCGTGGGCCTAGTCGGGAGTGCACGCTCCTCCGCGCGCTAAGACGGGAGTATACGCTATCTCGGAAGCCCAATCAGGAGTGTACTCTGCCCAAACGCTCTGTTCAGGGCTGGTCAAGTGGCTGCTTGCCCGGACGCTGCTGGAGAGGTTCTTCATCTGCCCTTGTCCTTCTTCGGGACACCTCGTTTGGGACACGTGGCTTCTTGGTGCGCTGCAAGAGCTGGTTTACTAAGGTCGTCTGTTGTGCTAGGGCGCTCGTCAACTCTATGACTTGTCGAGACAAGTGTTGTTCGCCATTTGGATTGGAAGAGCTTGGAAGGAATGTGCCTCCTTGAGCAGTGGAAGGGTGGTAGACTCTGGGCGTGGGATTTGAGTTGGGAAATTCCAAATCCGTGGAGAAATATGGTGAGAATACCCCCGGCTCGATGGTAGGTCCGGATGGCTGAGATAGTCTTGGGCTGACTTGGGCTGCTTTAAAGACCACGAGGGTAGGACGGGCCACGAGAGCAGGCTGGGCCACGGGTGTGGGCTGCTCGGCGGGAGCATGACGGACCACTGGAGTGAGCTGTTTGGCGGGAGCAGGCTGGGCCACGAGAGTGGGCTGCTCGGCGGGAGTTGGCTGGACCACGAGAGTGGGCTGCTCGGCGGGAGCAGGCTGGACCACGAGTGTGGGCTGCTTAGCGGGAGTTGGCTGGACCACGGGAGTGAGCTGCTCGGCGAGAGCAAGCTGGGCCACGAGAGTGGGCTGCTCAGCGTGTGCCACACGTGGGTGCGAGGCTTGGGCTCGGCTAGGCAACGCATTGGGCTCACGTTGGGCTTGGAATAACATGGCTTGGGCCGTGGCCTTGGATGGCATGGCTCGGGCCGTGGTGATGGCTCCATGGACCTCGCCGTGGTGGGCTACCGTGGTAGCCACCGCGGTGGTTCCCGTGGTGGAAACTCGTGGTGGTGGTGCCGCTCCACTTAGGATGACATTTAATCTTGTGGATCGTCGCGGTCTCATTTCTTGAATATTTGAATTGTCACTCGTGGAATTTTCCAAATTTCTAGCCATTGTATATTTTTTCTTTTTTTTATACGTTTTATCAAAGAACCTTTGCAAATAAAATTCTAATAATAAAAACGTATGAAAAATACAAATGGACTAGAAATTAGAGAAAAAACCTTTTTGTGCGAGAGTCTTTTACGAGTGTAGATTTCTTGCTCTTAATGAAAGCACCAATTTGTGGATGCAAATTTTTCCTCTTTGATCTTGGACAATATTGCACCTACAAAACAATTAACATTTTAGGTCAAGGCCACGAGCCTCACGCGCCCACGATGAATGGGGCGGGGGGGGGGGGGGGGCTTTGGCCGAAGAACCTCCGATGCTAAAGTTAGAATTTAGAGAGAAAGAGTGTTTAGAGAATTTTGGGATTTTTGCCAAAGTGTTGGAATGAGTTTTTGGTGAAAATAGGAGCTTATTTATAGGGCTAGGCTTGGCCATTTTTTCCAAGGAATGGCCGGCCCTTGAAGGAGTTTTTGTGGTTGAGATTTTGGTTTAATTAGCCAATTTATTGGCTAATTAAACCTTAAAGAATAAATTGGTGGTTACATATTTATTTAGAATAAATTGATAATTAGGTTATGAAAAGGTTATAAAGAATAACTAAATAATTAGATAAAAAGGGGAGAAAAGGGTAAGGAAAGGTAGGAAATAGGATGGATCCCTTTTTAGATGGGGATGGCCGGCCATTGATGTGGTTTTGGGTGGTTTATTTGATATAATGGGTGATTAAATTGGTGATTAATGGATTAATTAGGAATTAATCCATTAATTAGCCAATTAATTTCTATTTATATGAAATAATTTGTAGGTTATGAAGTAATTACTTAAGATGAGGATGGATGAGATAACTATGAATTTGTTACCTTCCTTTGGGCACTTTTGACTTGGTTTAGGGATGATTGCCCGCTGCTTGCGCGTAGGAATCTCAGTATGCCTCAAGGGTATTTTTGTCCTCTTTTACCCAAGAATCCACGTGTCGCCTTGTGATTATTTTTGGCTCCACACAATGTGTTTCCGATTTCCAAAAATGCCGGAAGAATAAGACAGAACAGACCTATGAGGTTTATACCGTGATAAACCAAATGAAATCAAGCATATATCAAATGATATGTAAAATCCACTTAACACTAAAACCCCCTCACAAAATCTGACTCGAAGGCACTCTGGTTTAACATATCTACCAGACAGACACAACAAGCACAGTTTTACATGAAGAGGAAAAACCAACCAGTCATGTCCCTATCTCCGATTTTCCACTCATTCAGATGCAGTTAATGACTTAGTTTATGCCAAACCAACCATTCATTCTAATGCAGTTAATAACTTTAACATCAAATCAAAATCAACATGTATAACCAACAAGGAAAGAACATGAAAGAAAACCCTCATCTGTTCACACCTCTCTACATTTCATATCTCTGTGATTACTTCACGTTTAATGCCCTCAATACAAACTGTCATTCATTTTATATCTTAATTCTCTCTTGGAAGATCAAATATGCTAAAAATAAGATAAAATTGTTGTTGGTGGGTGATACTCTGTGGTCGAAGGAATATGTTTTTACTGTAATTATGGTTTAATGTAAACTGTAAACCTCTCCCGTGAGTATAAATTTCGAGGAATGATTTGGATGAACTTAAAACAAGAGTGCATAGCATGAAATCAGGTAACAGTAACCACCAATAGTTTTATTGTGTATATATGCATCTAAAATTCAAAGCAATACCCACAAACAGGTTCTCAAAATCCCAGAAAACCATCAAAATCTTCAATCAAGACAAAGAATAATTAATCAAATATTACAATTTCTGAAACATGGGTATTCTCCGATTCTGCATGCATTAATCTAAATTACAAGAAATGAGAGTGTGAGACTAACCTTTTGCAGAGAGTTTGAGAGTGAGAACTGAGAAGGGTCGTGCCGTCGTGGGTCGCCGCTGGGAATGAGAGACAGAGAATTTGAGTCTTTGAGAAAGTGATTGAAGACCGAGAGAGAGTTTGAGAAAGGAGGCTCAGGGGGCTGCACGAAGTCGAACTGGGAAAATGGGAGAGAGTGGGAGAGAGGAATCAGGACGCCTTCGGGGGGGTAAACGACGTCGTTCTCGGATATGATTATTAATTAATAAAATAATAGAACTTC
This sequence comes from Cotoneaster glaucophyllus, assembly GCA_036320875.1. Lineage (NCBI taxonomy): Eukaryota > Viridiplantae > Streptophyta > Magnoliopsida > Rosales > Rosaceae > Cotoneaster > Cotoneaster glaucophyllus. The sequence continues at coordinate 28,665,412 of CM070066.1, read as the reverse complement.
GGTTTAGTTCGGTTTGATTTCCGAACCCCAGAAATCGAAACCGAACCAACCAGATTCGGTTCGGTTTGGTTCACCACATTCGGTTCATTTTTTTCTGCCTCGGTTCGATTTTCGATCCTGTTTTTTTTTTTTTTTTTGGTTTTTCCAACCCACCCCTACCTTGAGCGACACCCACCCCGTCCCCCTCTCCACCCAACTCCTCCCCTTCCCCGTCACCCTTCCCACCCACCCCCTCCCCCTCCCCCTCTCCCTCTCCTTCTCCACCCAACTCCTTCCCCAACTTCTCTTTTCCCTGTGTCCCCTCACCTTCCCCGTCACCCTTCCCACCCACCCCTTCCCCTCTCCACCTAACTCCTCCCTTTCCCCGTGTCCCTTTCCATTCCCTGTCTCCCCTCCCTTTCCCACCATACTCATACATGACACACCTCGATCCTAATAACACAAGTTACGAGGCTATAATGTGCTGACCGACACTAAATTGACCATCTAACCCCATTTGGAGATGACGTTACAAACCAACTTAATGACGAAGCCATAACAAGATATTTATGATGTGTAAGAATTTGAACCAAAGATATTCATTTAATAATAAACCCAAAGCTGCTACAAGAAAAATACTTATCATCCTCTCCACTTGGGGACACAAATTATCTCGGGTTTAAACCTGTTATTAGCATATCACATCAGAGCAGCTAAAAGTTTCACACAACAATAAATACAACAGAGTGCAATGCTATGCATAATCAAAAGTCAATCATGCCAATATTATTACAACCAAGATAAAACTACAGTAAAGAAGCCATCACCCAAAGTTCAGAGGATGAAAGCTTCACTGCCAAGCCCACTCGTCTCCACCAATGTTCTACTTATTCTCGTTACGTCTTGAATGGATCTATAAAACAAAACATGAGTGGACTAGTTTTATCACAGTTATAAAATCATCATTTAAACATAATAACCCATGTTTTGAAAGCATATATAGCGAAAACTATATAATAATACTACAACAATGGTAAAATCTCATTCATTAATATCATTGAAAAACAATCAAGTCAAGTCCAGAAATCATACATTTCATCAATCGTTCATGCTAGCATCCACTAACATAAGTATAGCAAGTAGGAAATATACTAACATCAACTAGTTAATCTCAATACCGGTAATTATAATCAACCCTCTAGCGCCTACTAAGACAAATATCACCTGCAAATAAATCTAAGGCCGAAGATAGCTATATGAAATATCACATGATGACCATGTAGTGAAAATAGATCACTGAAGATCCAAAGATATTATCAAATATCATCACAAGTCTAGTCAGAAATTAAAATATTAATATGCATCCGCATATTAGGCATATATATATGTATATATATAACGTACAAATGTTTTAGTTTTTCAAAAGGATCCACTCACAGATAAACAGAGCGTCCCTCTCAAATAGGCTCATTGTCTGTATCCTTATGATCCTCTAAGGATCATGTGATAATCAATATAAGCTAATACAAGTTTAAAACATCAACATATGGAACATTGTCCAAATATACCGTTTAGGCTTTGAATTTGCACAAACAGAGGTCACCACGTGATTTAGAACACCGAAAAACCTGGGGTTAGGTCTTGGGTCCGTCAAGTGCCACCGTGCTCCAATCAGCCGCCACCACGTGTCGCCGCGGTGCTGTCATGCTGGAAAACACAGGCCGCCGTCACAGGTGAACGCGCTGTCGTACTAGCCGCCGTGGTTTGGTGAGCAGATGTCACACTCATCGTTGCCGGTGCAACATGCCGGAGCAGTGAGGGTTTAAGACAGTTAACGGAATATACCTTCGCAGTTAGATGATTTCTTTAGAGTTAACGGAATCTTAAGCTTTGCCCTTAAACTTAACGTAGATCGTTGCGGGCAGCCGTCTGCCGCTGGAGCCTCGCTGGAACCTGCAAAAGTTGCACCGAGGGCTGTAGAGGGTGATTTCAGTCCCAAATCTCAAAAATATCTCATAAAAACTCAAAGAAAACATCAATTAAAGGCTCAGGGACTTACTTTGAACAGATTTAAGAGGAATGGGGTCGAATCCACCTCGGACTCGACGGATTTCCCTTGAAAACCCTCGCTGGATTCTGGAAATAGGAAACACATTGCATGCATGTCAAACCTTAGCAAATTCGAACTAAATTTAACATGCAAGAATGTATCTGAATACCTGAGATTGGTTCGAGTTGTTCTCGAGCTCCAGAAATCACAAACTTGCCGGAGTTTGCTCGGAGAAGACGATAAAAAACTGGGCAATTACACCAAGAGACATGCAGAGGTTTAGAGCACGAATAAACAGGTTTAAACCTCACCAAATTCCGTCCCAATCGAAATAGAAATGAAATAAGAACACTGCAGAACCCAAATCAACCTTTAACTCGACGACAGTCTTGCTAGAATTCAAAGCCGAGGCTGGGCATGCAGGTTCAGAGTATAATCGAGTTAAAGCACATGTTTTCAAGCTCAAAATTCAAAGAAACTGTTAAGGAAAATATCTCTATTAATTAGTCAATATTGTAAATTGATATTGTAGTTATTTCCTTTCTTATTTAGTTTCTGATCAAGTCTTGCTTGTAGGCAATAGTTTAGGATTCTATTGACTGAATCATTGTATAAAGCTGTAAACCTAGTTGTTGAATACATATCGGAAATTACAATCCCATTCCATGCTTCTTATGATGGTACCAGAGTGATTGATATATGGGAAAATAAAAAGCAAACACACAAACACCAAAACAACCCTAGTAAAACATAGCCATGGGTGATAATGCAGACACGAAGTCAACTTCCTCGAGCATGACTTCATATCCAAAGTGGGAGAGCCCTAATCATCCACTTTATCTCCATCATTCGGATCAACCTGGCGCAGTACTTGTGCCGCATCCATTGGTGGAAGACAATTACAGTACATGGATTCAATCCATAACCATGTCCTTAACGGTCAAGAACAAATTAGGGCTTGTTGATGAGACTGTCAAGAAGCCAAGTGAAGATGAACATGAAGAATTGCAGCAATGGAATCGATGCAATAATCTGGTTAAGACGTGGCTCTTAAGATCCATGTCAAAAGAAATCTCAGGTAGTGTCATCAACTGCAAGGATGTAAGGCAGATGTGGCTTGATTTGCAAGAACGGTTTTCTCATGCGAATATCGTTCAATTGTTTCACATAGAAAACGAGATTCATGACTGTGTGCAAGGTAACATGACTGTGAGTTCATATTTCACCAAATTAAAAAGCTTGTGGGACGAACGTGACGTTCTGTGCTCTATCCCTGCATGTAGCTGCGATACGAAGAAGGAATTCATCTCTTATGTTGAAACCCAAAAAACAATGAAATTTCTCATGGGTTTAAATGATTCTTATTCCACTGTACGTAGTAATACCCTTCTTCTTGAGCCTTTACCCACAGTGAACAAGGTCTACTCTTTTGTCCTTCGCCATGAGAGACATGCAGAAGTCTCAAGTGGAAAGCATACTTCTCAACCTGAAGCGGCAGCTTTTGCTGTGAAGAATGGTGGTCGAGAACCTAAACCCGAGGATGGTGGTCTTCGTTATGGAAAATGTAACAAGACAAATCATAGCACCAAAAATTGCCGTGCTCATCTCAAGTGCACTTTTTGTGGGTGGAAAAGTCATACCTTTCAATATTGCCGCAAACGCAAAGCGGCTGCTGAAACTGAACAAAGCCGCCCATCCACTTCCAAGGGCAACAAAGTTGCCGTGCACGACAAAAGGGATGGGATGTCAAACTTTCCCTTTTCCAGGAAGATTGCAAGCAGATCCTCGCCATGTTGAACAAAAACCGATCCTCCTTTGCAAATCAAGTTGGTAATTCTTCGAATAATGAAGAACTTTCAGGTAAAGCTTTTTCCTTCATGCATAGTGGCATAAAAAATGTTTGGATCTTGGATAGTGGTGCAACGGACCACATTGTTTGCAGCCCTCATTATCTCACGTCGTCGAGGGCAGTTACAAACCACACTATTGAACTACCCAATGGTTCCCTTGCCACGGTCACCCACATTGAACAAGTGGTCTTCTCTCCCAACCTTGTGCTTGATAATGTTTTGTGTGTCCCATTTTTTACCTTAAATTTGATATCCATTAGCAAGCTTGCATATGATTCCCTTTATATTACCATCTTCCTAAAACAGTTTTGCGTCATACAGGACCTACGCTCGGGGAAGATGATTGGAATGGGAATTGAACGGGCGGGCCTATATTATCTCGATCCATCAAAGAAAGGACCATGCAACACCATTCACACATCCAACCATCATCTTTGGCATCAACGCCTAGGACATCCATCACAAATTGTTTCCATGTTATTTCCTTTTTTCAAATAAAAATCTTGTGATTCAAATAAATGTGTCATTTGCCCATTAGCCAAACAAACAAGAGCACCGTTTTCACTAAGTTCCATATCCACTAAATCATGTTTTGAATTGATACATGTTGATATCTGGGGAGGAGGGGATATCATGTTCTTTCTATTTCTGGTGCAAAATACTTTCTCACTATCGTTGATGATTACACTAGGAGCACATGGATTTATTTAATGAAATATAAATTTGACACACAACAGCTCCTTGTGCAATTTGTTCATTTGGTCAAAACCCAATTCAACACTAAAGTCAAAATCATTCGAAGTGACAATGGTCCCGAGTTTAAGCTTGACAGTTTTTATGCCACACAAGGTATTGTCCATCAAACTAGCTGCGTCCACACACCACAACAAAATGGTGTTGCTAAACGTAAGCATCGACATTTATTAAATGTTGCCCGAGCTTTACTCTTTCAAGCCAACATGCCAAAACATTTTTGGGGGGACACCATACTTGCTTCAGCCTATCTCATCAATCGCACACCCACACCCCTTCTTCAAGGGAAGACACCTTATGAAATGTTGTTTCAAAAAGCACCCAATTACTCACACTTACGAGTTTTTGGTTGTTTGTGTTTTGCTTCCACTCACGCACATAAACCTTCCAAATTTGATCCTCGTGCCCGTCGTTGTGTCTTTCTTGGGTATCCATATGATCAAAAGGGTTATCGATTATTCGATCTACAACTCAACAAAGTTTTTGTCTCATGGGACGTGGTTTTTTTCGAAGATCAATTTCCTTATCACTCTGACACTTTCACTGCTCACAAACAGTCCACCACTCCAACCTACTCCCTATCACAATTTGATATGGACCCTTTTCCTGTCATACCTCCCATGTCCAACGACCCCCCCAACCCCGCCTCTACATCTTCTCCCATCAACTCCCCACCATTCGAGACATCACCCTCAAACACACCACCTTCACCTTCCCTACCTTCCACACCAGAAACCGCCCCATCTCCAGACACTACAACCCTAACCCTACCTTCTCCATCCACACCACAAACCATCCCACGAACTCCACCCCGACGTAGCACACATCCCACCAAACCCTTTACTTTTTTGTAGGACTTTCATGTCGAGGTCGCTCTCCCGTCCAGGCCTGCTCCCACATCTTCTATGAACGTGGCCCTCTCCTCGTCAGGTACTTCTCATCCTCTCTCCACTTATTTGTCCTATGACCGACTATCCCCTCACCATAAAGCCTATACCACTAACCTTTCCCTCCTCAAAGAACCTACCAGTTTTTTACAAGCTGTCCGTGATCCACACTGTCATGATGCCATGCAACATGAACTTGCTGCTCTTCAAGAAAATCATACCTGAACACTCGTGCCTTTGCCGCTGCATAAACGTTCCATTGGTTGTAAATGGGTTTACAAGATTAAGCTTAAACCGGATGGCACTATTGACCGGTACAAGGCTCGTCTCATTGCCAAAGGTTACAGTCAAATTGAAGGTGTTGATTACCGCGAAACTTTTGCCCTTGTCTCCAAGTTAACCACAGTTCGCGTGCTCCTTAGTGTTGCCGCTGTGCAAGGTTGGATGTGAATAATGCTTTCTTAAATGGTGATTTCGACGAGGATGTCTACATGACTTTTCCTCATGGTTTCGGACGAAAGGGGGAGACTCGAGTCTGCAAGTTGAATAAATCTCTCTACGGTTTAAAGCAAGCTTCGAGGCAATGGTTCATTAAGTTATCCAATGCTCTCAAGGCTGCTGGATTCCATCAATCATGGTCCGACTATTCACTATTCGTCCGAAGTCGTCATGGTAACTTCATTGCTTTACTAGTCTATGTTGATGATGTGATATTAGCAGGGAATAATCTGCATGAAATTGAAGAAACCAAGCAGTTTCTCTCTCAGCGTTTCAAACTGAAAGACTTGGGACCACTCAAATATTTCTTGGGAATAAAAGTTGCATGATCAAAGTGTGGAATTACTTTATGTCAACGAAAATATGCACTAGAAATATTGGATGATGCTGGGTTTCTAGGCGTTAAGCCTTCTCGGTTCCCTGTGGATCAAAATTTGTCTCTCACACAAATGGAAGGAATTGAGTTGAATGATCCTTCATCGTATAGATGACTTGTGGGCAGGTTAATATACTTGACCATAACAAGGCCTGACTTGGCTTATGTTGTTCACATGCTAAGTCAGTTCATGGAGAAACCTCGGCAACCACATCTTGAGGCTGCACACAAGGTCCTCAAGTACATTAAACAAGCACCTGGACAAGGAATTTTTCTCCCTTCCACGGGTTCATTGCAATTACAAGCATTTTGTGATGCCGATTAGGCTAGATGTAGAGATACTAGAAGGTCGATAACAGGGTATTGTGTTTTGCTCGGTCAAACACCTATTTCCTGGAAAACTAAGAAACAAACAACAATATCTCGTTCTAGTGCAGAGGCTGAATACCGTTCTATGGCCACCACATGTTGTGAAATCATATGGTTGAAGAATATTTTGAAGGACCTAAGTGTGAATCATCCATAACTAGTCAAGTTATTTTGTGACAATTAAGCGACATTACACATTGCTTCAAATCCGATTTTTCATGAACGAACGAAGCATATAGAAATTGATTGTCATCTAGTACGAGAGAAGATTCAAGAAGGAATGATACGCATGACTTACATACGGACAAGTGATCAACCAGCTGATATATTCACCAAGCAGTTGAGTTCAACGCAGTTCCAAGTCTTACTTAGCAAGTTGGGTGTCATTAACATACACTCCAACTTGAGGGGGAGTGTTAAGGAAAATATCTCTATTAATTAGTCAATATTGTAGACAATAGTTTAGGATCTTATTGACTAAATCATTGTATAAAGCTGTAAACCTAGTTGTTGAATACATATCGGAAATTACAATCCCATTCCATGCTTCTTATGAGAAACAAACAATTCCAACACATTTAGAAGCCCATAAATTAAAGGAAGAGCAAGAATCTCCCTGAGATCAATGGCCACAAATATACATCAATGGCCACAAATATACATCAATGGAATCGCTCGGAGATTTTGGCCCTAGTATTAAAAGATTCATGATCGTAAATTCTTTCTTGATGCATCTCCAAGAGGACAAATTATAAGAAATAATGACGATCGGCCAACTGCTGTGCTCAGTGGAAAATTTTCCAAACGAATTGAAACCGTCAGAAATAAGTCCTGGTCTTACATTCCTTGGCTTTACAACAAAATTAGGGTAGATTTTATCAAATTCTTTCCACACATCACCGCCAGCTGAATGCCGCCACACATCATCGTCAATCTGTCCCTCCTTATGCCACCTCATATCACGTGCAGTATGGTTTGACATGTACATTCTCTATAATCTTGGTGTCAGGAAAAAATAACGCAACACCTTATTTGGAATCTTGTTAATTTGACATCGAGGCTCATTTCACTTGGGAATTTGTCTAACTTCTCAAAGACGGTAGAACAATATACAATTGTTCTTCCATGCATGGATCTTGTCATATCCTAAACTGAGATCTTTCAAGATCTTTTTTGACCCAGAATGATTTGAAGGTGCATTTGGTTTTGGAAGCATACATTTAAGAATACCCATCATCATATTGAAGTTTGGATTGGTCATATTACATTGGACTTTCATGTGCATCAACTCTACAACAGCTATGAGGACAGAAAAATATTCATAACCAGGGTACAATTCTCGCTCAGCTTCCTTCAACAATTTATTGTACTTATCAGGGTCAGTGACAAACCTCATCTTCCATATTTAGTGCAACATTTGGAAAAGCATCATTCAAAATGTACATCACTTGGTCATCATCAACATGACTAGATGTAGAAAGTTCATGAAAAATTATCCCACTGCAGGGACGCTGGCATTGTAATGGGTGACTCCCCATGATAAGTTCAGTTGCTTTAATTGTGTATCATCCCATTCGAATACAAGTGATGTTGGGCTTCATCCACTATCATCCACACACAATTATTACATTTCACGCACGGACGCCGAATACAATTCTAAGCACTAATTTGATTCATTGCAAATTTAATAAAATCGTCAATCCCATTCATATATTGCATAGAACTTCGATTTTGTAAATTAATCCACTCCTTGTCTATTGCTCTTTTATTCAGAAATTAAAGTCATCAAAATAATTTGAAATCTGCTTCCTAGCCCCTTATGCCTCCAGTTAAGATCCTATCCCATTCAAAATTGTACTTTATGTGTCACGGTTTGCAAATCACTTTACTATTTCTGAACACAAAAAATTCAGCAGCATCTCCCCAGGTTCCCTAAGTGTATAACGTGGATATTACAGACAAATATTCACTATGCACTCGAATAACAATAGGAGGATACAACAGAACTTTTCACAACCGAAACTTAGCTAAGTTCATCGCAAACCCTAAAAACATACTAGTGCACTCCCGAACTGTTCGAACTAGACAATTCAAGATTAAGTTAGATCGCGGAGCCGTATACTGTGTCTACATACGTGTCCAATAGAATCTCAAATGGGTATAAAGTATATTTCCATTTTATTATACAAATTTAATCTACATTATTAACTTCGTATAAATGAAATGAAATTTTAACAATTTTCACACCACAAATTTCTACACTAATAATGCTGCACAAATTAAATTTCCCTAATCTCAGTAATGCTACACAAATTAAATTTCCCTAATCCACATATATTTAAAAAACAACAACTAAAAATTTCACATCCTACATAATTCAACATAAACAAATATCACCACAAGTAAATAAATTTAGGCTTCCTACTAAACACTAATCATAAATAACATATTCGAAGGAAAAAATAATGACAAACTCAAAATAAACTAACCTTCAAATATTTTAAGGGAGTTTTAACGAAAAGCCCACGGTACTGTTCACTTTAACGAAAAACCACATTTTTACACTAAAAAGTCAAACCTGGTACTATTCACTTTACCCTTTATTTTGTCCTTATCGTTAAAACTCAAAGTTTTCAAGTCTTTTTTCGTTAGTTTTCCTATATTTCAAAGAGGAAGAGATGTAGAGAGATGCAACGGGACTCTGAGAGAGAGAGAGAGAGAGAGGGACTACAAAAAGTACAGCAACAACAAAGGATGAATAGGAAGTGGGGGAAGAAGGCAGCAGACTCTGAACTAAAAAGTCACCCACAATTTACCCGACAAAAGCATTCACCGCAAGGATTTAAATACCTCGTCGGCTAACCTTAGTTTTTTTACACGTCATCGATATTCTTTTCTAGACTAGCAGTATTCTATACGCGACAGAATGTCAGTGAGTTAAATTTTATTTACTCGACAAACACGTTGTCCGCTAAGTAAAACTATATTAATTGCGCGCCAAATTTTTTCCTTTGCCGCCAAATGTTTGCCTGACAGAATGCAGTTTACCCAACAAAATTGTGCTGTCTCAAAAGACTACTCAGTAAACCTAAAGTGTTGACTGCATTAACGCTATGAAGATGTGGTTTCATCAGGATAGAAGAGTTTAACCGATGAAATTTGGCTTGTCCCTTAAAATTTGGTAGGGCAAGCCTTATTTTCTAGAAGTGTGTGCAGTTTCTAGCTAGCATTAATGCAAGAACCAACTTTTCCAAGCGGCATCTTGCGAAATTTTTTAAATTATTAAGCTGGTAGCCAGTAGCGTGGCTTTTGTACAAAGCTGACGAGTCCGCGTGGCTACTATAGTTGTGCATCTCGGCTTTGATGGCTTCATGAGCCTTACCATATATGGGAGAATTGCAAAACTTTTAACTTATAGAGCTGGTAGGTGGACGCATGGCTTTCATAGAAAGCAGATGAGACACGTAGCTACTATAGTCCTATATCTCGACTTTAACAACTTTACGAGCCTTGCCTTCCCGAGGTGAATTGCGAATTTTGACTTATAGAGCTGGCAGCCAAATGCGTGGCTTTCATAGAAAGTAGATGAGTTTGCGCAACTACTATAGTCATGCATTTCGGCTTTAGGTCTTGCAAAACTTTTAGCCATAGACTGTTGACTGGATGTGTTGCTTTTAAATAAGCAGTCGGCTCCGCATAGTCTTTGAAGGTGTCAGCCTATTGATTGCCTTGGGCTGCTAGCCAATGGGTCGTGGACCAGGTGCCTTATTTATAGAAGCAGACTACCCGCATGACCATTTTAGGCGTTAGTCCTGGTTCTCGGAGGCACTTGCGGCATAAATTGTGTGCAAGATCGTGACTCAGTGGCTTAACCTTCCAAGGTGCTGGTTCCTTGATCCTCTAAGTTGCGTGCAGCTCGCTACGGATCTTGTGGGGTACCAATGTAACTGATTTAGCAGGTTGCGTGACTAGTAATGCAACACTTTAGAGTCGAGTTACGTTCATGAAAATTGCACACTATGGGCAAGTCATTCTGTCACGCGAATCTTTCATTGGCATAGATCTTGCACTTAGTGTCTTTTCCGGTTAGAGCCCTGGGCTTTCGCAAAATTGAATCCTTCAATTGGCTAAGGCTTTGAACAAAAGACTATTGTTGCCTGATAAGATTTTTACCACGTGCAATGTAAAGATAAAAACACCTAAAAATACTTGCAAGAGAACAAGGAAGTTGGAGTATAGTAGGTTCTAGCAAGGTCGTTCTCCACAGGGATTAAATGAATGATTTATGTAAAAACCAGATCTGAAATAATTATTTGAAAACAAAGTTTGAAAAAGGTTGATTTTATGACCTAAAATATTAAAAATTAATTTACTTACAAAGATTAAAGAACTTAGCAAAGTAAAGAAAACAAAAGAAAGCAGTTCTGAAAATCAATTTAAGCACTAGGGTTCCACCGTCACCTTAACTTTACTAGTTACTTATGAATTACATATGCAACTTTGAAGGTTAGGTTTTTGTTATGCATATTCTCCTTGTGATATTCAAGTAAGAACGTATATCTAACATGCAATCCGTCAGTAATATTTAGATCAAATGTAAACATGCAAGACTCATTAAGCTTTGTGAAAACCCTTTGAAAACCCATGCAACCCTTAAGAGTGTGATATTCGACTTAAGTGAAATTACAATTATCAATCACAAGAAGTCATACTCAATACTCCAGTGATATTCTGACTGAATTGCATCCAATTACTTATCTAAACATTTTAATGGTAGCTATGCATTAAGACATAGAGACAGTTTAAACATAGTGATTAATAATTCAAAGTATGCATACATAATATCATATGAAATTGACTAATATTCATGCTAAGGCTCGTGGCCTCGCCCTAGTAAAAAAAATTAGTTGCGCACAATCATAAAGGAAAATATTATTAAGAACATGGATAGAAAACACCTTGTAAATAAACTTGAATTGTCAAAAGCTGTCTAAACTAAGTTCTCCAAAGTAGTGAGTCTTTAGCCTAATAGCCAAATAGCCTTTTAATAATACTACTACAAGATAAAATCATACCTAGAAAAGGTCTTAGAATAAAATTAGGAAGCATAATAAAATAATAAATTAGCAAATAAAAAGGTTTCCTATTTAAAGTCAAATTCGGACTTCTTAGAAAAGCAAAAATTTGACCGACCAAATCAACTCTAATTTGGTCTAAAAGGTCTCTTTGAAAGCTTAAGACGTCCCCAACAAATCCTCAGAAGAAACTTTCCTCAAATATGCCATCTTGACCCCCAAAATACTCAAAATGTTCATAAACGTCAATCTGGAAAAGTTGCATGCTGGGCTTTTTTTTCTTTGACACGGTCAAACGGTTAGTAGAAAAATCTGAAATTTTGACACAATCATCTTGAAAGACTCACGAATCTACTTAGAATTACTCCAAAATTCCTTCGTTTGATCATTTTATGCCCAAAGTAGAGTCACATGTCCTGTAATTGAAATATAGAATAAAGTATCAAATTCAACAAAAAAAAACCATTAAATTATAACTAATAGGGTAAAATATATTGTATAATATCAACTTATCAAATACCACCAAACCTAGCTTTTTGCTTGTCCTCAACCAAAACAAAAGTCAAAAACAAAAATAAAAACTAACAAACTTAGCTACAGCAAATTTTCATTTTAAGTTGCAATCCATAGAAAAGTTCAAAAATAAGAACATCTGTCCAAAAGTTCCAACGAAGCCCACCACAGAGTCTAACCCCTACCACTCGTCATCTTTATTTAATATTTCATACATTTATATATTTAACTACTATATATATATATATATATATATATATTTTTTTTTGTTCTTTTTTTAGTAACATTAGTGGTCGTGCAATGTCAATTCAATCAATTCACTTAAGCTTTCGATTCAACACACGTAACGAGTTTTAGGTCAATGACTCCCAAACCATAAGGGTTGAGGGCACTAGGTGTAGAAGTAGAACACCCCTAAGGACTTACTAACTCGAGCTGAAAATGCTACAAAACCAACTAGCCATCCTGCCCCATGCCTAAGACTATCGTTTGACGTGAGAATCACTGCTAATGAGGCAGGACTGTCCCGGTCTCTGGTGGAACAATTATTACTTTATTGACAACAAAAACTAGACTTCACTTTATTTAGAACAAAAAAAAAATAATAACTTAGACGAAAAATAAGTGCTTCAATCTCACTCCCACAAACTATGTTGGTGTGAATGTGCAAATTTTCAAACTATAACTCATGAATTAGTGTCAAAACAACGATAAATAGAAAAGACCCTACTGTCGGATTAATCTTCACCCTGTCCATTTGTTCGAACGTTTAAAATAATATAAGGATATTAACTTAAAAAGAATGAAAATTTTAGCTTACACAAAAATTAAAAATCCTAAAAATCTATTTCCCAACCCCAAACTTAAATCGCACATTGTCCTCAAGGTGTGGAAATAAATAAAAATAAAAATAAAGAGGCAAATTGGGACGACAAAAAGAAAAATAAAAATAAATAATTTATTTATTTATTTTTGAGGAAGAAAGAAGATTAAATTAAAGAGAAACCTCGGAGACACCCAAGGCCTCGAGAATCATACAAGAGAGCGTTTTTTGATTGGGTAGGAACACACCAAAAACAAATATATAAATTAGTACAATTATGCCCAAGAGAACTGATGGCATCCGTTGTGAAGTTTGCTTCCTTGTAGACATGATTCCATTCTACCAGCTCAAACGAATAGGCAAGCCATTTAATGTCCTCAACAATGGACCTAATTCTCCATGGTAATGCACACTTACTATAAACTGCATTAACGACCACCTTCGAGTCCCCTTCCACCACAATTTTCCTGATTTGACATTGTTTGGCCAAAAGCCAAGGCATCTTGGAGAGTTTGAGCTTCTATCATGGCGATAGTGTTTGGTCTAAGATGTTGAGCACTCACGAGAGAAGGTTGCCCCTGTTGATTTTTTATTATAAAACCATAGCAGCAGAAGTGCCCTATATTGAGCCATCAAAATTGAGCGTATAAATGCCTTATGCAGGCTCTTTCCAACTAATGGTGTTGCTTGAGATCTTAGTCTTCCTTGGTTTCTGTTTCAAATTAGCCTTCAATAACTTACCGATATAGCCAATGCCATTAGATAGCGAGTTGGATGAGGTTTAATCTATTTAAAAATAAAATTATTTTTGTCATTCCACACATGCCAACAAAGAATTAGGATTTTACTAAGATCAGAAAGATCATCTTTATGTAAAGCTGACATCCCCATTACAATCATTCATATTGGTAATGGAAGAGGGTGGAGACAGGTTATTACAAAGCTTCCAAACTTCTTGAGCATGAGTGTGGAGCCAAAAATAATCACAAGGCGACACGTGGACTTTCAGATTAAGAAGACAAGAATGCCCTTGAGGGGTATCAGAAATCCTACGCGCGAGCAGCCGGTAATTATCGTCGGTCAAGTCAAAAGCGCCCATAAAAGGTAAACAAATCCGAATTATTTCATCCATCCGCATTTAAGGCAATTATCTCACAAATCTACCCATTATCCCACATAAATGGAGATAATTGGCAAATTAATGAGGATATTCCTCATTAGTTGGCCAATTAACTTAGCCTTAAAAGCCAAAAAACACCTTAAATGGCCGGTCCTCCCTTCTCCAAAGGGGGCCGGCCACTCCCCCTTTTATTGCCCATATTCCTTTCTCTTTTTCCTCCTTTTTTAGCCAACAATTCAATTACTCCTTATTATCTTTCTTCATAAATATAAATCTTTTCCCTATTTGATTAATTAGCCAATAAATAGGCTAATTAAACCTAGATCTCACACCAAAAAACCCTAGCTAGGCCGGCCACCCTCATCTCCTATAAATACAACCCCTATTTCTCATAAAACGGAATTCCAATCCTTGGGCAAAAACACTCTAAACACTTTTTCTCTCTAATTCTAACTTTGGCATCGGAGGTTCTTCGGCCAAAGCCCCCCCCATTCATCGTGGGCGCGTGAGGCTTTTGGCCTTAACCTAAGGTGTTTATTATTTTGTAGGTGCAAAGTCGTCCAAGACCGAAGAGGAGAAAATTTGCATCCACAAATTGGTGCTTTCATTGAGAGAAGAAATATACGCTCGAAGAAGACTCTCGCACACAAAGAACATTCGATGAGCAACAATTCAAACATTCAAGACGTGGGACCGCGGCGATCTACGAGATTGAATATGGCTTTAGGGGAAATGGCGCCACTACCACGAGGCTCCACCATGGGAACCACTGCGGTGACCACCGCGGCGAGGTCCATGGTTCCACCGCTGCAGTCCAAGCCTTGCCTTCTCGCGCACCTCATGTTGAGCAGCCTGCTCCTGCCCTCGCAGCCCAGCCTGCTCCTGCAGCGCAGCCTGCCCACGCAGCCAAGCCTGCCCACGCAGCCAAGCCTGCCCACGCAGCCAAGCCTGCCCACGCAGCCAAGCCTGCCCACGCAGCCAAGCCTGCCCACGCAGCCCAGCCTGCCCTCGCAGCCCAGCCTGCCCACGCAGCCAAGCCTGCCCACGCAGCCCAGCCTGCCCCTGCAGGCAAGCCTGCCCACGCAGCCAAGCTTGCTCCTGCAACCTAGCCTGCCCCTACAGCCTAGCCTGCCTCCGTAGCCCGCCCTGCCTCAGTGGTGTCCCAAGCAGTCAATCAATCAAGCCGAGCAGTCGGGCGGTGTGCAACCTCGACTGGGCCCCCGAGATAGCGTGGACTCCCGTCTTAGCGTGAGGATGAGCGTGCATTCTCGGTTAGGCCCACGAGCAAGCATACAATCAAGGCTAGGGCCACGTTTTGAAGAACCACATGAGCAGCCTTCCAGGCAGAGCATTCATTCGCGCTTAGGCCTTCAAGGAGCATTTTCCATGTCGCTTCAGAGAATACAGTGCGAACGCACGAAGGGAAGCAGCCACTCGGTCCGCTTCAAGTTCAAAGGGCAGCCCATGGAGAGATCTTTCACCAGCTAGGAAGACCAGGACTCCACTGCCCCAGCAAAGACAAAATTCACGTCAAGCCTAGCCTTCAGGTTCGTGATCTCTTGGCGAGCGGTCTCAAGTTGTAGAGAAGTGGGAGCAGAGACGTTAGACTCCTTCAAAGCAGCAAGTTCAGACCCTAAATCTTTTAACTTTCTCGGCCAAGGAGTAAGCTTCAGCAGCCATAGACCTCGCCACCCCCTGGGCAGCCTTGGTATCCTCTTGATCAAAGACCATGGACTCGGCAGCCAAAACCGCCGTTTTTGCATCATGGTCAGCGGAGCAGCCCTCCTGTACTCAGGCGTATGCTTCACGAATGAGCCTGGGCCAATAATCCCTTTTGACGCCGTCAACAAACTCAGCGTACGCGTCTATATCCTCAAGAAGGTCCGGCCTCAAAAGCGCATAAATCTCAGCAGCTTACTTGGAGTTAGACTTGGCAGATTTATCAGAACCACTAGCGCAAGCAGTCTCTCTCTTTTTAGAAGACAACTTGGCCTCAGCAGCGGAAATGACAAGTTTTGGCGCCACTTTAGCAGACGAGGATGTCTTGCCATTCTTCATGGTAGCAAGCCTTTCTGAAAGAGAATCCTAAGTGGAGCGGCACCGCCACCACGAGTTTCCACCACGGGAACCACCGCGGTGACTACCACGGTAGCCCACCGCGGCGAGGTCCGTGACGCCATCACCACGGCCCGAGCCGTGCCATCCAAGGTCCCGGCCCAAGCCATGTTATTCCAAGCCCAACGCGAGCCCAACACGTTGCCTAGCCGAACCCAAGCCTCGCACCCACGTGTGCCACACGCTAAGCAGTCCACTCCAATGGTCCAGCCTACTCCCGCCGTGCAGCCCACTCTCGTGGCCCAGCCTGCTCCTGCCAAGCAGACCACTCCTGTGGTCCAGCCTGCTCCCGTCGAGCAGCCCACTCCCGTGGTCCAGTCTGCTCCCGCCGAGCAGCCCACTCCCGCCGAGCAGCCCACTCTCGTGGTCCAGCTTGCTCCCGCTGAGCAGCCCACTCCCGTGATCCATCATGTTCCTGCCGAGCAGCCCACTCCCGTGGCCTAGCCTGCTCTCGTGGCCCGTCATGCCATCGTGATCTTTCAAGCAGCCTAAGCCTGCTACACCATGGGAACCACCGCAGTGACCACCCGCGGCAAGGTCCATGGCACCGCTACTACAGGCCCAAGTCGGCCCAAGACCATCTCAGCCTTCCTAACTCAAATCTCGCCCCCGAAGTCTACCACATTTCCACTACTCAAGGAGGCACATTCCTTACGAGCTCTTCCGATCCAAATGGCGAACAACACTTGTCTCGACAAGTCATGGAGTTGACGAGCGCCCTAGCACGACGGACGACCTTGGTAGACCAGCTCTTTATAGCGTACCAAGATGCAACGTGTCTCGAAGAAGGACAAGGGCAGATGAAGAACCTCTCCAGCGGCGTCCCGACAAGCAGCCACCCGACCAGCCTCTAACCAAGCGTTTGGGCAGAGCACACTCCCAATTAGGCCCTCGAGATAGCGTATACTCCAGTCTTAGCGTGCGGAGGAGCGTGCACTCTCGACTAGGCCCATGGACGAGCATACACTCACGGTTGGGGCCACACTCTGATAATCAACATGAGCAGTCTTCCAAGCGAAGTGTTCATTCGCAGCTAAGTCTACAAGGAGCATCCTTCACATCACATCGGAGTAGGCAGCATGACGGACGGAGAGAAGCAGTCACTCAATCCGACTCAAGTTCAACCAGCAGCTTGCGAAATCCCTCGCCTGCTAGGAATCCACCACATGCACCGCTACCGCGGCATAGACGAGCCGAGCACATAGAAGAGCAACCTAGACCAACAGGTCAAAACTGGGGGCAGCCGAGAAGCTCCATTACCTCAACTAAGGAAGAAGTAGAGAGAATCTTGACCAAGCGATTGAGCAAATTCCAACGCAACGAGGTCACCGACGAGGCACTACGGCGGGAGATGACCAACATAAGCCGATCACCCTTCACAGATAAGATCGAGCAGACGGAACGTCCACACAAGTTTAGCATGCCACATTTCACATCCTTCAAAGGAGATGGAGACCCGGAGAGACACTTAAAGCACTACCGAAGCACGATGATCCTCTATCGAAACAATGACGATCTCATGTGCAAGATATTCGCGACTACTCTACAAGGCGAGACGCAAGATTGGTTCTACACCCTGCCGCCACAATCCATCCGGAGCTTTGACGATCTTTCCTTGGTCTTCACCAAAGAATACTCATCTTACCGCTCGATCAAGAAAAAATCCGATCACCTGTTCAAGAACCCGAAGGAATCACTCCGCGACTACGAAGATCGTTGGATGCGACGACTCAATAGCCATCGCAGCCTTTCAAAAGGGCCTCCCCGCAGATCACCCCTATTTGGAGAGATGATCATGAAAGAATACTCGACTCTAGCAGATTCCTTCACCCTAGCAGAGAAGCATGCACTTTGGGACGAAGCCCGACGAGCAGAAAAGGCGTCCGAGCAGCCTAAAAAAGAATCGGTGGTGGCTCACAGAAAGGAAGATGGAAAGCGGCCCAGCAAAAGCAGACAGGAGGCCAAGCGGAGGGACAAGCCCATGACCAAAGAAGGCTTCACGACCAGGAATTACTCGAAGTTTTCAATTCCAATCCATCAAATTCTCCGCAACGTGAAGAATGAGCCGTGGTTCAAGCTACCAAATATTGCGCATTTCACCGAGGACCAAGTCACGCCGCCGAAAGCTGCTGCACTTGGAGGAATTATCTGGAAAAGCCCGTGAAGGAAGGCAAAGTCGACAAGTGTTCGGACAAGCCGGCAGCGCAGCCAAGAATGAATGCTGAAAAAGAAGATCCAGCAGGCCTCATTGATCCCTCAAGTCTAGGCAGCCGACGCACTACCAGGGCCCATCATCGGCTTCGCACGAGAGACAACTTTGATTTGATACCATGATCGAGAAGATGGCGCTCAAGCAGATCCGAGAAATTCTGGAAATGAAGTCTCCCACAACCTTGAAAGAGATCCAAAGCTTGACTGGACGAGCAGCCGCCCTCAACCGTTTCCTCTAGCGGTCTACTGATAGATGCAAGCCTTTCTTCAAAGCCATCAAGAGGGCGCAACGTGATGAGTGGGACGAAGAATGCGAAGAATCCTTCCAAGACCTGAAGAAGTATCTCACATCGCCTCCATTACTATCCAAACCGGAAGCAACGGAGGACATATTCGCATGTTTGACGGTATCTGAGGCAGCAATAAGCTCTACCATCATACGAGAAGAGCTGGGGGCCCGACTACCTGTATTCCACAGTTTAAAAGCTCTCCTCGATGCTACTTGAAATTCAAAAAATGAACTTTGGCGATAGTTGTTGCAACCTAGAAGCTCAAATCAGACGCACGCAGTCATCTTCATGACGCGCGATTCCGCCCAATCTAGACGCGCGACGATAAAGGCGCAGACACTGGCGATGCAAAGTTTCCTGACGAACGTAACAACTCAGCCCAAAAGGTGTGCTAAGGGCAGACGAACACTAGAAGGACGCACTCGGAAGCAAGCTTTGTCCTCGTCGCCCTAAAAGATTCTACATAGGAGCATCATGTACCAGTAGTTGAGCACTACCTCCTGCTATGTGTCACACGGCCCCAGCTGACCTTTGTTCCATAATTCAACTATAGAGTGGCCCAATACCGGCAGTTGAGCACTTCCTGCTACGTGTAACATGGCACCAGCTCTACAGCTCCCTACCGCGCCTTCACGCCTAGCCTAGGCAGCGCAACAAGAGCGGTCCAACGACGCCCCGGAAGCAGCCGAGCACACCTTAGCCGCACCTGCTCGTCCCGGAAGCAGCCGAGCATACCTTAGCCGCACCTACTCCCTCAATGGAGATTTCCAGCATTTGCATGTTGACGACACATCCAACTACAAAGGTTCAGGAGCAGACATGGTCCTTGCCACCCCAGACGGTTCAGTGCTCGAGCAGACGATGACTCTAGGCTTCAAGGCATCTAACAATGAAGCAGAGTACGAGGCCCTACTGGCAGGCCTCCGCATGGCGAAAGACTTAGCGGTGAAGAAGCTGGCGATTCATTCTGATTCTCAGCTGACTACTAGCCAAATCGCAAGGGAATACATGGCGAAGCATCCAAGGATGGCGCAATATCTAAAGAAGGTACGCGAGCAGCTGGAGACATTTCAGACTTACACGCTCACTCGAGTTCCACGGACGAAAAATGCCCATGCAGATGCGCTAGCCAGCGTGGGCTCTGCCCTCGATCACCAGCTCAAGCGTTCAATTCCGGTGGAGTACCTAGATAAGCCGAGCATAGAGTCCGAGCCAGTAGCCGAGGTGACACAGGTTAGTGTAACTCCGAATTGGCAAAGCCCTATCATAGATTACTTCATCAATGGCACGCTCCCCACAGAAAGGTTAGAGTCAAGGAAACTTCAAACTCGAGCAGCGCACTACTACATGTGGAAGGACATTTTAGTTCGAAGACCCTACACCGGACCGCACCTCCGATGTTTGGCACCTCCCGATGATTTAAAGGTCCTAAGTTCAATCCATGAAGGCGTTTGTGGGAACCGTTCTGGAGGACAATCTCTGGCGCAAAAGACTCTCAACGCAGGTTACTGGCCAACTACGCATCAAGATGCCCGGGAGTTAGTGCAAAAGTGCGACCGTTGCCAACGTTACAAGCATGTACCAGCCCTGCCCACCAGCGAGCTACATCCACGAGCAAGTCCCTGGCCGTTCATGCAGTGGGCAATCGACCTAGTAGGACCTATGCCGCCTACTACTGAGGGCAGAGGCATGATGATCGTGGCAACCGATTACTTCACCAAATGGGTAGGAGCATAGCCCACGACAACCACGACTCAGACGGACATAGAGTGCTTCGTATGGAGGAACATCATTTGCTGATTATCATCCCTCAATTCATCGTCACCAACGACGGCCCGTAATTTGCGGACGAAGATTTGACGAAGTTCTTCCAAAAGTAAAACATCAAGCAGCACATATCCATGCCAAGATATCCTCAAAGCAACGAGCAGGTCGAAGCATCCAACAAGACGATCCTCGACTGCCTCAAGAAATCCCTCGCCAACAAGAAGGGAAAATGGCCAGAAGAACTCCCCGGATGTCTATAAGCATATCGCACCACCTAGAAGCGAGCAACCGGAGAAACCCCTTTCTCTTTGGCGTTTGGCTCGGAAACAATCCTTCCTCCCAACATCATCGTGCCAAGCATCACTACCCTACTGGCAGATGTCGAGCAGAACAGTGAAGAGATGGCCACGAACCTAGACCTAGCGGAGGAAAGGTGCGAGCAGACCATAGCCCGCATCGCAACCTGCTAGCAGCGGCTCTTCTCTAGTTACAACAAAAGGTCCAAAATCCGGCAGTTTCAACCCAGAGATCTAGTTCTGAGGAAGGCTTTCATCACTGCTCAAAGGGAGGGAACAAAAAAGATGGACCCTATTTGAAAAAAAACCTTACAAGATCAGCAGAGTAGGCGACAAGGGGAGCTACACCCCCGCCACCATGAATGACGAGGAGATCGAAAAGCAGTGGAACGCCTACAACTTGAGGAAGTACCACGTGTGATCTCCACCGACGCCCGAAGGCTCAAGCAGCTCAGACGGGCACAACCCTCGCAAACCGAGGACTACCAGTTGTTTCGCAATCTTTACAATTAAGTTATTTGTTCACTTGTTTTTCAACAAGGAATGCTTCAACTTGATTCCATTGCGGCAACTGACAACTCCTGCGCTTCGAAAGAAGCTCGCGCCTTTCTTAGGGACTCATTGCAGGAACAACGGCTCCCGAGGGGCCAATCTACTCTCCAACGTGGATGAGCCTGGCTGCCCTAGTGTAACTAGCTGCACGATGGCTTGCGCCGGAATTCCTAGAAGTAGCCACAATGGTCTTTTTCAAGGCTTAGCTAACTGAAGGATTTTGGGTCTCTTGGCCTAATCCGCGGGAACCGGGCCCTAGAGACGGGGGGGACACACTATCCCGGGAAACCCTAAAGCTGCTACCGGACATGCTAAGGTAGCCTACGGATCCCGGCAGACTGCCTACGGCTTGCCCTTCAAGCAGTAAAGCCATGCTGGACTTATACAACCGCACATTCTTGTGAAAGGTTAAACAAGCTAGCAGGCATATGTGAAGTTTTATCCACTACCGACATGCTACGTAGTCGATGAGCTTCACTTAAACCAAATCCTAAAGTGTTGTGGCACTAGCTGCGCAGCCTACGGAATTGGGAAGAACCAGAGTTGACAGCCTAGTGGTTACGCGGATTAGCCTGCTTCTGTAAGTAAGGCGTTCGGCTGCCAACCCTATGGCTGGCAACTTTGCAAGGTAACAGCCTAAGGATCGCGCGGATGCGGCTGCTATAGTGAGTAAAGCATCCGGTTGTCGATCCCGCAGCTAACAACTTTGCGGCAACTTGCGCCAAGTCCTAAAGTGTTGTGACAATTGCTGCGCAACCTACGGAATTGGAGAAAGCCAAGGTTAATGGTCTAGTGGTTACGCAGATCCGCCTACTTCTGTAAGTAAGGCGTCCGGCTGCCAACCCTACGGTTAGCAACTTTGCAAGGAAAAGTTCTACACCAACACCTACGACCACGTAGGCTACGCGGCCTGTCTGCTTATGAAAAGTGGCGCGCCTGCTACTTGCCTATAGAGTCTAAAGGTTAAGGTATGAGCGAAAGGAGCAAAGACGGAGAAAAGCAAAGGAGGCAAGTTTATTATATTTTCTAGAAAAATTGATAAAACTGACAAAGACTAGAGGAGTTCAAGCAAAGAAAAAGCAATAAGGAGAAACAAATCCTAAAGGCTACCTAGAAGACTACTCTTCGGCAGCTTGGCCATCCAACGACTGCTCCATTGTCACACCTTCGGCAGCCACGGCAACCTCAGCAACGGTACCATCTGGCACTCCACTCCCGACTGCCCCGTCAGGGATACTCCCATCTCCAACTATCTCACCAATAGAGGACTCGAAAGTAAAGGCGAGCAAATCTTCTGAAGAAATAGAGAAGGTCTGGTCTTAAGAGCACACGGATCTCATCAGCCTCCCTAGAAGCAGGCTTAGCGGAACTTTCGCAGCTGCCCACGCAAGCAGTCTCCTCCATCCCAGCAGACTTCGGCATTGGGGGCAAATCTAGCAGCCTCATTTCTCTTCCCGTCGGAGGAAGTCATGTCAATCACAGACCCCTCGGTAGCAGGCGAATCCTCGCAAACAGCGGATACTTTTCTCCCGACAAGGAGGACTAAGCAGCTAATGCTATTCATGGTACTCGGCAGAGGAGCTCAACCCAGCATTCTAGCAGGCAAGAGGTATGCACGCCCAGCATTCCAGCTGCCCATGAAGCCCGCAATCTTCTCATTTCTCTCAACTACCAGCCTGGCCCAAGTCAGGTCCAAAAGCCCAAAGGACATGAGCCATGCGGCTCGCCTAGCACTGCGCCCCAGCGCCACAATCCGCGGCCCCAGCCGCTCAAGCTGCCCTTGACTCTAGGCAAGCCGAGCTGCCCAAGCAGTGGTCCCTGCCACGACATCTCCTCGGCCCCTGCCAGCCGACGTGCCGCACCACCCCGACGGCTGCCCCGTAATAGCACTATCCAAGAAGAAGGTAAGAAAAATTAAATTTTTCTTACATCAGTGCGGCACGGAGAAGACGAAGAAATCAACGAAAGACGGTCCTTTTCACGGGCAAAATGTAAGAAGATTGCTAGAGGAGGGGGAACAAATATCCTCTAGCTTTCTCTCTCTTGTAGGGTAGAATAAATTGCTCTCCAAAGTTGATTTAATAACCCACTTAAGGTGGACTTAAATAGGCTTTGAGAGAAGTTTATTTCCCTCTCCTAGAAGGACCTAATTTCCAATTAAAGAGAGGATCAACATCAAGATAGGAAGCAATCCTATGGTTCATGAAGCAAGAAGATCTCTACACCTGCTGCCATTTCCTACGAGCAGCCCAACAGGTGTGGGGGCATTTGTGGAGCCAAAAATAATCACAAGGCGACACGTGGACTTTCGGATTAAGAAGACAAGAATGCCCTTGAGGGGTATCAGAAATCCTACGCGCGAGCAGCCGGTAATTATCGTCGGTCAAGTCAAAAGCGCCCATAAAAGGTAAACAAATCCGAATTATTTCATCCATCCGCATTTAAGGCAATTATCTCATAAATCTACCCATTATCCCACATAAATGGAGATAATTGGCAAATTAATGAGGATATTCCTCATTAGTTGGCCAATTAACTTAGCCTTAAAAGCCAAAAAACACCTTAAATGGCCGGTCCTCCCTTCTCCAAAGGGGGCCGGCCACTCCCCCTTTTATTGCCCATATTCCTTTCTCTTTTTCCTCCTTTTTTAGCCAACAATTCAATTACTCCTTATTATCTTTCTTCATAAATATAAATCTTTTCCCTATTTGATTAATTAGCCAATAAATAGGCTAATTAAACCTAGATCTCACACCAAAAAACCCTAGCTAGGCCGGCCACCCTCATCTCCTATAAATACAACCCCTATTTCTCACAAAACGGAATTCCAATCCTTGGGCAAAAACACTCTAAACACTTTTTCTCTCTAATTCTAACTTTGGCATCGGAGGTTCTTCAGCCAAAGCCCCCCCTCCCCCCCATTCATCGTGGGCGCGTGAGGCTTTTGGCCTTAACCTAAGGTGTTTATTATTTTGTAGGTGCAAAGTCGTCCAAGACCGAAGAGGAGAAAATTTGCATCCACAATGAGTACAGTAAACAAAAGGTGTAGTTGATCCTCCTCCACAATATTGCATAAAGGGCCAAGAGTTTGACCATTATTATGATACTTACTTATTCTTTTGAATGTAGACAATCTATTTCTTATAAGCAACCAAGCAAAAAAATTAACTTTATGTAACTCTTTGAAAGGTTTATTGTGGGTATCATCAATTTGAATCCAAGTAGCAGATTTAACCGATAAATTTTCATTAGGTGACGGTCCCCAGATAAACTCATCCTCCATATCTCTTAAAGGGATAGGGATGGCAAAAAATTTATTTGCCACATCATTAAGCAGCAATTGAAGAATTAACTCCTTATTCCATAATTTATCTACCATCACATCACTAACTTTCAGATTTAAATGTAAAGAGTTTATTAATTGATCATGAATGAGAGTGGACAGTAGAAAAGGAAAAACCCAGTCATGGGACGAAAACAATATATTTTGACCATTTCCAACAATCCATCTCATTCCTTTTTAAAGGATAGGTTTACAAACCATAACTCCTTTCCAAGCCATAGACTGATTTTGTTTACACTTCACACTACAAAAGGTATCATTTCTTATATATTTTGCCTTCACAATTTTAACCCACCAATTGCGATTATCTGAAATAATTTTCCAAGCAAGCTTTGCAAGGAAGGCAAGATTAAAATCTTCATCTTTTGTAACCCAGTCCCCATAAAGACTTGGACAAACATACATTTTTCCAAGCCATAGGCGAGAAATTAGGTTTTTATTCCAAAGAAATTTCCTACACTCTCTATTGATGGCTTTAGTAACTATCGGGAGGCATTTAAAGCAAGCCATAGTATGATTGGGCATACCAGCTGTTTGAACCCGATTTTACATTATCGGTCCGAGCAATCGAGGCTGGAATGAGCAAATATTAGACCTTTGGATGATAAAGTGATTGAAATGATTTTTAGTTATTATTGAGAAGTAATATTGTGATTTTAATCATAATATTATCTCTTAATATTAACTAGGATATTTAAACCTAATTTTTGATATATCCAGTTGGTTGTTTTGAAAAAAGATGATCTGATCCGTCTTCAAAGGATCGCGCGAAGACATTCGAATAAGCTCATCATATCAGGTCCCAGGTGCATGCAATCTCCTACGTGGCTAATTATTATCAAAACTTAAGTCCTATTTCTGATATCGAAGTGGGTGGTACAATTCAAATTGATTTGGAATTCATGGATGAGATTGGTGCACGTGGCTTTCTCTGTAGAGTTTAAGTTGGTAAAGGAGTCATCATGCATGCACGTTGTCTTCCGCAGAAGGTTATTATGCATGCGTGGATAAAGGTTATGATGATGGAATAAAAGTATCACTGAATATCCTTGGCATCAGGTTGCAAGATGACAGCAAGTTTTGATACGACGTGGGGTTAGCAACAAATAAAGACTCAGAGTCACAGTGCAATTGGGATTGGTTTTCGCGACTCGGGCGTGCATGTCTTTATAAATATCAAGCAGCAAACAACTAAAAAGCCCCTCCAATTCAACACACAAACTGCCTTGCGCAGACCTTCGCTCTACGCGAAACCTCTCAACACATCTTCAGTTTGGATAAACAGCACTGTGAAGGCAACCGGTGACATCTTCAGTTTGGATAAACATCACTATTGTCGTAGAATCAACCGACCGCGGAGCACCTTCAGTTTGGATAAACAACACTGCTTCTCGACCGACTGGTTATCTATCCAAGTCTTGGTCAACAAGGATTTTCGAGTCCTTGTTGGTACAGGTAATCTCATCAGCCTTCTCGACGAAAAGTGAGGTGTTACAAGTTACTATATTCGGCACATTGAAAGCCGAATCTGATATTGAACTTCGCAAAACTAGCAACCTTGTCTTCAGGCTCTAGAACCCAAAGGCTGAGGCGTGTTCTTTCCTCGATCGCAGTCGCGAGATCAAGAAGTCAGCAGCGCGCCCAATGCACATCAACACATTTTACTTCCAGGCCGAGCTCGGCCGACGAGTTTGCACGCCGCCACATAACCGAAGAACGTAGTTTACTCATTAGTTACTTGGCCTGCGCGCCACGTAGGCTTGATAGTTTTTATGGTCAACACCAGCAAGGCTTGATTTAATTAGGGTAAGTCTGCCAGCTCTAGATAAAGTATTAGTTTTCCAGCCAGCAAGCTTATTCTAGATTCTCATGATGAGTTATTTAGCATTAGCAGGGTCTTTCCAAAATATAATATTATGAATGCCTAGATTTTTACCAATAGTTGTCTTATGTTAAATATGCAATATGTTCGCAATGTCATTTCTTGATTACATTATAAGTATTTTGAGAAAAGTATTAAGGATGATTTACGTAAATTGATTTTCCGAACTGAGACTTCAGCACAAACATTAAGGGTTTTCTTGATACCTCATGCACTCTTGTAGATGCTGTACCAAAAATTAAACAGTCATCTGCAAACATCAAGTTAGACACTATGACCAAAAGGAGAAGAGAGAACACCAATATGGTTAACTCCTTTCAGCAGGAAAGTTAAACTGTCTGATTAGTGGCTCCATGGAAAGGATAAGAATATAGGGGGACAAGGGGTCACCTTGTCTAATACCCTTAGTGGGGTTAAAACAAAAAGAAAAAAAAGATAAAAAAACCTGATGAGTCCCATTTAAAAGAATCGAGAAATAAGAACTAATACATTCCATCGCTCTCCCGATCCAAGTAGCATGAAAGCCAAATTGAAGTGCATTTGACAAATTGCCAGTCCAAGAGATCATAGGCTTTTTCCAAGTCAAGTTTAACAGCGATTTGACCCACCTTGCCTTCTTTCAATTTAAACTAGTAAAAAGTTCATCAGCAATCAAGATGTTATCATGAATAGATTTTCCAGGGGCAAAAACTCCTTGGTTATTTGAGATTCATCCCTTCAGTAGAGGCTTGAGTCTAGTTACCATAATCTTTGTTATTATAAGATAACTAACATTACACCAAGGTTCTAAAAGACGCTAGGCGCTAGTCGGGCGGTGAGCTGGGGCCTAGCGCCTAGGCAGCTAGGCGGGGACTAGGCAGGCGCCTAGGCGGACTAGGCGGATTTAAGTAAATCTGTTATATTTCGTGTAAATAAGTGTCTATTTATACTTAAAATATATATAATTTCATTATAAACTACAAAATAGAATGACATATATATTAGGAGGTATTGGAACATAATGAAAACATGGAGAACATGCATAT
Organism: Cotoneaster glaucophyllus; assembly: GCA_036320875.1. Taxonomy (NCBI): domain Eukaryota; kingdom Viridiplantae; phylum Streptophyta; class Magnoliopsida; order Rosales; family Rosaceae; genus Cotoneaster; species Cotoneaster glaucophyllus. The sequence goes on along the minus strand of CM070066.1, from coordinate 28,637,638 downwards.
AATGTGTATTCATTTAAGTATTCAACAAGTCTCTTACAATTTATTGGAAAAAAATAAAATGCAAAATGAAAGTTATCTATTTTCTGTCTAAGTGAGTTGCAACCTAGGCGGGTCTGGGCGGGTTAGGCGGGTGCCTAGGCGGTCTAGGCGGGCGCCTCAGCAGGTCTAGGCGCCCTTTCTTAATTTTCAAACGCCTAGGCATTAATCAGGGCGGTGACCAACCGCCTAGCGCCTAGGCGGGGCCTAGGCGGCGCTAGGCGGGGATTTTTAGAACAGTGCATTACACAGACTAATAGATCTAAAATGATCCACCGTTTCAGGGTGATCAACCTTGGGTATTAGAACAATATTAGTCTGATTATTAATTAACAATTCAGGCTGATCCATGTTCAAAAAAGTCTTTGATCATATTAACAACATAATCTTTAACATGACTCCAGCATTCATGATATAATATAGCGTGGAGACCATCAGGACCAGGAGCTTTTAAGCTCCCAATAGCTTTCACAGCCTCAAAAATTTCAGCCTCAGTCAGGCCTTACGAGGATTTATAACACTTATGAAGTCATCCACCTTATCTCTACGACTTTGAATGGTGCTGGTGAACCTTTGTTTAGACTTTTGAATAAATAAATGCTCCATTTCCCACCAGTTACCATGATTATCTTTAATTTTTATGATTTCATTTCTTTTTTTCCTTATAATGGCTTCGTATTCAAGTACCTGGTATTTCTATTCCCGAAGCTGTAGCCAGTTAACCTTGGCTCTTTGAGCCCAAAGAATTTCCTCATCTCTCTACAAAGCAAACGAGGGAATCATTTAATTTCCTTTCCTTCTCCAACCAATCATTCCTATTAGGATTTTTCATGCAGTTCTCCTGAGCAATTGCCAATGATATTTTTTTACAGTTCACTTTGGAGCTCTTTTATCTTCTTTGTCACATTACCAAAGATATTTTTGCTCCATGCTTTTGCTTTGAATTTATAAGAATTAGCACAAGCTCTGAACATATCACTTGGATGACCCTGAAAATTGGTCAACCAACTTTCTTTAACCAAATTGGAAAAATCAGGATGATTAAGCCAAATAGCTTCAAATTTGAAATTCGTTTGGAAGTTAGCAGTCTTGTCCAAAAAAGTTAGTTTAACAGGGATATGGTCAGAGTCAAAATAAAGTTATGAACCCTATACTTAGGGCATTGATACAACCACTGAGAGTTGCTTTTCAAATATAACAGTACTGTCCTTATGATCAGTAGTCCAGGTAAACGAAACTCCAGAAGCATTATGAGTTTGAGAGGCCTCCCTGATTCTGGAAGTCCACAAATTGTAACATGTAGTTTGTGACTACTCTTTGACCCCCTCCTTTTTCATTCAAACTAGTAATGGCTACTGCATCTGCATGTGCATTTAGAGTAGCATAAATACCTCTTCGGCCAACAAATGTAGCATGTTGTTTGAATAGCTCACGTTTTTCACTTGCATCATCACATATAATATCAAAAGCCTCAAGTACTCCCCCTCGTTACTTCCGCATCTTCATTAGGGGCCTTTCTAGTTGTACCTCCTAGTGCCATTTGCCTTAGATATTCTCCATCATAGAAACGCAGAATCAAAGCAAATGCTAGACAATGTAATGGAATGTTCATATTTTCCCATCTACTAACCACAATTTCCTCAACGTTAGAAAAATATTCTTCATGCACTGTCTCTCTTGTCATTATATCTTTTATTTCACCAAGCATGCTATCCATTTTTTCATCAATTTCACCCATTCTTTGTCCATCACCATCACATAATTTTACCAACAAATATATGGGCTTTGTAATCTTTATGACAGAAATTACCTCATCCCAAAACTATTACTTTGCACGAGCTCAAGAACTTTGGCCGCTTGGTGCGTGTGTTTACATCTTGATTTTTAACCAATCTTTCCATGCTTTGTGAACAATTGTAGTTGCTAATGGCCTCTATACACATACTAAGTCTCTTCAACAAAATATAATGAGATGCAAACCTAGTTTTCGCAACTTTCAATAACTCCAACTTAGAATGACTCCTGAACATGGTCAAAGCATGAGTATGGTTTAAATAGAACTTGACAATTGACTTTCCTTTTTTGTAAGTGCTCCTAAGCCAATCAAAATTTTGTGCTAGATCTTTAAAAATGAGATTCAAAGTATGAACAACACATACAGACCAAAATATATGTTTGTGTACCTTTTGAATTTCTTGTCCGAAAGCAACACAATTCTTTGCATTATTGGTTACAACTTGAATGACATTGATTCCCCCCACTTGTTCAATTGCTTTAAGCAAATAATCAACAATCTCTTTACCACTTTTTGTTACTCTTGAAAAATCATCCGCATACAAGAACATACATCCTTGACTGTTTATTGCAACAATATTAAAGAGTGGATTGTGCTTCATGTTTGACCATCCATCTGACAATATGGATACCCCGTGTGTGAGCCATGTCTCTCTAACAGGTTTCAACTCATTTTCAATACCATTTTTGCATGCATCGAGTAGAGTGGTTCTACCCAAGGTTCTAAAAGACGCTAGGCGCTAGTCGGGCGGCGAGTTGGGGGCTAGTGCCTAGGCGGGCGCCTAGGCGGACTAGGCGGATTTAAGTAAATCTATTATATTTCGTGTAAATAAATGTTCATTTATACTTAATATATATATATATATATATATATATATACATATATATAATTTCATTATAACTACAAAATAGAATGACATGTATATTAGGAGGTATTGGAACATAACGTATATTAGAATGACATGTGTATTCATTTAAGTATTCAACAAGTCTCTTACAATTTATTGGAAAAAATAGAATGCAAAATGAAAGTTATATATTTTCTATCTAAATGAGTCGCAGCCTAGGCGGGTCTAGGCGCCTTTTCTTAATTTTTAAACGCCTAGGCATTAATCAGGACGGTGGCCAACCGCCTAGCGCCTAGGTGGGGCCTAGGTGGCGCTAGACAGGGATTTTTAGAACAGTGGTTCTACCTCTTTCATACCTAGGAGCCTTGTACCCTTTAGGTCCATTGTTTACGGCAGTGACCATCTCATGGAATTGTGGATTCCCCAATATATTGAACGGTATGCCATTAGTGGAAAACGCTCTAATAACCCTCACGTCAACTGCTTCTCTAGCTATAATTAGCATCGCTTGTTGAATGGGGTTTGTTGTTTCACATTTGCCACCACCTTTGATCTTTTCCTCCTATCGTGCTTTGTTTCTCAAATTTTGAAGTAACTCAAATTTTTTCTGAACTACACCACAACGAGCAATATTTGCATTTTTTCCGACTGACAGACCTAAAGTAAAAAAAAGAAAATCAAAGTTAAAAAATAAACAGAAATAATAATAATTAATGAATAAAAAATAATTTTTGTAATACAATTAATACAATTAATACGTATGCCTTCTTGAAGTAATTGGACCTCCATTGTTTTGTCTTACCTGATGTCTCAAATATGACTTCACTTACTAATATAGAGGTTTCACCCTTGTTTTAGCATTTTCGGGCAGAGAAGTTTGTTGCGGAGTCCGCCTGGATGATTGAATTCGATATTTTCCCTGATTATTCAATTTCTGTGCAATCATCTTCTTCATTCTCGTTGGATGAGAATGAGTTGATATCATGTTAGGGTTATTTCTGGTTCCTCTATTCTTCTCTTGCCGATTTTTTTTTTTTTTTTTTTTTTTTTTTTTTTTTTTTTTTTTTTTTGGAGGATTTGGTGTGGATTTTTTTTGCAATTTAATGGTTTCTAAACACAATTGTGCATAAATTTATACTCATATTTTTTTATTATGTTAAATGTATTTTGTAAGACATATACCTTAACCATTCGATGCATGCACCATATTTATTTTTGATGCATTTATGCAGTCATGTTCTTTGTTTTTATTTCTATGCATGTACAAACCATGTTCCTTTTTAGGAGAAATTAGGTTCACATTCTTCTTTTTGCTACTCCATTGATTAAAATCTTATTCATTTTCAATTTTTGATCAAGGTCCTTGGGTATTAATAACATCATTAATTATTTGAATAATAAAATTTTTTTATTTTTAAATATATTCCTTTAGTGTTAAAAATTTACAATTAGTATATTTATATTTATGGCTAAATTTTTATCAGATATTTTTATTTTTAGTTTGTACCTATTTTTAATTTGCAAATATTTTTTTTTAATTTGTACCAATTTTCTTTTCATTTTTAATTTGTACCCATATATTAGTTTCTTTTTGTGCCCATATTTTTTAAAGTTTTATTTGTGTTTGTACCCATGTGTATACCGTCACATGACATTGTATATTTAATCAATGATATAAAAATTACATATGGTATATTTCTGTTTTATGCCTAAACTTTGTATCATATATTTATATTTTTAGTTTGTACCCACTTTTAATTCGCAACATTTTTTTTTTTAAATTGTCGTATTTTCTTTTTAGTTTTATTTTGTACCCATGTATTAATTTCTTTTAGCGCCTATATTTTTTTAAAAATTCATTTGTACTCATAATTTTTTAATCTTTTATCTGTACCCTAATTTATTTATAATGTACCCATTCTTCTTTATTAAATTACCACTTTGTTATATGTGAAAGGTACCAATTTGTTTTGTAAAATTTACCAATTTTCTTTTAACACTATGGATACATTCTTGTGCCATTCATTATTTCTTATTTTTACATATACTTTATCCATTTATTCAATCAAAATGTTTGAATTTTTTTTATTGTAACCGTTTCTATTAGTATTATAATGAGGGATTTTAAATCTCATAAAATATCAAACAATTAATGTCAAAACTATAAAAATATAAATATTAATAGTAATATAATGAGGTGTACAAAGTCAAGGGACTTTGATCAAACTTTGAATATTATTAAGGTTTTAATCAAAGAATGTTAAGGATTAGGGACATCATCCAAAGTATCCCTTGTTTTTATTGCGATCCATGTACCCAACCATGTTCTTTGTTTTTATTTTCAGGCATGTACCAACCATGTTTGTTTTTATTGAGATTCATGTATCCAACCATGTTACCAATCATCAATGCTACAAAATAAAAATAATTGCTCATACACTACTACAAAACTATCCATTACTAGCACAAATAAAAACGACAAGAAAAGGTTATTACTGTCGGATATTAGGTAAAATCCGACAGGAAATGGTTGCAGTGGCGGAAAAGTGAAGCGACATGTTTGAGTGCGTCAAAAAAAGTCTTAATCCGCCAAGAGAAAGGCTTAATCCCCGAGGATGTCTCGTGTCGGATACATACGACATTAATATTCTGACAGGCCTGACACCTTTTTTAATTGACAGGGCACCATTTTGAAATCGTGCTCAATGCTAATGTTTTTTAAAAAAAAAATTGAAAAGAATATGCACATGAATTACGAAACAGAAACCATTCTAACCATGAAACAAACTTAAATTTAAATTGACAAATACATTCTTCATCCATTAAAAAAATATTTTAAACTTACTTGAATACATTGAATTTAGTTGAATGTTTACACCAGGCCAAACAAAATCAGAAACAAAAAGTAAAAGAAACAACAAACATTTGTTGACAACTTCATCTTCCTCAAAAGACTCCTAGACTTGCTGCTAACAAACAACTTCAACTTTCTCCACTTCCTGTAAAAAATACATGAATCCAGTTGGTGCAACGTACAGCTCAATATTCATCACATTTATTCAGGGCAGTATGCATACAAAAAAAATACATGAGTATAATGGAGACTTTCAGATCTATGGATGCAGAGACCATGCTCATTCTGGGTTGAGCATTTATACCTGTATTTTTGAGATCTGTGGACATCGTGGTTACCGCTGCTGATTTTTCTTGCAGATCTAAAGTTTGACGTTGCTACCGTTCCTTGTGTTCACCATCATCTCCGGTCGTCGTCTACAACATAACACAAGCTCACGGACTAGGCTCGGATTTTAGCATTGCATTTGTGCTAGAATTACAAAATTAATGAGGAAATGAGATCGAGGCATCTTACCTTTGTGCGTCGGCAAACTAAGACTGCTGGAATATGTGAATTGGGCTCGGGTCCGTGAAGAAATGAAGGCAGATCTGACACACTCCGAGATCGAGGCATGCTGGTCGTCACGTGAAGGTGACGTAGCCATGTGCACAGTGCGGAAGCATTAAAATAAGAAAAGATACGAATAACTAAAAACCGAATTCAAGAAGTGTTAATACACAATCAGAGCATAATTGTCTAGGTGCAGTCGAACATAAGGAGTACTTAAATAAAAACATCCCAAAAGCCCTACATGGGTGAAGTTCTGTCAGAATCACTGCTGCTGCCTCGGATACCACCAACAACGCTACCTAGAACCTGGAGGGGCGCAAAACAAAAGCGTGAGTGGGCAAAAACAAAGTCTTTCGAAAAACCATTTCAAAACATCATTTATATCCCCTCACCGTAAAACCTGTATACTTTCCCAGAAAATAGTATATACATATACATATCTCAACTGAAATCATCAACGTCATACGTATGCCAATAAATCAAGAATATGCCATGCCATGCTACTAACTCATCAGGTAAGTAATGCATCTGCAATAATAACTGTAACAGTTCGTCAGCTGAACTATAGCTCATAAATCATGCCTGCACACGAGTCGAACCCACTTATAGTGGTCTATACGACAAGACTGGTGTAATATAATACGCTCTAGTGCTACAATCACGTGAAGACTGTGCGAATGAATCGCGGGTCACCTACGAGTCGAACCCACTGAAAGTGGTCTATACGACAGGACTGTGCACCTAACTTGGATCTAAGATGAGCGTGTGGTGCGGGAGGTGAACATCACGTGAAAGACTAGCCCTAACTCTGGGCGGGAGCACTAACACCAGGGTGCAGGTTAATGAGCTCTCAATGCATCTCATCGTACTCTTCATAACTCAACTTTTATTTAACCACACATAATCTTACCTGATACTTACCTGAGCGTCCACAACACCAACAATCATACGCATACAAATTCATGATGTATAACCATTTCAAGATGCATAATCCGATGCATATAGGTATGGCATGGCATTTCATTTATAAAAGCATTTAAAATGCACTTTATGGGAAAAACACATAGTATATAGGTATATACGGAAAACAAAAGCCCACTCACTGGTAAGTAGATGGATCGTAGCCCCCGTGCCTAGCCTGGCTACGCTCGTCCTTCGGGTAGGTCTCACCTCTTTCAAGCTTCAAATCTCACGAAAACACGTCGGAGTAAGCTCGACACTCCGGCGACCTCTGCAACTCGTCGTATCTGAGCTTCTCGTGGACCAAATCTTACCAATGATGGACTCCGAGCATCGTGAGGACCTCCTTAAGCTCGCTAAGGTCCTAAAATTCACAAAAACTTACGGTATTAAAAGTTTATGAATAGTGACCAACTCGGAAATTAGAAAAACTAGGGTTCCTTACGTTCAAAACCTTCGATTCTTCTTCTCCGAGCTTCGTAAGGGTGCCCCAAAGCTTCCTACAAGCTTGTAGTTCCCTGAAACGTCCATAACCACGTCCACATAAATAGTGACATAAAAATGGAGTTCGGATTTCATGGGTGTTCGAAGGGTTTCTTACCTATAAAGGGTACCGTTCAACTCGCGTGAACCTCAGGAACACAATGCTGCCCTTTAAACCTTCGCTCTGCAATGTTTTAGGTTGATGTGTGTGTTGTCCGTACACTTTCAAGGGGAGAGAGTGGGTCCGAGAGAAGGAAAGAGAGAAGAGGGTCAACGGGAGAGAGAGAGTTCAAAGATGTGTGAGTTTGTGATCCTAAGCCAACCAACAATACACACCATCACCATCCTTAATCTAATTGGTTCAAAACTAACTAAGCTAACCAACTAAACCCTAATTTTCTCACACTTACACAATTAGGGTTCCCACTAACTTGGAAACAATATCATAGGTCCAAAACCTAAGCTTTTGGGCCTTGAAACTTAGTCCAAAATAAAATACAACCCAATGCTCAAGGGTAAACTTGTAATTCATATTTTCGAGGATAACAATTATGTACGAATTCGGGACGGGCTGTCACAAGATCTGTGTTCAGATTTGCAGGTTTCAGAATATGGAGCTGCAATACGAAACCAGAGAGAACTGATGGATGATTTCAGCTTGGACGGTTAAGCTTTGGTTTTGATTGTAGGCGAGTAAGGTTTTTCTGAGAGCAAGAGGAATGGAAGAAATTGCAGGAGAAAGTGCAGAGAGATGGGGTAAACGACACATGAGGAATGGCAGCAATGAGAAAAGGGAAGCTGATAACTCAGCTTATATACTAACTTGTTGGGGTTTCTCTCACAAGGGGGCACTTTAGGCGTAAAAATAATAAAATAGTCAATTTATGTCGGTTATAACATCCAGAATACTAAAATAATAACAGCCAGAAACTAAAATAATAAAATAGTCAATTTTTGTCGGTTATAACCACCACCATTAACTTAAAAAGCGCCAGAATATGTTAAAAATATTTAAAAAAAAATTCAAAAATACTGGCGGTTATAATAATTTTATGGCGGTTGCATCCGACACTAAATAACCTTCAGGAATTTATGTCGGATATAACCTACAGGATTTATCTTTTATCCGACATAATGGCTTATTAAACCCCCACCATCATTCGACACCTAAAGCTAATATTGTAGTAGCGATAATAAGTAATACTATAAAATATAATTATAAAAGTATTATTATCAATATTTTTATACACAAACTAATTTACATTCTTTAACAAATTTAAAAGGAATCGAACTGAAAACTGTACTGTCTATGTTTACTCTCTGGCGAATTATACCACAGGTTCTAATTCGCCACCATCATCCGACACCTAAAGCTAATATTGTAGTAGTGATAATAAGTAATACTATAAAATATAATTATAAAAATATTGATATTTTATCAATATATTTATACACAAACTAATTTACATTCTTTAATGAATTTAAAAGGAATCGAATTGAAAATCGTACTGTCTATGTCTACTCTCTAGCGAATTATACCTTAGGTTCTAGTGAATATACCCAAATCGTACTCTGTATCTGGCAACTATGATTTAGATCATGGATTATTTATTTATTTATAGCATTCAAACTTTCTGAAATTTCGGTCTATATTTGGTGGTATTGTGATTCATGGTCGTATTTCGATTTTTGAATTTTTCTTCTTTCTCTCTTTAATACTTTTCATGTGTATTCACTTGGGAAAAATACTTAAGTTTTAATGATTTTAATGTTGCAGGATATATTTTCTTCTAGAGTCATAAAATCTGCAACAATTTTCCAAGTATACAAGGAGATTGCTGGCCTTTCATGGCTTGACCTTGCTTACAAGGACAACATTGCAATATACCATACAAAGGTTTTTTTTCTTCCCCTTTTGCCCTTTTTTATATACTGTTACCATTATTTTTTTGTTCTCTTGACAAATGCACAGAAAATGCAATATTTAATGAAAAGACGTATGAGTATGATACATGTATAACCAGGGCCAGCCCTGAGAATTTGGGGGCCCTAGGTGAGCTTTCAAAGTAGGGCCCTAAAGTTCTTGGATCTTCGACTTTTTGTATATTGGTATGTAATAAAAAGAATTCGCTAATTACATAAAAAGTCTATTTCTTCATCGAATATTATTGAAAACTAATATCAAAATGAAGCAGATATACTAATATTACTTAAATATTACATGTCACATGTCTTTAGATGCAAATGCACTAAGTGTTTGCAGTCAAGAGTCTAAGATTGAGAGTGAAGAGCAATAAAACTTGATGACCAAGAGAGTAAAAAACAATAAAACTTGACTGACGAATATAATAATTCAACAACGCCAAGTGGTTGTCTTGTGTTCTTTCTAAAATCAACATCAAACTAGCGAATCAAATTTTAGAATAACCTAGTTTAACAATAAATTATTGAAAAAGAAAATTTAAATTCAAAGTTTTGGTTACCTCAAATTACAATCTTCAGGACCAAGTGATAATTGCTTAAACATTCAATAGAAATGGAAAGAATTGGGAAGTTGAAAGAAAAAGGATTACAAAGTTATGATTATTCTGGTTTTTGTCATTTTTAGGTTATTTTCAAAAGCAAAAGAAAAGAAAAAAATGCATTTGGATAGATTGGGGCTATTAATTTCACTAGCCTCTTGTCACACGCGTAGGTGTGTGACAATTGGCCTTTGTATGTTTTTTATTTAAGAAACTCAAGTTTTTTCTATTAATACAATTTTATTTAAAATATTTTTGAAAATAGATAAGAAGTTAAACATAAACCACCCACTAACATGAAGTTTTTTTTTTTTTTTTTTTTCTAAAGTTGAAAATCTTAAATTCATTCAAAATTAATATTTGTTGAATTATTTTAACTCCTTTTAATTCTTGTAATTTTAAAATTTTTAAGAGGCAATTTATGATATTTTAAATGTTTCACTATTTTCGGGTGCTCCCTTTATATATATAGATATGGAGTAAATAAATCTCACCCTTTCTATGATTTTTTATGTTTGTTTTTGGAGGTTACTTTCAAAACCAAAAGGAAAAAAAAATGGATTTGGCCGATTGGGACCATTAATTTCATAGATTTGAAAGAAAAAAAAAAGAGCAAAACCTAATGCCTACAAGATGCTTCGAAATGCCCACCCCAAAGAAAACGTAGTGGAACCGTTTCCACTGCACCAACAAAATAATTGTGATGTATTTTAAGTTTTTTGTATTTTTATGTTATATACAGGATGTATAAAAAAATTTGGGGCCCCCAACGCCTACCCCGGCTACCCTCAGGGCCGGCCCTGTGTATAACAAAGGTGGGCATAATGGATTGTATAGTACATTGCATAGCTTTAACATGTGTTTACATTTTCATGATGTAGTTTAGATTTTTGTTCCATAGTAATTTCATATTTCATATTAAAGAATGTGGAGTTAATTAAAATAGGAGAAAATCATTTAGAGCTTTAGCGGTTCTAATGATGGTGTTCTGGATGTTTGAGGAAATTTGATTCAAATTTATGAATTTGGCTAAGAAACTAAGATCCCCTAATCTTTTCTTTCGGTTTTAAGAGCTGAAATTGACATGCCTGTGCTTCTCTTTGTGAGACATAAGAGATTGAGAAATTTTTTGTTTATTGTTCTGGGGTGGGAGGGTACTGTCAGATACAACGGATTGAGGAATTTTAATCAATTTGATAAATTAAAAATTGAGAGTTGGCAATCTACACCAAGACTTTTCACCTTTAATTTTGTTTGGTTATGAATTATTAGCGTAGTCAGGCATTACAATAAGCTCATTCCAATTACTGAACTATAGAATATAGATACAGAGCTGGGTGGTTGATATGATGAATTGAAGAGCGGGACGATTTCTTATCCTATAAGAGCACTTCCACCGGAGACAGTGTTGCCTGGCACCCAGTCCAAATACCAGCCTAGGACCCAGTTTTACCCCTCCAACCTGCCCACTTGCCTGGCACCCAGCCTAAGGCAGGCAAGAGCCCAGTCCAAATTTGACAGACCCATGAACCGGGCAATTGTTTGGCGCGTGCGTTACACGCGAGAGTAGCCGACAGGCTACTGGCACGCGGGGCCCGCTGTCGGGCCGACTTTTCACACACCCGTGAGTGGGCGACGTGCCTTGATTCGTGCCGTTGGATTTCCAACGGTAAAAAAAATTTGAAATTTTATTTTAACCTGTACCGTTGGATCACAGATCAACGGTCCACAGTTTTTCACCCAAAAATTTAAAAAAAAAAAAAAAGGGGCCCAACGGTCAGAATTATGACTGTTGGCCACGTGGCAGATTATGGGCTGTTGGATTTGAATATTTTTCAAATCCAACGGTCCAGATTAATTAATAACATTAAAATTATTTAAAAAATAATTAAAAATACAACAAAAAAAATAAAAAATACATAATTTTTTTTTATAAATACCTAAACCCTCATCTTCCACCTTACACCACATTTCATTATTTTCTACACTTTCTACACTTTCTATACTTTCTACATTTCAATATTTTGTACACTTTGAGAGAAAAATATGAGTTCGTGGAAGCCCATTGAAGATGTTACGTCGTGTGAAAGTTGGGTTCACGCTACTCATGACCCGATTACGGGTAATGAGATGGATAAGTGACACGTGGCATGTCGGGATTGGTTGAAAATCTTAGCGGAAATCTATTCACAAAATAGTACGTTCGGATAATGACACGTGGCGTGACGAGATTGGTTAAAAATCATATCCGAAATTAAAACTTTTTTTTTTTATTATTTTATAAAAAAATTTAATAATATTTGAAATGGGCTGGGTGCCAGCACATTTTGTAGGGGTGGAGATCGTTTGGGCCAGCGCATTTTTTTTAGGGGTGGAGATGCTTTGGCCTATTACTATTCATTGGGGTCTATTACTGTTCACTTGAGTGGATCGTTGGGTGCTGGCACAAAGTCCTTAGGGGTGGAATTGCTATAATAAAAAAAATAGTTTTAATTTCGGATAGGATTTTTGACCAATCTCGTCACGCCACGTGTCATTATCCGAACGTACTATTTTGTGAATAAATTTCCGCTAAGATTTTCAACCAATCCCGACATGCCACGTGTCATTTCCTGTTTACAATAATTTAGCCAAGATTTTCAACCAATCTTGTCACGCCACATGTCATTATGCGAACGTACTATTTTGTGTATAGATTTCTGATAAGATTTTCAACCAATCACGTAGTGACACGTGGCATTGTCCAAAACCTCATCCTTTTTTTTCCATATAAACCCTACATCCCTACATCCATCCTCACATCAAACTTAATCCTTTTTTTTTAGCTCAGAATCCTTCTTCATCCTTTTCAAATCTTGAGTTCTTACAATGTCTTCTTCAAGGAGAATGTATAAAGAATTGCAGGAGCAACAGAAAAGGTTGTTGGCATAATAGGAAGAATTTGTCAATCTCAAGGAAGGTGGAGGTGGAGATGAGGCTTTCGCAATGGAGGAGGATGAGGATGATCACCATAGAAGGAAAAAGGCCACACATTCCCGCCGTGTCATGGGAGCTGTGGGTTAGATAACCAAACCCAGACGTGCCGCAAACTTCGATAGAAAAAGGGAAAGATGAGGTAAAGCTCTCTTGGAAGATTATTTTATTCTCAACAGCGTTTTCCCTGATCATGTTTTTAGACGTCGTTTTAGAATGCAATGATGTTTGTTCGACAATATCATGAGTGCTGTTTGCAACCATGATCCATACTTTGTGCAAAAAGAGGATGCTTTTCATGTTCTAGGTCTTCTTCCCGAGCAAAAAATTACGGCTATCTTGCGAATGCTTGCATATGGAGCATATGCAGATCAAGTGGATGAGATTGCGAGGATGGGAAAAACAACTGTTCTGGAGTCCTTGATGTGGTTTTGCTCTGCAATTAAAGCCATCTACACCAATGAGTACCTCCGGACACCCACGCCAAGGGACATGCGAAGGCTTCTGAGGAAGGGTGAGATGCAAGGCTTCCCTAGCATGATTGGAAGCATCGACTGCATGCATTGGACTTGGAAAAACTGTCCAAGTGCGTGGCAAAGAGCTTATGGCGACAGAAAAGGAGCCAAAAACATCATTTTGGAAGCGGTGGCTTCTTTTGATACATGGATTTGGCATGCTTTTTTTGGTGTTCCAGGAACTCAGAATGACATAAATGTCCTTGCCCAATCTCCAGTGTTCAAAAAACTACTGCAGGGAAAATCGCCGAGATGCTCATATTGGGTTAATGGTACTAAATACAAGGGATCATACTACCTTGCAGATGGCATTTACCCAAGGTGGTCAACATTTGGCAAAACAGTGCCACATCCACATAGTGAAAAAAAAAACACTTATGCAAAATGTCAAAAAGGGTGTAGGAAGGATGTTGAGCGTGGTTTTGGTATCCTGCAAGCTCGTTGGGCGATTGTCAGGGCTGCAGCTAGATTGTTTGATGTCGAGGCTCTTCAATCCGTCATGATGACATGTATTATTCTCCACAACATGATTGTTGAAGATGAGTATGATTATGATGCCGTCGATGAATACGAGCCGGATCCGATCAACAACTCACGAACACGTATCTATTGTGCTCATGACAATACCGAAGATCCCGTCCAACACGAGCCATTGGAACGGGATGGACGTTACAATGAATTGATCGTTCAGTGGTACACTTCATTGCAAGAGCCATACTGGCACGTAACCCGCCAGAATGACTTGATTGAGCACCAGTGGAGATTGCACGAAGGCGAAGATAATTAAAATGAGGCTTATGGTTGAAGAATAAAGTGTATTTTTTAAGTAATCTTATTTAGTGTGTTTTTTTTAAGTTTATATGGTGGAGGTTATGTAATTTTATTTGGTGTTTTTTTTTTGTTTTAAGTTTATTTGGTGAGTTTATGTAATCTTATTTGATGTGTTTAAAAAAGTACAAAAAATAAATTTGAAATTGCATAAAGTTCTAAAAATAAATAAGAAATTACATAAAAATGACATAAAAAATTAAATAAAGTTCTAAAAATAAATAAGAAATTACATAAAAATTACATAAGAAATTAAATATAGTTCTAAAAATAAATAAGAAATTACACAAAAATTACTTAAGAAATTAAATATAGTTCTAAAAATAAATAAGAAATTACATAAAAATTACATAACAAATTAAATAAAGTACTACAAATAAGTACGAAATTATACAAAGTCTGTGGAGTTAGGATATGTGGTGGTAGGATCTTCGTTGCTAGGATTTCTGTAGCTAGAACCCCCTCGACTTGTTTCAGCATCTCTTGCACGCCTCCTTCGCATGACCTCTTTTTTTTTCCGATGTCCAAAAATATTTTGAATTTGGAGACAGTCCTACTAGAGAATTGTTCATAGTGTCACGATCTGCTTGAGCCATCCTTTCTTCTCTAAGCATCTCATTTTCCTGATGAAGTGCTTCTCTAATGAACTTGTTCTCTCGATTAACTATTTCTCTTTGTCTCTTAGCCGCCGCATGACAGGCCTCAGTAGCTGCTAGTATTGCTGCCATAGCAGCAGCTTTTTCCTCATCTCTAGCGTTTTCCCGCGCCATGTTCAGTTCACCTTGCCGAGCAAGTTCCTCCATATATTTAGTGTAGTCATTTTTGGAAGAACTACCTTTTTTTTATGCTTTTTTACCTTGAGGCCGAAGGGACTGACGAGTCGGTTGGGTCTCCGGCACTTGGTCAAGCATCTCTTATGTGTCTTCAAATGTGTCGGCTTCTTGTTCGGCCGTGTCTGGTTCTGGCAAACTGTGTAGACCCATGCTGTGCATGACAACTTTTGGACCGGTTAGCACAATGTTGTATTTGGGGCAATCTTTGACAATTTCCCAACATTCCCATCTGTTGAATGATTTGTTTTGGTTCTTTGCATTGTAGAATGCTTGTGCTTGTAGTGTCTATAAAAATGTGGGATATGATAGTATTAAAAAATACGGGTGTAACACAAATAAATAATTTAAAATATTGTGCGGGTGAAGTGCATATAAATTACATAAGAATTTCATAAATTACATAAAAATTGCACAAGAAATTAAATAAATTAAAAGATTGGTGCGCATGGAATGCATATAAAAAATAAAAATATTGTCACCTGATCCGCTAAACTTGTCCCACTATGCAGATTACCGGAAGCATGAGAGATGACGTTTTTTCCAACAAGTAAAGGATGCGTTGAGTTTTTTTCCAACGACCTTGAAGACCTTGACTAGTTTTGGCGTCTCTTCCATGTACATCACAAAACGCTTTCGTAATTTTAGTCCACATTTCTCGCTTATCTATCTCATTACCCGTAGTCGGGTCATGAGTAGCGTGAACCCAACTTTCACACAACGTAACATCTTCAATGAGCTTCCACGAAGTCATTTTTTTCTCTCAAAGTGTACAAAATATTGAAATGTGGTGTAAGGTGGAAGATGAGGGTTAGGTATTTATAAAATAAAAAATTTTCCTAATTTTTAATAAATTTTAATGTTATTAATTAATCTGGACCCTTGGATTTGAAAAATATTCAAATCCAACAGCCAAGGAGCTGCCACGTGGCCAACGATCAAAATTCTGACCGTTGGGCTTTTTTTTTTTTTTTTGGGGAAAAAAACGTGGACTGTTGATCTGTGATCCGATGGTCCAGGTTAAAAGAGAAATTCAAATTTTTTTTATTGTTGGAAATCCAACGGCATAGAGTGGGCCACGTCGCCTCCCTGGTAAGGTGTGAGTGCGCCTGCGCCGCGGGACCCGCCTCTGAAATCCTATCGGCTACACGTGCCTGGCGCAAAAAAAAAAAATTAAAATGCTGTCTGACGCCACACTGGCGTCAGCATGATGTCAGATGGACCGGCCCATGCTTCTGTCAATTTTGGGCTGGCCTAGAGATCAGCTTGGGTTGGGTGCTAGGCAATTGGGTGGGCTGGAATGGATACACTAGGTCCCAGGCTGATTTTTTGGCTGGGTGCTGGGCTATTCCACCTCCGGTGGAACTGCTCTAAGAATAGGGTCTTCCTTTTAGTTACTGGTCTTTCTTTTAGTTAATGTTTCATGGTGGTTATGTTTGATTTGGGTCTAACATGGGTAAGTTCATTCTCTTAAATTCATATGATAGAGGCTTCCTAGGTTTGTAAGATGGTTTTATCAAGTCTTCATCCATACAGGGGCATATCCTTGCAGGTAATGCATTTAAACTTATAACTTAAAGTCAATTTCTTTTTCTTTGTGTCTGCATTTCACAGGGGCAACAAGATGGGAGTTGAAGCCGAACGCATGTGTGACAGAGATTCAAAGGTTATTCAGCAAGTCATTGATTAAGTCAGATAAAACTGCCTTCATTTCTTTTTGTGTTCATGGTCTAATTTTACTTATGTGATTTAATTCTATGTGATGATTTCTTCTGGGTTTTTTTTCCATTTTATATTTTAAATACGTTTAAGGTTTGAAGGAGTCAACAATGGAATTTTGGATGCCGAAAAGAAGAAGACTGGTATTATTTCTTCTTTCTTTTTGAGTGAGAATCTCTTTCTTTTTTACTGATTTTGCTTCTTTCTTTTTGTTGTCAAATGTTTCAAAATTCGACTTGCATGTTCGTGTACATTGTTGAGGAGTGTATTTTGCCATTACTATGCCATTATTCTATCTTTTCAGTAATTGTTTCTTAATTTCTTTCGTAGTTTTTTTCACAGGACCCTATAAGCATAGCAAAGCTTTTTGAAACAAATTTTTATGATGTGTTGCGAAATGGATGATGCAATAAAAAAAAAACTATGTTGTGGGTATCTTTACATGCTATAATAGGTTTTCTTTTTTGGCAAGTTTGTTTTCTCATTCGCATTTATGGTTCCGTTATCATTTACATTTGCTTCTGCATGATTTCTCATAAATTGGATATCATTGTATTTATTGTATTTTAATTTTTTTAGCCAAGAAACTGATTTCATTCAACAACAGATGCATCAATTACATGCTGTAAGTGTAAGATGGTGAAGGCATCGCCAGTGCCTTCAAATGATCACTTCATTTTATTTATTTTTTGGTTTTTGACAGATTACATTAGATATTATTATTATTTATATGATGAAGTTCTTGATTAAGAGCAATTACACTTGCATTATAATTCAGGACTCGCAACTGTGATGGTATAGTGGCAGATTCTCTAATTTACGTCTGAATTTGAGCAGCTTATTGGATCATATAGGAAAACCTTGCAATGCGGCTGCCTGCTTAATTCAGGTACCACAACTTCAGCTATTATTTGGGTGAGGTGTTTTGTTTGTATGAAAATCTTTGAGTCTAGAATATTTTAAGCGTTGCGTCGACAACTTCAGATGGTTGTGAAACAGTGTATATAGTGTTCATACCATTTACTTTACATGGGTACCTATCTATGCCAAAGATAAGTCAACACCTCTGGAGCCTCATATTCTTTGTTAGAATTTCTGTTACAAAATTAGAGAGGAATCGTGTCCATTTATACTTCTATTTAGTGAGATTGTGGGTTGTTTTTAGATTGCATTCATTTCTTGCAAGACTGCATTAAGAATCATTTTTTCAGTCACACATTATAACAGCGTTTTGTTTTGATTTGTAAACAAACTATATGCTTTGTCTTGGGTTACAGTATAACGTTTGACGATTGAATTTGTGAGACGGTTTAACAATTTTTTCACAAGCTTGTTATTCCTACCGAATGCTAGAGTATTGAGTCTTCTACTTTTGTATTTTCCTTTTCTGTGTTTTTCCTTCATGGAATGGGTTGATTACTTGAAACTATGAATATGATATTGATGGTGCAATACAATCTGCAAATGAATGTTTCTTTCATTGGTTCTTGGGTATTGTACCGTCATTTTAGTTACTCTATGTAGAAACTATTCATTCTTGTTCCGACTAATACATTCAATCCCTGTAGCTAAGCGTGGGCATATTTTCTAGTCCTATCTAAACAAGGCTTTCTAATAAATCTAGAAATCTAAGTAAAATAATAAATAAAAGCTTTCCTATGTAAACTGAAATTCGAACTGCACATAGAATCATACTTTTGACCAACCAAATCAACTCTGATTTGGTCCCAAAATGTCACTTTGTAAAGCTTAAGACATCTCCGACAAATATTCAAAAGGAACTTTCCTCAAACAATGTCTTCTTGACCTACAAAATACCAAAAACGTCATTCTGGAAAGTTGCACGTTGAGCCTTCTTTTCTTCACCACGGTCAAACGGCTTGGTAGAAAAATATGGAATTTCGGCAAAATTATGTTGAAAGACTCACGAATCTATTCCAATTAGAATTACTCCAAAATTCTTTCATTTAACTAGTTTTGGCTCAAAGTAGATTCGCACAATTGGAATATATAACAAAGTATCCAAATTCAGCAAAAATAACCGATAAATTAATATTAAGAATAGGAAAATTCTATAGTATAATATTGACTCATCAAGCCATTCAACAAAGAACATAAACTTTTATTTCTCCAACGAAAACCACTAATCATTAAAATTCTAAAAAGAACCACACTAATTAACAATTCGAAAGCTTCAAGTCATATAAGCAAAATAAACCACAAACGTCCACGAGACAAAATTCAAAATGATAGCAGGAAAAAGAAAGCAACAAAGGAAGAAAACTTTCGTGAGTACAGAGTGGAAAATATTATTGACGAGTGATCATGTTCTTTCTCCTTTGAGCAGCATGCTTTATCCTTCTCAAGTCTTCTTAAGCTTTGAGGTATGAATCTCTAATTGTGCTCCTTTTTCTGACAACCACATCCATTAGCATCCGCTCCCTTGGTGACAGTACACAGCAAGAAAGTCCTATATGCATCACTGAAGGCAAGTATTCCTTTAATTTCTTTGCTTTCACCTGGCCACGATTGTTACATCAGAATGGAGCTTTTTCTCGTACTATGTCATGGTTAACATCACTATTGTGGAGCCAAAAATAATCACAAGGCGACACGTTGATTTTTTGATAAAAAGGGGGGAAAATACCCTTGAGGAATATCGGGATTCCTATACTCGAGCAGCGGGCAATCATCCCTCAACCAAGTCAAAAGTGCCCAAAATAGGTAACAATTCAAAACCTATTTTATCCATCCTCATCAAATCCCCTCCACAAGGTAACTCCCAAATCATTCCGCTTTTATTATATTAATTAGCTAATCAATTAGGAAATTATTCTATTAATCAGCTAATTAATTGATTTATTATTCAATTGTCCCTAATTAACTACAAATCATGAACCTCACCCAAAATACCAACCAAGTGGCCGGTCCTCCTCATCCTAAATGAGCCGGCCACCCCCTATAAATACTACCTCATTCTCTCCAAAACTCAATTCGAACTCTCTTGCAAAATTCTCTAAATTCTCCAAACACTTTTCTCTCAAAATTCTAACTTTGGCATCGGAGGTTCTTTCGCCAAAGCCCCTCCCCACATTCATCATGGGCACGTGAGGCTCTTGGCCTTGACCTAAGGTGTTAATTGTTTTGTAGGTGCAATTTTGTCCAAGAAGGAGAAGGCGGAAATTTGTATCCACAAATTGGTACTTTCATTGAGAGTTGAGTCCCACACTCGTAGAAGACTCTCGCATAAAAATGTTTTTTTTCTAGTCCACTTGTATTTTTTTTTCATACGTTCTTATTATTAGAATTTTTTATTTGCAAAGATTCTTTGATAAAACGTAAAAGAGAAGTAAATGACTAGAAATTTAGAAAATTCAACAAGTGAAAATTCCAATATTCAAGAGATGGGACCGCGGTGATCCACAAGGCTAAATGTGACAATAAGTGGAGCGGCACCACCACCACGAGTTTCCACCACGGGAACCACCGCAGTGGCTACCACGGTAACCACTCATGGCGAGGTCCATGCAGCCATCACCACGGCCTGAGCCGTGCCATCCAAGGGCACGGCCCAAGCCATGTTACTCCAAGCCCAACGCGAGCCCAATGCATTGCCGAGCTGAGCCCAAGCCTCGCACCCACGTGTGCCACACGCCAAGCAGCCCACTCCCGTGGCCCAGCTTGCTCCCGCTGAGCAGCCCACACTTGTGGTCCAACCTGCTCCCACTGAGCAGCCCACTCTCGTGGTCCATCCTGCTCTCACCTAGCAGCCCACCCTCGTGGCCCAGCCTGCTCCCTCCGAACGGCCCTACTCCCGTGGTCTAGCCTGCTCCTTCTGAGCAACCCACTCTGGTGGTCCAGCCTGCTCCCGCCGAAAAGCCCACTCCCATGGCCCACCCTGCTCTCGTGGCCCATCCTACTCCCGTGGCCTTTCAAGCAGCCCAAGTCAGCCCATGACTATCGCAACCATCCGAACCTACCATCGAGCCGGGGGCATTCTCACCATATTTTTCTGCGAATTTGGCATTTCCCAACTCAAATTTCATGCCCGGAGTCTACCACCCTTCCACTACTCAATGAGGCACATTCCGTCCAAGCTTTTCCAATCCAAATGGCGAACAACACTTGCCTTGACAAGTCATAGAGTTGACCAGCGCTCTAGCACAACAGACGACCTTGGTGAACCAGCTCTTGTAGCGCACCAAGATGCAACGTGCCCCAAACGAGGTGTCCCGAAGCAAGGCATGGGTAGACGAAGAACCTCTCCAGCAATGTCTTGACAAGCAGCCACTTGACCAGCCACGAACCGAGCGTTTGGGCAGAGTACACTCTTGATTAGGCCCCCGAGATAGCGTATACTCCCGTCTTAGCACGTGGAGGAGCGTGCACTCTCAGTTAGGCCCACAGACAAATATACACTCACGATTGGGGCCACACTCCGATAATCAACATGAGCAACCTTTCGGGCGAAGTGTTTATTCACGGCATGGCCCACAAAGAGCATCATCAACCTCACATCAGAGTAGGCAGCACAGCGGATGGAAAGAAACAGTCACTCAATCCGGCTCAAGTTGAATCAGCAGCGTGCGAGTTATCTGCTCGCCTGCTAGGAACATACCATATGCACCGCAGCCATGGCATAGATGAACCGAACACATGGAAAAACAGCCTAGACCAGAAGGTCATGATCAGGGGCAGCCGAGAGCACTGCCACCCCAACAAAGGAAAATTTAGGAAGAAGTAAAAAGGCTCATGACAGAGCAATTGCGCGATTTCCCACGCAACGAAACTATTGACAAGATGCTCCGATGAGACATGACCAACATAAGCGAGTCATCTCTCAGTGACAAGATCAAGCAGACGGGACTACCCCACATAGATTGCTGGATATAAAGACTACTTCTGTTCCGACAAAAGCAGCTCAGCCTAATAGCATGTCGGGGGCAGACGAGTACTAGAAGGACACACCAGCCCAACTACCAAGAACCTGGGGTAGGCCTTGCTCTCAACGCTCCAGACAATTCCTCCTACTGCGCACAACCTGGCCCAAAAAGTCCCAGCTTTGCTTTCACTGCCGTGCCTACCTGCTCCACGGCTCTCGGTAGCCATTGATCTATCACCATGGCTCTCAGCCATGCCGATCTTGCCATGTGGCTCGTGCCAACCAACCCTCAAAAGGGCACATGACGAAACACCTAATGATGGCATAATAATTCTGGGAGCAGCTCACTGCGCTTACACCCTTACACGAGGTCCACAAACAATTCAAAGTCTTAAGTAGATCGCCAAACATGACCTCGTAGGCTAAGGATTACTTCGGTTGTCCCAGCAGTCCAACTTTCCTCAGCTGCACTCACGACAACAACAACCATGCTCTCTAGTGTGAGATGGTAAACTAATTGCTCTCCAGTGCGAGAGGGTAAACCAATCCCCGGACACCAATCTGGGTGAGCTCTCCAGTGTGAGAGGATAACTAATTGCTCTCCAGTGCGAGAGGGTAAACCAATTCCTCGACACCCATATGGGTCTTCTCTCCAGTGCGAGAGGATAAACTAATTACTCCCCAGTGCGAGAAGGTAAACCAATTCCCCGACACCCATATGAATCTGCTATCCAGTGCGAGAGGATAAACTAATTGCTCTCCAATGCGAGAGGGTAAACCAATTTCCCGACACCCATATGGGTTTGCTCTCCAGTGCAAGAGGATAACCTAATTGCTCTTCAGTGCGAGAGGGTAAACTAATTGCTCTCCAGTGCGAGAGGATAAACTAATTGCTCTCCAGTGCGAGAGGGTAAACTAATTCCCCGACACCCATCTAGGTAAGCTCTCCAGTGCGAAAAGGCCACATAGCTCAAAAGATCGAGTGCTTGAAGATCAACTAGGCAACAAATGGTTAGGGGCCAGCAACCAATTTTGCACTTAACAGTTCGCTCATCTGACACTTTATCTTCAGCAGCTCCGATCTTGGCAACTCCATCCTTGACTGCTCCATCTACGGTAGTTGAGAAATCAAACTCAAGCAGTTTCTTCATTTTTGGCAAGCAGCCCATACGTGGCAGCCCAAACTACGCCATTTCCTCGGCCCATGCTGAGCTAATCCTTGGCTTCAATCAAGCCGAGCAGCACAAGCAATGACCCTTGCCACACCACCTCCTTGGCCCATGCCAAACCGACTCTTGGCCCCTACAAGCTGACGTGCCGCACCACCCCGACGGCTGCCCCGTGGCAGCATCTCCCAAGAAGAAGATAAGGAGAATTAATTTTTTCTTACATCAGTATGGCGTGAAGAAGACAAAGAAATCAACGGAAGATGGTTCTTTGCACGGGCAAGCAAAGAAGAGTGTTAGGGGAGGGGAAACAAATATCCTTTAGCTTTCTCTTTTTCTTGTAGGGATAAATAATTGCCCTCCGAAGTTGATTTAATTCCCTACTTAAGGTAGGCTTAAATAGGCTTTGGAGGCGATTTATTTCCCTTTCCTAGAAGAATCTATTTCCAAGTCCAAGAGAGAATCAACATCAAAGTTGGAGATTTCTACACCTGTTGCCCTTTCCTGCGAGCAGCCCAGCAGGTGTGGGGGCATTTGTGGAACCAAAAATAATCACAAGGCGACACGTGGATTTTTGGATAAAAAAGGGGGAAAATACCCTTGAGGCATATCGAGATTCCTACATGCAAGTAGCGGGCAATCATCCCTCAACCAAGTCAAAAGTGCCCAAAATAGGTAACAATTCAAAACCTATTTCATCCATCCTCATCAAATCCTCTCCACAAGGTAACTCCCAAATCATTCCTCTTTTATTATATTAATTAGCTAATCAATTAGGAAATTATTCTATTAATTAGCTAATTAATTGATTTATTATTCAATTATCCCTAATTAGGTACAAATCATGAACCTTACCCAAAATACCAAACAAGTGGCCAATCCTCCTCATCCTAAAGGGGCCGGCCACCCCCTTATAAATACTACCTCATTCTCTCCAAAATTCAATTCGAACTCTCTTGCAAAATTCTCTAAATTCTCCAAACACTTTTCTCTCAAAATTCGAACTTTGGCATCGGAGGTTCTTCGGCCAAAGCCCCCCCCCCCCCCCCATTCATCATGGGCGCATGAGGCTCTTGGCCTTGACCTAGGGTGTTAATTGTTTTGTAGGTGCAATTTTGTCCAAGAAGGAGAAGGTGAAAATTTGCATCCACAACTATCTACTTCGAGGTCAAGGACAATTGAAGGGTCAACAACGTCCATGACATGGTCAGGCAAAACCTTGGCTACAAATTGGTAAATGCTTAGATCGCCTTTGAAAATGTCATCGGTAGGTCTTCTTCCTGTGAAAATTTCTAGCAACAGTATCCCATAGCTGTAGACATCTCCCAGTGTGGAAACTTGGCCTCCCGTGCCATACTCTGCCAGGACATACAAGCAATAAGATGTCGTATGCAAATGACGATTAGGACAATATCTTCTTCAGATTTTTATGTTACTTATCATCCAAGAAAAAAAAGGCAGTAAAGTGTGTGTGTGTGTGTGTGTATATATATATATTTCATAAATAGAGATTAATTAATTAATTGGGCTTTAGTAATAATTTACTAAGAACACAAAAAGAAAGTTAGAATAATAGAAACTTATACCTGGAGGAATGTAGCCTATAGAACCCTTTAGCTGAAATGACATGGTTTGACTGAAGGCAGGATCATTTGGTGTTTTGAAGAGAAATCTTGCTAAACCAAAATCCCCAACATGGGCTACCATATCTTCATCAAGAAGTACGTTGCTCGACTTCAAATCACAAGAACAATGGCCAGTTCACAATGGTGATGGAGATAATCTAATGCAAAAGCTACACCAATGGTAATATCCAATCTTGGGATAAAGCTAATCTCTTACTTATAGATTGGTCCTCTTCCCTTGGATACAACCATGAGTCAAGACTTCCATTTGCCATGAACTCAAAAACTAGACTTTTGAAGTCTTTACCCTGATTATCACTGCTCGAGCATGCAGTTATGATCTTGAGAAGATTACGGTGCCTTATACTCCTTAAAGCTTTGCATTCATCTATGAAACTCTTAGAAGCTCCTTGTTGTTGAAGGTTTAATACCTTAATAGCAACTATAGTTCCATCACTAGGAATTACCCCTTTATAAACATAACCAAAACTTCCCGAACCAATAATATTATCCACAGAGAACATGTTAGTTGATTGAATGAGTTGTGAGTAGGAGACTCCTGATTTCCAATCCTTATAAAAACACGAAGTGAAAAGTCTATATCTTAACTTTTTCAACATTGAACAAGCACCAAAGAAGCATGATAGAGCAATTATAAATGCAAGTGCAAAGGCTATTGGGATGACTACTTTATGTAGTCCTCGAGATGAATGGTGCTTTCTTGGGGGGCATGGAGGTAGATATAATTGCGGGATGCCACCACAAAGCCTATGATTTCCAAGGACAGAGACACCACTAACATTTGCAAAAATACCTTCTTTAGGCAACTCACCCTCGAAATCATTATACGAAAGATTGAAATACTTGAGAGCACCAAGCCTGCCTATGAATTCAGGAATATGCCCAGACAAGTTGTTGCTTGAAATATCAAGTTTTTCCAAGCCTTTTAAATCTTTAGGAGTTTAAGGAATTGTTCCTTCAAACTTATTACCTTGCAAGTACAAGTGCTCCAAACTAGTACAACTGCCGAGGGAGTTTGGGATTGCACTTGATAAATTGTTTCTTAATACATTTAGCTCCGTGAGATGCACTAAATCACCCACCTCGAAGGGCAGCAGACCAATCAAATAGTTGTTAGATAGGTCTAAAGAAATTGAAAGGGTTGAAAGCTCCATAAGCATTTTAGGTATAGTGCCCGTAAGGTTGTTACTTGAAAGGTTAAGATCTAATAGGTTTTGGCAGTTTCCAAGACTTGGAGGTATACTGCCCTCAAACCTGTTTAACTCCATGTAGAGGTTTAACAATGAAGTCATGTTACCAAGGGAAGATGGGATCAGCCCAGAAAATTTGTTATTATCCAAATACAGTTGCTCTAACTTCCCTAGCTTCCCAATTTCATGAGGGACACTACCATGCAAATGGTTATCTTCTACTGATAGAGTGATCAAGTTTATAAGGTTTCCAATTCCGCTAGGGAGCTTTCCATGTATAAAATTTTCCCCCAGACTAAGATAACTGAGTTGGGTCGAAAGGTCGTCACTCTCGAATTCGAACCTAAGACTGCTCGTAAGAGAAATATTACTAAACAGTATTACTAAGTGGCAAACAAGGACGAAGCTAGTGTATGCCAGGGGGCATATGCCCCCACACTCATTTTTAAAAAAAAATATTATGGTTTGCATTCCACTTCTCAATGACGAGAAATTTTTTTTGTGACGAGAATACGGATGGTACACTACATGTTTTTATAGAAGTGGTGAAAAATTTTATTTTTTAAATTATTAACTTTTTAACGCACATATCCCATCATTTGTATAGTAACACGTGGTGTACCACCCTGTGTACCGGTCACATTGAAAAATTTGTCCTCAATCACCAGCCCTAATTAAACTACTTTAAAAAATTGGTTGACAACTAAACTAGTCTACCGTTTTGCATCCCTAATGCCCTACCTGATGACAATTTAATTAACAGTTAATTTAATTGTGCCTCCCTGTTTTCCTAACCCTAGGTTGTTAATCCTCATAAAACTTATCCCACCACGTACGACAAAGCAATTTCAGTCCTCTTCTTCAAATTTTTCCTCCCCTTTCATTTAACCAAAACTCAATTGAATTTGGAGTTTCATAGACAATTGGAGTTCAAGTAATCAATTATCAAAATTCGACACAAGAATTTTACTCCACAAGGTATTTTATATGACTTCATTAATTTGTTTTTGGCATTACAATTTAGAATTTAGCTTTCTAATTTAGAGATCAATGTATGAATGATAATAGTGTTATTTTTATAGAGAGATATTTTGGTATTAGTAATGATATTATCATGGAACGCTTTCAAAACATGAAAACGAGTCTGTTTGGGCCCAAAATGACATTGGGCCGAGCTCGGACTATCCTCGGCCCAGAACCTGCGCGAAGGCGGTGAGTCGGCGCTATGGGCCACGGATTAGGAGGAATCCTATCTGGAGAGGGAAGGAGGAACAAATAAGTATAAGAATGTGATAGAGGCCGAGACCTATTAGGAGAAGGAGTCCTGAGGAGGCCGAGGTAAAGGTGAATCGAGCTCGTAATTGGAGGCAGGTTCAGAGTCCTAGTTGGATTGGGATCGGCCGAGATAGAACTGGATTAGTATCGGCTGAGGTAGAGTTGGACTAGGAAAAGGTGGAACAATCCGAGGACGGAATGGAGTATTCGCGGTACTATAAATAAAGGGGAGAGCATAACATTCAGTCTCTCCAACTCAACACACAAAACTGCCCTGCGCAAACTCTCTCAACCCTTTGAGATTTTTATTTTCTTGTCCGCCAACACATCTTCAGTTTGGATAAACAGCACTGTGAAGGCAACCGGTGATATCTTCAGTTTGGATAAACAGCACTATCGCCGTAGAACCAGTCGATCGCGAAGCACCTTCAGTTTGGATAAACAGCACTGCGTTGAGGCCGGTTGGTTACCTATCCAAGTCTCGGTCGAGAAGGATTTTCGAATCCCTATTGGCAGAGGTTATCTCACCAGCCTTCTCGGCGAAGTGAGGTATTACGAATTACAGAGCTCGGCACATCGAACGCCGAGTTGTTTTATGATTGGATACTCACAGGTTGGTTTCAGAGTTCGGCATTCAGACGGCCGAACCACTTTTACAATCAAGACCTACATCTGTTTCGAGTATCTGTGCCCCTATACTTTGGTGTCGATTCGGCGTGCTTATACTTTTACGAATATAATCACTGTGACCGAATCCGGAGCCGACGAGTCGTGAACTTCGCAAGACTAGTAGCCTTGTCTTCAGGCTCTAGAACCCAAAGGCAGAGGCGTGTTCCTTCCTCGGCCGTAGTCGCAAGATTCAGAAGTCAGCCGCGCACACAACGCAACATCAACATTTTACTCACCGGCCGAGCTCGGCCGTCGAGTTGGCACGCCCCGTATTCAACCGAATGACGTAGTTAGCTTATTAGTTACTCGGCCTGCGCGCCACGTAGGCTTGGTAGTTTTTAGGGTCAACATTTTGGCACGCCCAGTAGGACAAAGTGCTAAACCTTTGAAGTTCATGACCATTGAAACACGGTCAGTAACAAAGAAATTAACCATGGGAAAATCGGTCGCTACTCACTCGAGTCAGAACCCTGGAGCCGAAGGTTCATTACGGACACAGCCCACTGCTGCCGGAACATCTGAGGCATCGAAAGGGACACGACCAGAAAGAGAGACGAACGTTGGCGAACTGCTTCGAGACCGCCTCGCAAAGATAACAAAGGAAGCCGTGATTGAAGGCCTAGTGGAGGACTGTGATGAAGACGGTGGTGAGGGGTCCGACCCACCAACCAGATCATTTTTTTGACGAAGGCTCGAGGAACAGTCTTGGCAATTCGAACATACGTTCAGTCTAGGAATAAGAGAGATACTGGAAGAAATACATAGTCAAAACGCCATGCACACGAGATTGCTCGAAGCCGTGGTTAACAATACCCAGCATATTGGCTATTCTGATCGTTTCAAACAGCCTATGCCAAAAAGTAATTTCGCATCAGTATCACCGGCCGAGGCAGGACCCGCTCGGCTCAAAATGGTCGAGCTAGATAAGAGGGGTGGATCAACCAGTCGGACAGATGATTTTGATTCAAGAATGGAAACGTCTGTAGATGTGGTCGAAGTTCAGAGAATGATTGATTCGGCTTTGAAGAAAGGGTCGAAGTTCCAAAAATTTATCCACCCATATCTAGCTTATGTGGAGAAGTTCGAGTATCCTAAAGGCTTTAAAATCCCAGATTTCAGCCTTTTTGCTGGAGAATCGTCTCTGTCCTCCTTAGAGCTTGTCGCCTGTTTCACTGCATTGTGTGGAGACGTTAGTAATGACCTCTATAAGTTGCGTCTGTTTAACTTCTCACTCACGGGTTCAGCATTCGTGTGGTACATTAACCTCCCACCCAATTCCATTCAAAGTTGGGAAGAATTGGTCGAAAAGTTTCACGAGCAGTTCTATCGGCCGGGGATGGAAATGTCAGTCTCCTCGTTGGCCAGAATGGCACAAGACTCCGACGAATCGCCGATGGATTATCTTACGAGATTTAAATCAGCCAGAAACTGGTGCCGAGTACCCCTACCAGAAGTCGAGTTTGTTCGACTTGCGTTGAACGGTTTAGACGTGGAATATAAGAAGAAATTCCTGGGGGAAAATTTCCGCGACATGTACGAATTAGCTCAGCATGTCGAGCAATATGATTATCTGCTCCGTGAAGAGAAAATTTCGAAGTCACCATCCCGAGGGACCATCTATAAAAATCCCACGGTCAGTTATGCATCGGCAGAATCTGAAGAGTACGCCAACATCGATGCAGCCGAGATAGTGATTGACAAACCATATATATGCAAGACATTGACCCACATCAATCCTAAGGATGTCAAAGCTCGGCCAATATCTGAAGAAAACGCCGTAAAAATGACAAAAGTATATACGTTTGATATTACTAAGACCGACGCTATCCTCGATCAATTACTACTCGCCAAGATTATAAGACTTCGGCCGGGACACAACATTCCCAAGGCCGAAGAGCTGAAGGGGCGGGTATATTGCAAGTATCATGATTCGAGCAAACACACGACAAACAATTGTGTCGTGTTTCGAGATATCATTCAGAGATGGATCGACGATGGAAAACTTAAGTTTCCAGAGAAGAGAATGGGAGTTGATACTGATCCTTTCCCTCCAACGATGGTAGGTATGGTCGATGCTCATTTACCTCGAAATAAAGGAAAAGGAAAGATCGAGTTCGTCTCGGCGCGACATATCCCAAGAAAGGGGACCCAACCGCGACTTCAGACCGATTTGTTCTCGAATTCCCCACCTCGGGATTCGGCCAGACCAGCCATCGTTGAACCCATGTCAAGTTCCGGCACTGAAGAAGCCATTGAATCTGCAGCCCTGTGCACACAGTGCAAAGCAGATGTCCCGATTAAACCAAGAGCACGGCCACAGGAAACAGAAGTGCCACGTGTGCGCTCAGTCCCGACAACACGCCAGAAAACGCCCAGCTCAAGTTCGCGCAATACCGTTTTCAACAGGCTCGGCCCACAAGAGGTTAAGCCATCTTCGGCCAGAAGATGACTGACTTTGATACTCCATTCTACAATGAAGAGTATTATTCTAGTAATTCTAGCAGCTCGAGTTCTTCTGCAAGTCGAAGAACCTTCAAACCTCCTGAACCTCAAGACCAACAATGGTATACATATCACTCGCCTAAGGGCGTGTACACCGCGTTATCCAAATCACAGAAGCACCGACGCCAAAGAATCGATTGCATGGCCCGCCGGCAAGCGGGACAAGAGACTTCGGCTACTTGATAACGATAACCGGCAAACCCCTGCAATTATGAGAGAGTTGGTACAAGGTAAACAATCAGTTGATCATGCCCTGGAAACCACATTTGAGGAGGCCGAGAAGCGAATCAAACTCCTTATTCGGCCTGGAGAAATGAAGGCACGACTTGAGCATTTTAAGAAAGAGGCCGAAGATAAACTTCTTCCATTGCCTGTAGAAGAACCGTTGATCAAAGTCCGGCGAAATCTACATCCACCATTCCTCGAAGAAGCCTTACAGTACATGCAAGAATTCCACAAAACTCATTCGGCCAATGATTTATATGGTTTGCCGAAAGCATGTCAAGACACAATCGACCTTGTTCTGACCTGCCCAGATGCCGAACGAATCATCCAAAAAGATTCTGATCTCGGGTTGAAAGCTAGGTTCCAACACATAGGCGAGGCCCGAGTTCTCGGCTTCAGTGTCGATCCATATACGGACGTTGACCCAGGTGAGCTCCCTTTTTCCCTGGAAGATCTCCAGTACTTGCGATACCATTTTGAGGTATTTTCGGCCGTCTCCCTCTTCGGTCTTACGGTCGATGAAATACGTCGTGCCGAACGTTTGGACGCCTACCTGGACATCAGAAATGGCCGAATAGCATACCAAGAACAAACCCAGGTCACGGCGCAAATCCCAGACCCAGCGCCAGTATCAAGGAACCCAAAGGACAAGGAAACGAGCCAGGAGGAGAACCTTGGGAATGAGGAGGACAACCTTAGGGACAAGGAGGAGAACCCAGGGGACGAGGAAGAAATTTCAGAGGACGAGACTCCAGAGGAAGAGGAACCGACGAAGGAGGAAGATCCCAATTCGATGGGCCCTTCAATCCTCGACAACATTGAAGTCAGCATGGTCCATGTCTTATCTGCCGATTTTCAGTCAACCACGTCCCAGCCAAGCTTCCTAGACGGCGATGTAGTGGCCGAGGAAGCTACCCAAGTCGACTTTGTTTCTCTCATCGACCTCGAGCCAACAACTAAGAATGATAATCTCAAGGCAGCTTTGGCCGAATTGTTTCCTCGTTCTTCGGCCGCCAACCTTCGTCACCTCAAACCTCTATACATCACAGCTCACATCGAAGGATACCCAGTCTAAAAAATCTTCGTCGACTGTGGAGCCACTGTCAATATCATGCATGTATCCATCATGAAGGCCTTACACCGTTCCAACGACGAACTTATCCCATCAGGCATTACCATGAGCAGCTTCGTCAGGTATAAGTCTCAAACCAAGGGAGTACTACCGTTAGAAGTAAGCATCGCTGGTCGCAACCACATGACAGCTTTCTTCATAGTTGATTCGAAGACCGAGTACAATGCACTGCTCGGTCGAGATTGGATTCACCAAACAAGTTGTATTCCTTCTTCGTTATATCAAGTCCTCGTCTTTTGGGATGGTAAATCAATCGTCGTACATCCGGCCGACCATCAGCCTTTTGAGGCCAACATGGTCCAAGCACGATACTACGACGACCACGTTGGTTACATTACTCTACAGAGACTCAATGAAGAGGGATGACCGACTCGCATTTCAGTACAAAAAGCCTTCGAGGTTGGCGCCGAAACTGTTTATCAGGATTCGACGAGACTCGGACTGGCTAACTTTATGACCGATCCTGATGTCTAACACCAGTCAAACGCGACGCCGAGCCGCGGTTTCATCGATTATGGAACGACTGCTCGCTCATTGGCATATCATATCCAAACAGTCTCCTTCAGGTATTAATCTTGTGGAGTTCCTGGCCGAAGACGATAGCGGTCCCATGCTTTCTTTTGACAATATTCTGGCCGCTCCGGCCGACCTTGAAGACACTCGGCCTCAGGTTAAGGATCCATTGGAGGAGGTGAATGTTGGAACGGCCGAGGATCCTCGGCCATTATTTATTAGCGCTTTGCTTCCCCAATCTATGAAAGCGGAGCTTTGCAAGCTACTCCATGAATTTAAAGATTGTTTCGCTTGGAGCTATCATGAGATGCCTGGTCTTGATCGCACACTCGTCGAGCACGAATTACGTATCAAACCTAGTTGCAAGCCCTTCTGGCAACCACTCCGATGATTCTCGATCGAGGTCCAACTCGGCATCAAAGATGAACTCGTTCATCTTTTAAACGCCGGGTTCATTCGGACAGCTCGATACGTCGAATGGCTCGCAAATATCGTCCCCGTACTCAAGAAAAACGGCGCTCTTCGCATATGCATCGACTTTCACAATCTGAATCTGGCAACACCCAAGGATGAGTACACAATGCCAATCTTAGACTTACTCATTGACGCCGTGGCTAATCATGCCACATTATCCTTCATGGATGGACACGCCAGTTATAACCAGATCTTCATTGCCGAAGCCGATGTCCATAAAACTGCCTTTCGTTTCTCGGGGGCACTCGGCACTTATGAATGGGTAGTCATGCCGTTCGGTCTTAAAAATGCTGGTGCCACATATCAACGCGCCATGAACGCCATCTTTCACGATCTGATTGGCACGACCGTTGAAGTATATATCGATGATGTGGTAGTAAAATCCAACAGCCGCCGAACGCATCTTGATGATCTTCGGCAGGCTTTCCTTCGTATGCGCCGACATCATCTCAAGATGAACCTTGCTAAATGCGCTTTCGGTGTGTCGGTCGGCAACTTTTTGGGCTTTCTTGTCCATCATCGGGGCATTGAGATAGACGAGAACAAGGCTCGAGCAATTTTGAGCGCTCCACCACCAACCACCAAAAAGCAACTCCAGTCGTTGCTCGGCCAAATAAATTTTCTCCGCCGTTTCATAGCCAATTCGGCAGGCAAAATGAAGGCATTCTCCACACTTCTGAAACTCAAGGATTCAGACAAGTTCGAGTGGCGCGAAGAACACCAAGCAGCTTTCACGCAAATCAAAGTCTCTCTTACAAAACCTCATGTTCTTGTTCCCCTTCGGCGCGATAAACCTCTAAAACTTTACATATCCGCAACCGAGGAATCCATTGGCTGTTTCCTCGCTCAAGACAATGACGCCAGTCGCGAGTAGGCTGTTTTCTATCTCAGCCGGAGGCTTAACTCGGCAGAGATCAATTACTCCCCCGTCGAGAAACTTTGCCTGACTCTCTTTTTTGCCTCATCCAAACTCCGGCACTACATGCTACCGTCGGTCACTCAGGTCATCGCTCAGACAGATGTTATCCGATACATGCTCACTCGGCCAATAGTCAAAGGCCGAATTGGGAAATGGACGATGGCGTTATCCGAATTTAGCCTACATTACGTTCCCCAGAAAGCAGTCAAGGGACAAGCTCTAGCCGATTTTCTTGCTCAGCACCCCTCCCCATACGATTTCGGCGAAACTGACGTCGAGATTAGCATGGTGGAAGCACGCGACAATTTCTGGACGCTTTACTTTGATGGCTCTAGTACCTCAACATCGGCCGACGTCAGCATCGTCGTCCAATCGCCCCAACAACATCGTTGGTATTTGTCCCTCAAACTCGACTTTGAGTGCACTAACAATCAGGCCGAATATGAGGCCCTTGTCATCGGGCTCGGCGTTCTCCACGAATTACGTGCACCTCGCGCATTTGTTCTCGGCGATTCTGAACTTGTCATCAACCAGCTCAATGGCACTTTTCGTTGCATGAGTTGCACTCTGACACCATATCACATGGTTGCCAGCTACCTGGCCAAGTCATTCGAGGGTATTACATTTACCCACGTGTCTCGAGATCAAAACACCGTCGCTGATGCACTCGCCCAGCTGGCCTCCGGAGCACAACTCTTGGGGGGCGAGGTAGGCCGAACGGCACCCACAGTACACCAGTCATACTCGGCCTTGGTCAATCAACAAGTCCTCCATCGCGACCAAGTAATTCGAACGCGCGTGATGTCTTTGCCATCATTATTGGAACGAGAAGAATCGATAGTTGTTTGCACGGTCGAGGCATTACCAGACGATTGGAGAAGACCACTTATGCAATACCTTGACAACCCGAACGGCAAGCATGATCGAAAGACAAGGGTGCATGCCACGATCTACGTCTTCTATCAGAATGAGCTATATCAAAAAGGTGAGGACGGTTTATTGCTATTATGCCTCGGACCACATAAGGCCGTCCAAGCAGTTGCAGAAGTACACGAAGGGATATGCGGAGCCCATCAATCAGGCCGAAAGATGCGATGGCTGCTACGCCGCCACGGGTATTTTTGGCCGAGCATGCTAAAGGATTGCATCGAGTTCGCCCGAGGATGTGTACAGTGCCAAATCCATGGCCCCATACAAAGAGTATCAGCCGAGACACTACATTCAGTGACTAAACCTTGGCCGTTTAGAGGCTGGGCTATGGATGTAATTGGCAAAATTACACCATCCTCTGGAGCAGAAAAACATGCATGGATATTAGTGGCGACAGACTACTTCACTAAATGGGTCAAGGCAAAATCATACGCCGAATTAACATCCAGAGAAGTTTGTAATTTTGTGGAAGAGAACATCGTGACAAGATTCGGTGTGCCAGAAACGATCATAACAGACAATGGCATAATTTTCACATCCGACAGGTTTAAGGAATACACCAGTGGATTGAATATCCGACTCAAACAGTCTACGCCGAACTACCCACAGGCGAACAGACAAGCCGAGGCGAGTAACAAAGTTTTGATCGGTATCCTCAAGAAAATGGTGAAGGAAAAGCCTGGTATGTGGCATCTAAAGCTAAATGAAGCTTTGTGGGCTTATCGAACCTCACCACGATCGGCAACTGGAACAACGCCGTATGCCTTGACTTATGGACATGACGCGATGCTGCCAGTCGAGTTAAGTGTAAACTCGCTACGAATAATCGAATAGAGTAGTTTGTTCAGCGCCGAATACAGCCAAGCCATGAGGCACGAGTTAGAAGATTTAGAGGAAGCTCGACTTGACGCTTGCAACCTATTAGCAGCGCAAAAGAAGATTGCCGAACGAGCTTATAATCAGCGGGTTAGACAGAAAACATTCGGCGAAGGTGATTTAGTTTGGCAGACTATATTACCAGTTGGAGTTAAAAACCCTAGGTTCGACAAATGGTCGCCGAATTGGGAAGGGCCATTCGTTGTTTACAAGGTTCTTGGCAAAGGGGCGTATCGTCTCAAGGACCGAACGGGTTTAATTCATAAATTACCAATTAATGGGAAGTTCTAAAGAAATATTATCCGGTTACTTGGGAAATGCAAGAATAATAAGTAGGTTCTCGGCAAGGGGGCAGGTCGTATCAAGAACAACAATATCCAGGATCCAACAAATGCAAGATTTGATAAAGTTTTTCATTAAGATTTGCAAAAATGGAATACAAGCTGAGTTTACAATTGAAAGCCCTAAGGCGAAGAAGGGAGAACAGATCCGAGGAAAGCCTTCAACTCCAGCCATCTCACCTCGCCCATTGTCACCTCAGCTCGCTGAATCTTCTTGTCCAGCTTCAGCTGCTCGACCCGCCGACTGTTGGATGCATATTCGATCAAGGTAGATTTACCCGATTCGAACTCTTGTTCAAGTTCAGAAGCAAATGCCGATCGTCGATTTTGGAGTTCGACGATTTGACGGTCGAGATCGGTAAGCTGTTCTTTTTTCGTTACGAGCGCCTCCACCTTCGAACGAAGATTTTCTTGCCGAGCCGACGCAGCCTTCCAATCATCCTCGGCTCGAAGAGCCCTTTCAAAAATATCGAAATATTCTCGAGTTCGTTCTAGCATCGACGAGGCTCGAGTGACAGCTGCATTATCCAAGCGACCGTCGGCAACAAGGTCGTTCAAATAGGCCCAGACGGAATCGAGCCCTTTTCGCTCAAGGATTTGAGAAGCCGAGAGGGAAAAGAGCTCTTGTAGCTTGGCCGCAGAGTCTGGGTCAGCCGAGTCCCGTGCAACGGAGCTGGAAGGCCCAGCTGCTCTCTTCGACGTACTGGCCATAAGAGCGTCGAACTCGGCTTCCCAGGACGGCTGCATGAAAGGACAAGTATTAGCACAAGTTAAGCCAAAACAAATAAAGTAAGAGAAGATGATAGACCTGACGTGACGAGACCTCGGCCATATCCCCTGGGTCATTGCTCGAACCCAAAGAGCTTAAAGGCCGAGCCCAATGTTTGAGATAACTTTTCAATTCACGCGGCCGATGAAGGTTATCTACATTCGATGGCCACTAGGGCGGCCAAGAAATATAAACAATGCCCCTCGACGCGTAGAATTGTCGGTGAAAAGAATGGGGGGGCACCTAGCAGTTAGTACATCCTTGATTCAGAGCTCTAAAAGGAAGGCATAGCTAAGAATTAAAGAAAGTAGGAATCCTTACATAAGCCGACGAAACCTCTTGAGGTGGAATGCCGAGGTCGACGTCGTGTGGGTGCACCGGGGCTTTCGCGGTCACCCCTGGTTCGTCGGGAGGGACCATGTCCGGGATAGCAACGCCCGCCCAGGCTAAAGCAGTGGTTTTCACCCCGGCCGGAGCAGCAACTGGAGCAACGTCAGTCGCGGCCGGGGTGGTCACGACCGCCTCAACCACAGCAGGGCCGGAAGGTTGGATGACTTGGCTCGGCGGTTGGGGAGAAGGGACCGCCGGCTTGGATGGCCGAGTTCGGCGAAGGCGATGCTCCAGTGGAATCCTCTCACTGGCATCATCCTGCAATAACAATGGAAGGGCATTAGCATCAGGTTAGTGTCAGACGCCATATTTAATACTTATTCTAGACCGTTCATACCTCTTCCAAAATGATCGCCATTCGTTTTGGATATTGCGGGGATCGTCTCTCGACCACCACCTCCGGGACAGGCGCGGCAGGTGGCACCAAGGCTGCAGGCTCTCCACCCGGCGAAACAGCAAGAGGATCTACCGTCTTGGGTATATTCGAAGCAGCAGCTTGCTCGACTGTCTCCAAGACAGGAGGCGCCTGGGACGCTGGGACGATCGACCTCGGCCGCTGCTCCAGCAGGTCCTGGGCGGAAGGAGCAGGAAGAGGAGTCTCTGAGTTAGTCGCTTCAGTAGTCTGGCTGTTGATAACATGGATCTCTCGCTCTTCTTTCTGTGCCAACTTCTTGGTGCGTTTTGGAAGGCGGGGGGCGTCACGAATCGGCTCAACCTTTGGGCGGGGGCGTTTGCTCGGCTGATTGGGCACGACAGTATTGGCCTTTTTGGAGAGAGCTGCCTTTTTCTTGGCTGCGGCCGCGACGATCACGACTGCTTGTTTCAGCATTCGACCACCTAAGCAAGGAAAATGAAGTTATAATTGAGTATTAATTGAGTGACCAAGATGGAGAGGTCGAGTTAAAGATAGCTGTTCACCTGGATTCTTCTCCTTAGCGGGAGGGGCGGCAGTTTTGAGGGGACGGTCGCCAAAGATCTTGGTGATAATTTCCTCGACTGACCCCCCAAAGAATTCCTGGGTGTACACCTCCCACCAATCCCCGAAGGTGTCGGTGCATAGGGTTTCAGGTATCGCTGGCCGAAGACGGAAGCGTGTACACCTCTTTTGGAAGTTGTCTTCGGTATCCCGACACTCTTTCTCCGAAGAGCCGAAGAGTCGCCCTCGGCTGAGAAGGGAGTGAGATAGGAGCAGGGGCACCGGGCAGCACTGCGAATAGCCGAGTTGCCTAGCTGTGAAGTGTGGGTGGTACACTTCCCAGCTCGCCCGTCGAGTGTCGCAACCAAGGGGGAGATCACGAGTCAGTACGAAGGACCCCTAGTTCTGGCGAAGGGCTGCGTCCTCCTCTTCGCTCCAGGCCGAGGATGGAAGCTTGATGGAGGCAGGGTAGTCTCGACGACGGCATATCAAAAACTCATCGTCGGAGAGGTCCTCAAGGCCGAAAAAGAATTTAAACACTTCTTCAGCTCGGTGTAGGGGCACCGGTCGAGAAGCCAGTTGGAGAAATCAAGAACTTCTGGCCGGAGTGTGACTAAGTATGTCTGCAACCACAGCTGAAAAACCCAGAGAGGCCCACTCTGGTGCGGATCAATCTTCTCGGTGGTCACCTCGGCCAGACAGCGCAGCAGGTGGGCAAGGATGGCCGAACTAAGCGACAGGGTGTGGCCGCTGGCCAGGGCTTCGGCCACTTGCATGTTCTCGACCAGACACTTATTCGACTTGCTACAACAGATAAATTTGTTGTACCAAGAGAATAAGAAGGCTTCGTGCTCTCCTTTGCGAAGACTCGTTTCCCCTCGACCGGCAAAGTGGACGATAAGGGTATTGTAATTGAAAAAGTTCTTATGTAACTTCTGAACTTCATCCTTGGAGGGTTCATGGCCATCTCGGCTCAACGTTTCGACGGCCCGGGCATCGAATAAAGCTTTAAGGTCAAGATTCGACGAAAGCCCAAATAGAGCAGCGTCGACTAGAAGACCAGAAGGGGGTGTTCCGAGGATGGCCGAGATGTCAAGAATGGTGGGGCCGATAGGCCCGAGAGGAAGAATCATGGTGTTGGTTGCCGAACACCAGAAATTGGGGGCTGCCAACAGGAGCTCTTTGTCCATCGTCATCTCTATGGTTGAGAGTCTGATGGCATCGTAGATGCCGAGAGCCCTCCACTCTTGACCGAAGAACTTCTCCATCCGATCGACCCAAGCCGCCAAGGTAGCGGTGGTCGAGGGCCAAGCTACTTGGGGCTTTGACGAGTCCCACTTCGACCACTCAAACCCCTGACGTAAGGGTGTCAGGAAATTCCTCTTCATAAGGTCAGTGATTGAGGAAGGGATAGGCTTCTTGAACAGAGGACCAAGAATCTAGTGGGTAGCGCTTGAGTCGCCGTCAAGGCGTAACGCCTTGATGGCGCAACGGTCGATGATATTCTCACATTTGTTGCATTCCTTGGAGACCTGAGAGATAAAGGAGGCCATCGTTGATGAAGAAAGGGTTGAAGATGGATATCTGGGTTTAGGAGAATTTTGGACTTGTTCTTTGGAGGTGTGAGAGAAAGCGAGGATATTCAGAAAACTAGAAGCGTAAAATTGAAATGAATGAGGAAGGGGTTTTTATAGGCACTTCGCGGGCATACTAATCATTTAGGTTTTGAAATTTGAAATGGACCATTCAATGTGACTGCGCGCCATGATTTGTTTCAGAAAATCCAGGTGAAAGGACCGAGAATCTCGCAAACTGACGGCGTATCGCGTGGTTTGAGGATACACGATTGCGTGTGACGGCGATAATTAATGCAACAGGACGCTTCGATGGTTGCGTGCGTCCAGATGGATAATTGCGAACTGTTGGGATGATTGAGGACTGACGCGTGGCGAGTTCGGGAAGGATTCGAACATCATTGCTCATAAATGGGCGTGGCAATATTTTCTGGGACAGCTCATCAGTCGTCGCGACAGGAGTAATGTCGTTTCGCTTCCTCAAGGCCGAGGCTCGACCATGGGCTATGGGTCGACGACCTCAGAAGCGAGGGGGCAGTGTTTGGGCCCAAAATGACATTGGGCCGAGCTCGGACTATCCTCGGCCCAGGACCTGCGCGAAGGCGGTGAGTCGGCGCTGTGGGCCACGGATTAGGAGGAATCCTATCTGGAGAGGGAAGGAGGAACAGATAAGTATAAGAATGTGATAGAGGCCGAGATCTATTAGGAGAAGGAGTCCTGAAGAGGCCGAGGTAAAGGTGAATCGAGCTCGTAATTGGAGGCAGGTTCAGAGTCCTAGTTGGATTGGGATCGGCCGAGATAGAACTGGATTAGTATCGGCTGAGGTAGAGTTGGACTAGGAAAAGGAGGTCCAATCCGAGGACGGATTGGAGTATTCGTGGTACTATAAATAAAGGGGAGAGCATAACATTCAGTCTCTCCAACTCAACACACAAAACTGCCCTGCGCAAACTCCCTCAACCCTTTGAGATTTTTATTTTCTTGTCCGCCAACACATCTTCAGTTTGGATAAACAGCGCTGTGAAGGCAACCGGTGATATCTTCAGTTTGGATAAACAGCACTATCGCCGTAGAACCAGTCGATCGCGAAGCACCTTCAGTTTGGATAAACAGCACTGCGTCGAGGCCGGTTGGTTACCTATCCAAGTCTCGGTCGAGAAAGATTTTCGAATCCCTATTGGCAGAGGTTATCTCACCAGCCTTCTCGGCGAAGTGAGGTATTACGAATTACCGAGCTCGGCACATCGAACACCGAGTTGTTTTATGATTGGATACTCACAGGTTGGTTTCAGAGTTCGGCATTCAGACGGCTGAACCACTTTTACAATCAAGACCTACATCTGTTTCGAGTATCTATGCCCCTATACTTTGGTGTCGATTCGGCGTGTTTATACCTTTACGAATATAATCACTGTGACCGAATCCGGCGCCGACGAGTCGTGAACTTCGCAAGACTAGTAGCCTTGTCTTCAGGCTCTAGAACCCAAAGGCCGAGGCGTGTTCCTTCCTCGGCCGTAGTCGCAAGATTCAGAAGTCAGCCGCGCACACAACGCAACATCAACATTTTACTCACCGGCCGAGCTCGGCCGTCGAGTTGGCACGCCCCGTATTCAACCGAAGGACGTAGTCAGCTTATTAGTTACTCGGCCTGTGCTCCACGTAGGCTTGGTAGTTTTTAATTGTGAATTTTTTGTTTGAGGATGCCTCCGTTCATACAAATCTCTAACTTCGTCCCTAGTGGCAAACATCATTTCCTATGCCACCATGTCTTATACTTAAGAAATAATGGAAGAGTCAGACCAACATAGTCAACAACTTATAGGGTCCAGGGTAATAGTTAGTGAAGATAAAAGAACATTTTTGGTACTACTACACTAACTACACTCATTTTTTTTCTCCACTGCTACTGGTTCTAGTCCTTTTAAAATACAAAATTATTCTTTTCAATGTACCTTAAATTTTATATAATTAGATAATTAATCACCAAACGAGTAATATATATGTCACATGTTAAAAAATGGCACATAGTTAAAACCCATAACTACATTCATGTTGATGTATCAATGGAATTTTTTTTTTTCTTTTTTGTCTCTGGCCAAACAATTGTAATACTTGGGGGAGGGGCGAGTGGAAAACTCGTGGCATTTGAGATAAGTCAACACTTTGGAACTATGAATTGCTTTATGGATTGACTTGTTGATTGGAAGTCCTCCCTATACATTGTGGAAGAAAGCATATGATGGGAATTTGAAAATAAGAAAGGGGATAAGAGTACTGCCTTTCAAAGATAATCACTTAGGCTTTGTTTGGTACTGTTTTTTATTTTATTTTTTATTTTTTATTTTTAATTGATCTAAGCAGCAACTTTTAAAAGTAACGTGTAAATTGTTTTTAAAATGTTTTTTTTGTAAAAAGTAGAGTTGAGCCTTCAATGAATACTTTTAATTCATGTAATAGCCTCACTAATTTTCTAAAATAACATTACTTATCAGTGACCGACCCCACCTACCACTACAATCACTAACCTTACATCACTACCTCCACCACAATCATCATCACCACCACCACCACCACTACCGCTACCACTGTTTCCACAACTACCATTACCACTAGTAATGTTCTCGTCATCGTCATCATAATCATCACCCCTGCCACCACCACCACCATCACCACCACCACTGCAATCATAACTACCACCTCTGCTGACATCACCTTTACACCATTGTAACCTCTTCACCCTAATGACCACACTCCACTATTTGCACAACCATTATACCCTTACAATTATTGTTGCCAATACCATCACCACCATCGGCCCTACAGCCATTGCTACTACCACCGTTGTCGCCACCACGTGATTGCAACCACTAGCCCACCATGTTTCCATCATTGCGACCATCAACAACGCTGCAATTGCCACCACTACTGATGCCACCACTGCTATCTCTATACCCCAACCACCACACTTATTGGAATATTATCAGTATCATCGTACCACCGCCACCGTTGATGCGGCCATCACCACCACTACCCCGCCACTGATATTGTTGTCACCACCTCCACTACTATGTCTTTTTTTGTCATTATGTACAATTATATAACTTTTACATTAAATTTATCAAACGTTTTTACACTACTTTTCATGCTCACAACATTTATAAAAATAAATCAAACACTCAACTACTTAGTTTTACAACTAATTATTCTTAAAGCATAGCATAATCTTTTTTTTTTTTTTTTGTTTTTTTGGTTTAAGCACATCAATCTCAGCATGCCCATACCTATAGATGTCACTATGTATAATATCTCAAATAAATAATGCACCACCATTTGATTTTAGTTTGACATTCTGAGTGCATCTCCAACAACCTAGATAAATGAGGGTTTTTTGCTACTTTAACAAGAAAATACAGAAAAATCAAGCTCCAACAGGCTAGCTAAATGACTAGGTATCTTAACTTTATGAACAATAACTAGCTAAATATTGCTCGAGGGAGAGAGAAAGTTACTTTTTTGCTAAATATTTGTTGCGAAACTTTTAGGCCGAACTAGACTTGGGCCTCGATGGAAAGCCATTGCTTCCCCTGGTTCGTTCGAACACTATGTCCTGAGATACCTCGAAAGAATTAGCATGTCTTACGAAGTATCTCGAATGGATTATTGCACTAGTAGGAAAAACTATTTACGCGACAGATATTTGGGCAACAAAGCAATATTCGTCGCACAAGGGAGTTTTGCACAACGAAACAAAAGCTTCGTCGCACAAGAATGGTGCCACTTTGCGCAACGTAAATCTTTGTCGCACAATAGTGTTTGCACAACAAAAAAAAGATATTTGCCGCTCAAAGTCAGTAAGAAAACCATAGGTAATTTTTTTTTGGCTTGAAAATATTGTGCGACAAAGATTTTTCCGGGAAAACTATGCGCGACGTAGGCTTCGTCACGCAAAGTTTGTGCTGATGTTTGAGCGATAAAGGCTGCATCGCACAAAGCCCCTAGCCTTCCTATAAATATGCGCTTCTGCTTTCCTTATTTTTCACGATTCGTTTCGAAAACGCTAAGAAGCCAGAATTCCTTTCACCAAATTATTATTTCAATTTTTTTTTTTTTTCGTACGAGATGACAGACTCTTGTGGTCCTTCTTTTGCTAAGAGCCACTACCAAATCATTTACACAGAATTAGTAGGATATAAGAAATCGGATATGGTGAACAAGTTTAGGGGCGACGTCGGGGTATTGGTGCGTGACAGATGCAGAGTGTATTAGGAGTCTTGGAGAGACGTCCCCGAGAAGATAAAGACGGTCATGATCGATGCGTTAGTAGTACATGTAAATTATTAATTAGTTAAATAATAATTTAGTTCTTTAGATAAAATATAATAGTGATATGTATAATTTATTTATTTTTGCATATCAACCTGATTT
Organism: Cotoneaster glaucophyllus; assembly: GCA_036320875.1. NCBI lineage: Eukaryota > Viridiplantae > Streptophyta > Magnoliopsida > Rosales > Rosaceae > Cotoneaster > Cotoneaster glaucophyllus. The sequence goes on along the minus strand of CM070066.1, from coordinate 28,593,910 downwards.
GGGACATTGACAAAAGTGACGCAAATCTGATGAAGTGCATCGACATTGTGTTCAAGTATCGTTTCCGGGAGTTGAAGTTTGATGTTTAACGCAACGCAAAGCGACACGAAATGGCTGGACCAACGGAAGATTAGAATACTTTATCTTTTAGTCTATTTATGGTAAATTAAATAATGACACTGAATTATTAATAATTTTGAAACTGTTGGATACCATTTAGTCAGAAATGGTTCTTTTAGTCTATTTATGGTTAATTAAATAATGACACTGAATTATTAATAATTTTGAAACTGTTGGATACATATAGTCAGAAATAGGATGATGAAGACTTATACTACGTGGAATCATCATGGACAACAAATACAACATGCTTCATCCTCACATAGTACTCGAGCAGTGGAGACAGTTGAATCTGTTGTGGATCCAAATGAACAAATTAGGGACATTATCAATGATGCTTTTTCAAACGCTAGTTTGAATACGAGGAAGTAGAAGATGACGTCCCTCCCACCATGGACAGTGAAGCACTTGAAAAATATGAAAAACTATTAAAAAGTGCCAAGCAAGAATTATACCCCGGTTGCAAAGGATTTTCGATGCTCACGGCCATTGTTGAGTTAATGCATGGCAAAATAAAGTTTCGTATGTCGAACCAATGTTTTGATTACTTTTTGGGGGTTTTCAAGAGGATGCTTCTAAAGGACAATTGCATGCCTACATATCATAAAAGTGCAAAGAAGGTGTTGAGTGGCCTTGGATTGGAATATGATCAAAAAATTCACGCGTGTAAAAATAATTGCATTTTATTCTACAAAGATAATAAAGTATTGGATAAATGCCCAGTATGTAATGTGTTGCGATTTAAAATGACCTCTAAGAATAAATCAATGAAGATTCCACAAAAAGTAATGTGTTATCTCCCATTAAAGTCCAGGTTGCAGCGATTGTATATGTCGACGCACACTGCAACCGACATGAGGTATGGTTGTGTTCAGAAGATCTGGGCATGTCTATTGATGTTTATTTACAGCAGTTTGTTGATGAAGTAAAAGAATTATGGGAAAACGGTGTTCCCACGTACGATAAATTTGCCGGGAAGATGTTCACTTTAAGAGCAGTAGTGATGTGGACCATAAACGATTTTCTTGCATACACTATGATGTATGGGCGGAGCACTAAAGGTTATTACGCATGCCCAATTTGCAAAGAGAACACAACGTCTGGTTGGCAAGCGGGATAAGTTTGTTGCCTAGGGCATCATAGATGGTTGTCGTGGGACCACGAGTGGCGTCAGAACGAGACAGCCTTCTTCAACGGCATTGAGCTTTGGCCTAGACCCAGAGAATGTTCTGGAGATGAAATTTTAGCTCAAGTGAATCGTTTGGATTTTGCTCTGTTGGGCAAATCCGTAAATAGGACAAGACCAGACACACATCTGAACTGGACACACAAGACGAGGTTGTTCGAGCTCCCGTACTAGTCTAAATTAAAATTTAGACACAAGATTGATGTAATGCATGTTGAGAAAAATTTGTTTGATACACTAATAAGAACTATACTAAACATCGAAGGAAAGACAAAGGACACAATAAAAGCTTGGATCGATTTGGAAAAAATGGGCATTAGGCCATGTTTATGGATGACAAGGGACAAAGACATAGCCAGAAAGAAGCTTGCATCATTTTCGGTGAAACCGGATGAGAGGAAAGAGTTTTTGGAGTTTCTATCTTCTGTACAGTTTCCGAATAAGTATGCTTCAAACATCGATCATTGGGTAAACGTGGATGGAGGCAAATTTTCAGGCCTTAATAGTCATGATTGTCATGTGATACTTTAATGCCTTCTCCTAGTGCAATTTCGACACCTCTTGCCCGAAGATGTGGTGAAGCCGATTATGCTGTTGGCGAGATATTTTTCTCAATTAACTGCAAGATCTTTGCGCAAATCTGAGGTTAAACAGTTGTGAGACGATATTATTGAAGTGCTATGCAAGTGTGAGCAAATATTTCCTCCAACTTTCTTCACAAGCATGATCCACGTCATGATTCACTTGCCGAATGAGGCATTTCTAGCCGGACCTGCCAACTATCGATGGATGTATCCGATAGAAAGGTAGACAATTGCTATAATTACTTTAGTTCATGATGTATGTACGATTTGACTAATTTCACACGTTATTTTGTTTATTGATGAAGATTATTGGGTGAATTAAATAAGAGTATGAAATCAGGCAAAGCCGAAAGGATCAATCACGGAGGCATGGGTCGCATTTGAGTCGCTTACATTTTGTGCAATGTACTACAAGATTGTTAAGACTACTTTCAATCGACAGCAACACAATAATGACGGTGATGTGAGAAGTGAAAAACTTTCTGGTTTTGCACAAATTGCACGACCCTTTGGCAAACCAATCAGAGAGGAGTCATTTAACAAAATGGACATGGAGGTAGCACATTGGTTTGTACTTAACAATTGTGATGAGACAATTATCTACCTAGATGAGCATGAAGAGTGGATGAAGCGGGAACATCCTATATATTTATATGCCAAGAAGCACCGTGAATTGTTTCCTTGTTGGTTTCTTGAAAATATAAGTTGTTCGTGTTTTGGGTTATTTGCATAATTTTAAATGGTAAACTAACATGTCAACTTTTTATCTTTAATTTAGGTGAAGAAATTGAAGGACCTGAATTCGCCCACTTACACCGAAGAATTGTACAACTTGGCGATTGGGCCCCAAAGCGCAGAATTGTACTTCGGTTGTCATGTAAATGGTATCTAATTTTTGGCAGCTGATCGCGATGATAAGTTTTGTACACAAAATAGTGGGAAACATGTCCCGTGTGCGGGTGACATTGCAGATGTTGATTTATATGGAAAACTGACAAGTGTTGTGCAATTGCTTTACAAAGACCGATATCAAGTTACCATGTTTAAGTGTTGCTGGTTTGATACAAACCCACGTAGGGTTGGAGGTGTTAAGCTAGATGGTGGTTTGTTATCGGTCAACATTAACAGATGTCGGTATAACGACGACCCCTACATTTTGGCAATGATGGCCAAACAAATTTTCTATATAGATGACCCTAAAGCCTAGAAGGATGGAAAGTAGTTCAAAAGATTAAGCACAAAGGGTTGTATGATATTCCGGACCAAGATCCTATTGACGATGACGATTATGCTGACGTTGCTGACCAACATGGTGCGGATACATTGCGGGATATGACTTATGTACAAGAACTGTATCAGGTAGCCGAGGTCCTAAAATTGAAATATCGACCAACTCCATTATGATTGACCTCGGGGATCTACCACGATATAATGCACCCAAGCGCGCGAACGACGTTGTTGACGTGACTACAAACAAGGAGGAATGAAAGTTTGAAACTGACGATAGTGATGATATTTATTCTAGTTCAGACAAGGATTAATGAAAACTTGTGATATAAATGTAATGATATTTATTGAATGGTATTTATTTTGTAAACAAAAAAAAGTTTCCTTTAAAATTTGTAAAAAAGTAATTAAACAAACAAAAATTTATTTATTTATTTAAACAAAAAAAAACAACTTAAATTTACAAAATGTGCAACGATGTGTTAGAAATGTTTGTCACACAAATATTTAAAAATTTATTTTTTATTTAAAAACTGGTCGCGTGACGAAAAATTTGAACACCCTCGTCGCGCAAACATGTAAAAATTTTATTTTTTCTTTTCAAAAATGGGGACTTTTTTATTTCGGCGCCTAGCTTCCCTCTATCTCTCTCTATCTCAAACTCACTTTCTCTCTCATTCTTTGCATGGGATTCTGTTCGAACTCACTATCATCTCTCTCTTGATTATGTCCAGCTCTCACTCTCATCTGCGTACGCTATCTCATTGTCTCCTTCTCTCGCTCTCTGTGTGTTTCTTTGTGTCTCTGTCAATCTCCCTCTCACATCCGCCACACTCCGACGCCACACCATCTCCCCGCTGCTGCTGTATTACTAGGTAACCACCCAGTATCCCTTAATTCAATTATTTATTAGTGCAATTTTTCATTTTTTCTGTTGAATTGTTATATTAGAACATTTAGGGATTTAGGGTCAAATTGGGAATCTTGGGTTAGGGTTTTCGAATTGAGAATATTGGGTTATGGTTTTCGAGTTGAAAATATCAGGTGATGGTTTTGGAATTGGGAATCCGGCTTTTGTATTTTTTTTTCCATTTTTTGGTTATAAACAAAATTGGATATTGAATTGGGAATCAACTTTGGTGTTTTATCTGGAAAAATTGTAATCTATCAATGCATATGATGAGTTCATTTTTGCTCAACCGGATTTTAACATTTAAGGACGTTATAAACAGGTCATATTGGCCTTTACTCTTTAATCTGTATATCACATTTATCAAAAACCTTTGAAGCTATAGTTTTTTTTGTATTTTAGGTGGATTTCTGATTGTGAATGGATTTGAACATATGTTCTTGAATTTGATGTTTAATTTGTCTACAGTTTTTTTCCGATGAGTCAGGAAAAATGGTAAATGTGACAGCCCGTCCCGAAGTATGTAATTATATTATCCTCGAAAGTGTGATTGGACGGAATTACCCTTAAGCGTTATGGTTATATTCTTATTTTTTTTGGGTTAAGTTCAAAGGCCCAAAGCTTTATTTTGGACCAATTACCTTGTTTCCAAGTTAGTGGGAACCCTATTTGTGTAAGTATGAGAAGATTAGGGTTTAGTTGGTTAGGTTAGTTAGTTTTGGACCAATTAGAAACTAGAGTTGGATTTTTGTGTGGTGTGATTGGTGTTTGAGGACCACACACACAAACTGAAATAGAAAACCCTCTCTTCTCTCTCCTCTCTCACGAACTCACTCTCTCTTTCTCAAATTACGGTACAGACCATACCCAAAATTGCACGGATTGAGGATTTTAAGACCTCCATAGGAGGTTCATACGAGTTGAACGGTACCATTTTCAGGTAAGAAACCCTTCGAAAACCCATGAAATCCGAACCCCATTTCCATGCACTGTTCATGCTCACGTAAAACGTTTGTTTTAGGAGGAGTTTTTAAGCTCATAGGGAGCTTTAGGAGGTTCTCACGAAGCTCGGAGTGCTTCGTTGGAAGAAATTGGACGTCGGAGTAGCGAGAACGGAGAGTTTCAAGTTTGGCCGGACTTTCGAGGTTTTTTTCGACGAGTTTCCAGTGGTTTTAGGGCTCGAATCAGGTATGGTTGTGTTCATCTCGCTGAGATCTTCATTTTGGTGCAAATTTCCAGAAACCGGCGACCGTTGCCGGCGACCGGCGACTCGCCGGAGAAGAAAGGGGCATATTCCGTCAACTTTGACGGAATATGCTACCGGTGTTAGGTGACGCCGTTAGATTCTATTTGGGTTTAACGGAATATTCCACAGAATATTCCTGACGGCATTAACTGCTACCGTCAGTGTGCCGGGCACGTGCCTGCACGTGGGGGCGCGTCTGGCCGTGCCTTGGCCGGCTCGTGAGGGCGCGTGAGACATCCAAAAATTATTTTAAAAATTTGAGGATGTTTCTGAGGGTGTGTAGATCATTTTGGTATATTCACACACCTCAATTGAACAATGTATGAAAAGTTATTTCCTAGTTTCGCTTATTTGCTTTAAAATAACGTTTTTATAATTGTTTCTCACATAAGCGAGACCTATTCGGAGGACGAGCGTAGCCAGGCTAGGCACGGGGGCTATGATCTGTCTACATACCTGTGAGTGGGCTTTTGGTTTTTCGTATATACCTATATACAAAGTATTTTTCCCAGAAATTGCATTTTAAATGCTTTTATTAATGAAATGCCATGCCAATGCATAAGTATACTTTGAATATGCTTTATGAATTGTTTATGCATGATTGTCGACGCTGTGGGCGCTCAGGTAAGTTCATGTGTTGTTAATAAGAAGTTGAGTTATGAAAAGTATGATGAGATGCATCGAGAGCTCATTAACCTGCACCCCGGTGTTAGTGCTCCCGCCCAGGGTTAGGGGCATAGTCTTTCACGTGATGTTCACCAAACGCACCACACGCTCATCTTGGATCCAAGTTAGGTGCACAGTCCTGTCGTATAGACTACTTTCAGTGGGTTCAACTCGTAGGTGACCCGCGATCATTCGCACAGTCTTCACGTGATTGTAGCACTAGAGCGCATTGTTTTACACCAGTCATGTCGTATAGACCACTATAAGTGGGTTCGACTCGTGTGCAGGCATGATTTATGAGCTAGAGTTCAGCTGACAAGCTGTTGCAGTTATTATTGCATTTGAATTACTTATCTGATGAATTATTTTACATGGCATGGCATATTCATGATTTGTTACATACTTTGATGAGGATTTCACTTAAGATTTAGTATATGTATATACTATTTTCTGGGAAAGTATACAGGCTTTACAGCGAAGGGTTAAAATTGTTGTTTTGAAATGGTTTTCGAAAAGCTTTGTTTTTGCCCACTCCCGCTTTTGTTTTGCGCCCTTCCAAGTTTTAGGTAGCTTTTGTTGGTGGCTCACGACGATACACCGGACGTTCTGACAGACCATCACCTATGTAGGATAACCTTCGGGTGTTGTTAAACTAAGTACTTCTTATGCATTAATTGCACCTAGACTATTTATGCTCTGATTGTGTATTCACACTTAATTCCGTTCTAGCACTCCTTGAAGTTCGGTTCTTATTCATTCGTAGTTCTACCTTTATTATTGCTTCCGCACTGTGCACATGGCTATGCCACCCTCACGTGACGGCCAGCATGCTTCGATCTCGATCGGGGTGTGTCAGTTTGGTATCAGAGCCTACGTTCCGCAGTCCTGCATATTCTGTGAGTAATCTAATCATTGTGATGTCTCCTGCCAGAACTATGCCGCCTCGTAGGGATCCACGTTCTTCAGGTGAGCCTAGTTTCCCTGATGTTGCTCAGTTAGGGGAAGCTATAGCTAATGCCATTCAGGCTTCACTTCGCCCTCCCCAAAGGACTCATTTAGAGACGGTGTATGATCTGAAGTTGCCTACTTTTATGGGCAATGAGGGACATGAAGGGGCCGAGCGTTGGCTCTAGCATGTAGAGAAGATTTTTCAGGTTATGCAGAGTCAAGGCAGTCTTCTTGCTGAAATCATATCAGCAAGAAGATATGTGCATACATGATGTGATGAGGTAGGCAACGAGGATGGCCGACATCATATCATTGTGAGGCGATTCTTGAACCCCTACATGAACTAGCATGGTGGGAATAACTTAATTAAGTGCAATGGTGCCAACATCAAATCATTGTGAGCCATCATTCTCTAGAGGCCAAACTAGATGGGTAATTACAAGAGTTGTAAATGACTAAAGCGCTATTCTCTCATCATTATTGTTGCTAACCAACATCATATCATTGTGAGGTGGGCTTGGTAATGGCGAGCCTCCCATACCCCACTAAGAGTTAACATAACACTCGGATTCCGTTGAGGGATGTGGAATTTGCCAAAAATAGTGGGTGGTACTATTTGATTTAAGACCCAATCAAGTAGTTTTAAAATCAACAATCTAATACGATTTTTGTTATGTTATGTAGTTATCGACATGCCTAAAATTACACCTACCATTATACTTGACAAAAAGGGCCTTAGGGGCCAACATTTCCTTGCTTGGTATCATCACATTGAGAATGTCTCAAAGATGAATAACATATCGTATGTGCTCAAGCAATCCCCTCCTCATGTACCTCCTACGAAACTAGCTTCAAAAGAGGAGTGTCAAAATTATACTAGACACTTTGAGGATGACTTACAAGCCAAATGCTTAATCCTCACTTCACTTAGTAAGGAGCTTAAGAAGCTACATGAGCACATGGACACTTCTTGTGCCATGGTTGATAGTTTGCATAAGAGCATGACACTGAGACTAGTAATCTACGATGTCCAAATGTTTGTAGTATATTGAATGCCAAAATGGCAAAGGGGACATGGCCCTAAAAACATGGACAAAAGATGGAAATGATCTTTCAAGATCTTGAGAGTTTAGGAACTTCCATCGATGGAAAAATGGCCCAAGATTTTTTTCTTGCATCTCTCTCAGATGATTTCACTAAGTTTATAGTAAACTATAAAGTGAATAGATTTGAACAAAGTTTCAAAAGGGATAGTGGGAGTGAGAATGCAATCACAAGGAAAAGATTGCATAAGAAGAATGCAAGAAAATCCAAAGGAACATGCTTTCGTTATGGAAAGGATGAACGTTGGAAGAAGAAATACAGGGTGCGCATTGCGAGCCTTATGACACGAACTTTTGAAGGGACTATTTTTGCCATAGAGAGTACTTTTGCAGTAAGCTCCAATTCCTGGATATTTGATTCAGGCGCTAGTCAACATATCTGCAATTTGTTGCAGGGACTAATAGGGAGCAGGACACTGCGCAATGAGGAGATGATTGTGCGACTTGGGAACGGCAATAAGATCTTTGTAAAAGCAGTAGGCATCTACATGCTTAAACTACCATCTGGGGGAGTTTTGGAACTTACAAATTGTTTATATTTTCCTTCATGTATAAAGAATTTGATTTCCATCTCTATGCTTTTACAAGATGGGCACTTAGTATTGTTTGACAAAATGAGTTACACTTTATACTTGAACAGTCATATTATCTCTCATGGTAATATGATAGATGGACTTTTTCACCTAGAGACAAGTTGTGGGATGCACTGTATTGAAAGCGGGAATACCTCAAAACCCAAAAGGGTTAGAGAAGAAGTTAACCAAGAAAAGATGTGGCATCTTAAACTTGGACATGTGAACCTTGATAAGATTCGCAACATGTCCAAAGACGGATATTTCCGCCCATTAGGTAATGACCAAATGGGTACTTGTGAATGTTGCTTGAAATGGAAGATGACCAAATCTCCATTCACTGGGAAGGGAAAGATTGCCATTAAAATTCTAGGGTTAATCCACATTGACGTATGTAGACCTATGTCTACTACGTCAAGGGGAGGCTTCTCATACTATATCAGATTCACCGACGATCACTCTCGGTTTGGCTATGTGTATCTTATGAAGTACAAGTCAGAATCCTTTGAAAAGTTCAAAGAATTCAAGAATGAAGTTGAGAAGCAAACTGGGAAGCAGATAAAGATCCTAAGATCAGATCGAGGGGGGAGTATATAAGTAACGAGTTCCTAGATTATCTCAAATAGTGTGGAATAATATGACAGTGGACTCCACCGGGAACTCCATAACTTAATGGAGTTTTTGAAAGGAGAAATCGAACCTTGATGAACATGGTTCGCTCTATGATGAGTTCCGTTGATCTACCAGTAACATTCTGGGGATACGCTCTATATATAGCAGCTTACTTGCTTAATAGAGTACCTTCCAAGTCAGTTTCACAGACGCCATGAGATATGGCATAGAAGAAAGCCAAGTCTTAATCATATTAAGATTTGGGGTTGTGAAGCATATGCCAAGATGCTTGAAGTTACTAAGCTTGAAGCGAGATCAATTACGTGCTATTTTGTGGGATATCCTAGAGAAACTATGGGATATAAGTTCTATCATCCCGATGACCAGAAAGTCTTTGTCACCAAAACTGCTAAGTTTCTAGGTGACGAATTTGTTCTCAAAGGAACTACAAGTAAAATGACAGAAATTAATGAGATTAATGATGAACCACAAACAAGCACTCGACAAGTTGACAACCCTGTACCTGAACCCCTAGCTCCACGTAGATCTGAACGGGTCAGTAAGCCACCTAAGAGGTATGGCTTGGATAACAACTTTGGAGAATTGCACCTTCTAAAGACAATGACACAAACGATGACCCTAGAGACTATATTGAAGCAATGTTCGACATTGATTCAAAGAGATGGCAAGAGGCCATGAAATTCAAGATGGATTCCATGTATCAAAATTAGGTCTGGACTCTTGTAAACCCTCCAGAAGGTATAGTACATGTTGGAAACAAATGGGTCTTCAAGAGGAAAATAGACGCTGATGGGAACATGGAGACTTATAAGGCTAGACTAGTAGCCAAGGGTTACAGGCAACGAGAAGGGATTAACTATGAAGAAACTTTCTCTCCTGTAGCCATGATTAAGTCCATTCGGATTCTACTTGTTATAGTTGCATACCATGATTATGAGATATGGCAAATGGACATGAAGACAACCTTTCTGAATGGCTACCTAGAGGAAGAGCTCTATATGACTTAACCTGAAAGTTTCATGTCCAAGTCTAAAAAGACAAAGGTATGCAAGCTTCAGAGGTCTATTTATGGACTTAAGCAAGCCTCGAGGAGCTGGAACATCTGTTTTGATACTGAAATCAAATTGTTTGGTTTTACTCAAAACGAAGACGACAATTGTGTTTATCAAAAGGTTATTAGGGATGCAATTGTATTCCTAGTGTTATATGTAGAAATGACACTGTAGTGTTTTCTTCTGTAAAAGTATGGTTGTCCAAAACCTTCCATATGAAAGATTTAGGAGATGCATCTTATGTATTGGGGATAAATCTATCATGATAGATCTAGAAAATTAATTGGATTATCCCAATCTATGTACATAGATAAGGTGCTAAGTAGGTTCCAAATGGAATAATCTAAGAAAGGTCTTCTTCCTGTGAGACATGGAATTCACCTTTCTAAGTCCAAAGGACCAAAAACTCCTGAAGAGATACGTCAGATTTGTAGGACTCCTTATGATCTGCTATAGGAAGTCTCATGTATGCCATGATATGCATAAGGCCTGATATCGCATATGCTGTGAGCATTACTAGTCGATATCAATCTAACCCAGGATCAGAACACTGGGCATCTGTCAAGACGATCCTTAAGTATTTAAGAAGAACTAAGGACATGTTCCTCGTTTATGGAGGAGCGACAGAGTTGCGAGTGGAAGCCTATACAGACGTAGATTTCCAATCTGATGTCGATGATAGAAGTTCCAAATCCGAATATATGTTCACTCTGAACAGTGGGGTTATCAGCTGAAAAAGCAAGAAACAAGATGTAATTGCTGATTCCACGACGGAGGCTAAATATGTCGTTGTAGCTGAAGCCGACAAAGAAGCGTTCTGGATGAAGAAGTTCATTACTGAACTTGGAGTGGTTCCAACCATTACATCACCAATAACTTTGTATTTTGATAATAGTGGGGCGATAGCTCAAGCCAAGGAACCCAGGGCTCATCAAAAGAATAAGCATTTTGATAGACGCTTTAACATCATTAGAAGATATGTTGCCGAAGGGAAAGTTAACATCCTTAAGGTTACCTAAGCCGATAACATAGCAGATCCACTAACGAAGCCAATGTCTCAAATCCAACTTGACCGCCATATGGAAAAAGATGGGTATTAGATACATAGGAAGGTGGCTTTGAGTGCAAGTGGTAGATTGTTGGAAGTATGCCTGCAAAGCCACTCATTTGATGTAATAGCTTTTGGAATACTTATTATGTTAAACGATTATATGTTTAATGAAGGGCAAAGCATATTGTTAATCACTATTTATTGTATTATGTGTTTAAGCAATAAAGGAATCCAAGGAATGTATTTAATCTAAGAGAGAAATTATCTAAGTAAGTTAGATTAATGAGACCTTTCTCTTATGTTCATTCCTAAAACATTCTTAGCCATAGGATTGCCAACTGGGCATTGACAATCCGCTAAGGTTAGCAGGGGCGGATCTATTAAGGGACCTGGGTGATCCTGGGACCACCTGAAAACCTGAATAAGTAGCTGTGAGGACCTCCGAGGACCACCCAAGTATGGGTATGTGGTGGAGGAAGAGCAGTTGCCGCTGCACTGTTCAGACATCATGCAAACCAAAAGAAGAAGACGAACGAAACGGTGTGTTTTGGATGAGTGAGATGAACAAGAGGGCTACTTTTTCCTTAAATGAAACGGTGTGTTTTGGCCATGTCGTTTAAATAAAAAGGTGTGCTTTGATACACGGTTTGAAAACACGTGTTCGACTTTCACAAGTGTTTATGTCTCAGTCATTTAAATGAAGGCACGCCTCGACATTTTTTATTAAATATATAGAAGTGTTTGACTTTCAAATTCTGTCTGCTATCTTTTTCTCCACCACCATTTAATTCCCTTTTTTCTAAATTTAAGGAAGTTTTATTATTAATTTTTTTTTTAACAAACTTTATTATCTAACTAAGGGGAAAAGAGTTGGACTTAGCCTCACAATGAGCGAATAATAATGTAGTTCAAATTCGTTTTAGTGAGAATCAAACTTAAAACCTATCACTTACAAATGAAGAAGAATACTATTAGAGTGTAGTACTTTGTGCCAAAGTTTTTAAGTAAGTTAAGTTAGTTTTTTATTTTAATCTAAATAAGCATATAAAATGTTAAATTCATAATAGAGTATAATTTTTATTAAGTTATTATGATTTTTTATAGGGAGTTTTAACAGAACACTCCCGGTACTGTTCACTTTTAACGAAAAACCACATTTTTACCTTTAACTGGTATTATTCACTATACCTTTAAAAAGGACTTTTCATTAAAAGAGAAGTTTTTTTGGACTTTTCTTCAGTTTTCCTTTTTTTATATTGTTTGTTCTTTCATATTTTTTTAGCTTCATCAAGATATGTTTTTTGTTTTGATTAATTGATATGCGTATAATTAGAAATACAAAACAATATTACATGAGAAAATCATTGTCAATTAATACAAAAACTGTAAAAGAAAAGTTGTAGTCCATCGTTTAATTATTTAATGTTCATCTTTTTTTTTTCTTAGTGTTTTTATATTAGGACCACCCAATAGTAAAATCCTGGATCTGCCACTGAAGGTTAGTATATGTTATGTTTAACTCAACGGTGAGTATGACTAGTGAAGTCATTTAGTGTTGGACACTGAGACAAACACATAGATGCTCAAAAAGGTAATCGAATACACTGAACTACGATCAAAAGAGAGTTCGAACATATATGTCATGTAAGAACTCGTAAGTTGCAATATGCAAAGTAGTCCTTCGACCTGAGGTATCATATATGTCTAATGGTTAGGTCCTTGATCTTTGATCATGTCAAAGGCATTCTATCGAGAGTGTCCACGATATTGTTGGGGCTAAGCTATTTAGTCATGTAGGCATACGAATGCACAACAAGGGATCTCTAACCTTCCATGGTGGAGGGAGAATACTCTAAGATATGATTCGGGAGTCTTTGGCAAAAGCATACGAATATGATTTAGGAAGTTTGTTCCAAATCATATTAAAATGAATCATATAGAGAATTATCACATTGGATAGTAGACATGAAACAAACTATCACTCAAACAATGTGATTAAGAGTACTGTATTAGAGAAAGACCGTATTGCATTGTAATTGTAATTGGATAGGTTCTCCAACCACTTCTACTTAGCTTAGGTAGCCATGACATATGGTTAGGTGTCACTTATTATTTGTGGAAGCCCTGAAGATTAGCAAACACTAATCTTCATCAAAGAGAGAATTGAAATGTTATTTCAATTCACAATCGATCGTTAAGAGTAACAATCGCCCACTGCCTTGTTAATTGAAGCCTAATGGATCGTACACCAAGAAAGATGAATGTGAAGATATAAATGAGATGGACAAGCAATTAAATAGTTTAATTGAGAATGGTCAACATTATTTAATTAATTAATTAATCTTACGAAAGGTTCGTATTGGGCTTCCAAGTTGGTTTTGGGTTTCGAGGCCCAAAAGGGTTTTGGTCCACAAGGCCTATTGAGTTTAAGTTGTGTGACAACTAAAACTAAGTGGAAATTAACCTAAATACAAAGTCAAAACCGACCATAGGGTGAGTGGTAGCAAACTTGGGTTAATTGCAAGTTTGCCACTCACATGTGAGGTGGTATAGAGGCATCTTTATAGCCATTCTCTCACTAGGGTTTTCTTGAGGCAAAGAAGAGGAACTTTTTCTCCTTTTTCTCTATAGAGGCTGGCTTTCATAGGGGAGTTCACTAGCATCCAACTTCCTTTAGGTAATCCATTTCATCTTCACACCATCATCCTTGGTGTGGAGACTTAGAAGTACCAAACTTTTGGTATTTTTTGGAGTTCCTTTCCTCACATCCTCAAGAAGCAAAGAAGCATCAAAAGGGAAGAAAATCACAAGGAAGATCTAAGGAGCTAGGAGGTGATTTGAAAGCTCTCCACTAGGGTGAATCCCTTGTGTAAACAAGGATGAGCTTCAAGGGTAATGAATCTCAAAATCCTTTCTTCTCTTTAATGTTGTTAAAGAGTCTTGTGCTTCACCATTCACTAGGCTTTGAAAGTCATGGGTTTTAGAATTGTTTTTTAATGCATGCCTACTTGTTCAAATGTTAATATTTGCTTTTGTGTTCAAATGTTCCTACATGTTCTTAGCTAGGACAAATTATTTCCTTCCGAAAATGGGCTGCGTTCTTTGGCCTAACGAGTTGGACCGGTATTGGTTGGTGGATTGGGTTTTGACCCGTTTTCAGGCCAAGTTGGCCGATCTCGACGGAGAAGAAAGACGGAGCTTCCCAAGCTCCGGTCAACCTCGAAACTACACTACAACCTTTGATCTACCCACCAAATTGAAGACAATTAAGTGTAGATTAGGATATACCTATGGTTTCCCAAGTAATGGTCGGATTTGGCCGGAGAATGACCTGGAACTCACTGCATTCTTGCCGAAAATCTGGGGAAGTCTCCCTGAGTAGTTTTCTGTGACAAACGTCCCTAAAACAACTCAAAAGCATCCTAAACTCGCATAAAAACACTATCCAATAAATTCTAGTGGCTTACCTACGTTGAGGGTTAGTCGAAGGAAGAGGTGCACAGTGGTAGCGCCACGGTGCCACGAGACACGGGAAGGTTTGAGTGTTCTTCCCTTGCTCCAAGGTTCGTGGAACTCATAGGGCTAAAAGGTGAAGGTGGTCAATGATGCACAGGGGAAGGAAATGATGCAACGATGGAGAGAGAAAGGTCCGATAGGGAGAGAGACAAAAATGGAACAAAGAGAGAGAGTAAGAGATGACCTTACGGGGAGAGAATATAGGAGAGATATTTTGGGGGAGGGTATACCACGTGGCAGACAAGGGAGAGAGAGGCTGGGGGACCAAAAAAAAGTGGGCCCCACTCCGTTCACCATTTAAGACCTAAAAACAAACCCATTTCAAAATAAATATCCCAATCTTAGTGAAGTTACAAAAATATCCTTTCGTTCCGTAAATTTCGGGACAGGATGTTACAATCCACCCCTGTTAAGAAAATTTTGTCTCGAAATTTGAAATAACATACTATACATAAATACTCGAAGATAGGAAAGAATATATATATATATATATATATATATATATATATATATATATATATAAGAAATCAAGTCAGAGTGGTTGCATCAAAGAGAATATGCCACATCGTCGCTAGTGGGTTGCCAAATCATCTTTCATACCTCAAAGCTCCTACTTTCTTTCCTCATCAACATAATAGTAGAAACATACTTAAAAAAGATATGAAGTCGTAATATATAATAATGTAAGATTAAAAGTATGTACGTATAATATGATAACGTCAAAATTGATATGTACTAATATAGAGGTCGAAAAACTCGTACTGAACTTAAAACTGAAAGTGGAAAAGATTCAATCGAACATTTATAAAATCAAAAATACAAATATATTACTATAATAAGGTAAGTTAAAATACTTGTATTGAAAATCAAAATCGAAAATGAAAGTGGGTCTCGCCCAAGCATTCATAACGTCACATACTCCGAGAGCAGATATGTCTTTGGGTCGAACCCCAATAATAACTAAACCATAACAACTATCATAGACGGGCCTACCTACCAACTTGCTTAATGAACCCAACAAATATGCCATCAATATTACAGTCGGCTGCCCACGATATCGACAACACATTGTTGTCTCGATAAACAAGTAGTAATTTCCTAAGGGTGTAAACATACCAATTTGTCCAAATACCAAGGCGTCAACAACACAAGCACACAGTTTCTCAAACTGTAAAATCAAACATCCGAAACCAATTCCAAAACTTTATTGTCTAACCAATGCTGCCAATAGAATCTATCATACCAAGTATCAAATGGTGCCATACTTAAACTAAAAATAAATTTTCGTCGTAACTACTCCAAAAGAGATCAGTGCAAAATCTAATCATTCAGAAACCACAAATTAGAAGAACACAACACGTCTTTCAAGATCTAGATAGTTTGTTCAAGACTATCCAACAGCTTGCAAATAAAAATGGGATACAGGACAACAACTTAGTACTCAAAACCTTCATGAAAACTTCACAAAACTTAGAAGTGAAATGCGCATCACAATGAGGTACAAAAGTGACGATATACCAAGAACCAGAACCATGTGATTCACAACTCCTCAGCGAGCTGATTCATTGAAACTTTTTCTCGGATTTAGCGAATAGCTATGCTGGGAAGGCTAAGTGGACACTCAAGAATGTAAAGGTCAAACAAATCCATCAAAGCTAGGAAACAAGATAGCTGGAGTGAATGCGTAGCTTTGATGTATGAATACGTGTAAGTACCTAACTTGATTCTGTGGTGGCAAGTCGAGATGGTTGAGTGTGGACTCGACTTGGGTGGTAGTCAAAAGTAATTTGATAGCCGGGAACTCAAACTTTTTCCCCATTCCAACTTTCACAACAACTTGTTACAACGATAAACTCAGGAAACGATAATCTCAGGGATATTCAATCACCTGTGGTAATGATTCGCTCGAGATGATGTTAAAGGATGGTTGAATGACTGATGGTTCCGACTAAAACTTTCGGATCTAAGTGGTTCTCCTGAACAATCTATCTGCTATAGAAGATATACAAAGTGAAAAGATACGAAGTGTCGTAGGGTAAGAACAAATCTAAAGTTGACTAAAATGTTTTCTAGTACTAGGAGGTGAAACTGAGATGACGGTTGAAATCGATGGTAATCGAAACATTGGTCTAACGAAGTCTAGAATGAAAATTTTTGCCAAGTGGTTGAAAGTATAGTCCTCACGGACGGGTAGATAATACAACGACTGAGTTGATTAACAAATACCAAAACTTCACCATAGTCTCCACATGTACAAGATGGTTTGTACCGGAAATCTATGGTGACTTTCAACCATTTGCATTCGCATCCTTAGTAGGTCCCTGACAACCCAAGAAGGATAATCATGGGAATTTTTTCCCACCTCCAAACAAGAATAGAAGGAAATTGAGATAAACCCAATGGCTTTCATCTCACCGCTTCCAGCTTACCAATAAATCAGACATCTACTCAAATATTCAGCGACATCCCATTCCTACATTGTCAGTAATAAAATGGACGAAAACAATGGTACAATTTATTACTGCCAGCATGCATGGCATACGCTGAAATGTTAACCTCACCAAAAATTTTCTTTTTTCCAACTTCATTGCCCTTAGGCAAAAGAAACTTGTTTCGTATCAAGAAAGTTCCAATTTCACGAAGAGCATCATCTACGACAGTTGCTTGACCATGATGGTACTCAAAGGTGGAATCAACTCACCGATGAGTTACATCCACCTCTTCAGTCACAACTCAAGTATTTCAGTGTGAAAACACACTACAACTTCTTCGGTCAAAAAGGAGGTAACATTTCTCGCTGTAGAGAAAAGGTCACCAAATTTTACAGCAAGGAAGATCGTTATCAGCTATAGGTCAAAGATATGATGGTTTACATCATGCATTTCCGATCGTCAAGAGGCACACGCATTCCTCGATCATGCTGCATCAACGTGCAGCCAAGCATTTAATAATAATACACCACCGCAGAATTTGAAAAGTGTAAAAACTACGATCAGATGAGACAATACCCCGTTGTTAGAAACTTCGTTCACCGTCAGCATCGCAATAAATTTGACTGGTTTCTTAGGTAGAAAGGAAATAGGTCTAACCTCAAAGAATAGTTAAAAACTGCTGATAGGATTTGACAAGACCAAAGACATTTCGTATCTCACAATATGTTGTGAGGATTTTCAATTTCCAACGGTCGTAACCCCTTTTGGAAATTGATGAGAATAGCGTCTGCTACCAAAGAAACTCCCAAGAAGAGTATCTACTTTAAACAAAAACAACATTTGAGGAATTTGACGTACAACTGACTGTCGATGTTTAGTGAACTTGACCTTGTGGTTGGAGTAAGCAAGAAGGTTATCGATAGAACAAACGCCGAGAGTTGTTCTAAAGATCCACATGAATTCCTTTAGCGGGAGCGAGTCCAAGAACATTGATTCGATCCACTAACTAACACCTACTAGACTTCACAACATCTGATGCTTAGGGAACCTAATTGTGAAATTTACAATTAGTGAGGGGCAAATTTGTAATTTCACTTAAAAAAATTTAAGTGGGTTTATACCCACTCCGGCCTCTCTCTCCCTTCCTATTTTCTGCAAACACTCATTCTCTCCCTCTGTCTCTCCCTCTGTCTCTCCCTCTTTCTAAGCCGAGAGCCATTTCCTTGCTCTCACCTTCACTCCCTCATCAATCGAACTTGAAAACCATATATTTGGCATCTCTGAGATGAGAGCAACCTGTCTATACCTTCGCATGCATCATCAGAGCGATGGGCACTGAACTGCCATGGAACCCGTGAGCTTCGAGCTCTAGCTCTTGATCTCAGGTGAGATTCTTGCTCTTCCTTCAATTTTTGGGCTACTAAATGTGTTAGAACTGTTTGTTTCTTCGAATTTTTAGCTTGAAAACTTGTGCTTTAACTCGATTATACTCAGAACCTACATGCCCAGCCTCGACTTTGAATTCTAGCAAGACTGTCGTCGAGTTCAAGGTTGATTTGGGTTCTGCAGTGTTCTTATTTGATTTCTCTTTCGATTGGGGCTGAATTTGGTGAGGTTTGATATGAGCATATTTATGCGATTTAGTTAGCTTGTTCTCGTGCTTTTATGTTGATTATTCGTATTTAATTTAGTATTTTAAGCTATTTTCGTATGTTTGTAGGTCCCAAGGGGTAAAGTATCAAGAAAGTGCTTTTTGGAGCCTTTTGGAGCAATTTTGGGCATGTTTTGGATAGCTTATGCTTGGAGCAATGTAGATGGACGAAATTGAAGACCAAAGCATGCTAGGAATCAGCCAAAGAGAAGAGGAAAAATAAATTCAAGTCAAGGAAGGAAAAGGAATCCAAGAAGAAGAAGGATTGACCAAGTCAAAGTTTCCTAATCCTAATGTGCAAGGAAATCAGCCACAAAGGGGAGTCCTAAGTATTTTGGGACACCTAATTCCCACTCCAAGATGGGTGCTGCACACTCTCCTTCCCTCATACACCCTTGCCGCACAAGAGTACTTTCCCAATTTAATTTAGACACAATTGCACACAAAATCAGCAAGGAAGTAATCTACTTACCCTTTTTCCTAATCCTTGCCGCAAGTTACCTTCCTTTTCTCTTCCAAATCAGCAACCAAACTTCCTTACCCTTTCTTCTAAGTCAAAGCTGTTTCTCTACTTACCTATTTGTTCCAAAATCTGCAAGATAACTTATTTTCCTTGTTCATTCCTCTTTGCCGCAAAAGACCTTACCCTTTCTTTGGGATTTCTGATTTTAATTCTTCTTTTCCCTTGAGGTTTTGGAGTAAATATGTTTCCTAAATAAATCCCAAACCGTGCCCTATACTTCTCTATAAATATAAGGCCCTTGCAGCACCCTAAACACACCATTCCACCATCCATTCACTTACCTATCCATCATTCACTCAACAATTCAAGCATTCACACACTTTCAGCCCAAAATCTCTCTTTGCCGCAGCCTTTCACTCCCAAAAACGTCCATCCCTTCATCCATACCCATCTTAGACTCTTTGTGCTGCAGCAAGGTGGAGAGGAAGGAACCTTGGACGTTTCAAGCTTGAAGATTGGAGCATTCTAGGTGTACTTCGTTCTTAATTTCAATGTTTACTTTATTATTCTCTAATCTTGTTGTGACTATGAGTGGCTAAACCCCTATTTAGCTAGGGGGGAATTCGAAACCATGAACATGCTTGAGATATGAATTGATTACTTCCAATTGCGACTTGATGAATCGTGAATGCAATTCAATTAACTGTTTTATTCATAACTTGTTCTTGTATGTTGATTGAGGATGCATACTTAGTTTTCATGCAGGAATTTGATGCTAGAATGTAAGGGAGTTTCACCTAATCGTTATGAACTTACATTCACAAGTAGTGAAGGTTGCTTGTCACAATCGCGTTAATTGGATTCTTGGCAAACGTATCATGCTCTCATAGTTACGAATGCCTCGTCAACACTTATGATTTTCATGGAACTTAATGATCTCTAACTGTATCTCTTCTATGCACTCATGTAGGGGACCGTTGGAGAATAATTTGGGTTGTTGTATGCTCTTCTTCCGATTCAATGACATAAGGAAAATCTGAGGGTTAATTTGTGCACGTACGGTTAATCTGGGGTGTTGAGGTTCATGGTTCATTGAAAAGCAATTGGAGATCGATTTATGTACAAGTGTGTCATGTGTGGAGAAGGACCCTCTAGCTAGCCCATCACCCATCAAAGTTTTCAAATTCGTTTTCAAATCTGTTTTACTTTACAAAGTCTTTAATTTACTTTCAAATTCGTTCAAACTAAAACCCCCCTTTTACTTTCTTGTTTTAAAGTGTCCAAAATCTGTTTTCTTTGTGTTTTCAAGTGTTTTGAGTTAACCTAAAACCAATTTTCGTCCAAAACCTTCCCTAGTGTTTTAAATCTGTCTTTAAAGTGTTTTTAAACCGTTTTAAGTATTTTTAACTTGTTTTGAGTCTTGTAAACCTTTCCAAACGTTTTTAACTTTGTTTTTGTGTTTTTAAAGTCGATTAGCAATCCCTCCTAATCCCCGGTCCAGAACGATCCCTACTTGCATACTTACTACAATTGACAACAAGAGGGTTTAATTTGAGTGCTTAATATATATCACATCAAATTTTGGCGCCGTTGCCGGGGATTAGCAACTTTGCTAATCCCCCGTTGTTCCTTTTTGTTTCTTTTTCGTTTGTTTTAGTTTCTGACCTTGTTTTATTTTCTTGTTTTTAGGTACTAGTTTATGACTCGAAGTTCTCAACCAGTACGTGAGCACATCTTAGACTTTGACGACGATTTTGAGAGAACTTTGAGAAGGCAAAGAAATCAGCAAGCATCTAATCCACCTAGCCCTGAACCTGAGCTTGAAGAGCAAGAAGGAGAGAAGGAATTAGAGCCCACGGCACAGATTTTGAAAGAGGTCCTAGACATGGCAGCGGATAATCGAACCATCAAAGAGCTTTCCGCCTCGGGTGTGGACAATGCCATGCCCCTATGCATCCAATACCCCACGGCAGCTGAAGGGAAGACAGAGGAGTTTGAATTGAAATCCAGCTTATTGCACCACATCCCGAAGTACCATGGGCTGTCCATGGAGGATCCAAACAAACATCTCAAGGAGTTTGAAGTTGTTTGCTCGAGCTTGACCCCAGTGAACGTTGATGGCAGCATCTTGAAGATGAAGGCTATTCCCTTTTCACTCTTAGAGAAGGCTAAAGATTGGTTGTATGAACTAGCGCCCGGGACGGTTACAACTTGGGAAAGTATGAAACGAGCGTTCTTAGAGAAGTTCTTCCCAACTTCAAGAGTCATTCTCTTGAGGAAACGGATTAGTGGCATCGAACAAAATGAAGGTGAATCGTTTCCAGCTTATTATGAACGTTTTAAAACTCTTGTTGCTTCATGTCCACAGCATCAAATGAAGGAGGAGCTGCTCATTCAATACTTCTACGAATGACTCCTTCCCCTTGAACGCCAAATGCTAGATGCCTCAGCAGGTGGTGCGTTGGTTGACAAAACACCGGTGGCTGCCAAGACTCTCATTGCAAACCGAGCACTCAACGCACAACAATATGAAGGTGTTGGACAGAGGGGAAGCTCACGGCCACACAGTGTAAATGAGGTAAGTACAATTTCTGAAATGCAATCACAAATAGCTAATCTTACCGCTCTTGTGTCTCAGGTTGTAATTGGATCAAAACCACAAGAAAATCAAGTTTGTGGCGTGTGCTCCATCCAAGGTCACCAATCCGAGACATGCCCACAGTTGATTGAGAATGGAGGATGGGAATCTGCCAATGCTATTGGATTCCAAGGCCAAAACCAAACCACATACGATCCATACTCAAACACATACAACCCCGGATGGAGAGACCACCCTAATATGAAATGGAGAGATGCCCAACAACCTTCACAACAAGGAGGATTTCGGCCAAACCCCCCTGGGTTCCCACGGCCCTATGCACCTCCACAACCACAACCTGCCCAAAATACCTCAGGTTCGTCTTTTGATAATGCTCAAATTATTCAATTACTAACAAATTTGACGCAGGGACAAGAAAAACAAGCCAAAGACATGCAAAATTACGCCAAAGAAATGCAAAATCAAGCCAAAGACATGCAAAATTACGCCAAAGAAGTGCAAAATCAAGCCCATGAGGTGACTGAATTGAAGAGACAAGTGGGACAAATGGCTGAATTCATGGGGCAATTTAGTAGAGAACATGGCAAGCTACCAAGCGCAACGAATGTGAATCCGAAGGGAGGCTTCGAATCTGCCAAAGCCATCACCTTGCGTAGTGGAAAAGAAGTTGGAATCGGGTCCGACACCCCCCAATCTGCCCAAAAAGAAGATGACAAACTGCAAGAAGAAGAGGGGAGTACTAGTATGCCCACGGCAAGGGTGAAAAACCCTTTGCCGCAAGCACCCACCAACCACCCTAACTCGGCCAAACAAGGTAAAATAGCTTCAAGTTCAGTTACTACTAACATACCCGATGTTCCTTTTCCTCGTAGGTTCATGCAATCAAAGAACGAAGAGGAGGAAAAAGATGTTCTAGAGACGTTTAGGAAAGTGCATGTCAATATTCCGCTTCTTGATACAATTAAGCAAATTCCCAAGTATGCCAAGTTTTTGAAGAAGCTTTGTACAACAAGGAAACGGAGTCGGGAGAAAGAAGTGGTCCAGGTAAGTGAGAATGTTTCTGCGATCTTACAAAGAAAACTACCACCTAAATGCAAAGATCCGGGTAGTTTCACGATTCCTTGTGTTATTGGAAATACTAAGTTTGAACATGCTATGCTAGATTTAGGTGCATCAATTAATGTCATGCCATATTCTGTTTATGCATCTATGAATCTAGGGGAGCTCAAAAAGGATGGTGTTGTTATTCAATTGGCCGATAGATCTAACGCATATCCAAAAGGAGTTTTGGAGGATGTTTTTGTGCAGGTAGACCATTTGATTTTTCCTGCAGATTTTTATGTGCTTGACATGGAGGAAACCGCCCACTCTCCATCACCGCCACTCTTACTTGGACGACCTTTCATGAAAACAGCCAACACCAAGATTGATGTGGCTAAAGCAGCAGTAACGATGCAATTTGGTGGTGATATGATTAATTTTAAAATTTCTGAATCAGTTGAGCATACTAATGATGTTCATTCTTGTTGTGCTATTAATGTAATTAAAGATATAAGGCAGGAATGTTCATCACTAATCAAGCAGAATGGATTTCAACCCACCAAAGAAGAAGGAATTGGAGTAGGAAATTCGGTCACAACCCTCAAAAAGCCCAATCTAGCCGAGAGCAACCATTGTGCAATTCTTGACAAATCTGCCAGTTCAATGCAATACATGGGTAAGTCTCCAATTCCAAAATCAATTCCCATTTCGACTAATAGGTTGTTACCTTCTTTGGTGCAGGGACTTAATCGAACAAAAGGTGGTGAGAAAGTTCACCTTGACGTAAGGAAGCAAAACACCAAAAACAGAAAGGATCACTATCCG
Organism: Cotoneaster glaucophyllus; assembly: GCA_036320875.1. Taxonomy (NCBI): domain Eukaryota; kingdom Viridiplantae; phylum Streptophyta; class Magnoliopsida; order Rosales; family Rosaceae; genus Cotoneaster; species Cotoneaster glaucophyllus. The sequence goes on along the minus strand of CM070066.1, from coordinate 28,570,085 downwards.
CTTCCATTCAAGGATTCAATGCCTAGACGTTTTAAGAAGTATGTCGTGAAGGCCATTCCCTTCCATGCCGTGGGCTCCAATGGAGAGTGAAATGAAGTTCTTCGTCCGGCTGCAAGACGTTAAAGCAAGCGCTTCTTGGGAGGCAACCCATGCATTCAACAAAGAGCTTTTGGATGATCCGGCATTATAACCAGGTGTTTATGTTCCTAAACTCTAATCTTTGTTGATTTTATTTTGCATTTCATGTTTTATTTGTTTGTTTGTTTGCTTTTGTGTGAGTATATGTTTGAAACATTGAGGACAATGTTTGATTTAAGTGTGGGGGGGTAAACAAGCTGTTTTTGCATAAATTTCGTGGGTTTTATTCACCTATCACTTGCAATGTTGTTTTTCACTGTTTTTATGTGTTTTTAGTGTGTTTTGATGCATTTTAGTGTGTTTTGACATAAAAATCCGAAAATTTCATAAAAATTTGAAAAATTGTTTTGAAAAAGCCAAAAAGAGTTGTTTTTTTTTTTGTGTGTTTGTTTGTGTCGTAGGGTACCTTCCAACCCAATGATGAGGATTTGGTTTTTAATTACATGACGGTTAAGGAAAGTTATAAACATGGATGGAAGTTTGATATACCTTTGGTTTATGCTTGGTTGTCGTTGTCGTTTATGAATTCACATTTGATTACAAAAAAGAAAAATCAGTTTTTGTAACATGCTTGAAGGAAGGAACCCAAATTAACGCTACAACCCTGTGAGACTTGAGCCTAAACGTTCTTTGGAGAGTTAAAAATCTGTGCATTCATTGTTTTCTAAAGTCGTTGCATGATCTCATTATTCTTTGCTTGGTTACTACTTAGAAGGCGTTTCATCATTTAGTTCCAAATACTAGAACTCATATCAGTTTCATTCAAAGCATGGTATTGAGTGCATAACACATGATCAAGATGAAGTTGCGTAGTGAACCAAGAGCCAAAAAGCCATCCCCCGTGCATTGTGTTTAGGTTTAACCCCGTTGAGCCTTGTTTATCCTATTTCTTTGTTAACCCACATCATCCTCACCTAGCCTAGAATAGGACCATCCATACCCTTGTTCTTGAAGCATAGTAAAGCATGACTTTAGAGGGAATTCCTTTTGAGTAATTGTATGCAGAAAACAAGTGTGGGGGAAGAGATTTTTGGTGTTTGTGAGTACAAGAAGAAGAAAAAAAAATTCGTATGAAAAAACAAGAGAAAAAGAAAAGTTGTGAAAAGAATGAAAAAGAGTTGAAAAATATGTGAAAAAGAGTCCTAAAGTGTTGATTATTGAAGAAAGGGTCCAAAAAGATGAATTAGGCCCTAAGTGTTGCATGAATCTTCCCTTGTGCTTAAAAGATGATTTCTGCATTATAAATTGAATTCCAAGTGTCAATTTCATCACTTTGCTTGCTATTGCCTAAAGAACGTTTGTTTATCCTTACCTTTCTTTGTTAACCATTACCCTAGCCCCGTTACAACCCTTAACTTCAATCTTGTGTGTTATGTGTTTCAATTTGTGGAGTTTGGAATTGGTATGAGCATATGGTGTCACTGGTTCTCGCGTCTAAATAGTAGCATTCCATTCATGAGATCATATTTAAACATGCTTAATAACTCCAGAAAATGCTTTCTTTGTCATAAACATATGTGAGTATTTGTTTTCATTTTTACATCAATCTTCTCACATATAACTAGTGTAGGGTGTGGAGTCAGAAAATCTGTGTGAAAAAGAGTGTGTCTTGTAAGGAATTGGGTGAATTCTCTAAGGCATGTTACTACATTCAAATCATTGTTTTAATTGATTAAATGCGAGCTAATAAGTGACGACTGTGATTAAGTATGTGCTCGAGCGTAAGGATGACTAAAATCTATGTGAATGATGATCTTTGGCATGTCATATGCGTTGGAAATCCCTGAGGCAAACGTTGGAAGGTTTAGATTGTGTTTTGTCTTGTTTACTTTATTTTGTTTTGTTTTGTTTCGTTTTGCTCTAGGGACTAGCAAAAGCTAAGTGTGGGGGAATTTGATATGAGCATATTTATGCGATTTAGTTAGCTTGTTCTCGTGCTTTTATGTTGATTATTCGTATTTAATTTAGTATTTTAAGCTATTTTCGTATGTTTGTAGGTCCCAAGGGGTAAAGTATCAAGAAAGTGCTTTTTGGAGCCTTTTGGAGCAATTTTGGGCATGTTTTGGATAGCTTATGCTTGGAGCAATGTAGATGGACGAAATTGAAGACCAAAGCATGCTAGGAATCAGCCAAAGAGAAGAGGAAAAATAAATTCAAGTCAAGGAAGGAAAAGGAATCCAAGAAGAAGAAGGATTGACCAAGTCAAAGTTTCCTAATCCTAATGTGCAAGGAAATCAGCCACAAAGGGGAGTCCTAAGTATTTTGGGACACCTAATTCCCACTCCAAGATGGGTGCTGCACACTCTCCTTCCCTCATACACCCTTGCCGCACAAGAGTACTTTCCCAATTTAATTTAGACACAATTGCACACAAAATCAGCAAGGAAGTAATCTACTTACCCTTTTTCCTAATCCTTGCCGCAAGTTACCTTCCTTTTCTCTTCCAAATCAGCAACCAAACTTCCTTACCCTTTCTTCTAAGTCAAAGCTGTTTCTCTACTTACCTATTTGTTCCAAAATCTGCAAGATAACTTATTTTCCTTGTTCATTCCTCTTTGCCGCAAAAGACCTTACCCTTTCTTTGGGATTTCTGATTTTAATTCTTCTTTTCCCTTGAGGTTTTGGAGTAAATATGTTTCCTAAATAAATCCCAAACCGTGCCCTATACTTCTCTATAAATATAAGGCCCTTGCAGCACCCTAAACACACCATTCCACCATCCATTCACTTACCTATCCATCATTCACTCAACAATTCAAGCATTCACACACTTTCAGCCCAAAATCTCTCTTTGCCGCAGCCTTTCACTCCCAAAAACGTCCATCCCTTCATCCATACCCATCTTAGACTCTTTGTGCTGCAGCAAGGTGGAGAGGAAGGAACCTTGGACGTTTCAAGCTTGAAGATTGGAGCATTCTAGGTGTACTTCGTTCTTAATTTCAATGTTTACTTTATTATTCTCTAATCTTGTTGTGACTATGAGTGGCTAAACCCCTATTTAGCTAGGGGGGAATTCGAAACCATGAACATGCTTGAGATATGAATTGATTACTTCCAATTGCGACTTGATGAATCGTGAATGCAATTCAATTAACTGTTTTATTCATAACTTGTTCTTGTATGTTGATTGAGGATGCATACTTAGTTTTCATGCAGGAATTTGATGCTAGAATGTAAGGGAGTTTCACCTAATCGTTATGAACTTACATTCACAAGTAGTGAAGGTTGCTTGTCACAATCGCGTTAATTGGATTTTTGGCAAACGTATCATGCTCTCATAGTTACGAATGCCTCGTCAACACTTATGATTTTCATGGAACTTAATGATCTCTAACTGTATCTCTTCTATGCACTCATGTAGGGGACCGTTGGAGAATAATTTGGGTTGTTGTATGCTCTTCTTCCGATTCAATGACATAAGGAAAATCTGAGGGTTAATTTGTGCACGTACGGTTAATCTGGGGTGTTGAGGTTCATGGTTCATTGAAAAGCAATTGGAGATCGATTTATGTACAAGTGTGTCATGTGTGGAGAAGGACCCTCTAGCTAGCCCATCACCCATCAAAGTTTTCAAATTCGTTTTCAAATCTGTTTTACTTTACAAAGTCTTTAATTTACTTTCAAATTCGTTCAAACTAAAACCCCCCTTTTACTTTCTTGTTTTAAAGTGTCCAAAATCTGTTTTCTTTGTGTTTTCAAGTGTTTTGAGTTAACCTAAAACCAATTTTCGTCCAAAACCTTCCCTAGTGTTTTAAATCTGTCTTTAAAGTGTTTTTAAACCGTTTTAAGTATTTTTAACTTGTTTTGAGTCTTGTAAACCTTTCCAAACGTTTTTAACTTTGTTTTGTGTTTTTAAAGTCGATTAGCAATCCCTCCTAATCCCCTGTCCAGAACGATCCCTACTTGCATACTTACTACAATTGACAACAAGAGGGTTTAATTTGAGTGCTTAATATATATCACATCAAGGTTTAAACCTGTTTATTCGTGCTCTAAACCTCTGCATGTCTCTCGGTGTAATTGCCCAGTTTTCGATCGTCTTCTCCGAGCAAACTCCGGCAAGTTTGTGATTTCTGGAGTTCGGGAACAACTCGAACCAATCTCAGGTATTTAGATACCTTCTTGCATGTTAATTTTAGTTCAAATTTGTTAAGGTTTGACATGCATGCAATGTGTGGATGCAAATTTCTTCCTCCTTGATCTTGGAAAATTTTGCACCTACAAAACAATTAACACCTTAGGTTAAGGCCAAGAGCCTCACGCGCCCACGATGAATTGGGGGGGGGGGGGGGGCTTTGGCCGAAGAACCTCTGATGCCAAAGTTAGAATTTAGAGAGAAAGAGTGTTTTAGAGAATTTTGGGATTTTTGCAAGAGTCTTGGAATGAGTGTTTGGTGAAAATGGGTGCCTATTTATAGGGCTAGGCCGGTCCACTTTGGAGAGGAAGTGGCCGGCCATAATGTGGTTTTTTCATTGAATTTTTGGTTTAATTACCCAATTTATTGGCTAATTAAATATGTAGGAAATAAATGGGGGGTTATAGAGTTAATTGTCTAATTTAATTTGGGTAATAAAGTGGAGAAAATAAGAAAGGTAAGGAGCAAAGGGAGGTGTTTGGCCTTTGACTAATTTTGAGGTTAAATTGGATATATTTTGTGGTTAATTGGATGATTCAACTGATATTTAATGGATTAATTGGGTAATTAATCCATTAATTAACCAATTAACATAATATTTTGGAGGTTACCTTGCAAAAGGGGATTTGATGAGATGGACTTTGAATTGTTTACCTCTTCTGGAGCATTTTTGACTTTGTTGAAGGGTGATTGTTTGCTGCTCGTGCGTAGAAATCCCAGTATGCCTCAAGGGTATTTTTGTCCTCTTTTACCCAAAAATCCACGTGTCGCCTTGTGATTATATTTGGCTCCACAAATGCCCCCACACCTGTTGGGCTGCTCGCAGGAAAGGGCAGCAGGTGTAGAGATTTCCTTACTTTTAGGAAACTTAGGACTGCTTCCTATTTTGATGTAGATTCCCTCTTCAGTAGGAAATTAGATCCTTCTAGGAAAGAGAAATAAATTTCTCTCAAAGCTTATTTAGGTCCACCTTAAGTGGGTTATTAAATCAACTTTGGAGAGCGATTTATTCTACCCTACAAGAGAGAGAGAGCTTAGAGGATATTTGTTCCCCCTCCTCTAGCAATCTTCTACGTCTTGCCCGTGCAAAGGACCGTCTTTTGTAGATTTCTTCGTCTTCTCCGTGCCGCACCGATATAAGAAAATTTTAATTTTTCTTGTCTTCTTTTTTTAATAGTGCTGTCGCGGGGCAACCGTCGGGGTGGTGCAACACGTCGGCTGGCAAGGGCCAGGAGTTGTCTCGGCATGGGCCGAGGAGGTGTTGTGGCAAGGGCCACTGCTTGGGTTGCTTGGCTTGGCTAGAGCTAAAGGCAGCTTGAGCGGCTGGGGCCGTGAACTGAGGCGTTGGGGTGCAGTTTTAGGGTAGTCGCATGACTCATATCCTTTAGGCTCTTGGACCTGACACGGGCCAAGCTTGCGATTGAGAGAAAAGAGAAGGTTGCGGGCTTCATGGGCTGCTGGAATGTTGGGCATGCAGACCTTCTGCCTGCTAGAACGCTGGGTTGAGCTCTTCTGCTGAGTACCGTGAATGGCGTTAGCTGCTTAGTCCTCTTTGTCGCGAGAAAAGTAGGCTGCTCCCCGAGAGAGGAGGTACAGAGGATCAAGGCGGATGCATTGGCTTGTCTGAACGTTGTTGTGTAGCCTATTATGAATGAAGGTGGAGAGAAGAGATCTTCCCGCCTGCTCAAGAGATGCCGGTTAGGAAAAACTGAAGACTTCATCCGCTGCTTGTGAGGGTCTGCCTACTGCCAAGAGGTCTGTGATTGACATGACTTCTTCCAATGGGAAGAGAAATGAGGCTGCTAGATCTGAGCATGTGGCGCTGACCATGTCGAAAAGGGCTTGTACGATTGTTGATAGAATTGCTCAATGTAAAGGTCCTTTCATGCCCCCATTGTCAAAGTCTGTACCAAGACGTCCGTTGAGAGCCAAGTCTGGTTCACATTTAGATTTACTTAAATCCGCCTAGGCGCCCGCCTAGTCCCCGCCTAGCCGCCTAGGCGCTAGGCCCCAGCTCGCCGCCCGACTAGCGCCTAGCGTCTTTTAGAACCTTGGTTTCGGGTGAGTTTATATGTTTTGAATGGTGAGTTACGTGATTATGATTATACTTAGATGCATTTAGAGCTCATTAACCTGCACTCCGGTGTTAGTGCTCCTGCCCATGGCCAGGGCACAGTCCTTCACGTGATGTTCACCTCTCGCACCGCACGCTCACCTTGGATCCAAGTTTGGTGCACAACCCTGTCGTACATACCACATTAGGTGGTTCCGACTCGTAGGCGACCTGCGATTTATCGCACAGCCTTCACGTGATCGTAGCACTTGAGCGTAACTATTTACACCTAGCCTGTCGTACATACCACTTTAGGTGGTCTCGACTCATGTGCAAGAATTGGGTTATGAGCTATAGGCTCAGCCGTACAGGTCACGTTAGGTGACTCCGGCTGACTTATCATTTTTCATTGATTTATTTCACATGACTTACTTATTTCATTTCTTAGATACTTGACATGGTATATACTTGGTTTTCCTTACTCTTGGGTATGATTTCTGTATACGTATGTATTACTATTTTATGGGAAATTATACGGGTTTTACTGTGAGGGTTTACTATTTTTAGAAAGAGAAATGATTTTTTTTTTAAAGCTTTGTTTTTGCCCACTCATATTTTCTTGTTTTGTGCCCCTCCAGGTTTTAATTGCTAAAGGTTCGTATCGACGAGGATTCTTGGCGAATCTCAGTATAGGTGGCTGCCTTTGAGGGTATGATTCTTACCCATACTACTGTACTTTACTTATGCTCTGACATCGCGTGTGAAATGGGCTCAATCCCGCTCACCGCGCACTTCTGCTTTTAGACACTTTAGGTTTAAATTTATTCACATTTTACACATTATCACACTTTATGGCTTCGTCACCTTCCAGGTGTCGGCCAGCACAGCTCGATTCGGAGTCCTAGTGGACGTTCCGGGTCGGGTGTGTCAAATAGATAAAAGGGAATTTTTCCTTTCAAAGTATCTATATTTGTAGGCTGATATGTAAAGAGGATGTTGATACATACATGGTTAATTTATTTGATACATCTGCAAAACAAATCTGATTCAAGGGAAATTTTATTTGAACTCATATAACTTCACTCTACTCCTAACTTAAATTTTAAATGTGAATTGTCTTTTTTATCCTATTAAATAATTACTATCAAGTACAAGATGAAATTAATAATAAAACTTAAATTTATCAATAAATCCACACTCAATAATCAAACTCTATCATCACTCAATCTTTATCATACGTTCATTCTGACTGACGGATGATAATTTTGAAGTTTCAAATCCTCTAACTAAGATATAAACCAATTATGCAAGGGTTTTTTTTTCTTTTGATTTTAATTTTTTAAGAGTTTAAAAGTAGAATGCGTGCAAAGAAGGTCATTATTAGCCCTTGAGTAAATTTCTCTACAGGACTCGTTACTCTTCCAAAAGGCATTGGGAATTCAATACTGCCACCAACTGAAACATAAAAATAATGAAGCTAAAACACTAGTAAATAGCTTGGCATATACATAACAAAAACAGAGAAGGTAAAAACAACTGAAGTGAAGAAATGTACTTTTTGAAGTTCTTGAAAGCAGTGCCATCCATCAACCATTGCGAAAGGATTCATCTCCAGAAAAGTGAAGTCCAAATCTGGAACATAATGATAATGAGCAAAATTGTTCTTACTTCTAACAACTTGAAATACAGCAAATACGGCTTTGATAAAGTCCTCAAGTTCTTGACAATTATTATTCTTGAAACCAATGAACAAGAACACAACTTATAGCATATTATTGACGCATTAAGCAAATATGGTTTTTCCGTGGCACTAAAACAGAAGAAGATTGGGACATTGATGATAATGAATATCATACGTCCTATATAGATGAGAACAATGTATATCATTGTGACTATATTTTCATCTCTAGCGAGAAAAAGAGAAGAGCATCACCATCCTGCATGGGCACTTTTCTCATGAGAAATATTGGAGTAGCAAGTTAGCACATTCAAGAATCAAATATGAAAATAGTTTTAGAAACAGAGTTGTCTCCAACTGATTTTGGGTTTATTTTCTATATGGGTGTAAAGTTCACATATTGAATTGAGTTTGTGAGGGTAGCTTAGATAGTAAATTTGGGTTTAAAGAGATAGTGATAGTTTAATTGAAAATAATATGGGTGTAGAGAGTAAGTTTGGTATAGAAAGAGGTTATGTGTTTAATTAAAATTTCCCCTAATTTTATTAATAGTTAGGGGTGGATCCACTAAAAGACCAAGGTCAGACCCCCTCCAAATGCCAGAGAAAATGCCTGGGACAGTCCTCTTGTGGACCTTCCTATTGCCTAGTGTAAACCATCTGATTGCCTAGTACGAAGTCTAGGGGATGCCCACCAAGCGTTCAATGAAATGGCCACTTGACGGAGTTTAGAGATATAGTTTTCTTTGATCTCTTTATGCGGGTATTTGCCACATCAACTTGCACTTGACATCACAGAGTCTTCAATTATTTATTTTTGGCTACTAATTTTCGACACTCCTCTCCTAGCCTCATGTACTCTACATGCAAGTGCAAAATAAAGCAAAAGAATACCAAAAGCGCTAGCCATATTTTTCTTGGTTTGTAAGCTACTGAGACACCCAAGGGCAAGGTGATCACATCACAGTAAACTTTTGAGGAGAGGGAGTGAGTAGGCCCAAAGACTTGTAACCAGCAACCTAATCTTTTGGGGATCCAAATGTCACTGGGACCAAACATTCCTTCAACTTTGCCTGAATAATTAGAGAGAGAGAGAGAGAGAGAGAGAGAGGACGACTGCCAAGATGTAATAGATGCTTTGCGCAGTCGCTGGCACACCAACAGCGGGAGTCACCAGCTCCCAGCGGCTGCTAAGAATCCTCAATTTAGAAATAGTTCAAACAGTTGTCTGACAAGGCATTCATTAGTTACCACCACCTTTGCGGAGTTCATTCATTGAATACAAATGTTTCTAAGATATGCAAAAATGTGGCTAATCCTGCACCACCATTGACCCGATTTTAAGGCTATGGTGCTCAACGAAAAGGTTTCCAGCCTTGAAAACACTATTTGTTATTTATGTAGCTCATTCATGTACATACAAAATAAGTACAACTAAATACAACAGAAACAAGCAAAGGTTGAATCAAGTCAAGGGTGCCAGACTAAACTAACCAAATTAAGCGGAAACATGCTCTTCAAAGTTCAACTGATGGCTACGATGCTATAAAACCCCATCACCTTAAATATGCCCACTTACATCACAGTGACGATGGAATTGCTTTTTGTATACATGAAGCAATTACGATGATGAAGCGGAATCTATTTTGGTGTCATTTTCATGGCGGAGACTGTTCTCTCTACTGTAAGCAGCTTTTGCACCCTGAAAAATAATGAAAATTTGAGATTGTAGAACTTTCATTCGTCAATAACAATTACTCAGTTCAAAATTCAGGCAAAAAGAAAAGTCCGGGTCCTGGAATGATATACTTCTACAATTCAAGGAAAATAAACGCTTACTTGGAAGATTGTTCCTAACTTTTTCAATGCTTGAGCCCGAACCCTCAGAACATCCCTGGACACAGTGGGGTCTTTAAGTACCTGACAGAAAAAAACAGTTCTTAATGATTTCTTCAAATTTTACTTGAGGCTATTTTAAATTATATTTACCCAATACAGCAAAGTAATAGCTTGCCGGAAGAATTACTATTATTAGGCTTAAGAAAGGAAATACTGGAACTCACTGCTTGGCAGATATGTGACAAGGTTGACTCAATATCAACGACGTTAATCTGCCATAGGGAATTAAGCACTTGATCCTTCTTATCTTCAATGGCTTTAATTAAGGTCTCTTCCTTGTTTTCACCTTGGTTCAACTTCTTTAGATCTTCCTGCAGTTGAATTAAAGCTACAGCACCTGCACAGATCAAGATAATCATGAGTTTCCCGGACCATAACAAATTTTTACATTGAAGGATACACTGGCAGTCACCAAACAGAACCCCTTAATAGCAGAAAGTGTACCTGAAGCTGCTGCTACCTGTGACTTTATCTGGTGTCCTTTATCTCGCACCCATTCTGCTAAAAATGGTACCTTCATGTATCGTTTGTCCTTTCCAATTTCTCTTGCAGCTTTCCTCGTGTAAATATAACCAATCGTATGCAGCATAGCCTCACCGAAGGCTAATAAAAAAAATCAATTACGGCTTGCAGCAAGCACGACGCAAAAATAAGGTTTCATTTAGTTAGCATTGAAAAGTTTTTAAGTGTAAATCAAAAATATAATTGGTGAGAATGCAATATTTTTCCAGTTTATTTATTTATTTATGTTTGGAACAATGCATGCCATTTGGTGAGTTTTGTTAGAAGTGAGAATTAAGCTTCAATTTTTTGTTACAAGAAAATGACCAGGTACAAAGTCATAACTACAGATTTTTTAAATCTTTTGGTAATAAAATATAGTCCTTTTGGGGAAGACAAAGAAAGGGGTATACCAGCTGATGAGAGTCGTCGTGCTTCTGAATTTGCCCATTTTACAAAATCATCTGTACAACCATCAACAAATGGTTGAAGGCGATCTTTCAGAATAGTTATGAGCTTTACTTCCCTTTCCTTCTGCAAGGCCTACATAATAAAAAAAAATAACATAAAAAATAGGCAGAGGATTTAATTATGCATACTGAAAAACCAATATATTGTTAACACCAGTGTAAAATACTTACCCTCATTTTCTCCGTGACTTTCTGCCTACGGACTTCAGGGTCCTGTGTCTCTTCTTCAATTTCAACAGATGACAAAGAAGCCAAAGCAAGTTGACCTACATAATCTTCAAAGAATTCGCTTCCAAAAAGCATTCCAAACACAGCTGCAGGGTCTACCATGGAATCCCTGGAAAGATAAAACAGAATTGCAGACATAGGTATTTTCCACCATGTTTCCCTTGAACATACTCTCTTATAAAAGTCATTTCAACACTATACTTGTAGATACAACTGAAAAAACATCATCTACAATTTAGAAAAACTTCGTTCAGGCACAACTTAATATCATGAAAACTAATTGGAGGAAATGTTTAGAAATGCATAACAACTCTTTCCAGGAAATTACAAAATAGCATAATATCTTAAACGATTGTTTTCCAATGATAAAATATTTAAATGATCCTTATACAGAATTGTTATTGGCACTCCAAAAATCTCATTGTGCACTCCAAACTTTCTATATTTAGAGAGAAAAATAAACTTGTGAGGAATGCACAATGAGATTTTTGGAGTGCCAATAACAGTTACCTTATTATATTCCCTAGTTTGTAAAAACTTACTGTTGTATGCCTGCCTTTCCATGCTTGTCATATGCTTCACGCTTCTCTGGATCACTTAGAACCTGATAAGCCTCGCCAAGTGCCTTTATGAAAATACAATAACCAGGAAATTAAGACACAATATGACAAGAAAACTTAAATAAAAAGCAACATCTAGATGCGAATGAAACATTTTCCTGTACTTTCCCACGACTCTTCAACAAACCAACCAGCCAAATATACAACTGGCATGGGGAGGAAATGTACATATACGTTCAGGGTGGGGTAGCACATATACAAAGCATAGTTGCCCAATTCAAGTTCCCATCAAATTACAACATACTTCTCTGAGTCTTGAGTATTTGTTTTACAATATTGCATCTTGGGAGTTTCCGGAAAAAAAAAAAACACATCGATTTTATAAGTTCAATTCAACAAGATGAACACAAGTATAGTGATGGTTATCCATATGAAATTTCAATCACAAGATTTGCTTGTCTATAGACAATGAAGTTTAATGGCACAGATTTGTAGTTAGCTTACCTGGAAATTGTCGGCAGCCTTTGGATCTCCAGGATTTTTATCAGGGTGGACATGCCTTGCCTAGAAACAACACATAAATCCCATATTATAATGAGTAGATGTCTCTATCCTAAACATAAATAAAATCTGGGCATACAAATATAACAAGAAGAAATTCCAAATATTTTAAACATGAGAAGGAAATCAAGAAAACATATAGCAAAGCACAGTGCATAATGATGCGGACCATAAATAATAAACGGATCAATGCTGCGTAAGGATCAGTTCTGTTATGTTCTTAAAGCATTGGACAAACAGTAATCTTGAGGCTTTCAAAGCCAGATAGTTCCTGGAAATGGCAACACTTTCGTAGAGAATAAGAATAACATAAAATACAGTATGTATTCCAAGCTAGATACCTATAAAACCATGCTACTGAATTCAAACAATGCACTAACTTAAATGGGCAGCTATAAGTAATCAAAAGCAACTACAAACTTTTGAAACTCCTGATTGGGGAAAACAAAATTATTCTTGTTAACAGTTAAAATTGCTTCCAAAAGTGAAAACAACGAAGAAATTGGGAGAGTGAGAATTTCTAATTACCTTGAGATAGTAAGCCTTTTTTATCTCAGCATAGGAGGCGTCGACATTGACACCCAAAACTTCATAGTAGGCAGTGTCCTTCACCATAATTCTCAGATCACGACCCTATCACACCAACATAACAGAAACAAATCAGGTCCATAAATTGGAACAAGAAAAGAAAAATAGCATTAAAAAATAAAAATTATAGAAATAATAAGCTAAATTAGCTACCAATTTAAAACTCCCAATAAACCAGAAAAAAAAAAAAGAATTTCCCACAATTGAAAGTGAGTATAGCCAGATCTGATGAGGAGAAAGAAACCCAATTGAGAGTAAGTAGCAATGCAATTATGCAACACCTCAAAATTAAGACCTTCTTATTATATTCCAACAAGGGAAACTTTGAATCGAGCAACTTACGGGTTCAAGAGCTCAGGCAATGAAATTTGGACGATGACGCGAGCAAAGCATAGGCGACAGAGAAAGAGACCGCTTTTATTTTATTTTTTTAATCTTATATTTTTTTCTTAATTTACCCTTGAAACTCTCGTTTAGTCTTACTTTGCTTTATAAAGTTAGTTTCGTCTTAGTCTGTTCTCAGAAGCTGTCATTTTCGTCACATTTAATCTCAGTTCATCTTATTTTCATTCATTTTGTCAAATAAACTTTAAATTAAATAGTAGTATGAACATTTTATTTTTGACAAAACTATTTTCTTCCAACTTGCCTACTAAAACAATCTAAATTTTATTTTTGATAACTCTAATTCAAATCCACATCCGTCTCTATTGCAAAATGGTGCCGAGATGTAGCTACAACTGTTGGCAAAAGCAAATAATGGATTGTATTTCAAAATCTAATCACAACCACTCATTGAATCCAAAGACTATATTACAAGTTGCACCGATCCGCAAGAGATAAAGATAAAGTTTGAACTAGAGTTATCAAAAATGGAATTGAGATTGTTTTAGTAGGCAAGTTGGAGCCAAATAGTTGTGTCAAAGATGAAATGTCCATATTAACCTTTGTAAAAATGTATATTTGACGGAATGAACGAAAGTGGAGTGAGCAGTGAGCTAAGACTAAATGAGACGAAATGACAATTCAGAGGGCAAAGTGAGACAAAACTAATTTTAGTGGGTAAAATGAGACTAAATGGTAATTTCAAGGGACAAATCAATTAGTAAACCTTTTTTCTTTAGCTATGCTTCACATTTATTTATTTATTTTCTTTGAAAGTACTTATACATTACCTTTTATTCTGTCTTACTTTATTCTTCTACTCAGTCTTCAAATTTGATGTTTCAAATACCTCATTTTATCAAGAGAAGTTTTGATATAGACGTCTCGTTTTTTAATTTCTTAGATTAAACATCTACTCTTTTTATGAATTTCATTAAACATTCTTCCTAAAATTAAAGTGCCACATATTTTATAAGTATCACATTTTTAATGCAATATTACATGACTTGCCATATAATGTACCTTTAATTAATTAATAATTATCATATCAATATCCTAAATCTTCTAAAATGTAGTAGATAAGTCTTAAAAATCTTTAAACACATCATCAAACCTGATCTTGTTATGCTTCTAACCTACATTGTCTCCCTAACTCCACATCATACAAGTTACTAACATGCTATCTTTTCTTTTCTTTTTTTCTAACAAAAGATATATTTACACTAAAGAAGAAGAGATGGACTTAACCTCATAATGGGCTATCAATAACATGATATCTTCTTAAATCTTCTATAATGTAGTAGATGTTGTAAAAGTTGTGGGAATGAATACCCACATATTTTAGCCAAAGATGAAAAGTCAAGAAGACTTAAGAATATTAGCATTGTTGTTGTTGTATGATGTTTTTCAAAATGCAGTCATTTCACTTTTATCATTCTTCACGGATATGGCACTATATAAGGAGCACTCCGTATATGATCACAACTCACAGAAAAGAGAATAAAAAAAAGAATGAAAGCAATAATACCAATATCTCTTCCTTCATCTCTTTACTTGCAATCCATTTGTGTTGTAGTTATGAAAATAAAAAACAATGTGATACATTGCACCTGCTTCGCTCATGTCTCTAGCAAATGTTATCTCTCTCACTTTTTCCTATTTATAACATGTTATCAACACGACTGTCTAATCCTAACCAATTCTCATTTCCCTTTGCCGAAGAACGCTTCCTCCAAGGATCTTACTGTTATTCTTCCTCTTCTGCCTCACCTGCTTGATGTATCCTCACAAAGAACTGCTAGTACCATGCCTTCTCCTACTTCTCAATATAAAAATTACTTATATTTTTTATTTCGTATTTGGTGTAGCTCTTGATTACTAACTCATTGTTTATTTATGTTATTTTTACTGTGATTTTTGATGGTGCGGTACAATAGCCCATCTTGAATTGTAGATTTAATTTTACTACAATTTTAGGTGGTGTGGTGTAATCGCCCACCCAAATTTTCCTACAGCTTGAGTGGTGTGGTATAAACGCCCATCCTACGCTATATTGTTTCAATGAGAGTGGTGCGGTACAATCGCCTTCCTCATCAATTTTCTTTCTTCCTAGTAGTAGTACTCAATACTTATAGCAATGCTTGTCTATCAAGTATTACTAACTACCTTTTTCTTTTTTTTAATTAATGTCTAAATTATGTAAATCTCGAGTTTGTAGTTTCGAGTGCTTATCATTTTGGCATGAAGATCAAAATGAAAAATTTGTAAGAACTAGAAGTTCTAACACTACATTCCTCCAGAATACATATTATTGCAAGTTCTTACACATCTCATTTTTATTTCAGGAAAAGAAAATGGCGAACTTGGCAAAACTTGATTTTGTTGCCCTTGATATTACTGTGAAAAACTACCTTACTTGGGTGTTGGATGCCAAGATCCGTCTGGAGGCAGGAAACGTTGGAGACACGATCAAGGAGGGAAACAATGCATCATATCAAGATCGGGCGAAGGCCATGATCGTTATCCGTCACCATCTTGATGAAGGATTGAAGAGCGAGTACCTAACAGATCCATTAGCCCTCTGGAAGGTATTGAGAAATAGATACAAGCACCAAAAACAATGATTCTCCCAAGAGCTCGTTATCAATGGACACACATGAGAATCCAGGATTTCCAAACGTTTGCTGAGTAAAACTCTGCAATGTTCAGAATTAGCTCACAAATGAAACTTTGTGGTGAGAATATCACTGAGGAAGATATGCTGGAAAAGACTTTCACTACTTTTCATGCCTCAAATGTGCTCTTACAGCTGCAGTATAGAGAGCGAGGCTTTACTGAGTACAACCAGCTGATAATGGTGTTCTTGTGGTTGAACAAAACAATGAGCTCCTGATGAAAACTCATTAGTCCTGACCTACTGGATCGACGCCATTCCCAGAAATGAATGTTGTTTTCCTTGAGGTGAACACTACATCCTCTCGTGGCAATAATTACAGACGAGGACATAACCACAAGTGAGGCCGGTGGAATGACAAAGGCAAGAATCATGGTATCCAATTTTACAACCAGAGTCCAAGGCATAATTCAGGCTCGAGCTTCAAAAATGTAAATCACACAAGGGTAAAGCTCATATAAATAGCACTCCTAGAAATCCTGAAAGAGTCTACCATAGGTGTGGTAGCAATGGGCATTAGGCACGTACATGCCGTACCCCAAAACATCTGGTGGACCTATATCAAGTCTCCCTCAAAGAGAAGGTGTCAAAACCAATTTCATCGACCAAGCTAAACCAACGAATATACCTGATCCAGTGTTCGATTTATCAGGGCAATTGAACATAACCCCCTTGGATGTTTCAAACTTTGTGGAAAGAAGGAATGAAGTATGTCGGTCTGATTGAATCATTTTTGTGTTTAATGTACTCTTATGATCTGAACTTGTAGTTTAAAGCTAGTATTTCAATTCAATAAAAGTGGCATTTCAATTTCCTTTTGTTATGAATAAATTGTTTTTAACTATGATTCCCTTACTCAAAGAGCATGGATAAAAACTATGCCTATTCTCAAAACAAAAGAGATGGCAGAGATATTTGTCTTGCAGACAGCGCAACCACGCATACAATATTTCAAAATAAAAAATATTTCTCAAGCTTAATGCTTACAGAAGTAAAGGTAACAATAATATCAGGCCAATCAGATGTAATTGAAGGCTCAAGAAAGGCCCAGATCATGTTACCAAATGGAACAATATAGGCCATACAAAATACATTGTACGTTATTCGATCTACTCGAAATTTATTGAGTTTTAAAGACATACATTTAAATGGATACCACATTGAAACGAAAAGTGCAGAAAATGCGGAATATCGATGCATTGCCTCCAATGATACCCATAAACGTACATTGGAGAAGTTGTGTGGTTTATCAAGTGCATTAATACATACATAAAGACAATTGAAGCACATATTGTCATGAACCAGAAGTTCATTGATAAAAAAATGTACATGCTTTGGCATGACCGTCTGGGTCATCCAAGATCCACCATGATGCGTAGAATCATTACCA
The DNA here is from genome assembly GCA_036320875.1 of Cotoneaster glaucophyllus. Taxonomy (NCBI): domain Eukaryota; kingdom Viridiplantae; phylum Streptophyta; class Magnoliopsida; order Rosales; family Rosaceae; genus Cotoneaster; species Cotoneaster glaucophyllus. The sequence goes on along the minus strand of CM070066.1, from coordinate 28,552,827 downwards.
ACTCTAATGGACATTCATTATTGAGCAGACACATTGCTATATCAAATGATAACCCTTGCAAGGCTTGTTCTCAAGGGAAGTTGGTAATTAGACCATCACAACTAAAGATTGGTGTTGAATCCTCATCATTTTTTGCAAAGAATTCAATGGGATATTTGTGGGTCTATTCAACCATCTTGTGGACCATTTCGATATTTAATGGTTTTGGTTGATGTATCTACCTGATGATCACATGTTTGCCTTTTGTCTACTCAAAATGTAGCTTTTGCGAGACTTCTTGCTTAGATAATTAAATTACGTGCACAATTCACATCCTTATTAAGTCAATCCGACTTGATAACGCTGGTGAATTTACGTCTCAAACTTTTGTTGATTATGGATTACACTAGGCATTGATGTTGAACACCCTGTTTCTCATGTCCATACTCAAAATGGTGTAGGAGAAGCATTTATCAAGCGGCTTCAATTAATAGCTTGAGCTCTGCTCATGAAAACAAAATTGTCAGTTTCTGCATGGAGACACGTCATCTTACATGCTGCATGATTGGTTCGATTGAGACCTATAGCCAACCATTAATTCTCCTCAGTACAACTAGTGTTTAGGCATCAGCCAAACATTTCACATTTACGAGTTTTTGGTTGTGCTGTTTATGTGCCCATTGCACCGTCACAATGCGCTAAAATGGGACCTCAGTGCGGACTGGGAATTTATGTAGGTTTTGATTCACCATTTATCAATAGGTATTTAGAACCCTTGATAGGTGATATTTTTACAGCTCGTTTTGTAGATTGCCACTTTGATGAGAGTGTTTTCCTGCCGTTAGGGGGAGAAAAGACCGTTCTAGAAAAACAGCAAGAACTAACATGGGTTTTACCCATCTTATCTCATTTTGATCCACAAAGCACTGAATGTGAAAATGAAGTGAACAAGATCGTTCATCTTCAAAGTATTGCTAATCAAATGCCAAATGCATTTAATGATAAGGTGAAAAAAATCACATATATCAGCTGCAAATGCACCTGCATGAATTGATGTCCTTGTTGGACAAAATAAAAGTGGTAGTGAATGATTCATCTATTGGACGCCTGAAGCGTGGTAAGCCCCCAAGTTCAAAAGATTCAACCGCTTAAAAGAGGAAGATGAGGGCACAACTGAATCCAAATGAAATCATTCAGGAAAAGAAAATGAATGACGAATCCATAATTCATGATTCTGTACTTCTAGAAAAAGAAAATGTCCTTGATAAGACACATGTCCCTGAAGAGATAAAAGTGCATGAAAGTAAAGAAACCTCCATAAATTATGCATGTAATAATGAATTGTGGGATCAAAATGAAATAATTATTGACGACGTGTTCGCATTCACAGTAGCCACTGAAATCATATTAAGTGATGATATTGAGCCCCGCTCTGTTGACGAATGCAAACAGAGAAAAGATTGGCCTAAGTGGAAAGATGCAATCCAGACAAACTTAAATTCCTTGGACAGGCTAAGTGTTTTTGGACTAGTAGTCTAAACCCTGCCTAGAGTAAACTTTGTGGGTTACAAATGGGTATTCACAAGTAAGCACAATGAGAAAAACGAGATTGCAAGATATAAAGCACAACTTGTTACATAAGATTTTTCATAAAAACCTGGAATTGATTATGAGGAGACGTACTCTCCTGTAATGGACGCAATTACATTCTGTTACTTAATAAGTTTTGTGGTTTCATAAAAACTTGACATGCAACTTATGGATGTCATCACCGCGTATCTATATGAAGAATTAAATACTAACATGTATATGAAGGTCCCAGAAGGACTTAAGTTGCCTAAAACGACTAACAAACCACTTGGAATGCTGCCAATCAAATTAAGGAGATCATTATATGGGTTGAAATAATCTGGACGATGTGGTATAATCGTCTCAGTGAGTATTTGATCAAAGAAGGATATACCAACAATCATTCATGAAGATAGTTGCTACATCCGGAATTCATGTGATCTACCTTCTAAGACAGACACTCCAACTATCATTCATGAAGATAATGCAGTGTGTGTTGCCCAAATGAATGAATGATTCATCAAGGGCGATAAGACTAAACACATATCTCTAAAGTTTTTCAGTGCACACGAGCTTTAGAAGGTTAAAGTTATTGAAATCTGACAAATTTGTTCCAATGAAAATCTGGTAGACCTATTCATCAAATATCTACCAAAGTGCACATTTCAGAAGCTAGTGCATGGTATCGGATTACATCTGCTTACCAATCAGTGAAATTTGAAGAATGCGGAATCAGGGGGAGCATCCATGATACATGCCTGTTGTGTTCTTTTTCCTTCGACTAGGAATTTTTTCCACTGGGTTTTTCTTATCAATGTTTTAACGAGGCAACATAAGCATACTTAACACTATACCAACAATCCAAGCAAATTTGTACTCTTTTTCCTTCGCTACGGTTTTTTCCCACTGGGTTTTTCCGAACAAGGTTAACAAGGCAACAGATGTTGATATGTAGACATCCAAGGTGGAGTGTTGTAAAAGTTGTGGGAATGAATATTCGCCCATATGTTTTAGCCAAAGATGAAAAGTGAGGAAGATTTAAGAATAGTAGCATTGTTGTTGTTGTATGACATTTTTCAAAATGCACTCATTTCACTTTTAGAGTTCTTCACGGATATGGCACTATACATCCTTATATGATCACAACACACAGAAGAAGAAGAAAAAGAAAAAAGAGAAGGCAATACTACCAATATTCCTTCCTTCCTCTTGTTACTTGCAATCCTTTTGTAAAGTAGTTATGAAAATAAAACAGTACAGCCGTTTGTTCCTATCTCTATCAAAAGTTATCTCTCTCACTTTTGGCTATTTATAACAGTAGATAAGTTTTAAAATTATGAGTCTGGAGACGAGCAAAATCTACTAGAAGGGAGCTGTCATGCACGAGTGGAGCAGCATTTCTGATTTTCCCGCAAAGAAATGGAGATCACCACCATGTCCGAAGCCATCCAACTCCACGCCCGAATTCTCAAAACAGGCAGCACCCACCAAAACCAGAACCAGAACCTCTCGAAGCTCTTCACCTTCTCTGCTCTCTCCCCCTCCGGCGACCTCGCCTACGCCCGTCTCATACTAGACTCCTTCCCTACCCCCAACTCTTACCACTACAACACCATGATCCGAGCCTACTCTCAAAGCTCCGACCCCATTCAGGCCCTCCATCTCTTTCTACCCATGGTTGCCGAACCGACCCGCCATGCGCCCCGCCCCGACAAGTTCACCTACCCCTTCCTCCTCAAGTCATGTGCCCGTTTGAGACTGACCCATGAAGGAAAACAGCTTCATGGGTTGATAGTCAAGTCGGGTCTCCAGTTGGATCGGTATATCCAGCACTCGTTGATTCATATGTACTCTTTGGGTGGGGAGTCGGGTCTTGCTTATAAGGTGTTCGAGAGAATGTCTGACAGAGATGTGGTGTCCTGGACTTCAATGATTGATGGGTTTGTTGACGATGGGAGGCCCGTGGAGGCGATAAGGTTGTTTGAGAAGATGGTGGATGATGGGGTTGAGGTGAATGATGCAACGGTGGTGTCAGTTTTGAGAGCATGTGCGGAGACAGGGGCGTTGGGTGTAGGGAGGAGAGTGCATGGGGTTGCTGAGGATAGAGGGATTAGTTTGAAGCCTAATGTTAGTACTGCCCTTATTGATATGTTTGCAAAATGTGGTTGTATACAGAGTGCAAGGCGGGTTTTCGATGACGTAATGGATAAGGACGTTTTTGCATGGACGGCTATGATATCCGGCCTTGCTAGCCATGGCCATTGTCAAGATGCTATTGAATTATTCAGTAAAATGCAAGATTTTGGTGTGAAACTTGATGGGAGGACAATGACTGCAGTTTTATCGGCATGTAGGAATGCCGGTCGGGTTGAGGAAGGTTATGCGTACATGACAAGTATGCAGAAGGATTATGGAGTTAGGCCTACAATTCAACACTGTGGATGCATGGTAGACCTCCTTGCTAGAGCGGGTCATTTGAAAGACGCTGAAGAGTTCATCAGGAAAATGCCCATGGAACCTGATGCAGTTTTGTGCAGAAACATGATATGGGCATGCAAAGTGCATAACGATACTGATCGAGCGGAACGCTTGATAAAATATCTTCAACAGCTAAAGACGAATTCAAATGATAGCGGAAGTTTTGTACTTATTGGCAATGTGTATGCATCAGCAGGCAAATGGCACGACAAAGCAAAGGTTAGAGATTTGATGAAGCAAAAAGGACTAATAAAGCCACCAGGGTTTAGTAGGATTGAGGTTGATGGGGAAATCCACGAATTTGCTGTCGGAGATTCAGGACACCCTGAAGCCGAAACAATTTACAGAAAGTTGGAAGAAATAGAAGATTACTTGAGAAAAGAAGGGTACAGTCCCAAACTTTCAGAGGTTTTGCTTGAAATCGACGATGAGGAGAAAGCTTTTCAATTGAGTCACCACAGTGAGAAGCTTGCTCTTGCCTTTGGTCTGATTAGAACACGTCCAGGGTCTGAAATTCGGATCGCGAAAAACTTACGGTCATGTGAGAACTGCCATGCTGTTATGAAACTAATTTCAAAGGTGTACCGACGAGAGATAATAATGAGAGATCGAATACGATTCCACCATTTCAAGGACGGAGATTGCTCTTGCAAGGATTACTGGTAAGCGTCCAATATTAATAGAAAGATTCATTTTGAGTGATCAATTCTTTTACATCTTCCATTTGAAAAGCCTGAAGAAAGCTTTGCTTATCATTGAATATATAAACATCATAAGAAAAACAACATACAACAGATTATTACACATCAGAAGAACCAAACCGCCTCATAAAATGGGGAAAAAAAAGCCTGAAGAAGTTTCATCTTCTTCCAGTAATCCTTAACAGAGGAGAAACTATACCCTGCATCTCTTGGAACGACTGTTGTATCTGAATTTCCTCCTCAATGGACCGTTTAAGGTTTCGAATATGGCCCTCAAAGCATCACAAACCGTAATCTCTTCAGCCCTCATCTCAACAACCTCTTTTGTCAACCCCATCAAGGCCCTGAGTAGCTCAGCACGCTCAAAGCACTTATGCAAGAACATCAGCAGCAATCCCAGCTCCACCAAATCCAAATTCAACACGCATTTCGGCAGTTTAGTCTGAATAAGTGGTGGTGATGATCACTGACATGGCATTCTCGGATTCTTGCTGCGCAAGACAGAGACCAGAGCCTCCTTGTGCCTAAATTTCCTTAACAGCTTGTCATGCTCACCCAATTTCACTTATTTTGGCCTCATTACCAAGTAGTCCCGCTCCGACGGCTTCTCATGTATACTAATAAATATACATGTATTATAGCATAAATGGACTGTCATCCGGTGTACGGCCATTTGGCTTGGCTCGATTAGATTTTCTGTTGAAAAATAAATTTGTAGAGACGTCATCCGAAACTTGTAGAGCATCAAGGACATAAAAAATGAATTAACACCCAAATAGAAGGGTTCATTGCGTTTTACCCTTTCTCTCTTGTGTTTTCCCCTTTCTCTCTTGTGTTTGGGTGCTTGTGAAATTTGTGTGATTGCCATTTGGGATGTGTAACAATTGAAAGTGGATTTTGTTGAAATAACTCACATATTTATGAGAAAATAAGAGTTTAAATATTCCAACTCCGCTGCAACTAATACCGATGTCTTTTGTGTTAAAACTCCACACCTGTTGGACGGGGATAATATCGGTGTTGTTGCAAGTGGGTCTTTGACCCGTCTCTCTGATAGTTTGACATGGTAATAGAGCCATGAAGCTGGTTCGTACTGCCACGTGATGGGTGGGTCCCCTTGGCCCCGTGCAATGATGGTGGGTCCCTTAGCAGGGTGAGTCCCCTTGGCTCCAAATAGTTTTCGATGTATAGATCTTCCACGTGTGACCCACTAATTGAGTCTTATGCGAGAGGGCGTGTTGAACTATCCTACATCAACCATATCTCTGAGAAAAAAAATACTATAAATAACTTGACCCTACTCCAACTAACACTGACGTCTTTTGTGATAAAACCTCACACTTGACGGATTGTGTAGGAGGTAAGTATCAAGTTGGGAACAATATCGGTGTTGTTTGAAGTGGGCCTTTGGCCCATCTCTCTGATAATTTGACATCGTGTTAGAGTCAGGGAGCAGTCTCGTACTGCCACGTGATGGGTGGGTCCCCTTGGCCCCGTGCAATGATGGTGGTGTCTCTTGGCCCCATGTGTAGGTGAGTCCCCTTGGCTCCATGTAGTTGCTATGTGTAGATCTCTCACTTGTGAACCACTAATTGGATCCCACATGAGGAAGCGTGTTGAAATATCCTGCATGGGCAATATGAGGGAGAAAGAAGAGTTTAAATATTTTAAATCCACTCCAACTAGTACCAATGTCTTTTGTGATAAAACTCCACACCTGATAACTTATGCAGGTGGTAATTACCAAGTTTTAGGAACAATTTCGACGTTGTTAAAAGTAAGTATTTGACCCGTCTCTCTGATAATTTGATAAATTTGATAAATTTGATAAAGGTCATGACTCATGAACTGATACGGATGTGGAAGTGCACGCATCAACAACAACCGCATATTGGAAAATCACACTAGAAAAGGATGAAAAGCAAGGAACCGTTGCCGCTCTATATCTTATAGTGCATAATTTCTCTACTTTGCATGATTATAGTTGCTGATTGAAGCATTTCCTCCAGATCACTACTAAAAAAAACATATAGATTCTCCCCCAAAAAAAGAGTACCAAAAAAAAATGTAAATCTATTAAATTTAGTCCCAAAAAGTTTTTGTTTCGGCAAGTGCACAAGCACAACCGCCAAGGTCATGCTCGTGCTCCTTTATTCCTACATATATATTCGAGATCATCTTAGAAACTATTAGCATATTTGATGACCAACATGACATAAGACTGCATTGAATTTCATATGAACTTGTAGTTTGGTTGTACTTGAGAAAGCAAAAGATATGATACTTGATAACAAATTCAATTGCTAAACAAAGAGTATATTACAACATGATCAGTTAGCTTCTTCTTTCTTTAAATCCAACATCTCCATATATCACAAGACAAGAAGAATTACAAGTTGATAGTGTTTCCGGAGAAAAACATATATATTCTTAATTTAAGGACTGTTTTGGAAATGCATTTAAAATAATTAAAAATGCTTTTAGATCATCAAAAGTGCTCCTGGCTATGTTTAGCAGAAAAGTTAGAAGTGCTTTTAGGTTTAAAAAAATGATTGAATTGTTTTATGGAAAAAGCTACTATTGTGTGCTTTCTTGGAGAAACCTTTCAAGTGCTATTTCAGGGAGCACTTGCATTTTTATTAAAAATTCCAATACGCTTAGAAGGGATTCTACTGAAACTGCTTCTAAATTTTTGAAGGAGCAGTTCCAAACGAGTTCGTTTATCCTTCTTTATTATTTCACTAATTTATATGGTCGATGAAGACACATAGTATATTGGTGGCAGTCAATTGTTAAGAATAACATCAATATGATTAATAAATCATTAACAAGCATCAAAGTCTTAGGTTACAACCTATCTAACATGATCAGCATAACTTTAATTAATTTAAATTTCCAATTAATAAAAACTAAAATCTGGCACTAAAAAAAGCCAAAGAATTGGGACACCTTTTGGTCTTTTTTTCCCCAATCCATGTGAGCCATTCAAAGAGCATGGCTGACCACTGGCTTTCAATATCCATTCAGTAATGCCTTTAAGGACACTTGTTTACCATCATGGAATCAAAATCCAAACATTAGTGAGATTGGCAGGTGGTTGCATCATCCTTGTTCTCTCTTTTAGATGATGGGTCTTATTTGTAATGCATACAAGTAACATATACTTCCTTTTCTTTTGGACTCACTAAAACCTAAATTCACGGGCACGTGGTGAATTGCGTTGGCCGGGTTTTTCTTTTCAACCTACTACGAGTTGAAACCTTCTTCCCTTTCTAGTGTAGCTCAGGGTATGTTTACTTAACGGAATGGAAACGAATATGTTTCACTGGTCTTATGCAATTCCATAAGCAAAACCACTGTGAAATTAATAGATCAAACATTAACTGGAATGTAATAGCTGCAGAACATTAGCTAATTTGACTATAATAAAATGAAAACTGCAATGCAGAGTTTGTATCTGCATAACTGCAGAACATTAACTGCAATGCAACGTACGTTTTGACCTTCAAGAAAGTGGTACTTCGAGAAATTATTATGCAGTGCAGGTATAACAAAGAACCCATTTATTAGCTTGACATTTCAGATACTGAAACACCAAACCAGAAGAACACAAATATCTCTCTTAATATTCATGAATGTCTTCATTGTTAGAAACTTAGAAGGGCAACCAACGTATTCCGAAATAAGCATGCACAAAGAACTTGTATGCAATAGCATGGAACTGTTGAACTTCAACAACTTTAGGTGACATTAGCATTAGCATCCCCACCTCTCTCTCTCTCTCTCTCTCTCTCTTCGTTGCTGGTGTTGACTATTGACAACCTTCACCCCAGTTGTGTACGAGAAATTATTAAGCGGTATTAGAACTAGTACTCACGTATGTATGATATGGTTGGACAACGAGCTTATACTACAAGATCTAGTATTAAGAACCTTATACATGTTGCTCGAGGCTTATAGCTCAAGTCTGCATTTGATTTGAGATCTTGTTTCCATTCTTCCCTCGCTCATATTGAAATTTGTATGTAAAAAAGAAGTTATAACTTGAGTAAATTGATGATACCACGAGACAGGTGTTTAAGATCTAACCAAAAAATTATTTGCACTGATTGGATGCAAAGAAGATGGAAGAATGGAAGTTCACTTCATTTCTGCTACCGCCCAAGAACACAGAAGTAATTGAAATTCATTTGTCTAGACAGTGCACTTGAATCAATCACGTGCCGACTGAATTGGTTATTTTGGTATGCCCACATATTATCGACCGCAAAATAACCTTGCACTTTCAATCGCTTTCAAATTTTGTGCCCACAGCCCGCCCCTTCTTTTTCTTCGCAATGAAGGCACTGGCCGCTAAAGCCAAGGTGCAATCCTGAGTCTTTGAGAGACTATCAAAAGCACATTAATACATTGTACTAGACCAGGAAACAAAGTTTGACATTTTTTTCTTTTCACCATACTATGCGAGATAGTGTTGAGAAAAGGGTAATAATGATAGGGAGACCAAATTTTTAAATCGAATTTGCAAACTAAATGATGTGTTACCAATAAGAAAAAAGTGTGTTAATAAATACTTGAATAATAATCCAATCATCAACTGCCATATCATTTAGTTTACAAAATTTAGTTTAAAATTTTGGTCTCCCTAAGCATTGGCGGTTGAGGAAATGATGACCATTGCATAATTGATTTTGCTAACATCAATTGCGTTACACATATGTTAACAGACAATCATTAATGGCGAACAAGGGGTTTGTCTTCAGTAGTTCGGCTTTTTATCCATTAAATTGGTAAGTAAGAAAACGTTGTGCAGTGTTAGGTCAAAATATGAGGCAGGGGGAGTTTGGAATAACCAAATCCAGATAGCTAGCTAGGTCAAAATATTTAATAGAATAATACTTGCATTCTCTCCTTGTGGGATGAGCTCATTCCCCCACTTCGATATAATTTCGCTAACCTTATCACCAAGGTAACATTTAATAAGTTTTAACCAGGCAACACAATGGGACTTCATCAGAGATGACAAATTTCACATATCTTTGCCATCCCATTCAAGGTCTGGATTAATAGAATAGTTTAATAACTAAGGTCATCTTCAATGGAGAGGGCTAAAGGTCTAAAAGCGAAAAAATTGCCTGATTTGCCATAAAACTCATCTCTAACTGATCGCTGAGCTATAATTCTATGGAGCCCACTAGACCATTATTTGGCAAAAGGGACATCAGGCTGGCCAAATGTAACCATCAACTTAGCCCTTTTTTCGGGGCAAGCTCATCAGTTGCAATTCATTCAATTCAATAGCTATATTTAAAAATAGGGTAAATTACAAAAAACTATCTCAACTATTGGGGTCACGACAGTTTCATACCTCATTTTTAAAATTGACAATGTCATACCGCATCTTACGAATTTGTGACAATGTCATACCTCCGTCAATTTTTTCTATTAGTTTTTCTGTCAAGTGCTGACGTGACTTGATTCGGAGCCCACTTTCAATTAAAATATTATTCAAACTAAAAAAAAATTAATATTTTTTAAATATTAAAATAATAAATAAAAGTAAAAGTAAAAAAAAAAAAAAAAAACCCTCAGTCATCCCTTCCCCACTCCCTCAATTCCCCATCTTCATCTTCTTCTTGCTAACACAAAAAATAAAAAATAAAAAATATTTGAAAACCCAACCCCCCAACCCCACCCCCCTCCCGGGAGAAGGAGGAAAAAGGAGGAGGAGCCCCCCGCCCGCGGAACAAGAAGGAGGAGGAGGAGAAGAGGAGGAAGAAGAGGAGGAAAAAAAAAAGCCCCAAACTGCAACCAAGAAGAAGGAAGAAGAAGGAAGAAGGAAGAAGGAGGAAGAAGAAAATCGAAACTGGTTCGGCCCAAGAAGAAGAAGAAGAAGGAGGAGGAGGAGGAGGAGGAGAAGAGAGAAGAAAGAGAGAGAAGAAGAAGAAGAAGGAGAGAGAAGAAGAAGAACAAAAAAAAAATTGAAATTGGTTCGGCCCAAGAAGAAGAAGAAGAAGAAAAAGGAGGAGGAGGAGAGAGATGAAGAAGAAGAATGAGAGAGAAGAAGAAGAAGAAGGAGAGAGAAGAAGAAGAAGATTCGAAACTGGTTCGGCCCAAGAAGAAGAAGAAGGAGGAGGAGGAGGAGAGAGAAGAAGAAGAAGGAGAGAGAAGAAGAAGAACAAAAAAAAAAGTGACAAGTTTCGGGAAAGGGATGCCGCATCCCTAGGGAATTTTTTTTTTTGTTTTTTTATTCTTAATTTTTTAATATTTAATTATTAAAAATATATTTAATTATTTTTTAATCCAGCTGGATTAGTGAGTGGTTCTCGTTTCTAGCCACGTCAGCACTTAACAGAAAAACTAACAGAAAAATTGACGGAGGTATGACATTGTCACAAATTCTTAAGATGCGGTATGACATTGCCACAAATTCTTAAGATGCGGTATGACATTGTCAATTTTAAAAGATGAGGTATGAAACTGTCGTGACCCCAATAGTTGAGGTAGTTTTGTGTAATTTACTCTTAAAAATATCAAACGGTAGTTTAACTAAACTAACCAATAAATTTAAAGTATAAACTTAAATCCAATAAAATATTGAGGGACTATGTTTAGCCATTTCTATTGGAAATGGTATATGAGTATAGCCTGATACTATTCATTTAAAAAAAATATTTTGCAGGATTATAATTCTGGACATGACTATATTTAGCCGTTTGGGTTGGAGATGGCCTAAGGTGCCGTTTGATGACCACTTAGTTTTCAATTTTCAATTTTATTTTTTTTCAAATGAAAACAAATTGTGAAATCTTATTTAGTAACTACTTTCAGATTTCAAAAAAATAAAAACAAAAAAAAAGTGAAAATGACCAAATTTTAAAAACTTAAGAAAGTAGTTATTGGTTTTCAGTTTTTTATTTTTTTAATTGAAAGTGTTGAGCCTAAAACAATACCAAAAATCCTAAAGGTGACGCGTGAACTTTTGCTCAAGAAAGACAAGATTGCCCTCATTAAATGGGCAGACCTCTCAAATGCTCCCATGCGCAGCTCAAAACCCCTGAAGGTTCAAGCAGTTGAATACGACTACTCAAGTCAAAGGCATTAAAGATAGGGATTAAATACCAAACCCCATTTTTAATACATTCACAATTGAATATTGACTCCATCAAGTAAGTAATCCATATTTTAATCAATTAGGGATACTTTCACCATTATCTTAAGATATTATTTCCTATTTAATATCTAGGAATATTCTTCCATGCACCTTGCCCAATAGGATGCCGCCATGTATAGGGAAAAACCCTAACACCATGGCCGCCCTCTCCCTTATATATACCTCCATATTTACCAAATTACGATAAGCTTTTGCTACCCCTAAAAGCCCTAAACACATACTCTTTTCAAAGAATTAACTTAGGCATTAGAGGTTATATTGGCACAATCCCTCCCCACCTTGTGGGCGCGTAAGGCTTAAGTCAAATTGGTGCTTTCATTGAGAGCTTGATTCAAATACTCGAAAAAGACCATCGCCTTGGAATTTTTTGTTGTGTTGAATTTCTCACACGCTGTATCATTTAATTTTTCCTAGAAATGTTTCTGGATCAATCCTTAGAGAAATGATACAATGGTAGGAAATTCTGAAACCATGACGAAAAAAAACAAATTGCATTCAAGGATTTGGCCTAGAGAGTGGTGACGAGGACGTGGCCCCACGACGACGATCCTCAAGGCTCAACGCGACGGCAAGATGAGCCACACCACTGGGGAGCAACACCACCACCATTGCCACGACCCAAATAGCTGTGCCATAACCCTTGCAACGCGCTAACCCTCAAGCTGCAAGCCGAGCCAGGGAGGCCCAGGTCCATGCAATACCCATGGACAGGAAGCCCAGGTCCTCCAAGCTGCAAGCCGAGCCAGGGAGGCCCAAGCTATAATAGGTGGAGTCACCAGCCAGACAGCCCAAGCCGCAGTGGCCTAGTCCCAACTTGGTGCAGATGCAGTCTGAGCCCTGGGCGAGCAATGCTGGCCCAAGGGTAAGAGGTCCACGCGTGCGCCTAGTGCACTGCCTAGCTAGTCAGGCAGGATGGACCTTCTTGCGACCCATTCTGGCAACTCGTCTCGCGGCCAGACTGGTCCGAGACCACTTCATGCTATTCGAATTTCGACGACTAGACTGACTATGAACCAGGGATATTTTCACCCTATTTTTATGCAGGTATGCCCATTATGGGCCCGAGTTTTGCACTTGCAGCTCATTAATCTTCCCCCACAAATTAAGACGCCCATCATCCAGACTCTTCTACCCAAATGGCAAACATCACTTGTCCTAATAGGTCTCCGGCCTAACCAGGCCCTATCGTAGTAGACAACCTTGGTGAATCAGCTCATTGAGCACATCGAGACACAAAGTGCCATAGATTAGGTGTCCAGAAGTAAGACAGGCAGACGATCGTGACTCTTTCCAACGACGTGCGATAAGTAGACGTTCAATCCACCACGAACAAAGCTTTCAGGCAATTTACACTCTTGGTTTGGCCTTCAGGAAAACATCTGATCCTGCCTCAGTGCGTAAATAAGCATTTATTCCCAACTTGGTCCACGAGTTAATGTGCATTCGAGGTTGGGTCTACACTCTGACGAACATTCCGGACATTCTCGGTGAAGCGTTCACTCAAGGTTATGTAAGATCCCACATCGCCCAGGGGTATGGATCTTGTAAGTCTTATATGTATATTCCCATCTCTACCTAGCACGAGGCCTTTTGGGAGCTCACTGGCTTCGGATTCCATCGGAACTCCTAAGTTAAGCGAGAATAGGCCAGAGCATTCCCAGGATGGGTGACCCCCTGGGAAGTTCTACTCGCGTGAGTTCCTAGAAACAAAAACCGTGAGGGCGTGGTCGAGGCCCAAAGTGGACAATATCGTGCTACGGCAGAGTCGAGCCCGGGATGTAGTGGGGGTCCGATCCGGGATGTGACAATTTGGTATCAGAGCCAATCCCTGGTCGGAAGTGTGCTGACGAGGACGCCGGGCTCCTAAGGGGGTGGATTTTAAGATCTCACATCGCCCAGGGGTATGGATCCTGTAAGCCTTATATGTATATTCTCATCTCTACCTACCACGATGCCTTTTGGGAGCTCACTGGCTTCGGATTCCATCAGAACTCCGAAGTTAAGCGAGAATGGGCTAGAGCATTCCCAGGATGGGTGACCTTCTGGGAAGTTCTGCTCGCGTGAGTTCCCAAAAACAAAACCGTGAGGGCGTGGTCAGGGCCCAAAGCGGACAATATCGTGCTATGGTGGAGTCGAGCCCGGGATGTGGTGGGGCCTGGGCCGGGATGTGACAGGTTAGGCCCGCAATGAGATCCTCATACGAGGCACCGCAGTAGGCACCAACATGACTGACAAAGGGAAGCAAGAGAGCGGTCCAGCTTAAGTCAAACTGGTAGCCGATGGCAAGCATGCCGGTCACTAGCTAGAAATGAATAACATACACCACAATCGCGACACAGACGAGCATGATGGGTGGAAGGGCAGTACAAGCCAGTAGTCAGCACCGAGAGCAGCCGAAGGCTCCTTGCCCCTGCAGAGGCAAATCTAGGAGAAAGTACAAAGGCTCATAACAGAGCAGCTGGGCAGATTCCAACGCATTAAAACCACCTATGATGCCATTTTACAGAGATATGGTCAACATGAGCAAGTCACCATTCATAGACGAGGTTAAGTAGACGAAGCCACCGCAGAAGTTTAGCCCACCATATTTCACCCTTTTCAAGGGAGACAAAAATCTGGACAAGCATCTGATGCACCATGCACTACTGAAGCACTATGATCCTTTACAGCAATAACGACGATCTAATGTGCAAGAATTTCGCCGCAACATTGCAGGGTAAGGTGCAAGATTGGTTTCACACCCTACCACCACACTGGATCGGGTCACGTTTGAGCTCAAAGAAGAAAGAGGAACTCACAGCTTTCCTTAGGGAAAACTGTGATGTTTTCACATGTCACTTTCTGACATGCCCAGCATCGATCCAACAATAGCTTGCCACAAGCTGCACGGTGACCCCTCTACCAAGCCAATGGTCCAAAAAAAATGACATTTTACGCCCGAACGAGTTGCGATCATTAAAGCTAGACGTGGCTAGTGATGTGGCTAAAGTTGTGACAATTAAGAAATGCTTAGTGGCTACTGAGAGACAGAGAACTACTGAGGCAAGAAAGGGAGATGCTTAGAGAAGAAATGATGTTTAATCGATACCAAGTGGAATAACATGCAATTTAAAATCTATATACGTGCTTGGCTGTCTAGTCAGCAACACTCATCAACTAAGCTCATATATGTTAGTTCACTCATAGCGGAAGAAGTCAAATTAAAGTTCAATTTACTAAAAAATTCCTAGTTAACTAAAATCCAGTTTAGTGCACATTTTAATACTGACAAGCTTAGTTGCAAGAACTTATATATTTGTGGATAATGATGAGCATATATCACAAGAAAAAGGAAGATAAGTAAACTAGTAAAGCGATAAATTGCACGAGATGTTTTTGGCCTGAAAAACCCACATCTGGGTTAAAAAATCGGGGACTTTCCACTAAGTCCAATCCACTAGTGAAATCAAGATTCTTACAAAGTAATCACACAAGCTCAATTCCTAGATCCTAATCTACATAGCATCTTGTACCTTTGTGCAACCTTACTTTTCACGAAGTGGACTCCTTCGGTCTTCACGAAGTGGCAACTCCTCCTGAGCTCTTCACCTTGTGGCGCAAAAATCCAATCAACTTATGCGAATGATGGTATGATGAAGTTGATGCAAATCCATATTTGATATCTAGTCAGTTTCACCAGTCAAACACTTGAAAGATGAAACTGACGCAAATCCAAAAAGAGGTTAGCTAAAGATTTGAAACTAGAGAAGCTTGACCTAAAACAAAGATAAAAATCACAAAAACAATTCAGCCCTAATATGCAATGATATGGGTATTTAGTGCATGCATGTGATTTTGTGACTAGGGTTTTCAAGTAAGAATAAAGGAGCATCTCCAAGCTGAAAACAATCCTTCTCATAAAATTATAAATCTCCTAACAAAGTGAAAATGAAACTCTAGATGAAGCTTTTATAGTAGGCTTTGTTTTAGACAAGAAAGGGGACAAGAAGAGACACATGTGATGTGCAAACATAATCTAAAAAGATCTGAAAAACATTTTCGGGGAAAAGGCCGTCAGAAAGCTTATGTGGGTTGTCTTAAAGTGTGTGGTCAGCTCGCGTGAAAGCAACGAGAAGTTTTGACTGGAAATAATGGCATGAAATGCGTATGTATGAACAAACCTTTGATGAGAGAAATTAAGCTCTTAAAGTGATATTTTCAGCATCATGATTCCAAAAGTTGCAATTTAACCTTAAATCTAACTAGAGCATGTGTGGTACAATTTACAACATTTGACAAGGGAAGCCAAACAATAAAACTAGACTTCACAGGATGGCTCAACAAGATCGTGAAATTATGAACAAGCCTGTAGAAGAAATGTCTCCAAATTTTATATATTTTTGGACATCGGAAAAAGGGATGTGGTGCAAAGAAGGCGTGCAAAAGACGAGGGAACAAGTAGAGGGGGTCCTAGCACCACAAATTGGTATGGTGAATACTAGAAAATTTGTTGTAAAATTGGAACCCATAATTTTCCATTCACTTTAGGTTGTAATCTCATATTTATTTAATTTAGTACTTTATTTAATTTCATATTTATTTAATTTGGTACTTTATGTAATTTCATATTTATTTAATTTGGTTTTTTGTTTAACTAAGAACATTTTGATTCAAATAAATAAACACACCAAATAAAATTACAAAAACACACCAAATAAACTTAAAAAAAACACCAAATAACTTACAAAAACACGCCAAATAATAATAAATCATTTACACGCCAAATAATTAAAATAAAATTATTTATTATTATTTTGTTGAAAAAATTGATAATATTTTAATACAAATTGTCTGGACTATTCAATTTGAAAGTGAAGATGCATTTGAACATTTATTGTTTACTTAGGTAGATTGAATTGCCAATTGCCCATGAGCTTTTTAGGCGTGAATTGCTCTTACATGAGTGGGTCTCAAACAAGAAGGTGGTGGGCCATGGGATAAATTTTAGGGAGTTATAACGAAAAGCCCGCGGTACTGTTCACTTTAACGAAAAACCACATTTTTACACTAAAAAGTCAAACTTGGCACTATTCACTTTACCCTTTATTTTGTCCTTATCGTTAAAACTAAAAGTTTTCAAGCCATTTTCATTAGTTTTCCTTAAATTTTATAGGTCTGCACGAACACGTGAATCGAATGACGAACATAATACTTTCCCATATAAGCCTCAAATGTTTGTCGAATTAAATCATTTCTCAATTTTGTGATTATATTAATTCGGCCTTGGAATATTTGTACCCCAACAATGGTAGTTTTTTTTATCAGAACTGGTGCAGCTGAATTTCCACTGCATATGGCATGGAAGCCGGTGAAAACAGCAGTAACAGTTCAACTTCCACATTATATTGGACGAGATGAAGTAGTACTTGCCACGATTGTACGACTTTGTTACCGACATGGTGTTCAACTGTTCCGAGTCCATGTATCACATCTGCTCTTTTTAGATAACTAAACTTCTTCATTTTTTTCTGTCAAACACAACTTCGCTTTTTTTTTTTTTTGTCAAACGATAGATTTTGTTAGATCAATTATTGACGGGATTTGAATCTAAGTCCCTCATGCAAGGGCTCAATACCTTTCCACCATTATGGTAAATGGCCACTTCACTTCTTTAAATATGAAGTTTAGACCGGAGAAAAAAAGTGTGTTTATCAGTTTCTACTGATAGATAATTGCATGAATGTAAGCTATATTTCTCTTTGTACTTTTCTTTTCATCTTTTTCCTACATTATAATTTTATAATTCAAATCGTCAATGTAGTGATCAAATTTACAAAAAAAAAAAAATTAGCTAAATTCGAATGTATTTGGTCATCTTACTTGTTATTCATTAATAGCTAGATGAATTATGTTTTTCAATTAAACAATAAAATCATGACAGAGTAATTTAATGGTTAGACGAATTCTTATTTTGTTTATTTTTGGGTTCTTTAGATATAGGCCCTTGAAACTCTTATTTTCCAAACAAACACCCACCTAAATTTAAACATTCAAATAAAACCCAAATTTCAATTAAACTGCCATGTAGACAAATATATAACCAACTATTACAATACATTTACAACTTATGCCACAAAATCCTAATTTGGTCAATAAATGTTATTACTCATCCTAATTATGATGAGCAATTAAATCCATATGAATATTTTACCTTTCTTGTAACATAAATATTAGCAACATATATATATATATATATATATATTAGTTTACCAAACTAAAAAAAAAGAAGGCATAACTTGTACGGAAAAAATCAATATTGTTTCAATCATGTTATTACCTACATACTCATTAATTTACCTACTTATAAAATATTATACTAATTTACCTACATTTAAATTAATTTACCTACTTGTAAAATATTATACTAATTTACCTACTTATTAATATTATACTAATTTACCTACATTTAAATTAATTTACCTATTCCAAAAAAAAAATAGTGATATTAGATAATGTTCGAATGTTGTGGGTTTGTGCTTGTAGGCAATTAAATAAATTTTTAATCTAATGCACATAAATCATGTAGGAAATTAAGACCATTTTGGAAGTAAATTAAACCCTTTAAATTTTGGTTTGATGGAATAGGTAAATTAGACTATTTTGTAAGTAAAAATTGTGTGGATCATATAGCTTTTGTTTTGTGCATTAAGCACCTTATAACAATTTGAAAGTTAATCCATTAAATATACAATGAATGGCATGAATTATTATGTAAAATATATAAAATTAATTAAATGGGTATAACAAGTAATTGATCCAAAAACCCTATCCAAGTATTAATAGGGGTAGTTTAGACACTCGAAAAATACACAATTTGAAAAGTCAAACTTAATTAAAGAATTTGCTTAGTTGGAGGCTAGTAAATGGGTTTTATTCAAGAAAACAAAAGGACATGGGTTTTAATTGAGGAAAATATTGTTTCAAGGGGTAATGTCAAATTTTCAGTTTATTTTTTGCAAAGTTCATATCTATAGAGTAGTCTACAAAATAAACGATTTCGACCATCAAAAAACATTGTTAGATCTCATAAACAATAAAAAGGTTCAAAGAGAGAATAACTATCATTCTTCTCAGTTTATATGGAACGTAATTTGAAATTTATTTATAAACAGTTCATAATTCATTTATATTATAACACACCATCACGTTATATTCGCTTAAAAAAGAAAAAAATCTCCAAACTAAATAGGAAGTATAAAAGAAAGAAAAACTAATGAAAATTGCTTGAAAACTTTGAGTTTTAACGATAAGGATAAAATAAAGAGTAAGTGAATAGTATCATGATTGATTTTTTAGTGTAAAAATATAATTTTTCGTTAGAGTAAATAATACCGAAAACTTTTCGTTAAAATTCTTGCGGAAAAAAAAAAAACTTTACTATAACAAAAACAGACAACAAGAGATTGTTGGTTACCAGCTGGATCTGGAGATTCTGGACGGCTGTGGATATGGGGTGAAGTCCTTACTTTCCTCACCACCTCACATGTCCCGTCCCTTTTATATTTACAGGGTAATATTATAAAAAGTAAATTTTATAAATTAAATAATATAGAAGTTGATGATTTAATTATTACTTAAATGTTGATTAACGTGCAAATTGATTATTGAATTATTACTTAAGTGTTGATTAACGTTTTTATTTCTTATTGGTAACACATAATTTAGTTTATAAATTTAGTATTATTATCAGAACCCTTAATATTAATATCACATTCCAACTCCTTTCAAGATAATACTAGAGAGATTAAATTTGTAGACAAAACTTTGTAAACTAAATAACATGGAAGTTGATGAATAGAATATTGATAAATGTGTTCATTTCTATTAGTGTCACATCATTTAATTTACAAATTTAATCTTCCTAACATTATCCCTCCTTTTATTATTTTCTTTCTCCAATTTTTCTTTTTTTTATTCACCGTTTATCATCAACTATTTGGTTCCTTTTTTCCTATAAATTCCATCCCCAAACCCCTCAAAGTCCTCCTCTCTTCCTCATTTTTCCTTGATCTCCCTCTTTCCTTCTGATTTTCATGGTCTGCAACCCATTTCATCCATCTGGGTTTTCATCTCTCTTAGTTTTTCTCCCATTTGCTATTAAATTTGGGATTTTGGGTTCCAAATCCACAAACCCATCTCCAAAAATACCCAAATTCTCTGAAAGTTTCAAACTTTATGCTTCCCGGGAGCTTCTGAGATTGTTTCAGAAATACCCAAGTCGTTGTTCTTTTTACAAGCTTTTATCTTAAATGCTGAACATTTTGGTCCTGATGTATGAGATTGATGACTCCAGTTCTGAGTGAAACGCTTCTCTCCGAGTGCATGATAAATTCCACATACAGGCGCAGGACCCATTTAGTTCAATCCTTCTCTGTCGTCTTCCTTTACTGGCTTTATTACGTTTCATGATTTCACCTCCCATCAAACCCTACAATAATAATAGTAATTATAACTAATATTTCTACTAGTTTCTGCAGTTTTTGAGTTTTTGTTTTTGGGTCCTGCAATAATCTCTCTCTCAGTTAATTTCTGTGAAAATCTGCAAAGTTTTTCTGTGATTTTTATCAATGGCTTCGTCCAGTGGGACATCTTCAGGCTCCTCCTCCATGATTCATCAGAACTCAGGCTCTGAGGAAGACTTGATGGCTCTGATGGACCAGAGGAAGAGGAAGAGAATGATTTCGAACCGCGAATCGGCGAGGCGGTCTAGGATGAGGAAGCAGAAGCACTTGGATGATCTGACAGGCCAGATCAACCAGCTGAAGAAGGAGAACCATCAGATTATCTCCAACCTCGACATCACAAGCCAGCATTACATGAACATTGAGGCAGAGAACTCTGTTCTCAGAGCCCAAGCTGATGAGCTCAGCAGCAGATTGCAGTCCCTCAATGAGATTGCCAGTTTCTTGAATGCAAACAATGGTGGGCTCCATGCAGCTGCTGCATATTCAAGCTGCTTCAATGAGCCTAATGACAGTTTCTTCGACCCCTTGAATCTGTCAAATCTTAAACAGCCCATTATGGCCTCTGCAGATATGTTTCACTACTGATCGTGATCGTGGTCGTGTTCGTGTTCGTGTTCATGTTTATTCATTTATATCTGTGTCGTGTTCGTGCCGACTTACTCGATGCGTATGAGCTTCTTTGGATTTTGGATCGATTGATAAAAACTAGAGAGAGAGGTGTGTACTTTTATTTTACTAAGGAATAATTTTATGTGTTAAATGTAAAACAAAAGAGCTATGGTGTTGGCGTTGGTCTGTAAATGAGGGCTATGGAATTTTCTTATATTAGCTATTAATGTAGTTGTTTTCCTATTTCTTTTTATTATAATATTGACTAAGTTCTCTTCAATTTGTCTTTCTCTAGCGTGTATGTGTGAGAAATTTGTGCAACCCAATGGCATCACCTCTTTATGTTTGACACAAACTCCTACTAAGGGTTTAGTCAAATTAAGAACGTGTTTCAATCACTGTTCTAAAAATCCCCGCCTAGCGCCGCCTAGGCGCTAGGCGTTTGAAAATTAAGAAATAACGCCTAGACCTGCTGAGGCACCGCCTAGCCCGCCTAGACCCGCCTAAACACCCGCCTAGGTCCCTACTCACTTAGACAGAAAATAGATAACTTTCATTTTGCATTTTATTTTTTTTCCAATAAATTGTAAGAGACTTGTTGCATACTTAAATGAACACACATTATATCCTTATTTCACATGTTTTCATTATGTTCCAATGCTTCATAATATATATGCATTCTATTTTGTAGTTTATGAAGAAATTATATATATTTCAAGTATAAGCAAACACTTATTTACATGAAATATGATAGATTTACTTAAATCCGCCTAATCCGCCTAGTCCGCCTAGGCGCCCGCCTAGCCGCCTAGGCGCTAAGCCCCAGCCCGCCGCCCGACTAGCGCCTAGCGACTTTTCAATTAAATTGACTAAACATATTTTGTCCGTTTTTACAAAAAAATTAAATAATTTAATTTAATTTAATTTAATTAAAAAAAATCGTCCGTACTCAGTATTTAAGTTTAAATTGTTTTATTATAATTTAGATAAATTGTGTGTGTGTGTGTATTTATAAATGGCAACGGTTCAGTTTAGGGACGGAAATGCTATATTAATCTTCATAACCACGGAAATTAACCATCGGGTATTATCCATAACCATACCCACTGGATAACGGATTGTTCATCGATTAACGGTTATATCCATCTTGGTTAATACAAAAAAATATATTCGTTTAGATGACACATTATAATTTCATAAATATAGATTTCGTCATTAAATATTGGGTTTTTTTATCACCAATTGTCCCTGAGATTGACCAAACTCATCATTTTGGTCCCTCACTTTCAAAATCAATCAATGTCGTCCCTGACATTCAGCACCGCACATCAATTTGGTCATTCCGTTTAGATTCCGTCAAATACTTCTGTTAGTTTGCATGTGGGACCCACAAAGCCAATAAAATGGTGACACGTGTATTACACAAAAGAAGGTTTTTATCAAAAATGGTCCCTGACATTGATCAAACTCCTCATTCTGGTCCCTGAGTTTCAAAAATCAATAAATTTGGTCCCTGACTTTCACTATCGCACATCAATAGAGTCATTCCATTAAAATTTCGTCAATATTTTTTGTTAGTGTGCTGATGCGGTCTTACTAGTCCAATCATATGTCGCAAAGTGGATTAACTAAGAGAAACTAATTTTTTTTTTAGGGTGAACCAACTGGTGAATATTTTACGCTGACATTTATCTCGCATCCCATAAAATAAGATTCAATCTAAATTTGATAAAATTGAATCCAAATTCAATTCAAATTTGATAAGATTATAACCAACTAGAGAGAATGAGAAGTGAGTTCACGGAGGACAAGATGATGATGTCTTTTTTTTTTTTCCTTTTAGTTTTTATTTTTAATTTCTTATAGTACTTTTAGTTTTAAATCTTAAAAAATATTTTTTTTTATAGTTAATCCATATGGCGCCATATGATTGGATCAGTGTGACCATATTATCATACTAACAAAAAATAATGACCGAAATTTTAACAGAATGACTAAATTGATGTGCAGTACTTCAAGTCAGAGACCAAATTTATTGATTTTTGAAACTCAGGGACCAGAATGAGGAGTTTGATCAATGTCAGGGACCATTTGTGATAAAAACCTTCTTTTGTGTAATACACGTGTCACCATTTTATTGGCTTTGTGGGTCTCACATGCAAACTAACAAAAATATTTGACGGAATCTAAACGGAAGGACCACATTGATGTGCGGTGGTGAATGTTAGGGACGACATTGATTGATTTTGAAAGTGAGGGACCAAAATGATGAGTTTGGTCAATCTCAAGGACCATTGGTGATAAAAACCCTTAAATATTTGATGTATAAAATGATTCAATGAATAGATCTTGTGGAGTATCAAAATTAAAGCTAAACATCGATGATGTTGGCTAATATTTGATTTCTCCCATAAGTACCATTGAATTCTTATTGATTTTGATTCAAAACTTTTGAACTTTCCCACAAAATGCAACCCATACAATGCAACTTTTGTATTCTCAAGGTAATGGATTCGGTGAATAACGAATATATATATATATATATATATATATATATATATATATTTATATATTATACTATTATTTATATATTATTCGGGTCGGATTCGGGGATGGATACAGATTGGAGACCCTTATAACCATATTCAAAACCATAACCAAATAATATTCACGGTTTTTCCCCATATCCAAAATATAACCGAATTTTCATACTCAAATCCAATCCATTTGGACGGTTGTCCACGGTTATCAAGTTTAACGGTTAGAATTGACATCCCTATATATATTATCATTTTAAGAAGAAAAATAAGTGGTCAGAGAGATTAAATATTAACTTGTGAATTTCAAACATTTTTATAATGTCTTGATGCAATCATACATGTAAGCTTTTTTTTTTCTTTTTTTCTTTTTTTCTTTTTTTATCAATAATGCACAATTCTGCCCACGCATCTTCAAGAATTTTTCTAAATTTTTGCTAAATTAGCTAATAAATAGTGTCAAAAGCCAGAAAACTTAACTCAACTCCAACAACACTCTATTTGAAGATAACATTAATATTTTATTACTTTTTCAAGAGAGCTATAAGAGGAGAGAAAGAATTGAATAGTTGGAGAGTTTTAATTTTTTTTTTCTAATTGTTCAATGTTAAATTATTTCCCTCCTTTATAAGTTTATAAGTTTATAGAGTGATTATTCACTTTGTTAGTATGAAGATTCATTTAAAGAGTCTCTTGGAGCAAGATTTGTTGGCTTTTTGCTAAAATAGTTAACAAATGTTGTTTTATAGTCCTTTTTAGGGCAACTCAAACAGCCTTCACAAATATAACTTTTCAAATATAAGTTTGTAACTTTGATAGGAGCATATTTATGCGACTTAGTTAGCTTGTTTTCTTGTATTTTCGTAGTTAGTTATTACTTATTATAGTGTTTAAAGTCATTTTCGTGCAATTTCAGGTCCTAATGATAAAATATACAAAAAGAAGCATTTTGGAGCATTCTAGAGCTATTTTGGGCCAAGGATAGATAGCTTATGATTCAAGCAAGAAAGATGGACGAATTTGAAGATTAAAAGAGGCTAGGATTCAGCTAGAGAGATGGAGAAAATAAAGTCAAGATAAGAAGATAAGAAGTTAGCAAGAAACATGGAGCATTATCTCAAAACATTATCCAAACAACCTTATCTTATCCTTATCTTATCCAAATCTTATCCTACCTTGTTTTCAGCTACAAAGAGGGGTTCCTATCTACATTAGAACATCTAGAAGCTATTTCTAGAAGCCTAAAAACATGCAAACCTGGTCCCCTAAGTTTATGCCGCACATGCCTTCTAGAACCCTACAAAGGTGGCGCCTATGGTCCTTCTAGATGGTCCTAATCCTATTCCTACTTCCCAACCGTGTGTCTCCCTTCTAGAAGCCCCAATTCCTGTAAAGAGAACATATCATTTTCCCCTTTGGATTGTGATTGAAGTGTTCCCTGTCCTTGTGGTTTTGGAGTCCTAATCCTTCACCCATTCTCAATCCCTCTTCTCTGCAAAGTTGTATCTTTCCCCTCTCCCTATAAATACATTGCCGCACCCCTTCATTCAGCACCACCCCTCTCATAATTCACTCTACATTCGACATTCATCCACATTCATTCATTCACAAAGCCTCAAGTGCCGCAATTGCAAGGAGAAGAAGAACTTAGTGCGTGGCTGCATCCAAGCTTCTAGGTGCTTTCTATCTTATTGTTGTTATGTCTAATTCAAGTTATTTTTGTGTAATTGCAAACATGAGAGGCTAAATTCTTGTTAGTTAGGGGTGAATTCGAAACCATGATTATATGCTTTATATGAATTGATTACATCCAGTTATTGTGCTTAAGTCGTGAATGTGATTTGCTTATCTGAGTTATTAAAACTTGTTTGTGTGTGTTAATTGGGGGTCGACACTTAATTCACATGCATGAATTTGATGCTAGAGTATAAGGGATTTTCACCTAATTGTTATGAACTTATATTCACAAGTAGTAAAGGTTGCTAGTCACAATCATGTTAAGTAAGTCCTAGGCAAGAGTATCATGTTGTTCATAGTTACGAATGCCTCGTCAACACTTATGATTTTCAAAGAACGTAATGACCTTTGATATGTTTTCTATCATGCTGTCATAGGTAGGAACTTGATAAGGATAATTTGGTTGTAATGCATGTTTCGTTCAATTCAATGAAATAAGGAGAATCTGATGGTTAATTTGTGCATTCACGGTTAACTTGGGGTGTTGTCATTCATGTCTAAAGGAATAATAACTGGAAATTGGTTCATATGCATATATCATGTGTGTAGAAGGATCCTCTAACTAATTCATCATCCATTCAATTCATAAAATTCGTTTTTCTTAAGTGTTTTATGCAAAGTTTCTGTTTTTACTTTAAATTCGTCAAAACCCAATCCCCCTTTACTTATTTGTGTCAATAAGGTTAGAATCTGTCCAATTGTGTGTTTTTAAGTGTTTTGAGTCAAGTTAAAACCAATTTTCGTCCAAAGTTGTCTTTAGTGCCTAAAATCTGTCTATTTGGTTGTTTTAAGCAGTTTTGAGTCGTTTGAGCCTGTTTTAAGTCATTTGAGTCTATTTGAACGTTTTTAAGTTTGTTTTTGTGTTTTTGAGTCCTGTTTGTGTTGATTAGCATCCCTAGTTAATCCCCGGCCTAGAACAATCCCTACTTGCATCATATACTACGTGACAATTTGTGTGTCAAGTAATTTTCACATCAAACTTACGTGACAATTTGAAGAGTAAAATTTGTTACTTCACAATCTTGCTTTCCAATAGACTTTATAAGTTTTAATAGGGTTATTTTGGTTCCGGTCCCTAATCAACTTAATTGTTAGACTGAAACTTTATTTATTTAAATATTTTGATTGAGGTCCTTAGCATCATTTAAGAGATTTAATTCATGCATTTATGCATTTAATGTCCTACAAATTATGAAATTTAAACAAATTCAAATAATATTTTAAAATATAACAAATACTTAAAAATCAATTTTAGAGTAATATTGTTCTTCACAAAGATTATAACAAAAAAAATAATGTACCCACATAATTATTAACATATTTTTAAAAATTAACTATTGATATATTTTAAACATAAAATAAATACATAAAATTGCATTTAGAAAAATTAAAAATGGGTACAAATAAATTAAAAAATATGGGTACAAATACAAATAAAAGTTTAAAAATATGGGCACAAAAAGGAATTAATATATGGGTACAAATTAAAACTGAAAAGAAAATTGGTACAAATTAAAAAAAGGGTTGAAAATTAAAAATATGTACAAACTAAAAATAAAAATATATAATAAAAAATTTAGCCATAAATATAAATATACCAAATGTAACGTTTCTAACACTAAATGAATATATTTAGAATAAAATATTTTATTATTGAAATAATTAATGATGTTTATTAAAATCTAGAAACCTTGATCAAAAATTGAAAATGAATAAGATTTTAATCAATGGAGTAGGAAAAATAGAGATGAGAACCTAATTTTTCCATCTATATTGTATTATATACTATCTAAATAAGAGACAAGTTGTCCCACATATTTTGTTATATTGAATTAATTAATGGTGCGTGGGTAAAGGAGTGTGGACGAGGAAGGTATGGATGGGTGACATGAGATTTCGCTTGGATTTTTAAAGGAGCTAGGGGAGTGGGGAATTTTCCATGTGAGTCTAGTTTAATGGCGGAGGCAGAAGCAGTGCAGGCGGCGTTGTTGGTGTGTGTTGACATGGAATTTGATGTGGTTCAGATTGAATCAGATGCTAAGAGTCTTGTTGATATGATTAATGGCAAGGTTCAACCAAATGTTGTAACTGAAGCTCTTCTTCTTTATATTCAATATGTGAAGCAGCGGCTGAGGTCAGTGGATTTTATTTTTGCTCCTCGTATTTGTAATACGGAGTAGCCTCTTTCGCCTTACAGGAGGGAGCCTTTATGTCTGGGATTATTTTGGGTTAGAGTGGTTGTTTAATACTTTGACTTTTAATGTAAACCTTTCAATTCGACTATAATGAAATTCTTACCTTCGAAAAAAAAAAAATAATGGTAATGGTGAGAAAGGAAATTCTATGTTGCTCTACATATTTCTTAAAAAGGTGAATTTAGCAATTCTCTTGGAGATGCTTTTATACTTTTATCTCTAAGGTTAGCAAATTGGAACCAATTGTTGGATTGGAAGTTTGAAAAGTAGAGGGTGGTTATTAAAATGCTAAGGTTAGACCTTTACCCCTTCAAGATTTAGAAATATCGTCACTTGAATAATGCTCGAACCGGCTTCAAGTAATTAAAATTCTTAAAGTCTCACTTGGGCTAAAAGTCTAACAAATATCAAATTTTAGCATGCCCTTATTGGATAGGGTGGTTATTATCATTGTAATTTTTCTTACATAATCCACTTTAGACAAGGTGAAATCAAGAAAAATTAGGCCTCCCAAGATTCTCAAAGATAAGATCAGTATAAAAATTATCAATCATATGTGAAAGTTTCCAACCATCTTAGGCAAGAGATGGGAGATGGTGATTGATCTTTCTTGATCACCAACCTAGATCTCCTTCTCTTTTGCAGAACTTGTTATATGGAGCTTTCATAGCCAACTTTTTTTTTTTGTTTTTGTTTTTTTTTTCTGAGTAGTTTTCATTGGTGAAAAAAGATATTTTGCCTTGTGAGGGGTGTAAAGTTTAATGGGTTAGGAAAGAACTCTTTGTTGTGCACTTGATTCCATTGCAGCTTTTGGACCACAAAGGTACTGAAACTAGAGTTTTGCATTTTAATCTTGATATTAATTTATTACACACTGAGTCAAAATAAAGGAAAATTTTACTCTGTTCTAGTATATGACATGCACCGAATGAATGAAGAGTGGAATGTTTGACCAAATGTCTAATAACCAATGATCCAACGACCAAGAATTCCAGTATATAATATACACCAGTGCATACTAGAAAACTAATGCTTTTTTCCTCATGGAAGCTCAATTATAGGTCAAGTACTTCATATTATGATAACCCACACATGTCCTATGATGTGAGTCTCTCCATGTTCTCTTTTCTAGGACTTTTTTGCAATGTAAATTTGCAAGTTATGAGAATGCATTTGTCGATCTACAATACATCGTCATTGTTATCTATGTGAGTTAAACGTGAGGCATCTCTAATCAAGTGGAGACAGATATCATTAAAACAAAAGACATTTAAAACTGTTAGATCGATGAATTCTTCATTCTCTGCCGCAGTCTATATTAGTGGCAATTCGTTGTACTACGTTACAATTTTTTAGCAAAAGAAAGGAGTATGTCAATACAAACAATATGAAGCAAAATATTTAATTTAGGCCATATTTGCTTATATGTTATTCTCACAAGTTTTAGACTTGATAATTTACTTTTCTTTGCGAGGGTAAAAGTAAAACCAACGATTGTGAATCTAAGAGAAAGGCAAAATGATGAATGAAAATATTAAAAAGAATAACGAAAGGTAAATGGTAATCAAACCAACCAAGTAAAAGTTAATAAAAACTTAAGCTTCAATTATGGTTTAAGTCACCAAGTGGGTGCATGAAAAGCTCTAAAAAATTATAAATAAAAAATAAAAAATTATAAAGTCACCAAGTGGGTGCAGCCGTGCAGGGAACAATTTTAGCACTGCAACTTCTGAAAGACATGTACACGATGAACTGAAGGCATCAGAAATAATGAAGTTATGGTTACAAATCTTAATTTATTTAATTAATTATACGAGATCTACCTGCTAAACCTGCACAATTATCAAAATTAATGATAATCGGACAGTAAGCTTGTGCTTAGATGCTGCTTACATTACAATTAGCTTTTACGTGCATGTGTTTGTCATATTCATTCAGCATTTTGGAAACAAAACACTAATTAATCACATAATATTTGAGATGAAAAGGAGGCACACTTTCATTAATTTACTCTGATTTAATTAGGAAGAGAAGTTAAAAAAAAAATATAAATAAAGTATATTCAATTTTCTTTTTCTTTTGTATACAATGATATTTTACTCTAAAGAGATGGAAGATTGAGCTCGGCCACACAATAGATCATCTAGAAAGTAAGTATTGAACTTAATATACGTTATCGTCATTCATGTGAGTCAAATATATTACTTACAAATGAAGAGGAACCTTACTAAATCACAGTACTAGTTGGTAAGTAGCAGTTGCATTTCTTTAGATAGAATTTTCTCTTAATTCAAAAATAGTGGATTGACTTAGGATTCAACATATCTTGACAAGACACCACACGAATATAAAAAAACAAAAGTGATGTTGTATTTTTTTCAATTACTTAAAGCACATGTACACACCAAGGTTCTAAAAGGCGCTAGGCGCTAGTCGGGCGACGGGATGGCGCCTAGCGCCTAGGCGGCTAGGCGTAGCCTAGGCGGGCGACTAGGCGGACTAGGCGGATTTAAGTAAATCTATTCTATTTCGTGTAAATAAGTGTATGTTTATTTTTAAAATATACATAATTTCGTCATAAACTAGAAAATAGAGTGACATCTATATTATGAAGTATTGGAACATAATGAAAACATAGGGAGCAAACATATAATGTGTGTTTATTTAAGTATTCAATAAGTCTCTTACAATTTATTGGAAACAATAAAATGCAAAAGGAAAGTTATCTATTTTTTATCTAAGTGAGTTGCAACCTAGGCAGGTGTCTAGGCGGGTCTGGGGGGGGCTAGCGGGTGCCTAGGCAGTCTAGGCGGGCGCCTCAGCAGGTCTGGGTGGGCTAGGCGGATGGCTAGGCGGTCTAGGCATTAATCGGGGCGGTGACCAGCCGCCTAGCGCCTAGGCGGGGCCTAGGCGGTGCTAGGCGGGGATTTTTAGAACAGTGGTACACACTCAATTTTGATAAGTATTATTTTAGAGGAGTGTTAAATCCACCCCCTTTTTTTATTTTCCTACCCCACTTAAATGTGAAAATTTCATTGACAACTATGTCATTTTAGAGAATGACCGTAAGGACCTAAACAATAACCAATTGTATTTTGTCATATAAGCATTAGATTTTTAGGAAAACTAATGAAAAAGACTTGAAAATTTTGAGTTTTAACGATAAAGACAAAATAAATGGTAAAGTGAATAGTACCAATATTGACTTTTTAATGTAAAAATGTGGTTTTTTGTTAAAGTGAATAATACCGGGAGCTTTTCGTTAAAGTTCCCTAGATTTTTTCATTAAAAACTAAAATAGCAGAAAACGAAAAAAAATCAGAAAACTCCTACCTCGTTCTCACTATTATAACCACGACAAGTGCACAACCACACGCCTCCCTCACGACGGCGTCGATGATGGCTACCTTCTCTTCAGCTCCTCCCTTTTCCCTTTTCTCTCATGATAGTGTACAATTGAAATAGATTGTGTACATCGAAGGAAGATGGGTAAACCCATGGAGGTGGGCAATTTTGAGGCTATGGTGGTGATGCAAAGGTTGGATGGGGTGGAGCCTGGGTGTTGGTGCCGCTGTCGTATTGGGGATCGTGGTGCAAATGGGGTTTGGAGGTCTGTTGCTTCAATGGTTTTGGAATTGGGATGGTTAACCGATTTTTATCATTTTTTTTGTTAAAGATATATATATATACAGGACCCTTACCAAGAGGGATCCCCATTTTTCTAAAAAAATGGGGACACCCTCTTGACCGTTGGATTAACTTTAATGAAATTGTGTGGTTGAGATTAAAACACAGGCCACACAATCTCAACCACACAATTTCATTATAGTCAAATTCTAATAAATAAAATTTAAAAGAATTTAGAGATATATAAAAGGTTATATTAGGAATAAGGGTGGGTGGGAAAAGAGAGTTTTTCATTTTTAACTTTTATGGTGGGTGAAATTATAAGGTGGGTGAGAAAATAGGACAATGGGGTGGGATTAGTAACACTCTTATTTTATTTTGGGTAAATTACATTTTACCCACTCAGATTTTGGTGCAATTACAACCTCATACAACATCTTTAAAACATTTCAAACTCATACATATAGTATTTTTTTTTTCAATTTCATACAACCGTTAAAAAATCTGTTAAGTTAACCGTTAAGTGATGACGTGGCAGATAAGGAGTCCCCATTTGTGCTGACGTGACTGCCATATTTGTGCCACATGACTAAACACATTTGTGCCACCCCCTTCTCCCCACCTGAGCCCACCCCCAAATCAGACACATTCCCTCTCTCTCTCTAATCCCTAGCTCCAAAAATACCTTTATCGTCCTGTCTTTCTGAGTCCCTGTCATTGTCGGTGTCGAACTCTTCACCGTTCGGCTGCTGGCAGTTGAGGAACTCCTAGGGAATAAGGACGAGAAGCAACATGGTGAAGACCTCGTCGATGGTGGGGACGACAAGGAAATGGAGGGCTGCGGAGAATGAGAGGCTTGGAGAGAAGGAGAGGGGATAGGAAGGCTGCGGAGGAGGAGGTGGAGGATTGCTCAAAGTGACCCTGAGGGAAATAGTAAACCCTAGAGTGGAAGGAGGGGATTTGGACGGAGTTTCCGGCGCAGGCCCTCCAGAATTGGGGTCGATTGAATGGCGGTGAGGGTGGGAGTGAGGCTGATAGGGCGGAGGCATACTGGATTTTCGGAACTAGGGATTAGCGAGAGAGAAATAGTGTGTCTGATTTGGGGGTGGGCTCGGGTGGGGAAGACAAAGGGGATTTGTGAGTTTTTTGTTTTCTTTTTTTTACTTTTCTTTAATTAATTATTTTAAAATTTTAAAATTTTTATTAAGTGTTTAGCCACGTGGCACAAATGTGGCAGCTGCGTCAACACAAATGAGGACCTCTTATTTTTCACGTCATCACTTAATGGTTAACTTAACAGATTTTTTGACGATTATATAAAATTGAAAAAAAAATAATACTAAATGTATGAGATTGAAATGTTTTAAAGATTTTGTATCTTGTAATTGCACCGAAACCTGATGGGGTAAAATGTAATTTACTCTTTTATTTTTCTTCTAAATATTGGCACATTGTATTAAGTTTCGAATATCCATCCTTTGTGTTGTAAAAATAAAATAAAACTACTTTAGATTAGAACATACATGGGAAAAGAAATAAAAAGAAGAAGAAAAAGGCAAAGGAAGATGCCGATTGGAAAGTGGACTCCAATGCCTCCAACTTGATATTTTTTAGAAAGTTTTAACGAAACACTTTCAATACTGTTCATTTTTAACGAAAATGACATTTTTACTTTAAAAAGTCACTCCTGGTACTATTCACTTACAACACTTTTTTTGTTGTAGGCATAATTTACTGAAGCAATTATGGAGGCCAAAAGAGAGAGAGGGTGCGGCAAGATTGAGAGAGAAGAGAGAGATGTGTAATTGTGGTTGTGTGTTATCTCACCCCATTGTGCCTTTATTTATAGTAGTAGGAAAGGGTAATTACTTACCCTTTAGGATTATAACATTTAATAGATAATCTACTCCTAATAGGAATATAAGATACATTCCCATATTTACTAGGATTTACACAATCACATTCCTATTCTAATAGGACTGCAACACTCCCCCTTGAGTGTGTAAATACTCAAGTGAATGGCGCATCAGGTCTTCAGTGATGAAGTAAGTACAGTTGAGGAAGTCATCGGCACAACGGGTGATCGCGAGTCTCAAATTTACTTTGAAGTATGCATGTGTAAAAACTCACAAAAACCTTGCTATGGTAAAACCCAAGGAATGGGGAAAACCCATAGACTAAGGGAAAAGTAAGAAAATATGCATAATGTCTTAAACAAACGTCAAACTGGACGAGTGTAGTGAACTCAACGGAGTATGATCATCCCAGGATGGGTGCCTCATTAAAACCTCGTTAGGTAGCAAAAACCCAGTGGGAAAAATGCTCCTAATCGTAGGAAAAAGAGTACATTAAGATCATGTGAGTATGCTTCTGGATACTCCCCCTGAGTTAGACATAACTTCTAAATAAGAGAACTACAAGCGATTCAATTCAGATAATTTGCGCATACCGATTCCTTGGACAAACTTCTGGAAGGTTGACTTAGGCAGTGACGTCGTGTAGAGGTCGGCAAGGTTGTCTGGGATCGGCTTGCATGACTTCAAATCTCCTGATGCTTTGCTGATGTAGATGTAGACGCAATATGTCTTGGCGTTGGCTTCGTTGATGTATCATGGCTTGGTCGGGTTGATACATATGGCATAGTCTTCATGGATCGTCGTTGGGACTCAACGATGGATGAAAACACAGCAAGTACTTCGAATATGCTCAACAAGAACTCCTAACCATGTCTCACGTGTGGCGTAGTGAAGTGAGGTGAGTCTTGGAACGATTCGAAGATTTCGCAACTAAGGTCATATCGTGGACCTCCAAGATATTGCGATATCCCTAATGGTAAAGACATAACCATTCGGGGATTTTGCCTTGTGCAGGTTTGATAAGTAACTGCGTCAGCATAACAAACAAGGCAAGCATCATTTCGAGGATCAGGGGGGTTGGATCCGCTCGAGATGCGTTGGGATTTGCTTTGCCCAAATTCGTAGTACCTTCAGGGAACGTCTTTAATACCAATTCAGTGGTTGCGTGTAGGCGCGGTGCTGCATCTTTACCAAGATCAACAGCGAAGGAGATGTCCTGTCTAAATACAATGAGCTAAGTACAACGAAGCGCAAAGTTGAACTTAGATATGGAATTTCGGATTCCACAGCCTCTTCTAGAGTCCATTTGCATATAACGTATGGACGATCAAAGGTATACTCAAAGGTGACACATTCAGAGTGTAGTTCGACTGGTAGACCAAAATACCGTCAGACCAATGCTTGAACTTCAGGTCAAGGCATAAACGAGTTTTCCTAAGATCCTTCATCTCAAATTCCATCTTCAGGTGCGAGGCAGTTTTCTCATGCTCTTCCAGAGTCTTAGTGAGATTCGTGTTAACGACATAAACTGTAACTCTAGCAATTTGGAATAAGACTTCATAGTTTAACACGCAAGGGCATTCATTCATATCCCTGACTGATCAAATTATCACGTAGACGGGTATACCACATCCGTCGGATTTTTCAATCCATAAGTGAACGCCTCAAAACGAGTTAAGAGGGTGTTCCGTGGTTCTGGAACTATTTGAGTCAGTCCATGTAATTCTTCGGGAACTTACATGTCAATCTCCGTATCTATATCCCCATGGAGAAATACTAACCACATTTCGTAATGCTGCTATCAATCACAGGACGTTTGAGAGAAACCTTGCGCCGTAAGGCGTGCATCATATCGCACTATTTCATTCATCTCATAACGCTTCCTTTCCCACTTGTAACATAACAGGGTTACCTTGGGCAGTGTAGGAACGACAGGTCCAATACACACTTTGGTAAGGAATTTGACCTAGATTGTAGTTTCAGTTGTCCAATCAGTTCTACGTTGTCACTTAATCAACGGAACACTGTTCGATATCGTCGCTTTTCATTTATGTCGGTAGCTACCATATAAGTGAAAACATCATCGATGATAATCTCATTTCAATTCCATTTAGCTCACCCAAACTAGTATACTGGACCAAGAACTTCATGTCTTGGGAGTAATCCGGATTAATCTCATGAGATGGAAATGATTTGAGACAGCGATCGAGTTCAGATTCAATGTTGTGCCTTGTCTTCCTCTTCCAGGGAAGTGAATCCTACGAACCGAATGATCTGTCGTGCTCCAGGCCAAGACAGATTGATTGGCTATCCGCCGGTGTACCGGACCGTCCAACAGGGGCGTCCAAACCGTCCAACAGGGGCGGCACACCCTCCAGGGATGTTGACTCGACGTCCGTTAAGTACGTCTATCCTTGCAGGCATGTTTGCAGCTGGTATATGATCTCGTCACTTTAGCTAGATCAGAGGAATGCGTCTGGAGCAACATTCTGAAATCTAGAATTCATCGCACTTGCTTATCACACTTGTGCGGTATGGGGATCGAGATGAGACATAGTGGGCAACGTCCACGTAAATTCGCGCCGTTCTACAGGAACGTTGACGTTCTTATCTCCCCCTAACGGCGGGAAGACTGTCTCATTAAAGTGACAACCCGCAAATGAGCGGTAAAGAGATCGCGTGCAAGGGCTCGAAGAGAGCTAGTGTGAAGGAGAATCATGATCGACAAAAGATACACATCCTTCTTTGAGGACCCATGGTGGTACGTTGCGGCGGCGCAACTTGGCACATGGAATGCACACCCAAATGCGTAAATACGAAAAGCGTCAGGTTCGTACCCAGTAACCAACTGTAACGTCATATAGGTTGGGTGGCAATGGGCCTCAAGGCGGACCAATCATCACTGCGTACAAGGATTGCATAGCCCTAGGCAGAAACCGAAAACTTGGTACGTTTACCAAAATTCGGGCGATCATTTAAATTGCGCTTTATGATCACTTAGGCGAGGCTATTTGGGGTGAACATGGGAATTCGATGTTCAATTATAAACCCAAAACGACATGCAATACTTTATCGAAAACTGTCGATGTAAACTCTCTGACATTATCCAGTCTCCCGGACCTTAGGGGATAAGTAGGGTGGTGAACCCTTAATCGGCCAGAGGGTTTAGCAGTAATGTGTGTGGACAAACATGTGACCAGTTTGTCGATTCATCAACCAAAACCATAAGTCTTTATATGGTCCGCATTTTGGTTGGATTAGTCCACGTATATTCCCTTGAATCCACTGTGAAAAGAGAGTCGTTTCGTATCTTTGCAAGGGATGATTTATAAAATCGAATTTCCCTAATGAGCATGCTTGGCAAAGTGTGCTTGTAGGCACAATATCCTTACTTCGGGTAAGGAGATGCATCAGAGCATCGTTGGTCGACCTAAGTGTCCCAAAAGGTCGTGCCAAAGCAAGTAAACTGCTCAATCACCTAGCCCTAGGCCGGCCACATATGGCATGTGCCCCAGTTGGGGGACAACCCATTAGCCCCAAATCAAAGCTTCAGGCTCATTTTTGGTGGTGGTGCAAAGATATTTCACTCTATTTTCTTCAGTGGTTTCATTTATGATCATTGTCAACTCGAATATCCTTAAAAACTCAACGTTAGGGAGAATTTAAGGTCCCTTAAATGGTGATTCAGTACCATTCATACAACGAGGAGCGTGCCATTGCTCTTAATCAGGTTGGATAGACCTGAAGTCGTTGTTAGAGATGTGATTTAGGTGTAAAGTTAGTGTGCGTAGTACGCATTCATCCAGACAACTAACTTTCCCACATTCCAACCTAATCACGTGTTTAATTGAATCGGTCACATGTACTAAGAAACATGATTCAATTAACTCATATTCGAGGACAATATCAATAAGATTATCCATAAGTAAAACATACACCAAACTTGAATCCAAGAACATGGAAAAATGTTCACAAAGTAAGCAAAGCTACTAGGTGGATTCGGCCAAAAAGGCCATCCATGTCAAAATTTTGGTCTTCCAACGATGTTTGGTGGAGCAAAATCAGTCTCACATATTGACTACTAGAATGGTACTCCTTAACAATATTGGTAGGGGCACAAACAAGTGCATAACCAATAATCTATTCCATCGGGACGGAAATAGATTCTGCATGGTTAAGGTTGGGAATACTATCCCTTATTCTTGAAGTTTTAAGTCTTAGGTACCAAGGATCATGCTTCGGGCATGATGCCACACCTTGGCAGGCCCTGATTCTACCATATGTTTGTAAAAACAAACTCAAAATTGGATTATGAGATGGACAGACCCAAACTTGGGTTCAGTAGGCTTTGACCGAACTGGGTTGAGCTATATGGTAGACTCCAGTCGAACTGGGTCCATACCTTTCTCTCATGTTTGTGGTAGTAATCAGATCCGAGAATTTGGTAAACTTCCGCTTTCTACACTGCTATTTCAAGAGCGAGTTAGAAACATGGAAGGACGAGAAAAGTATTCTCCAGTCAAAATTCAATCGAATTTATAAACTTCAGAATTGTACTCATTCATGGACGTAATCATGGTGTGCTTCAGGCAATGTCTTTCATGATTAGACAGTCCGTAGGAGCGAGCCAAAGAGCCATGGAATCCTCGATCGGGAGGTCTTTCCATTTGTAATGCTTCGGGCATAAGTCTTTGAGTGAAGATCATGGCGGAGGCTTATTCAGCTCTTCCATGCCATTGTTGGCTTCAATGGTTTCTCAGCTTCTTGATAGTCAATGGGAGATTAACGTCTTGTACCCCACATTAAGTGGTTTCTACGGGAAACATCCAAATCAGGAAAATCGAACTTGTGACAGTTCAACAATCCACTGAATTGGAGGGAACAAGATTGTGATGGGTGCTATGGGAATGAAACATCCATAGGCATCAACATTCGATGTCTAAGACATGGTTTTCATGAAAATCGTCGGGTTTTCATGGGTGTATTGTTTTATGAAAACTTCGGGTTTCAAAGGCACTAAATTCGAAACTACAGGTTCGATTTAGTTTATGAACATTTAGTTCATAAAATAGAGGTTCCTGCAAGAAACACAGAATGCAATATACTAACTTAGTGTAGTGTATTTGAGTTGTCTTCGGGAACTCAAGTGTGAGAGCTTCGTTACTACGAAAGTATGTGACGGTTCAAAGTATAAAGAGAAATTATTGAATCGTTAATGTCCAAAGTGATCTTCAGGTCAATAATTTTGGATTCATTATCAGATTAATGGACTGTAGGTCACTTTTAATTAATTCAATAAATCGGGACCATACAGGGTCGATTGTAGAAGCAAAATAATATTAGCATAATATTATTGGATCGAAATTGGAGCCCCAAAATAATTTGGGCTTGTGCCGTGGGGTGTGGGAAGGCACGGGGTGCCTTAAGGGTCACGGCAGGGCCTAGGAAAGGGCCAGGAACCATGGCAGCAGGTCACGGGGGAAGAAGGGCTTCCAGCCGAAGCTGGGTTGGGTCCATATGGACCGAGGGGATTGCACGGGGGAGCCCAAGATAGTGGGTTGGCGTGTGGAGGCTGCGGGCCTCGCGTGAATGAGCCCAGCCAAAAAAAAAGGCTGGCGTTTGTGCGAGCAGTGCCCAGCCGAAGGCTGGCAAATGGATGCGGGCCAGGTGTGGCCGAGGGCTGCAGGCCCAAGTCCAGAAACAAAGCAGGCGAGGCCTGATGTTTCTTGCTGCGCAGGGAGGGTGCAGTGCACCCAATCCCGATCCCTTGGTTTCCCATTTTTTTTTTTTTTCAATTCCCTTAGGGTTTTAGGAAAACCCTAACTTGCTTCTAATTTATTTTTATACTTTGACTCACAAATTCCACATAGCAATTATTGCGTGATGCATGAAACAAATATATATATGAACATAGAGAATATATATATCGGAAGGAAAATGTAAACATAGGGGGTTCATACATCATGGGGAATGTTTTCATGCTTCATGGGTCGTTTCAAATATCTTACTTTATTTAAAGCGTACCTGAGTAGCAGAAAACAACAAAAGCCTTTGAATTTGTAAAAGTTCCTTCGCAGAAAGCCGGAATAGCATCTCCAATGCATTGTATCACGTTCAACATAGAAAAATTAAATTGAATCAATAGCATGTAGATCAATTTAAAATAATAATAAATTAATCATACAAAGAATGATCAAAACGTAATACTCCCCTGATTGAAGAATAAACTCTCTTTAGCGCAGCGTCAAGAGCGTGCTGATAACGTGTTGTAGGCATAATTTACTGAAGCAATTATGGAGGCCAAAAGAGAGAGAGGGTGCGGCAAGATTGAGAGAGAAGAGAGAGATGTGTAATTGTGGTTGTGTGTTATCTCACCCCATTGTGCCTTTATTTATAGTAGTAGGAAAGGGTAATTACTTACCCTTTAGGATTACATCATTTAATAGATAATCTACTCCTAATAGGAATATAAGATACATTCCCATATTTACTAGGATTTACACAATCACATTCCTATTCTAATAGGACTGCAACATTTTTATCTTTTTTATTAAAACTCAAAAGTTTTCAAACTATTTTCATTAGTTTTTCATATTTTTTATTGGAATATTTGAAAATTAGAGAGTCGTTTTCTTAAACAAACAAAAGAAGATAATTACGTTTTATTCTTTGCTTAAAGTCGAATCACCCAATTTGTCCTTTGAATCGACATGAGTTCCACAGGCACTGATGCAACTCCCCCTTTGGGTTTGTTTAGGGTGCTTGAAAAATGCTTCTGACAATATTTGACAACAAAAAATTAGAAGTAAATTGGGATGAAAAAACATATCAAATTCTATTTCACGAAGAGTTTTTTTTATTTTTTTTTACACCACTACCTACCTAACCTCACTTACAATTCTATATACGCTCCATCTAAACATTTAAATTTTACTTTTTTTTTCTTCCAAGAACGAGTTCATATTTTAAAAACGTAGCATTATAACTTCATGAAGCATTTTGTCAAGCACCAAGCGGGAACCTGCTAAGTTCTGTCAACAACTACAAAGACCTGTTGAGACTTGTCTGAACCTAACCACAATTACCCTTAACTGCTAGGAAAAGAAATCACAAGCTCTCAAACAACAACATCCAATCCCACATATTCGGCTCAAAATATACGAAAGGAGTATGAACTCAATGTAAAGAGGAACACACAACGGAATTTCAATTAAATATAAAGACGAACAATGAAGAATTAGTTGTATACCGTCAAAATTCTGATTGAACCATTTCGGTCAACACATGGTACATACAACAATTAAGCAATATATTTGTAGACCGTAGAAGATTCAGATCCGAGCACTCGGATCCATAAACGGGCACCAACTAAAGGCCATTACCTTTCATTTCCTCTCAATTGCAATAAAGTCTAATCACCGAGTCTGCGCCGCTAGTGAATAACCATGGCTGCCTTGGATGGAACTTACAGTCCAATACACCTGCATACCAGTCGGAAAACAAAGATTTAGCTTTTATATAAGAGTTTGAATGACGCTAAGATACTGAGTTGACTATGCATTTGGCCTGCAACTATGCATGTTTTTCTCCCAACCCCTTAGCATTTTATCATATCTGCATTCTTGAGAAGGAACCTTGAACACATAATACATTCCAAAAACATTCAAAGCCCATGGAAATATGTTTACAAAGGTAATCTGATGCCCAGCTTCAATAATCTTTCCGCACATGCACTAGCAGCATTCTATTATCCTTGTTAAACCACCCAACAGGACATAAAATAAAGAAAGCTATAGGTCGCACCTCTCCCATTTGAGCTTGTATGACCTCGGAGTATTTCCAATGGAACAATAAGAGGGTTCTGGTTAAGATCTGAATAAACCATTCCATGAAAAACATATGCAGTGCAGTCATCAGAGCATGTTGCAAACAGTGGGTACGAACGATGGAATGATACATTGTTGATGTCCTTCTGATGCAACCTGATAAGTTTCAAAATGTCAGAAAAATATATGCATCCCCACTAACAAGGCAAATGCTGTATAAAGTTGGTTTGGTGCTTGTCAAATAGTTAATGACAGGTCATATGGTATTAGACCTATCAAACAAATAACATCTTCCAAAAACCTATGCACTCTGCGGGGTATATCAGAGTTTGTAACACTGGAAGTGAAGTAAAGCCAGCCGTTTGCAGGAAAGTATTATCCCCCTTCCTAAAAAATACAAATCATCATAATAGTTTGCATCATCTACAAAATAAATGTGAAACATACTTGAGAGTTTTGTAAGGTTTAGATGAAAGGTCCATGTCGAACCAACATAATTTTCCTTCTTTGCTTCCCACAATTATATGATCACCTGCATTAACAGTAAAACCCAGATATATCAGAGTACAATTCGAGTACAACTATATAGAAGACGAGACAAACCAATTGAGTTGTACATAGTGCATAGAAATAGTGAAACTTAATGAATGAATGAATAATTAAAAATCTACCAGAAGGATGAACTGCAATAGAGGAGACTTCACGAAGTCCAGTCTCAAGCTTTTTGACAAGTTTTCCATCCTTCACCAGATCATAAACACGAATAATCTTCTTTGTTGAAATGAAGAAGAAAGACCGCGTAGGATGGAAAACTGAAGTAACTGCAACGCCATGCAACTTGAATGAAAGTGTCTGGGTAAACTTCTTAGAGAGCTTGTGTATAAAAATAGCTCTTGATTCACGTAAAGCCAAAGTCAAGAAAATCCAAGGAGATGATAACTAATTTGGTATATCTTCATCTTTTTTTGTATTACAATAAATTATTAACTTAATTGCAAATGATAATATAAAGAGATAGCATCATGCAAAAAGGATATCCGCTGGCATCACTGTTGAAAGGTAGTCTCCTTTACGATGCCACTCTACTGAAGCCACGGTCTACAGGACCAACAAAGAAAACAGTTAAGAATCTTCATAATAGACCATCCTTCCTATCTTGACTTACAGCTAAGACACTCATATACTCGAACCACCACAAATAAATTGATGAAGGAAAAGGCCAATGTACCTTGGAATGCCTTAATCTGATTCCCTCAAGTTTATCATCATGAAGCCAGCTTACACTGGATGCTGTTGTGCCCATATAAGCAATATGTTTTGCAAAGGTTAGATGTCATTCATTTGATAAATGATATTCAAAGCACTAACAATCTCACACTGACCAGAGTCGTCAGGCATGGGCATCTCAACAGAGAGAAGTTCTTTAGTTCTTTTCTGTACTTCTTCAGTCCCACAACCAGTGTTCAAAAGAAGTACGTCTTGTCCCCTAAAAAGATTGCGATAGTCATTTTACACATTCAAGTAACAAGATCCCCAGTGAAATAAATGTAAAGCAAACATGAAACCAAAATATATTGAATGCATCCTTACGCCGAGACAGCCACTATAGAATGCTCAGGATTAGGATTCCAAGCCACATATTTGACGGCTTCACCAATATTGCAGATTTTGACACATCTACCAGTTTCAA
Source organism: Cotoneaster glaucophyllus (assembly GCA_036320875.1). Classification (NCBI taxonomy): domain Eukaryota; kingdom Viridiplantae; phylum Streptophyta; class Magnoliopsida; order Rosales; family Rosaceae; genus Cotoneaster; species Cotoneaster glaucophyllus. The sequence continues at coordinate 28,510,345 of CM070066.1, read as the reverse complement.
CCTCCCAAATACGCAAAGTTCCATCCAATGAACCTGTAAGAACCACAACAGATGATGAGATTTACATCCAATTTCAATTACCTAACTGAAAGTAACAGAGAATTAAGCATGACATTGATACCTGATGCAATCCACTGCCCTGAAGCTTCTACAGAGACTGATGTAACTGCATCCTCGTGGCCTCTATACTCAAGATAACATGCTACAGGGTAAGGCTTAAGTTCAGTTCGGCTCGGTAGCTTGGGCTTGAGAGATTCAGGGTCTATATTAAGCTGAAACATATAAATGATTCATTGTGAATAAATTTGATCATTGCCCTCATATGACTAGAAGACCAGAATTAGATTGTACATTTTGAAAGATCTTGCAAAACTATCAAAATCTGACCGAATAATCACTACGGAATCTTTCCCTCAAACAGGACTTTTCACTTACACGTTTCTTTCGGACTCTGGGGCACAAATATAGATCCAAACATCTCTCGAAGCATTCCTTCACAGCATTCTCATATGCAGGGATGCTTCTCATATTTGCAAACCTAACCAATACGATAATGGAGTGCGTGTTAGAAGCTGAACAATCATGGAGAGTAACAAATTAACATTAGTCCAGATTTCAATTCACAATCCATATTACCTTTTAGGTATAAATTTAGGACGGTCTTCTTCATACATTAACTGGTAAGAGTTGACCTCTTCTTGTGTTGGGATGTATTCTAAAGATGGATTGAATGACTCCTCGTGGCCTAAAAGAAAATTCCAATTTTAAGATTTCCATCAAGTTTCAAGATATTTCACGCAACCAAAAAGGAATTGCTCTCTATCTGATTTTTTACAATCCTCAGAATGTGAATGAAAACTAATACCAGGCAACTTTGGCTTTGGTGCAGGAATGTAAGTTAGATGGTTATTCTTTTCTGTTGAATTAGAGTCATCTTCCCACAATGGATAAACACTTTCTTCATCTTCTTCTTCCTCTTTAGACTTTTTAGGCTTAATTAAACCCTTGCGAATGGCCAACTTAATCTTATTAACCTGTAGAGTTATCAAAAGAAGTTCAGAGCATGGAACACGAAGCCATCTTAAACTGGCAGAAAAAAAGTCTGCTGGACTGAAAATAAAATAAAACTAAGGGAAAGGAAAAAGAAAGAAAGCACACAACAGGAGCAATACATTTAACATGCCTTACCAGTTTACTTTCAGATTTTGAAGGAATGAATCGTCTCTTGGGTTCAGGTGCATTTGACAGTGGATGCTTGGAGTCATCCCATTTAAACCAATCAACATATGGCTGCACTTGCAACATGGGGAATTTCACTTCAACTTTAATAAGAAATTCATTTGTATCAACAGAAGTATCATATTAATTAGAACTGGATAATTAGGATTTACAGACCGCATATGGATCAAAGTCACCATGTGGAGCCTTTCCTTCGAGTAGTCTACTAATCGATTTGATATCTTCTTTTGTCAGTTCTACTTCCTCATCGTTATATTCATCATAAATTTTGCGCCTGAATAGTAACAAAGCATACCAGAGTCACAAAAAAGAACATTCAAACATTCAAAACAAGAAGAAAAGGTAACAGAATAGATAATCAAACAATATACAAGACAGATGATTGAAAAACCATTTACTGTTTTAATCCATCTCTCATGATTTGGAAGTGAAGCGAGACCCAAGGTACAAGTCTTAGTCTGGATAACTTCTCATGCGAGTTCAATATTTGTGATTTCATTAAGAGGAGGAACATTAGCTTGCTTGTCTGCATGCCAGTTGTAAATTCAGGCAGAAAGTGCAGAGCACATTTTCCAGAATCAGTCTATGTTAGAGAAATATAGACTGATCGCTGTGTTTTAGTTTGTGGTGAGAATTCCGTATGAGGATGCTGAGAAGGTGGATTTTCTCCGCCATAGAGTATGTTTCTGGTCATGTATATGGGCTTGGGTCTTTATAGAGTTCCAGGGAATTCCATACTTAGTAATAATTTCGGGTTGGAAGGCTGCTGTTACTTAGCATTTTGATGTGATTGTATTATTAACTAATTGGCTGATAAAGAGATGTTCTATATTCGGTGGACATCTTGTTCTCTTTGAAACAATGAAAACTGGTTTCCAAACCAAAACAATAACTGAAAAAGAAATGCAACATAGAAAATGGAGCATGTTACACTATATTCACCAAAATTCTTCACTTAAACTTGCATGGAAATAGTTGATATTTAACATCTATCCTTTAAATAATTGATGGCTATCATGTTAGAGATAAAAGCGCACCAGTTCTTTGAATCGTCAGCACTAGCAAGAAAGGATTGCAACTTATCTTCTTTTTCCTTCTTCTTTATCTTCTTCCCTTTAATGTCATAACCAATATGTTTCTCATCCCGATACCACTCCAAGGGAACATCACCAACAGTATTTCGAGGAACCACCTTTTAAAAACAGAAAAAAAGGATGAAAAAGTCACTCCTTTCAGTGAATTCAGATGACCATACCATAACAAAATCACATGTAATTGTCAATAGACAACAACAACAGACCTCATCCTCAGATGAATCACTCTCCTCAACTCCCTCACCAAGTTCAGAGCTATCACTTTCATCATCATCATCACCAGAATGACTGGCCGCGCCATCATTGTCGCTTGTGTTGATAACACCCTGCCATGGTTATACTCGACAATATTAACACACACGCACACTCTCAAAACAATACACTCGTTGAATCAAACCGGCATCACTTTTCTACAAAACCATGAAAATTATACAAAACAACAGATGACATGGCATGGAAAATTAAATCCTACATCTTAAACTCTTCTTTTTCTACATATTTGCAGTTACCTCATCTCCAGAGGAATCACTCTCTTCGCCTTCTGAGTCCGAGTCTCTGATTGACGGATAATCCTCCGAATCCGATCCTTCACCATCTGACATATCCTTGATTCTCATTGCAAACAAAACCCAGTACTTGAAACAAAACAAAAATAGAAAAATGTTAGGTTCTGTTGAAAAAATATTAAAATTTCGACCCCCTCTGCAAAATTTCATGTATTTCAACAGTTATACTATCTTCATTCGATCTCAACAAGTATTGAAATAATTGAATTTTCATATGAGAACCTAATGAAATTAAACCCTAAACAACGCAAAAATTCAAGTTTGTAGAAGAAAGAAGCACGTGGGAATACATACAAATGTTTCCTAGTGGCAGAGGCGGGATTCGAATTTGGCGCGGGCTGATGAACTTGGAAGCTCCAAGACTAGAACTGAGGAAGGCGACGCTCCTGAGGCGCGAGCGGAGTGCCGGAACGCTTATAACTAAAAATTATTATTTTTCTTTTTTCTTTGGGGGGTTTAGGGTTTAGGACGGGCCCGTGTGGCTTCTGATGTTGTGAGACGATGCCAAAAAGTAAAAATTTATCGTTGTACTAAAAAAAAATAAAAAATTATGGTTAGAAATATGCATTTTTTTATTTATACATTTAAGTTTGAATATATTGTACATAGTTTTATAGTTGAGTGTTAATTTTTAACATTTGTAAATTATAAATCTTAAGTTTAAATTTCATAAATAATGAGTCCTATACTAATCTATTGCCTTCACTCATTACATGTAAATATATCACTCTCCTCTTTAAAAATTGGGTAGGATCACATGAAAAACACTGATAGAAGAAAATTAGTGTTACAAATGCTAGACTTATAACAAACACATTAATTAGTCATGACGGTCCCACATCTCTCCAAAAAGAAATAAACACTATAATGCGTATACGATAAGCAAAAACATTAGCCCCCGGCAGATAAGTGATAGTTATTTGGTTTTTTTAAGAGATGATTCGGAGGGACTAAAAGTGTTTTGTGACAACCAAGTACTTTTGACTACATTAAGCAACAAAAAAAATATTAAGTGTTTATAGATTATTGAAGCATTTCATGGAGAAACACTTCCTAGTACTTTTTAGAAATCACTTGAATATTTTCATGTTTATAATATAAGCACATAAAAGCACTTACTCATTATGTGGCTTAGCTGAAATCTCTCTCGCCTTAAAAAAAAGCACTTTTATGAACATAAGTGTTGTATAGAGAAATACGTAGTAATCCCATGGAGCCAAATTTGACGGGCCCACCAAATAGAAAAGTAATTGGCCCAAGATGTTCTATTTTCAAAACTTGGAAGAAAAAAAAAGACGCCGGTTGAGCTCAATCTCAAACTGTAAAACATGATACATATACTAAAACTCAATTCCTTTGTTATCTGTCTTTTTTTCATTTTCTAACAGTTAAAAGACGACTTTACCCTTTGTCTCCATCTGTTGATAACTTCTCAACTTCTGTCATTTTCAATGGCATAATTTTACACGTCTGTCTATCTGACTTCCTTTTGGTTGGTCGTTGTGCTGGCCTCCAGCTGGGTCTCTTTAATCCTGTTCTTAATTTTCTGAGGCCATCTCCAACCAAAGGGTCCAGAGGGCTAAAGGGCCAAAAATAACCCGAAAACCATCTCCAACCGAGGGCTAGGCCAAAGGGCTCGTGGGCCCACGGGACAAAAAAGGGCTAACCGGCTGGCCCAACCTAGCCAGTCAACCGGGCCAGAAAATTTGAATGCAACGGCTAGCTGACATCAGCTAGCCATTATATTTGGATTTTTTTTTACAGTTTTTTTTTCACAATTTTTGAGAAAAAAAATTTGAATTTTTTTTCCTATAACTTCCTAAGCCATTAAACAACATTAAATAACATTAAGTAACATGAAACAACATTAAATAACATTAAACAACATAAAAAAAATATTTAACAACATGAAACTTAAACAACATTTTTAAAAACATTTAATAACATAAAACTTAAACGTCTACTCCATGCTTCTTTTGACCTAAAGATGTGCAACAAGATCCTGTTGTAGGTACTTGTTTGTGGCAAGTGAATGCATCATCCTATAGCGCCTCATGTACTCATTTAAAGAGATACTACCAAGTTCCTAGATTCAAAAGCAAATTAGGCCCATCATATATTTTTGCACGAGCCCTTCTTGACCTATTTGGATCCTCTTGGTCGTCATCAAACTCTCCATCAATTACCCACCTCGCTCATCCTCCATAATCATGTTGTGTAATATGATGCAAGACATCATGATGGAGTCCAAATTTTCTCGACTCCACCCTTTTGTCAGATTCTTAATGATCTTCCATCGTGCTTGTAGAATACTGAAAGTATCAGAGCCACTATGTCGTTAGGTACGGATGTGCAGGCAAGGACGTCGGGTTCCCCTTAAGTGGGGTGGATTGTGAGATCCCACATCGACCAACGGAGAGGAGGTGATGTGCCTTATATGTACATGCTCCCCTCCCTATAGCATGAGGCCTTTTGGGAACTCACTGGCTTCGGATTCCATCGGAACTCCGAAGTTAAGCGAGTTTGGGCGTAAGCATTCCTAGGATGGATGACCCACTGGGAAGTTTTCATGTGAGTTCTCAGAAACAAAACCGTGAGGGAATGGTAAGCCCAAAACGGACAATATCGTGCTATGACGGAGCCGAGTCTGGGACGTGACAGTGTGACGACCCGTCTCTACTTTTCACTGTGATTTCTTTTCTGGTTGTGTGAGTTCCCGGAAATAAAACCGTGAGGGAATGGTAAGCCTAAAGCGGACAATATTGTGCTACGGCGAAGTCGAGACTGGGATGTGATAGAAAGCTCTCTCAACATCTTTCTGGTATGCCTCTTGTTGTAAGGTAAACCACTTTTGGGCGTCATTCGCAGGGTTTGGAATTGCTTGGACAAGTGTCGTCCACTTTGGGTAGATGTTATCTACCATGTAATACCCCATATTGTACTGACGACCATTGATGTAGTAGTCAAGTTGAGGTGATTTACCTTCCGTCAGGTTATTGAAGAGGGCTGAATGCCCAAGAACTGTAATGTCATTTTGGGATACAGGACTCCAAAGAAAGCATGCCAGATCCATGCGTCATACAAGGCAACTGCCTCTAACACAACAGTTAGCTTTCTCGACCTTTCGCTAAAGCGTCATTGCCATCCGGTAGGATAGTTCTTCCAATTCCAATGTATGCAGTCCAATGACCCTATCAGGCCCAGAAACCCACGGTCTTTAGCTTTACGAAGGAGCCGATCCAGATCTTCTTGATTTGGCTCGTTGAGGTACTCCTCTTTGTAAAGTTGAACAATTGTGTTACAGAATTCAGAAAGAGTATCAAGGCATGTAGACTCAGACATACCATATGTTTCATCCATCGAATCAGCTGGGGAGCCATAGGCCATTATTCGTAGTGCAACAGTAACATTCTAATGAGGTGAGAAACCAGGGCGGCCTACTCAGTCCTGCTTCTGTTGAAAGTATGGATTAACCTGCTTGACATCATGAAGTAAAGCTCGAAGACATGATGCCTCATCCGGAAACGACGTCTGAATCATCTTCTGTGTACACCGAGTTGGGGTTGAAGTAGTTGTTCATTATATTGGCATGCGTCATTGCTCTGTTTCGTTGTTTGTAAGAGCGACCAGCAACAGAGCCACCCCATTGTGGTTGTTCCTCAGTTGGCTGACACACCATGGCTGCCACATATTGTGTGTTGCGCCATGCTTCTTCTTCATCAGAATCATCATCTTCTCGTCTCATCGGCGCCTATTTTTCTTCTAATTCGAAATTGGATGAGGACCCCCAGTTGGAATCCGAAAAGGATCCAAAGTTGGAATTCATGCAAACTTGAATTGAAAGAGATTGAATTGAAAGATATTGAATTCGAAGGTGTGTGAATTATAGCCCATAATCCACCCTATTTATAGGCCAAAAACATTCAAATCCAACGACTACCTAACGTCAGCGTGATGTTAGTTAGCAACGGCTAGCTGATGTCATGCTGATGTCAATTACCATTGGATTTGAATTTTTTTTCGGCCAAATTTTTTTAAAAAAATATTTAAAAAATTCTCAATTTTTCCTATAAATTTAAGTTGTTGCAGTTTTAAAATTTAAATAATAAATTATGTTTGGCCCTTTGGCTCTTTGGAGATAGCTTTTTGTCACAAGGCTATATTTGGCCCTATGGCCCTTTGGCCTTTTAGCCCTCGGTTGGAGATGGTAAGAAATATGGCCCTGTACTGTTCATTAAAATATTAATTTCTTGGAGGGCTAGAGGGCTAAAAGAAGCCCTCTCACCATCCGTCAGTTGGAGATGGCCTAAAGTTGCACACAAGGTTTATGGCACAAAAAAACAGATTAAAAATGATAAAGTAATAGGTTGTTGAACAAAAAAAATAAGATTAAAAAAATGTCAGGAGTTAAACACAAGCTGGTTTGGTGTGTTTGATTTTTGTTTTCTAATATTTTCTTCTTTTAGCATACAAAGGAAATTGATGGGCCTTTCAGTGCACCAAAGAGGCTAATGGACGAAACCCTCTACGTGTTGATGATCGTTGCACATTTTCCTTTCCATTTGTTTTGGTTTTTCTTTGCCCCTCAATTTTCTCAGCTTTCTTTCCCTTCCTTCTCTTTGGTTTTGGTTTCTCTCTCCCATCATTTTCGTTGTTTTCCGCCTGCCTTTCTTTCTCTCTAAAGCCATCTTTTTCTCCGTTTCTGATCTTCTCATCTTTCTCATTTTTCTCAGCCAAATCATCTGTGCAATTTCTTGCATTTAAAATTGTTGGAAAAATAAATAGTTGCTGCATCTTGCGTTTAAAACCCCAAGGTCAGTACCGAAGTGGGATTTTTGTACGAATTTTTTTTTTCTAATTCTGGGTGTTTTCTTTATATCGTTAGATCCGATGTATGGGTGTATGATTTGTTTGTGTTTTTCGTTTCAGAACACATTGCTCTATGTTTTTTGGAATTTAGTTTTTGTAATTTTGTTTATATCCTTAGATTTGTCGTTTGGTTGTATGATTTGCTTCTTTTTTTTGTTTCAGGAGACTTTGCTCTTCGTTTTTTTGGGCTTTTATGTGCAGCTTCGAAGCCGTTTATGCTCAAGGTAAATAATTTCAATTTTTTCCTTTTAGCATTTTCTGCAACAATTTTTTTTTTTAATACTGTGAAGTTGTGTTTTCTATAGTGTGAAAGTCGAATAAGTGGGAATTTTTTTTTTTTTTTTTTAGATTTTGGTGTCTTTGTTATGTTGTTTTATGGTTTTGGATGGTGTTGGATGACTTGGTGTTTCCTGTTGTGTTGCAAAGGATTTTATCTTAGGTGGTAGCAAGTTTTTGTGAAAATTAAATATGAAAAACAATCAATAATTTCATAAAACTTGCATTGATCGTCTAACAATGGCTGCTAAAACACCCTTTAAACTGATTACCTATACAGAAACAGTGGATCTGCTAATTGATGATGTGAAAAAAGGTAAGAAGTTTAAGAACCATGTAGGGTGGGGGATTGATTTGTCATCTGAGCACGAAAGGTAGTCCCTTAGAATTATTCTACTGGTTTGTCTTATTATGGTTACTGATTAAATAGAGCTTATCGATTCAATGTTCTGATTTTGTGCAGATACCTGACAGAGGTATTATTTCAAAAGCCTGTTACTGTTTACAACTATCCTAAACGGGTCAAAGCATTATACAGAAAGCTCAAGGATGATTTAAAGACAGTGGTTGCTATGGATGTCTTGTACCAGAGATGGGTATTATTCTTTGAACTTCGAACCGTTGAGTTCACTGCTTTGTTGTATACTTGAGCATTGTGTATCTTTTGATTACCTTATACGGTTTTCTTATATTTCAGGTGGAGACTCTCTTAGAAAGCACCAACAACAACACTGTTTGGCTTGCATAGGTTCGTGAATTTGATGAAATTTAAAATTAAATTGAGGAAATGAGTCCGAAGAAAGCGAAGGTATGCAGATGCTACATGTTGAGATACTTCTGTAAAGTTTACAATCACACTACTTTTGTTGAATATCTCTTATGGCAATCATGCTTCCTTAAATATTCCATCAAAATATCAGGGAATTGCATAACACCTTAGATTGGTTTTGCTTATGTACTATTGCCTTATTCAAGCTTTTTGTTCAGTTTTTGTAGACTGCGATTGGTTTTTATGGTTGGTTCGAAATACTTTTGAGCTTGGGAGACAACCCAGAAATTCAAATCAGAAGGAAAAAAAAAACCTGTGAATTTGATCCCGATTCGAAGAAAATTTTAAGCCAAAAAAAAGCTACATTCACTGGTGAGTTCTCTGGCCAATTTGGTTATCTGTAAATTTTGTAAGAAATGTAGATGTAGGATTTTGTTCATTTTAATATACAGTTCTAGGTGCTTGAGAGTGCATTTCATAGTTGTTTGCCCTTTTTTTTTCCGTTGGTTTTAACCCAACTTTGCAGGCTCTAAACCTTTAGGCAAATATACGTATAAATTATTTGAGAAAGCAATTGAAAATTTGCTGGTTTGTAGCCATGTGAAGAGAAAGCAATTGAAAATCAATGTAGCTTTTGTCCATGTTGCCTATAACATTGAACCAGAATAGGACAATTTCACTGCAAAAATACTTTTATAGAAACTCTTAAAATGCCATTTTAAGAGTTTCTATAAAAAATTATGTAAACCAACTAAAAATCCAACTCTTTCCCTACTTTTGAATGGATGAAGCATGCGGTTTGAAAACCAATCTAACTTTTCTCCATGTGGCCTGAACCATTGAACTAAAATAGGGGTAATTTGACTGCAAAAATCCCATTTTTTCCTACTTTTGAATGAATTGAGCATGGCATTTTAGGGCTTTGTATGAAAGATTATATAAACCAACTAAAAATCCTATTTTTTCCTACTTTTGAATTAATCAAACATGCCATTTCAAAATGAGTGGTGGATTGATATTGCCATAAAAAATGTAGACTCCTTTTGATGACTTATTTTAATAAGATTTATAATGTTGTCTGTCATGTTAAAGTTTTGGGTCTCTTTTTTTCCAGGCTCTGAACCCTTAGGCAAATATGCGTATAAATTATTTGAGAAAACAATTGGAAATTTGCTGGTTTGTAGCCATGTGAAGAGAAAGCAATTGAAAATCAATGTAGCTTTTGTCCATGTTGCCTAAAACATTGAATCAGAACAGGACAGTTTCAGTGCAAAAATCACTTTTTTCCATACTTTTAAAGGAATCAAGCATTCCATTTTAAGAGTTTCTATAAAAAATTATGTAAACCAACAAAAAATCCGACTTTTTTTCCTACTTTTGAATGGATGAAGCATGCGGTTTGAAAACCAATGTAACTTTTCTCCATGTGGCCTGAACCATTGAACCAAAATAGACAAAAAATCACTAAATGCTTTGGAAAATTCCTTGGTGTTTCTATTTGGTAGGCTTTGAAAAGCCTCATCTTTTTATTCTTGGTTATTTTCCCCTTAATATGTATTTGTACCGTTTGTACGTTTGGTACAAGTCTGTCTTATTATTATTTTACTGTCAACCGTGAGGATTGTTTTTACTACTTTCGTAATGTTTTGCAGGATACATAGATGATAGAGTTCGTATGAGCTACATGTGTCCAACTATGTAAGACAATGTTCTTTATTTCATTTAAAATGACATACAACGACATCAATTGTTTGTCTTCTTTGTTGTCATATAGATTGAATTCAATGTCTTTGATTGAATTGATTGTTTCATTATCTATACTTTTATCTGTGTGGTTGCTGGAAAAATGTTGACAAACAAAAGAACTCAATTTCAGTGTTATTGTTGTGATGAGTACTTATTTTGACAAACTTATCAAATTTTGGATAATTTATGAATTTAAGATCTTGAGTTTTAGTTTTTTATTTTATTTTATTTTATATGAAATTTTAATGAATTTGCAAATTTGTCAAGTATATCTTACATTCGTCTATTGAATTTTGTCTCTTGACTGAATGGATTTTTATATTTTTCAGGATCTACAGTTGCAATGCCTTTGATGGATAAAGCACAGAAGACCTGGCTACTTGATAAGGATTTTTACCACTTTCAAAAATAGGGATAAAAACACTTAAAAATACTTGCAAGAGAACAAGGTAGTTGTAGTATAAATGGCTCAAGCAAGGTCGTTTTCCGCAGGGATTGAATGAATAATTTATGTAAATACCAAATCTTAATTAATTATTTGAAAACATAGTTTGGGAGAGGTTGATTTTATGACCTAAAATATTAAAAACGAATTTTAAATTAAAACAATTAAAGAAACCAATCTGAAAGGGAACAATCTTAGAAAATAATGATAAAATGACACTAGGGTTCCGCCATCACCTTAACAATCTTATGTAGTTTTACCAATTACTTATGAATTACACATGCAACTTTGAAGGTTAGGTTTTCCTTATGCATATTCTACTTGTGGTATTCAAGCTAGAACGTATATCAAGCATGCAATCTGTCTGTGGCATTCAGATCAAATATAAACATGCATGACTCATTACGCTTTGTGAAAACCCTTTGAAATGCCATGCAACCCCTAAGACGTGGCATTCGCCCTAGGTGAACTTACAACTATCAATCACAAGAAGCAATACTCAATCCTCCGGTGGCATTCCGACCGAATTGCATCCGATTACTTATCTAAACATCCTAATGGTAGCTAAGCATTAAGATATAGAGACAGTTTAAACACAGTGATTAATAATTCAAAGTATGCATGCATAATATCATAAGCAATTAAATAAAGACTACATATTCATACTAAGGCTCAAGGCATCGCCCTAACAAACAGAAATTAGTTACGAACAACCATAAAACAAAAGGAATTTTATTGAAATAGAAAAAGGATAGAAAACACCTTGAAATACAAATCGTCAAAGCCTAGCTAAGTTCTCCAAATTGATCCCCGTTCCTATAATGGCTAAAAAACCTTATTTATACTACTATAAAATAAAATCGCACCTAAAAAAGGTCTTCTCATAACTAGGAAACATAATAGAATAAGATAACTAGGAAATAAAAGGTTTCCTATTTGAACTAAAATTGCATATCATTTTTTTGATTCACGGAATTCATTATGTTTAATAGCATACCAATTATGTGATACCAATTGTTATCTTAACAGTTTCTAACAATTTGTAAAGTACGAATAAATGTGTAGAAGTTTGAATTATACATATGAAAGTTTCATCTATTACACTCTTTTACTAATTTTTGTTACACAATCAATCATTCACAGGTAATGCTATTCATAGTGTGGTTCAAAGAATTCCAAGAGCTTCATTCACTCAATTTATGCTCTTCATGTAAAAATTCTTTCAAAAAGCTCAAACATCTTTCAGTGTAGATGAGATTAACATTATGTAACGATATATTATAGCTTTGAAACATATTTTTTCATACAATTTCTAATCCTGCAGCAACGAGCGGGCCATATTTCTAGTATAATCTAAACATATATTATTGAAGCGTTTCGGGAATCAAAGTGAGGACACACTGGTAACCTAAGGTCATGTCCAACCGAGGACCAGACCAAAGGGCTCGTGGGCCCCACTGAACAAAAAAAGGCCAAAGGGCTAACCGGCCGGCCCCGGGCTGGGCTCCATTTGAATCCCTAACGGCCAGCTGGCGTCAGTTACCATTGGTTTTTGAATTTTTTTGAATTTTTTTTTTGTTTTTTGGGCCAATTTTTTTTTTTAAAAAATTCTAAAAAATACTCTTTTTTTTCCTATAAATACCTAAACCATTCATTCACCATTCCTCACAAAATTTTCACCATTCCTACACCATTTCAATTCTCATATTTTGTTACCTCTTCCAAAAATATTTCCTTCAATTTTTTCAATAATTTTCAAATGGCCTCTTCTGCAATGAAAGGAAGGGCTTGGACCCGAAAATAAGATGAAGCTCTTTGCAGAGCTTATAGATGGGTGTCGGAAGATAGTGTGAGGGGGAGTTCTCAAACAAGTGAAGGTGTTTGGACTCGTGTCCAAAAAATATTTAGAGTTCTACAAGAGAGTTGTTCTTCAAGATGGAAGAAACATATTTAGAGTTCTACAAGAGAGTTGTACTCCACCGAATACCCGAAACCACGAGAGTTGTTCTTCAAGATGGAAGAAACATCTTCAGCCAAGTTTGAACAAATGGCATTAAGCACTGTTAGCAGCCACAAGTAGACATGAAAGAGGCGCTAATTACTACGATGAAGTAAGTGTTTTCACAATTTATTTTAAATATTTAATTATATTACATTTAATTTCATAAATTAATTTCCTTTCATTTTTGTAATTTTATTTAATTATATTACATTTAATTTCATAAATTAATTTCCTTTCAGTTTTGTAATTATATTTTCTAGGTACGCCAAGTGGAGAAATTGTATATGGAAGGCAGCTCGAAACCCTTTCAGTTTCACGGTTGTTGGGAAAATTGTAAATGGTGGGTGTTATGTGAAGATCCACCTCAACATAAAGTAGGTCCTACGTCGGTGTTCGGAACTACATCCTCAGCTATAGATATGGATGAATGGTAGAAAATCCGTCTTTGGGTGAAGGTTCCATACCTAGAGCTATGGGACGAACAAGGTATTAAATATCGGTAATATCGGAAATATCGGTAGTCCGAAAACACGGAAATATCGATGGAAATATCGGGATAATATCGATATCGATAAAATTTCCATGGAAACCATGGAAATTGTAAGAAAAACTTGGAAATTTTTATTGAAACTTTGCAGGATGTTTATTTAGTCAATTATCTATTAGTTTATCAAAAAAAAATTGGAAGGAAATGCATTGCATGATGGATTTAACATTATCAAGTTGATTATATAGCGAGCTGGCAAACATTGTGAGTGTAGAAAATATATAGTAATTAATGAAAGAAGTTTAAACACACCAAAATCATTTATATATAATGAATTAGTGCAATATTTTACACTTTATACATTACATGGTAAGATACATGAGTGACTTAGTACCACATAGAGTTCCTATGAGGTTCAAAATTTTCACTATCTTCATCATCTCTACGTGTAGAGTGAGTGTATTGTGAAGAGTAGTTATCAAATGATAAATCCCCAAAATAGTTTTCCATGTAATTGTTAACATGCCACCCATATGGATCCGAGATTGGTTGACGTTGTCCATAACCAAAATCATTTGAAGATTGAGTGTCGGATTCTTTCCATGAGTCGCTCGATTCCATCCCAACATGAATGGGATATGAAGGGTAGGGAAATGGTTGGTTAGGAGTATAACCATAGTTACTACTTCCTTCTTCACTTGACAAAGTCCCCTTGCCTCTTTCTCTACGAGTATAGTCCTTCCCTATGGCACCAATTCCTGGTCCTGCCCGCCTACTGCCATGGTCCTCATCCTGTGTTGCATGCGTGAAGTTTGGCTCACCAGTGAAGGGGCTCATAAATCCGGGAGGTGGTCCATAATAGTTTCCATATCCACCACTACCTCCAGCTCCACTACCTCCAGCTCCACTACCTCCTTCATCATTCCTACCTCTGGTAGGTGAGTCTCCTGATCTTGTACTAGAGCTATCATTAGTATCAGCACGATGTTGTGGTTGTGTAGGATTGGAAGAAGGTGGAATTCCAGTGTTTCTTGGTCTTGGGGACAAAAGTTCTTCGAAAGAGTCAGCGCTGCTAGATCCCACCTCCTCCTCTAATACTCTTTCTACATTTATCCCTTCATTACGTGCTTCTTCAGCAACTCTGGGAGCTGGGTTGCCTTCATCATCATCTAAATGAAGAGGTCTAATCCACTGATAAAGTTGATTACCCTCTGTATCATCATCTTCAGCAACAATATCAAACACATCTAGTGGGTCACCACGGTCGACATGATCTATTTCTGCTTCCTTATCTCGAATTTGAAGCTTCATGTTGTAGTAGCAATAAACTAATTTTTCCAACCTACTATGAGCCAACCTATTTCTTTGCTTTGTGTGTATGAGTGCAAATGTGCTCCAATTTCTTTCACAAGCAGATGAGGAAGCTGTTTGTGATAATACTTTGATTGCTAACTTTCTCACAGTTGGTGCATCGGTCCCATACATGATCCACCATTCAGCTACAATGAAAAACAATGTTGATAAGCCTAATAACTCCATCAAATTATATTATAAACTTATAGTGAAATATGTTTACACTCACTAGGAGACATTGTTGTTCGAGCAGCAACTGATGTTGGTTCTCCAAAAGTTCTTCTTGCATCTTTAAACCATGTTAGCTGAATGCAATAAATCGTGTTAGTTTAATCCAACAAAGTAATTATTATAATTTAAGTAATTGTGTACCTCATTTCCAAATTGGCCAACTGCTGGTGATGCAGGGTCTAATTTAGAGAATACATTATGTACAGCACGTATAAGGGTACCATCATCTCCAACACCGGGTCTGTATTGGTATCGAGGATTCAAATAATATGCTGTTCAAAGAAACACATACTCTAATAAGAGAAATAATACTTATGCAACTGAAGAAATGAATTGCAAATTATGACATAATTTATACCTGCTGCATGCAAATCGTGGTATAATGTTTTATACCATCGGTCTTCAATTATCTTTATGACCCACCTTGCACCATGTTTTCTTTCCAATTCATCCTTTACTACACGCATCAACTCATATACTGCCCCCATAGTAGGATACACTTCTGTGTCAACGACCCGTAAAACTTTGTAAAGAGGTTCAAACACTTGGCACACATGTTCTGATTGAGTCCAAAAAGCATGATCAAGAACTATACTTTCCACCATACGACCTGCATTTGAGCGGCTCAAATTGTGGTTGGCCCAATCGTCACTAGTGAATAGTTGTTTCAACCCTGCTTTCTTCTTAAGTAGGCTGTCTAATGCAATATAGTTGGTGGCGAATCGAGTGGTAGCTGGACAAATAATTTCTCCTTTGCAAAATTCACGCATCTTTGCCAACAACCAACCGTGATTGTAAATATAAGTTGTGATCGTTCTAGCTCTTTTTACCACAGTAGCAACATTCTCTCTCTTCCCCATTGCCTCAAACATGAGATCAATACAATGTGCTGCACATGATGTCCAAAACACATTATGATGCTTCATTAACTTTTTTCCAGCTTTGACAAATGCAGAACCGTTGTCGGTCACGACTTGGACAACATTATGCTCTCCCACCTCCATGATTACGTCCCTCAATAGTTTGTAAATATACTTGTAGTTCTTTAAATGGTCTGAAGCATCAACAGACTTCAAAAAAATTGTCTTTCCCTTGGAGTATACCATGAAGTTTATGATAGACAATCTGGTCGGGCCAGTCCATCCGTCACACATGATTGTGCAACCATTAGTTTCCCACTTTGACCTCAACTTGTTAACATACTCGCCAATGTCTTTATACTCCATATCCAAATATTTGTTTCTTATCTCATAGGGAGTGGGAGGTTGTACTCCATCACCGGCCTGTTGACATCCCACTACCATATTTTTGAAATGATGTGATGATGCTTTCTCAGCAGGGACATTTTCATAGATAAAGAACTTGCTAATTAGACGCCCCATTCCCTCCTTCACATTACCTCCCTTGAAATAACTCCAAACACTCTTTTGACGTGCTTTGGATGACTTATATAAACTTGGGGCTATTGGTGGTGTTGGTTGTGATTCTCTAAGACTGCCTCCCCGTCTTATTTGTGCACCACCACTTGTCCCGGAACCTTGTGCTCTATTAGGAATTTTATGAAGGTGTTCTCTTTCCTATGCTGACTGTTTGGAGGCACGTAATGCTTGTTTCAAACTGCGTCGTTCTTCAGGTCCCATGTCATCATCACATTCGTCCTCATCGTCGTCATCATCACTGTCAACCTCTTGGCCAATGACTTCTCCTCGTAGCCCAGCTCGAATATTTTCCATTCCATGTGTTATCTTTTCCTTCTGCTGTTTTTTATTTTTTAATAATGTGCTGATGAATGCCTTCACTTCTGGGGGGACATTATCGCATCGTTGGACATTTTTTGCTGGATCTAATCCACTAAGATGGTATTTAAGTCGTGTCACTCCGCCACTCTTCATTACCCGACCACAATATTTGCAAATTGTGCCATGTTTGTTTCCGTCTATTGGGTTTCCATGTTCCCAAGCTGGATCACGTTTAGTAACTCCACTGGACATCTTAAACGTACCTATATTTATTTATCATGAAAATTAGACAATTATTTTTTGGCCAAAAAATATAGTAGTGATGACGGTTATATAAGAGAACCTAAATAATAAAGTTATTCTACATAAGAATTAAATACGAAGTAAAGAAAATGATTGTAAAATTTTAAGTAATTATAAAAATAATATGGAATAATAAAACCTAATATTAATGAATAATAATCCAATTTGATAAAAAAAATAATCCTAATATAAAACATAGTGATGAATAATAATCCAATTTGATAATAATCCAATTTAATGAATAATAATCCAATTTGATAATAATCCAATTTAATGAATAATCCAATTTGATAATAATCCAATTTAATGAATAATCCAATTTAATGAATAATAATCCAATTTAATGAATAATCCAATTTAATGAATAATAATCCAATTTAATGAATAATCCAATTTGATAATAATCCAATTTAATGAATAATAATCCAATTTGATAATAATCCAATTTAATGAATAATCCAATTTGATAATAATCCAATTTAATGAATAATAATCCAATTTGATAATAATCCAATTTAATGAATAATAATCCAATTTGATAATAATCCAATTTAATGAATAATCCAATTTAATGAATAATCCAATTTGATAATAATCCAATTTAATGAATAATCCAATTTAATGAATAATAATCCAATTTGATAATAAAACCTAATATTAATAAAATAATAAATAACATTAAACATATTAAAATTATCCTAGGGAATAATTATACAACATTACTTAATTACTTAAAAAAATTAACATGTAATTGTTAACATTACTTAATTACTTACAAAAATTAACATGCAAGTATTAATTACTTAAAAAAAATTAACATACGAGTCCACACAAATTTATTTGTTGTTGTATAAATTACAATAATATAAATATAAGTTTGTAAACTTACCTTAAATATGGAACCCTTTGTGTTCAAGCTTTGGAATGGATCTGGAATGGTTTTGAAAATGGTAAGGGAAGAAGAAGAAACGAAAATGCTCTGAATGCCTCTGATACTCCAATTTGATAATAATCCAATTTAATGAATAATCCAATTTGATAATAATCCAATTTAATGAATAATAATCCAATTTGATAATAATCCAATTTAATGAATAATAATCCAATTTGATAATAAAACCTAATATTAATAAAATAATAAATAACATTAAACATATTAAAATTATCCTAGGGAATAATTATACAACATTACTTAATTACTTAAAAAAATTAACATGTAATTGTTAACATTACTTAATTACTTACAAAAATTAACATGCAAGTATTAATTACTTAAAAAAATTAACATACGAGTCCACACAAATTTATTTGTTGTTGTATAGATTACAATAATATAAATATAAGTTTGTAAACTTACCTTAAATATGGAACCCTTTGTGTTCAAGCTTTGGAATGGATCTGGAATGGTTTTGAAAATGGTAAGGGAAGAAGAAGAAACGAAAATGCTCTGAATGCCTCTGATACTCCACCTCTGATAAGGTGAAAGAATATAACAGACAGTGGCACATGGTTTTGCATGTGAAAGAATATCACAGACTCACAGTGGCACACAGTTTTGCATGTGAAAGAATATCACAGACTCACAGTGGCACACGGTTTCATTATGAAAGCACTATTATTTGTTGTCCATGGTCTGAAATTGTACAAAAATAATTGTAAAATAATCAGATGACATGACCCAAGGGCCAAGCCCAACCACACATACACACGGACATGCCACCAGGCTTTGCTTTCGAAAAAGAAAAAGACTTGTCTTCTTTTTATGTTGTCTCTTTTTTAGCTTTTTTAGGATGACAACAGTCACCACCACACACGCACACAGAGAGACATCCTCACCTCCCACACGCATACAGTCTCTGTCTCTCTCTCGAACCTTCTCTCTTCTTCCTCCATCTCCCACACACACGCACAGCGGCACAGCACAGAGACCTCCTCACCTCACTCAGTCACACGCATACAGTCTCTCTCTCTCTCTCTCTCTCGAACCTTCTCTCTTCTTCCTCCATCTCCCACACACACGCACAGCAGAGACCTTACACAGAGACCTCTCTCTCTCGAACCTTCTCTCTTCCTCCATCTCCCACACACACGCACAGCACAGAGACCTCTCTCTCTCTCGAACCTTCTCTCTTCCTCCTTCTGAGACTCTTCTCTGATGAGCTCCCTTGTCGGCGCCGTCTCTCTTTTCTCTCTGCACCTAGGGTCCGAGACCCACATGCACACACGCATACCCATCATCATTCATCAGCAACCTCGTCTTTCTCCCTCTCCTTCTCGAAATCGTGTTTTTGCAAGGTTTTTGGGACGAAATCGGCTCGGCACACCCATCTCCGGCGAGGCCGTGGGTGTCGACGAACTTTCCGAACACCTCCGACCGTTTCACGGCAAACGGAATATATAAAAACGTTCATCTCGTCTTCTATTTCATTTTCATACCTAGATCGGAGTCTATGGTGTTGTTTTACAGTCGGCCGGAGTTGTAGAAGCTCCGGCGTTCTTCTCCGAAAAGGGCTTTTAAAAAAAATATCGCGATATTTCGATAATATCGCGATATTATCACAAAAACCCTTTGGATAGTAAAAAAAAAATCGGTAACCGGAAAAAACGATAATATCGCCGATATATCGGCGATATTATCGATATTTTGGTCCATGGGGACGAAACAAGGCCCTAAGGTTGAAGGAAAAAGGCAAGGCAAATGATGATTACGCCACTCAACAGGAAGTGACGGCCTCATTGCAATTAATGGCGGAGCAAAATGCCATTGCTGCGAAAGAAAGGAACTGTAGGCATAAAGAACGGGCCAAACAAATACAAGAAGAGATGGATAATAAGAATATGGAAAGGAACACTTCGAATTACACTCCAATGAGTAAGGCCTATTTTGATAGGAAAAAAAAGATATTATGACCCGGCGATAGTTGTTTACCTCTGACTATATTCCTACAATGGTGGATGATGAAGATGATGTTGATTATGGATATTAAATATAAGTTTTTGTAGTTTTTAAATATAAGTTGTAGTTTTTAAATTTAAGTTGTTGTAGTTTTTAAATATAAGTTGTTTTTAAATTTAAGTTGTTGTAATTTTTAAATTTCATAAACTTGAAAACTTTTATAATTTAGGCACATGTTAAACTCCTAATTGATAAAATCACCATTAATTTTTGCGATAAAATCAAAGTAATTTGTGTTTCCTTCCCTCTTTTAATTTTTTATATAACTTTGTACTGAAACAGAGCTAGCTTAAATAATTATATTTGATCCATTGAACTGATTTTGTGTTGTTTTTTTTGGGTTAGTTTTCTTCCCTTGCCTTGTTTGAAGACTGGGCATCTGCTACACTCAAAATGTCAGATTTGGATGATATTTTTCATGAGTTTGCTGGTGTCCCTAGTAAAGCCATGTATCTAAGACTCGAAGAACTTGTCATATTTCCATTTGTAATTGCCTCGAGATGGCCAACTGATTTTCAAGTTCTTTTTTAGCAGCTCGTGCTGGTGGCCGATTTCGACCCAAGGCAAAGCCACAACCTAGTAGGGTAGCATCTACAACAGTCGCCCTTGTTCTTCTGATTGTCCTAACAGAAATACCCGTCACATTATTTAGCACTGTCTCAGATAGTGTTACATTTGTTGACGCTGGAGACGTTAAACTAAAAGATCAAATTAGGAGCATAGAGCCATAAAAAAACAATGAAATTCCATTATCTGATGGCAAGGACTCCAAACCTTATGAATCAGCTCCAACAGCTGCTCTTCAATCAGACGTTGCAGGTTCTGATAGAAAAGCAGAGGGGGAGATAAGAATAAATACCTATTTCCTGGTTTCATTGTTTTTCGTTTCTAGTTGATCACTTATGATGTTTTCCAGAATGCAGACATATTCTTTGGATTGGAATGTCTTGATGATTCTGTAAGTCAAACTATCAGGAGTACAGATGACTTTTGCAAAATGAAAACTTTTTCTAAATATAGTAGAAACATTGCATTAGTATTGTCTGTTGACTGTGGTAAACACTTGTTCTTTCAGTAGAGATTACTGTCAATAAGTCTGGCGATAAGGCTGCTACGAGTACCCAACCAGGTGACAAGTTCTTCCCTTCATCTTCTGTTAATCATGATTTAGAAATGGCAATTTTCTCAATGGTAAAACTTTGATGATCCTACACATTGCTCCGCCAAGTCCTCATCATTTGTGGCGTGTGATGTTACAGAAGCTTAAACATGTTCTGATTATTGTACAACCCAAGATTCAATGTCCTGCATAAAAGTTTTCATTTCTAGCAAACAAGGTGAAATGCAGTTAGAAACTGAGGTAAAGGCTGTATTATCACTAAAACAGTAATACTTGTTGGGTTATTGATTTTGATTAATTGGGCATTTTATTGTCAGGTAGATGGGGCTTTCTCTGACTTTGAAGTTCTAGATGTTGTGTCTGATGTCGCCATTTCATCTGGTATGTGCACAATCACTTGACTTTTGCATTTTTGCTACTATATTGTATGTTGGGAATTGAGTCTGGGTTGATTTAGAATGACATGCTGGCAAACTTCAACCCAAGCTCAAAGTCAAAAAAGGAAAAGAGAATCTGCATATTCTTTCCTCTGAAGTTGAGCCTACTATGGGTCCACAAACTGCACATTTGGTACATTTCGAAACTGGTGACATGAATGAGAGCTCACTTCCTGCCTTCCCTTCTGGACATGTTGATCACCTGTCTCCAAGGCTTGGTGATTCTAGTAGCTTGAATCTAATGTCTAATTCGCAAGTGAATACAGAAAACCTTGCTGAAACTAACCACTTGGGTGGCGTCATTTTAGGCAATGTGCTGCATTAAGTGTTAGTGTCTCTTGCTTTCAGTGTTTTGTTTTTAAGGTTGTTTGAAAAGAATGGAGAAGAAGAAAGGAACTCGAATGGATATTCTCCTCTCTGCTACAAGGTGTAACAGAGGATATATTTCTCTCTCTTCAAAACATACTTACATTGTGCTATATGTAGCTGAAATCCTTACATCTCAAAGAAAATGATCTCAGCCATACATTGAGCTATCTACTAAGATCTTTACACATGGCATTATATGCCTTACATCTTTTAGCCTCACACTTGGCAGATATGCTTAAGTGAATACACAAATAAACTCATCTTATTTCACTAATACTAATCAACTACAGACTTATAATTCAACACTCCCCTCTAAGTCTAAAGCTGATTTTACTCCAAGTTTGCTTCTGAGAAGATTGAATCGATCCTTTGCTAGGGGCTTTGTGAAGATATCTGCCAATTGCTCTTCTGTGGGACAATAGATCATATCAATGATGCCTTCCTGCAATGCATCTTTGATAAAATGTACCTCCTATCAATGTGCTTGGTCTTCTGATGAAACACATAGTTTTTAGTGATTGCAATGGCAGAAGTGTTGTCACAGTGAAGAGGAGTAGCTTCTGTTTGCAATTCCCCGAAATCCTCCAATACAAACCTCAACCATATTGCTTGAGCTGTGGCTTCTGATGCACTTATATATTCAGCCTCTGCAGTTGAAAGTGCAACACAGTTTTGCTTGACTGAAGCCCAAGAAAATACACCACTGCCAAATGAGAATGCATATCATGATGTGCTCTTGCTGTCCTCCAATGAGCCACCCCAATCACTATCGCAGAAGCCAATTAAGCAAGCTTTTCTTCCTTTTACATATTCCAAGCCATAATCCAGAGTCCCCTTGATGTATCTGAGTACCCTCTTTGCAATTCCAAAATGTCTATTAGTAGGACAATGCATAAATCTTGCCAATAGACTTGTTGCATACATTATATCCGGCCTTATAGCAGTGAGGTATAGAAGGCTTCCCACAATACTCCTATACATTTCCTCAGTTGCAGGTCCACTTCCATCATCTTTGGACAACTTCTCAGTAGCTACAAGAGGAGTTGTAACAGTTTTTGCTTCATTTAATCCAAACTTACTCAATAAAGAACTTGCATACTTCTTCTGATGAATGAAAATGCTGGAGTTAGTTTGAATCACTCCCATTCCAAGAAAGTGATGAAGAAGTCCCAAGTCTGTCATCTCATACTTCATTTTCATATCTTCCTTGAATTCTTCAAGCATTGACTTGCAACTACCAGTGTAGACTATATCGTCCACATAAATAGAAACAATCAAGACATCTTCTCCCTTTGCCTTTATATACAGAGTTGGTTCACTCAAGCTCTTTTCGAAACCACACTGTGAGAAATAATTGTTAATCTCTCCATACCAAGCTCTTGGAGCCTGTTTTAGACCATAAAGGGCCTTGTGAAGCTTGTACACATTTTCTTCATTTCCTTTTACTACAAAACCTTCAAGCTGTTCAACATAGACCTCTTCTTGTAGTACTCCATTCAATAAGGCCGATTTCACATCCAACTGATACAATTTCCAACTCTTTTGTGCAGCTAAGGCTATTAAGGCTCTGATAGTGTCTAGCCTAGCAACTGGTGCATAGGTCTCATTGTAATCCAGACCAGGCTTTTGTGCATAGCCCTTTGCAACGAGCCTTGCTTTGTTTTTCAATACTGAACCATCAAGATTTAACTTGGTTTTATATACCCATTTAACTCCTATAACTGGTTTCTCAGTTGGTCTGTGAACAAGCTTCCAGGTACCATTCTTTTATATCATGAATAGTTCATCTTCCATTGCTTTTAACCAAGACTCATCTTGTTTAGCATCCTCAAACTTCTTTGGATCCATGATACACATATTACATTGAGCCAATACTTCATCCA
Organism: Cotoneaster glaucophyllus; assembly: GCA_036320875.1. NCBI lineage: Eukaryota > Viridiplantae > Streptophyta > Magnoliopsida > Rosales > Rosaceae > Cotoneaster > Cotoneaster glaucophyllus. The sequence goes on along the minus strand of CM070066.1, from coordinate 28,486,461 downwards.
GTTTTCTCCATTTCAGTGGAGTGTGATCAAATGCTTGAGTGTGCCTTTCACTCAAGTTTGACATTCTTACAGATTCCCCTGAAATAGGAGTCATGGATTGAACTTCAGATTCTTCAATACTGAAAGCTCTCCTAGATGGAGTTATTGCAGATGATGTAGGAGACAACATCATTCTGTCACTTCTTTCTGTACTTGTGTCACCATAAGTAAAACTTCCAGCATTGAAAGTAATTGACTTTGAATTTTCTTCCCAATTCCAGGCAGCTTCTTCATCAAACACAATGTCTCTTGACAGAACTAGTTTCCTGGTTAGTGGATCTAATACTCTATACCCCTTTTCACAAGTTGCATATCCCACAAATACTCCTTTAAAGCTTTTAGTCTCAAGCTTATGTCTGTGTTCACTTGGAACATGAACATAACACAATGAACCAAATACTCTCAGATGTGCTATTCCTGGTTTCCTTCCAGAATAGGCTTCAAATGGTGTGATGTTGTCCAATGCCATTGTGGGACATCTATTTAATATATACACAGCCATATGCACTGCCTCAGCCCAGAGATAGTATGGCATTCCCTTCTCATGTAGCATAGACTTTGCCATTTCAACCACTATCCTATTTTTTTCTCTCTACAACTCCATTCTGTTGTGGAGTATAAGCTAGAGTAAGTTGCCTCTGTATTCCTTCATTTTCACAGAATTGCATAAACTCAGTTGACATGAACTCTCCCCTTCGATCACTTCTCAAACACTTTACTTTAAAGCCACATTGTAGTTCAGTCATAGCCTTGAATTTTTTAAAACAGCTGAATGATTCAGACTTGTACTTTAGAAAATATACCCAAACCATTATGGTACAATCATCTATCAACAACATGAAATACTTATTTCCAACAATTGACTTAACTTTCATAGGACCACATAGATCAACTTGGACAACTTCTAGTGGGGCATTCGCTCTCAGTGCTTGATTATTTGGGAATTCATCTCTGTGTTGCTTTCCATATTCACAGCCTTCACATACACCACTATGCCTTTCAAGCTGTGGTAAACCATGCACCATATCTTTATCCCTCAATTGCTTAAGACCACCAAAGTGTAAGTGCCCAAGTCTCATGTGCCAAGTTTCAGTAGAATAAGTGACACCTTCTTTCAAGACCATCTGATTCTCAGATAATAAAGCCAGTGGATAACACCTATTCACTTTCTTCTTTACTTTCATAACCAAGCATTCCAGAGACGGACCATCAAATACACTGCACATCCCACCACCAGACACCAAAAAGTATCCATGCTCATCCATTTGACCCACACTGAGCAAGTTCTCCTTTAAACCAGGAAGATACATTACTTCTCTAACATACTTTCTGCCTTTATTTGTATCAATCACCAATGAACCCATTCCTGCAACATTTACAAGATCTCCAGTTGGCATTTGAACTTTGCCAGCTATGTTGGTTCTCACATCAACATGCAATTTCACATTTCTTGTCATGTGGTTGCTACAACCACTATCAATGTACCACTCTCCATTCACTTTGGGTTCTGTGACTGTGCTATTTGCATAAAACAGATTTCCTGTCATCTCCACTTGATTAGCATTGTTTGCCTTTTGCACTGTTTTAGCTGCAGTACATTCTCTAGCCCAATGCCCAAAGTTATCACAATTGAAACATTTTGGTTTCCCTTTGTACCTACACTCACCAAAATGATACTTAGAACACACTTTGCACTGAGGCTTTGCAATCTCTTGACTCATTGACTGAGATGCATTCATATTCTGATAAGTATTCACGGAGGACTTCTATTGAAACTTGGGTTTTGACTCCCATTTTCTGCCTTTAGAATTCCAGTTTCTCTGAAATCTGGATGAACTAGAATGAGCACTACCCTTGTTTTGTTCCTTTGGATTCACAGAGAGTGAAACAAAAGCTCTTTCAATGGTATCAACACTATGCAAATCAAAACGTTGCTCTTGGCTTTTCAAAATTGCCACAACCTCCTGCAATTCTACAGTCTCCAAACACTTTGTATTCTCAATGACTAGACATATGGGATCATATGGTTTACTAAGACTAATTAAGACCTTCTGTACTAATCTCTCATTAGAAAGAACTTCACCAAACGTTTTCATCTGTTTTATCAAGTCATTTAGCCTAGTAAGATACCCAGACAGAGTTTCATCATCACGCATTCTAGCATACTCAAATTCACGTCTCAGATTTTGCAATTTCACAGATCGTATTTGATCACCACCGTGATACTCTCCATACAACAAATCCCATGCCATCTTCGCTGATTCTGCATTGGCGATTCGAGGGAAGATTTGATCCGAGACTGCATTCTGAATGATTCCCAGAGCCTTTGCGTCTTGCATCAACACAGTGGCCATTCCTTCATCTACATCATCTTCCGATGATTCTTCATCTTTCTTCTTCTTCGAATCAGAAGTTTTAACTCATTTCTCCACCAGATTCCACAACCCATGTGATTTGAAGATTGTCACCATCTTGATTCTCCAGAACTCGTAGTTCTCACGGGAAAAAAAATGGAGTTCTCACTTCCGAGCCTCCATATCTAGACATCTTTGGTCTGAATAGATTGACTTATCTTCTTAGTTGAAATGGGTCTTCGACGACTTTCACCGAGCTTCAATTCAGCTCAATGAAATCACAGATTTACGCCCAAGCTCAGATGATCGAACTTGGCTAGTGTTTTGTTTTTAAGGTTGTTTGAAAAGAATGGAGAAGAAGAAAGGAATTCGAATGGATATTCTCCTCTCTGCTACAAGGTGTAGCAGAGGATATATTTCTCTCTCTTCAAAACATACTTACATTGTGCTATATGTAGCTGGAATCCTTACATCTCAAAGAAAATGATCTCAGCCATACATTGAGCTATCTACTAAGATCTTTACACATGGCATTATATGCCTTACATCTTTTAACCTCACACTTGGCAGATATGCTCAAGTGAATACACAAAATAAATTCATCTTATTTCACTAATACTAATCAGCTATAGACTTATAATTCAACATTCAGAAGCTATTATTGGGACACCTGGAAAATTGGTAAATACTTTCAACTATAATATTTGTCCATGCATTTCATATGGGATTGGAAATAAAGATTAATTATGTTAAACTACCTGCTTCTCTTTGTTTATTGGAGTGTGCAGTGTCATAAGAATAGAAATAGAAACGCTTATACTGCGTCAAATCTTCCTCAGAAGTGCAAATCTTCTGCAACCGAGAAAGCTAAAGGTGCGACATCATCCAGGCAGCCGAGGGAAAGGGTACCTCATAAACAAGTTGATGAACTAGCAGATGAGGTTAACGACGACAGCTTCACTGCTGAACCTTCTATTGATTCTAAGGTTAATGAAGATGTGAATAATGATGATGAATATAGGAAGCATAATACATCGCAGAAGAAAATAGTCCCCAGAAAGGCCAAAAAACTGTATCTGAAAACGAACCAGTTCAAAAACATAGGAGAACCAAGGAAGCATCTGATCAGTCAACCAAAGAAGCTCCCAAAAAGTTCTCTCATTGAACTCGTAGAAACAAAAGACAAGGTAAATGAATATCTGGATACCTAAGATTGTGAGACACAAAATTTGGATGTCTATCGTTTTAATTTTCTTACCTTTTGTAGTGGATAAGTCTTTGCTTGAAATCCCAGAGGAGGAATTTGACACCTATAAATTGTCTTGTTTGGGCTAATATTTGAACTTTGGGCCTAGAGAGAAAGAGGCCCAGAAGGAAGAAAAAAAGAAGAGTTTTTCCTGAGGCCCAATGGCAAGCCCGCGCCAGATCCTCCAGGCAAGTTGACGGCCCCCATTAATGCGTAGGCTACAGGCCTACAGCCAGAAAAGACAAGTGATGGAGACCCACCAGCTGCCAGCCCAAAAAGTACTTTACAAGGGCAGTGCCAGTAAATAACCTGCGGTTTGATAACTTCCAGTGGCTTTCGGGTAAGGATCAAACCGCCAACAGTCAAGCCAATTTGTCTATAAAAGGGGAAGAGGACCCAGAGACAAGGACACTCAACCAATAAACAAACATACAACTTGCCTCTCTCAGTCAAGCCAAAATACTCAGAAAGCTGCGCCTTGCCCAGACTTTACTCTTCCTGAAGCCTTAGAACTTCCAGACTAGGATAACCTCATTCTGTGTAAAAGCTCTGCTACCTTTCCTCAAAATGTTGTAGTATCGATTCCCTCATAGATCAGTTCACCTTTCATTCTCGTTAGTACTTAGAAACCTTTTGCAATCATAAAAGAAGAGAAGCTGCTCAAGATTCAACCTTGCCCGACAAGGTTAAATCTTGCTCGACTCTCTTTGTGTTATCTTTTAATCAGTAGATTCAGCATTATAATGTATTCCTCAGTATATATGCAAGTCATTTCTAAACTCTTATCTGTTCAAAGCATCATAAAACCTCAGATCTAAAGTCATTGTGATCATAAGAGAACAAAACGAACCAGAATCCATGATTTGATCAGATTTGATTACCATCCTTCGAGCATACAAGTTAGATAAAAGTCCTTGATCTCAAGGCATAAAAAAGAACTTAATGTAGACTTAACCCATCTACGACAATCCTTTGATAAACAAGAAGTTAAGATAACTTGGGCCGCAAGTAATCAACTTAAACCAACTTGTTCTACATCTGCCATATAAGAGATGGCAGTGGCACGCCTCCGCATATAGTTAGTATTGATTGTGAGCCTCAAGGCCTATACCTAAGGCCCCACAAAGGCACCTTTCAGAACTAACTATAAACTCCTGTTGAAGCCTCTTTCACGCAGGAGCCAGACAACCAACCCAAGTGCCAATCCCTCGGGGAGCTGTGTGCCCGAGCCAGGAACTTCCGCCGCCCGGGATTTCCTGCCCGAACATGTCTCTTATAAATCTCATTCGTCTAGTAGCATAGGGAGCTGTTAAAGGTACACTCTAGTTTTTCTGGTCAAAAAATTTCACATGAGGAAGTATTATCTGGTTGCACTTCCAACATTGACGTTGGCTTCTTTGCTTTGTTCTTATGTGTGTCCATTCTTGTAGACTAAGGAAGCAAGAAAATTGACAACTTTCACAGCCCAATGAAAGGTACTTGAATTCTTATACAGAAGCTACAAGTGCCAATATATTTATGTTGATCATACTTGCTTAAGTTGTGTAATTGCAAAATGAATAGCATAATGTCCCGGGGAATCTTGGTGATGGTTGATTTGAATTTCTTATCTTTGTACACAAAGTAGTGCAAATTTTGTATGACAAGATCTTTATGTTGATCACGCTTAATGCACTTGTGTGTGGGATCTCTAATGCGTTACTCTTAAAAATTTACATTGTGTGACAAGGGCTCTAAACATTGATCTCATTTGTCCAGAGATGTTAGTAAGTGAATAGGGTGAAGTAGTTGAAAGATTTTAATGAAATTATTGTATGTGTCTCTTGTATAAAATCCATACAAGATGTAGCGTTTGAAAGTATTATGAAGTTATTAATACGATGGAAATCATGAAAAAGAATGATGTGAATTGGGCCTTCTGAGTATGTTTTCACCGATTGGTAGCTTTTATTTGGGTCCACTTGGTGCTACAACAATGTGACATCATGAATGTTCTTGAATATAATTAAGTTTTCTTTCCAGGACATGAGGGTGGGAGTCTGATAAGCATAAGTAAGCTTTAGTTTGAAAAATAGTTGATGATATGCAGAACTTGAAGTAAAATCTGTTATTCACGAAAAACTGCTGCTATTGTTGTTGTGGCTTATCTTTTAGATCACGTACGTACACGGGAGACACAGACTCAAACGCATGCACAAACGCACACTCGTGCACACACAAAGGTTGACATGTTTATTGTTTATATCATTGCCGGAGTCATATATAGTCCGTTAATCCATATTTATAGTATTATTCTTTCCTTTCAGTGCTAACAGTGATTCTCACAACGAAGATGAGTTTTTTCCTTCAGAACATGGCACTGATGAAAAGCAAGCAACTTATCATGTTAATTCCTCTATCCTCAATTACCAGACTTACATGGACAAAGCACCCACTGCAAGATGGTCTAAGCAGGACACATAATTGTTATATGAGGTAATGTCACTATAAATAAGTTCAGTACATTTAGCTGCTTACCAATCGAAAGTAACTTTGACATACCATATTTATTATTAATGGGAAAAACCTCTCATCAGTCTCAGGTTGCTCTATGCCAATAGTTGATCAGCTTAGAACCATGATTATAGGTTAGTGGTATTCACAGACTTACATGTTAGATGATTCGGTCAATTCACGATCTCCGTGGTGGAATATATGGATTCTAACAGGAATTCAAATACATGAATGGTTACCAACATATGGAATCAATCTCTAAATCTCTGCTAATAATTTTAACTACCATAGGATGTGCCCATGTTTGGAAATGTTTTTATTTGCTTCCAAAGTTTCCTTAAAACTCAGTTTCATCTCTGATTAAGAAGTTTGTTGTTGGTATTCTTTTCCAAACGAAGAGGCAGCTAATTGTGTAATAGGTCAAACTATATCTGCCCTCACATGTGAATTAGGCTATTCAGCGGTGTGGACCAGATTTTACTATGATTCAAGAACTTTATTTTCCCAGTCGAACACGTCATCAAGTGAAATTAAAATTCAAGAAGGAAGAGCATCAACATCCATTACGCATTTTTGAAGCCGTACTAAGTCACTCGACTCATTCCACAGGTCAGTCCTTAATTATTTTATATAAACTTTACTGTTTCACTCGTTGTGTGAATGGAGATTGGAGTTTATTTGATGAAGTATGCAGGACAATTGTATATACAATGGTACAATAAAATAATTTTCTCATGTAGATCATTCCCAATTTACTTCATATATTGAGAAGCTGCAACAAGCTGCTCAGGAAAACAAGGAATCTAATGCAGATGAGTCAGTTGACATGATAGGCGAGGAAGGAGAGCAGATTCGGGATATTGATGTATGCATTTTCTGTCTTTTTTTTGTTTCTCTTCTGCTGAGATGCTAATGTTGTGTTGCTATAATTTTGAGGAAAAACAGTGTTGTGTGTTATATTTAGGCCTCCATGAAGGTAGATACTCATATTTATCAATGTTTTAAAAGCGTTAGGCGTGGGCGAGGCGTCTGAGGGATAGCCCAGCCTAGGCGTAAGGTGTGAGGCGAAGCCTCACGGAACCTAAATTTTTTAATATATACACTGAGCGTACATATATATAACATTGAAAAAAAGAAGAAGATTATTAATCAATAATCACCCTAAGCACACACATATATTATAAATACATACACACATATATATACATATATTATATTATATATATATATATAATAGAGGATGAAAAGCACAATGAGCACACATATAACAATGCACGCAGACATCACACACATCCATTATATAAAAAAATAAAAATAAAAAAAAAGGCGGAGAGATGATAGTGCAAGGAAGAGGTATGAGGTAGTTAAAACCTACCCAAAAATTGGGTTTGGGAGTTAAAAAAAAAAAAAAAAAAAAAATCCCCTGAGGTGCTCTTAGGCGGCTCCGGCGACGCCTTCCGGCACCTTCCGCCCACTCCCTCAAAACAGAGGTGGCAACCCTCAAGCCTAGCCTCACAGGGCGCGCCGGCGAGCCTTTTAAAACATTGATATATTTATAGACGGACTTTGTTTCTTGTACTTGTAATTTGTCGGAGGTAGGTAGTATTCAAATGGAAGAATCTACATACGAGAATTATCGATGATTTGACTGTGTAATTACATGACATGGCTCTCTTCTAGCCCTTCAATCACCTCTATGAAAGGATCATGCATTTGCAGTCCTGTTTTAGATTTTTAACTGATGATTGGTGCAGTTTGTGCTCTTAATATTCACATAACTTCTAATCATTTCTGTTTATGCATCTCTTTCTAATTTGCTCTTCTTTTCCTTTTATTACTATAAAAATAATTTGCTTGTTATTGCTTACAGGAGGGAGTGGAGAAATCTGAGCAGGAAAAAGTTGAAGATCAGGAATGCTGAAGTTCAAGATCAAGAAGTTGTTGCTGCTGAAGTGAGCAATCCCTTGGAAGTCCGATGAAATTGACGATGATGATTTTAGATGGTCTGACTGATAAGTGAGGAGTTTTCCTTCTCTCTCCCTATATTTTTTTTCAGGCCAGTGATGAGTTACTTTCAACAAGACGATAGTGTCCTAACAAAATTGAGGGAGATCCAAAACTCGTTATTGAGAGTGTAGACTGTGCAGCTCAACTGGCAAGAATGGGATGTCAGACACCTCAGCCCCCAAAATCTGAGCACAAAAATAGTACCGCAACAAATTTTTTGATCCTATCAGCAAAGATCAGCAAGGGCCCCTACGATTGTAATTTTGTAACATTGTTTTCTTTAGAAAAATAAGTAAAATTAAATATTGATTACTCCCATATCTCCCATATCTAATTTTCATTTTCTTGAAGATTTTTGTGTATAAGTATTATAATTTGGCCTTTTGACTATGTAATGAATATTTATGCTTACAACTGTCTACAAACTCATACCCAAACCCACAAGAATACTACATTTTAATGTATCTGTCAAGAAGACTACATTTTCCTAAAGTTCATCCGTTAAATAATTGCATGTCAAACATGGGTCTTGTTAAAGCTGGTGGCAGCAACCAAATGTCCCAAAATAGCTGTTTATTTTTCCAAGTGTTCATAAGGGACCTGTTTATTTCTGTAGCATGGTAATGTTATGTATAATTCATGTAGTGGGTAGTTTCTCTCTTAGATACATTTGTTGGTTTACAAGATAAAACCATCAAAACATGAATTGCAAAGAAACTGGACAATGACTTTAAAAACAAGTTAAACGTATTCTACAACAAATGATGGATTGTCATGGTGCTTAGAGCCTTTCTCTCAAACCAACTCTGTCCTAGGTTCAACCCTCGCTCTCCCCCGCAGTGTAATTTACAGTAAAAATATCACTTGTATTAAAAAAAAATTCACACTTTTTGTAATTGAAAAAACAAATTGCTCCTACAAATGAGGTTGACGATTTTCTCTGACGACGTTGACGATGCGAAAGACAGCAACATAGTTGGATCAATAGGATAAGCAATCTATTGTCACCACCTATCGATCCCTGACTCTTGCGTTGACAAAAGTTTTGGACGATAACCAAAATTGGCACATGAATTTCTGCCCCTAGTGCAATGCAATTAGACCAACTTCAACCCTTGGATCCAAACACAAATATTTAAGTCTACTAAAAGATAGAATATCAGAGCAATTCATCTATCAGCCAGGCTCATATGGAGACTCTGTGTCACCCAATGCATTTGATCCGCATATTTGGCTCATCCGGCTACACATGACATGACATGTTAATAGTAGTATTTTTTTAGGTATTTGAAACTTTTTATGACATAATATAAAATTCTGAGCTTACCAATATTCTTGATTTACCATTGTGTATAATATATTTGTTCAGCGACATATGTCTTCTTAACTTTAAATTTTTGTCATAAACGTCGTATTTGTAATTTACCTGCAGCAAGCTGCCATAGCTTTCAGGTGACAATCGTATTTGTTTGTGGTTTATCTTCTTACTGCCTTGTCTAGTTTTTATAAATGGTAAATTGGCTGTTGACTTTCTTTGTTGGTACTGATTCTTTTGGGACACTACAACATAAAGAAATGTGATTCTCTCAACTCAGAGACTACTCTAGGGGCTGACATGCAATGTCAAGTGAGGACCGTTAAAACTCTCTCCTTTGCCTAAAGAAGCTTAACCCACTTCCATCTGCATATAGCAATTGTGACTGAAACACGAGAGCTTCTTATGATAAATCTATTGTTTGTGTCACTTTTACCATCATACTAAATCTTTTGCAACTCCTAAGGAGATGGCCATTTGCGATTTGCAACTTCTTTGTTTTTCCATATGAACATGAGAAGATAACTTTATGCCATCATAGTCATACTAAGCTAGTGATATATGCTTTTTGTTATGCTCTGATCTCGAGATACGTCCAAGATCGACACATGACGCCACTACATACCTGTTCATCTATCATGTCTCGCCTTTGAGACATGACCACTGTTCTAAAAATCGGCCTAGGCGCTGGGGAGTGGAGCCCCGCCCCGATTTTGGGCAAGGCGTTTGGAAAAATCGCCTGGAAGCTAGGCGGAGAGCTAGGCGGCACCTAGGCGGTCCTAAGTGGTTTTTTTTTTTATATATTTTTTTATTAATTGTGTGCTTTTTTCTTTTTTGGTTTCATGGTGGTATACGTATGGAAATGGTGTACCTAATTTGCATTTTATCATTATTTTATTATCCATACAAGTATAGTTTTTTTTAGGTGTAAATAGGCACTCATTTACAAGATATATAATAAATTTACATAAATCCGCCTAGGCGCTCGCCTAAGCCCCTGCCCGCCGCCCAACTTGAGCCTAGCGATTTTTAGAACTTTGGACATGACCAAAACACAAATCAAATGTTCAACATCGCAGCAACTTTGCATTTTATATCATGGCTGCATCTATCCTCTGTGTTAAACTACCTATGTACCCTAAGACGGGATCAAGCCATTCGTAGTTCATTCTTTCACTTAAGCTTTGAAATTCTCAAGGCATTCACAGACAAGAAACATAAAAGCCTCAACATCACTCAATGGAACTCAACGAGCATGGTTTGCTAGATTCTATATTATGAAATTCAACCATTCAACAACCAGGGTTTTCATTCATCCTTCATGTATATCTCACTGTTTCCTAACAACAATTCCACAATTAGAACAAATAATCAAATCAATGAATTAAAAATGCATAATATTAACATTTAACTAACTTATTCAACCATTAAAGTCATATATCATTTCACTAAGTTTAATAAAGCTTACCCGTAAGGTTCGTCATATTTCCTTACCTGAAATCCAAAGCAATAACATTGTAGCCCCAAGTTACAAACATAAGTATAGGCCTTAGCAACTTCTATGCTTCTTCATTCTACACCGACTCAAAGGAACCTTTAAGATTTCTAGGGATCTTGTTCTTGACCATCTCAATGGAGTATGAACAGAACACGATTCCAAACCACCTAGGAGAATTGAGACGAAGTACAGTATCAGAATCACTCAATGGAACCCTAGCAAAACACAGTTCCGAACCACTCAGTGGGACCGACCATGACACTATTTTGGACCACTAAACAAAATCGAGACGAAGTAGGGTATCCGGACCACTCAACGGAACCCCACTCTAGAATGTGTATGGTTCCCCAGTACGAATTAACCAGGTGGAACCATAGGCATCTATCCGATAACGTGATCCCTAAATGCGTATTAACCAAGTAAGTTGATCGAATATGATCAAGTAGGTAATGGCCCCCAATGTGGACTAACCAGGTGAAACTCTATGCATCCATCTGATAGCGTGATACCCCAATGCAGATTAGCCAGGCAGGACCACCTATGGAACTAATGTGACCAAGTAGACAGTGACCTCACAATGCGAATTAACCAGGCAAAGTCACCCCTCAAATGTGTATGGTCCCCTAATGCGGATTAATCAGGCAAAAGGTTCTAAAAGACGCTAAGCGCTAGTCGGGCGGTGAGCTGGGGCCTAGCGGCTAGGCGGGCACAAGGTTCTAAAAGACGCTAAGTGTCTATTTATACTTAAAATATATATAATTTCATTATAAACTACAAAATAGAATGACATATATATTAGGAGGTATTGGAACATAATGAAAACATGGAGAACATGCATATAATGTGCATTCATTTAAGTATTGAACAAGTCTCTTACAATTTATTGGAAAAAATAAAATGTAAAATGAAAGTTATATATTTTCTGTCTAAGTGAGTCGCAACCTAGTCGGGTCTAGGCGGTCTAGGTGCCCTTTCTTAATTTTCAAACGCCTAGGCATTAATCGGGGATTTTTAGAACAGTGATCAGGCATGACCATAAGCAACCATCCAATAGTGTGGTCCCCAATGCAGATTAACCAGGCAGAGCCACCTATGGAAGTAATGTAACCAACTAGGCAGTGACCCACTAATGCAGATTAACCAGGTAGAGTCACTACTAGAGTGCGTATGGTCCCCCAATGCGAATTGACCAAGAAGAACCATAAGCATGCCTCTAATAGTGTGGTTCCCCAATACGGATCAATTAGACGGAACCACTTATGGAACTGATGTAACAAGGTAGACAGTGACCCCCCCAATGCGAATTAACCAGGTGGAGTCACCCCTAGAATGCCTATAGTTCTCTAATGCGGACTAACAAGGCAGGACTATAGGTATACACATAATATTATGGTCTCCCAATACGGATTAATCAGGTAGGACCATCTATGTACCACTCTTAAATAGTACAGTCACATCATCACATATCATACAACATGCAACAATTCAACAAGAACATAATTAGCCTGTCACACAACGTATAAGTCCTACGCAATATTTCTAATATGGTTCTTGACTTGTCCCCTCATATTAACAATTTTCCATTATTAATATTCTCGTCTGGAAGCCCAATGACTACGTAAATCCTAGTCGAGCGTCACTTTCATGCAAACTGAGATGCACTACCCAAGATGACATGCAAACCAAGGTAAGCCCACTAGGCTTATTAGGTCACTAGTAAAGCTAATTCAACATTTAAGAATGATTCAGAACTTGCTGACCAAAGTTAACCCTCAATCAAACAGTCCTTGCTTAGGTTATTAACCCTAATATTCTGATCTGGAAGATTCGGGCATCAGATTTCCAATCCATAATTTCCTAAAATCCTCAAATTTTACGTATGACCACATACTATAATTTAATGACATTCCAACGGCCAGATCTTCATTTTGTTACAAAGTCAAGTGGTAGCCATTTACGAAACTAGGCTCAAAAGGTCGAATTTTGTTTAACGGATGTCAAAACCGGATTAAGGGAATCAACATTAGCCAAAGTTGCCAAAGTGGGTTGTCGGCCCAAGCTGGCATCCATGAAGAGGAGAGTAAATTCCATCAAAATGATACCCGAGAAGAGGAGAGTAAATTCCATACCTGCCATAAAGGCTAATTACGCCGGAAAAGCCTGAAACTAGCGAGGGAGCGCTGGACACCCAAAGCCCTTGAATAACGATTCGACTTCGGCAGAGCTCCAACGACCTAAACCTTGGTCGGGATTTATTGCTAGGGTTGAGGTGAGTTGACTACAAGTGGTGGTAGATGTCGAGCTAGTTGGAGTTGGGAGATCGCTGCTATGGAACTCGGGAAACGACGAGTTTTAGTTTGACCAAACAGGGGCAACCAAGGGTGATTTTGGTTCGTTAGGCTGTAGGGATTCAAATGGTGGTGGCGGCAAGGGTTTTCATCTTCGAAAACCATCGAAAACATGGCGGAGAAAATCGCCACAGAAAGCGGGTCAAGAGGCCAACGAATCGAGCTAACAGGTCCGGTTGTGAGGCAACGCGTGATTGAGCCTCCTTCCTAGATTATGGGACCTTCCATAAATAGAAAGTCCAAAGGACAAAAATACCTCTGCCTTTAATTGCTTATTTCTCATTTATTATAATTCCGTTTCATGAACGGTTTTCGCCTACGCGTCCGTGGAATCGAGCTCTATCCGAAAATGCTAAGAGTGACCCTGAAAAGTCTACGATTTTTAAATGACTAATAACAAGAAATCAACTTGGAGGATCAGGTCGAATAGTCGAAGAAGGGTATTGGATATTTCCTATTCTCGGATTTTTAAATGAATAGTAACGAGGAATCAACCTAATATTAACTATTTAACAAATAATCTAAAATTTATGAAATATAAAAATAAAATCTAACAAAATGCGAATTACAAAAATTGAATAGTGAAACTTGGGTGCGGGATTTCACACCTTTTTATCATTTGATGTGCTAATTTGCTTCACCTTTGGTGAGTTTGTAATTACCAAAAAGTGCAATAAGGCCTATGAGTACGAGAACTTTATGCCAATAGTTGAAAAGGCTGTGCATACAAATTTGCCTAAATTAATTAGATATGATTAATTTGGCCAAAATAAAGGCATATATATAATCGAATTCTAACAAATGTAATGCTTGTTCTTACAAATGTTGGTACCACATATATTTGTTTCTATTCCTTGTATTGATCTATAAGGACTAAGCAACCAATTTGTATCTGGAATCTTGGCTTTGGTCATAGGTATCATCACCAAGATCTGATTGACACGAAATATGTTAAAGAAAATAACTAAGGTAACTTTCTATGGAAGCCCTGTTTACTACAATGGAATGATGAATAAAGATCACTAGTTTCCAGCACCCGCCATCTCCAACATTGACTACCTGACCACTATGAAATGCATGTTGTTAGCATAAAGCCAGCAGCCATGTCGCCCGATATAGAAGAAATGTTGAATCATGTTCTCAAGTGAATCAATGTGTTGAAACAAAACTTGTTATCTAAATAATTATGTTAATCCTCTTAATATTGTTGAATTATGCTATTGAAGTTTGTAGCACTTAAGAAAAATAAAACAAACACGGAAGATCTAAATCATGAGAAACTAACCTTGATCCTATACATATTTCTTTGTTGTTTTCTTTTGCAGGCACTTGAGGATACACTCTTGTTCAATAAGAGGAGCTAACTTTAAAAATAAGAATAAAAAGAAGTTGGTATGTAACCACGTAATACGTAACTTCAACATTTTGACCTCCTTTGGTGTTAGATCTATTAAAGTGTTTTCACTTTTCTAGTTATTTTTTGTAGATTGTTATGGGAGTAGAGGCGGCCCTAAAGTTTTTTGGTGTCCAGGACGAACTCTTAAAATGTGTCTTTTTCAATACACGACATGTATTAAAAAATTATTTAAAGAAGGCTGGAACCCAGTCGAAGCTAGGGGCTAGGCCCTCACTCTCATACTATATTACTTGAAGAAAAACATATAACGGGTGACATAGTACCTAAACCCTGACAAAAAAAAAAAAAAAATCAAATACAACACTACAAGTAAAACTCCTTAAAATTTCAACCTTTAAGAAATTGTCTTCTTACACTTTTTGAAGCAAAATCATAAAGTATATCATCATTATCCAAGTCTTCAAACTCATATTTTTCAATGCATAAGATGTTAATAATTTCAATTTTGAAAAACTTCTTTCTGCAGATGTCACGGTCACAATATAATCAATAATACACGATAAGTAATCAGCACATTTGGACACATGTCAACTTCTTTTATAAACTATACTATTTTTATGGATGTCAATGGCTATCAGATTCAAATGCTTCTTTAGATAACATTATTTGTAAAATTTGTAATTCGGAACATAAGACGACTTCATCTACATCAATGGCATTGCTATGTTTCAAATATGCTTCAAAATTCATACATTCTTTTAGCTCTTGATTATCCAATGAAATTAATTTTGATGCATCAAACAAGAAGCCAAAAATAGATTAAAAATCCTTCAATTGTTCAAACCTGTGTTTCAGTTGAGAAAGAGTAATATCCACTATAACAATAAAATAATTTGTTATAAATGATTCTTCAATTGACTATTGTTCCTTCTCACTACCATCAATTCCATCATGATGCTTTCTTCTAGGTCAATGACGTTTAGTTTGAAAAACAGATTCAATTCCTAAATCAAGTGCAATTTCTCTAGCATCATTCATTGCATAAGCAAAACCAGTTTCTCTGTAGTGCTTCCAATGCCTTTACAACAACATCAAAACAAATGTCTTCACATTGTAATTTTTGTGCTCACCATGTTAATCTTCAGCAAATTGTCATACCAAATAACCAAAGTTTATACAATGTCAAAACTTGAAAGTTCTCTTGATGCTAACGATCTTTCATCCTTATCGGGATTATCAGTAATTTCCACCAGTTTAAAAAAAACATCTTTAACTTTGGCAACTTGGGATTTAATTGTTTTGATACTTTCATTATGACTTTCCCATCGAGTAGTTTATATTGATAGATTTAAATCACCAATATATTCAACCAAAATAGTCCAGCGCTTTGTAGAGTTGGAAAACATAATATATACAAATTGACATGCTCCAAACAAAGATTTTGCTTTTAGACATGAACTTGTCATATCGCAAACTATTAGATTAAGACAATGACAACAACATTTCATGTAAAATACTCTAGAATTTATGTCTAACAATTCTTTTTGGACACCTTGGTGTTTCACTCTTATATTAGATTCATTACCATAACCTTGTACCCTCACATTATCAATAACAAGATCAAGAGATTTTAGTACATCTTGCAATTCACTAAAAAGTCATTGTCCTGATAAATCTTCCACACTTAAAAACTCAAAGAAATACTCCCATATTTTATTGACTTTGACAAGTCAACACATCTTAAAATTAAAGTCATATGTTCTACATGACTTGGATTAGGAGTATAATCAAGGATGACCAAAAAAAAAATTTGGCCTCTTTTATTTTTTTTAATGATAGGATTATGCCTTTTTAAGTTAAAGTAGCTATTAACTCATTTTAGATTTTCTGGCCCACATAGTAATGAGGAATCTCTTTGTTTGAAATTTTGAATCATTTGATTTTGTCATGGTCGTGTTACAAATTGATATTTTCCTTTCCGTTGTGTTATTACATATAAGTTCTATATTTAGTTATAATGATATGAAAGTTACTATGCTTTGATGAATGGTTGAGTTATGTAAAGATGTTGGTTTGAATATGTTGAGATTTTACAATTGATGTGTGAAATTATAATGAATGCTCAAATTGCATTACATGTTGCGGAGTTAAGTGTTGAACTTTGGGTTGTGTAAAGTTTTGTTATAAGTGTTGGAAACTTATATATATTCAAGCGTTGGGGGAAAGGCTTGAATGTACAGTTGGGCGTCGAGGAAGGGCCTACAATAAATGAAACTAAAACTGCTAATCAAATTATGGTTAAGGAGGAATAGGAGTTGACTTATATTCCATGGTGTTTGGAACTAAGTGGTGTAGGCATGGTATGGGACGTGTGGGTTTGGATGCCATAAATATAGGTTAGAGGGATTAGAAGGGAGTGAATTCATGGGTGCATCTTTTTCATATTATTTGCATTTATCTTATTGTTTGATGCCTAACACTTTGATTAGTCGTGATAATTGAACTTGAGAGATGTAGGGTTTCCCACTGGGCATAAAGTGTTCATACCCTATTAGCTAATGCAGGTATCTTTCTCAGCAGTGGCAGAGCCACATGGAGACCAGGGTAGGGCCAGGCCCATCATGGAATTTTGCTTATATATAGATATATCGTTTGCTTCTTCTTCTTTTTTTTTTTTTTTTTTTTTTTTTATCACAAAGAGCATGTGGTTTATGGGTGATTAGAGTTTCACAATACTAAATGGTGATGAGTTTGAAACCTACTGGACCTGATAACCTTTTTTTTTTTTTTTTTTTTTAACTCAACCTTTTAATTAGCCTTCTGATTTACCATATAAAATCCAATTCTTGTTTCTAGTCAATTCATATAAAATAAGGTATATACAACTTAGAAGACGATCCAATTATGCTGACAAGAAAATCTCATAGGAATAATTTTTCACATGACCTTAAATTTTTGTTCTAGCCTTAATCCTTTTTTTATTAAAACTCGTAAAGAAGTTATGCTCTTATGATATAATCTTCTTAATACCAAACTTTTCATACAAATTTTAAAGTTTCATCATATTTGTTAGATTAAAATATTTCATACCAATAATATATATATTTTGTAGTTTTTGTCCAAATAATTATATTGATATATTTTGTCTAATTTCTTTAATATGGTTTAAAGGCCTCTCCTAGGCTGGATTTCTGGCTCCGCCACTATTTCTCAGGGAACATGATGATGAATTGTCTCAAGATGACTAACCAAATGACATGTGTGTTGGTTCCTATTTGTACTAAGAATAAAAGTTTCTTAGTATCTTAAGGGCCCGTTTGTTTTGCTTCACTAGATTTCACTGGACTAGACTGGACTAACTTTTAGTCTAGTCCAAAGTTTGTTATCATGTGGGGCTAAGATTAATGAGATTAGCCCGGACTCGCCGGGACTAGCAGCGTCACTAGAGGTTCTTAGCTAGAGTCCCCAAAAACCATGGAACTAGCTAAGACTTGCTTCGTTCCTCTGTCACTTGTCTGCTTCCCTTCGCCAACTCCACCAAAAAACGTGTTTGATCCCCAAGAAGAAGCTCGATGACTCCGCCGTTGAACCACCACACGTCTGCCGCACATACATCGGAAAAGCTAGGACTTTCACACCCTGTCGTTGAATCGTCAACTCAACACACCAACTCCCCCAACATGTCTCAAATTGCTGGAATTCAGCTCCGAGAAGAGTCTGGGTCGGCTAGATCTGGGGCATGGGAAGATGACGATGAATTGACAAAAAAGCAAAAAAAGAAATACAAAATTGCTCAAGACTTTGGGTCTTTCTTGGAAGCTCAAGTGCAGGAGAATTAAAGCAAGTTTCTTCTTTTTCTGTGACTTGAGATAGGAGGCAGAGAGGGAGAGGGTAGAGAAAGAGGATGAGGGCGGGACTGAGAAAAATGAGGAATAAAAAGAGGTTGATGGACGGAGAGGTTTCTAGAATTAGGAACAAATTATGAATTAAATGATATAATATTAGAATTTATTATTATTCTGTTTTTTAGTCCGACACTACACCAAACGCTTCACTAAATCAGTCCAACTTAGTCTAGTCTAAGCCAGTCCAAGTTAGTCCTGAAAGTTAGTCCAGTGCGAAATAGTCCGATGCAACAAACGCACTCTAAGAGTGTTGTAAGAGTTGAGCCCTTTAGACTCAAAATGTATTAAATAAACATATTTTAATGAAATTTTAAATGGCTTTGTTTCCATTATGCTTTTGTTGCAATACTACAATTTATAACTAAGATACGATTCTTCCCTATTTTGATTATAATCCTTATTTTCGGATTGGGGAGTAATTTTTGTTATATGACTTGGGTAATTTTTTGAAATTTTTTTATTGAAACAATGTCTTTTAGGAAACAACTCTAGCAATATGAAAAGAAAAAAAAAGGGCAAAGGATAGAGAAATGGTCGAAAGTTTAAGATCTCGTAATAAATTTTTTTTCTAAAAGAATGAGTTGGAAAAAAGATTAAGTGATGTTAGTGATGAGTCTCAACCATGAAAATGTTGGTGATGACCATATTGATGTAGAATAAAATATTGAACCTCCAGAACCTGGATTCCGTTTAAACATTTATGATCTAAGAGTTTGGTATGGCCTTAATGCAGAAATGAGAGACATATTTGTAGAAAATTGGCCAATTAGTGAAACCTATCTCGCTCATCTTAAGGATAACATTTCCAAATTTTTTTTTATCATACTACTATGATCGAAAATTACCAATTGGTGAAACTTGTGATAGGTACTCAAAAGAGTTGAATAAAATCATTTGCTTTTGTTGTAAATTGATGAAAACAATGTTTCAAAACTTGAGTTATCAAAATGTGGAATTAGTGATGGAGACATCCTGGTGAGAAGCTTGGCCAACATGAAGAAAGCAAAGAGCATCTCACTAACTTGAGAACTTGGGTTGAGTTGAAAAATTAGATTGACAAAAAAATCAAAGAATTTCAAATGCAAATCAAGAAAGAGACACATCATTGGAAACAAGTGATGCTTAGAATTATTGTTGTTGGGGAATGTTTTGCCATACATAATCTAACATTTTGTGGAACAAATGAAAGACCTTATAAAGAAACTTTTTAGGTTTATTTGAAATTATTGTGAGTTTGATCAAATAGTGAAGAGATTCATCATTACTATTTGAGCCATAAAATCTAAAATGAGTTTGCAGCTACTTTAGCTTCAAAAGTCAAAACCATCATTAGAACAATAAAACAGGTCATATTTTTTATGTTATCCTTGATTGTAATCCTAATGCAAGTCATGTGGAACGTATAACTTTAATTTTAAGATGTGTTGACTTGACAAGTACGTCAATAAAATATATGGGAGTATTTCTTTGGACTTTTTAAGTGTGGAATGTACATCACGTCAATGGCTTTTTAATGAATTGCAAGATGTACTAAAGTATCTTGATATTGATAATGTGAGGGGATAAGGTTTTGATCGTCAGGGTTTAGGTATTATGTCCACAGGTTGTATGTTTTTTAATGAATTAATATAATATGGGCGTGAGGGCCTAACCCCTACCAGCTTTGACTGAGTTCCACCCCTCTTTAAATATTTCTTTTTAATATATGTTCTTGTATTGAAGAAAAAAAAATTCATTTTGAGCGTTTGCCCTGGGCACCAAATAACTCAGGATCGACCATGTGTGCAAGATAAAACCACACAAAGACTATGGTGTTTGAGCAATATTAGAAAATATGAAAATAATAAAAGAATTGAATGATGATAATCATAATTAATCACTAACCAAATATATCATAATAATAAGTGTATATAGTCAAAGTAAATAATAGATAAAGTAAGAAATGCTGACAAACTTGGAGATTGGGGCTTGTATAAATGCAATGTCCTAAAGACAGAATTTCGTCCCTACTATTGTGCTTGTAGTTCAGTAGGCGTCCGTCTCCCAGGATTCAACAATCTATAATCTGAAATCGAAGCACTTCAATCATCAAACTTTATATATTCCATACTCCAAAGACTCGGAATTTGACAAACGAAGAATGACATAAATAGAGTGGAGAAACCCTATTTCTCAAGAGTAAGATTTGACTCACTAATTCCCCTTTTAGTTGTTTTTCTACGACCGGAGTGCTTGAGTTTATATAAAACTCAATGCACATTCTTAGAACTTATGTGCCTATTGGCCTTAAACCATATGACATCTAGCACCTATTCAAAACAACCAAATAGTTTTCACTAATTGACATCTAAAAACAACAACTTTTCATTCAATATTAAAAATTATAATATTATATAATAATATAATTTCCAACATATGGAACTAAGAACTTATTTGGAGGAAATACAATTTGCATAAGATGCAGGTTTTTGTTCAATAGTCAAAAGAATCTCTTGGCGTCTACTGTGCGATCGACATGCTGAAGGCATAAGAAGGCTCTTGCAACTACAAAGGGGATTGAATTGATTTAACAGTGTAGTCGGAGCAATGGTGATTTCAGTTTGTAAATAGAACAAGTAACAAAGTGACTCATCCATTAGCAAATAACAATTGTTCTTTTCAATGAAAATAGTCAAGAATTCTAAATAAAAAAAAAAAGAATTAAACAAGTTTGTTGTCACAAAATCACTATTAAAATGTGTTATGCTATTCATGTTAACAGGTTCTATCAATTGCATGTTCATATAAAAAAGAATCCTTGGCTTTGGGTGTAATTTCAACCTCATATCACAAATTTAAAACATTTCAATTTCATACATTTAGTTATTATTTAATTTCAATATCTTACAACCGTTAGAAAAATATGTTAAGTTAGCCATGAAATGATGGTAATAGTGGATTCCACATTTGTGTTGACGAGGCTGCCAATTTGTGTCATGTGGACGATGGTAAACACCAACAACAGCAGCAGAGGACGATAATTCTCTTCAAATTGAAAGCCCAAATCTCCTTCTAGGTCTTCAATATTCCAACATCTCTTCTTCAGATTCCATTCCATGTGAAAATTGCTTAAAATAAAACAAAATGATATCACATGCCATAATAAGATTGAAAGGAGCATATTTATGAGACTTAGTTAGCTTGTTTTCTTGCATTTACGTAGTTAGTTTCTATTTATTAGAGTGCTTTAAGCCATTTTCGTGTGTTTGTAGGTTCAAATGACAAAGTTGGCAAGAAAGTGCAATTTGGAGCATTTTAGAGCAGTTTTGGGCTTGGAATGGATAGCATATGCATGAAGCGAGGTGGATGGACGAAATTGAAGACCAAGAGAGGCTAGGAATGTGCAAAAGAGATGGAGAAGATAAAATCAAGATAAGAAGATAAGAAGTCAGCAAGAAAGAAGTCAGCATTATCCTTAACATTATCCAAAACCTTATCTTATCTTATCCAAACTACCTTATCTTATCCTACCTTATCCTAATCCTATTCTACCTTAATTCCAGCTGCAAAGGGGAGTTATTTTCATATTAGGACACCTAAAAACCTGATTTCTAGAAGGCCTATCCCTAGATATGTGCTACACCTTCTCCTTATCCCCCTAGAAATTTGCCAAACGCCCAAGTCCTTTTCCTCTTTGGTTTCGGTTTGTGAAATCCTTTTCCTTGACAACTTGGGGTGTGCCCCTAGCCCAATAAATACATACCTGCTGCATCAATTAAAAGAGAGAGTTTCAGAGACAGATTTTTAGAGAGAAAACACAAGTTTCTACCGCAACTTTGGAAGGAGAAGCTTGGAGCGTTTCTAGGTGTATTCTATCCTTAGTTTTTAGTTCAATATTTGTTTTAATTTGGTTTTCAGTTATGTGGAACTAATTTTGTTTTAGGTAGAGGCGATTTCAAAGCCATGAACATATATTGCATATGAATTGATTACCTTCAGTTATTGTTTCATAAATCGTGAATGCAATTTGCTTAACTGCTTGATTGATAACTTATTCTTGTACGTTGATTAAGAGGGCCCGCTTAGTTTGCATGCATGAATTTGATGCTAGAATATAAGGGAGTTTCACCTAATAGTTATGAACTTATATTTAAAAGTAGTGGAGGTCGCTAGTCACGATCGCGTTAAGTAAAATTCCTGGCAGGAGTATCATGTTGTTCATAGTTGCGAATGCCTTGTCAATGCTTATGATTTTCACATAACTTAATGATCTTTGATATGTATCTCTATCATGCTATTCTAATAGGGAACTTGAGAAGAATAATTTGGTTGCTATGCGATGTCCAATTCAATGAACTTAGGAAAATCTGATGGTTAATTAGTGCTGTTCACGGTTAACTTGGGGCATTGTCATTCATGGTTTATAGGAAGAATAACTGGAAATTGATTCATATGCGTATGTGTCATGTGTGGAGAAGGACCCTCTAGCTAGCCATTCACCCATTCAACTCACCTAAATTCGTGCAGATTGTGTTAGTGTCTTTAGGTTGTTTGTTTTTACTTTAAAATCGTCCAAACCAAACCCCCCCTTTTATATTTTGTGTCAAAGTGTTAGTTTTACGTTAGTTTTCATTCAAATCTGTTTCTTTTAAGTGTTTTGTGTCAAAATAGTTAGAATTCGTCCAAATCACCCATAAGTTCTTGTTTTGAGTCAGTTTGTGTGTTTTGTGCAGTTTTGAGTCATTCTAGTTAGTTTTGAGTAGTTTGAGTCAGTTTTGAGTCTTTAGAGTCTAATTAAGTGTTTTTAAGTCTAGTTTTGTGTTTTTGAGTCTAAATTGAGTAGATTAGCAATCCCTTCTAATCCGCAGATTCGTCAGAACTAAAGAAAAAAGTATATACTTTGAAGCGCTACCTTCAAAAATGCTTCAAATGTCTAAGGTATATCACTCCGCCTATTCATCTCTCGTTGGGGAAGCCCTCAATTGGAGTTCTTTATAGTTTGGAGTTTATAGCTAACTACGAATTAATGCATCTGGGTTGGATAGAAAATGGAAGAAAATATATAACTGCTAAATAATGGGAGAATTTTCTTCCTTGGATGATGCATCGTGCTCTTTTTGTTTTAAAATACTTTTCTTATACATTTAATTGTTTATTGTTAGTGTATCTAATTTGTACATTTATTATACAAAAATACCCTTACACATTATAGTTCTATTTTCACGTCTATTGCAAATTTTTTTTTTTGTTTCTAGAGCTTTTTTGTTCAATACAGTTTTCTGTTCAGTTATAGTTTTTACCAGTTTGTCTTTGTTTTTTTTATTTTTCTATGTTTGATTGTGAAGGAATCAAAGGGCGATTTAGAAAGCTTCACCGTTTTGGAGTGCTCCTTTATGTAGATGATACTTCAAATTGTTTTGGTGTTCAAAGAAGGTTTTTTTTTAATATAGTGGTTAAGGAAATTATCAATCATATATTTACCGTGGACTTCGTTAGTAAATCTTAATCATAAATCAAAATTTTCATTTGTTTTCTATTAAAAAGTTGAATATTCTGTTCATGTGCAATGATGTAATTATCAATTATAAACAACATAACGATTTCTTATATGCACCGGAAAACTACTATCCAATAGAGTGAAAATCAAACTCGAACATTATCTAACAATAACAAAAATAATAAACTTACATGACATCCCAACAAGTCAAATGAAAGCATATACATAAATTAGCCAGATAATAATTCTCTTCACCTTAAAATTAAGGAAAAATAATGAAAATGACTTGAAAACTTTGAGTTTTAACGATAAGGACAAAATAAAGGGTAAAGTGAATAGTACCATGATTGACTTTTTAGTGTAAAAATATGATTTTTCGTTAAAATAAACAGTACCAACAGACTTTCGTTAAAACTTCCTGAAAATTATAGAGAAATCGATTCCAAAAACTAACTAAATAAAAGACAAAAAGCAGTGTCAAAAATTGGAGATGAGATCTTCTGCACCCAAATACCTCTGTGGCCTCTCTCTGCTTTTATTTTTTGAACTAAACATAATTAATGTTAACTTGACAATAATTAAAATAATAAATAATAACTCAAATCCTCGGCCAAAAAGCAGAGACACAGAGCGACCACAGGAGTATTTTGGTGCAGAAGATCTCATCTCCAAAAATTGTAGGGTTGTTTTGTTCCTTCCAAGTT
The DNA here is from genome assembly GCA_036320875.1 of Cotoneaster glaucophyllus. NCBI lineage: Eukaryota > Viridiplantae > Streptophyta > Magnoliopsida > Rosales > Rosaceae > Cotoneaster > Cotoneaster glaucophyllus. Next base: position 28,461,719 of record CM070066.1, on the reverse strand, counting down.
TCCAACACAACCACGTGCTAAAATACACAGAAGAAGACACCATAAATACGAAAAGCCCACCCGATGACCAAATCATTACTTCATCATCTCCCCCCGCCATTTCACTCCTCAACTACCGCCGGCAATTCCGTCTTCAACGCTCCTCCACCCCGTCACGTGTCATCCCTCCCACTGGGTCCCACCTCCCTCTTTATCTCACCAAAGTCCAACTATAAGTACAAATCAAACCCCTCTTTCCTCTCTCTTTCTCTCTCTTCGCCGTCGCTCACCGGCAATTTTATTTATTTATTAATTTAAATCTAGAGAAAAAAAAAGAAGCAAATATAATCTTTCGAGAATTTCCGAGAATCCGTTACGGACAAATTCTTCCAGCTGCAGATCGGCTTACAGGAGCTTTCTCTGACTGAACGAGCATTGCTGACCGTCTGATCTTCCTCCTGATTTCCGGCGATTCGAACCCAAAAAGGTAAAGCATTACTTACGTTTCGCACCTCAATTTTCTCGTTAAGTGCTCCGAAATTCGCGGTTTCTGGAATTTGTGACCGAAATGAAAGGTTTTTCTCAGTGTGCATTGCGTGGATGCGCGTGAGTGATCGGAGTCGAGAATGTCGGGCCCGCTGGATCGGTTCGCCAGGCCTTGTAAGTCCATCTCTCTCTCTCTCTCTCTCCAGTTCTTTCTCTCTCTAGCTTTTTGTCGGTGCGGCTGTGTGCTTGTTGCTGTTGAATCTGGGAGAGCTTTGTGTTTGGTCTTGAGGGGACTGTGGCTTTGGATGGGTTTAATTACTTGACTGAATTTAGGGTTTCTGTTTGGTTGCTGAGAAAATTCAGCAGAAATGAAACGGAAATCTGAGGAAAGTTTAAATTTTGACTTTTTTTTTTTCCCCTCATGGTTTCGTTTTTAGTAAATGGGTCGTCTTTTCTCAGGTCAAGACATCAAATTTTACCAATTTGTTGTATTATATTTGTTAATGTTTTAGAAAGTTTGAATTTTGACTTTCTTTTTCCTCTCATGGTTGTGTTTTTAGTAAATGGATCGTCTTTTCTCAGGTCAAGACATCAAATTTTACAAATTTGTTGTATTATATTTGTTAATGTTTTCACAAACCCTATTCTTATTCTTGTTCTCAAATGCGGGTTTGTGAATTCGGTTAACTCCGGTGAGTTTTTAATGTCAATCCCGTTGTTGTTGTTGTCGTGGTGCTGCAGGTTTTGAAGGGTTTTATGGGAGTGATGAGAGGAGGGAGAGGAAGTCTGATTTTGAGAATTCCGAGGATGAGCGGAGGACTAGAATTGGGACTCTGAAGAAGAAGGCGCTAAATGCATCTACCAAATTCAAACATTCTCTCAAGAAAAAGGGCGGTAGGAGAAAGAGTGATGGCCGAGTCAGCTCTGTTTCCATTGAAGACGTTCGTGATATTGAAGAGCTGCAGGCTGTTGATGCATTTCGACAAGCACTGATTTTGGATGAATTGCTCCCAGAAAAGCATGACGATTATCATATGATGTTGAGGTGCTCACTTGTTCACCTTGCACAACTGCATATAATCATGCATACAAATGCCTCTGAAAGTTCATAATTTGATAGTATATTAAATTTTTTTTCGTAGATAACTGTGCCTTCGAGTAATATACTCATTTTTTGTTAAAATTATTTGGTAAGATAATAAAATAAACTAGTAATTTCTTGAAATATGGTTGAATAGTTCCTGTGAGATGGGTAATATTGATGAATTTCTGGTAATATTGATTGATACGGTTTCTCGTATTTAGACATTAACCTTTAGATGTTACTTTCAGGTTTTTGAAAGCAAGGAAGTTTGATCTTGAAAAAGCCAAGCATATGTGGGCTGATATGCTTCAATGGAGGAAGGACTATAGTGCTGACACTATCATGGAGGTAACTACGGCTGATAAAATTTGTTTGATCCTGCATACTTTTCATTTCTCATTTTATCTACATGTTGATGTTTCTATCAGGATTTTGAGTTCAAAGAGTTGAATGAAGTTCTAAAGCACTACCCTCATGGGCATCATGGTGTGGATAAGGAGGGAAGGCCCGTTTACATTGAAAGATTGGGTAAAGTAGATCCCAATAAAGTAATGCAGGTTACGACTATGGATCGGTATGTGAAATACCATGTTCAGGAGTTCGAGAAAAACTTTGCAATAAAGTTTCCAGCTTGCACCATTGCTGCAAAGAGGCACATAGATTCAAGCACTACAATTTTAGATGTCCAAGGCGTGGTATGTTAGCTCTTACATGTAATCAACCATTTCTGTATTTACTTTTCATATTAAGTACAACCATAATATCTAACTATTGTGGATTCGTTTGTTTAAATTGTTTCAAAGGGTTTCAAGAATTTTACGAAGTCTGCACGAGATTTAATTACGCGGTTGCAGAACATTGATAATAACAATTACCCTGAGGTATGCAATCACATTTGTTTAGAACTTTGTCTTAGCTACTTTTTATATGGATTGGAAATTCAATATTAACACCTCATTTGGACCTTTGATTTGTTCATAACTGGTGCAGACCCTGTGTCAAATGTTCATCATTAATGCTGGTCCCGGATTTAGGCTGCTGTGGAACACTGTAAAGACTTTTCTCGATCCTAGAACAACATCAAAGATTCATGTATGTAGAAATTACTTTTTTCATGTATCAGAACTATTAACGTTGGGGGGTTCATTGGAAATCTGTCATGAATTTAGTCATTTACCATCCTTCTTTGATTGTATACAACATTTCAGGTTCTTGGAAACAAATATCAGAACAAATTGCTTGAGGTAATCGATGCCAGGTGAGCAGGCAGCAGCGTATCTGTCATCTGTAATGCTATATTTGTTCTATCTTAACACACATAGAAGTTCATTGTGTACTTGTTCGAACTATGATGTGAATCAAGATTGTTGATCATGCTGATTCATAGCTGAATGTGTGGTTGTCAATGATAGTCTGGCAATACAACATTGCAACCTCTCTATGTAAATATAGACGCTCAAAGACAGATATATATTATATATAATATATGTATGTATATCTATTTTTCTTAGTATTATTTTCTATAATGATTTTTATCTTTCCTATGTTAAATTTATAATTGCACTTAGCTTAATACTTACAAAGATTTCTTCCAAGTATGCAGTGAGTTACCAGATTTTCTGGGTGGTAACTGTACCTGTGCAGATCAGGGAGGTTGCCTTCGATCTGATAAGGGGCCATGGAAAAACCCTGAGATATTGAAGGTTATATCTTGCACTCTAGATTTCCTTTCTGCTGCATATTCTTTTTAGTTTTACAAGATTTTGGTGCAGTTTATATTTGTTTGTTACTGAATCGAGCTTGCTTATGCTTTTTGTTACAGATGGTTCTAAACGGTGAAGCAAGACGTGCAAGGCAAGTTGTTAAAGTTCTAAACAGTGAAGGGAAGGTTCTTGCTTATGCTAAGCCACAATATCCAATGGTAAAACTTAAATAGTTTTCACTACTGCAGAATAAAAAGTGAGATTATTTTTTGCATTAGTTTTTACATTTTATGGGGGGTTATGTATTGAAGCAGGTAAAGGGAAGTGATACATCCACTGCTGAGTCAGGATCTGAAGCAGAAGATATTGCGTCCCCAAAAGCTTTGAAGAATTATTCACATCTTCGATTGACTCCTGTTCGCGAAGAGGTAGGTATAACCTTTTTATATGTAATTATTGTGATGAATTGATTCATTATTGGAGCCTTAGAAGTTATGTTGACCAATAGAGAAAAAGGAACTTATTTTGCACAGGTAATTGATATATCACTTTAAGAGTTGTTGGAAGTTAGGGGAGCATTCTTGTTTGCTTTGTTTGATAGAACAATCTTCTAGACAGGATAGGAGTAGAAATTGAGCATTGACCTTTTAATGTTTAATTTGATATGGAAGTCTTACTACAGTAGGTTGGTTGATAAGTCATTTCTTCCCTCTTCTTAGCTCTTCTGCCATATCTTAAAAGTAAAAATAACTTCCTAGAGTAAATCATTGCGTGGGTTTTTCTCATGATAGCGTAATACTTGTAATACAATTTAAAGGTGAAACTCTAACGTTTAGTGTGAAATTCGTCTGTGCGTAGGTTGGTTGATAAGTCATTTTTTCCCTCTTCTTAGCTCTTATGCCATATCTTAAAAGTAAAATTAACTTCCTAGAGTAAATCATTACGTGGGTTTTTCTCATGATAGCGTAATAATTGTAATACAATTTAAAGGTGAAACTCTAACGTTTAGTGTGAAATTCGTCTGTGCGTATTTTTTGGTAATGGCTAGTGTAGTGAACATTGACTTTGATTGTGTTGGCTTGAATTGGTTAGGAAGTTAAGGGCTATTGGATCCCCAAGAGTACTTTAGATGCGTAATATTATGTAATAAACAAGAATAGCCTGGAAAATTTTTACTCTCTATTGATGGTGGTATTCATTTGTGGTCAATCATGTATTCTTTAATGTGCTATAATAAAATATGCAGGTTAAGGCCGTTGGCAAGGCAAACAGTGCTGGTAATTTCTCTGGTTATGATGAATATGTTCCTATGGTTGACAAAGCTGTTGATGCTAATTGGAAAAAGCAAGTGGTTCTCCAGAGAACTCATTCTTCCAAAGGTCAGCAAGTCTAACGTCGACTTTCCTGCCAAGATATAACATTTTTTAATTATCATATTGTTATAGGAACGACTTAAACTAGTGCAATATAATAAGACTTCACAGCCTCATAATAGTTGAAATTTCATTACTTTGTGTATTTACTTTTATACTGACGTCGGTATATCTTGTGCCAAATTTTGGAAACAGAGGTATCATGACATTGACATGGACAAATGTTTAATCTTTACAAAATGAAAACAGACATGGATATTTGTGGAATACACCAAAAATATACATAAATCTCTATGTATATTTACAGGCGTTACCTTCTTCAGGAAACAGGGCAGTTCTTAAAAAAATTTCATTATGTAACAGTTAGTGTCACAACAAATCAGACGTCAAGGCTATGTTTGGGTAAGGGCTTTGAAGTCCCAAGGGGTTGAGGCAAACTTTGTAAGCAATGAATTATAAAATGTTAGATAGGAGGGATTACAAATGCACCACTTGAGCATTGCAAAGCCATGTGAGAGGGATTTGCAAATGACTGCTTGGAAGGTGTCATTTACAAATCCCTTTTTCTGTTCCTTTGTAATGATTATGCGGTGCATTTCTAAACCCCTCCTATCTAATGCTTTGTAGTATATTTCTTCCTCCCTTGGTCTAAATCCTTTGAGACAAGACCCTTACCCAAACATAGCCCAAAAGTATTAGAAATCACTCTTCAAAATGCTGTCTTGACTCTTGACTACCAAAAATTCGTTTTTCTGTTACCAGTAATGGACATATTAATTTTTGTCAAAATTACCTATTAATCAGTGTGCAAGCTGAGCTACCTACCGGGAAACAATTATCTTGGTCCCTCAACAATATATTATTTACTCTTAGTTCATTGAAATACTATAGATCTTTCAAGCTACGAAGGATAATGTTTACTCAGCATATTATTGTTTTGAACTTGGGGCGTATGACTCCTATTTTTCCTTTACCTGCTGTCAAGTCCAGATGGTATAGTATATGGTACTGAACTTAAATAGTAGCAAACAGGGGCCTTGTAATGCTAGATAACCATATTTGATTGAGCTGTTATTAACTTTTTTTTTTTAATTGTTTTGGTACTTTACATTATATAAAATAACAGAGTCAAATTCATTTTCATTCAGGGACACTTCCAGTACCTGACTCCCCTAAGAATCCAGAAGGAATCCAAGGTCGGATTTTGGTTGCACTTATGGCCTTCTTCCTGACTTTTCTCACTCTCTTCCGCTCAGTGGCTTCCCAAGTAACTAGGAAACTTCCTGATGCATTGGTTAATCACAATCAAAATATTCCGGAAAGCACTTTTGATAAAGCAAACAAGGAAGAGGGTCGTCCTCCTTCACCAACAACACCAATTACTGGGACTGATCTTCTACCCTCTGTACTGAAAAAGCTGGTGGAGCTTGAGGAGAAGGTTGACATGCTCCAAGCTAAGCCATCTGAGATGCCTTATGATAAAGCGGAATTGCTGAATGCTGCTGTTTGCCGGGTAGATGCCTTGGAAGCAGAGTTAATTGCCACTAAAAAGGTATAGAAGCTTTATTTGATTCTTGGGTAAAATGGGTGCCTTCTACCTGAAATCATATTACTGCCTTAAAAAATGTTCAACTTCTGGTTTAGTTTGCATTTTATTCTTTCCAGGAAAGACTGCAACTTTGTTATTCTTTGTGTTAGCTAGACCGTAATTATCAAGTAAAAAAGTAAATAATTGTAAAAGTAGCTTCATTATGGTCTATAGCCTATCTATTTACAATGGAATGGCACACCTGTGCATGATCCCGGTGGCAACAAATCTTTAAAAGAGTTAATCTAAGCAATGTGAATTATAAAAGGAAAGACATCAGACCTAAAGGATGGCTGCAATCCCAATTCAATTGGCATTGTACTCAACTTGTATTTTATTTTTCCTTAAGTTTTTTAAGTTTGCATCTCTCTTCACGACATAGTTTTAGGGCGCATGTGTTTTGCATCTCATTGTGCATGTAGGGGTATATATGTTAAGGTGCCCATGACGGCATGAGTACTTCTTGGTTGTCACTGGGCTTAGTTTCGGTATTTCAGAATGATGCATGCATTGACTGTTTCTTATGGATCAGGCTCTGCACGAGGCTTTGATGAGGCAAGAAGAGCTTCTGGCTTATATTGACAGGCAAGAAGATGCCAAGCTCCGGGTACGTTAAACCATTCAGTCCATCTAGGGAGATGTGTATTCTTCTTTTTCGTTTCCTTGGTTCTATGGTTCATGGGTTTTAAGACATTTTCTTGCTCCCTGTCATCAGAAAAAGAAGTATTTTTGCTGGTAGAGGTGGTGATTGCTGTTGAAGAGAGACTACCGAAGAAAGGGATTTGCTATGCTGTTTCTCAAACATGTAAGATCCCTACATGAGTGTTTGACTAGACAATGCCGACCTTTGATCTCATAGACAACCATATCATCTGAAATGATGCCCCTTCTGTCTACTGAGAAGGATACGGAACTGACCGTCGAGTTTTATTTTCTTGAACGAAGGTTGTGCAGTTTGAAGTGCATAATCCTATACCCTTTTTTAAATGTTGAAAGTAGGGATGGGCAATGGTTATGGCGGGCGGGTAACCTGCGGTTATTTACCCATAACCGTTTATACTCATACCCGCATAACCGTTTACCCGTTGGGTAATTGCCTAAACGGTTATACCCATAACCGTAACCGTTTATAAATGGGTAACCATACCCATAACCGGGTACCCATTTAACCGTAACCGTATACCCGTTTATTCATACCCGTTTATCCATTTTTTAACCCATTTACCCCTTTTTGCGCCTATTTACATTTTTTTTTACCGTAACCGCATACAACTCCAATAATTGAAATAATAAAGACGAATGATAGTTTTAATCAATCAAGATAATACAATATATTTGCTAATAATTGATTTTTTACTAACAAAATACCTCTCATTACTTGAGCAAGCATATTGGAAAGAAAATTCATGCATTTTCAACATGAATTTCTTCTATACCCAAGCAAGTATTAGCAAGTATTCAATTATAACATCCATATGATTACAAAGTAAAGCTTCTAAAAACTCAAGGTAGTCATTATCTTGAATACTAGATTCAAAGCTCCAAAATATTTCAAAACTAAACACTTTCGAACACTAATGCTTTAAGCACATTCAATCACAAAGTCTCATCGACTCGTTGTCACCAAAAGAAGCCTACAAAAGAAAATTAAACATACCAGTTAGGTCCACAACCGGTTCTCATAGCAGCAATTTAAAAGAAAATTAAACATACCAATCAGATTCACATCACCATTATAGGCCAAAATGTCAAATCTATAGACTATTTGATCAGATTGAAATAACTTACAACATTGTACTATTTGATCAAAACATAAACATACCAACCGGTTCTCATAACACAAACCATATATAGATCAAAACATAAACAGCATTGTACTATTTGATCAGATTGAAATAACTTACAACGTTGTACTATTTGATCAAAACATAAACATACCAACCGGTTCTCATAACACAAACCATATATAGATCAAAACATAAACAGCATTGTACTATTTGATCAGATTGAAATAACTTACATGATATATCAAAACATAAACAACATTGTACTATTTGATCAAAACATAAACTCCTGATATATCTTATATGATATAACAGCAGTATGGCAGCTCAGTCAAGCAATACATAAGTTACAATGGCAGCTCAGTAAAACTAATGAGGAGAGCTGCATCTACAGTTTACATGAAGATCAAATAAACTTAAATAGAACCTTACAGACTTAACTGTACACGCAATTACCATTACCAATTATCACAGATTTTGGAATTCTGCAGGATATCCCAATGGCAATTTTAAACTGTAGAATGATTAAGAAGAACAATACTGCAGTTACAGCACATGAAGATCAAATAGTACTTAAATACTCATGAAGATCAAAACCTAACAGACTTACAGATTGTTTGTTTTGCTGAGAGGGTACAACTTGTTTTTCAAAACCTAACAGACTTACAGATTTACAGCACATGAAGATCAAATAAACTTAAATAACAAAACCTAACACACTTATTAAATTAGCCATTGAACTATATTATAATTGGTTAATAAATTACCTCAAAATTCGACTTTGTAGCGTCCATGAAGCATCAATAAAATGAGAAGTGATAGCCATAAACCCTCTCTTCTGATTACTTGCAGTCCACATGTCAGTCGTGATTGCAATTTTACTCTTGTTCATTTGCAACAACTTAATGGTCTCTCCCTTTTCACATTCGAATACCCTCATAATATCCCTCTTAATAGTACTTCTAGAAAGAACCTTGAATAAGGGTTGCAATGAATTGCAAAACCTCCTAAAACCCAAATGGTCCACTATAGATAAAGGATACTCATGTAAGATAATCATATAAGCTAGCTCTTTCCTAGCATTATCTTCATCAAAACTATATGCACCATGTTTAACAGACCCATCACCAGTTATACATGGACTCTTTTTCTTTGTCTTCAAAACAGGACATGTATTAACATGTGAACGTAAAGATGAAGTACCAATAGTGGAGCCCGATGCTAGACTAGTTTGACAATGGTTACAGACAGCTTTCACCCCCCCACGAAACATCTTTTCCTTAAAATGCTGCCAGACAACCGAGGTTTTTTTCCTCTTCTTACCAGTGTTATCATCAAAGCTTGATTCAGCTTGGTACAAATCTTGATTAAGATTAATTGGTTCATTATCTTGGCTCTCGCTTTGAGTCTCCATATTGGAACTAGTTCTATAGCAATCTGCTATAGCAATCTGCAGGAACATGAAATCAGACTTCAGAGTTCTAATGCACCCAGAACATGAATCCATTGTGAATGCTTAATCCATGCGATGCTTAAAAGTGTATACAAATCATGTAAAAAAAAGATAAAGGAAAGAAATAAGATAAGAAATACTCATCATTTATGTCAATTTAAACTACACTGATGAAGGGAAGACATTGTCCAACTGCGATCCTTTTCTTGGTCTCTCACTTCTGTGCAATCTGATCCATCCACTGCACCATTGGCCTCACTGTTATCAACTATAAAATTTATTCTCCTACTTGTCACCTGAAAGACGAAATTTATTTCAAACATAATGTCCTAATTTAGGAAACATAATTGTCCAGTATCAGACTTTTTATTTAAAACAGTACAGGAAGTAATCCACCATCAAAGTTATTTGTGGGAAAGAAATAACAAGTAAAATACTCAAAGAGTGGAATGTTAGACCATGAAGAAGGAAAGATTGAACTTTAAAAATATGAATACAACTTATAGAAGTACTGCTAACATTTTCCAACTGAGGTCCTGATTTGGAGTGTAAGTAAATTTTCAAGAGCATAAATGGCCATCTCACAGTGAATAGGACAACACTACTCACCCTTAAACACAACTCCATGAAAAATGATTGAACTTTAAAAATATGAATACAACTTGGAATCTCCATGAGATATGCTTACATGTCCAAGCAACTCATGATAAACATGATTGGTTCTAAACCTGTGGAATTCTTTAAAAGTACTTTCCAAGCAAATCATACAGTCATGTGGAATTCTTTAAGAGTTCTAAACTTGACATATATGACCCTCAAAGTATGATTCATACTGCTTTCACAAAAACCTGTGGAATTCTCTCAGCAATAACTCATGATAAACATGTCCAAGCAAATCATACTGCTTTCACAAAGGAAGATCGATTGGTTCTAAACCTCAATTGGTTCTAAACCTCGATTGGTTCTAAACCCAGCAATAAGTACTTTCCAAGACAGGACGCTCAAGCTTCTTTCAATGATAAATTAAAGAAAAGGCAGTAACCATTAGAGAAAGTAGACCCATATATCTTACTTTTATCTGAATATTCATATTTTTAGGCGTGGAAAAATATGAATTCAGACTTCTTAATCCATGCGATGCTTAAAAGTGTATACAAATCATGTAAAAAAACAGGACAATACTATCAGGAGACTATCAGGAGAAAGAAAAGAAACCCATTAGTTAGAACATCTAAAAATATGAATTCCGACTTCTTCTTCCACGTCTTTCCTAATTTTAATTGAACATCTAAAAATTAAACAATACCCTGCATCACTAAACCCTAAAAATATGAGATTTTCAATAAATTAACAAACAAATCAGTAATTAATCAGTTTAAGTAAGAAATTTGAAGGGTAAAACGCACCTTGAAGAGTGGGTGGGGGGAGATTGAGACGGGGCATTGAGATGAGCAGCGATGAGAGAGAGGGCGGCGAGGAGAGAGAGATGAGCGGTGGAGATGAGAGGGAGCAGCGAGGAGAGAGAGACAAACGGCGGACGGAGTTCTGGTCCTGGCGGCTTCCTGGCGGAGAGAACGAGCACGATGGTTCTGTATTAATTTTCAGCGATGAGAGAGAGGGCAGCGAGGAGAGAGAGATGAGCGGTGGAGATGAGAGGGAGCAGCGAGGAGAGAGAGACAACCGGCGGACAGATTTCTGGTCCTGGCGGCCTCCTGGCGGAGAGAACGAGGACGGAGTTCCTGAAATATGAATCTGTAGGTTTTTTGTTTTTCTAATTTTATATATTTATTAAAATAAACGGGTAAACGGGTAACCGTTATAATCGCGGTTAATACCCATAACCGCCCATTTAAATTTTACGGGTAAACGGTTATACCCATAACCATTTAATTATCTAAACGGTTACCCAAAACCGTAACCGCGAAATTTAAATGGGCGGATACCCTTGGTTACCCATAACCGATGGGTATTTGCCCATCCCTAGTTGAAAGAGCAACTAACCAGAGATTTGATTATAATTATGGCTTATGTGGTGCATTTTATCAAGTATAAATTAGATATATAAGGCGTATGACCCAACAATTCTTACTTATCATCGGTTTTATCTAAATTCTCTCTCATTACATACTAGGTCACGCGATCAGAGAGAGATTACCAATTAGGCCTCGAGAATCCGTAAAAAGCTGTACATTTTATGTCCACTCGATGGGGAGAGAGACCAAAGGACCCTGGAGGTATTTGCAAAGCTAAAGCGGTATCCATATTTACTCAAAGTATACACAAACTTTAAAGGAAAGGCACACTGCGCAATAATGTACAAAAGCTTTTTAAGTTACAGTACCAAACTAGCAAACATAGAGCCGAATGCAATCCACAGCGCATCCGTGGGTGGCCTTACAATCGAACCATCGCCACCACCAACCACTATCCCTGAAAATTACCAGAGAATCGAATCCAATAGGCGGAGCTATCACCACCCTACCAAGAGAAAGTGTTCTGCAATCATAGTTCAAAAAACACCTAGGTCAAAACACTTCTCCACATCTGAAATATGTCAAATATTTATGTCAAAAAGAGCGATTTTGGCACACTTATTTTAAATTTACTTAAGTGAGGAGTGCGGAAGGCCAAAAGAGGAGTGTTAGAATCTCTGGACATTACACAAGTATAAATTAGGTCACTTACAAACTTCTTCTTCTTCTTCTTCTTCTTTTTCTCAAGTTGGGTGATAAGCTCATCCTGTCGGACAAGGGTGTCCTCAAGCGCCTACAAAAACCAAAACAGAAACAGAATGTTCATGTTCACGTTTAGTTTTCTCTTGATATAGATTTTCTTGTTTCGGTTTCATTTTTCTTTTGGAAACGCCAACATCAACACCGAAAAACATGAATGTCACAATTTACCTTCTTGGTTGATGACAGCTCTTGTTCCAAGGTGTTGACGCGGTTGAGAGCAGCATTCAACATTTCCTCTTTGTCAGGTGGCATGACTGCTGGTTTCGAGCTGAGAGCATTCAGCTTATCCTCCAGTTCAGCCATGCGCTTCATCATGTTCATATAGTCGGTGCTGGAGATGGCAGGCACAGGCAACGGTTGGCCTTTAACCACCACTCCGTTGTAGTAAACGGGGCTTCCATACAGGGCAGCATCAGTGAGTTTTCTTGGCATGGTTCGCGTAAGCCGAACCATGGCGACAATTCCCATGATGAAGGCCATGAGTCCAGACAGTAACTGATTGGTTAGTCCACCAGGAGCCTTGCAAGTATCATGCACGGGGAAGCCTTCTGTAGGAAAATTATCATAATGAACTGACTTAGGCCAATTTGCATCAACAGTCTTGTCAGCCATTGGCGCAAAGTTGTCATACTCATAGGCTTGATTGCCCTTGTCCGCGATTGAAACCTGCAAAACACAAAGCAAATGAGAACATCAACAGATCAATGAGGCATGGAACAGCACAATCTGCACTGCTTTTGAAATGGGTAGCAAAAGATGAATAGAGATCAGTATGATAACGAAGCTCTGCTAAACTTACCTTTTTAAGTGGACGAGAGAGTCTTCGATGCTCCACTGGAAAATGCACGTCAACCTCTGCAACGGTTTTTGATTTGAAAGAATCGTATCTCTTCATGTGGTAGTAGCATAAGAAAAGTAAACAGAAATTTGGCAATTGATCATTAAAAACAAAAGAAGACAGTTCCAAGAGAGGCCATAATTACACCAAAACTGAAAGATTTGAGTACCTCTGAGGATGCATTCTCATCTTCAGAGATAATCTTCTCCTCAATGCCGGATAACGACTTCCTCGGGCATTTGGCCTCGCCATTATGAACCATCTGGATCATCAGAACAACTGATTTTAATCTTTTGTTCATATTAGGACAGAAGATGCTACAATCAAACCGAAACAAATAGTAGTAAATCACCTTCATTATGTCGGGATCGTTCCACGGGCCCTTATCCGAGCGCATACAACCACCCTTATCAGCACAAGTACAAGTGCCACCTAGAAACTCTGGCAGCTCGCTGTTACAGATTTTAACGAAAACACGTTATGACAGAATATGAAGCTAATACGTTATTACGTTGCCAAACAAATATGTTACAGCACAATGTGAATCAGGAATGCTTACAATATAGACTAGGAGATGTATGAAAAATTGAACCGACTCGAAGGAAATATATTTTGCCCTGGTGGAAACTTACCTGCCATCAATTATTTCAAGCAGCTTGCTCTGGTATTTGTTTCCGAGAACCTGATGGGTAATCATCAACTCGTTTAGCACCATTACCGTATCAAATCGTAATTCGGAGTATGTTACTGTAAAGGATGAATGCTTACATTGATTTTTGCAGTGGTCTTTGGATCAAGGAAAGATTTCACAGTGTTCCATAAGAGTCTAAATCCGGAACCAGCATTGATGATGAACATACGGTTGAGGGTCTATGATCAATAAAACTTTCGATCAGCGTCATAAAAGAACAAAAACTTGTTTTCTTGCCAGGCAAGCAAACCAAGAAAGCTTGTTGCACAAAAATTGAAATGAATTACAGGATACCTCAGGATAGTTGCCACCATCAATGTTCTGAAGGGTCTGGATGAGGTCCCTTGCAGATTTGTTGAAATTTTTAAACCCCTTCACATCAATTACACGAACTAATGATTAATTCTTTTGTAACTCAAACGAAGGACAAAGAAAAATCGAAGGATCTAGCTATGTTTACTAACCACTCCTTGGACATCAAGAATAGTGGTGCTCTGATCAATGTGCTTCTTCGCTGCAATAGAACATGCTGGGAATTTACTGACAAAGGTCCTCTCAAACTCCCGAACATGGTACTTCACGTAACGCTCCATTGTTGTCACTTGCATCAGTTTGTTAGAATCGACTTGACCAAGTCTCTCAATGTAGACAGGTCGTCCATCCTTATCAACTCCGTGATGTCCTTGGGGATAGTACTTCAAAACTTCATCAATTTCCTCGAAATCGAAGTCCTAACAAAATAACCGAAGGAAAATTTTAGGATACAATAGTACTCGATGAAAGCGTACAGAAAGTTCGAAAAAAAGCCTTATAGAATTACCTCCATGATGGTGTCAGCACCAAATTCCTTTCTCCACTGAAGCATGTCAGTCCACATTTTCTTTGCCTTCTCAATGTCAAATTTCCTGGCCCTTAAAAATCTGTATCATCATACAAGAAGATTACATTTTAATCCTAATTGTTTATAGAAACTCGATCATCTATAACCGTTAATGCTGGCCAAAATATGGAATAAGTTACCTTAGCATCATATGATGATCATCGTGTTTTGCAGGCAGTAGTTCTTCCAAAATAAGTGCTTGGCGGAATGCGTCCACTGCCTTTAACTCCTCTGCATCAATGTTATCCTCGATTGGGACGGACATCACCTTGCTGTTTCTTCGTCCCTTCTTAGTAAAGGAATGCCTAAATTTGGTGGAGGCATTGATTGCCTTCTTCTTAAGAGTCCCAAGCCTTGTCTTCCTCTCATCCTCGGAAGTTTCTTCTTGAACTGCAGAGAATAATTGTAGACAAAGATCATGACAAAGATTGAGTTGGAATGCAAACGTAGGCACAAATGTTTAATTGTTAATTATAGCTTACCAGGTTTAAGGTGTCGGTCGACGGATGCAGGCATAGTGTCACACATGGTTGATATCTTGCAAGGTTGCTCTACCGCTTTGAGACAGCCAAAGGATAGGAGAGTCAAGCACTCATATATCACAACTTGCTCAAACTAGAGCCCTCGGAGGATATACCCTACACCTATAGCCTTATACACCTAAAAAAGAAAAAAACTAATTAGAAAACCAACCATGAATTAATGTTGTTAGCATGCATTCAAGGGGCTGTGAATTTAGACCACACATTCATGAAATAATCAACATGATCAATGGTTTAGATTCAAAGTCTGTCAACATAAGCACCAAGAGCATTGAAATTATTCATCAAGAGATTAGAAAAGTGACAATTACCCAAAAGAAAGGTGGCTATGGGGATTGAAAAAGTTGAGCAATCAAAAGCTAGCTAGCATTACGAATGATCGAAAAGAAAAGAGGAAAACAAGAGATTGGCTGTATAGATAATGAAGAAGAAGAAGAAAAAGCAGAAGCAGAAGCAGAAGAAGCAGAAGAAGCAGAAGAATACCTTTTTGGCAACAAATTTAGGGAGGTAAGAGAGAAAGTGGTGAAGCATATATATGATCCGAGTTAATCTCTGGAACTGGACGGTCAGACAGACAGACAGGACGAGATGACTTGCTTAGCAAAGAAAGATTGACACCAAAAAAAGGGAGATTTTGTTTTCATATTTTTGTTCCCATTGACATGGTCGTCTCTGTGCATTGCGTTGCATTGCTTGACCAGTTTTTTGCTGTTTTTGGTGGTCTGCAGCTGCGAAATGCAAGCCACTCCGTTCAATATCTTTTGTTTTCCCCGCACAAGTTAACTAACTTTCCCCAACGGCCATCCTTCTTTTTCCACGCAAAATCCTACTATTTTTGTTTGAAAATACCCACATTTTTTTGGTGAATAATGTAATAGTTGCAATGTCAAGATAATTACTTAATTCCATTTGTTTTTTTTAATAAACGATATTATCTACACTAAACAAATTGAGGTGGTGGGCTAAACCTCACAACTAGACCATAATACTAAGTGGGAATTTCATTTATTGGTTTAAATCGAAAGAAAAAAGTCCACATGTGAGCACTACATTGGCAAAAGTGAGTGGATCTGCTTCTACAAAATTTTGATCAATTTAAAGTAAAACATATAGTTTTATCACAAAAGATTCGAGTGTAATAAAATAATAAAACCAATCACTGTATTTTAATTTGTCAATTCTCTAACGTCGAATTTTTGTATTCTTCAACAGAGCATAACCCCTTAGAAATTACTAGAATCAAAATTGACACCTTGAAATTATAAGTATCTTTGTGGAACCTTACGAAACGATATGACAACTGAAATATTGTATTTGTACACCGGTATATATAAAAGAGTACTTGTTTTGTCTTTGACACTGTCATATTTGAACTGAAGCTAATGTTAGCAATCTATTGACAATGAACCAAAGGCGATAATGAAATATTTTTATTTATCAATATTAATTTAATTTAATATATAACCACATTATTTTAAACTACATACATTAATCATATTAATTTAAGCTACATATATTAATAAAACATGAAAACCGAAAATGTTTGCTTTTTTGGAGGTAGTTTAATTTTGTGTAATTTGCTTCTAGGGTTTATTCTATTTGTAGTCATTAGTTGGTTGTTGAAGTTTGGAAGAGAAAGTCAACCACTTTTCTTCTTTCTTGTACGATTTTGAAGTTGTAGCCGAAAGAAAAAAGAGTCAAGTACATATCTCTAGTTGTCAATTGTGGTTCTCCACTAAGTGTCCATTGATCGTGGTGGTTTGCAATTGTTTGCCAGCTGTTGACTTGTGGCAATATTTTGGTTACATAGATATAAGGTTAGATCAGGGCCGGTACTGAGATTTTTGAGGCCCAGGGCAATACCAAAAAAAGTGCCCTAGTATAACTTCACGTCAGAAAAAAAAAATCAATTGTTTTAGTGTTCATATTTGTGCATGCCGATGTAACTTTTCTTTGATAAAACGATAGCAGGATGTGAGGGATTATGCTAAGCAACAAGATGAGTTGGCCATAATTTGGTATGTAACTTGTCATTTAAAAGACTCAAACCTAAGACATCTCACTTATAAGTGAAAAAAAAAAAAGATTTCACATCTAAGCCATAACATTAGTTTGTATTTAGATAAGGGTACACAAATATTTCACAAGCAAAAATCAATTAAAGTATGAAAGGTATTTTTGTATAAAACTTATAGTTATCGGATAATTTTCTAATTTACTATCCCTTGGGGCCTCATAAGAATTGTCATATTTTTCTCTCTCTAATTTTTATATATAATGTTATAAACAATGAATGAACCAAAAAAATTATTGAAAAACCAAATACCACATATATGTTATTAAAAATATAGCTCATTTTTCTTGGATAAGAAAGAAAAGTAACCCTAACCCTAACATTATATTGAAACAGAACATCATTGCTAAAGAATAAGGAAAATTAATGAAAAGAGCTTGAAAACTTTGAGTTTTAACGATAAGGACAAAATAAATGGTAAAGTAAATAGTACTAAGATTGACTTTTTAGTGTAAAAATGTGATTTTTCATTAAAGTGAATAGTACTGGAAGCTTTTCGTTAAAAAAAGAAAAAGACCCTCATTTTGATCTGAACTTGGGTGGCTATTATTATTTGCCAAAGGGTGGTAATTAATTGAAAATGAATTTGTAAAAACCACTTTCGTCAAAGGCACATATAGAAATATAGCTACTTATTTAAACCAAAGATGAAATAAATGCGTAAAAAAAAATAGGCAGTTTTGAGTTTCAAACCCGTGTTCCTTTCCATTGCAAGAAAGCAGCGAAACACCACTGCAAATGATAACTTCTGACAAATATCCAGTTTTATATTTTTATACGCTTACTGAACATAACATTATAATAATAGAAATTATATTTTTTGGTGCCTTTGATTTTTTGAGGCCCTGTGCGGTCGCCCTTGTTGCCCTAGGCTAGGGTCGGGCCTGGGTTAGATGCACGTAGGAGTTAGCTTGTTGGTTAGGATAGTGCACTCGCTTTCTCGCACTTGAGTTTTTATCCCTCCTCATATATTATAGTAGTTTAAATATGCTTTCGTTTGGCAAAAAAAAAAATAAAAATAAATAAATAAATAAAAACCTATTGACAACATAAATATTAGATTTCGACCGCTATTGAAAAATTGATCATTTAAGCAATTAAAGTTTGAAAAATGATCGGTTTTACTAATTTTTCGAAATGAAACGTACTTATGGATTCACAAGCATCAATGGTAGAAACTTTTTAATAAATTTCTAATATGCAAATTATTTAACCTGCATTTCTCTAGATATTGTAAAAATTATATGATTTTTTGATACGAAGGGTTATAAATCAAATGGAAAATTCATTTTAATCTTTAAAAAAGATGAGTATTAAACTATAACCTTGTATAAGATTAAAATTCAATTTTAGTCCTGGTATATTTAATCATCTCATTTATTATATATATTTTGATGTTTTATTTATCTTTTTTTTTAATGTATTAATTACATTTAAATTTAATTTTCATTTCATTCATCATAATATATTTTAGGAAAAATTACACTTAGAGTATACTTTCAATACTTAATTATATATTGAAGCTACACTTTTTAAACATTTCAAGAAATGACATTTTTTAAACCCTCGTAAGATGACATCATGTCTTGTTTTTCCGTTAGAAAATGAGTTATGTATTCTGTTAAAACACGATCGGCGGTGATTCGAATAATTCAAATTATATTTTTGTTTCTCTGCTGTTTTTCTTTCTCTCTGAAGTTTATCTGTTCCGATTTATCTCTTGTCATCTCCCTTGATTATCTCTCGCCATAATTTCTATTCGAATCATTCAAGTTTTCTTCGAAGGTAAGTGCTTCTCTCAAGTTTATCTCTTTGAATTTTATGTATTCCGATTTAGATTTTTCGAGGTGTTGTGTGTTTTTGAATTTATTTCGGTTTAGATTTTGAAAGAGTCTCCGATTTTTCAATGTTTTATTGGTCGCATTGAGTTTTTTTTGGATTGTTTTTGTTTTTTGTAGTCACGGTTTTTTAGTTTTGAAGATTTTGATTCAGTTTTTATTTGATTGAGCGTTTAGCGAAGGTGATTTTTCGTTGTGCTGCTTTTGTTTTTCATTGAAGTTCATTTTGGTTTTTGCAGTATAGTTATCATATATATTTGTTAGAATTAGAATGGATTATGAGTTAATTTAGTATTTGGCGAACGTTATTAATATTTATGCATCATCAGTTCATAGAATCATGTAGAATCAATTGTCATAAGTTTTACTTTTTTTATTTTTTATTTTATTTTATTTCATTTTATTTTTTGGAGGGAGGGGAGGGGAGGGGGGTGGTTGGGGAACCCCCCCATAAACATTTAATAATTTTTAACGTAATGCTTGTGCAGCATCAGTTTTATATAATCAAAGTAATATTTGTGCAGCAGCAACTTTATATAAACATTTAATAATTTTCAACGTAATACTAGTGCAACATTAGCTCATAGAATCTTGCAAAATCAGTTGGCATAAGTTTTTGAGGTGGGGAAGGGGGGTTTGGGGGGAAGCCCCCTATAAACATTTAATAATTTTCAACGTAATACTTGTACAACATCAGTTTTATATAATCACAAAGAACCGCTTGGGATTGGTTTATTTAAAGGACAATGGATTAGAAACCAGTTAATGCATTATTCAATCATTTTTGGCATTTTGTGTTGCATTTGTGTTACAAATATTTGTGAAGCATCAGTGTTTATACATTTTTTTATTGTCATTTGTGCATCATCAATTTTACATAATATTGTTAGAGTTTCATCATTTTTTGAAAGATTTTTGTGTAGCATCAATTTTTTTTATTGATTATTAGATTTACATTTTAAAATGCATATATATATATACACTACTAGAAATTATAATTTTGCCGACAAATTATAAGCCGACAAAGCAAAATTTTGTTGGCACAAGAGTCTTTTCTCGACGAAAATTTTAATTTGTCGGCTAAATACTCACGCCATAACCAATTTACAACATCAATCTTAGTCGAGAAAATTGGAATGTTAGCCGACGATCATTTTGTAGGCGTAAATTCCATGCCCCGATGAATTTTGTTTTGACGAGTAAACCTTGGCGGGAACTTTTCCCGCTATATTGAAATATTAGCCGACGATGTGAGGCAACAAAGTATTTCATCGGCAAATTGATTAGAAAAGTAATAAAGTATGTCAACAATTGTAAATTTGAATACGGTTTTCTGTAAGCATCTATTCTAATTCGACAAGCATGCCAAGTTTTCTAAAAACATAACATATAATTATAAGAACAAACTTATAAATTTCCAAGGCAATCTAAAGCTCTTTTGTCGGTTCACACCCGTCAATATTTGGCCAATTAATCTACCTCCATTTTTTTTTTGTTCTGTCAACGGTATATCTTGATTCTTTTAATTATTTTTTTCCAATTCTGATAAAGTAAATTTCTGACTGCTACAGGAAAATGGCAGCAGCCATTTTGTGACTTTGTGTTTGCTTGCACGCAAGTGTGCATTTTGTATTTT
Source organism: Cotoneaster glaucophyllus (assembly GCA_036320875.1). Classification (NCBI taxonomy): domain Eukaryota; kingdom Viridiplantae; phylum Streptophyta; class Magnoliopsida; order Rosales; family Rosaceae; genus Cotoneaster; species Cotoneaster glaucophyllus. The sequence goes on along the minus strand of CM070066.1, from coordinate 28,441,035 downwards.
CTAGGCATACAAAGGCTACAAAGGAAAAGCAAAAGTGGGTTTGCTTTTTGACTTTGGGAGTCAGAAATGTGAGAGAGACAGTAGGTTCAGATTCGGTTCCGGAGGCAAGGGACCACAGTGCTACGGTGCAAGGCCGGGTTGTAGCAAGTTTGTGGCGGAAGACTTCGAGTATGCCCTCTAGGTACTCGAAGCAACACTTCTTCTGGTGATGTATAGTCTCAAGTGTTGCTGGGGTTTTGCAGCGGGTGGAGCTATGGGATTCACAGGTGATGAGATGGTCTTGAAGGAGGCATACTCGAACGGGCCAAGGCACAACAATGTCTCCATGCGCATCATGCAAACTTCTGCGAAGGAGATGCGCTCAGGACTGTTTTTGCTCCTTATTTTCCAGCTGACGAACCCCAGAAGTTTGCCAGTGTCCACAAGGTTTTTGGTGCTAGCAATGTCAACAAGATGCTACAGGTTCAACTCTCTTTATCTGTGATTAGTTTGTGCAATATATGTTGCCGTCTCATGATCTACCTCTCATAGTATTTCACATCCCCCAATTGTCGGTTCACATCCCCCAATTGTCGGTTCACTTCCCCCAATTGCATGATCTCGCTCCCATATGCTTCCTAATCCTATGTTGCCGTCTCATGATCTACCTCTCATAGTATTTCACATCCCCCAATTGTCGGTTCACATCCCCCAATTGTCGGTTCACTTCCCCCAGTTGCATGATCTCCCCCGATTGCATCCTAATCCTGTTTTGTCGCCTCATGATCTCCCTCCTAATTGCATGCTAATCCCGCTCATGATTTCCCTCCCATATTATTCGCTCGCGCCATCCGATTTCATTCTTATTTATCTTGACTTGGCGGGGTCTTTCCCGCTCAGAAACAATTTTGATGATTCTCTAAATCCCTATAAGTTTATTATTAGGATTCTTGCACTCTTTAACTGTTTCTCATCCATATCTCTACCTCTGTCATCTGTCTCGCTTCTCTCGCTCTCACGATCGTCTTCATAGTTTTGTAGAAGCAGCAACCACAAGCAATCAGGTTTAACTTAAACTTCTCTCGCTCTTACTAATGAATTCTAATGCACTGCAAATACGTATTTACATTTAACTTAAACTTCAATTTTTTTTTTTTTTTTGTAGATGCCAATGATTAGCCAAAAAAGGAAACGACCTCTTGTGTCAACAAGAATCCCGCCTCTGCCATCCCAATCACGGTCTACATCTGCTATCGGAGCTGCTCCTCCTCCTACTTTTCGTCAAGAGAGGAATAGTCCTGATATTTTGAGGCAGACTTATCTTTCTCGCACACAATCTCATTCTATGGGTGGTGGGACTGGGAGTGATGCTCCTCAACTAGAGCCAAGAAACATTGATCATCCACGACCTTGTCGGGAAAACACCATACCTTCTTCGCCCTGTACTCGTTCCCAAACCATAAGTGGTGCGAGCGGGACCTCTCTTCATCGCACTCAATCCCAACCTGTAATTGGTACTAGGGAAACTTCTTATCAACATCGAGGTGCAGCAGGATCCCAGCTTGATGATACTACTGAAGCACCTATTAGAAAGAGGAGTGCAGTTCGTCGTCGACACGGGAGTAAGAAATTAAAAAAACTAATGTTATATACCATGATGAACAATGTCATTACGTTATATCAATTATCATTTGCATACCATCAGAAGGTCAAACACCCTCTTAAGTTCCAACCGAGTCCGACATGGAATAGGGGTTCTAATTCCAACTACAAACTAAAAGTTCATATCTATACATCGCTATATTGTGGCAGGTGACTGATATTCTAGTGACTGATATGAATATGTCAAACACCCTCTTAAGTGACTTTTTGTCGTAGAAGATACGAATATGTAGTTTCTAGCATCACATATTGTGGCAAGTCATAATTAACATGTTCTTGATCGCATATTAATGCCATTTTGCTTTTCATTGTAGGTGTTAATGGTTCTATACCAAACTGTCCAGATGAAAGACCAGTGCGCGGGGCATGTAGGTTGGTTAAAACCAATCGTATTGTTCGTATTACGCAAGCAAAGATCAAGGTTGTTATAGACCCAGTGCATAGGCGAGCAACTGATAAAGCTGTTCATAGCTTGTTGGCACATGATACGGGGGCTATTGTTCGCCAACACTGCCCAATGAACACAGCATATTGGAAAAAAATGTCTGACGAGTCGAAGTCAGGCCTCATCTCGGAGATCACTGTGAGTAAATCCACTAATTTAAGACATATACTTTATAATAATCTCTATAATGACTTGAATTTTACTTTAGAAACATAATGTATTGTGTTTTAGTTTTGGTATTGGAATAAAATCACAACTCGTTTTTAATTATCTTAGGTAAACTTTGACTTGGACACCAATATTAAAGAACATTATGAGTATATTGATAGACTCATGTCTAGACGATACAAGGAGTTCAAGTATGAGTTACATGCATACTTTTTAGAGTGGGCATCGGCTGAGGAGGCATTGGCCAATCCTCCCATAGAGATGGAATCAAGGCCTGGGGAACCTGGACAGTGGGAGTTTTTATGCGAACATTTTCAGTCAGACAAGTTTCTGGTATTGTTTTAGTTGATTCATGCTTGCATTTAGTATTAATTTTTTGTTAAGTATATGTCACTAGCTAAGAAATTGTTATTGTGTTATTGTGTTGTGAAATATAGAAACAATCAGAGGCTAACAAAAAAAAGCTGACATTAGGATGTTCAGGAAGAAACTGACTTTTAAAACGACTCCAATGCCAATCTTCTGTCAAGAGCCTCCACCTCCTAAAGCTGACCTGAAGAAGGTATTCTTTTTTTTTTCTTTCAAAATCAAAAATGGCATGATGTATATTATTTTGTTCATACGAGATATGTGCATTTCAAATGCAAACTTCTCCAAATTTACAAGTGCCTGCATTGCTATCATCTCCCGTATTAGTGATGATGAATCAAGTATGCAGGTAATTCTGAAGCAATGATTGTGCTGGATTAAGTTCATTGACATGTAAAACACAAGTATACAAAGTTCTTTGTTCTTGACTAGGTCCAGTCTTTATTCTTTTCTTCTTCTACAGGATATTGTTTGCAAGACATTTTATGAGTTCTGGTTTGAGGAACCTGCTAGTACACAAACTCATTTCTTTGGAGATGGTAGCTCTGTTCCATTGGAGGTGGCTAAAAAAACTGAACAGATCGTTGAGATGTTGAGGAGGATGCCAAGTCATCAACCTCTTGTGACAGTCATTAAACGCAACTTGGCCCTTGATTTTTTTTCCACAATCGACTAAAGCTATTGGGATCAACCCTGTCTTACTTGCATATGTACGCAACCGCTGTGAGTTAATGTGCAAGTGCTTACTGGAAAAAATATTACAGGTACCTTTCCCCAATATTTTTGACATGCTAAAAAGATTTGGTTGATTATTTGAATCTGAATGTTTAGAAACCCTTATTTTTCAGGTAGAGAAAATGAATATCCAGGAGGTAGATATGCAGGCACTTGCCTATATTGTTAGTCCTGAGTGATTTTGCCTAATTGGTGATCTTAGATACATACGAACAGTCATTCTATTATGATGATCCTCACCGTTTCCCGATTTTGTGGTGTTGCATACCAACATGATGAGGACTATAGTCAGAACATGTATATTTTTGTATTTTGTAACTAAACCGAATTGTGAACCTTACATTAGTTTATATTACATGAATTTTTGTGTTGTTCCTACATTAATTCCTCATTCGCGCCCCTTCTCGATCTCTTAAGCTTGCTTGTTTGTGATGGTTAAAAATATTATTAAAAAAAATGCGAATAAAAATCAGAAAATATTGGACTGGACATGTTTTGTCGGCATAAAAATAATTAGCCGACAAACGTTTTTGTTGACATAAGATTCAATCAACCAATTATTTTGTCTACACAAGTACTTTGAGCCGACAAACCAGTTTGTTGGGATAGGACTTCTCAACCGAAAAACCATTTTGTCGCGACAAGATTACTCAGCCTACAAAATGTTTCGTCGTGACAAGATCACTAAGCCGACAAATAATTTCATCGCGACAAGATTACTTAGCCTACAAAATGTTTTGTCGTGACAAGATCACTAAGCCGACAAATAATTTCATCGCGAAAAACCAACCTTTGCTGACAAAATATTTTGTCGCAATGTTGTTTTGGTGACGGGCACAGTTTGACGGCTGAGATTTGTCGCCTGAAAAATGACACGACGAAATATCAAGATTTGTCGGGAAAGATCTTGCGCGACATGCTTTTAGTGACAAAATTGCCGACAAAATTTTTCGTTGGGAAAGGCTCTTTGCCGACGAATTTTGACTTTTGCCGACAAACTAATTTTGTCGGCAAAGTGGAAATTTCTAGTAGTGATAATTATTTTTGTGAAACATCAGTTTAACTGTATGTTTTTTTTTTGGGTGTAGATCATATCCGTTGTTATAGTATTGAAGTGTGTATAAAAATTGTGCAGTAGTTGTGCCGCTTTATCTGCATACTAGTTATGAGAATTTGTGTGGGCAATTAACTTTTAGGTTTACAAGTTTGTCATCATGAGGCTTTCTGTTAAAATACTCATTATACGAAGGCGAACCAAATTGTTTATTAGAGTCCAATGAAAATATTCAAACCCTTCTATTGGTGAATAACTTGATTTCAATTTCAGTTGTTCATGTGTATGTTCAAACTAAGAAGGAGATGTCTATTGTTTCTACTTTTAGTTTGTTGTTTTGCCTAAGTGAAACTACTAGTATTGGAGATGAGAACTAATTTTTGGGTAAGTAAGACTCTTATGGACCTCACCATAATGCAACAAATAAGTGGCATAGTTATATTTCTTATGAGGGTCAAAGTTATGAAGATGGGGCCAGTTGAGTTTTGTAGAAAACTTACACAATACTCTAATGAGGTTGGTTTTGTTTTCGAGTTCACTAGGAATGATTGGAAGCGTGTTACTGCTGTTTGCTCAAAGAAACTATTGTAGGGGTGTTAATGGCGTGTTCATGCTGTTGTGCAACAGTCTAGTGGTTGTTTTATCATTAAAATTAAATAATATTCATACTTGCACTGGACGTATTCGTCAAAAAGAGAATAAAAGGCTTAGCCCTTCTGTTTTGTCATCTTTGTTGGCTGCCAAGGTTTGTTTGAATCCGTCTATTAAGACAAAGGATGATATGAGAGAAATGAAGGAGAGTTATGGTCTTGATGTTAAATATTATGCAGCTTGACGTGGCAAGGAGATTGCATATAATGAAGTTAATGGTGATGAGGGTCTCTCCTTTGGATTTTTGCCTTGGTACCTTGATGAGTTTGTGCGTGCCAATGATGGATCTTTTTGTGCACTAGAACTTGATAATGATAGTAATCAGTTTGAAAGGTTATTCATATCTTTTGGAGCCTGTGTTAAAAGATTCTGATGATGTAAACCAATGTTGTTCCTTGATGGTATATACCGGTACTCTTCTTGTTTATTGTGCTAAAAATGCAAATAAAGATAAGTTTTTTTTAATTGTTATAAATTATAGATTTGTGATATCGTTTTGAATTTCAATATTTATATATTTTGAAGAATCAAGTTATTCTTTTTTTTTTGTAGATTTGTGTATTAAAGTGCAACATCTGTTTAATAATGTGCAGCATCAGTTTAATAATGTGCAACATTTGTGTATTAAAGTGCAACATCAAGTTATGGGAGGGGTGGTTGCCCCCCAATATATATCTAAGGATTTGAATTTTTGATTAGCATTTGTGCAGCATCAGTTTTTACAAAACTAATTAAATACTTAGTTTATTCTTTTCTATGCAGCATTTTTTGCAGCATCATTTTTTACAAAACTGTTCATCATCAGTTATTAATGTGCAGCATTAGTAATTTTCCATGTGTGTTATGGTATTGTTGACATAGAAAATGAAGACAATTAGATGTGGTTTGTTGAACATTTTGCTCGGATATTAAATTACCAAAGAAAGAAGATCACATTTATTACCAACCGACATTATGGGTTTTTGAATGTTATTCGAAAGTACTTCCATACTGCTTCTCATGGTTTCTGAATTATACATTTGATGGAAAATTTAGAGAGGTGATGTGCAGGTAATAAGTTTACGAAGGATCAATTGTGTGAGTGTTTCAAAAGTTGTGCATATGCATGTAGTGTTGAAGATGTTGATAGGAATATTGAGAAAATGAGAAGTGTTAGCGGAGATATTTTCGATTCATTTTAGATGATCTTCCAAAAGAGCATTATTCTATTATACATTTTCGAGGAAATCAGTGGGATGAAATGAGTAAAGAAACTGCAGAATCATTTAACGCAATGATTTCTGAAGAGCGTCGGATACCTATTTTTGATTTGATTGAATCAATTAGGGAGAGGTTGATGGTCATAATGTCCGACATGAGGCGTGTTTGAGAAAAGTGGTTTTCTTTGTTATGTCCAAAAAAAAGAAGATGATCTTAGAGGTTTTATTCGGTAGTCATTGGATTGTTAGTAGGTCATTTGATGATGCGTTTGAGGTTCGGGGGAATAGGAACTCTTTTGTTGTTATGTTGGATCAACACAAGTGTTCATGTGTTCAATGGAAGCATAAAAGATTTCCTTGTACTCGTGCTTTGCAAGTTATTTTGCATGATCATCGTGATATTGAGGATTTTGTGGATGACTACTAGAAAGTTTCTTCTTATAAGCTAAGCTATTAGTTTCCTATTGTCCTAGTTTCTGACTTGAACAAGCCCACTTTTGATCTACTAAATGCTCCTGGTAAGCCTCATCTTACAAGGAGACGAGGTGGTAGACCACGTTTTTACGTATTCACCATTACAAGTCTAAAAATGAGACAAGAGATGTAAGATGTAGTCGTTGTCATCAGATTTCATACCATAACAAGCAGACATGTCTGCCTTTAATTTGATTTTGATTTTGATTTTGATTTTGATTTTTTTAGTGTTGGATTTTTTTTTGTATTATGGAAGTTTGTTATCAAATTAGTTTTTTGTTATTTTTTGTTCAGAATAAGTTTTTGATTTTATGCAGAATCAGGTTATACGTTTTGTATTCAGCATCAATTTTATGTATTTTGCAACTTTTGGTTCCCCAATTTATAAAGAATCGATTTTTAGCAATTGAGTTCATGTTTTTATAACAAGAAGTTATTAGGAGAAATTTGATGTTCCCAATTTTGCAAATTTTCTATCATGGAAAAAATGAATAAACAAATTAAAATAGTTATGTAACATTTAAAATGGATAGATTAAAAAAGAAATGTAACATTAAAAAAACATATGTAATTTTTTTTGAAAAAGTGAGTTATAACAATATAATTTTAAACATCAAAGTTCATAACAATTGAAATGTTAGAAGATGGTTTTTGATTGTCCTTTACTTCAGCTGCTTTTTTTTTGCTCCTCAAACTTCATGCTCCAGCTCAATCTATGATGTATTATTTGAGATGCAGTATCACGGCGCACACATTTGACTTCCCGCTTGGTTAAGGACTTTTTCATCTTTCTGCCTTTTGCTATATTTTGGATGTAGTACAGCACAAATACACCACAATCATCTCTGTAAAATAAGTTTGCATAATTAGCATGCAGTATCAGTTATGGAAGAATAGAATTAGCATGCAGCATCAGCTAAAGCAGACTAAGTATACAACTTGAATTATGGAAGAATATAGCTTCAATATGCAGCATTAGTTATAGTAGACTCATTCGATATGCAGAATTAGTATTTTAAGGACTCATTCTAATGATTGGTGTACAATCATTTTATTATTGAACATTTATTCATAATCAACAAATTTTAAGGACTCCAACAACATTAATATTTAGTTAGATTTATTTTACTATCTTATTCATTGCAAAAATTAGTCTAACCTTGAATATGTAACCAAGAACAGTAATTCAACTAAAACAATCAAAATACACATTTATACTTACGATCCAAGTTGAATTGGACATTGTTTATCTTCATCCATCTCAAAAGTTGAATTTGTAGGGCTCATTCAGATGTCTTCATTTGTTGAACTTTCACTTTCATTTAATGGCAAATGGAATAATCTGTCTCTGTTGTTGTACCATTCTTCAACCATTTTGACCTGTATACAGATTAAGCATATATTTGAAAAATGTACTAGGAAATCACTGAAGATATAAGCGATAATGAATTTAGACTTACCACTTTATATGTATTGTCATTGTGGTTGTTTGTTTCACCATCTTGGAAGTTTTTTTCTATTAGAGTTGTAAAAATTGAAATGCCTCTCCTCTATGTCGAACACAAGCAATGTGTAGTGTTCGTGATTTAGAAGTGGTATAAAGATTGTTCCCTCAAACTGTGCTTTAATTCTTTCATCTTGGCTTTTTCATAGTTGGTGAAGTTTATCTATTTATCCAAAACATAATTAGTATATGGACAATCAATATGAATCATCAGTGTGGACATGTGTATAAAACATCAGTATGCAGCATTAGTATGCAATTCCAATGACATTAAGTAGATTTTATCTAAATTCAATGTTTATAACTTACAAAGAGATTGATCGAGAAGTAGAAGTTTTGATGATCCAAATTGCTTTCTTGGTCCCTGAGAATGTAGTTATGTACATCAATCACAGTATTTGTAACTCTATCATCTCCAAGGAATCCATCCATATCTTCTTTCATCACAATATTGTTCTAGTAGCTGAACTCATTTGCAGTTGATGACCAATATATGTCTCTGAAATACAATATACATAGAAATATGTTATGCAGAATCAATATTTTGAAGTATAACAAAAATTATAGATTTAGTTGTAAATTTTTCTTACACTGGCCTTTCTTTTCCAGAAAAGGTTGATGGCTTTTTTGTCTATTGTGGGTAGGAGAAAGTATGCTGGATGGCCTTTCCACTCATTTGATTCTCTTGTTTTCTCCATGACAGTGTAATAGAAATGCATATCCCTCTTCTTTCTTTTTTTCTGGCTTTTTGGTTGATGCGACGGACCATTGTTCGAGTTTGAGGTTGAACATGTGTTTGAGATTCTGTTGGTACTTCTGGAGGTTTGCAGAACCTGTTTTGACTGGATATCTACCACTTGATTAGAGGTAATTACGATTTTGTCTCCAGTTTTAACAGCTTCGCTTTCAGTTGCAGAATCTTGATGAATAGGTTTCTTAGTTTTCTCTTCTTTTTCTGTTTCAACCTAATTGATGAAACCTAAGGTCTTGTTTAGCTCAGAAATTTCTTCTTGTTGCTTTTTCACCAATTCTTCTAAAGAAATCTTCTCAACTTCTAGAATTTGAAATTTCTTTCTTTTTTTTTCTTTCCATTTTTCCTTGTTTATTGCTTTTAGTTCACACTGCTTCTTGTAGGACTTTTCTTGCTGTCATTCAAGGTCATTCTTCTCCGTTAAGCAGTCCCTTGTTCTTTTCTTGCAACTCATTCTTTTCTTCTTTCCATTTTTTCTTTTGATGCCCCAATGTAGTGTTCTTCTTCTTGAGTTCACTTTCTTGTTTTTCAAATTTTTTTCTTCTCTTTTTCCAACTTCTTTTTTGTTTTTGCAAGTCATTGTTATAGTTTTGCAAAACATCATTCTCTTCAACAATTTTCTCAATAATAGAATTCTTGAAGTGGCATGTGTTGATAGCATTATTCAACATCTGAAGCATTGCCTTTACATGTTTTTTAGTGTGCATTATTACTTATATAAATTTTTATCATGCATTATTACTTATACAATAATTAGTATCCAGCATCAGTGATAAAAAATTAATATGCAGCATCAGTTATACAGACTTAGTACGCAGCATCAGTTATACAGACTTAGTACGCAACATCAGTTATACAGACTTAGTACGCAGCATTAGTTATACATACTTATATAAGTTTTTAGTATGCATTATTACTTATACAAGAATTAGTATCCATGATCAGTGATAAAAAATTAGTATGTAGCATCAGTTATACTAGAGTTAGTATGCAACATCAGTTATACTAGATTTAGTATGTAGCATCAGTTATACAAACATAATATGCAACATCAGTTATACCAGAATCATTCAGTTGATAGCATTTTAATATTTTTTTTATGGCAAACACATGATTTTATTTAAAATATAAACACAAATTTTAAGCAGAATTAGCTTGTTTTTTTATTTACCATTTTGTCTGCTGGGTCATCGTCTTGACTTTTTAGCTTATTTTAGCTTTGTGTTTTTATCTTCCATGCAGTCGGTTTCATTTGAATATCTTCATCTTCTGTTTGATCATTGCCTTTTTCCAGCATATCTGAAACAGTTCTTTTATCATCATCCTCTTCTTGTTGAATGTCAATCATCACATCATCAGCATCATCTTTTAGATGTTTAGGTGCCACTACAGTTTCATCCTTCTTGGTTACTTGCTCAAGTCCCACTACCATTTCATCTTCTTCAGGATCTTCATGTTGAAGCACTAATTTTTTTTACGCTTTTGCTTTCTTGGCTTTTGGTCCCTTCTTAGCTACTTGCTTTTTCAATGTTCCTCTTTTTTGATGCAGGTGGAGGATCGACAAAGTCGTCGTCATCATCTTCTGAGTGTTGTTCAACTGACTCTTCAATTTGTTTTCATTGTCCATCTGTGAAAGGTTAAAGAGTTATGTTTTTTGATACTTTGTTTGAAATAACACACAATAGGCACATGCAGAATATCTTTTCACACAAAGTACATGTCGAATTATGTTTTGCATAAAAGTATATGCAGTATCAACTTTACCTCCAAATTTTTATTTGCTTCTTTATTGACTTTTTTCATGTAGAACTGCCAAATCCCACTTCATTGTTGATGGCAAGCATTTCTCCTTTCCTTATATTGGTTTGATGATTATGGTGTGATCACAAATCTAATACTGTAGACAAAATAAAAGTTACAGATTTGTATATTTTTGCAAAATAAGACAAAAACTGATTTTTTTTTTTTATTATTAGTTTTTGTTTGCATACCAGTAATAGTACAACAGAGCCACTGACAGTTGTTGTTTGTCTATTTTTCTCTTCTGTGTTATATCGATTGATTCCATCAAGTATCTTGCTATTTCCTTGGCTCAATTGTACTGATTTATGTTATCGATGGAATTGCAATTCTTGGCCAAACTCCAAGGGAGTTTCCCTATTGAGCTCCCAAGCAGACTTGTGTTGAGCAAATATAGAATTACAAAGCAGGCTACATCTTGATCCCCTTCTGTTGTCCCAGTATCAAATGCAACTTGAATTGCTTGTGCAATTTCTCTTCTACCGAGTCTTATCATTTCTGAGAAGTATTTATCAACAAATCTGTTTTCTTTCGGCTTTAGGATTCTTGAGTCTCTTGTTGACTGAGGGGCTTCTTTGCCTCGGTTTGGGATCCCAAATATGTGTTGGACATCATCAGCATTTACTTTGCAATATCCATTTTTGAATTTGAATATTCTCTTTTCAATGTCATACCAGTTCACTATATGTATGACATCCCAGTCTGATTTCTTCATTTGTAATTCACCTTTTACGTAAGCTTTCACTAGTCTGCCAAAAGGTGACATATATATGAATGCCAATACTTCTAGTTTTTCATCAAGTTTTGGCTTGAGCTCTTGTAATAATTCTGCAAAGGCTAAGAGATTCAGTCTTATTTGAGCATAGTTATCATCTGTTGCCTGACGCTTTATAGCATGAGATTTTGGAGCTGATATTTTTTTTGTTGCAAAATGTTTTACTTTTGGCGTCATCTTCGTAAAAAAATGAAATGATAATGAGTATAATTTTTAATCAAATAATATGAAGTCATATAAATGATAAACTAGATGCAAAGGGGCAGATGCTAGGCAGACAAGCTAGATGCAACATCACTAAGCACACAAACTAGATGCAGATTTCTTTTTTCTTTTTCTACAACATATTTATGTGCATAACTAATTTACAAACAGAAAGTAGAACAAGAATTAATTTACAAAGTGCAACATCAGTTCAAAGTGCAACATCGAAGCTAGACGGTTAATGTTTTTACTCACAAAATTTAGACACATATTCATTTTCTTTTTCAGATGTTGAAGAATCAGTATACATATAAACTGAAAAGGTGAAATTGAAACATCTAAAACACTGAAATTGTTGTTTCTCGAACTGGAACACTAAATTTTTTGTAAAATCAAGTGCAAAAACACTTGATAATGCATGCAAAACTTTGGCAATCCATTCGTTTTTTACAGAGTTCGAAATATAATCATGCAAAAGGACGATTTTGAGTAGTAGGAAAACCTTTGAAACATTGATCTTTCTGGAAATCTAGTTGAACTTTGTGAATCACTTACTGAAAATCTGGCTTGAAAGTGTCGGAAACTATAGAGATTTTAGAGTTTTTTTTGGGGAAGTATCTTTTGCGTGATAGGAATTTGAAATGATAGGTTTGGGGAAGATGAAACTGCGGGTATTGAATAAGGGAAAAGGGAAAAGTGAAACCGGTTAGTTTTTATGATTTTTTGTCGTGTAGTGGTTAACGTGTCCGTTTATTAACGGTTATAGTCAAGGGGCATGGGCCGTAATTTAGTCGGTCCGTTTCTTTTTGGGTTAGGCTTGGTTTTCTGTTATTGAGTTTTTTGTCCCTCCTTGAAATGTTTTAAAATGTGTGGAGTTGTGTGAAATATGGTATATACTTGTGTCTCTATAAGTAAGGCTCCCTATATTTTAATGTCTACATTTGGGCAAACTAAAATTTTTTTTTATAATATATATTTCGATAACAATTTTGTATGTTCTTCATTTAGGTACATTAATACATTTGATTATTTCGGTATATCCATCGATACAAATATGTAAGTACATTAATTCAATATAATGCATTTCGGTACGTACAATTTGGTACATATTTCGGTATTGACATTTAGGTACATTAATTCAATATAATATATTTCGGTACATACATTTAGGTTCACTTTGATATATTTCGGAACAAACATTTAGGTATAAATATACAAGTACAAACGTTTCAGTACAAAGAAGTCAATTTTATATATTTCGGTATAGTCAATTCTGTACAATTATGTATTACATATTTTTGTATCACCAGTTTCTTTTAATATTTTGTCATTTATGTTCATTTATAATTAGAGAACTAAATATGTGCATATTAATAAAATTAAAATTTAATGTGGAGAGATTAAATAAAAATACACATTAAATAACAAAAATTGAATATAAATTTTAATAAAAGTACACTTCAAGGGATTAAATTGAATATGTAATCTAGCACCAGATTTTTTTTTTTAAATTTTAATCTTTTGCAAGGACTGATGTTTAAAAACCAAAACTAAGGTAAAGGAAGTCTATTGGAGAAAACCAGTGTCAAACAAGCAAAGGAAAGAGAAGCGCACGAGATTTGAAACTGTGAACTTGAGCGAGCATAAGTACGTACCATTTTTCTTTATCTCAAAGCTGGAATTCATTTATATGAAGATATTACAATTGTAGAAGCATTACTTGCAATGTACGGAAAGACCGATAGCTGGAATTCATGTATTGCAGTCCTTCCAAATACCCCTGCAACGGTTTTCCGATAGCTGTCGCGCCGCGCCCCGTGAAGCTCTAATACATTATACCAACCCGTAGATGTGCATGTTTTTCCTTTATATTTTTCACATTTATATTTGACTATTTGTCGAGATACCTTCATTTAATTTTTTAAATAATAACACCAATCTTTATTGCGACAACAAATGCAGACAAATACACGACATATACAATTTTCCTTCATTTTGTTAAACAAATACAACATGTGCATCCAGTCTCAACATTTCGCAGAATTCTTGTGGGTTTTAGTTCTGATTTGGTATCGTCTGGGGTTAGATGTACAATTTGTTACTTGCTGGAGCACTGTATGGTGGATGTCTTGGTCACAACTGCTCGTGGTATAGAGGAAGATCTCGTAAAATGCCTCGCAGGCTCTGCTGGTAATTCCAATCTTTCCGGTTGGTTCATATGTATAGAGGAAGATCTCGTAAAATGCCTTGCAGCCTCATTGTTACCGTGTCATTGCAGCACCTGACTATCACCTTCAGAAATGAAATCACAAATACAAAGCATGCTGTCATTAATTTGAACATATATTTTGGCTATGAATGGTGAAGTTGTGCATGCAACTCCACGAAAGACGGGAATAATCATCCTCGGCACATCACATTTGCAGCGCCAATTGATTTAATGATGGCCTGGATTATGCTGTCTTTATCAATACTTAGCGCGAATTCGAGACAGTTATTCTGGAGCTCAGCCTGATGAGGCTGTATCACATGGAAAAATAAAAGCTTCTGCATTAAGCGTTTAAGGTATACTAAATGATTTCCTCTTGCTTGGTTGAACCAGGTACATTCCGATGTTACTTAATTCAAGTTGGATGTATTTTGGGTTAGTACTTCATTACATAGCTTGAGAAAGACGTTTGCAGAATCATTCGCCGTCAACATCGAAGGATTTGCAGCTGGTACAGTGAGCCTAAGACACCCAATTTTGTTCGTAGCACCGAGGAAGCTCCGGTGCCAATTCCGGTTCACTTTCTTGGCAACCAAGGAAGCGAGGAATCAAGAGGGTATGTACAAACAGCATGTCAAACCAAGCAAGCAAGAACAAAAACGCCAGCGTAGAGAAACTAAAAACCGCATCTAATAAAAAATTTGATACAAGTTTTTCCTTTTTTACAAAAGAAGAGTGGAAACTGTGCTAGATCCTAATTATTAGTTTTCTTTCATCTCAATACTGAAATTCTGTTTATATGAAGACATTACAATTGCAGAAGAATTACTTGAAATGTACGGAAAGAGCCACAGAGGACTCTCCTCCATCCATATGTTCTCCATAATCACATACAATTGCAAACCAAATTAAACTAAATCCCGTTCCGCAGCCAAATCCTGTGATATCCTCTGCGAATTGTATTGTTTCCCTTCCCAAATAGCCCTGTAGTTCTATAGTTATCTTGTTTGTTTGTTGAAAAGTATACCCTTCTAATGGTTTTTCGTTAGCTGCCAACCCAAGTCCTGTGAATCTCTAATAGTTCTTCCAACTCCTAGGTGCATGTTTTTCCTTTCCTTGATAGCTGCATCTATATACATTGATCTTAAAAAACAACCCAGGAGGAGGCTCTTACTTTTTTGTAGGAGTACTCTGCATATTCCGAAGGATGGCTTTCAGTTGCTAATTTGGAACACCTCAACTAATGACAAAGCCTGCTGTTATAAAACCATAGGTAAGGTAGAATTCCCGTCATTCCAAATAGCGAAACACACATAACATGCATTTCTATTTCATCCCTCCTGAGAACCACACAAGCCGGAGCCACTCAATCCACCACACTAGATAAATGCTTTTAGATCGATCATGTCACCAACAGAATAAGCTCTGCAATTACAATCCAAAACGCAAGATGGTCTAAATATAAACTTGCAATAGATCTGAGATACAAATAAACTTGAACTGGCTAAGCAAGTATTAGGTATTTAGTTACATACAAATTTCTTTTCCTTGTCGACAGAGGCTAGAAGCTCCTCTTGTTTAAGACGGGCTTCCTCCAGTGCCTTAAAAAAAAAACAAAAAAACGTATAAGTTTTCCTTTTCTTGCTTCAATTTTAACTGCAATAATAGAATTGAAAAATATGAAGACATTACCTTCTTGGCTTCTGTCAGCTCTTGTTCCAAAGCATTGATGCGGTCAAGAGCAGCCTTTAGCTTTTCTTCTTTCTGCGTCTCAACCTTGAAAACCATTCACACAAAAAGAAATGGATATGATTACGTTTATTGTTGTCTTGATTTGGATCTTTCTTTTTCTGGTATGCAACTTCAATAAAAGAATTCAAGAATATCAAGATGATTACTTGCTTGGTTGAAGACAGCTCTTGCTCCAAGGCACTGAGTCGATTGAGAGCAGCGTTCAGCCTTTCTGCCTCTCTCTCAGTTCCCTTGCAAACCATTGAATCAATATCGTCATATCCCATCGGATACATTCTCGGAGTTAAAAGCTGCACAAGATGAAGCAAATGAGCATATCATATAATAAGGCCCAGCAAGTGCCATGTCCAGAATTTTCTCCCAATGGAGGCAAAGTTGAACTATAATAAGACTAAATATTTCAAAAAAGAGACAGTTAGAGAGTTAGTGTTAACTGATTGATAAATATGTGAAAAAGATAAAGGGCCCTGCTTACTTCTTCAGGCAAAGAAGAGAGATGGTCTGAGTGCGTTTCAGCCTCTAAAAACGTATCCGAGCAGAAAGAATCCATTCTCTTCATGTGGTAGCATACCAAGAGAAAATAGCAACAAAATCAACGTCAGGAAACTGAGAATTTTATAAAATCTGAGATAAGAAGGTTTGAAGATAGGCCATAAACACATAAAAATGAAAAGGCAACTTGAGCCAAGGTCTGAGTACGTTTGTGCAAGCCTTCGCGTCGGAGATTAACTTCTCTTCAGAGACTTTTGTCTCCTCTTTGGAGACTTTCGTCTCCTCTTCAGAGACTTTCGTCTCGTCTTCAGATATTTTCTTCTCCTCTTCCAATATTTTCTCCTCTTGTTTCTCCTGTTTCTCCTCCAGATCGCCAAATGAAGTGTTGCTTGCGCATTTGGCCTCACGAATACTCTGAACCATCTGCCTCATCAAAATAACAGATTTGGAGATCATTTTTCACATTACAATACGAATTAGGATAAAAAAAATTCAATTACTTGCTGATAACGTCAGTCGGTTTACCACTATCCCCAAAGGCTAAGCTGTCTATTGTTGGACAACATTTATTTAATTCCAAAACTCTCCCTCACATATGGCCTCTCT
The DNA here is from genome assembly GCA_036320875.1 of Cotoneaster glaucophyllus. Classification (NCBI taxonomy): domain Eukaryota; kingdom Viridiplantae; phylum Streptophyta; class Magnoliopsida; order Rosales; family Rosaceae; genus Cotoneaster; species Cotoneaster glaucophyllus. Next base: position 28,424,206 of record CM070066.1, on the reverse strand, counting down.
CCAACACTAATATTGAAAGGTTGTAATTGCAGGCGTTCAAACTAAGGCTGTTGATTTTCCATTTTCCTAAAAGCTCAAGTTGTTAATGGGTCAAGAATTATTTCATATTCGAACTGTAGAAAATCACCTTGATTATTTCTGTATCGTTCCATGGGCCCTTATCAGAGAGCATGCAACCACCCTTATCAGCACAAGTGCAACTACCACCCAAAAACTCTGGTAGCTCACTGCCGGTTCAACATAAAGAAGAGTATTATAACAGGAAGCTTGGTTAGCTCAGACTGAACAAGATACAGACGAAGAAATGTAAAGCAAGATGAAGAAGTGGATAGAAGCAAAAATAGTTTTCCTAGAACGATACTTACGTGGCCTCAATTATTTCCAGCAACTTGCTCTGATATTGATTTCCCAGAACCTGATGCAAAATATCAACGACTTTAGCACCAGTACTAGATAAAAAATTTCACTAGTTTAGAGTGAAGAAGGGACGAAAGCTTACATTGATTTTCGCAGTGGTCTTGGGATCAAGAAAAGATTTGACAGTGTTCCATAAGAGCCTAAATCCAGAACCAGCATTGATGATGAACATACGGTTCAGGGTCTACGTTAAAAAAAAAGTTCAATCAGCACCACAGAATATGAAAACTACCTTTCATGATAGGAAAACAATCCAAGAATCTTCTTTCACGCAAAACTTGAAATCATACAGCTTTTTACAGGATACCTCAGGATAATTGTCACCATCAACCTTCTGAAGTCGCTGGATGAGTTCCCTTGCAGATTTATTTAAACTTGTAAGCCCCTGTGGATCGAGTAAACATATAAATATAACCCGTCATGTTTGACACCACAATAGTTAGATCTAACAAGAAGATCTCCTTAATAAATGAATTAGAATATCAGTTTCTCTACAGAATAATTGGATATCTCCAATTAACCAATATTAAGAGAGTTTTCACATACCACTCCTTGGACATCAAGAATAGTGGTACTCTGATCGATGTGTTTTTTTGCTGCAATGGAACAGGCAGGGAATTTACAGATAAAGGTCCTCTCAAACTCCCGTACGTGGAACCTTACATACCGGTCCATTGTTGTTGCTTGCATCAGCTTATTAGAATCAACTTGACCCAGTTTCTCAATGTAGACAGGCCGTCCATCCTTATCAACTCCATGATGCCCTTGTGGATAGTATTTCAAGACTTCATCGACTTCCTTGAACTCAAAGTCCTTAGCGAAAAAACAAAAGGAAAAATCTCAGACAAACAATAGCTATTCCAACAAAACCAATCTCCACCATATTCCAAGTTCAACATAAGCATTGAAAACTACCTCCATAATAGTGTCAGCACCATATTCCTGCCTCCATTGGAGCATGTCAGACCACATTTGCTTTGTTTTCTCAACATCAAATTTCCGGGCCCTTAAAAATCTGCACCATCATACAATAGTATAACAAACAACCTATTGTTATGGCCAATCAAAACAGAGAATAAGTAACCTTAGCAACATATGAGTATCGTCATGTTTCGAGGGCAGTAGTTCTTCCGAAAGAAGTTTTTGCCGGAATTCCTGAGCTGCCTTGAGCTCCTCGGCATCAATGTCGTCCTCCATAGGGAAAGACATTACTTTACTGTTCCTTCGACCCTTATTGAAGGAGTTTGTAATCTTGTTTGCTGCCTTCTTGAAAGACCCAAGCTTTGTTTTCCTCTCGTCCTCAGAGTTCCCATCTGCACACAGAAGTAATCAAAATAAATTGACCCACAAACACAAATGGGTCTTTCTCTCTCTTTTCCATCTTCTGCTAGACAGTTAATCTTCGCTATATCGTTCCAATTTTATAGGATTTCCGAACAAAATGCAAAGAAAATTCAGAAAACACAAAATTCATATGAATTGGGAGAAACCAAACCAATGCGTTCCTCTGGCAAATCAAATCAATCAAACTAAAACTATGAAATTATGAATATAACCCAAAACAATTTCAACAAAAAGAATATCTTTTTTCAGACTCCATTGTACTATTTTTGGCTGTTAAAGAAGGAAATATCAACTTGTAAAGTAAAAGGTATATTCTTGAACAATTTTCTCTATAAATATCTAAAGAAAACAGTGACTTTCAGGTTTCAACTCACCCAGCTGCTTTGAGTTTTGATTAAGGACATCAAATCTTGATATTCTTCTGTCAAAAATGTATGGGGCAGAAACCAAAAATCTGAATCCATGACCTCCAAACATGGTGGTTGATGGATCCCCAAGGGACCTGACTACTTGGTGGAGAAGAACATGCCTGCACTCCTCCCCTCCTCAGCCACAATAAGGAGACGAAGGCATGGAGGAAGGCACATTTTCCTACGCTACAGGTGGTCTGAAGGCCACAAGGCGGCGCGTGGATTTCAAAGGCCGCTCCTGGCGCATGGAAACGATATCAAAGCGGCGTCAACGCAACCCCACGCGCGCGAAATCTGTTATTCTTTTGTCTTTTGCTATGGAAGTAGGATTCTTTCCCCTTTAATTGAACGGTCACGGTTAAATTACATCAACATCTTATTAATTTTTTATAGCAAGAGAAAGATAAAATAAGAGAATGTGAGAGGAAGGGGATGGAAAGAGGAGGAGAGAGAATCTTAATCCTTTGCTATGATCTAGTCGTAAGTTATATTCTTCAAATTATTGTATTTTTATTACGTCTTTTGTGATGCATTGTTTCGAATTAGCCAAATTATTACAAGGTTTAAACGTCAAAATGGTCCTTGTGTTATAGTTATATGATTAATTTAGTTTCTGTGGTTTTTTATTTGACTAATTTAGTCTATGCGTTTATCTTTGTTAGCCAATTAAAGACATTTCATTCAATCTCTGTTAAAATTTTTATAAGAAAAACTATAAGAGATATAATTATCCTTTTTACTTTACAAAAAAATGCAAAATAATGAGAAATAAAAGTTCCCATCTGAAAAATGATTAAGGTTGTGACATAGAAAAGAGAGGGAGTAACATTAGGGAGGAGGCCGGGCGAGCTGGGAGGAGAATAATTTTTCTTTTAGTTTTTAATTGTATTTCATTTTTAAATAATTTAAATAAAATAAATAATTCTATAAATAAGTTTATAGTAATTTATAAATTTTTACTGAAATTAGTTAGAAATGTCCTTAATTGGCTAACCGAGATCAACTCAATGACCAAATTGGCCAAATTGAAAACATGGAGACTAAATTGACCTAATGATTAAAACAAATGAAACATTTTAACATTTAAGCATTATTACAATGATGATGTTGTCATGTGATAATTTGAGACTGTTATTTGAATGGCTAACAACGCTTTTAGATAATTAAATGTGTTACTAATCCAATTTGATAGTAAATCTTAAAAATCTTTTAATTTGATAGTAAATGTTAAGTGTTTTTGCATCGTAAAGCGCATTTTAGAAGCACATAAATATTAGGTAATACTTCAAATGTTTTTTTAAGGAGCACTAGGATTTCTACGAAATAAATTACGAGAAAAAAAATGTGACAGCCCGTCCCGAAATTTATTATGTTTTATTTCTGTTGAAGTGAAATGACGTAAGTACCCTTGAGCGTTGGGTTATATTTTGGTGTTTTGGGCTAAGAAAAATAGACAAATGGTTTGAGGTCCTAATTATTTCGAACCAATTAGAAGTGAAGGTTGTAGGGTTTCTTTAGTTAGGGCCCAATTAGGAACTTAGTTTATTTTAGAGCATGCCCAATACAAACACACCCTCACACACACACAGAAATCATCATCATCACCTTCTCTCTCTCTCTCTCTCATCTCGACTCTTCTCTCTCCGTACAGTTTGTACGGACAAATCCCACATCCTCCTTTCAAGCGTAGATCAAATATTCTAGGACTGCTTTTGAGTTCCTTGCAAGCTTACAAACACAACCATACCATTACTTAGGCATGAGACCTTCGAAAGCTCAAGAACTAGGAAGCTCCGACGAGGGTATAGTGACTCCGTCGTGATCGCACGTTTTTCATGGAGTTTTAAAGCTCAAGAAGGTATCTATTCGTCTTTTCTAGTGTTTTAGAGTGATTTTGGACTAATTTTAATGTCGGGTTAGGTTTATTCGTGAAGTTGCAGAGGTGACCGGAATTGTCGAGTTTTCCCGGCGAGTTTTCCATTGGTTTTAAAGCCTAAAAGTGGGAAAGTTTTGTTATAATCATCTCCAGCTTCATTTTAGTAAAAATTTCATGAAATTTGGTGAAGAAATGAGCGAGAAATTAGGTTTAGAAGTTTTTCCAGAAACCGGCTATAACAAAGGTCACCGGTGCTGGAATCCGGTGACTCGCTAGAGAAGAAAACGAATATTTCGTCAACTTTGACGGAATATTCCTAACGGAAGTGAACGGCATCAGTTAAAAGTAACGGTATATTCTATATTTTAACGGAATATTCCCTAACGCCGTTAGGGATTCCGTCCCCTGTGCCAGGCACGTGCCTGCGCGTGTGGCCATGCCTTGGCCGACGCGTGAGGGTCGGAAAATTTTTCTAAAAATATGGGGATGTTCGTGGGGTTGAGTAGATCACGTTGGTATATTCAAACACCCCAATTAAGCAATGTATGAGAAGTTATTACCTAGTTTTGGTTATGTGCTTTTAAATAACGTTTATTTAGTTGTTTCGCATATAGGGGAGACATACCCAGAGGACGAGCGCGGTCAAGCAAGGCTAGGGGGCTACGACCCTTCTACTTATCAATGAGTGGGCATTTTGGTTTTCTATATATGTATATATGCCTTATGTTTTCCCAGAAAAGTCATATAATTGGTTATATGTTTTGAAATATTATGTTAAGTGTTTATAATTTAGAGTATGTACTTATTAATTGCATATCCTATGGTTGGTGCTGCGGACGTACAGGTAAGTTATGGTGCTTTGAAATGATAAAGTTATGGCGTGGTTATATTTACGTTTTAGCAACTCCGACACTGTTGTACAGATTGCCTACCAGCCGTACAGGCCACATTAGGTGGATCCGGCTATGCATATTTGATGAGCATTCAGCCGTACAGGCCACATTAGGTGGATTCGGCTAGGCATATTTGATGATCTTTCAGCCGTACAGGCCATATTAGGTGGATCTGGCTATGTATACTTGGTGAGCTATAGATTCAGCCGTACAGGCCACCATAGGTGGATCCGGCTGATATATTGTTTTTCTTCGTTCAATTTCATTTGGTTGTTCCTATTATTCATATAAGATTTGCATGGCTTACATTTTGAGACTTTGGATGGTGGAAATGACTTTTAGTTTACATATGTGTTTATGTATTCTATTTTTTGGGAAATTGTACATGTTTTACGGCGAGGGGTTAGAACTTTTGAGAAAATGAAATGTTTTTGAAAAGCTTTATTTTTGCCCACTCACACTTTCTGTTTTGAGCCCCTCCAGGTTCTAGATATGAGTGCTTGCTGGTGGCTTACGAGGACGTGACGGCGGTTCTGACAGTCTATATTTTGTGTAGGATCATCCCCCTGGTATTGTATAATTAGTAATTGTCTTGCTGGACTGCACTTAGGCTACCTATGTTCTAATTGTGGGTTATCACACTTGAACCTCGTCACTTGTACTATAGTATTCATCTAGACTAAATTAGTTACTTTGGTTTTTAATTACTCGCATTATTATGCTTTTATCACTTCCATACTGCGCATATGGCTACGTCACCCTCACATGACGGGCAGCACACCTTGCATTTTGGTCGGGGTGTGTCAAAAAAGGCATTTCTCATAAAAGCAGTATAAAATAGGCCCTAACAAAATGATAAATTTAAGTTTTCAGCACCAAGATAGTACAGTAGGACATGTATACCTTCAGTGTTGGACGAAAACAACACGTAAATTTTTAGTGTGGCATTTCGTTGAAGAGCTGATGGGCTATAATCCTCTGACAAACTATTGTGGCTGTCGACAAATACCAACAACTTTCGAGCGAGTCTGTCAACAGATGTCAACATACTCAAGAAAGTCTATCACTAGATACCGACAGCAGCGCACACAAAGGTGATGCCAAGGCTCTCAGGCATTTTGTCGAACAACTTATGTGAACGAAGTAGTTACCACCCCGATGAACATTGTGGCCAGTCGACAAGCATTTTACTTTACATGAAATGTCTCATCGTAGTATATGCTAAGACCAACTTCTAAGGGAGAGAAGCAAATTCAAATATTTGGGTTTAAACCCAAAAAATGCAATTAAATGGGGAGACCTAACCTCAAAAGCTTAGGCATTGGATCCAAACTAAAACCCAACAAATTTTGGGGGCCACACACTTTTTTTAAACACAATACTGATGATGAACTATATTGGCCGATAGATGGGCCCCAACTGGCAAGGGGACCCAGTTGCAAAATGTTAACATTTTAGGGGCATCAATGGCCGTTCGATTTCTGGGCCGTTGTGTTCAACGGTCCAGATTGAAATTCTGTTTTTTTTGCAATCTATAGATTTTGATCTAACGGTTCATGTTTCTTTTTTTCAAATCCAACTGTAAAAAAAAAAAATACAACGGCCAAAATAATAAAATAATCTTTTATAGTAGATCCACTTTAAAATAAATTGGTTGAGTGGTGTACTTTGTTTGGTTTTGAAAATTTTGTTAGAATTTATTTTATTTTAGGTTAAAACATTAGTAAAATTAAATTAAAATTACATTTCTCAAAGTTACAAATAAAAAATCCTTCCCGAAAAAAAAAGTAGGATTAAAACCACTATTCTAAAAATTCCCGCGTAGTGCTGTTTAGGCCTTGCCTAAACGCTAGGCAGATGGTCGTCGCACCGATTAACCCCTAGGCATATGAAAATTAAGAAAGAGCGCCTAGGCCTGCTTAGACCGCCTAAGCTCCCGCCTAAACCGCCTAGACCACCTAACCACCCGCCTAACCAGCCCAAACCTGCATAGGTCGCGACTCTCACTTATACAAAAATCGATAACTTTTATTTTGCATTTTAATTTTTTCAATAAATTGTAGGAGACTTGTTGAATAGTTAGGTGAACGCGAGTTATATGCTTCTTTCTCATGCTTTCATTATGTTTTAATACTTTACAATCTATATGTCATTCAATTTTGCAGTTTATTACAATACATAATTAATTTGCTTAAATCCACCTAGGCCCTTGCCTTGGCACCGCCTAGGCACTAGTTCGAGGGTCTTTTAGAACCTTGGTTAAAACTATTCCACCACAACTAATACATTTTAGGTCTTGAAGGTTATGTGACATTCACTGTTCAAAGACCTAGATTGTGTCTTTTTGTGGACCTAAATATTTAGGTTTGGGTTCAAGTGTTGGGGCTGGTCTAAGAAGAGACTAGAAGAGAGCTAATCATAGAGAATGTTCACACTTATGACACACAAGTCAAAAATTAAAATTAATTTCCAAAACAAATTTGTTCATTATTGGGATATATTAAGACTTACCTTGGAAATTGAAGATTGTCGAAGGAGAGAGTAATGGAAAAAAGGAAACAAGAATTGGGATGCGGGGGAGAGAAAGTTTTGGAGTTTGTAGGATAGGAAGTTTTGGAGTTCGGGGGAGAAGAAAATGAGGGGGTTTGGGGAAAAATATGAGGAAGAGATGAATGAGGAGAAAAGAGTGGATCTGGATTTTTAAAGAATTCTGGTGAACCCTTTGCGCGACGAAGTATTTGTCGCCTAAAGTTTGCATTTACTTGTTGGCTTAAATGTCTCACTGACCATTTCAAACACTTTGCACGACGAAGACTACTGTTCGTCGTGCAAGAACCACATTGTGACGAAGCTTTCCCTCGCACAAGAAAAGGTTTGTCGCGCGATAAATTGGCACCAAATCTTCATTTTATTGCATTTTTTCCCTCCACAGATTGGGCGACGCATTATCCAGTTCATCGTGCGAGGTCCTCTTGCATGACAAATATCTTTGTTGGCTAAAGTTTTGAAATTTTTTTTTCCGGGACGATTGCGCACAACAATGGCCTTACTTTATTGTGCAAATATCACTTGCGCGACGAAAACTAATTCAACACGTAAAGTTTTGTCGCACAAGTAGTTTTTCTACTAGTGTAGCTTGAAACTTGGGTATTGCACTTGCATATTGGACTAGAATTCGTATAGCGTATGTTTATACCTCATGCCCTGTGGGATATAGTTATATTATTGACCCTAATATTTAACTTAAATTGTGCCATCAATGTGGGACTTGATGTCTTTACTTTAGCATGTTTACTGAGAAAAATATATATGTTAATTACAAGAGAACTGCAAGATCTTTTGTGACTCACGAAGCTAGTAGCATTTTTATCAACATAACCTGTAATTTATATGTGAGATTATCTCTTAATTTAACTAAAAGGAAGATATTAATTAAGTAGATGAAGAATGAGGAATTACAGTTTCTTCTCTGGAACCTTCATGCCTTCTAGTACCGTTTACTAGTTTGGATTCAAACGTATGCGAGTACGATTTGTGTGTGTATTGACAGGCTCTTACCATGCAAACGAATCTATTCTATATATCCATTTGCAATTCCTCCAGGCAAACTCTAACCAAAACATAAAGATAAACCCTAACCTAAATATGTATTGTATGTACTATTTGAATATTTATATTCAAATCCCTAATATATACAAGATGAAACCCTAATTAAAAGAACTCAAAACTTACTGTGTGTAATTCAACATCCAGAAGATCACAGATATACATAACCATCGATCAAAATATATATCCATTTAAGTATATGTGGGGTTTCATAAACCAAAGATTAGATGAAGATCATGCCAAATATTAATTGGATTGTCGTAATTACCAGGTTTAAGATTTTGGTCAACATCGGCTCCAGACATAGTGCCACACGGGATTGATCAAGTGTTTGAGACCGCCAAGGTGTAGTAGATCCGTCAAGCACTTGTGTATATATATCACAAGGTGCTCAAAACTAGCGCCTCTCGGGGGATATACCTCTACCTATAACGTAATTGTACACCAAAACAAAACACAGATTAAAAAACTACAAAAATCAAAACAATTGTGTCATTAACATGCATTCAAATCATTTAGAATGAAACTAACATGATCGTTACGGAAAGGGAAAAAAAGGGTAATTAACCATGGAGGTTGAAGATTTTGAGGATTAATCTAAAGCAAGAATTCGAGAATATGAGAGAATTAATACCTTTTGACAAGAATGTAGGGGGTTAAGTGGGGCTAACAACTTCAGTGATGGAGCACTACACCCCCACATTCATGGTCAGAGTTCGACTATCGCCCTTCCCCGCCCTTGTTCCTGCTTTAGACCTTCTTTGTATCCAAAAAAAAATGGGAAATGTAGAGGGTAAGAGATAAACGTGGGAGGCATATATATGATCCGGATTAATCTCTGAAGTTGTACGGCCAAAGAGGAGCAATGAGGATAACATGACTGATATAGAAAAGAAAGAGTTAAACAAGAATGGAGGTTTTTTGTTTCATTTTTCCATTGACATGTGGTCTCTTCTGTGTGCCATGCATTTGGATGCCCGCTTTGGGTTTCTGTTGGCAAAGAAAGAGAGTATGCGAAATGCAAGCCACCCCATTCAATCTCATTCTTTAGCTTTCCACGCTAGCTAGTTAACCAACTTTTTACAAATGGAAACTGCATCTCCCTATTTCCACGCAAAATTACAATAAGTTCCCTCTAATTTTATCAAAAAAATGTCAATTGTGACCATATTAACTGACTACGTGACATGGAATGTGTTAATTGTGACCATATTAACTGACTACGTGACATGGAATGTGTTAACTTTTGATCTGCACTTAGTGCTGTAGCTGTTTGACCGTAGGAACCTTTCACCTGCTATCCGGCTCTCCCATGATCCTCAGAGAAAGAAAAGAAAAGTTTAATTCTTTGAGTATCTTGTACCATATGCCTGTAAATCGATAAAAAGAAAACGCCTTCTTCTTCTTCCCTTCATGTAATAAGAATTTCCAAGAAAAAAATCTTCAACTTTAAGTTTTTAATTTAATTTCGGCCATGGACAACAAAGAAACTAAGAGCACTCATGCTATATCGATCTGAACTCAGAACCAAAAGTTCTGAGCATGTTATTCTTCATATCAATTGCTCACGTCGGAGACTGATTCTGTTGATTAAAGTCAGATGGTTGGGGGGGGGGGGGTGTCCGTGGGAGAAGGGGAGGGGGGTGTCCGTGGGAGAGGGGAGGGGGTGGAGGGGTAGAGTGAGGACTTTATGAACCAAAAGATTCCTACAATTTAGAGAATGGTCATGCTAAGGAGATGAAAATTTTAAACCAAATTAATGATGTGGTTGTTGATGATTAGAGTGAGGACTTTATGAACCAACAGATTTCTATAATTTAGAGAATGGTCAGGGAGATCAAAATTTTAAACCAAATTAATGATGTGGTTGTTGATGATTAGATTATTAATTAAATGTCGATTAACATATTTATTTCTTATTAATGATACATAATTTGTTTTGCAAATCTAATTTAAAATTTTAGTCTCCTATCAATATCCTTTAGAGAAAACAGTTTTACATTTATCCAATTTTCCTTGGATCTCGAGAAGAATCAAATGCAACATTACAACTGAGGAGGAGAGGGAGGAGGCAGCGGGAAAGGCTAAAAACCTACAAACTAGGGTTTATGCGTGAAACGTATAAAGATGTTTATAGATGCATATTTTAATTTAATATTTGCTGAAGTTCAGAATCACACTACTGTTAGCTCGTTGTGAGACTAAGCACACTTCCTCCCTCTTAGTGTATATAATATCGTTTGTTAAAAAATAAAAATATTTGCTAAAGTTCAATAAAAATCAATCATTCTATGCATGGTTAGCAATTATTGTTGCTGAGAGCTCGTTTGGATGTGCTTTTAAAATGACTGAAAGCGCTTTTTGACACACCCCGACCCGGTATGTCCATTAGGACTCCGAATCAAGCTGTGCTGGCCGACACCTGGAAGGTGACAAAGCCATAAAGTGTAGTGATGTGGAAAATATGAATAAATTTAAACCTAAAAGTGCCTAGAGACAAGAATGCGCTGTGAGTGGGAATGAACCCATTTCACACGCGACGTCAGAGCATAAGTAAAGTACAGTAGTGTGGGATCATACCCTCAGAGGTAGCCACCTATACTAAGATTCGCCAAGAATCCTCGTCGATACAAACTTTCAGCAGCTAAAACCTGAAGGGCCAAAAAACAAGGGTGAGTGGGCAAAAACAAAGCGTTTGAAAACACATTTATCTTTTCTGAACATAGTAACCCCTCACTGTAAAACATGTACAATATCCAGAAAATAATACAACATATATATATGTAAAACAATGCACAAGGGCAAGGAAACCCAAAATATGCCATGTCATAACGTTTCAGCTCTAAATCATGTAAGCCAGGTGTAAAATCAGTATAAAATAACATGCCAGTCGGAGTCACCTAATGTCACATGTACGACTGGAACTATAGCTCATCAACCTAGGCTAGCACACGAGTCGGAGTCACCTGATGTGACCTGTACGACAGGCTGGGTATAAATATGTACGCTTAAGTGCTACGATCACGTGAAGGCTATGCGATAAATCGCGGGTCACCTACGAGTCGAAACCACCTTTTGTAGTCTGTACGACAGGCTGGCACCAGACTTGGATCCAAGGTGAGCGTGTGGTGCGGGAGGTGAACGATCACGTGAAGGCTGGCCCTAGCCCTGGGCGGGAGCACTAATACCGGGATGCAGCCATGATAGGCTATAAATAAGTGTATGCATACCAATGTCATACAATCCATTCAATCACATCATACTCACCTGAAGCATACTTGAGTCTCCGCATCATCACACAATATAATTCACAAGTATAACAATGCAACACTCAAAATACAACTCATTTACGACATGGCATTCAAAGCATAAATCATTTAAGAAAAACGTTCTGGAAATCATAACATATATATATATATATACAGTGGCGAAGCCAGGAATTGTCGGGAGGAGGGGCGAAATTTAAAAGAGAAAGGTTCCAAACTAAATGTAGACAACCAAATTCTTTTATATAGTAAACAACATAAAATTCGTTCATATATTTATCAAGACAAACAAGTTACAATTGTTGCTAACAAGACTTTATGCCGTAAATTTGCTACTCATTGATAGCTTTAAATGAAGGGGGCATTGCAGTGATGCCCATCTCTTTGATCAGAATACTATATGGCCTCATTTGGTCTAGAGGACTGAATTTACATGTTTGTCCCTTCAAATCCAATCCTAGAATCTAAACGAAGCCTATATTTGATACAAGCAACCCTAGTGTGATATGTATGCCAAATGTGAAAACAGTGAACCTTATTAACTTTTTCTTTCAAGATTAAAAAGTGCAACTTTAACCAATGGCTGATGCGTCAACCTCCTTCAAGCATCAAATTTTAACAAAATTTGAACTCTTTCGAATAATGGCAGCTAAATTTTGCCTAAAAATCTATGATTTTGAGGACCAATCTGACTCCCACAGTGAAATTAGCAGCAAAAACGAAGGATTTGGTGAAAAGCTAGTCTCAATCAAAGATCAAATTGCAATAAAAATCATGTAAAAATATGCATCAAGATTCAATTCTTTAAATTCCAAGCAGGAACAAACATATCCACTTATTCATGAATAATCAATGATTCGTATCAATAATTAATATGTATATTACGCTGTAATTCTTATAAAGAATGTCAATTAAGCAAATGGTTATGTTAAATTATGAATTAATAATTTAAATTAAAATAAGGCAGAAGGCACGACAATGGGGTGGGAAGTAGGGAAGTGAATGTGTGAGAGTTAATGGGGATGAGTGGTCCCCTTCTGTGTGTTTTTTTGATATTTTCAATGCCCAAAACGACGCCGTTAGACGTCTATTATTTTTGTTTTTCCAAGGCAAAGGACGCGTCTTCTTCGTGGGATTGCTTGTAACAAAACACAGCCACTGCACAGATATGCAGCCTGCAGCAGCCATGGCTTCACCTTGCAGGTTTTCCGACGACACTAGAGGGGCGGACCATCGCTTATGGGCTTGATTTCCAGTGAGTGGAGGGGTTGAACTAGAAATCTAGTCGTGTTTTCCGGCGAGGGGAATGGCGGCTGCCACTCCTCGCTCTCACGTGGCTTCGTCACTGTATATATATATAAAGAAAATGCCCACTCACCTGGAGTTTGTGCTACAACTCCTTAGCATAAACATCGAGGCGTCATGAACGATCGATGCCTAAAACAATTATCGAACCACATCTCAGAATCCTTATCAATAGAACACGTAACTTACATAAAACACATCCCCAAAGACGTTCTATAATGATTTGAGACCTATTGACCAAAAGTCAACCGTCGGTTAAAGATCGATGGTAGGGTCCACAACGCTACGTAATTCAATCCGGAAGATTCGCATCTCAGATTTCGGATCCGTAACCTATAAAGATCCACATTATGCTTCTACAATATCATACTAAAATTTCATTACGATCCAACAGTTGGATTTCCGCCAATTGCAATTTCAAGTGGCGGTTTACGTTTTATTTTATAAACTTACAAATCCAATTTGGGAAGATCCGTACGTTGGATTCCTGATCCGTAAGTTCATATGATCCTCATAAATTACATACTATAACATATTAAAGTTTAGTGACGATACAACGGTTGGATCTCCAAATCATAAAATAACGTAATATTCCATACTAGGTTCAACTATCGAACTATAACAAACGGTTATCAAATTGACATCATAACATCAAATTTAACTCAAATAGGCAGCGTCGGCCCACTGACCATGTTCCGTCGCACGTGGCGGTCGGCCGCCCCGACTTGCCAGAAAATTCAACTATTTCTAAAAATTCTCAAACTTCACAGAAATGAAGATCTCAGTGAGTCGAGCAATTTCATACCTGTGACTAAGGCCAATTTGGCCGGAAAAACCCCTAATTTCACGAAAACCCACCGGAACCCTAGATTTGGATGTGTTTTGATTCGACCTCCAAACTCACTTCAACTCCTCAAACATTGCTTGGGCTTTGTTCCTGGGGTTGAGAGGAGTCCATTGGTGGTGGTTGTTGACTAAGTTTGCTTCAAGAAATGGTGGATCGCCGCCATGAGACCTGTTGCACCCACCGGTGTGATTCTCCACCAAATGAAACCAAATATCGTCAGGTTAGGGTGGAATTCATAGCAAGGATGTCATGGTGATGTTTACAAGTGATGGTTGGCCATGAAAAGCTAGGAAAATGCCATGAAAGGCGTCGAAAAAGCCGTGGAACACCGGGTCGCGACTGGAAACGGGTTGGGGTTCGGGTTGGCTACACCTCAACTCTCTCATCTCCCATTGGTTATCTCATTTTCTCCACTTTCCTAATTGGTCCGGTTCCTCTTTCCTTTCTCTCCTTTATCTTTGATCACCACCACCCCTCATTTTTTTTCCCTTTAATTCTAGGCCACAGACGTGGCTTTCCAGATTTTGCTCCAAAAATCTGAAGCATTCCAGAAAATAATGAATTTACAATTTTTCCCTCGACTTCATTCGCTAATATCTCCTTCGTTATAACTCCAAATCACATTCCGTTTGTGCCCACGCGTTCGTAGCGACGAGTACTATAAGGATATGCCAAGAAAACGAGTCTTACATGACATGACACGGCAGTCAACAAAAGTCAACACTTTGCAACGAAGGGCATTTTCATAAATTCACTTACTAAAATTATATAAACCGTAAAATTGGGAACAGGTCGTTACAATCTACCCCCCTTAAAAAAAAATTCATCCCTGAAATTTATAATAACTTGCTAAATGTAAAATACTCGAAAACAGGGAGAAAATATGTATATAAATACATGCACAAGGAAGAAATCTACATATAATAAAATATCAAAAATAGATACATATATATAAAAACGCACGATTCAAATACTTGTATTGAGTTTAAAACTAAGAGTGGAAATAACTCACCCAAAGTTTGTAATGGCAGAAATACCCATATAAATAAAATAACGTCGTAGAAAAATATTTGCATGAAAAATCAAAACCCAAAATAAAAATGGACCTCGCCAAACATTCGTCGTGTCACGAACTTCGAGAATGAGTCCGAACGATAGCTAACTAGTAAGTGTTGTCGTAGATGAGCTGTATTGCCCACTTGCTTAGTGAATCCAGCAATTAAAACTTATCGCTATCTTAATAAGCTAGTGAGAAGTTCCCGAGGATGCCAAAATATCGTTTTGCTCCTCATGTGTGAATATGCCTAGATCGTCTGATTCATGCGTCGATCGAGATACCGTACTATCCTAGAGTGCACCAAACCAGCTGCTAGAAGTGTTTCAACGTCCACGTTCCCACAACAATAAGACCCTGGAGTGAAGCAGTGGAAATATACGTAGAGACGAACACACATTGCGAAAAGCTTCCTTCGTGACTAATCACTAGAGTTGCTCTCCAAAACGAAGGGTATAAGATCTGAATGCTTAAATTAGAGAAACCATATCTCTGACAACATTCTTCAAATGACAGTTGCAGTTTCGAGCCACACTTGAAAATTAACACCACAATCGCCAAGCTCATAACCTACGTTCATACCTTCACCAATACCATGCTAAAATACTGCTCAATCCTCAAAGCCGCTTGGAATTTTTCTTGGTAAGTCTGGTAAATTCGCAAGAAGATTATACTCCAATGGTTCTTGCTAGCATCGATATGAAACTGGCGCACGCATCCGCCTAGTCGACCTATCGTAAATTCCTTATTGAGTGAGCGAGAAACCATGTCGAGAAGGCTAAAAGAACACTCAAGAATTTGAGAGTCAAAACAAGTTCATCAAATTTAAAGTTCAAGATATCTAGATTGATTGCCTGACATCACACTACAAAAACAACTTCTGGCATATTCAATCACCAACGGTAACGATCCATTCAACGAAATATTTGACGGGTGATTGAAAAATTAATGATCACAACTAGATTTCAATATCCAAGCAATTCTTTTGGATAGTCTACCTGTCTTCGACATAATATGAATTGCAGTAGAGTAGACATGTACCCAAAGTTGACCAGAATGTTTTTCCAGCACAAAGGAATGAATATGGAGGCACACTCGGAAAAGATGCTGTTCGAAATGCCAGAAAATCCGATAAATTCAAGAATGGGTAATTTTTCCAAGTGGTCTAAAATGTAGTCCTCTGGACCAATGAGAAATGGGTTGACTTGTCAAATCGATCTATAAACATCGAAACATCATCATAACTCCACATGTACAAGATACCTCGCATCGGAAGCTTATGGTGATATTTCCCATCCTTATGCAGGTAAAGGAAATGATTATAACCATTCAAACAATTTATTGATATCTCATGAGTAACGTCAAAACAATACTTTTGACTTCCAATTGAGGTGGGATAGGACAAGCTAAAGGTGCTCAGTAACTACATTTGCACCACCGGGGTAATACACGATACTGTAATCATAGGCGTTGATTTGGTCCTTCCCACTTTCTTCCGCTACAATCTTTTGGGAAAAAGAAAATAATCTCGTCCACTGAGATCACGTCGCCCAAGAAGAGTATTAATTTAATGAAAGTTTACAGTCGAGGAATCTGGTATAAAGCTGACTAACAGAGCTCAGAGAATTTAGTCTCACTGCCGAGGTAGATAAGAAGGTAGTCGATAAGACCACTATGAATTCGTCAGACCATGGAGGCAAACTTGGGTTACAAAAGTTGGTCTGTTAGACCATCAGCTCGAAGTAGAGAATAACGTTTTTTTTTCAAGTTGCTAAGGTCTAGGTATAAACCTAAGGTTTAGTCTTTCGCCTTCGCAAATAGGTTTAAAAGTTCCCTAGATAAAGTGTTTGGTTGGGTAATTCCCTAATCGGTAAGCTTTAGTGACTAAGTTCTCTCAATGAAGCACTTATTTGAAAAGTCACAAAGAAAACTGGTATAGGAGTTGTTCAATAAGAAATAAGGAGGATAAATGTGGTGTTAACAAGGTGACTCACTAGTGTATTCCACTTCTCGTATTCGGTGGCATCCTAAGTAGAATTTTGAGAAATGATGCCAAAGGTTTACCTCCTCAAACCGTGCTAAACTACTATCCAACTATACGACACAAACTAAAAGGTCTTCACAGTTTTCTCAACACTTCAAACATTCTAACAGTGAGATGTCATTTTGTATTTTGATCCTATTGTCTACCTATGAAGGTGATCGAGAAGTGGCTAGTCGAAGAGGTTTTGATTACCTACATAGGTAATATGGTTAACATAACCGTGAGTTTAGTGTCTTAATACAAGGTCTACTCCTAAGTTTCCACAATTTAGTTTCTTCGGCTCAAGTAGTCACTGTTAATCACCAGTCGCGCCGCTAATTGACGCATATACGATATTTTGATATTGTTCGCTACCCTAAAACTGTAAACCGATGTCCTGGCATAAAGGTATCACTCCCAGATACCAGCACCTGTGTCCAGTATCAGAAATCATACCGCTTGAATACTGGTTAACAGTTCCTGGATATCAGACAATATCGTCAATTAATAGCGCCACCATAGGTTGATTACAGACTAGAGCCCGCTCAGTGGGTGATTTTGGACGACTGATAATGAACTAGTTCTGTGAGTGGGGTTCCATAATTCTAGGGGAAATACTCACAACTTCGAAGATCATAGGTATAACAACTCGTACTTCGATGCTTATACTCATCGAAATGACGAGTACATCACCAAAAGAAATTCGGAAACTAGTATTGTTTAGAATGTCCCAAAGCCAAAAAGAGGAATTTACTAATAATCTACTTTAGAACGGGCTTAAACGGAAGTCGATCTTTCTCCTGAAGATCCGAAATGGTAACGAGTGTGTTTAAGAAGATTAGTAATATCGGGAACCAAAAGTGATTGTCCCCCTAAATGTTTCTTTCGTCGAGTGCTACCACTTTAGCACCAGGTTGTCGCTCAAGACAATTTTGAAATCTTGTCGAAGTATACTTCGTAGGAATCCTAATAAATGGTATGCTAATGGTTACTGCCAAGGAATCAAATCAGTTATGTTTTCCTATCTCAAAAAGGTTGATAATGATGGAATTGATTTATAGATCCCTGGTGTTACACCGTTAACGATACATTAGCCCTGCTTTAGGGTCATCATCTTGTCTCAAATTTATATCTTTCCTTGACAAGGAAGTTCTTCGCTTTAAGTCTATAAGTGTTCGCCAAAGTGATCTTCTATAATGTCGACAAAACTACCCCAAACTTAGGAAAATCCAACATATTTTTCGTAATACTGCCCAACTTATACTCTGATACCAAATAATTGTTACATCCCGACCCGGGCTCCACCATAACCCGGGCTCGACTCCATCGTAGCACAATATAGTCCATTTTGAGCCCTGACCACACCATCACGGTTTTTTTTTTCTGGGAACTCACGCGAGCAGGACTTCCCAGTGGGTCACCCATTATGGGAATGCTCTGGCACATTCTCGCTTAACTTCGGAGTTCCTACGGAACCCGAAGCCAGTGAGCTCCCAAAAGGCCTCGTGCTATAGGACGTGGGCATGTACATATAAGACATAGAGGATCCAGTCCCCTGGGCGATATGGGATCTAACAATCCACCCCCGTTAGGCGCCCGACGTCTTCGTCTGCACACTTCTGGCCAGGGATTGGCTTTGATACCAAATTGACACACCCCGACCTGGTATGTCCATTAGAACTTCGAATCAAGCTGTGCTGGCCGACACCTGGAATGTGACGAACCCATAAAGTGTAGTGGTGTGGAAAATGTGAATAAATTTCAACCTAAAGGTGCCTAAAGACAAGAGTGCGCTGTGAGTGGGAATGAACCCATTTCACACGCGACGTCAGAGCATAAGTAAAGTACAGTAGTGTGCGTAAGGATCATACCCTCAGAGGTAGCCACCTATACTGAGATTCGCCAAGAATCCTCGTCGATACGAACTGTCAGCAGCTAAAACCTAGAGGGGCAAAAAACAAGGGTGAGTGGGCAAAAACAAAGCATTTGAAAACACATTTATCTTTTCTGAACATAGTAACCCCTTACTGTAAAACCTGTATAGTTTCCTAAAAATAATACTACATATATATATATATATATATATGTAAAAAAATGCACAAGGGCAAGGAAATCCAAAATATACCATGTCATAACATTTCAGCTCTAAATCATGTAAGCCAGGTGTAAAATCAATATAAAATAACATGCCAGTCGGAGTCACCTAATGTCACCTGTACGTCTGGAACTATAGCTCATCAACCTAGGCTAGCACACGAATCGGAGCCACCAGATGTGACCTGTACGACAGGCTGGGTATAAATATGTACGCTCAAGTGCTATGATCACGTGAAGGATATGTGATAAATCGCGAGTCACCTACGAGTCAGAACCACCTATTGTGGTCTGTAGGACAGGCTGGCACCAGACTTGGATCCAAGGTAAGCGTGTGGTGCAAGAGGTGAACGATCACGTGAAGGCTGGCCCTAGCCCTAGGCGAAAGCACTAATATCGAGGTGCAGCTATGATGGGCTCTGAATAAATGTATGCATACCAATGCCATACAACTTATTCAATCACATCATACTCACCTGAAGCTTACTTTTAGTCTCTGTAGCATGACACAATATAATTCACAAGTATAACAATGCAATACCCAAAATGTAACTCATTTACGACATGGCATTCAAAGCATAAATCATTTAAGAAAAACGTTTTGGAAACCGTAACATATATATATATATATATAAAGAAAATGCCCACTCACCTGGAGTCCGCGCTACAACTCCCTAGCACAAACATCGAGGCGTCACGAATGATCGGCAACTAGAATAATTATCGAACCACAACTCAGAATCCTTTTCAATAGAACACGTAACTTACATAAAACACATCCCCAAGGACGTTTTAGAATGATTTGAGACTCATTGACCAAAAGTCAATCGTTGGTCAAAGATCGACGGTAGCGTCCACAACCCTACATAATTCAATCTGGAAGATCTGCGTGTCAGATTTCTGATCTGTAGCCTTCAACAATCCACATTATGCTTCTACAATATTATACAAAAATTTCATTATGATCCAACGGTTGGATTTCTGCCAATTGCAATTTCAAGTGGCGGTTAACGTTTTATTTTATAAACTTACAAATCCAATTTGGGAAGGTTTGTATGTCGGATTCCAGATCCATAAGTTCCTATGATCCTCATAAATTACGTACTATAACATATTAAAGTTTGGTGACGATCCAACGGTCGGATCATAGAATAATAAAATGACATAATATTCCATACTAGGTTCAACTATCGAACTATAAAAAAACGATTATCAACATCAAATTTAACTCAAATAGGCAGCGTCGGCCCACTGGCCACACACCACTGCACGTGGTGGTCGCCTGCCCCGATTCGCCGGAAAATCTAACTATTTCTAAAAATTCTCAAATTTCACATAAATGAAGATCTCAATAAGTGGAGAACCTTTCATACATGTGGCTAAGGCCAATTTGGCCAAGAAAACCCCTAATTTCACGAAAACCCGCTAAAACCCTAGATTTGGGTGTGTTTTGATTCGACCTCCAAACTCACTTCAACGCCGCAAACATTGCTTGGACTTTGTTCTTGGGGTTGAGAGAAGTCCATTGGTGGTGGTTGCTCACTGAGTTTGCTTCAAGAAATGGTGGATCGCCGTCATGAGACCCGTCGCACCCACCGGTGCGATTCTTCACCAAATGAAACCAAATCTCGTTAGTTTGGAGTGGAATTCATTGCAAGGATGTCATGTTGATGTTTAAAAGTGATGGTTAGCCGTGAAAAGCTAGGAAAACGCTGTGAAAGGTGTCAGAAAAGTAGCAGAACATCGAGTCGGAGACTGGGTCGCGACTGGAAACGGGTTGGGGTCCTGTTTGGTTACACCTCAACTCTCTCCTTTCCCCTCCCTTTCATCTCCCATTGGTTATCTCATTTTCTCCCCTTTCCTGATTGGTCCAGTCCCTCCTTCCTTCCTCTCCTTTATCTGTGATCACCACCGCCCCTCATTTTTTCCTTTTAATCTGGGCCACACACATGGATTTCCAAATTTTGCTCCAAAATCTAGAGCATTCCAAAAAATAATGAATTTACAATTTTGCCCTCGACTTCATTCGCTAATATCTCCTTTGTTATAACTCCAAATCATGTTCCGTTTGCGCCCACGAGTTCGTAGCGACGAGTACTATGAGGATATGCTAAGAAAAAAGAGTTTTACACGACACGACACATCAGTCAACAAAAGTCAACACTTTACCTCGAAGGGCAATTTCATAAATTCACTTATTAAAATTATATAAACTGTAAAATTGGAAACGGGTCGTTACACTTTTGGTGAAAATATTTTTGGAAATAATTCTTGGTAAAAATGCTAGTAAATCGTTGAAAAATACTTAAAGTGCTTCTTAGAAGAAGCACATATAACTGGTGCTTCTTGTAGAAAGCACTTAAAGTCCTTTTGGAACCGAAAAACATTTTATTTAAAAGCGCTTCCAATCATTTTAAAAGTACATCCAAATGAGCTCTAAGTCTGTATGTATGAATAGTTGCTTTAAGTTTTTACATGCAAAGTTCTATAGAATGAAAGCGTTCTACAATGCCATCTGGGTTGTAATGTTGGAGCTAGAAATTTTTCACCGGTGGGCAAGCTTAAAGACTTAAATCTTCATACATAAAGAAACTTGACCTTGTATTTTTTATAGTATCATCTAGCTTAAGAAAACTTTCACAAGGGAGCCAAGAATTTTCATTATTAAACAAATACGTGTTAAAATTCAAACGAATCCAAAGTTGTACGTGTACAAGAAGTAATGACACTAGTAGAAAAAACTATTTGCGCGACCAAACTTTATGCGATGAAAGGAAACTTGTCGCGCAAAACAGGTTAGTGTGACAAATATACAATTTCGTCACGCAACTTCGTCAAAAATAATTTAATGGGACAAACATTTTGCGTGACGCAATCTTTCACGCAAGACCACTTTGCACGACAAAAAAAACCCTTCGTCGCCCAAAGGTTCGCAAAAAAACAAGCGGATGCCTGTCTTTTGGCGCCAAAAATAGATACGGCGTGTGTTGCTTTGGGAGACGAATATTTCATCCCGCAAAGGTTTACACATTTACTAGACTGTCAGTTGTTTAGTCAAAGTGTTAAATGCGGTATTTACTCCCTGGTTTTGAGCAGTGTTCTAAAAAATGGCCTAGGCGCTAGGCGGGTTGGAACCGAGGCGATTTTGTGCAAAACGGCTTGAAAAATCGGGTTGGCTCTAGGCGGTGCTAGGGAGCTGGGCGGTTTTTGTTTAACTTTATACCTTGAAATTTTGTTAATTTTATAGAATAGGTGTGTTGTGTATCAACTTAAATTCCAGGATGCGAAAGACAAGTATCTTACATTACTATATTTCCTTATTTTCCTCCTATTTTCCGTTTTATGTTGTTTTAAATTGTGAACTTGTTGTACATGTGTGATGATACTCCTCACTATGGTTATATGGCATATATGCTTAATGTGTTTTTATATTTTGGACTTGTTGGATACTCTTTTTGCATTTTATCATACAAGTATAATTTTTTTTATATAAGTGTCAATATGTACTTATTTACAAGACATACAAGAAATTTACCTAAATCCGCCTAGGCGCCCGCCTAGACCTTGCCTAGCTGCCTAGGTGCTAGGCGCCAGCCCGCCGCCCGACTAGCGCCTAGCGTTTTTTAGAACCTTGGTTTTGAGTGACAAAGGTTTCGTCGCGCAAAGAAGCCAGAATTCCTTTAAATTGACAGTTTTGCTCAGTCTCAACACATTCAATCTAAAAATTCATTACCTTCACCGAATTATTATTCCAATTTCTTTTTGTTTTTTCGTACGCGATGACAGACTCTAGTGGTCCTTCGTCAAAGAGAGTTCAAGGTGAAGATTCTAAGAAAGGTAGAGGATTTTTATCCCTACAAGAAAGAGAGAAAGCTAGAGGATTTTTATAAGTGTCAATATGCACTTATTTACAAGACATACAAGAAATTTACCTAAATCCGCCTAGGCGCCCGCCTAGACCCCGCCTAGCCGCCTAGGTGCTAGGCGCCAGCCCGCCGCCCGACTAGCGACTAGCGCCTAGCGTTTTTTAGAACCTTGGTTTTGAGTGACAATTATTTATTAGAACCTTATTTTTTAGAACCTTAAGTAGGGGATTAAATCAACTTCGGAGGGCAATTATTTATCCCTACAAGAAAGAGAGAAAGCTAGAGGATATTTGTTCCCCCTCCCCTAGCACTCTTCTTTGCTTGCCCGTGCAAAGAACCGTCTTCCGTTGATTTCTTTGTCTTCTACGCGCCGCACCGATGTAAGAAAAACTTAATTCTTCTTGTCTTCTTCTTGGGAGGTACTGCCGCAGGTAGACCCGGCAGTTTCTGACACGACACGAAAATAACGGGTTTCGGGTCAACACGATAACTTATTGGGTCATTATTGGGTGACCCGTTAATAACGGGTTCTTAACAGGTATACACGTGGGTGACCCGTTAAGAAAAAAATTATTTTGATAATTTTAAAGTTTAATTATTAAAAAAATTATTATAAAATACAATAGCCATATTAATATATACAATATATTCTATATTAAATATATAGTTTTGTATTATTATTCTATATAAGTTTAAAAAAAAAAGTTTTAGTCATTATTTATTTTTATTGTGAGAGTTCTTTATTATCATTATTAGGATAATAAATTTTACTTAACATGTTCTTGTCCAAAATTAAAATAAACTAGTATAGTATTTGTATAGGCAAGAACTAAGAAGACATAAATACAAGTATGAAAAATGTGAAAGAATATATAAAAACTTGTGATTCATCATTATTCCTTTACGAGTAGATAATGGTTACACTTACAATATCGTTTAGATTTTTAAAATCTTCCAAACCCTCATAAATAATGTTTTTTATTTGAGGGCAAAATTAATAAAATTAATAATAATTATTATAGAAGTGTAAAAAATGTAAAAAAAATATCCAATCACTCATAATGACAAGCTTTACAACTTTCATGAAGGGGTCAGCTTCGAAATCCAACACTATAATCCATAAACCTTAAATTTATATTTAAACGTCGATTGTCATTTACGCTTTATTCTTATTACTGAATTTCATTTTTTAAATTTTCTTTTTTGAAAACATGATCATTTGGCGGATGTAAGAAGATGAACGGTTCAGATCTTTGATATCACGTTTTGATATTTACGGTTAACTGAAATATGAGTCGATGTCATACAGTTTGTAGAAACTTTATAAACATCAAGCAATATTTTCACTAATCGTAAAAACTCTGAACATAATATCAACGATCCAAACCGTTCATCTTCTTGCATCCTCTAATAGATCATGTTTTCAAAAAAGAAAATCTGAAAAAACAAAATTTGATGAGAAAAATGAAGCGTAAATGTAAACAATAATCAACGGTTAAATTTTGATCTATGATTTATATGATTATAGTGATGAATTTCGAAGTTAAGCTCTTCACGAAAGTTGTAAAGCTTGTTATTACGAGCGTTTATATATTTTTTCTATATTTTTTATAATTCAACATTGAAAGGTTTGATTGGAAGAAAATGTGCAAGATGTTCTAATGTTCCAATGTCCTTAATTTTGCAAATCTTTTGAACATTTGATATTTTGTAATGTTCTAATGTTTTTTTATTATGCTCTTATTTTGGATATGTAAATATACACTTAAAAGAAAATTGCGTTTTTATGTTTTGGATGTGACAATACTTAAAAGAAAAATGTGTTTTCACTCAAAAAAAGTATTATGTTTTTTATTTAATTATTTATTGGTTTAAAATATATTTTCCTTAACGGGTAACGGGTCGGGTCATATTACCCGTTAATATTATCGGGTCGATTTTGGGTCGGGTCATTTTACCCGTTTATTTTAACGAGTGTTACAGGACACGACCCGTTAAGATATCGGGTATGACACGAAAACGACACGAACACGGGAAACACGACACGAATGCCAGGTCTAGCTGCAGGGCAGCCGTCGGGGAGGTGCGGTACGTCGGCTGGCATGGGCCAGGAGTCAGCTTGGCATAGGTCAATGAGGTGGTGTGGCAGGGGCCATTGCTTGTGCTGCTTGGCTTGACTGAAGCCAAGGACTGGCTCGGCATGGGCCGAGGAAGTGGCGTGGCATGGGTAACGGTTTGGGCTGCCACGTCTGGGTTGCTTGCCAAAATTGAGGAAACTGCTTGAGTTTGATTTCTCAGCTGCCGTAAATGGAGCAGTTAAGGATGGAGCTACCGAGATCGAAGCTGCTAAGATGAAGGTCGGATGAGCGAACTGTTGAGCGCAAAGTGGTTGCTACCCCCTGACCATTTGCTGCCTAGTTGATCTTCAAGCACTCGATCTTTTGAGTTATGTGGCATTTTCGCACTGGAGAGCTTACCCAGATGGGTGTCGGGAAATTAGTTTACCCTCTCGCACTGGAGAGCAATTAGTTTATCCTCTCGCACTGGAGAGCAAACCCATATGGGTGTCGGGAAATTGGTTTACCCTCTCGCACTGGAGAGCAATTAGTTTATCCTCTTGGGTGTCGGGGAATTGGTTTACCCTCTCGCACTAGAGAGCAATTAGTTTATCCTCTCGCACTGAAAAGCAGACCCATATGGGTGTCGGGGAATTGGTTTACCCTCTCGCACTGGAGAGCAATTAGTTTATCCTCTCGCACTGGAGAGCAGACCCATATGGGTGTCGGGGAATTGGTTTACCCTCTCGCACTGGAGAGCATGAAAGTCATTGTCGTGAGTGCAGCTGAGAAAAACTGGTCTGCTGGGACAACCAAAATAATCCTTAGCCTGCGAGGTCATGTATGGCGATCTGCTTGAGACTTCAAACTGCTTGTGGACCCCGCGTAAGGGTGTAAGCGCAGTGCAGCTGCTCCTAGAATTATTGTGCCATCATTAGGTGTTTCGTCGTGTACCTCTTTTAGGCTTGGTTGGCACGAGCCACATAGCAAGATCGGCATGGCTGGGAGCCATGGTGCAAGATTGGCAGAGTTATGAGTCATGGTGATAGATCAATGGTCGCCGGGAGCCATGGAGCAGGTAGGCACGGTTGTGAAAGCAGAGCTGGTACTAGCTTGGGCCAGGTTGTGCGCAGCAAGAGGAATTGTCTGGAGTGTTGAGAACAAGGCATGCCCCCGATTCTTGGTAGTTGGGCTGGTGTGTTCTTCTGGTACTCGTCTGCCCCTAGCGTGCCATTAGGCTGAGCTGCTGCGTTTGTTAGAACAGAAATAGTATTTATATCCGGTAATCTATGTGGGGTAGTCTCATCTGCTTGATCTTGTCATTGAAAGATGACTCACTTATGTTGGTCATGTCTCATCGGAGCGTCTTGTCAATAGTTTCGTTGTGCGGGAAATCGCACAATCGCTCGGTCATGAGCCTTTTTACTTCTTCCTGAATTTGCCTTTGTTGGGGGTGGTAGTGCTCTCTGCTGCCCCTGGTCATGACCTGCTGGTCTAGGCTGCTCCTCCATGTGTTCGGCTCGTATATGCCACTGCTATGGTGCATATGGTATCTTCCTAGAGGGCGAGCAGGTAACTCGCAGACTGCAGGTTGAACTTGAGCTGGATTGAGTGACTGCTTCTCTCCATCCTCTGTGCTGCCTACTCTGATGTGAGGTGGATGATGCTCCTTGCGAGCCTTGCCGCGAATGAATACTTCGCCTCGAAGGTTGCTTATGTTGATTATCGGAGTGTGACCCCAACCGTGAGTGTATATTTGTCTGTGGGTCTAACTGAGAGTGAACGCTCCTCCACGCGCTAAGACGGGAGTATACGCTATCTCGGGGGCCTAGTCAGGAGTGTACTCCATTAGAACGCTCGGTTCATGACTGGTCAAGTGGTTGCTTGCCAGGATGCTGCTGGAGAGGTTTTTCGTCTGCCCTCGTCCTACTTCGAGACACCTCGTCAGGGGCACATTGCATCTCGGTGCGTTGCAAAAGCTGATTCACCAAGGTAGTATGTTGTACAAGGGCGCTCTTTAACTCTATGACTTGTCGAGACAAGTGTTGTTCGCCATTTGGATTGGAAAAGCTTGGAAAGAATTTGCCAAATCTGCAGAAAAAATATGGTGAGAATGCCCCCAGCTCGATGGTAGGTCCGGATGGTTGAGATAGTCTTGGGCTGCCTTGGGCTGCTTGAAAGGCCACAGGAGCAGGATGTGCCACGAAAGCAGGCTGGGCCACGGGAGTGGACTGCTCGGCTGGAGCAGGCTGGACCACCGGAGTGGGTTGCTTGGAGGGAGCAGGCTAGGCCACAAGGGTGGGCTGCTCGGTAGGAGTAGGCTGGACCACGAGTGTGGGCTGCTCGACGGAAGCATGCTGGGCCACGGGAGTGGGCTGCTTGGCGTGTGGCACACGTGGGTGCGAGGCTTGGGCTCGGCTCGGCAACGCATTGGGCTCGCATTGGGCTTGGAGTAACATGGCTTGGGCCGTGGCCTTGGATGGCGCCATGGGTGGCTACCGTGGTAGCCACCGCGGTGGTTCCCGTGGTGGAAACTCGTGGTGGTGATGCTCCACTTATAAACATTTAGCCTCGTCGATCGCCGCGGTCCCATCTCTTGAATATTGGAATTTTCACTTGTTGAATGTTCTAAATTTCTAGTCATTGTACTTCTCTTTTACGTTTTATCAAAGAATCTTTACAAATTAAAAATTGTAATAATAAGAACGTATGAAAAAAAGTACAAGTGGACTAGAAAATAGAGAAAAAACCTTTTTATGCGAGAGTCTTGTACGAGTGTGGATTCAACTCTCAATGAAAGCACCAATTTGTGGATGCAAGTTTCCGCCTTCTCCTTCTTGGACAAAATTGCACCTACAAAACAATTAACACCTTAGGTCAAGGCCAAGAGCCACGCGCCCATGATGAATGGGGGGGGCTTTGGCCGAAGAACCTCCGATGCCAAAGTTAGAATTTTGAGAGAAAAGTGTTTGGAGAATTTAGAGAATTTTGCAATTGAGTTGGAATTAGTTTTTGGAGAGAATGGAGAGCTATATATAGGGATATGACCGGCCCTATTAAGAGAATAGGGACCGGCCATTTGGGGTACTTTTTGGGTGTAATTTGTAGTTAATTAGCCATTAATAGATTAATTAGGTAATAAATCCATTAATTGACTAATTAACATAATGTTGGAAGAAATAATTTGGGAGTTATGGAATAATCAATTAGCTAATTAAGGGGAAATGAGGTAGAAAATATATGGAATGAAATAGGTTTTGGAAGTTACCTTGTAGAAGGGATTTGATGAGGATGAATGAGATAGGTTTTGAATTGTTACCTATTTTGGGTAGACCTGGCATTCGTGTCGTGTTTCCCGTGTTCGTGTCGTTTTCGTGTCATACCCGATATCTTAACAGGTCGTGTCGTGCAACACCCGTTAAAATAAACGGGTAAAATGACCCGATCCGAAATCGACCCGATAATATTAAGGGGTAATATGACCCGACCCGTTACCCGTTAAGAAAAATATATTTTAAACCAATAAATATTTAAATAAAAAACATAATACTTTTTTTGAGTGAAAACACATTTTTCTTTTTAAGTATTGTCACATCCAAAAAATTTTTCTTTTAAGTGTATATTTACATATTCAAAATAAGAGCATAATAAAAAAAACATTAGAACATTACAAAATATCAGATGTTCAAAAGATTTGTAAAATTAAGGACATTGGAACATTAGAACATCTTGCACATTTTCTTCCAATCAAACCCTTCAATGTAGAAGTATAAAAAATATAGAAAAAATATATAAACGCTCGTAATAACAAACTTTACAACTTTTGTGAAGAGCTTAACTTCGAAATTCGTCACTATAATCATATAAATCATAGATCAAAATTTAACCGTTGATTATTGTTTACATTTACGCTTCATTTTTCTCATCAAATTTTGTTTTTTCAGATTTTCTTTTTTGAAAACATGATCTATTAGAGGATGCAAGAAGATGAACGGTTTGGATCTTTGATATTATGTTCAGAGTTTTACGATTAGTGAAAATATTGCTTGATGTTTATAAAGTTTCTACAAACTATATGACATCGACTCATATTTCAGTTAACCGTAAATATCGAAATGTGATATCAAAGATCTGAACCGTTCAGCTTCTTACATCCGCCAGATGATCATGTTTTTAAAAAAGAAAATTTAAAAAATGAAATTCAGTAACAAGAATAAAGCGTAAATGACAATCGACGGTTAAATATAAATTTAAGGTTTATGGATTATAGTGTTGGATTTCGAAGCTGATCCCTTCATAAAAGTTGTAAAGCTTGTCATTATGAGTGATTGGATATTTTTTGGGTAAATTACACAGAACCCCCTCAACTATTGGGTCATTAACAGTTTCATACCTCGTCAAAAAAAAGTTTCAATGTCATACCTTATCTTCGAATTTGTTTCAATTTCATACCTCCTGTCACTTGTCTGTCAAATTTTCTGTTAAATGCTGACGTGGCATGTGACGTGGCACATTTTATATTAAAAAATTAATAAAATATTATAAAAACTTAAAAAAATATTTTAAATGTTAATTAAATATTTTTTTTCTCTCTCACTTCTTCTTCTTCTTCTTCCGCCGAACTGGTTTTTTTTTTTTTTTTTTTTTTTTTTTTTTTCTGTGCTCTCTTCTTCTTCTTGAAGAAAAAGAAAAAGAAAAAGAAAAAAAAAACAAACAAAGTATTTCGGCCCTGTCGAGAAGAAGAGGAGGAGAGAAGAGCAAGAAACAAAAAAAGGTTCGGCCCTGCCCAGAAAGAGAAGCAGAAGAAGGAGAAAGAGAAGAAGAAGGAGAAGAAGAAAGAGAAGGAGGAGAAGAAGAGAGAGGAAGAAAGAAAAAAGAAAAAAAAAAAAAAAAAAAGGGGGGGGGGGGGGTTCGGCCCTGCCCAGAAAGAGAAGGAGAAGAAGGAGAAAGAGAAAGAGAAGAAGAAGAAGGAGAAAGAGAAGAAGAAGGAGGAAGAAAGAAAAAAAAAAAAAAAAGGGGGGGGGGGGTGTTCGGCCCTGCCCAGAAAGAGAAGGAGAAGAAGGAGAAAGAGAAGAAGAAGAAGAAGAAGAAGAAGAAGAAAGAGAAGGAGAAGGAGAAGAAGAAGAGAGAGGAAGAAAGAAAAAAAAAAAGGGAAAAAAAAAGAGGGGGGGTTCGGCCCTGCCCAGAAGGAGAAGAAAAAGAAGAAGAAGAAGAGAAGAGAAGGAGAAGAAGGAGAAGAAGAAGAGAGAGGAAGAAAGAAAAAAAAAAAAAAAAAAAAAAAAAAGTAGGGGTTCGGCCCTGCCCAGAAAGAGAAGAAGAAGAAGAAGAAGAAGAAGAAGAAGAAGAAGAGAAGAAGAGAAGAAGAAGAAGAAGAAGAAGAAGGAGAAGGAGAAGGAGAAGGAGGAGAAGAAGAAGAGAGAGGAAGAGAGAGAAAAAAAAAAAAAGAAAAAAAAAAGGGGTTTCGGCGCCCAGAAGAAGAAGAAGAAGAAGAAGAAGGAGAAAGAGAAGAAGAAGAAGAGAGAGGAAGAGAGAGAAGAAGAAGAAGAAGGAGAAGGAGAAGAAGAAGAAGAGAGAGGAAGAGAGAGAAGAAGAAAAAAAAAAAAAAAAAAAAAAAAAAAAAAGGGAGTAGGAGAGAGAAGAAAAAAAATATTTTTTAATTTTTTATTAATTTTTTAATATAAAATGGGTCCCGACACTTGCCACGTCAGCATTTTGGAACTGACGGAAGGCTGACGGAAGGTATTAAATTGAAACAAATTCGAAGATAAGGTATGACATTGAAAATTTTTAAAGACGAGGTATGAAAATGTTCAGACCCAATAGTTGAGGTAATTCTGTGTAATTTACTCATATTTTTTTTACATTTTTTACACTTCTATAATAATTATTATTAATTTTGCCCTCAAATAAAAAACATTATTTATGAGGGTTTG
Source organism: Cotoneaster glaucophyllus (assembly GCA_036320875.1). NCBI lineage: Eukaryota > Viridiplantae > Streptophyta > Magnoliopsida > Rosales > Rosaceae > Cotoneaster > Cotoneaster glaucophyllus. The sequence continues at coordinate 28,393,215 of CM070066.1, read as the reverse complement.
GAGGATTTTAAAAATCTAAACAATAATGTAAGTGTAACCATTATCTACTCGTATAGGAATAATGATGAATCACAAGTGTTTATATATTCTTTCACATTTTTCATACTTGTAAGTATGTCTTCTTAGTTCTTGCCTATACAAATACTATACTAGTTTATTTTAATTTTGGACAAGAACATGTTAAGTAAAATTTATTATCCTAGTAATGATAAAAAAAACTCTCACAATAAAAATAAATAATGACTAATTTTTTTTTAACTTATATAGAATAATAATACAAAACTATATATTTAATATAGAATATATTGTATATATTAATATGGTTATTGTATTTTATAATAATTTTTTTAGTAATTAAACTTTAAAATTATCAAAATAATTTTTTTCTTAACGGGTCGAAACGGGTCACCCACATGTTACCCACGTGTATTAATGGGTTCTTAACGGGTCACCCAATAATGACCCGATAAGTTATCGTGTTGACCCGAAACCCGTTATTTTCGTGTCATTTTCATGTCGTGTCATCGTGTCGTGTCAGAAACTGCCGGTTCTAATTTTGGGCACTTTTGACTTGGTTGAGAGATGATTGCCCGCTACTCGCGCGTAGGAATCCCGATATGCCTCAAGGGTATTTTTGTCCTCTTTTATCCAAAGATCCACGTGTCGCCTTGTGATTATTTTTGGCTCCACAATTTAGGCTTATTAGATTAGGGGATTAGGGTTTGCCGATTAGGATTTTGATTTGGGAATTAGGGTTTGCCGATTAGGATTTTGATTTAAGGATTAGGGTTTAGAATATGGGATTAGGGTTCGACATTAGGGTTTCCAGATTTGGGGAATTTTATAATTTGGCCTTAATTTGTAATTAGGAGTAGTTTTTAATTAGGGGAAATTTAATTAGAGAATGTGATTTGGGGGATTAAGGTTAGGGGTAGGCACAGATTAAATTAGGGATAGGGGGATTTTCTAATTTAGGGGAATGGTATATAATTAGGGTAAATTTTATAATTAGGGCTCATTGAAATTAGGGCTATTGTGACAGCCCGTCCCTGATTTTAAGAGTTTTTAAATTGTTATAAAGGATTTTCCAAAAATGCCCTTTGAGGCACGTGCAATGTTCGAAGTTAATTGTTGTGTACTGCCATCTAAGATTTGTTTTCTTGGCATAACCTCGTAGTACTCGTCGAAACGAACGCGTGAGCGCAGACGGTTCGTGATTTGGAGCTATAACGAAGAAGTTATTAAAGTTTGAAGTTTGAGTAATTTTATTATTTTCAAAAAGTATAGAATTTCTTTTATGAAAATGGACGGCCTAGATTTAATGAAGGAGGAAATGGTTGGCTTAGATGTAAAGGAAAGAAAATAAAAATAGAGGAAGTTATATGAGTGTGTGTGTGTGTGCTGGTGAAAACAGAAAAGAAGAAGAGAGGAATCGGATTGGGCATGGTTGCCCAACCAGAGGAAGAAGACAGAAGCTTCGGGAGAGAAAGGAGAGAGAGCTGGCGAATGGAGTGAAGAGAGAGAGGTGACTGACCAATCAGAGAGGAGGAAATGAGGAAAGGAGAGAGGAGAAGACGCGGGGGATCGGCCGGATCCCCAATTCAACCCGCGCGACCCGCACCCATCTTCGTCGAAATTTCTCCATGTTTCCGGTGAGTTACTTCAAACCCACACTTGGAAAACCTTCTATGATCTTCCCTCTACCCATTCCATTCCAAATTTGGAGAGATTTGGTGTTGAAATTAGGAAAAACGCACAAAACGGTGCGGTGGCTTTGTGTGTTCGATTCTCTCATTTTTGAAACGTTTTCTTTCAATTGCTAACAGCCATGGCATCTCCTTAGGACCTGGAACAAAGCCCAAGCATTAGTTGGAGCATCGGAATTGATTTGGAGACGAATTGAAGACACCCAATTTCTAGGGTTCTTCACGGGTTTGGTGAAATTGAGGTGTTTCTAGGCCAAATTGGCCTTGGCCAAAGGTATGAAAGTTGTTCTACTCTGTGAGATCTTCAATTCTGCAATTTTTGAGAATTTTTAAAAATAGTTGGATTTTTCGGCGAGTCGGGGCGGCCGACCGCCACTCGCGGCGGCCCGTGCAGCGGCACGTGGCCAGTGGGCCGCCAATGTTATTTTCATGCTATAGTTGATGCCATGAGTTCATTTTTGATAATTGGTTAGCGTAAATTGAGTAATTGAACCTAAGTGCATTACGATACGTGAATATGTGAAAATATGAATTGATGATCCGACCGTTGGATCGTCACCAAACTTTGGTACGTGGTAGTACGTAATATTTGAAGAATGTAGGAACTTACGGATCGGGAATCCGATGGACGGATCTTCCCGAATTGGATTTGTAAGTTCATAAAATAAAAGGTTAACCGCCACTCGATTTTGGAAATTGGCGGAGATCCTACCGTCGGATTGTAACGAAATTGTAGTATGTTGTTCTAGAAGGTTAATGTACATCTTGGAAAGTTACGGATCGGAGATCGGAGTTACGGATCTTTCGGATCAAGTACGCGGGGCAGTGGACCCTACCGTCGATCAGCGATCGACGGTTGACTTTTGATTAAGGGTCTTAAGTGATTCTAGAATATCCTTGAGGATATGTTTTGATGCGATATATGAATTCTATGGCTAAGAGTTCTAAGTTGCAGTTTGATATTTGTTTTAGGCGCAGAACTTTTTGGGACGCCTCGATGTTCACGTTAGGGAGCCGTAGCGCGGACTCCAGGTGAGTGGGCTTTTGTTTTCCGTATATACCTTATACTATGAGTTTTCCCAGAAAATAATTGAAATGTTTTATGAAATGAATGCCATGTTAGTACTTATGTTATTATACTTGGAACATTGTTTTATATGCCTTCATGAACAGAATGCCATGCCATCACACCTTTGTTATATCTCAATTATGCTTCATGAAGTGGGTTTGCATAATGAAGGGAATATGCTTAAGATAGCAAAATTGCATTATGAAATAATTGTGCATTATGAAATGAGCTTGTATTAGGGATTGGTTATGCATTAAGATTTAGCATGCATCACGCATTATGCATTATGGAGTGCCTTGCATCATGGTATTGTATGCGCATGATTGTTGGTGCTGTGGACGACAAGGTAAGTTCAGGTAAGCCTCTGTGTGTTTAAATAAGTGAATTAGGACTAGATTGATGAGAAGTTGAGATGTATGGATAGCTCATAACCTGCACCCCGGTGTTAGTGCTCCCGCCCAGGGCCAGGGCATAGTCTTTCACGTGTTGTTCACCTCCCGCACCACACGCTCACCTTGGATCCAAGTCAGGTGCATAGTCCTGTCGTATAGACCACTTTCAGTGGGTTCGACTCGTAGGTGACCCGCGACTTATTCGCATAGTCTTCACGTGATTGTAGCACTTGAGCGTACTTTGTTACACCTAGTCTTGTCGTATAGACCACCTTGAGTGGGTTCGACATGTGTGCAGGGTATGCAGATGATAATGAGATATGTTGAGATTGAGTATGAGCTATGGTCCATCCGTGCTGATCACACGGTGGACATGATATTATTGTTGAGGAGTTTATTTCACCTATGGTACTTGTTTTACGAGTTGATGGTGTGTTATGGCATATATGTTGGTTTCGTTGGCATATTTATGAGTTGATGGATGTTTTGGCATATGTTGGCATGATTTGGCATATGTCGGACTTATTGACATATTCATGAACTAGTGACATGGCATAGCATATCAGTGAACAGTTGGCATATTCATGAGTTAATGGCATTAGTATGGCATATATGTTGGAATTATTGATATAATCATGAATTAGCAGCCTGGTATAATATAATCATGATTTATTGGCATATTAGTATGATGATGATTTTCAGATGAGTTAGAGTATATGTTTATATACTATTATTTTTCTGGGAAAGTATACAGGTTTTACGGCGAGGGGTTAGAAAGTTAGTTTTGAAAAGGTTTTTGAAAGATTTGTTTTTGCCCACTCACGCTTTTGTTTTTCGCCCCTCCAGGTATTAGCTAGCATTGTTGGTGGCACTCGAGGCAGCGGCAGTGATTCTGACAGACCTTCATTCATGTAGGATCCCTGTTGGGATGTTTTGTATAATTATTCTTTAGGTTCGACTGCACCTAGATTTCATGCTCTGAATGTGTTAACACTCCTAGAATCCGAAATTTTTTTTTTATTCATATTTCTCATTATTTTAAACGCTTCCGCACTGTGCATATGGCTACGTCACCTCACGTGACGGCCAGCATGCCTCGATCTCGGTCGGGGTGTGTCAGCTAATTTGTAATTAGAGGTAGTTTTTAATTAGTGGGAATTTAATTAGAAAATGTAATTTGGGGGATTAGGGTTAGGGGGAGAATGGTATATAATTAGGGTTAATTTTATAATTAAGGCTCAATTGAAAATAGGGCTAATTTGCAATTAGGGGGAATTTAATTAGAGAATGTAATTTTGGGGGGGAGGGGGGGGGGTTAGGGTAGGCAAAAATTAGGGGAATGGTATATAATTCGGGTTAATTTTATAATTAGAGCTCAATTGAAATTAGGACTAATTTGTAATTAGGGGTAGTTTTTAATTAGGGGAATTTAATTAGAAAATGTAATTTGGGGGATTAGGGTTAGGGGTTTTCACGGATTAGATTAGGGACATGGGAATTTTCCAATTTAGGGGAATGGTATATAATTAGGGCTCAATTGAAATTAGGGGTAGTTTTTAATTAGGGGGAATTTAATTAGAGAATATAATTTGGGGGATTAGGGTTAGGGGTAAGCACATATTAGATTAGCGATAGGGGAATTTTCTAATTTTGGGGAATGCTGTATAATTAAATTATAGTTATATAATTAAAATTACATTTAGTTTAAAATTTTAAATTATAGTTATATAATCAAATTAAGGTTAGGGATGGTTTTTAGTGGCCGGATTAGGTTAGGGTTCTAGGAGAATAGGTTACGGTTGTTGTGAATTAATTTAAATTTGTACATTCATGTCATGTAATGTTATTTTGTAATTACACATTTAGTTTTAAATTTGTTTACCTATAATAGTTAAATTTTAAATTTTAAATTTAAATTTTATTTCTCTTTTAATTTTGTAGATGTCTCGCCTTATATATACCTAGAGGGCTGCGAGCAGTGGGTTCCCCGCACCTCCTCCACCACCTCTTACTGCAAGGAGCGCTCCAAGGACAGTGGACCATCCCATGGCTGGGTTAGGAGGACCCGACGTGGCATAGGCGCCGACATCATCGACGTCTTTGATGGCGCTTCCGCCTAGTGCACGTCTTACTCATCAGCGTCGTCGGACTCCCGACATGGCATTCGACGCCACTAGCCCAGGTAAAATAACAAAATCCATTTAATTTAGCTAATTCAAATGCAGTTATTTGCTACTTTAACAAAAAAAAATGGAGAAGAAAAGTATAAACCTAGTTAAATATATTTACAAAACTTGATTTTTATCTTAAAAAAGATGTGTTTTAGATTTTTCATCCCTTAAAAAATTGTTCACAATGTTGCTTGCCTGTGTGCTTTATTGTTTATTATGGTTTGTGACACACCCCGACCAAGGATGTCCACTTGGACTCCGAATCGAGCTGTGCTGGCCGACACCATGATGGTGATGAAGCCAAAAAGTGTGGTGATGTGGAAAATGTGAATAAATTTAAACCTAAAAGTGCCTAAATGGAAGAGTGCGCTTGTGAGCAGGAATGAACCCATTTCACACATGATGTTAGAGCATAAGTAAAGTACAGTAAAGTAGGATGAGAATTATACCATCAAAGGTAGCCACCTATGCTAAGATTAGCCAAGAATCCTCGTTGACACGAAAGTTCAGACTGAAACCTGGAGAGGCGAAAAACAAGGGTGAGTGGGCCTAAAAACAATTTTTTGTAAAAACCTTTTTAAAAACATAATAACCCCTCGTCGTAAAACAAGTAGGTTTCCAAATATACATACTACGTATAGTAAGAAATTACTTACCGTAGCCTACAAAATCTCAAGAATTCAATACGGCACAAATTTCGTAAGTAAGCACATGATGTCCGTAATCACATAATCTCGCATAAGCAGACATATCATAACGAATGCTCATCGACACATGCTGACACATGAGTTCATGCAGAGGTATTCTGACATGAGCAGGACTGGGTGTAATAATGATTTACACTCTAGCACTACAATCAGGTGAAGACTAGCGCTATGCGCAACACATACGAGTCCTAATTGCCTTAGCAATCTAGGACAGGACTGGCACCCACAATAGATCCAAAGTGAGTGTACGGTGCGATGTGCACATACACGTGAAAGACTGGCCATAGCCCAGGCAAGTACTAACACTAGTGTAACAAACGATGAGTAGATAACATAAATATAATCATACAGCGATAAATTGATAATTCACGCCATCGTAATACTATTCATGGACATAAATATAATTAAGGCATCAATAATAATACGCATACCTGTGCATCCCGTAAGACGTAGCATAACTTCATAATTTCTATCAATGCGCTAAATCTTATTAATGTCACGCTAATCTAGGCGTATTGTAGAAAACTCTTTATGAAATGTATAAATGGAAACTAAAAATTATATATATATATATATATATATATATATATATATTATAAAAAGGAAAAGACCCACTCACAGATACTGGCGAGGATATAGCCATTCGAACCAGGAAAGCCGAAGTCTTCGATAGTAATTACACCTAAGCATAATATTGGGACCCATTAGTAAAACTCAATTAAAATGTTTGAATTTGAAGAAACTGACGACGGATTCGCAATCAGCGCGTCGAAATACACTAAGAAGGGTCCTGGGCAATTTTCGTAAAAAGTCAACGATCAACCTTAAAAAGTTAACCGAGACGCCCCGGTGGTCATCTACATTAAAACTTTGGAATTTTATTAAATGGATGTCAGAAATGGACTCAGGACGTCAATATTAGTCTAGGAGTGCTTCCGAGAAAATATCAAAAAGTCAATAAAAGTCAACTAACGGTTAACAATTAACTTTAACAGAATATTCCTTCCAGATTTTGAAATGGGAATGGGCCGGATATGGGTTAAAGGTTTATGGGCCAAAGGCTTGGATTAGGTTTTGGGCCGGGTTTGGACTTAAGGCCCTTAAAAAAAAAAAAATAAAAATAAAAGGGGTTGAGTTGACTTGTTGGCTCACGGGTTGCACCCGCTGGACCCAATGAAGGAGGACACTGGATTTTTGGCTGGAAAACTTCTCTGGCTTCCTTTGACTTCGAAACTTAACCAAAATCCACCATTAAAAATACCAACATGAAGTTAGGAGAGTAAGGATTCGAATTATACCATCTTGGTTCTCAACCGCGGTCGGAAAATGGCCGGAAAAAGGGTTTGCAACTTGCAGACTTGCCGAAATCTGGGGAGAAGTTCCCACGTCTTCTCTATGAAATTAACGCATCCAAAACACATCCCCATGATCAATAATAACTACGAGGATAAAAAGGAAAAGATTTAGAGAGTCCCGAGGCTTACCAAGAACAAAAAACTGTAAAATCTCACCGGATGGCTACCATGATTATAGATGTTTCTGTGTAGTGGGCCGATGGTGAAGGAGAGAAAAACATAAGAGGGAGAGAGGGTGAGACATGGTGGTACAGCCTGAGGACTTGTCGGAGTGTTCATCCTAGTATATGGTTGGTGATGGTGGTTCCCTACACGGTTTGTCAGTGTTGCAGGCTGAGGAGATAGCTAAGGGATTAAAAGAAGTCGGGAGAGGAGAGAGAGTTGAAAGGATTATAGGGAAGAAGGGTGAGTTGGCAGCCAATGAGTGGAGGAAGTGAGCTGAGGGAAATTTGAAAGAAAAATGGGATAGTCCCAAGATAGGGAGACACGAAAAAGAGGCGAAGGAATGGGGCATGGGCCTCACGTGGTACACAGCCCAAGGCCAAAAGACAAAGTCAAATTATCTTCCATAAATGTGAAACTACTAAAACGCTATTTACAATCGTAGTTCCGTAAAATCTTTATCATAACTCCAATTTTGATTCGCTTGCGCCTACGCTTTCATACCATCGAGTGCTTCAGGAGCATGGTAAAGTAATAGCTTATACACGTCATGAACCAACGGTCAACGAAAGTCAATAATCTCGCCTCTAGGGATTTTTTCGTCAATTCACGCTTTTAAAATTTATAAAAACTTAAAATTAGGGACGGGTTGTCACAATTTGAAGGTTCTGGGAATTGGTATAAATGTAAGGAGGTTCTGTTGAAATTTTAGTAAATTTTTAACTTAATGTTTGACGTTTGTTTTGTTGTTTTGCAGCTAAGCAAAACACCCAAAAACCTTGTTGACAGCTGAAGACGAGGCAGGTTACGTGGGTGACAAACGCTCGTATCACGATACGATACAACGAGAGGCATCGGGCTGCACCTACAACGGAGCAACATAGTGCATTGGCCCACGAAGTGGGACATGTTGTTAGGACCGAGTGCCCTATGCTGTGGAAATCGTGGCACGAGATCCCAACGAAGATGAAGAACCTGGTCCGCAATTGTTTATCGGTAAGTTCCTAACTTTGTTTTATTTAATTATATATCAAGTTCATCTTTTTTATATTAATTATTTTTCCTTTTTCAACTTTGAGTTCAATTTTAATTTTGGTTTTTTTTTTTTAAATTTTAATTTAATACTCAGTAAATTGTAGGCAAACTACAATTTTGACGACATAAACGAGTCGATTAATAACTACCTAGACAGGTTGTTTTACGAGCGATATAAGCAGTTGAAGAGCAACCTCCACAAACATTATGAGTTGTTTGATGATTCGGAGGTCGCTTTAGAGGAGGGTTGCCCACTGGAGTTGGAGGATCGGCCAGACAAGTGGGTGTGGCTCTGCGGCCATTTTCAAGAGCCTGCCTATGTGGTACGTTTTTATATATGTATCACTTATTTAATTTTAATTGTTCTAAAAATTATTCCTACTTTGGGTTATGCGTTCGTTTCATTATCTTTAAATATTACACTAATACGTTTATTTTATATTTATAGGAGAAGGCGAAGGCGAACAAGATCAACCGAGAGAAGAAAACTCTTCTCCACCATTCTGGTTCGATACCCTTCTCCTATAGGATGGAGGCTCATCAACAGGTAATGAGAGTTTAATATTCGCACTTCCAATTTCTTATAAATATTCAATTTATTTTCCGATGTCTTTATGTTTTTATGTTGCTTTTATTCCAGGGGGTTCTAAATCCTCCAAGATAAACGTCTTTAAGAACATTTATGTTCTACCAGAGATGAGCTTGCCGAGCAGCTGCACGTAAGTACTTCTTTTCAATTTCCTATTTGACACTTCCAAAATTACAAAATTTTAAATAATATTAATTCTTACCAATCCACTTCTGTCTTATTGTCATAGTCGACGATGGTGGAGAGGAGCAAGACTGTCCTTTAGGAGTCTGCATCCCAGCTTCTCCCGGACACTTCTATCGAGTCCATGGCTCTGCCCGAGGATGCGGGGTTTCAAATCTTGAATGAGACCTTTGATGCAACCCTTGGACGGAGGCGGGGGAAGTATTGTTGGGGATGGAGCAGGCTCATCAACGCGCTACTGGGGCCTCATCATCATTACAACCACTGGGCCTTGGTGTCACTAAACTGACGCATAAAGTGGCCGACTTGGGGAGTAAGGTCGCGTTGAGCGTTAAGGCCCAGCTCGAATGACATCTGTCTCTCACTCGGCGTTGCTGGTCCCCCCCCCCCCCCCCCACCTCCAAGCCCATTCATCAGCTCGACTTCTAGCCCGTCCATCAGCTCGACCTTCATCCTCCCCAGCACACTGACACGCAACCCATCCAGCAGCCCGACTTCTAGCCCAACCCGCACCCCAACTGGCAGACGACCCCATTTAAATACTGGTGTCGCTTTTAAGCGACATTTTAATAATTTTTAAATACTGGTGTTGCTTTTAAGTGACATAAAGTATGCGTTGGTAATTTAAATATTTTTGGCGGGAATATTCCCGGTTTTTTTGCATGCGAAAATGAATTGGAAAGAGCTTTTTCAATCAGTGTCAGAATCTAGTGTCGGTTAGAACCGACACCAATTTTCATTAAACCGACGCCACGTGAACTTTAATAAAGTTTGTCAGGCTTCATCTATCAGTAAAATCTGCCAAAAGTTGGTGTCGGTTTTAATCGACACCAAGCTTATTTTCTTTTGATGTTAGTGACTTTTATTTCGACGTCATGCAGTCAATGTCGGTTTTAACCGATGGCAACTCAGTATCCATATTTAAACCCCTTCTTCCCCATTTCATCCGTGCCTTCATTTTCGTCTTTCTCCTTCTCCATCCCCATCTCATATGTGCTCTATCTTCCCCCGTTTCAGTTTTTCTCCTTCTCCTTCGAGAAACTTGTTCTATGGATCAACATTTTGAAGATCAACATTCTGAGTAACTCCAATTCGAAGAGGAAGAATATTAACCAGTTTTTTGTTTATTCTCCTTCTTGCGGCCCTGCTCAGAATCCTAACCAGTTTTTTGTTTATTTTGCATACATATTTGGCTTAAATTTTTTTACTGTTCCAGGTTCAAGAAATGGAATGTTTCTTTTCTCTGTTGTGAGTAATATATAGTATTAATGCAAGTAAAAGAGAAGTTGACAAGTTAAATGAGTTGTTGAAGCAGACTCAGAAGTTGGTCTAAAATCTACCCAAGGAGGAGGGTTTTGGATTCCAGGGAACTGAGAAGCAGATCATCACTTCCTTCAATGTACAAGAACTGGAGAAATCGAACAAATGCGTTGCGAAAAGGCTCGATGATCAAACGGAAGATGATGCAGAAGCAATGAGAAAAATTGAGGCAGAGCTCCTAGCCAAACTATAGCTTTTGGAAATGAACGCTCAGGAGGAAATTACTAAAGGATGATGCAGAAGAAATGATATTTTAATTCTTTAATTGTTGCTTGACGTCACTTATAACCGCCATCATGTTAGAACTTAACGTCGCTTCTAACCGACGTAATTTTGGATGTCACTTTTAAGCGACGCTGTTCTTTTTTATTTTATATTACTTTACTTCTTGGTGGCGGATTAAAGGGACTAACCGACGTCAATACCCTTTTGGTGACTGTAGCAATGGTGTCGCTTCACCTATGCGACATTGCACGACTTTATGTCAGATTTTTACCAAAAATCCGACAGTAATTGGGTTTTATTGTCGGTTTTTGCACCGCCAGTGATAGCCTCTTTTGTAGTAGTGTAATGATAACATGTATCATTCCCCTTCATTACTTGGTATTAATCCTAGCAATATAGGAATGTAAACGAGACACTCCATTTGGGAGGCGGGGTTGGGGGTGTGTGAGGGCAAAAATGATCATTTAATAACTGGATTCTTGTACAGAAACCCAGGTAGAAAGGTCAGTTCTAGGAAATTTTATAAAGAAATAGGGCATTAGTAGGCAAATGGTTGTATCCAATCTCACCTCGTCAAAGTGCTAACATGTTTGTCTCGAAATATTGCACACCCATGTTTCACTGTCAGTCCACTTCTTTGGTTGTTCTTATAATCCTTTTTCCACCATTTTCATACATCCTTTCCACTCTTATAAAGTAAATGGGAAATGGAAAAACTTATATAGTTCTTTTCTTTTAACCCGTTTGTGTTTACATCTTCTTGACTATATTCGAAAGCCTTTGTATGTTCGGCCTTTTGTATTGCTCTATCTATTTGTGGTGGACTGACTCTGATCAATTTCATATTTGGGTCAAGGGTAAGAATCATTTCGTCTTTGTGAATCATCACGCACTTTCCTGTTAATCCTATGGTATTGTAGGTTTGGTAAAATACCAGATTTGGAAACAGAGACCAATCCCATATATCGAACTGTGGCTCATTTGCTCTTCCATAGACCCTTGGATTCATCGGGAAAAAGTCTCGACACACCTAAATCACCTATTTCTACCAAGTTGTCATGTGAACGCAAAACAGCAGGCTTGTCAAATGAATGCTTTCCCGACAGTCTGAAGAACAAGCAGTTCCTCGCCAAGTATCTGAAAGTTGTCACTCATTCCCTGAACCCAGTTCTGTGGACCAGTTTAAAAACAGTCCTTTAATAGGTAGCTCAGAAAACGCATCTAGCAATGGTCCGGATCATGGTGGAACTATGAAGGTTGAAGCCTCTTTGTGAAGAAATGTGTGCGCCTCAGAATTCGATAAGGGTAATTCCTTCCTTTATCTCTCCCATGGTTGTTAATAGTTTAATTCGTTTCACATACACGGCTGTATGGATTTACTGATAACGTGGAGATTGCCTTTCGTTGTCAGCCATATAGTCTTAGGGCTGGTTTGGTATTGCTGTGCTTTGAAAAAAAACTGCTTCTGCTATGCTGTGAGAATAAGCAGCTGTGAAATAAAGCAGCAGATTGTTTGGTAAACTTTTTTGTAAAAGTGCTTTTGAAAAAAAAAGCAGTATTATAGTGTTTGATAAACTTTTATGTAAAACAGATGTGAAAAAGCTGGTTTTTCAAAGCTAGGTTTCGCAGCTTTGTGTTTTTGCCTTTTTTTAACCCAAAACTGTGAAAAAAAACTGAAGCTGAATGTTTACCAAACATAAAAAAGCTGGCAGCTTTTTTTCATAGCCACTTTTTTCAGAATCACCTCAGTACCAAACCAGGGCTTAATGGTCGAGGAGCTTCAGCCTTCGGGCAACATTACCGATGGGGAGTATCCTGTAAACCAATCTGCTCTGTAAAACTAGTTGCATATATATATATATATATATATATATATATATATATTGTTAGAATATGATTATGATAACATGGTTTTCATAATATGTGTAATCATATGTGAAGGTACACCATAACATTGGTGTACTAATATACATATGATTGTAGTGAAATAAGTTAATTAATTAATAAAGAAAATAATATAATTATTTATTTAATTAATTAATTATAAAGGGATATGAACAGTTGTATTCTAACCTGAGAAGTTGTAACTTCTCCTGAAGAACACAACTTCTCCATAAAGGTTACTTCCATCTCTATATATTAGTAAATCCCTTTCTGTCAGATTAATTCAATTCAATTCCATATTCACTCTCTGTCATATCCTTCACACCATATTGTGATCGATAGTCCAACGACATCCGCTTCCGATCCTGTGTACTACCTGTGGATGCAAATTTTCTCCTCTTCGGTCTTGGACGATTTTGCACCTACAAAACAATTAACACCTTAGGTCAAGGCCAAAAACCTCACGCTCCCACGATGAATGGGGGGGGGGGGGCTTTGGCCGAAGAACCTCCGATGCCAAAGTTAGAATTTTAGAGAGAAAAAGTGTTTAGAGTATTTTTGCCAAAGGAGTGGAATTAGGTTTTGTGAGAAATAGGGTAGTATTTATAGGAGATGGCCGGTCCCCTTTGGAGAAAAGGTGGCCGGCCCTTGCTAGGGTTTTTTGTGTTTAATTTAGGTTTAATTAGCCCATTTATTGGCTAATCAAACCAAAAGGGAATGTGTTTGTATTTATGAAAAAGAGTTATAATGAGTAATTGGATGATTGGCTTAAGAAAGGAAGGAAAAAAGGGAAGGAAATATAGGAAATAATGGGGAAGTGGCCGGCCCCTTTTTGGAGAGAGAGGACCGGCCCTTTAGGGTATTTTTTGGCTTGAAGGCTAATTTAATTGACAAATTAACGAGGAATAATCCCATTAATTTGCCAATTATCTCCATTTATGTGGGATAATTGGTAGATTTATGAGATAACTACCTAAAATGTGGATGTGTGAAATAATTCGGATTTGTTTACCTTTTATGGGCACCTTTGACTTGACCGACGATAATTACCGGTTGCTCGCGCATAGGAATTCTGATGCACCTCAAGGGCATTTTTGTCTCCTTAACCCGAAAATCCACGTGTCGCCTTGTGATTATTTTTGGCTCCACAAATGCCCCCACGCGTGTTAGGCTGCTCGCAGAAAAGGGCAACAGGTGTAGAGATTCTCGCACTTTGGGAAACTTCAAGCTGCTTCCTATTTTGTTGATTTTCCTCTTCTAATAGGAAGATAAATCCCTTTAGGAAAAAGGGAAGTAAATTTCCCTTAAAGCTTATTTAAGTCCACCTTAAGTGGATTATTAAATCAACCTTCAGAGAAGAATTTACTTCACCTTACAAGAGAGAAAGAGAGCTTAGAGGATATTTGTTCCCCCTCCTCTAGGAGTCTTTCACATCTTGCCCGTGTAAAGGATCGCTCCTCGCTGCTTCTAGGTAAGAAAAAATTAATTTTCTTGTCTTCCTTGAATCTTATATATATTTTGCTCCTTTTGTTGGGCGCTGGGCGCTGTTGTTTGGAGAAGGAAGACCAGGCCGTGGGGCTTGGCTGGTTGCTGGGTCCTGCGGCAAAGGCCTAAAATATATATATATATATATATATATATTTTTTTTTGCAACCTTCTAACGAATCTTTCTCGTACCCTTCCTTGTAGAGTCTTCTCCTCGATGTCTTCCTCGAGCCTCAAGAATGATGACGGTGTGCCGCCATTGTATCGTCAAGGCGGGTCTTTGAGCAAGGTTGGCTATTTCAAGGCTGCTCACTTCAAGATCAATTCGGATGACTCCTTCAAAGACTTCCTTGAGACATATTGGCATGCCATTCCATCTGGAGTGCGTGTGAGGCGGGTCAAGGATGGTAGCAGCCGTGAGCCATGCGATGAAGTTTGGAGAGTCATCAAATTCCATCCTTACTACTTCGTGATGGGGTTCACCTTTCCCATGCCACGCTTTTTCCAAGAAGTGTTCTGCTCCATGAAATGTGCGCCTGCTCAATGTTCTCCGAATGCGGTTCGAGTGATGGTGGGGTTCCACAATTTGAGCCGATTCTTTGATTTGGGACTAACTACCAACGAATTCTGGTACTTCTTCGACATAGGTCATGTTGATGGAGTTGGGCAGCTGTGGACTCGTCATAGACTTTTTGACAATTCAAGTAAGGGTGATCATGATTGGGCCAAAGAGACCTTGGAGATAAGTGGCGAGTGGGAGTCCTATCACTCCCCTGAGCTGCAGGTGTCAACAGTTTTCATATCCGGTAAGCAGGCTGCTTTAATTTCCTTCTCAGCTGCTTGATTTTGATGCTAAACTGCTCTTCAATTTTCTGACTGCTCTCTGCCATCCTTGTAGATTCGGAGTTTGGCTCAACTCCCAAGGTCTCCCCAGACATGAAGAAAGTGCATGTTGCTCTAGGTATTCCTTCTGAGTATCGTGAATGGCACTGGCTGCTAAGTCCTCTTCGTAGGGAGAAAGATGGATTGCCCCCAAAGGAAGAAGTAAAACGGACCAGGGCAGCTGCATTGGCTCGTCCTATCACCGTAGTGGAGCCTGCCGACAACGATGGTGGAAAGAAGAGGCATTCCTCGCCTGCCTAGGAGTCGTCTACTGAAAAGAAACCACGGGCTGCCCGCGAGGGTTCATCCGCTGTTCAGGAGGTGTTAGATGTGAAGAGGTCGAAGACTTCCTCTGCTGCTCGCGGGGGTTCACCAGCTGCTCTCAAGCTTGTGATTTACTTGACTTCTTCCAAGAACGGGTCAAAAGAGACTGCCGGACCTGTGCCAGTGACGCCTGCCGTTCTGAAGGCTGCTAGCACGATCGCCGATAGGATTGCTCAACGTCGAGATTCATCAGTGCCGAAGTTTGTGCTAAAACGTCCGTCCGGGGTTAGATCTGATTCTCCTTCGGAAATGCCTACTTCTGTGAAGAATGGCACGACATCCTCGTCTGCTAAGGTGGCGCCAAATCTTGTCCCTTCCGCTGCTGAGACCAAGCTGCTTTCTGAGGGGAGTGAGACTGCTTGCGCCAATGGTCCTGGTAAATCCGCCAAGTCTAATTCTAAGAAAGCTACTGAGATTTGTACGCTTTTGAGGCCGGACCTTCTTGAAGATATGGATGCGTGTGCTAAATTTGTTGATGGCGTCAAGGGGATCATTGGTCCAGGCTCCTTTGTGAAGCATACGCCTGAGTACAGGAGGGCTGCTCTGCTGACCATGATGCAAAAAACGGCGATCTTGGCTGCCGAATCCATGGTTCTGGATCGAGAGGATACCAAGGCTGCCCAGGAGGTGGCGAGGTCTATGGCTGCTGAAGCTTACTCCTCAACCGAGAAAGTTAAAAATTTGGAGTCTGAACTTGCTGCTTTGAAGGGGTCTAACGTCTCTGCCCCCACTTCTCTGCAACTTGAGACCGCTCGCCACGAGATCGCGAACTTGAAGGCTAGGCTTGATGCGACTCAAGTAAAATATGAAAGTGCAGAGAAGGAGATTGAACGTTACATACCTCAGATTCAGGATCTCGAACGCTCCATCTCTGAAACCCGCTCCGCTGCTTATGCTAAAGATGAAGAACTGATCGCCGCCTACAACCAAGTGATATACCTCAAGAAAATTGTTGACAGGCTTGAGCCTTAAGTGCTGGAGCTTCAAGGTGCTTTGAAGATTAACGATAGTTTGAAAAAAGAGGTGGAGGAAATGCAGCGGGTCCGTGCTTGTCTGCTTGAGGAAGTTGAGCAGCTAAAGAGTGAGAAGGCTGGGTTTGAGGCTTCGCTGACTCAAAACCAATCTGATTTCTACAAACTTGGTTATGTTGATCATCTCTTCGAACGGCCGTCTGATTTTGAGTTTTCTGAAAAAGACTTTGAGACTTTCTCCATTTCTCTAGAAGATTTGCTCGCCTTTACTTTCGAGTCCTCCATCGGTGAAATAGTTGGAGATGGGAGTGTCCACGGCAGGGCAGCCGGGAATGAAGCGCCGGATGGTACCACTGCTGGAGTTGCCGTGGCTGCTGAAGGTGTGACAATGAAGCAGTCGTCGGGTGGCCAAGCTGCTGAAGAGTAATCTTCTAGGTAGCCTTTAGGATTTATTTTTCCTTGTTGCTTTTGCTTTGCTTGAACTCCTTCAGTCTTTGTCAGTTGTTTATCAATTTTGCTAGAAAATTTAATAAACTTGTTTCCTTCGCTTTTCGCCATCTTCGCTTCTTTTGTTCATGCCTTAACCTTTAGACTTTATAGGCCAGTAGCAGGCGCGCCACTTTTTTATAAGCAGACAGGCTGCGTAGCCTACGTAGTCGTAGGTGTTGGTGTAGAACTTTTGCAAAGTTGTTAGCCGTAGGGTCGGCAGCCGGATGCCTTACTTACAGAAGCAGACAAATCCGCGTGACCACTAGGCTGTTAACCTTGGCTTTCTCCAATTTTGTAGGTTGCGCAGCAAGTGTCACCACACTTTAGGACTTGGTGCAAGTCGTTCCGCGCTTGGCAGAGGTGAAGCTTATCGACTACGTAGCATGCGGTAGTGGATAAAACTTCGTATATGCCTGCTAGCATGTTTAACCTTTCACAAGAATGTGCGGTTGTATAAGTCTAGTGTGGCTTCACTGCTTGAAGGGCAAGCCGTAGGCAGTCTTCCGAAATCCGTAGGCTACCTTAGTGCACTCGGTAGCAGCTTTAGGGTTCCAGGGAAATGTGCCCCCTCCGTCTCTAGGGCTCGGTTCCCCGCGGATTAGGCCAAGATACCCAAAATCCTTCAATTAGCTAAGCCTTGAAAAAGACCATTGTGGCTACTTCTAGGAATCCCGGCGCAAGCCATCGTGCATCTAGTTATACTAGGGCAGCCAGGCTCATCCACGTCTGGATATTCGGAGTGTAGAGTTTATCCTCCCGCTTTGGAGAGCAGATTGGCCCCTCGAGGGGTGCTATTCCTGCGGTGAGTCCCTAAGAAGGGCACGATATTTTGAAGCACATGAGTGATCAGTTGTCGCAATGGAATCAAGTTGTAAAAGAGTTCCTCATTGAAAAACAAGTGAACAAATAACTTAATCGTAAAGACTGCGGAACAACTGGATAGTCCTCGGCTTGCGAGGTGGTGCCCGTCTGAGCTGCTTGAGCCTTCGAGTATGGTTGGAGATCACACGTGGTACTTCCTCAAGTTGTAGGCATTCCACTGCTTTTCAATCTCCTTATCATTCATGGTGGCGTGGGTGTAGCTTCCCTTGCCGCCTACTCTGCTGATCTTGTAAGGTCCTTCCCAAATAGGGTCCATCTTCTTCGATCCCTCCATTCGAGCAGTGATGAAGGCCTTCCTCAAAACTAGATCTTCGGGTTGAAACTGCCGGATTTTGGACCTTTTGTTGTAACTAGAGAGGAGCTGCTGCTGGTAGGATGCGATGCGGGCTATGGTCTGCTCGCGCCTTTCCTCCGCTAGGTCTAGGTTCGTGGCCATCTCTTCACTATTCTGCTCGACATCTGGCAGCAGGGTGGTGATGCTTGGCATGATGATGTTGGGAGGAATGATTGCTTCCGAACCGAACGCCAAAAGAAAGGGGTTTCTCCGGTTGCTCGCCTTTTGGTGGTACGATACGCCCACAGACATCCGCGGAGTGCATCTGGCCACTTTCCTTTTTTGTCGGTGAGGGATTTTTTGAGGCAGTCGAGGATCGTCTTGTTGGAAGCTTCGGCCTGCCCATTGCCTTGCGGATACCTTGGTGTAGACATATGTTGCTTTATACCGTATTTTTGGAAGAATCCTGCCAAGTCTTTGCCCACGAATTGCGGACCGTTGTCGGTGACGATGGACTAAGGGATACCAAAACGGCAAATGATATTCCTCCATATGAAGCGCTCTATGTCTGTCTGAGTGGTTGTTGTCATGGGCTCCGCTTCTACCCACTTGGTGAAATAATCAGTGGCCACGATCATCATTCCTCTGCCCCCAGTAGCGGGCGGCATGGGCCCGACCAGGTCGATTGCCCACTGCATGAACGACCAGGGACTTGCTTGTGGATGTAACTCGCTGGCAGGCAGGGCCGGTACAGGCTTGTAACGTTGGCAGCGGTCGCATTTTTGCACTAACTCCCGGGCATCTTGATGCATGGTTGGCCAGTAGTAGCCTGCGTTGAGAGCCTTTTGCGCTAAAGATCGTCCTCCAGAATGGTTCCCACAAACGCCTTCATGGATTAAACTTAGGACCTTCAAATCATCGGGAGGCGCCAAACATCGGAGGTGCGGTTCGGTGTAGGATCTTCGAACTAAAATGTCCTTCCACATGTAGTAGCGCGCTGCTTGGGTTTGAAGTTTCCTTGACTCCAATCTTTCCGTGGGGAGCGTGCCGTTGACCAAGTAATCTATAATAGGACTTTCCCAATTTGGAGTTACACTAACCTGCATCACCTCGGCTACTGGCTCGGACTCTATGCTCGATTTATCTAGGTACTCCACTAGAATTGAACGCTTGAGCTGGTGATCGAGGGCGGAGCCCAGGCCGGCTAGTGCATCTGCATGGGCATTTTCCGTCCGTGGAACTTGAGTGAGCGTGTAAGTCTAAAATGCCTCCAGCTGCTCGCGTACCTTCTCCAGATATTGCGCCATCCTTGGATGTTTCGCCGTGTATTCCCCCGTGGTTTGGCTAGTAATCAGCTGAGAATCAGAATAGATTGCCAGCTTCTTCACTGCTAAGTCTTTCGCCATTCGGAGGCCTGCCAGTAGGGCTTCGTACTCTGCTTCATTGTTGGATGCTTTGAAGCCTAAAGTGATCGCCTGCTCGAGTAGTGAGCCATCTGTGGTAATGAGAACCACGCCTGCTCCCGAACCTTTATGATTAGAGGCGCCGTCGACGTGCAGATGCCAAATGTCACCATTGAGGAAGGCGGGTGGAGCTAGGGTCTCGGCTACTCTTGGGACATCGTCGGGCTCCTCTGCTGCGTTGCTTAGGCCAGGCGCAAACTCTGCTATGAAATCTGCCAAGGCTTGGGCCTTTATCGCTGTACGGGGTCAGAAGACTAAACCATATTGGCCTAGTTCAAGTGCCCACTTCATCACTCGTTGAGAAGCATCCGGACCATGCAGGATGGATCGTAGAGGATATTGAGTCATGACAATGATTGTATGAGCTTGAAAGTACAGTCTGAGTTTCCGAGTTGCCACAACTAGAGCCAAAATTAATTTTTCAATCTTCGGATATCTTGTTTCCGCATCGAGGAGAGCTTTTGAAGTGTAGAACACCGGTAGTTGGGCCCCCAACTCTTCTCGTATGAGGGCAGAGCTCACCGCTACTTCGGAGACTGCCAAGTAGATGTACAAGTCCTCCGCAGCTTCCGGCTTGAACAGTAATGGAGGCGATGTGAGGTACTTCTTCAGGTCTTGGAAGGCTTTTTCGCATTCTTCATCCCATTTGTCACGTTGCGCCCTCTTGATGGCTTTGAAGAAAGGCTTGCATCTATCGGTGGACTGCGAGAGGAAACGGTTGAGGGCGGCTGCTCGTCCGGTCAAGCTTTGGATCTCCTTCAAGGTTGTGGGAGACCTCATTTCCTTAATTGCTCGGATCTGCTTGGGATGCGCCTCGATCCCTCGTTGGGTGACTAAGTACCCTAGGAATCGGCCTGAAGATACTCCAAATGTGCATTTGGCAGGATTGAGCTTCATCTTGTACGCCCTAAGGATGTCAAATGTTTCCGCCAAATTGCGAATGTGGTCTGACCGCTGCTTGCCTTTCACCATGATGTCATCGACATAGACTTCCATGGTAACCCCAATTTGCTTTTTGAACATCATATTCACTAACCTATGGTAGGTTGCTCCTGCGTTCTTGAGGCTAAAAGGCATGACTTTGTAGCAGTATGTACCTCGCTCGATCACAAACGCGATTTTCTCCTTGTCGGGCTCGTGCATGGCTATTTGGTTGTAGCCAGAGTATGCGTCCAGGAAGCTGAGCAGCTGGTTTCCAGAAGTTGAGTCCACCAAAAGGTCGATTCGGGGGACCAGATAAGGATCATTCGGGCATGCTTTGTTGAGGTCAATGTAATCTACGCAAACCCTCCATTTGCCTTTCTCCTTCTTCATAACTAGCATAGCGTTGGCGAGCTATGCGGAGTGTGCTACCTCTTCTATGAATCCAGCCTCTAGCAGCTTGTCTATCTCGGCTTGGATGATCGCTACTCGTTCGGGCTCAAAGTGCCTTCTCTTCTGGATTACTAACTTAGCAGCGGGGTCAACATGTAATTTGTGGCAAGCCACCTTTGGGTCGATGCCGGGCATGTCAGATGGTGACCATGCAAAGATGTCCCGGTTCTTCCTGAGGAAGGTGGTAAGTTCTTCTTTCTCGGTTGGGCTTAGGCGAAAGCCAATCCTAGCGATCTTTTCTGGCTGCTGCGTATCGAGAATGATTTCTTCAGCATCTTCTTCGGGTTTCTAGCCTATCTCGTCTGCTTGAGCGCCATCTTCTCGATCCTCCTGCTGTAATTGCTATTTGGCAGCTTCGTCATCCTTTTGGACTTCGGTGACTTCCACCGGAGTGAAGGTCTTCTTCCTTGATTCTTTCAACATTTGCAGGGTGCATCATCGCGATGCGGCCTGGTCGGACTTAATTTCTCCAATTCCTCAGCCCGGGACGCGGAAGCGGATCTTTTGGTACTTGACTGAAGTGACAGCATCTAGCTTGATCAACCAAGGCCTCCCAAGGATCCCATTGTAAGGGGATAGGTCGCTCACGATCGTGAATGTTTGCTTCGAGACAACTGGCGATGTTTTCACGTCAAGTGTGATTTGGCCGATTGCAGTTGAGGTGTGTCCATTGAATCCAATGAGTACCTCTGCTCGACGTGTTATTGTGCTCTCCAAGCCCATCTTCTGGATGACTGAGAATTGAAGTAGATTGACCGCACTTCCATTGTCCACCATCATTCGGTCGATTATGGCATGGGCTATTTGGACAGATACCACCAGCGCGTCGTCATGCGGTAAATCAACGCCTTCTGCGTCCTGCTCGGTGAAGCCGATGATGGGCCCGGGTAGTGCGTCGGCTGTCTGGACTTGTGAGATCAATATGGCCTGCTGGATCTTCCTCTTCTTCGAGTTGTTGGTGGCCCCCAAGTGCTCGGATTTGGCAAAGATACCATTAATCCGAATTGTCTTGGCTGGTGGCTCCTCTTCCTCCTCAGCATTCCTTATTGGCTGCGCTGATGGCCTGTCCAGATACTTGTCGACCTTGCCTTCCTTACAAGCTTTTCCAAATAATTCTTCCAATTGAAGCAGCTTTCAGTGGTGTGACCTGGTCCTCGGTGGAATGCGTAATATTTGGTGTGGTCCAGCTTGGAAGTATCGCCTTTTGATTGCCTCGGCAACTTAAACCATGGCTAGTTTTTTACATCGCAGAGAATTTGATGGATCGGAATTGAAAACTTCGAGTAATTCCTGGTCGTGGAGCCTTCTTTGGTCATAGGCCTGTCCCTCCGCTTGGCCTCCTGTCTGCTCTTACTGGGCTGCTTTCCATCCTCCTTTCTTTGAGCCATCACCAATTCTTTTTTAGGCTGCTCGGGCGCCTTTTCTGCTCGTCGGGCCTTGTCCCAGAACGCATGCTTCTCTGCTAGGGCGAAAGAATCAGCAATAGTCAAGTCTTCTTTCATGATCATCTCTCCAAATAGGGGATGATCCACAGGGAGGCCCTTTTGAAAGGCTGCACTGGCTATTGAGTCGTCGCATCCCACGATCTTCGTCTTCTCAGCTTTAAACCTCTTCACGTAGTCGCAGAGTGATTCCTTCAGGTCCTTCTTCACGTTGAACAAGTGATCGGATTTTTTCTTGATCGAGCAGTAAGATGAGTATTCTTTGGTGAAGACCAAGGAAAGATCGTCAAAGCTCTGGATGGATCGTGGCGGCAAGGTGTGGAACCAATCTTGCGCTTCACCTTGCAAGGTGGTGGTGAATATTTTGCACATAAGAGCGTCATTACTCCGGTAAAGGACCATTGCACTTCGGTAATGCTTCAAGTGCCTCTCTGGATCTCCATCTCCTTTGAATGAGGTAAAGTGCGGCATGCTAAACTTACGCGGTGGTTCCGTCTGCTCGATCTCATCTGTGAAGGGTGATCGGCTTATGTTGGTCATTTCTCGCCGCAATGCTTCATCGGCCGTGCCGCCACGTCGGAACTCGCGCAATCGCTCATTGAAAAGCTTTTCCACCTCTTCTTGGATTTGTCTCTGTTGGGGCAGCGGAGCCCTGGGCTGTCCCAAGCCTTGGCCTATCGGTCTAGGTTGCTCATCCGGACGCTCCACTTGTCGTTGCCTCGGCTGCCTAGCTGGTGGGGGTCTCTCCGCGGGCTGCCTGTTGAACTTGAAGCGGATCGAGTGGCTGCTTGCCTTCGTGTGTCACGTTGCATCCTCTGAAGTGACGTGGAATATGCTCCTTGAGGGCCTAAGCGTGAATGGATGCTCTGCCTGGAAAGCTGCTCATGTGGTTCTTCAAAACGTGGCCCCAACCTTGATTGTATGCTCGCTCGCGGGCCTAACCGAGAGTGCACGCTCCTCCTCGCGCTAAGACGGGAGTCCACGCTATCTCGAGGGCCCAGCCGAGATTGCACACCGCCCGACTGCTCGGTCTGATTGATCGGCTGCTTGCCAGGACGTTGCCGGAAAGGTTCCTCGTCTAGGGCACGTCGGATCTCGGTGCGCCGCAAAAGTTAATTCACCAAGGTTGTCTGTTGTGCTAGGGCGCTCGTCAACTCCATGACTTGTCGAGACAAGTGCTGATCGCCACTCAAATTGAATGAACTAGGAAGGAATGCTCCTCCTTGAGCGATGGATGGATGGTTGATTCCGGGCACAAGATTTGAGTTGGTCAATGTCAAATCTGTGAAGAAAGGCTGTGAAATCGCTCTCGGCTCAACGGTCGGTCCGGATGGTTGAAATGGCCTCGAGTCGACTCGGGCTGCTTGGGACACCACTGGGGCAGATCGGGCTGCGGGGGCAGGCTTGGCTGCAGGGGCAGTCTTGGCTGCAGGAGCAGGCTTGGCTGTAGGACCAGGATGCTCAGCACGAGATGCATGCGAGTGCGAGGCTTGGGCCGTGGTTTTGGTGGTATGGACTTTGGGTGGTGCGGCTTGGATTGCAGTAGCGGTGCCATGGACCTCGCCGCGGGTGGTCACCGCGATGGTTCCCATGGTGGAGCCTCGTGGTAGTGGCGCCATCTCCCCTAGAATCACGTTCAATCTCGTAGATCGCCGCGGTCCCATGTCTTGAATGTTTGAATTGTCACTCGTGGAATTTTCTAGATTTCTAACCATTATGTATTTTTCGTTTCCTTCTTTTTTATACGCTTTATCAAAGAACTTTTTACGAATAAAAAATTCTAATAATAAAAACGTACGAAAGATACAAATGGACTAGAAATTGAAGAAAAAACCTTTTATGTGCGAGAGTCTTTTTCGAGCGTAGATTTCTCCTCTCAATGAAAGCACCAATTTGTGGATGCAAATTTTCTCCTCTTCGGTCTTGGACGATTTTGCACCTACAAAACAATTAACACCTTAGGTCAAGGCCAAAAACCTCACGCGCCCACGATGAATGGGGGGGGGGGGCTTTGGCCGAAGAACCTCCGATGCCAAAGTTAGAATTTTAGAGAGAAAAAGTGTTTAGAGTATTTTTGCCAAAGGAGTGGAATTAGGTTTTGTGAGAAATAGGGTAGTATTTATAGGAGATGGCCGGTCCCCTTTGGAGAAAAGGTGGCCGGCCCTTGCTAGGGTTTTTTGTGTTTAATTTAGGTTTAATTAGCCCATTTATTGGCTAATTAAACCAAAAAGGAATGTGTTCGTATTTATGAAAAAGAGTTATAATGAGTAATTGGATGATTGGCTTAAGAAAGGAAGGAAATATAAGAAATAATGGGGAAGTGGCCGGCCCCTCTTTGGAGAGAGAGGACCGGCCCTTTAGGGTATTTTTTGGCTTCAAGGCTAATTTAATTGACAAATTAACGATAAATAATCCTATTAATTTGCCAATTATCTCCATTTATGTGGGATAATTGGTAGATTTATGAGATAACTACCTAAAATGTGGATGGGTGAAATAATTCGGATTTGTTTACCTTTTATGGGCACCTTTGACTTGACCGACGATAATTACCGGCTGCTCGCGCGTAGGAATTCTGATGCACCTCAAGGGCATTTTGTCTCCTTAACCCGAAAATCCACGTGTCGCCTTGTGATTATTTTTGGCTCCACACTACCCTATTTCCATCATATATATATATATATATATGTATATATATATGTCCATGTTTTCAGACTAAAGTCAACTGTTATAAGATTAGCTGGTGTGTTTCCTTAAACATATTCAGGGCAATACTTGAGACCTCTGTTAGTAATATTTTCATGTACGAAGGGCGGGAGCCACGTGTCCAGCTAGTATTGGCCTATTGGTGCACTCTGGATCCGTCTCTTCGGCTAGTAAGAAATTTATACCTTCAGATTGCGAAAATAAATCCCGAGTTAAACTAAGATTCTTTCGTAATGTGCTTGGATATAGATAAAGTAGATGTTTCAGATTGTTGAGTAAAGATATCAACAATTGAAATCGCTTACAACGTTTTCAACTTTAACCGTGTGTTAATTTAGTCCTCAACGTTGAATTTGAACAATGTTACTATAAACTAGCACCATAAAACCTAGTTTTACAGACACAAAGCGATATTGGACGGTGAGATTTAAACACATGATCTTGGGTGCAAGATAAACGTTGTTACTGTTTGTGGAGACTTGGATATTTCTATAGGGATCTTGGTGTAGTATAAAATGACAAAGGTGACCATCACCTTCCCACACTGCTACAACCGTGTCACTAGGAGGCACACCACCGTCATCGGCACACCTTTCGGCCGCTACCGCCAATTACAAATATGCCCATATAAAAACTTCTACAACTTTACATTGTGTCATCAGAAAATTCAAGAAAATTAGATTGAGTTAACTACGGATAGCTACTGAATCTTTTAGAGTGATCTCAAATTAGTTTCAACTTTTTAAAATATTCTAAATAACTATATAAAGTTTTTGAAAATTAGACATCCTTTTGGCCACCGGTGTAAGTGATGAATTTACAAATATTATGTGATGATGTTTTTAGCAATAAATGATGAGTTGGACAAGTAGTAAAGTTGGTATTTACTAATCGTCATTTTTGGAGCTCTAATTTGCCAAATTGACTCCTAGCCATGTTAAGTCTTAAATTTATTTAGCTAAACTGCATCGATATGGAAATTCAAAGCTCCATAGATGATTTGAGAGTAAAACTTACTTTAGCAATTGTCTACATCATCACTCAACGATAGTGAAATTAAAAATTATTTACAGTGGTGGATTGGGACAAAAGTACCAAGAAATCCAAGTTATATTGATGATTGTATGGATCACATTCAGAGAGGATGCCAAATTCCACCATCACCATGACTAGTGCTATCTAAAACCAAACCAATAAACCAAAACCAATCTTTGTATCTCGGTCGAAACCCTGTCTAAGATATGAACTCGTTTTTGTAACTCGGCACTCATCACTGCATAAAGTGGCATGTAAATCTTGTAGAAGAACCAAGCAACGCAGCGGTAAGTTTCAAGTGGTCCAGCAAATCCATCGCTGTAAGTGACATTTACCACCTGCCCTTTCTCCAATCCGTAGTATCGTGCAGTTGCATCAGTTGCCAGCATCAGAGGGAGCTGAGGAAGAAACATAAGAAAACTAAATTAGATAGTGTCTGAGTCACGTCTCACTTTTAATCTTAAAGTGCGACCGCAAGCCAACAAGGCTCCCTGCTTTTCATATCAGTTATTCGTTAAGTCAACAACTCCGATTATATTTCAATCAAACACTGAAAAACCAGTTATATGTTAGCAGCCAACAAAAGTTTGACTGCAAGGTAAGAAGATTTTGACTGCAAGCTATTTTCAGGGAAAATTGCTTCAGGATTGGATGGTTTTTCCCTTTGGTGCATACTACCAACACAAGTTTTTTCAGATCAAAATGTTTGAATGGCTACCTTGTTCCCTGCTAATAGGGTAAAGCACTTGTTAAACCAGCTATCGAGAGCTGTACGTCACCTGGAAACCAGCTAGCTTCCTTGTCAATCAAAACAGTAAAGACTAATCACTCGTAAAGCGACTGTTCTAGTTAGCCATGCATCTCGATATCATGATGCTGGAAATTTTCAGCCATTAAAAGTCATGTTCTTTTGATAGACCAAAACACACGGTATTTCACACTTCGTTAATAGGCATGTACTGATCAGTGACATACTCCGCCAAGACAAAGTCAACAAATTAAGGTTATTTTCCAAAATAAGGATAAATAAATAGTATTTTCTGTATCAGACTGACTACTCATTGAAAGCTTCAAACTTGAGAAATTCTCTTTTTTTTTGTTTTTTTTTTTTGAGAGAAATTCTCTTCTTCTTTTTTTGTGAACAAAAACGGTAGTAACGTTGAACAAAAGGGTCATGAACTTATTTTTCCCGGAGAAGAATCAATGACGGCATTTGAGGCATAAGCTTCGGCTAACTCTGTGCCAGCAGCTGTGGTAATAGAGAGGATGCAACTTTGAAGAAAAGGTGTCATCCTTTTCCTTGAAAAACATTTTCTTGATGCCAGCAGCTGTGTCAATTTTTAACAAAAAAAATCCAAAAAAAAAAATGTCATCTTTCCTAAAGGAAACAATTTCTGGTTGCCATTTTTTCTATTTCAAACAAAAAAGATCAGAACTTGGACAAAAAGGTTTCTTCTTTCCTCGGAAAAACATCTTCTTTTTCGGCATTTTTTCCTTCCATTCCCCTCTTTTTCTCGGCAACCAAACACAAAACAGAACACATACATAAGAAAGTTACCTTCTTGGAGGGCTTGGAGCGGAGAAGGACGCAGACGCTGAGGCGTTCATGGTCCGGGTTGGGGCCGAACTCGGAGAGGAACTCAGTGAGCGAGAGATTGAGGTCCGAGTCAGAGACGTTGCAGCCTCGGTCCCTCAGCATTTCCATGACCGTACGACGGCACATGTAGAACTAGGGATGGGCAAAATACCCGCGGTTACCCACCTATTTAAACTTCACGGTTACGGTTATGGATAACCGTTTAGATAAATAAACGGTTATGGGTATAAGCGTTTACCCGTGAAATTTAAATGGATGGTTATGGGTATTAACCGCAGTTATAAATGGGTAATCGTTTACCCATTTATTTTATATATGCAAAACTAACACAAACCATGTTCTCTAGCGGACAAAACTTAGATCAATGCTATTGATTATAGTGCATGGTTTATATAGCTAATTATAATATAATGTAGCTCATTATATATATTATGTTAATACTTTACATTATGGGTTAAATAACCCAAGAATACTGTTTTCTAAACAGTTTTCGTAACCCAAGAATGCTTAGCAAATATTATATTACTTTCATTGGTAATAGTTAAAAATATCGTCCGTAAACTATTATTTCAATTATTGGAATGATATAAGGACTTAAAAAATTAAAGTACGAAAATGTATGATGAATGTACCTATAACGGTGTTTAATTATAAAAAAAAAAATTATGACAATTTTTTTTTTTTTAGTTTTCAAATTGTTAAAGAACATGTAGACGGGTGAAAAATGAGTAATGGTAAAAAAAACAAGGGTTAAAAAAGGTAAATGGGTATTAAACGGTTACGGTTAAATGGGTAGGGTTAACCGTTTATAAACGGTTATGAGTATGTGTATAACCGTTTAGGCAATTACCCAACAGGTAAACGGTTATGCGGGTATGAACATAAACGGTTATGGGTTAATAACCGCGGTTACCCGCCCGCCATAACCATTGCCCATCCCTAGGTAGGACCTGTAGCTCTCCACGCTCCCTTCTGCCACGTGCCTCGTTATGCAATCGGCCTTCCGCTGCCTCCGTCGCTGCCTGGAACGACGCCATCCCCTTTCACAATGGCCATTCAGATTCTCTCTCTCTGAAGAGTGTGTGTATGTGTGTGTGAGTGGGGCTTTTGGAGGTGTGGAGCCAAAAATAATCACAAGGCGACACGTGGACAGTTTACCATGAAAGGACCAAACTACCCCTGAGGTACACCGGGATTTCTACATGCGAGCAGCAGACAATCATACTTCAACAAAGTCAAAAATGCTCCAAAAAGAGGTAACCAATTCAAAGTCCATCTCATCAAATCCCTTTTTTGCAAGATAACCTCCAAAATAATATTAATTAGTAAATTAATGGATTAATTACCCAATTAATCCATTAAATACCTATTAAAATTATACAATTTAACCTAAAAACTGTTAAAGGGCCGGCCATCACCTTTCTCCCTAGCTTTTCACACTTTTCTCCATCTTATTACCCTATTTACAGAAATATTCAATTTTGTAACCTCCTATTTATTTCCTTCATACTGAATTAGCCAATAAATTGGCTAATTAAGCCAAAACCATAACCACCAAAACCCACTAATGGCCGGCCACACCTTGGGGAAATTGGGCAAAGCCTAACCCTATAAATAGGCACCCATTCTCACCAAAAGATCATTCCAATTCTCTTGCAAAAAATCCCAAATACTCTAAACACTCTTTCTCTCTAAAATTCTAACTTTGGCATCGGAGGTTCTTCGGCCAAAGCCCCCCCCCCCCATTCATCATGGGCGAGTGAGGCTTTTGGCCTTAACCTAAGGTGCTACTTGTTTTCTAGGTGCAAAATCGTCCAAGATCGAAGAGGAGAAAATTTGCATCCACAAATTGGTGCTTTCATTGAGAGCTAGAAATCCACGCTAAAAAAAGACTCTCGCACAAAAAGGTTTTTTCTCTAAAAAGTCCATTTATATTTTTCATACGTTTTTATTATTAGAATTTGTTTTGCAAAAGTTCTTTGATAAAACGTATAAAAAAAATATATATATATATATACAATGGCTAGAAATTTAGGAAATTCCACAAGTGACAATTCGAACATTCAAGAAATGGGACCTCGGCGATCTACGAGATTGAATGTGGTTCTAGGGGGAACGGCACCACTACCACGAGGCTCCATCATGGCAACCACCGCGGTGACCACTCGCGGCGAGGTCCATGGCACCACTACTATGGCCCAAATCGTGCCACCAAGGCAAGTCCAAGCCGTACCGCACAAGGCCCATGCCGCCAAAGTCACGGCCCGAGCCTCAAATTCGCGTGCCTCACGTATTAAGGAGCCTGCTCCATTGACCAAGCCTGCCCCTGCAGCCCAGCCTGCTTCCGCGGCCCAGCCTGCTCCAATGGTCTCTCAAGCAGCCCAAGTCGGTTCAAGACCATTTCAACTACCCGGACCAACCGTCGAGCCCGGGGTGATTTCACAACCTTTCTTCACGGATTTGACACTTCCCAACTCAAACCTTGTGCCCGGATTAAATCACCCTTCCACTGCTCAAGGGGGTATATTCCTTCCAAGCTCTTCCAATTTGAGTGGCGAGCAGCACTTGTCCCGACAAGTCATGGAGTTGAGGAGTGCTCTAGTACAACAAACAACCTTGGTGAATCAGCTTTTGCAACGCACGGAAATCCACCGTGCCCCAGAGGAGGTGTCCCAAAGTAGGACAAGGGCAAACGAGGAACCTTTTCAGCAACGTCCTGGCAAGCAGCCGATCAACCAGACCGAGCAGTCAGGCGGTGTACAATCCCGATTGGGCCCCCGAGATAGCGTAAACTCCCGTCCTAGTGCGCGGAGGAGCGTGCATTCTCGATTAGGCCCACAGGCGGTATACGTTCAAGGTTGGGGCCACGTTTTGATGAACCACATGAGCAGCCTTCTAGGCAAAGCATTCATTCGCGGTTAGGCCCGCAAGGAGTATCTTCCACATCACTTCGGAGGAAGCGACGTGATGCACGGAGAGAAGCGGTCACTCGATCCGCTTCAAGTTCAACAAGCAGCCTATGAAGAAATCCTTCGCCAGCTAGGCAGCCGAGGTAATAACAAGTAGAGCGTCCGGAAGAGCAGCCTAGACCGGTAGGCCAAGACTTGGGGCAGCCGAGGGCTCCGCTACCCCAACAAAGGCAAATTCAAGAGGAGGTAGAAAGACTTTTCAATGAACGAATGCGTGAGTTCCAGCGCAATAAAGTGGCCGATGAAACATTGCGGCAGGATATGACCAACATAAGCAGGTCACCGTTCACGGATGAGATAGAGCAAACGGAGCCTCCACGCAAGTTTAGCATGCCACACTTTCATTCCTTCAAAGGGGATGGAGACCCAGAAAGGCACTTGAAACACTACCGAAGCGTGATGGTCCTTTACCGGAATAATGACACTCTCATGTGCAAAATATTCGCCATCACTTTGCAAGGTGAAGCGCAAGATTGGTTCTATACCTTGCCACCACAATCTATTCGGAATTTTGATGATCTTTCCTTGGTTTTCACCAAAGAATACTCATCTTACCGCTCGATCAAGAAAAAATCTGATCACTTGTTCAACGTAAAGAAAAACCCAAAGAAGTCACTCCGCGACTACGTAAAGAGGTTTAAAGCAGAGAAGGCGAAGATCGTTGGATGCGACGATTCAATAGCTAAACGGCCTCCCAGCAGATCATCCTCTATTTGGAGAGATGATCATGAAAGAAGACTTGACTCTAGCAGATTCCTTCGCTTTAGCAGAGAAGTATGCGCTTTGGGACGAGGCTCGGCGAGCAGAAAAGGCACCAGAGCAGCCTCAAAAAGAATTAGTAGTAGCTCAAGGAAAGGAAGATGGAAAACGGCCCAGCAAGAGCAGACAAAAGGCCAAGCGGCCAAGCGGAGGGATAGGCCAATAACTAAAGAAGGCCCTATGACCAAGAATTACTCAAAGTTTTCAATTCCGATCCATCAAATCCTTCGTGACGTAAAAAATGAGCCATGGTTCAAGCTGCCAAAACAATCAAAAGGAGATACTTCTAAGTTGGACCACACCAAATATTGTGCATTCCATTGAGGTCCAGGTCACACCACTGACAGCTGCTACACTTGGAAGAATTATCTAGAAAAGCTCGTGAAAGAAGGCAAGGTCGATAAATATTTGGACAAGCCAACTGCACAGCCAAGAAGGAATGCTAATAATGAGGAGCCACCGACCAAGACAATTCGGATTAATGGTATCTTTGCCGAATCCTAGCACTTGGGGGCCACTAACAACTCCAAGAAGAGGAAGATCCAGCAGGCCTTACTGATCGCACAAGTCCAAGCAGTCAACACACAACCTGGACCCATTATTGGCTTCACTAAGCAGGACGCAGAAGGCGTTGATTTCCCACATGATGACGCACTAGTGATATCTGTCCAAATAGCACATGCCATAGTCGACCGAATAATGGTTGACAATGGAAGTGTAGTCAACCTACTTCAACTCTCAGTTATCCAGAAAATGGGCTTGGAAAGCACAATAATACATCGAGCAGAGGTACTTACTGGATTCAATGGACACACTTCAACTACAATCGGCCAAATCACACTTGACGTGAAAACATCGCCAGTTGTCTCGAAGCAAACATTCACAATCATAAGTGATCCATCTACTTACAACGGGATCCTTGGGAGGCCTTGGTTGATCAAGCTAGATGCCGTTACTTCCGTCAAGTACCAAAAAATCCGCTTTCGCGTCCCGGGATGAGGAATTGGAGAGATTAAGTCCGACCAGGCCGCATCCCGACGATGCACTGTGCAAATGTTGAAAGAATCGAAGAAGAAGACCTTTACTCCCATGGAGGTTACTGAAATCCAAAAGGATGATGAAGCTACCAAATAGCAATTACAGCAAGTGGATCGAGAAGATGGTGCTCAAGCAGACGAGATAGGATGGAAACCCGAAGAAGACGTTGAAGAAATCATTCTCGATCCACAGCAGCCTGAAAAGACTGCTAGAATTGGCTCTCGTTTAAACCCAGCCGAGAAGGAAGAACTCACTATCTTCCTTAGAAAGAACCGAGACATCTTTGCATGGTCACCATCCGACATGTCTGGCATAGACCCAAAAGTGGCTTGCCACAAGTTACATGTTGATCCCGCTGCTAAGCCAGTGATCCAGAAAAGAAGGCATTTTGCACCCGAACGAGTAGCGATCATCAAGGCCGAAATAGACAAGCTATTGGAGGCCGGATTCATAGAAGAGGTAGCACACTCTGCATGGCTCGCTAACGTTGTGCTAGTTATGAAGAAAGAGAATGGCAAGTGGAGGGTTTGCGTAGATTATACCGACCTCAACAAGGCATGCCCAAAGGATCCTTATCGAGTCCCCCGAATTGATCTTTTGGTAGATTCAACTTCTGGAAACCAGCTGCTCAGTTTTTTGGACGCATACTCTGGCTACAACCAAATAGCCATGTACAAGCCCGACAAGGAAAAAACCACGTTTGTGATCGAACGAGGCATTTATTGCTACAAGGTCATGCCTTTTGGCCTCAAGAACGCAAGAGCAACTTACCAAAGGTTAGTGAATATGATGTTCAAGAAGCAAATTGGGGTTACCATGGAAGTTTATGTCGACGACATCATGGTAAAAGGCAAGCAGCGATCAGACCACATTTGCAACTTGGCGGAAACATTCGACATCCTTAGAAAGTACAAAATGAAGCTCAACCCTACCAAATGCACATTTGGAGTATCTTCAGGCCAATTCCTAGGGTACTTAGTCACCCAACGAGGGATTGAGGCGCATCCTAAGCAGATCTGAGCGATTCTAGAAATGAAGTCTCCCACAACCTTGAAAGAGATCCGAAGCTTGACTGGGCGAGCAGCCGCCCTCAACCGTTTCCTCTCGCGGTCTACTGATAGATGCAAGCCTTTCTTCAAAGCCATCAAGAGGGCGCAACGTGATAAATGGGATGAAGAATGTGAAAAAGCTTTCCAAGACTTGAAGAGGTATCTCACATCGCCTCCATTACTATCTAAGCCGGAAGCTGCGGAGGATTTATACATCTACTTGGCAATCTCCGAAGTAGCAGTGAGCTCTGCCCTCATACGAGAAGAGCTGGGGGCCCAACTACCGGTATTCTACACTTCTAAAGCTCTTCTCGATGTGGAAACAAGATATCCAAAGATCAAAAAATTAATTTTGGCTCTAGTTGTGGCGGCTCGGAAACTTAAACCGTACTTTCAGGCTCATACAGTCATTGTCATGACTCAATATCCTCTGCGATCCATCTTGCATGGTCCGGATGCTTCTCAAAGAGTGATGAAGTGGGCACTTGAACTAGGCCAATATGGTTTAGTCTTCCGACCCCGTACGGCGATAAAGGCCCAACCTTTAGCAGAATTTGCACCCGGCCTAGGCAACGCAGTAGAGAAGCCCCACAATGTCTTGAAAGCAGCAGAGACCTTAGCTTCGCCTGCTTCCCTCAATGGAGATATTTGGCATTTGCATGTCGATGGCGCGTCCAACTATAAAGGTTTGGGAGCAGGCATGGTTCTCATTACCCCAGATGGCTCGATGCTTGAGCAGGCGATCGCTTTAGGCTTCAAGGCATCCAACAATGAAGCAGAGTACGAAGCCTTACTGGCAGGCCTCCGAATGGCAAAACACTTAGCAGTGAAGAAGCTTGCGATTTATTCCGATTCTCAGCTAATTACTAACCAAGCCAATGGGGAATACACAGCAAAACATCCAAGGATGGCGCAATATCTAGAGAAGGTACGTAAGCAGCTTGAGGGATTTCAGACTTACACTATCACTCAAGTTCCCCGGACGGAAAATGCCCACGCAGATGCACGAGCTGGTTTAGGCTCCGCCCTCGATCACCAGCTCAAACGCTCTATTCCGGTGGAATACCTAGATAAGCCAAGCATAGAGACAGAGCCAGTAGCCGAAGTGTTACAGGTTAGTGCGACTCCAAATTGGCAAAGTTCTATTATAGATTACTTGGTCAACGACACACTCCCAGCAGAAAGATTGGAGTCTAGAAAACTCCAAACCAAGGCGGCACGCTATTATATGTGGAATGGCATTCTAGTTCGAAGATCCTGCACCGGACCACATCTCCGGTGTTTTACACCTCCCGATGACTTGAAGGTCCTAAGTTCAATCCATGAAGGCGTTTGTGGAAATCATTCTGAAGGTCGATCTTTAGCACAAAAAGCTCTTAATGCAGGCTACTATTGGCCTACCATGCATCAAGATGCTAAAGAGTTAGTGCAAAAATACGACCGCTGCCAACATTACAAGCCTGTACCAGCACTGCCTGCTAGTGAATTACACCCACAGATGAGTCCTTGGCCGTTCATGAAGTGGGCAATTGACCTGGTAGGGCTTATGCCGCCCGCTACTGGGGGCAGAGGCATGATGATCATAGCAACTGATTACTTCACCAAATGGGTGGAAGTGGAGCCCATGACAACAACAACTCAAACGGACATAGAGCGCTTCATATGGAGGAACATCATTTACCGCTTTGGTATCCCTCAGTCCATTGTCACCGACAACGGCCTGCAATTTGTGGGTAAATATTTGGCAAGATTCTTTCGAAAATATGGCATAAAGCAGCATATGTCCACACCAAGGTATCCACAAGGCAATGGGCAGGTCGAAGCCTCTAACAAGACAATCCTCGACTGCCTCAAAAAATCCCTCACCGACAAAAAGGGAAAGTGGCCAGATGAACTCCCCGGATGTCTATGGACATATCGCACCACCAAAAGGCGAGCAACCGGAGAAACCCCTTTCTCTTTGGCGTTTGGTTCGGAAGCAATCATTCCTTCTAACATCATCGTGCCAAGCATCATCACCATGCTGCCAGACGTCGAGCAGAACGGTAAAGAGATGGCCACAAACCTAGATCTGGCAGAGGAGAGGCGCAAGCAGACCATAATACGTATCGCATCCTACCAGCAGCAGCTCCTCTCTAGTTACAACAAAAAGGCCAAAATCCGGCAATTTCAACCTGGAGATCTAGTCCTGAGAAAGGCTTTCATCACTGCTCGTAGAAAGGGATCAAAGAAGATGGACCCTATTTGGGAAGGGCCTTACAAGATCAGCAGAGTAGGCGGCAAGGGAAGCTATACCCTCGCTACTATGAACGACAAGGAGATCGAAAAGCAATGGAACGCCTACAACTTGAGAAAGTACCATGTGTGATCTCCAACTATATCAAGACCCGAAGACTCAAGAAGCTCAACGGGCACCACCTCGCGAGCCGAGGACTATCCAGTTGTTATGCAATCTTTTACAATTAAGTTATTTGTTCACTTGTTTTTCAATAAGGAACTTTTTTACAATTTGATTTGATTGTAACAACTTGTCATCTCCTGCACTTCAAAGGAAGACCGCGCCCTTCTTAGGGACCTACCGCAGGAATTGCATTCCCCAATGGATCAACCATGCTCTCCAAAGCGGGAGGATAAAATCTACACTCCGAATATCCAGACGTGGATCAGCCTGGCTGCCCTAGTATAACTAGATACACAATGGCTTGCACCGGGATTCCTAAAGGTAGCCACAATAGTCTTTTTCAAGGCCTAGCTAATTGAAGGATTTTTGGTCCCTCGGCCTAATCCGCAGGAAACCGGGCCCTAGAAACGGAGGGGGCACATTGTGCAGTACATCCGATGGACGCCTGCCCTGGGAATCTAAAGTTGCTACTGAGCGCACTAAAGTAGCCTACGATTTCTAGAAGACTGCCAACGGCTTGCCCTTCAAGCAGTAAAACCACGCTAAACTTATACAACCACACATTCTTGTGAAAGGTTAAACAAGTTGGCGTGTGTATACGAAGTTTAATCCACTGCTGACATGCTACATAGTCGATAAACTTCACATCTGCCAAAAGCAGAACGACTTACACCAAGTCCTAAAGTGTTGTGAAACTTGCTACGCAACCTACGAAATTGGAGAAAGCCAAGGTTAACAGCCTAGTGGTCACGCAGACTCGTCTGCTTCTGTAAGTAAGGCGTCCGGCTGCCAGCCCTATGGCTAGCAACTTTGCAAAGTTTTACCCCAACACCTACGGCTGCATAGGCTACGCGGCCTGTCTGCTTATAAAAAAGTAGCACGCATGCCACTAGTCTATAAATTCTAAAGGTTAGAGCATGAACAAAAGAAGCGAAGATGGAGGAAAGCGAAATAAGCAAGTTTATTAAATTTTCTAGCAAAATTGATAAACAATTAGCAAAGACTGAAAGAGTTCAAGCAAAACAAAAGCAACAAGGAAAAATAAATCCTGAAGGCTACTTAAAAGACTACTCTTCAGCAGCTTAGCCACTCGACGACTGCTTAGTCGTCACACCTTCGGCAGCCATGACATCCCCAGCAGTGGTACCAACCGGCACTTCACTCCCGGATATCCCGCCGTGGGCACCCCCATCTTCAACTATTTCACCGATAGAAGACTCAAAAGTAAAGGCGAACAAATCTTCTGGAGAAATAGAGAAGGTCTCGAAGTCTTTTTCAGAAAACTCAAAATCAGACGGCCGTCCAAAGAGATGATCTACGTAACCAAGTTTGTAGAAATCAGATTGATTTTGAGTCAGCGAAGTCTCAAACCCAGCCTTCTCACCCTTCAACTACTCAACTTCCTCAAGCAGACGAGCACGAATCTGTTGCATTTCCTCCATTTCTTTCTTTAGATTATCGTTGATCTTCAAAGCACCTTGAAGCTCCAACACTTGAGGCTCAAGCCTGTCAACAACTTTCTTGAAGTGTATCACTTTGTTGTAAACAGCAATCAGTTCTTCATCTTTAGCATAAGCAGTGGAGCGGAATTCAGAAATGGAGCGTTCAAGATCCTGAATCTGAGGTATGTAACATTCAATCTCCTTCTCTGCACTTTCATATTTTACTTGAGTCGCGTCAAGCCTAGCCTTCAAGTCTGTGATCTCTTGGCGAGCGGTCTCAAGTTGCAGAGAAGTGGGGGCAGAGATAGTAGACCCCTTCAAAGCAGTAAGTTCAGATTTCAATTTTTTAATTTTCTCGGCCGAGGAATAAGCTTCGGCAGCCATAGACCTTGCCACCTCCTTGGCATCCTTGGTATCCTCTT
The DNA here is from genome assembly GCA_036320875.1 of Cotoneaster glaucophyllus. Taxonomy (NCBI): domain Eukaryota; kingdom Viridiplantae; phylum Streptophyta; class Magnoliopsida; order Rosales; family Rosaceae; genus Cotoneaster; species Cotoneaster glaucophyllus. The sequence continues at coordinate 28,355,413 of CM070066.1, read as the reverse complement.
GATCAAGGACCATGGACTCGGCTGCCAAAATCGCCGTTTTCTGCATCATCGTCAGCAGAGCAGCCCTCCTATATTCAGACGTGTGCTTCACAAAAGAGCCTGGACCAATAATCCCTTTGACGCCGCCAACAAATTTAGCACACTCGTCCATATCCTAGAGAAGGTCTGGTTTCAAAAGCGCACAAATCTCAGCAGCTTCCCTAGAATTAGACTTGGCAGAAGCAGTCTCTCTCTTCTCAGAAGGCAACTTAGTCTCTGCAGCGGAATGGACAAGTTTTGGCGCCACTTTAGCAGAAGAAGGTGTCTTGCCACTCTTCATGGTAGCAAGCCTTTCCGAAGGAGAATCAGATTTAACCCCAAGCGGTACAAACTTCGGCACTGGAGCCACTTATGAACTTCTACGTTGAGCAATCCTATCAGCAATCGAACTAACAGCTTTCGGAACATCAGACGTTACTGGCATAGATCTGGCAGTCTCTTTCTTCTCATTCTTGGAGGAAGTCAAGTCAATCACAAGCTTGGGAGCAGCTGGTGAACCCTCGCGAGCAGCAGAAGAAGTCTTCGGCCTCTTCTCATCAAACACCTCCTGAGCAGTCGATGAACCCCCGCGAATGATCCTTGGTTTCTTTTCAGCAGGCATCTCTTGGGCAAGCGGGGAGTGCTTCTTTCTTCCGCTATCATTGGCAGCAGGCTCCACCACAGTGATAGGACGAACCAATGCTGCTGTTTTGATTCATTTAATCTCTTCCTTTGAGGGCAATCCATCTTTCTCCCTACGAAGAGGACTTAGCAACCAGCGCCACTCACGATACTCAGAGGGGATACCCAGAGCAACATGCACTTTCTTCATGTCCGGGGAGACCTTGGGAGTTGAGCCAAATTTCGAATCTGCAAAGGCGGCAGAAAACAATCAGAAAATTGAAAAGCAGTTTAGCATTAAAATCAAGCAGCCAGGAAAAATTAAAGCAGCCTGCTTACCGGATATAAAAGTTGTTGGCACACGCAGCTCAGGAGAATGATCAAACTCCCATTCACCACTTATCTCCAAAGTCTCCTTGGCCCAGTCATGATCTCCCTTACTCGAGTTGTCAAAAAGTCTATGACGAGACCGCAGCTGCCCAACTCCATCAATACGACCTATGTCAAAGAAATACCAAAATTCATTGGTGGTTAGTCCCAAGTCAAAGAATTGGCTCAAATTGTGGAACCCCACCATCACTCGAATCGCATTCGGGGAACACTGGGCAGGCGCACATTTCATGGAGCAGAGCACTTCTTGGAAGAAGCGCGGCATGGGAAAAGTAAATCCTAACACAAAATAGTAGGGGTGGAATTTGATAGCTCTCCGAACCCCGTCGCATGGCTCACGGCTGCTACCATCCTTAACCCGCCTCACACGCACTCCAGATGGAATGGCATGCCAGTATGTCTCAAGGAAGTCTCTAAAGGAATCATCAGAATTGATCTTGAAGTGAGCAGCCTTGAAGTAGCCAACCTTGCTCAGAGACCCGCCTTGACAGAACAATGGCGGTACATCATCATCATTCTTGTGGCTTGAGGAAGACATGATAGAGAAAATTCTACAAAAAAAAAAAAAAAAGTACAAGAAAGATTCGTTAGAGGGTTGCAAAAAAAAAAAAAAAAAAAAAAAAAAAGCAGGCCTTTCGGCCCCAAGGGCTTGACAGCCCAGTCCAACAAAAAAAGGGCCAGGCGCCCCACTCTCTTCCCAAACACGGGGCCGAGCCCAGTCTTTCAAAAAAAACAAAAAAACAAAAAAAAAAAGGAGGCAGCAGGCCTCTTGGCAAAAAAAAAAAAAATTTGAAGGCCCAAAACCGCAGGACCCAGCCAACCCGCCAGGCCCCACGGCCTGGATTCCTTCAGCATCAAAATGGCGCCCAGCACCCAGTAAGAAGAATGAAAAAAAAAAAAGTTTTCTGCGGCATTGTCATGCCAAGGTTTCCCAAAACAACCAATCACAAGTCTCTGATCCTCATCAAGCCAAGATTCAAGACCCAAAAATTCAAGAAAATCAAGAAGACAAGAAAATTAATTTTTTCTTACCTAGAAGCAACGAAAAGCGATCCTTTGCACGGGCGAGACGAGGAAGATTGCTAGAGGAGGGGGAACAAATATTCTCTAAGCTCTCTTTCTTTCTTGCAAGGTAGAATAAATTTCTCTCTAAAGGTTGATTTAATAATCCACTTAAGGTGGACTTAAATAAGCTTTGGGGAAATTTATTTCCTTTTCCTAGAAGGAATTTAATCTCCTATTAAAAGAGAGAATCAACAACAAAATAGGAAGCGATTCAAAGTTTCCTAAAGCAAGAAAATCTCTACACATGTTGCCCTTTTTTGCAAAGCAACCCAACAGGTGTGGGGGCATTTGTGGAGCCAAAAATAATCACAAGGCGACACGTGGACAGTTTAGCATGAAAGGACCAAACTACCCCTGAGGTACACCGGGATTTCTACACGCGAGCAGCAAACAATCATACTTCAACAAAGTAAAAAATGCTCCAAAAAGAGGTAACCAATTCAAAGTCGATCTCATCAAATCCCTTTTTTGCAAGATAACCTCCAAAATAATATTAATTAGTAAATTAATGGATTAATTACCCAATTAATCCATTAAATACCTATTAAAATTATACAATTTAACCTAAAAACTGTTAAAGGGCCGGCCATCACCTTTCTCCCTAGCTTTTCACACTTTTCTCCATCTTATTACCCTATTTACAGAAATATTCAATTTTGTAACCTCCTATTTATTTCCTTCATACTTAATTAGCCAATAAATTGGCTAATTAAGCCAAAACCATAACCACCAAAACCCACTAATGGCCGGCCACACCTTGGGGAAATTGGGCAAAGCCTAACCCTATAAATAGGCACCCATTCTCACCAAAAGATCATTCCAATTCTCTTGCAAAAAATCCCAAATACTCTAAACACTTTTTCTGTCTAAAATTCTAACTTTGGCATCGGATGTTCTTCGGCCAAAGCCCCCCCCCCCCCCATTCATCGTGGGCGCGTGAGGCTTTTGGCCTTAACCTAAGGTGCTACTTGTTTTGTAGGTGCAAAATCGTCCAAGATCTAAGAGGAGAACATTTGCATCCACAGGAGGGAATATGAAATCGTTTTTATGGGCAGAGATAGTGCGTGTGCGGAGTGGCCTCGAGTAGGTGGAACTTGCGTTACTTGCTTGATTTTATTAGACACGCGCCCCTTTTTGATGTTTGGGATTTTCGTTATTCAAAATCCAATATCTAACGGTTAAAAAAATCCATAATATTGTATACGAAGAACTATAGAAATTCCTTTATTATCATCCTCTACTAAGAAATGCTAGCAACTTTCTCACTTTTTCATTTCAATATTTTCACTTCTTCTCATGTCATGTGTACGCTACTATCACTCAAAACTCAAAGTTTAATTATATTAAAATTCTACTATTATTCTTCCTCTGCTAGTATAACTAAAGTACTTTAATTTGTCAACCAGAAAATAAATAAATTTTTTAGGTTTGCGTATTAGTAAAATACACAGGGAGAGTATCTGCATTCCCCCATTTGCAAGTAATCAATGATTGGTAAGAATTTTAACATCGAGTGATCCCAAACTGGTGTGTAATAATTTCCAGTTTAGATTTTTTTGCATTTTTTAAAGATACGAGATAGTCAACGTTAATCCAACTAGATAAACACTCTTAATACAATTTGATTGTTCTGTAGCATCTGTGCTGCACTGTTCTGAAATTAATTGAGTTGAGAGTCACAACTTGTTGGGAAAGTCAAAATGCATGACTGTGCGTGATTCTCTTGAATATTCGCGGAATGGCTTTCGGTTGTATTTAAGTTTCTATCACAAAGTAGGATAATCCTTTCTTTTGACGGATTGTTAGGATTTTAACCGAAAAATAATTCATATTGCGAAATTTAACATAAATTTCATGAAAACTTCTATACAGGGAACTAATTTTCCATCACTTCTTTTGCACATCCCTAGTTTTCCAGCCACTCGATACTAGTTTGATTTATTCAATTCAAAGACCATAACTAAACGAGGATATGTAAGGAAGAGAAAGCGAGTGCAAAAATTAGTTTCCTTTATAAATTGCCACTCAATTTTCCTCGGGCTTTAGAAAACTTGTAGTTAACTGAAAATATTTGACATCTACTATCTAGAAGCAGGGGCATGAAGAACAATTTGCAACAACATAACATATGCAATACATCCATCTTGTTATGGGAAACAATATGCCTTTCCATTTGTCCTTCCACAATCACAAAAAATACCACCGTCGATTCACTTCTGTATCAATACAGCTCTACACTTCCTAAATGGCCACATACACAAAATTGGCTCTCTTTGTTTCACTTACTTATCATACTTCGTATTGCTACTCCTCCAGCACGATGATAGCGCTCCTCATGGTTCAGCACGATTAGAGTTTAATTTCATTTTCCGCTTCATCCATCCATTACCATTATAGCTTTCTGTACCACCTGAAACTAGAATTTACAGGTACAAGGTTAGCTCAATATACAATAAATACACATTCGTGAAGAAACTGGAGGCACACCCAACAGTAATATCTGTGAAGATTTAGTACATTTAGGCCGGTCCATACATCGGAAATTGTCCTAATTTGATTGCATCTTTTCCTCTCAACCCAAAAAAGAAAATAAGCGAACTTTCAAACACACACACCAGAAGGCACCATTTTTTAAAACAAAAACAAAAAGTTTAGATCAGGTTGCTTATATTACTGTTAGCTATTCTGTTAAAAATTTCAGTTTAGATCAGTGCTCTACCTTACCTGAATTCACCAGATACCCACCAATGGTTGTGAGACTAAAATTAGACTCAAAAGTGCGAAACTTACCCAAAAATACGATAAACATGTGGGAGCTGAACTCAACTGCCTATACAGGCCTTCGTTGGACCACCAAATCATCAGCAGAATAATAATCTGCGATGAGCCGGTACATGTACGACGGATTGTGGCCTCCCCTGTGAAGGAATAACGGTAGTAATTTACAAACTAGCTAGGAAGTAGGGAAATAGAAAACAAGATAAGTGCGGAATACTCAAGATGAGAATTTTAAATTTCGTCAGGAGATTAGAATATGATTAGATCTGGCCCAATGTATTAAAAGCGTGCGGCGTGGGCGATGCTTTCGAGGGATAGCCCAGCCTATGCATGAGGCGAAGCCTCACGAGACCTAAATTTTTTAATATATACACTGAGCATACACATATATTACATTAAAAAAGTAGAAGATTATTAATCAATAATCATCCTGAACACACATATATTATAAAGAGTAAATTGTAGCTATGATCCCTGAACTTTAACTAAATTGGAGCAATGGTCCCTCAACTAAAAATCCATTACCATTGATCCCTCAACTCATCAAAACATGCAACTATGGTCCCTCATCTAAAAATTCATTACCATTGGTCCCTCAACTTTAATTCAATTGGAGAAATGGTCCCTTAACTTTAACCCAATTGTAGCAATGGTCCTTCTAACATAACTCATTTTGACAAATGTTTTTACGTAGTTGACGAAAATGATCATAATTACACACTTTGATGAGTTGAGGGATCCTAATTATATAAATCGTTATTCCAACATAACTTATTTTGACAAAATTTTGACTAAATTGATGAAAAGGACTATAGCTACACATTTTGATAAGTTGAGGGATCAATGGTAATGGATTTTTAGTTGAGGGACCATTACTCCAATTTGATTAAAGTTGAGGGACCATTGCTACAATTTACTCTATTATAAATGCATATACACACACACATATATATATATATACATATATTATATTATATATATAAAATAGAGGTATGAGGCAGTTAAAACCCTACCCAAAATTTGGGTTTGGGAGGAAAAAGAAAAATCCCCTGAGGCACTCCTAGGCGGCTCCGGCGACGCCTTCCCCCCACTCCCTCAAAACAGAGGCGGCAACCCTCAAGCCTAGCCTCATAGGGCGCTTAGGCGCACCCTGAGGCGAGCCTTTTAAAACATTGATCAGGCCAGAATATTAATTTCCCTTTTCCATTTGGTTCCTACAAACAATAGACTAGAAATTCAATAGGTGAAATCTTTAATCTTTCATGAATTCAGTTCCACTTGGTCGATGAAATTAGTCGACTTACGTATCAGTGATAAATAGACTGACAAGCTTTGGTGGCACATAATCAAATGTAGGATTGACAACTTGAAGCAGCGAAGAAGCAGTGCCACTCCCAAAATCCATGCAATCAGAGAACTCCCCAAAGTCCAGCAGCTCAGAAGGAGATCTAAACTCATTCAGTAAGACTTCAGGATTGTGAGGATACAAAGGGCACAACTGTCATGTAAACCACCAGGCCCAGTTCAATGATTTAATTCAGTTAAAACCAACTCCACATACAAAATCCCATATGATCTGATCCCCAATAGCATAAACAAGCAAACACAAGGCTAATAATAGAATAGGAAGCAGCCATTAAAAACTTGAATACGTTAACTAAAACTTAACAGAGCCGACTTTAGAAAAATAACCCAAGGAGACCTGCAAGGTCTGGCACGAGATGGTAAACCTCACCGGGTTCTAGCGTGGTGTCGGGTGCCAATGGCATATACGGTCGGGTGTTGTGTACCCGTTTGTAGCCAGTGTGAGAGCCAAATGTAATCGTCTCTTGGTCTTGGGGCGGAAGGAACATAACGTTTGATTCTCATTGTCTGGTTTGAACTTCGCACAGAGAAATACAAGTGATGAAATTAGGAATTTCGGACTCTCGTTGAACTTTGAGTGTTGTGCGGCTTTGATCATTTCACGTGGGAGGAAGTTTGATGTGCAAGCCAAGACACTGCTACTTTAGTGATGTTTTATAATCTAAATACCTCAATGTCAATGGTCCGTGGAGATTGTTCATTGCACCACAGCTTTAACAAAAAGTTTATATTAAAAGTATCAAATATTGAACTTCTTTCCGTTTTCCTACAAAGGCAAAAAATATTGAACTTAACTAGATGTTTTATGTCTTTATTAAATACATGTAAATGAGGCCTCGAATCGAATCACACAGGAAGCCTGAGTCAACTAGCCACAAACTAGCTTCGGCTCTTGAATTCAACCAAAAGAGATGCAGAAGATCAACTTTCTAATGAACCTATCCCAAGCAAATAACATGCTCTGTATCTAGATAACCATACCAGCGGACATAAGCCTCATAAATTAAGCACCTAAGGTCGCTTCAGTCTGCAACAATGCCAATTGCCCTTTCATGGACGTTGGATGGTAACACAAGTTAGAACAATGCACTTGTTTTGTACCCCTTGCCATTCTCATGTTGCAATACCTCCAGAATGGCTTTTTTCAAAAGGAATTTCCAGAATTTCCCTAACATGTGAAAGGAAACGGACTTTTTTCACTTATTCGATTTCTTAGATTTTATTTCACAATGCTTTAACTGGATCTAATTGATAACATCACTCAAATCACAGCACATATATAGGTACATTAGTACTGAGTCAGATGCAAGAATTCTAAGAACTTCATTAACTCTATGAAAGCAGATTTCATAGTTGAATTAATGGTACAAAACTCTTCTCTACGCCAAGTGAGAAAACCTCAGAAACATATAAATAGAAAACCGAGAAGCAGCACATACCAGTTTTTGACATTACATTTCAGTGTGATAAGCTTTGTCAGTAAACTAAACAGCCCAACATCTCTAAGCAGTAACTAGCTCAGATGAACTTCTAGACTCCAACCATGACTTGATTGCAACCTTTGTTGTCAAAAACCAGCCAGCCTTGTCTGGGGCCTCATGGAATGGAGCATTTAATTCCTTCAAATGGGACTCAAATACACTCGCCAGACCTTTGTCTGAATACTTATGTTTCCCATGTCCAGTATTGATTCCAAGCAATGGCGGAAGCTCCTCAGCAGGGTCCAATACCCGAGACAGGTCATTGATCCAAACATGTAATGCAGTCAGAGCGGCCCCAACAGACAGACCCTTGAGATACAGAGACCACTGGGTTTGAGACCTTGACTGTAAACCTATGTATATCTGAAGTGTAATCCCCAAGTCTAGTAGCTCACAGGCTTTCTCCAATAGATCGAGGTTCACACAAAGATCAATCAGGCAATTGCAATAAGCCTTCTTTACATCTGAACCGATTGAGTTGAAAAGTTCTGATGCTTTCTTGAAGTTTTCATTACTGTCTTGCTTCTCCACCAAAAGTCTTACCACATACCCTAGTTTTTTTTATCAGCCCTCTCAATGCAATTGGCAAGCTTGCAAAGTTCTTCCTTTGGTGTTTGAGTCACCACATTCAGGAGACAACCACAGAAACGCTCATCTGGTGTTATACCCAAATCTAGGAGTTGATTGAATAATAATATCCTAACAACGTCATCAGTGCGTTTTGCCTTCCCGTAGCATTGGATGAGTGATGTCAAAATAAAGATATTAGGCTCAAAACCAGCCTCCAACATCTCATTCAATGTTGCTTCTGCCTGTGTGACTTTCCCGCTACAGGAATATACGGTGATCATGGATGAAAAGGTCCAACTGTCGGGCTTCAAAGTTTCAGAACTCCTTCAAAAATGTCAACGGCTTCGTCAGTGCAACCAGCATCAGCACACATAGCTAAAAGGGTGTTATAAAGAATTACATTTAACTCCAGTCCCTTCTCCTTCATCTCTTTATAAACATTAAGAGCATCATCACTGTAGCGAGCTCAACCATAGGCCCTTAAAAGAGACGCATAGGTCACCCAATTTGGTGAAAGCTCTCTGCTGATCATCTCTCGGTAAATTTTCTTGGCCTGCCAAGGCCTCCTAGGCTCTTCCCATGGCATCCAACAAAGTGTCATAAATAACCAAGTTTGGCTTAGCCCCTATAGCTTTCATTTCCTCATAATTCCCCGATTGCCCGTTAGTTGTGATCAATGTAGAAAATGTCACGGGATCGATGCGCCACTTCTCAGTCCTGGCTCGGTCGTACAAACTGAAAGCCATTTCAACCTTACCAGCATGCCCATAGGCGTCAATCATAGCCGAATAGGTAACATCATCCGGATTGCACCCAAAAGTGGGCATCTTCTCAAACCACTCCACAGCCTTACCAGGCAAAGAACACATCCTAGCACAACTAATCATAGTCGAAAAGCTAACATTATCGGGTTTAACACCTCTCTGGAGTAGTTGATCGAACAGCTTCTCTGCTCTATCCAAATCCTTACCCTTCCTACACACTTTCAAAGTCACATTGTACAAAATCACCTCCCTCTTGGGTTTCAAATTCTTGTGAAAGTAGTTAAGCGCAAGCAAAGCATTTTCCGGATTGTTCATGTTATTAAGAACAACCACAGCGTCTTGTTCCAAAATATTATCCCCTAAACCCTTTAAATCTTCAGAAACATCACTTTCATTCGGAGTGCAAGAGTTCAAATACTCAGCTACTTTCACCAAAGAAGCGTACCTGGAATCGTAGGACTTGTGCCGCAGCTGTGAGCTCTGGGGCTCCTGGGATTGACCCAGACGTAGCTTTTCGACAAAGACCCTGAAATTCCATCTGGGCTCTGAAGATTTTCAATTTCTAAGTCTTTGGAGCTCTGGGCTTCTTGTGCAACAGGGCTTCTTGTGCAAATGCAGAGAGGTTGTTAACTGAAATTGTAGCGGAGGAAAACTGAGTCTGTGGGTGTGAATTGCAGCTTCTGAGTCGAAAATGAGTCGGGGAAGGAAAAGGGAGAGAGCGGGAGGGAGTTCGGGGGTTGTGGAAGAGTGAAGAGGGTGAAGAGCATAAGTGATAAGCCATTTTCTCGCTCTGCAAGTGTTAACCTCACCCTGTCTGGGATTATAAAAAGGAGGGGCTTTCTTTTGCTTTGCGTTCCAACTGATAACAGTATGAAAATGTAATAGCTGCTGTAGAGAGGGAAAGTAGAGAGAGAAAGTGTTTTGTAAAATGGATTCTTATTACAACACCAATACATCCAATACAATACATTGACGTTTTATAAATACACAACTATAACTAACTCAAAACTTAAACCAATGATAGACAGACACATTGCAAGCTATACATGTAACACTTGGGATTGTATCCTAACATTCCCCCTTAATCTTATGCTGGGAATGTCCAAGCATAAGATTGGAGAAATGAGCAGAAAACAATGGTGAACATAAACCCTTGGTGAGAATGTCTGCATATTGCTCCACAGAAGCCACAAGCTGTAAAGAAATAGTGCCTTGCTGAACACGCTCCCTCACAAAGTGACAATCAATCTCTATGCAAAACACGATTAGTTGCCAAAGACATAGTCGAGATGTTATCACAATGAAGTAAACGAGGTAGAGAAGTATCAATGTGTAAGTCTTTGAGTAATTGTTGTAACCACACAAGTGGAAGAACTGATTTGGAAAAGGCATTTGTTGGAATGGCTGGGATTCATGAAACTGTGAAGAACCAGAGAAACTACCCATATTTGGGCCAGACTTTGAGGATTGAGCTAGCATTGCAGACATCAAAGGAACTTGCTTTGAAACTTCTTGCAAAGTGGACTCCTCAACTGGAAGCTGTGAACGCAACTCTTTCAAGGATACAAGAGTCTCACGACCACGAATCACAGACTTGATGGTGTTATACTCAGCAGGTAGGCCTCGAAGAGCCACAATCACAATATCCTCATTAGATATGATGACCCCAACAGCAGCAAGTTGATCTCTGGTATCTTTAATTCTCTGAAGATACTCATCAATTGATTCAGGTCATTTCTGTATATTTTGCAAATCAATTTTCATTTGGACTGTACTAGTCCTGGTCATGTTTGCAAACCGTTCTCTAAGATTAAGCCACATTTCATGAGAACTCTGACATCCAATCACACAAGATAAAGCAGCTATGAGATCCCACATCGCCCAGGGGAGTGGATCCTCTATGCCTTATATGTATATTCCCATCTCTACCTAGCACGAGGCCTTTTGGGAGCTCACTGGCTTCGGGTTCCGTAGGAACTCTGAAGTTAAGCGAGAATGGGCCAGAGCATTCCCAGGATGGGTGACCTACTGGGAAATTCTGCTCGCGTGAGTTCCCAGAAACAAAATCGTGAGGGCGTGGTCAGGGCCCAAACTGGACAATTGGCCCCCACCACATCTCGGGCCAAGATGTGACAGCAGCATCAATGCTTTATCATGAATTTTCCAGACCTTATATGCATCAGAAATTACTAGTACAACCTTATCAACCTCCCCTTCGGATGCAGAATCAACAAATTTGGTTGGACAAGGAATGGATCCATCAACAAAACCACGAATTCCATTCCCATCTAACAACAACTCCATTTGAAAATTCCAAGTCACATAGTTTGAGTCATCTAATTTCACAGTAACAGTATTACACAGTAAGAATTAACTGAGCAGAGGTAACCATCGTGAAGATACAAACAGATCAATCACGGCACAGATACGGAAAACACAGAAACACAGGATACAGTAGCAATCAAGAACTCGAACAACAATTCCCAAAAGTTAGGGTTTATACGAACAAGAATCAAGATTCAATGGATCAAGAATCAGCAAACAATCAGAAGAATATCACCTTCGTAAACTCTGACGACTCAACACCTCGAAAACTAGGGTTTCAAATGAACTCCGACGACGACGACGACACTGACTTCACCGACAATCGCCACCGACAAATACCAGTGACTCCAACGACTATATGTTTCTACAGAGCACCAAAGGTAACACTCTGATCAAACAACACGAAGAATCAGACGAGCGGAAGCAATAGGATCATCAACCGATGGCACGAGCCTTGATCGGCGAAGATACCATGATAACAGTAAGAAAATGTAATATTTGTGCACTGTAGAGAGGGAAAGTAGAGAGAGAGAGTTTTGTAAAATGGATTCTTATTACCACACCAATACATCCAATCCAATACATTAACGTCTTATAAATACACAACTATAACTAACTCAAAACTTAAACCAATGATACACAGACACATGGCAAGCTATACATGTAACACCTGGGATTGTATCCTAACACTAACTTCCAAGGGATAGAGGGAGACTTCATTTACTATATTAGCCTTATGAGTTTACGGACCTTCTAATATTTCATAGCGGGCCTGGAAGTGTTTTTCCGGGAACGGGAAATTTCCGAAGCCTAACTAATTTCCAAAAGCTTTACTATTATATTAAAAGTTGGTTCAGAAAGGTCTTACGATGACCTCAAGGAATGTGTTCTAAGCTTTTTCATAGCAGTCTTGTCATCCTTTTACAGGTCTAAATGTTCAAAAGCTTTTTTCCAAAGTAATTTTCAAAATCTTACGATGCAAGAAAAATGGCATAAATATAAAGAAATCATAAATCAATAACGAATTGCGAGTGTTAACTCACAACTATTTCAGAAAATGTAACGATTGAGTTTTTTTAATACAAACAAAATTCTATACTAAACGATAGGAAAAAGAGTTTTGAACCTTAATAAAATAAAGAAGAAGATCTTAATCACCAAAACAAATCGCCACTTATTGTAAAATCATTTTTTATGAGTTTTTAAAATGAATGATGCTTTATGGTGGGTTTTGTAGAAATGGTACCAGCCCGAATACAAAGTTGGTGTTGGATTAGACTTGTCGGCTTTTGGCTTTTGCCGATTTTTGTATAAACATATAAATCCCTCCCCTGTTGTCGACATTGGAGGGGACGACGGATCGAGGGTTGTTAAAGAATCTAATGTGTCTAAATGAAATGTGTGGATTGAGAACTATGATACAATCATGTGGACGTGGATGAAAAGGTCTAAAATATCGATGATATCGGAAATATCGGTAGTCTAAAAACACGGAAATTTTGATGGAAATATGGGGATATTATCGATATCGATAAAAATTGAATAAAAACCACGAAAATTGTAAGAAAAACTTGGAAATTTTTATTGAAACTTTGCAGGATATTTATTTAGTCAATTATCTATTAGTTTATCACAAAAAATTGGAAGGAAATGCATTGCATGATAGATTTAACTGATTTAAGTTGATTAAATAGCGAGCTGGCAAACATTGTGAGTGTAGAAAATATGTAGTAATTAATTAAAGAAGTTTAAACACACCATAATCATTTATATATAATGAGTTAGTACAATATTTTACACTTTATACATTGCATGGTAAGATACATGACTGACTTAGCAAGGTCTAAAATATCGATGATATCGGAAATATCGGTAGTCCAAAAAAATATTTGTAGTCCAATAACACGAAAATTTCGATGAAAATATCTGGATATTATGGATATTTTAGACCATAGGATGAATAGACTTGCCAATCTTATACGCTCACCGCCCATATATTATCAGCATCCCACCCAGTTTTAAGTTTTGCCCTCTTTATCAACATAATTAATTAACTCTCTAATCTTAATCCTTTTATTACTCGTAATAAAAATTGGAGTAAGAAATTCAATTATGGGTTAAACACCAGCAAAATACCTAAATTTATATTTTTACACACGAGTTTTAGTAAACAATTGGAATGAAAATCCTAATTCTCACTCCTCTCGATTCAACTAGTCAGTTTACGTTTTATCCAAAATTAATCTTAGTTTCCCAAAAAGAAAGAACTTTAACTCAGTTGCTCATCTAGTAATTATAGACAAATCAAGAAGGAGAGACTCACGAGGGAATTTATAGAGAATTTTTTTGACCTTCTTATAGCATTTGTGACACCCAAGATCTACTTTCAGCACCATAATCGTAACCTGAATTACCCATTTTTAATATTAATGAAAAAATTAACCAAAGATTGACAAAAAAATTCATATAATATACACAAGATTGTTGTGCAGAAGTGTAGAAAAAAAGAAGTGGAATATAGCGCTGCTGCAGAATCAGGTTCTGACTGACAGGGAAGAATCATGGTGAAATAGTATGTGGCAAAATCAAGAACACAGAGAGAGAGAGAGAGAGACAGAGAGAGAGAGAGGGCGAGATCCAAAAACAACAAAATAGCAGAGGAGAGGACTTGGGGTTCTTATCAGGATATAATTTCTTATGATAAGCATTACCTCAATATACTTTTTCAAATTTCGGGTATCCTTATAACTGATGAACTTTGTCACCAATCACCCTACTATGTCATGTCCAAAACCAAATATGATAAAATGCAGAATCTTGAAATCAAGATAATAGATGAGAAGAGCGATGCATTGGCTGCACAATATGCTGCTGAATCAACTCTTATAAGGTTACATGCAAATCGAAAGGACGATGAATCTCTTCCTCTCGAGGCTGAAATCAAAATGTACAAGAATCAGGTAGAAACCCATTTGATTGCTCACACCGGAAGGATTTTTCCTCCCCTTTTCACCTTTTCAGATTGCGGCACTTTAGGAGGATAAGAAGGCGTTGGAACGCCTCACCAAGACAGAGAGACAGCTTTTCTTGACGCAGAGCGGATATTGCGAAGTGCACTAGAAAGGGCTCCAATAGTTGAAGAGGTTCAGAACCAAACCTTCGGATCGAGGAGACAGATCCTATTTCATTTCTCGAACATAATTAAGTACGAGTATTCAGTCCAATCAATGTACCATATGCAGGAGGAAAACAGAATCCTCGAAAAAAACAAACCGCCAAAGGTTTTAGAGGTTGAAAAGCTTAGTCAAACCATTCAGGAACTTGTGGAGGCCGTTTTATTTTGTGGGGCTGCAGCCAATGCTATTCGTGACTACCACATGTCCGTTTCATGGGTACATACGATTAATTTGAAGGGACAATTTTGGAATTTTGGAAATTAATCAAAGTACTAACCGTCGTCTCATGGAACTACACAGGAGGAGAAGAGAACTCTGGAGAGAAAGCTAGCAAGAATTAAAGTTTCAACAAACCGGGTAGCAACTGTGATTGCTAATGAGTGGAAGGATGACAACGACAAGGTTATGCCCGTGACACAGTGGCTGGAAGAGAGAAGACTAATGCAGGCATTTCCTGTTCAGGAAAGAAAAGAATATGCCAAAAACTATAAAATAAAATTTTTTAGCACAATTATTGCTTTGCATATGCAGGCAGAGATGCAACGGTTGAGAGACAAGCTAGCTATATCGGACAGAACAGCGAAGGCAGAACCACAACTCAAGGTGAAAATATAATCTTGGCAATCATCTTGTTACTCCATCTAAATGCTTTGCCATTTATCCACCTGAACCTTTCATTCTTCAATTCTAATGTTACATCAGGAAAAAATGAAGTCGAGGTTACAGACGCTCGAGGAAGGTTTAAAGCATGTTTTGAGCTTCTCGTGTAATCCTAATTTATTTTGTGGTTCCCCAAAGCCTGAAAAATCTAGTAACTTCTTAGGATTTCTGACAAGCAACGGTGGTTCAGCAAAGAGATCGACATCACAGCCGCGGGGTTTCACCGTCAGTAGAAGCTCTCCATAGCGACAGCCACGTTCGGACAACGAAACAGCTGGAGGGCTAAAAAGAGCGAACAGCTTTAGAAAAAAACTAGTAATATGCCCGCGCGCGATGCTGCGGGACTTGAAGGCACCAACCTTAACTACATGAATAAGACACATGTAACCTGAAAAACATTCAACATAATCATGAACAAACAAAAATGATAGATCTAGGAAATTATAAAAAGCATTGTAACCGTAGATCCAGGAAATTATAAAAATCCATCCGGTCAAGAGACAATATAATAGTTGTGGGAAGATGAGTATGATGTAAAACTTAAGAACTCAGGTTTTCAAGATGATTGCATGCCCATTCAATTGTGGGATGCATGTATTTATAATTCCTTAAAGAATTACATCAGAGGGTTTTAAAAACCCTATTTACAAGGAGATTTGAAATTATATCCTACAAACAAGGAACCCTAATCAGATAATAGTTTCAAACTAAACTGAACTCTCAAAGCGTGCTGGATTCCTTAATTCACGGTGGATGAAAGTTGACATTGACTTCGTCTAACAACCCCCCGCAAGCTAACAGGAGGTGGAACCACTGGAAGCTTGGAAACAAGTAACTTGAACCGGGACGAAGACAGTCCTTTAGTAAAAATATCAGAGCGTTGGTCCTAGGAACACACATAATTTACCAATAGCTGACCACGAACAACCTTCTCACGAACATAATGATAGTCAACTTCCAGATGCTTGGTTCTTGAATGAAAAACAGGGTTGGACGCAAGTGCAATAGAGGAAATATTGTCACACCAAATAATTGGTTGAACCAGATGCAGATGGAGATCTTTGTAAACAGACCGGAGCAATGGCAACTCAACTGTTGTATAAGCTAACTGCTATACTCCACTTCTGCACTCGATTTAGAGACAGTCTCTTGCTTCTTCGAACTCCAAGATACGAGGTTGGAACCCAAATAAACACAAAATCCACCTATGGAATGACGAGTGTCTGGGTTGCCAGCATAATCTGCATCAGAGTAGGTTGTCAACTTGGCATTCCCTGGCTTGTATAGTAACCTGTGATTATACGTAGCCTTCAAGTAACGTAGAATTCGCTTGATTGCCATCCAGTGCGTGGTCTTTGGAGATTGTATAAACTGACACACCTGATTCACATCATATGATAAATCAGGCCGAGTGATTGTGATGTACTGTAGGGCACCAACAACGCTACGATACATCTTTGGATTGGTATAAGGATCACCAACATAAGCACTTAATTTCTGACCAAACGACATCGGGGTGGAGATAGGTTTTGCTTTTGTGAACTCAGTTCGAGAAAGTAAGTCTAGGGCATATTTCGACTGACTGAGATGCATGGAATGACCATAGTACTTGACTTCAATTCCCAAAAAATGATTTAAAGGCCCTAAATCTTTCATTGAAAACAGACTGCCAAGTTTCCTGATCAAATGGGCCATTTGACGAGAACTGTTCCTTGTGATTAAAATGTCATTTACATATATTAACAGATTGAGATAGACTCCTTGTTTATTAAAAACAAACAAACTGTAATCACATGTAGATTCTTCGAATCCCAGTTGAAGTAAGAAGTCTGAAAAACGTTGGAACCAAGCCCTAGGCGCCTGTTTTAAACTGTAAATGGAACATTGCAACTTACAGACATGATTGGGAAACTGTTTATCAATGATGGTTGACGCATGAATACCTGTTCATTCAAGTAGCCAAGGAGAAACGCATTCTGAAAGTCCAGTTGGAGTACAGGCCACTTCTTCGACACAGCAAGAGTTAAGACAAGTCTAATGGTATTATGCTTAACCACGGGACTGAAAGTCTCAATGTAATCAACGCCAACCTTCTGATGAAATCTATTAGCCACTAAACGAGCTTTACATCGCTCAACAGTGCCATCTGCTCAGCGCATAATTTTGAACACCCATTTACTGGGCAGTACGTTCATGTCAGGTTGATATGGAACTAAGCTCTAGGTTCCACACCTTTGTAGTGCATTAAATTCTTGTACCATAGCTTCCCTCCTCAGCTTGACTACCTGACTGAAGCAAGTAGGATCAACAGACAAGTCATTAATGGTAACGTGCATAGCATACTTTGGATTTGGTTTGACAATGCCAGTCTTGGAACGTGTAGTCATAGATTGCCCAGTATCACTAGACACATTAGCTGGCAGAGACTGTGAATTGACTAACACTTGCTCTGATTGTAGTGTGGGCCCTAAGGGATGATTAGGCGCTAGAGGTATGGTTGATGGACATGTTCTATCAGGAGAGGTATGGGTAGGTGCGAAGGGTGTGGTGGATGGAGCTGTCATATCAGGAGAGAAATGGATATGTGGCGAGATGGTCGTAGATAGGTTTCTGCACAATTGTCATGACTAGGGTCAGGCAAAATTTGAGGGATTAAAGGTGTAGTAGTTGTAGTAGGACACACGGGAACAGTGGTGGGTAAAGGAAAAGTAAATAATAAGTGGGGTAAAAAATTGTTACCGTGTGATGCAACGCTCTCAAGCGAAGATGTGAGACCCTTAAAAGGGAAAAAATCCTCATCGAATAGGACATGGCGAGACAAGTAAACTCGTCTTGTGGACAGATCCACGCATTTGTATCCTTGATGATCAAGTGAATACCCAAGAAAAACACATGACTTTGATTTTTGTTGCAATTTGTTTTGATTGTATGGTGTTAACTAGGGGTGGGCAAACGGAGCATGGACCCGCGGGTAGTGTCACATCCTGCCCCGGAGTAATAATTTCGGAAATGATATTGTGAATAGGCCCAAATTAAAAAAATTTATTAAATTTATTTTCATTAATCATGTTCCTCTAAGTTAATAATTCAAAACCTTACTAGCTAACCATATTTTCTTAAATGTCAAAAGCATATACTAACTTAACAATTTGAAGTCACTATTATTGGTCATCATTCTAAGAATAAATTCCTTCAATCCACGTGAAATTCATAACCATTATTCATTTACCAAAACATATAATTTAAACCTCCAATTTAGAACCATTTCCTTCCCTTAGGCCAAAATTCCTTTTAAATACTAATTCTCGATTATTTAATCTCACTTATTTTATGGCTGCATCTAACATCTCGTTAGATTGCATACGTACCCTAACCAGGGATCAAGCCATTCGTAGTTCACACTTCCAAAATTCAAACTAAAACCAAATAGGTTCAATTAATCTAATATATACCACAATTGGATTAATATTCAAACCACAACAGTTTAGTCTCAAAAGCATAATTAGAATAACGGAATTACAAAAATAAAGATCTCAAGGAGTAGAGCAAACTTTATACCTGTGACCAAGTCCAATTTGGCCTGGAAAGGCTCCAATTTGCCTCGAACCCGCCGGAAACCCTATAAATGGGTGTCCTCAACACGTCACCTCTGATGGTGGTGGAGAGGGAGGTAGTTTGCTTCGGATTTAGTTGGATTGGACACACCCCCACCGCACCCCACTGTGCGGTTTCTACCAATTTAAAGTCCAAATCCCTTTATTTTTGGGATGTAATAGGAAGAGGAAGGGTCGTGGAACATTTTTCAAGTGGTTTCCCGACGTTATTCGCCAGAATTTGGCCGGAAAATGCACCGGATTCCTTGTAATCTCGCTGGGTCTGGTCGAAACTGAGACACAGGTCAAGGGAGTCTGGTTCCCCTCCTTCTCTCCCCTCTTTGGTTCCCCTCCTTCTCTCCCCTCATTTCCCCTTCTTCTTTATGTTTTTGATTCGTCCTCCCTCCCCCTATTTTCTCTCCTCTCTGTCTCCTTTCTTTTCTTTCCTTTCTATCCTAGCCGTCCATCTCTTCTTTTTCTTTCATCCTAGCCACACACGTGGCACATCCTTTGCTCTAGATTTTCTAGAGCCTTCTAAATGAGGGCAAAATTACAAAAATATCCCTAACTTTAAACGTTAATAACTCTCTCGTTATAACTCCGTTTCATGAATGGTTTGGCCTACGCGTTCATGAGATCAAGCTCTTTTCAAAAAAAAAAAAAAAAAAAAAATTTGTGACATCAAAAGTTCTACGAATTTTAACTAATTAATTCCCAATTTCCAAACTTCATAACTAGTTTAATTTAAAACTAAACTCAAGTGAATTAATATAAATTCTCGTTTCTTTTCACATATTCATAATTTTGAATAATTCAAATCATATATTTAAATTTTTCGGGGTATTACAGGTAGGGACGGGTCCAAGCGGTTCTGGGTGGGTACAGGGCGGGTCCAATTTTTTTAAATCTGAAACGGGACGGGGCAGTGCGGGACCACGTTAATTGCGGGGCGAGGCAAGTCCTAATTGCTGAGGAAATGGGTCCCCGACCTGGACCGTTTCCATCGTCCAAAAATATGAGATTTAACCTAGTCCGTTGATCAAATCTCTGCCTGTCTCTCAGACCTCGCACTCAGACTTCCCCACTCCCCCAATCTCCTCTCATCTCTCGTCTCAGAAGTCAGACCTCTATAAGGCGCCATCTCCGTCCATCAACTCTCCCCACTTTCTCGTTCTCCCTCCCACCCCTACTCGACTCGACTCCTTGAGACTCATAGTGACTGAGTCGACCTCGACTGTGTCAACATCACAGCAGCTAGCTACCATCACCATCATGGCATCGTCTCCTGACTCTCCTCTAGTCCTTCCAATTGCTTGTTCTGGCCACCACCACACCATCCTCGTTGTTGAGAACACCACCATCATCCTACAAATCCCTAGGTAATTTATGAATTAGGGTTTCTGATTTAGGAATTTAGGGTTTTTGCATAAGCTTTTCAATTGATTTAGGAATTAAGTGGGTTTCTAATTTGGGAATTTAGGTTTTTTGGGGCTGTGATTGTTTAAGCTTTTCGATTCATTATATGGATTGGTGTGATTTGATTACTTGATGAAACTTTTTGATTGGTTTTGAGTTTTATGGATCTACTTATAGATTGTAGATTTTAAGTTGTTTGGTATTTAAACTTTGGGAAAATACATGAACACAAACTAAGCTCAGCAGAGAGATCTTCAGGTTTTCTTGGCAAAGCCCTTTTCTTTATATCATAGCATTGTGTTCTTTATTATTCGATTAGTCTATGTGGCTCGTGTGTTGTTTCGAAAAGCACCCAACTACAAGTGATTATTAGACAGTGTGTCAACAGACATAGTTTCAACAGACTCAACCTTGGCACAGTGGCACGTTGGAGTTTGCCTTTACAGTATGTGTAATACTATACTTGTTCTATCTCCATTTGCAGTATGTGTAATATTAAACTTATTTTATCTCTATTTGTATTTGATGGACCTGTTTAGCAGCATGATTTTCCCTAGTGATGTCCCATTTACGAAGCATGTTTTCTTGTAACACTTGCAATTTTACTCAATTCATGGTTTGAATTTTACTCTCATACATGAGTTTAGTGATGGTAAAAATTAAATTATCGGCGTATGATTGATTCTTTATCTTTTTTACACCTCCTATAACTTACGTATCTTCTTCTATTTCCGCTTGTTTCTCATTTCTTTCTTTCTCAGTGAGGATCTACCCTGCAATTCCTGTCTAGGACTAAATGGTTTAAATATTTTTGCCTTCCTTACTGTGAATTTTGTACTGTCCCTTTAGGCCTTCAAAGAGGTGTTCTTGCTTAATTAACTACAAACTATGCTATGTAATTGAGAACTTTATAGGTTTTTCTTATATCTTTTAGGATTGGAGTTGTGTTTAGACTTAGTAAAAGTGCTTTAGAGAGTTTGTGTGTGAGTGTGTTTTGAGAGGTGGGTGGGTTCTGGGGGTTAGGAGAGGACTGATATTTCCATACTGAAATACAAACTATGCTATGTAACCAGCAGTTAAAGCAGTATCTCACTATGGCAGATTCTGTGAGTCTTACTGAAATACAAGATAATTAGTTCTAAAATTACAGATTCTGTGTGTTTTGAGAAGTGTGAATGTAATTTAATCCAAGGATCCAATGCTATGAGTTGTGTAATATGCTAGCATTATGTTCTTGCTATTATTTTGAGTAGTCAGCTCACTTTCAGAGATTTCCTTTTGTAGGACGAATACTAGGCTCCTCAAGATTTCAAAAGGCTATTATCTGAGACTTTGTAATGTTTGGATGTGTTGTGCAAAGTGCAAACTGTAATGTTTGAATCTGTGCAGCTGTAACGAACGATATAATGTTTGAAATTGAATTTGTCCAGAGCAGCTGTATAATTTTTTTTCCCAACAAAAAAAAATAAATAAAAGAGGACCCGTGGACCCGGCCTGGACCGGCCCGTTTCAAACGGGCCGGATTAGGTTCGGTTCCTGTTTTAAAATATGTTGTACCCGGCCTGGCCCATACCCAGCCCTAGTGTTAACCAAGGAAAACAACAACCAAAAACTTTTAACATGTCATAATTGGGTTTTCTTTGAAACAATTTCTCAAAAGGTGATATGTTTGATAGTACACGGGTTGGTAGCCTGTTGATTAAGTACATAGCAGTTGAGCAGGCGTCAAACCAGAATTTATTGGGCGTAGATGACTGAGAAAGCATAACAATTGTCGTTTCAACAATGTGTCGGTGTTTGCGTTCGGCCAAACCATTTTGTTTAGGGTGTTTAAGGAATGAAAATCGTTGTGAAATACCATGAGTAGCACAAAATTGTTGGAAAGCATGACTCTTATATTCTCCATCTTCATCACATTGAAGTGTTTTAATTGTGCAGTTAAGCATGTTCTCAACTTTTGCTTTAAACTGTACAAATATTTCAAAAACTTCAGATTTGTGTTTCATGGGAAAAATCCAGGAATATCGCGAAAAGTCATCCACAAACAACAAATAATACCAAAAACCTTCATTAGAACTAATTGGAGAACACCACACATCAGAATGCAAAAGTTGCAAGGGAAATTGAGACTTCGAATCGGACACAGTGAAAGGTAGCCTAGTACTTTTACCTATAGGACAAGACTCACAGAAACTTACATCAGAGGTACCATGAACAGGTACCAATTTATTGGAAACTAAAAAATTTATTATTGGTTTAGCAGGGTGGCCAAGACGAGCATGCCATTTTTGAACCGAGACTCTAACTCCCACAAATGCAGAAACAAAATGCTTGAGTTGTCCACTGCTACTTGGTAATGGTTACAACCCATTCTCACATCTCCCTCCGAAAAGCGTCTTCCGTGTCTTGAGGTCCTTAACAAGGAAAAAATGTGGAAAAATGAGTAAGTAGCAATCATTGTCAATGGTAAACCTATGGGCATATATGATATTTGTGGATTCAGGATGACAATGAAGTATATCACGTAAAGCAAAGGAGCAAGTATTAGTTTTAAGTTGATTCGAGCCATAATGTGCAATAGAGATACCGGAATTATTACCTACACCTCCCACACCATCATTACCAGTGTACTCCTTAAGGTTGGCCAAATTCTGAATGTCCGGAGTTATGTGTGCATTGGCACCTGTGTCTAGGAGCCAAGTACCATTTTACTGCTTGTTGAGAGTGATGGGAGAGGAAGTCATCGCGAAGAGGCGCTTGGTCTCATTTCTTCAATGCAGTGTTCATATGCTGGTAGCAGTCAAGGATAGGATGACCTGGTTTGCCACAAATTTGACAAATAATTCTATCACATCAAGAGGCCAACCTTTTGGTATTACCTGGGTTGTTCTGTTGATTGTTGTTATTACGAGGGTTGTAACCTCTCTGAGCCGCGCCACGCTG
The DNA here is from genome assembly GCA_036320875.1 of Cotoneaster glaucophyllus. NCBI lineage: Eukaryota > Viridiplantae > Streptophyta > Magnoliopsida > Rosales > Rosaceae > Cotoneaster > Cotoneaster glaucophyllus. The sequence continues at coordinate 28,332,248 of CM070066.1, read as the reverse complement.
TGAAGGGTTGCCTCGCCTTCCACCATGAGAACGACCACCACCTCGTCCTTTGGAAGCCACAAAAGCATTGACAGTAGTTCCTTTCACCACAGGAACATTTTGAACAACCATTCTTCTTTCTGTAGTCAGCAACAATGATTCAAGAGTTCGATATGTGATAAGAGTATCACGAGCTTGTGCAGCGCTCACAGTCATCTCAAATGCTGGTCCTAGATTGTTCAACACAATCTGAACAAGTTCTTTATCACTCACAGGTTGCCCGGTAAGAGCAAGGTTGTCAGCTATCGCATTCATGCGATCCAGGCAATCCGCCACAGATAGATCACCCTTTTTGGTTTGCAGCAACTCATTTCTCAAGAACAAAATTCGATTTTGGGAGGTGGATGCATACCTTTGCTCAAGAGTTTCCCATGTAGCTCGAGCGGATCGTTTGCTTGCCACCACAGACAAAACAGACGCGGTCAAAGATCCATTAATCCACCTGAGGATCATTTGATCCTGTTGAACCCAGGTTGAGTACGCATGATTCATATTGGTGGAGCCAGCAACATGCTTTGGGGGACACAGCAGTGAGCCATCGACATAACCCATCAGGTCCCTACTTTTCAGAATAGGAAGCATTTGAGCCAACCACAGTGGGTAGTTGGTTCTATCGAGTTTGATGTTCATGACAGTGGAGAAGGGCTAGAAGGTGTTGTTTTGGGGGTTGGGGTTAACAGAAGGGACATTATTTTCAGCCATGGAAGCGTTGATGGAAAGATGACAGGCGAGGATCTTGTCACTAGACAAAAAAAACTCTATAAACCATGTAAAACTTAAGAACTCAGGTTTTCAAGATGATTGCATACCCATTCAACTGTGGGATGCATGTATTTGTAATTACTTAAAGATTATATCAGAGGGTTTTAAAAACCCTATTTACAAGGAGATTTGAAATTCAATAAATACAAATCATAAAACAACAGTTCACAAATATTTGAAAATATATCCTACAAACAAGGAACCCTAATAAGATAATAGTTTCAAACTAAACTGAACTCTCAAAGCATGTTGAACTCCTCAATTCATGGTGGATGAAAGTTGACATTGACTTCGTCTAACATATGCAACCAAGAATGTAAGATATACTTGACTTGCAATTCCATTATAATTTCACACAAAAAAAAGATCAAATCTATCGATATGATTTTCAACCTAACTATAAAAAAGAATGAGAGATGAGTACAAACTTGAACTCTAGAGCTTCGTTCACCAGAATCACTTCCCATTCCTAAAATTAGGCAAATTCCCAACAATAACAACAAAAAACCTCTTAGATTTCACTTTCACTTAATCATAGGCATCCACTCATCCATAACAAATGGAGAAATAAGCAGAAATCACCTTGAGACAACACAGAGTCCACTGTTGCTGCCTCGGCAACATCTTGAACGGGAAGAATACCAAATAATCCCTTCTCTTCCCGCTGCCATAACTCATGCTCCACCATTTGACACTACATTAATCAAATTCCCCAATTTTATCAATTCGATAATCCACCAGTTAGAAAAATCCAACTTATAAACCGCATAACGATCAATTACCTAGAAAAAAGAAAAAGGAAAGTTGGCTTTTGAAATTAACTCTGGCAAAATTGAAGAACAAAATATGCAAAAAATTTGCAGCAAAAAGTAAACGACACAGTTTGGGCAAAGAGCATAAAAAGGAACATAATTTCCAAGCAAGCAGAGTAATTGCAGAGCTATAAAGTTTGTGCTGAGCTAAAACAGCTACTGGTTAAAGTACATACAAAGTTTTCTTAGGATTCAAACAAAAAAAAAATCAATCAAAAGAGAAATTTTAAGGCTCAAAGGTACCTGCATGGTAAAGTGCAGTGAATTTGAAGATGGCGTAGGGTAGAAAGACCTTGTTTCAGAAAGCAAAGATGCCTAGGCGAGTGGGAAGCTACACCAATTCCACCATATTTGGAAGTTGCACAAAGAGGAGAAGAAGAAGAAAAAGAAAAAAGAGTCAGAGAAGGGGGTAGAGAACAGAGGCATTACCATATCAGTGCCTAACCCAAAAACAAAAAACTTAACACAGAATTATGGATGTCGTTGTACACCATTTTAAATGAAATTGAAAATTCATGACTACAACTTATTTTCTAGAATCTCCAAACCGAAAGTTAACCACCGAACTTTTGAATAACCCGAAGAACTTCCTCGTACACCACAAAGTTCCCTGATTCAAAATGAAATAAAGTGAATTCAACATAGAAACTTCTACAATTTCACATTATACATATACTAAAAACTCAACTAAAAACATTGTTCATTAACAGTGAACGGGCGAAAATGCCCTCTAATTCCCTTGTATTTTGTTATTGTTTCTCTGTTTGTACAATGAAATGATGAACTTGACCCTGATGTCCACGCATCTGTGTGCTTCTACAGGATGTTGACTGTTACACCCCACCCCCGTTTGTTTTTAAAAAATAATTGTTTTGGTGTTAAATGATGTGCCTGGTGGGCCCTTCTTTTTCGGTCCCCCGACCTCTTCACTCCTTCTGCCACGTGGCCTCCCACCCACTCTCACTCCCAGATCCATCTCCCTATTTCTCTGTCTCTCCCTCACTCTCTCTTCTTTTTCTCTTTTATTCCCCGAGCTCACTTTTTCTCTCAAACCTCTTTCCCTTTCCCAGATTGACTAACACCCACGCACACCCTTTTGGAGTTTAACGACGGTGGAGACGACACCGTGAAACACTACCCTCGACCATATCCTCAATCTCCAGACGAGGGAAAGAAAAGAAACCCAGCTCCGGCGAGTTCCTACTTCCTCCAACTTGGGTAAGTTGTTTAACCATTCCAAATCGTCATAATTGGTGTTTAGATGTAAACATAGGGTGTTGTTAAAGTGGTTTGGGATGTTTATACGCAGAAAATAAACTTGGATCATAAACCCCGATTCCGACGATAAACCATGGTCGTTTGGCCATATTTCAGGTCATTTTCCAGCCAACTCCAGCCACAACTCGGTCCCTACTTGATATGAATCTCTTTTCCACATTTCTAACTATATTTTTGCTTTTGAATCACTCAATTTGGTTAAGTAACGAAGAAGTTACGAAGCTTTGAAATTTCCCCAATCTCTTCAATTTGGTCGGCTTTCAGGGTATCAATCTCTTCATCTCGTCGAGTACTACAACTTTCATTTTTATTTCACTTGATTTCGTTGAGTAACGAAGAAGTTACGGCCGTTTGAAGTGGTGCCCAGAAACCGACCAATTCATTAGCCTGAAAACGGGTCAACCCAACCCAAGTCATTTGAAACCAGCCCAAAACCCACGGGCCTCCAGCCAACCTATGACCCTTTTAAACCCAAACCCAATTAATTACCCCAGACCCTTTTATCAACCCAATTCCCTAACCCATTAACCTAGAAACCCAAAACCCTTTAGGCCTAAACCCCTTAGCCCATTTACCCAAAACCCGAACTTTTTTTAATTATTAAACCCCAAAGCCCTTTGAGGCCAAAACCCTAAACCTTAACCGGCTTAAACCCTTTATGGGGAATATTCTGTTAGGGAATATTCTGTCAGGGATTATTCTAGGATTATTCTATTGACTTTTACGAAATTTAACCGAGACCCTTCTTAGTTCTTAGGGCAATTCGACATCTTGAATCCGTTTTTGACGTCTGTTTTCCCAAATTCGATTGCTTTAATATAGTTTTATTAATTGGACCCTTTATGTGCTTAGGGGCAATTATTGTGACGTTTCTATCTTCGCTAGTCTGCGCAGCTTTCAACAGCGAAGTACTATGAGTGGACCCCTTCTAAAAATGCATGTTTTAATAGTAGAAATGCATACATGGAAAAACATGATTTAACAATTATGTTCTATGAAACGCTTTGAGATAAAATGCTTACTGAGGTTAGTTTGAATTACTACTATTTTTCCTATAACCCATGTACTTTATAGGATATATGATGGATGACGATACAATATTTAGAACATGTTTTGAACACCTCTTTATAGTATAGATGATGGATGACTTTATACTATGAAGTTGTTTTTCAATATATATATATGTTCAATGGTTTTGTACTTACCTAGTGGTCCCTATTCCGCTACGAGACGAAGGGATAGATTCCGGTCCGTCCCAGGCGACGGTTTGGTATTAGCATAGGGCTTGAAGGGTTTTTCCTCTGGTCATTAGCACAGGGACAAGGAGCTGGCACTGAGCCTGGCGGTGACTTTCCTCTGGCAAATTGGCACAAGGACGGGGAGCTGGCATGGGGCCTGGAGGGATATTGGACATTCACTAGTGATTACGATATATACGAGTTATGATTTAAGACATTGCACGGCATGCTAGGTTTCGAAAAACCTATGTTTATCATGATATATGTGCTTTCATATAATCTGGGGGTTAGTATGTTGATAACTGTTTTATTATATAGGGTGAACAATTAATTTAGTCCCTGAATTATCACCTCAGTAAAAATTAGGTCCCTAAACTATTTTTTTTCAGAAAAATCAGGCCTTGAATTATAAAAATCTGTCAATTACATCCCTAATATTATATTCGAAGCTACTATATTCAATTTTCCGTGAATTTAAATCACGTTACTTGCATATGATACACATTTGAGGGTATATTGATAGTTTTTCATAAAGAAGTAGTGTATGGAGTTAACTTTGGAAGCTAAATTGGTAGTTTTTCATAAAAAATAGTGTAAGTTAGCTTTGGATGGTAATTAGACGTTAGACTCACAACCTATATGAAATATTAAGGGCTTATAGGCAAGAAAATAACGGTATTACACTCTAAAGTGTGACAAGTGACTTAAGTTGACGAAAAATTGGATAAAATAGCTTTGAATATAATAGTATGGATGAAATTAGCAATTTTTAATGAATTCAAAGACTTATTTTACCGAAAAAATAATTCAAGGACCTAATTTTCACTAAGGTGATAGTTCAGGAACTAAATCGGCACTTCACCCTATTATATATATATATATATATATATATCAACTTGGTCCACTCATATTTGTTTTGCGCCCCATTCAGGACTTCGAATCGAGGCATACAATCCCGGGGTCAAGGCACTTCTGCATCGGCATCTTCGAGTCCTCTCGGTGTAGGATCCATACTTTGTTTCACTCATTTTTATATTATTTCTTTTAGGATCCATCCAGTGTTGAAATCATTGGTGAAGATTTGTGTGAAGAAAATGATAATGATAATGATCGTACGGATTCTATTGATGTACAGAGTGCAGGATCAAAGTATGGCAAAACATCTGAATTTGGCTTTGAGAAAACTGAGAAATGTGGTCCACTTGATTTGGAGGATAGTGATTCGGACGTGGTGTATTTAGGCGAAGAGGGAGTTGGAGGAAAAGGAGGAGGAAGATCTTTTGCTTCTGATAGCTCATATGAAACAGATACCGTCTAGTGAAGAGGAAAGCGCTCATTCAGAGGATGAGGATTATTACCCAGAAGAGTCAGAAAGTTCCGAATTTTCTGAGTCGAGTTCTTCTGGTGGAGACGGCCAGCAGAGCGATGAAAGTGATGTTGAGGTGGAGATCCAAAGAACTGATAAAAGTGATGTTAAGGTGAATAAACAGATAAAAGCCTATGTGTTTAGGGTTTAATTGTTCTGTCTATTCCTCTCTCTTAGGAGGCATATATATAATTGTACAAGAGGTCCTATAGTTTAGGAAATAAGAATCCCAAATATACAATGAACCAATCATGTGATCCTATTCTGATTACATTCCTAAAACATATAGTTGACTCACGCCAACACTCCCCCTCAAGTTGGTGCGTAGATGTCTCCTAAACCCAACTTGTCAAGTGAGTCTTGAAAGACCTTTGTCGACACCGCATGAGTTAATACATCAGCTAATTGTTCTTCAGACCTCACATACGGAATGTCAATCAACTTAACATCCAACTTCTCCTTAATGAAATGTCTATCCACTTCCACATGTTTTGTACGATCATGTTGGATTGGATTATTAGCTATCTCTCTTGCTGCTTGATTATCACAGTATAACATCATAGCTTCCCGAGGCTTGAATCCTATTTCAGTAAGAAGAATCTGGATCCATAACAATTCACAAATCCCATGTGCCATACCTCGATATTCTGCCTCAGCTGTGGATCTGGCTACCACGTTTTGTTTTTTGCTTCTCCAAGTTACAAGATTCCCAGCCACAAATGTAAAATAGCCTGAGGTGGAGCGGCGATCAGTGATGTTCCCAGCCCAGTCGGCGTCCGTATACCCCTTTATCTCCATATGCCCATGTTTTCTAAAAATCAATCCTTTCCCAGGTGCACCTTTTAGATAACTCAATATACGCATTACAGCTGTCATGTGATCCTCACTAGGAGAATGCATAAACTGACTTACGACACTAACTGCATATGCAATATCCGGCCTCGTAAGCGATAAGTAAATTAGCCTTCCTACTAACCTTTGGTACCTCTCTTTGTTAGTAGGGACTTGATCCTGGTATATTGCCAGGTGATGATTTTGCACAATAGGGGTCTCTGCTGGTTTACATGCCAACATCCCAGTTTCAGAGAGAAGATCTAGCACATACTTTCGTTGAGACAAGTAAATACCATCACGAGAATGAGCAACTTCAATTCCCAGAAAGTATTTCAAGCCCCCTAGATCCTTCATCTCAAATTCTGAGGAAAGATAATTTTGCAGCCTCTTTATCTCTTCTATGTCATCACCAGTGACTACCATATCATCCACATAAATTATCAACAAAGTGACTTTACCTCCCATGTGTTTGATAAATAGCGTATGATCCGCATTCCCTTGTTTGTAGCCGTAACTCTTCATTGCTTGGGTGAACCTTCCGAACCACGCTCTGGGTGATTGTTTGAGTCCATAGAGAGCCTTTCGAAGTCTACACACTTTTCCTGCACCATTCGGCACTTCGTATCCAGGTGGAAAATCCATGTACACTTCTTCTTCTAGATCTCCATGTAAGAAAGCATTTTTCACAGCAAACTGTTTCAAGGGCCAATCAAGGTTAGCAGCTAAGGATAGAAGTACTCGAATAGTATTCATTTTTGCAACTGGAGCAAATGTTTCCTGATAATCAACTCCAAATGTCTGTGTGTACCCTTTAGCTACCAATCTTGCCTTGTATCTATCTATGGATCCGTCTGCCTTGTGCTTTATGGTGAATACCCATTTACATCCCACCGGTCTCTTCCCATGTGGTAGAGGTACCACGTTCCATGTTCCATTTCTTTGCAAGGCTTCCATCTCGACCTCCATAGCTTCTGTCCAACGGGGGTCTTGCAAGGCCTCTTCCACTTTGGTTGGGATCTTGATCCCCGCCATTTGATTTACCAAAGCTTGATACTTTGGTGATAATCGATGTGTTGACACATATTGTGCAATTGCATATTTCACTTTTGCATCCGGAGAAAACCTGTCAGGTGGTATCCCACGGTTTTGTCTAGGTGGTAAGACATAAGAATTTCCAATAATATCCGAATTAGGAGAACGTACCTCTAGGATATCCTCGGGGACATGAGCATGTACTGACAGAGGTGGACGAGGGTTATAATTCGCTTGAATTGCTACTTCGGTGCTGTCAACGTCTCTGCTTTCTGGCCCAACCAATTCAGGCCCATTATTCGTCCAAATCTGAGATTCTTCTCTCGGTCCAATGCTGCATTCTGCAGCCTGCTCATCTCGGTCAGTGCACTGGGTAGTGCTTGGGCTGCTGCAAAGTGGGCCGGTACAGGGGATGCTGTTAAGTGGGCTCGCAAGGCTGCTGTTAAGTGGGCTCGCAGCAAGCTGATCAGCTCCAGTGGACAGCTCCAGTGGTAAATCAAACCACTTATATTCGTCCTGGGTATTCCCCAACTCCCCCTGACGAGTAGAGTGTGTTTGATCAGTAATGAAGAACATCTCAGTTTCGGAGAATGTGACATCCATGGTGATGTATAAACGCTTAGTCGGTGGATGATAACACCGGTATCCCTTTTGTTGGCCATTAAATCCCAAAAAAACACAACGAACTGCACATGGGTCCAATTTACTGCGTTGATTTTTTTGAAGATGCACATACACCACACTTCCAAAAATGCGAGGTGATAATTTGAGAGAAGATGGAAGCACGACATGATCTGTCAAGACTTCCATAGGTGTGCGAAAACTATGAATCCTGGAAGGCATTTGATTAATGAGATAAACAGAATAGGTAACAGCATCTGCCCAATATGTATGAGGAGCTTGAGCTCCAATCAGTAGTGCTCGAGTGGTTTCCAAGATATGCCTATTTTTTCGCTCTGCCACACCATTTTGTTGCGGAGTTTGAGGGCAAGTTGTCTCATGAAGTATGCCATGCTCTGTGAAAAAATGAGAAAGTTCTGAATTAAGATATTCTCCACCATTGTCTGACCTGAGGACCTTAATAGGGAGGGAGAATTGATTTCGAATCATACGGTAAAATTGTTGGAAGATTTGGCCAACATCACTTTTCTGTTTCATTGTATAGAGCCATGTCATGCGAGTGCAATCATCCACAAAGAGAACGAACCAACGAATGCCATGTTGCGTAGCTATTGGTGAAGGGCCCCACACATCAGAGTGAACTAATTCAAAAGGCACTGCTCTTTTATTGAAACTCAAATGGTACGAAGTTCGATGACTCTTCGCAAGAGTGCAATCATTACAATGAAAATCAGATTCTGAAACTCCGCTAAATAAAGACGGAAGTAATTTTTTCAAATAACCAAAAGATGCATGTCCTAGTCGACGATGCCATAACCAAATTGCCTTGGTCTTATTATTGTAACTGCTACGTACTTGATTGACTCGGCCTGGCACCACATCCTCCACATAGTATAACCCTCTCCTCTTAGTACCACGCCCAATGATCACCCGTGTCTGGATATCCTGAAGCAAGCAAAAAGTAGGAAACATCAATACTACACAATCCAATTGTTCCGTAACTTGACCAACAGAAAGTAAATGATTTGATAATGATGGAACAAGTAATGTATTGTGCAGAGATAGAGAAGGAGTAAGGGCTATTGAGCCAGCGCCCGTAACAAGAGCAACTTCACCATTGGCTGTGATAACATTCTCCTTTGATGGGGAAGTCATGTGGTAAAACAAAGATTCATCGTATGTCATGTGGTCAGTAGCCCCGGAGTCTATTATCCAACCAGAATCTCGTTCAGTGGATGTTATGAGTGCAGTACCGATTTTACCTGGTTCTTCATTTGAAATTTGCTTAATTAAAGATAGCATCTGGTCACTTTCCCCATGAGGTGCTGCATGCTGTGACCTTTTTCCAAGGCCTTGACTTCCTTTTTCCTCCATGCCGTGGGTATCAACATTTGACTTGGGCCCAGGACAACTTGCCGCAACAGCAGTTTTCCCAACATCATAATTGGGCCTTGCTTGGCCTGCTGCCACAGCAGCCCCTCCAACTCCAGACTCGGCCAGTTTGGCGTGACCCGTACGTCTCCCTTTTGCCTTCAATTCCTTTTTTCTGTCCCAGTACCATTCTGGGTACCCGTGGATCTCAAAACAAGTTTCTTCAGTGTGCCTCTTTCCATTGCAGTGATTGCAATGAAGCTTGTCCTTGTCAATGTCTTCTTGGGTGCGGTTTGGGCGAGTTGCTCCGGTGGTTGATGAACGTAGGAATGGTGATGGGGACTTGGTGACCATTGCCATAGAAGAGCTTCCTGTGGTGGCTTTTGTTCCAAGCATGGTGGTCTGTCTTTGTGCTTCACGTCTAACCATATTGAAGCATTCTTCAATCCCAGGAATTGGTTTCATTCTTAGGATCTCACTCCGGACTTGGTCGAAGCCATTATCTAATCCGGCAAGGAAATCATACACCCTGTCCTTTGACAGTTCTTCCTTGCGGACCGCAAGATCGGTCGCACACACCATCTTGATAGGACGCCTTTTATCAAGATCTTGCCACATACCCTTCAGTTCAGTAAAATACAAATTTACTGGACGACCATCTTGTCTAGTCCGTGTAGCCTTGCATCTCAGTTCATAATACTGAGATTCGTCGGATCCGTCATAGAACATCTGGCTTGCACTTTCCCAGATTTCCTTGGCTGTTGGCAAATCGATGAAGAGACTCAACAAGTGCGGTTCCATGGTTTTCAATAGCCATCCTCGCACAATAGCATCTTCGGTGACCCACTTGGCATATCCCGGAGAGTCTTCTGTGATAACTGGGGTTTTCCCAGTCAAATACCCATGCTTGCCGAGGCCTGAAGCATGGACCTCCATCATCTTCGACCACACCTTCCAGTTTGTGTCGTTCAATCTATATCCAAACGGAATGCCGCTGATATTGGTAGACTCATTCGGAGTGGACACGGATTGGATAGTAACCAACTCACCAGTTTTTCTTTCTTCCGCCATTGAACTAAATTGATTTTTAATTGAATAGGTTGAGTTTGATGCGGCCTTGATAACCACAACGCCACAGAGGTTTTGGATTCCTGGGTTCAAATTTTAAGAACACCAGAAGTTGTTTCTGATGCAACTTTGCAGTTTGCACGGGTTTAGGGTTTGGTTTGGGAAGAGACAGGCCGAAACCTGCTCTGATGCCAAGATAAAAGCCTATGTGTTTAGGGTTTAATTGTTCTGTCTATTCCTCTCTCTTAGGAGGCATATATATAATTGTACAAGAGGTCCTATAGTTTAGGAAATAAGAATCCCAAATAAACAATGAACCAATCATGTGATCCTATTCTGATTACATTCCTAAAACATATAGTTGACTCACGCCAACATAAACTGGAGAATGCTAATGAAAGGGAGAAAAACAGGTAAGCAGGAAAGTGTGGAGGATAATGTTGAGGTGATGAAGGTGCATAATATTGATTTAAGGGAGGTTAAAAAGGGACGTCGCAAGGAGGGAAAGGGAAAAAGTGTTGAGGGTGGTGCTGAGGTGAATAAGGGGCAGCATGTTGGGGAACATGAGGAACGCGTTGATGATAATGGAAAAAAGAGAAGAAGATAGGAATATGTAAATGAACCACTTCCTGTTGAGCAAAATGAGGTACATGAAAAGAGAACTGAGTTGGATAATAAAAAAAAAATGATGAACATGACAAGATCTTTAGTGGAAATCTGGAAAAAGGAAAAGCTGTGTTTGATAAGCGGAATGATGTCGAGAAAAAGAAAACAAGGTCTGTTGATAGAAGAAATGATGAAGAGGATGAGACCTATGGTGTTAGTTCAATCAGTGGGGCCTGATACACTGAATTATGTGCAAAGACTATGCCAGAAGAATAAAGGGCATATGGAGAAGCTTCCTAACAAACAGTTTATGTGGGAAATCAAAGAGTGCAATGTTTTAAAGGTTCTAGTGGATTCCATCTATGAGAAGGGAGAAGTGTTACGGGAAGGGTCAGATATTTTTGCATTTTGTGTTATATATATATATATATGAATATAATCAAATTCTAGAAAATTAAATTGCATAATTAACCAAATTAACCTAATATAATGATAAATGGGAAACCAAAACTCACGAATCCAAGCAAAGAAATCAGAAGAAATATGAGAAAAAAAGAATTGGGAACTTACGAGATCTTTGAAAATGAGAAAAACGATTACGAAGAAAAGAACAAAAATGATATCCAACTAGGCGAATCGAACGAATCGAAGGACCGACTTGACGCCCTGAGTACTAGTTCGAGTTCCTGCTGCTGACTCGTTGGAACGTTGGGTCTGGGTGGAGGGTGCGGCCTCAACCTGCAGTGTGGTCGCGAAGGGCTTATCTATACAGTGTTCAAGAAATTAAGAAATTAAGCAGGATATGGTAAGAGCATTTTGTATAATATTAGGAGATTAGTTCAGAAAAGGATGGCCAGGGTTTCGCCAGAAAGTAGGTGAGGAGTCCTTCGTAAGTTAATGAGTTCTGACTCTTGAGAGGAGTACACAGTACAGGTCCCATATTTGCAGGGATTTGTATTTGTATTCGGGAAAAAGTTAACTATAGTACTCGTATACCATCAAACAGAGAGTAATTTATATAAAATGAGTTATTTATTATTAATATGTGGAAAAAACTTGCACTTATCAATGTATTATTAGAGAAAAAAGATCATATGATAATAAACCCGTTCCATATAAATCATTATCTTGACCGTTAGATTTAGCTTCGATGAACCACCCTACTCAACCTAAAGGAGCCAAGCGTTCCTCTTTGTATGCCAGAAAGAGAAAGGAATCTGATCGCATTATGTGCTCGAATCCACAAAGTATTTTGCCTGCTAACTTACACATATCACATGATTCACGTGAATCTCAAATTCTCAATTTAAATGTTACATTCACTATACAAAATTGAAAAGAACATATTACACTCATAATGCATGAATATAGGGGCGGATCAGTGAAACAATTTTTTTTACGCAACTTTTGATACACGTTTTCTTAAAACCTACTCTGTAATGTATTTTAATAATTCAGTGATGATAAAGGACCTTATTTTACACTTCCACACTGGCTTGGTTATCGTCCATTCCCGGAGGGGACAATGGTGGAACAGCCACTTCTTGAAATTCAGTAGTTTCAATATCCAAGGCCTTCTTGGCAGTAGCCTTACTCTCTCTGCTTCTACCAATTTTCCTCAATGACGGGTGGGATTCTGAGGCAGCAGCTCTCGAGGAGTTACCGTCCTTAATGGTCAACAAAAACTTTCCTTTTGAGAGAGTTGTGGGGGCAGATGCAATAACGGAGCTGAAGACTCCCGACTCCCTTAGTCCTTTTATTATGGCCTGAAGGAAATAGGATATATATGATTACTATGACCAATAAGTTGACCCCAAAACACTGTTCTTTCCAATATAAAATTACCATACTTTGGGGCCTTCATATAATTGTGCCATCTGTGTGCACCGTTCGGACGAAGATGATCTTGGGTTACCATGAACTGACTCTTTTTTATACATGCCAAAATATGTGTCTTTTGGTACATGGTCATAATTCCTCTTGAACATGGAAACCTGATGGCGTAGATACAAGAGCAAGGCGTAAGACAAAGACATTACATGCCTGCTAATTGAAATGTAAAAATAAAGCTAAACTACAAAAAACAGTTGGCAAGTTATGCCATGCACAACCGAGGATCGAATACATCTACTCAGATCATGTTTAGAGCTCAAGGACTGTAGTAGTGGAAGATCTTCGATCTAACATTTCATCTTTGCGATACGCAAAAGAAGACAGGCAACATAGCATGAAGACCAAAGACCATAAATCCAACTCACCAAGTGTTTCTTTTTGGCACCGTAAGAAGAAACAACACCTTCATAAAACCTGCAGAGAGAAATTTCATGCAAGAAAATAATCATTTGGGGCTTAAAACTCCAGCGTCAGACTTAGTGGGGCCATATAAAAAAGCATTGAAAAAAATCGCATGAAGAACCCAACAGGGATTTGAGTCTTCTGGCAGTTTGGGAAGCCAAAAATTTCACCCATGGGGTATCTACTGAAGATCATAAGCGGAAACAAAATAACAAATGAAAACATCCTGCAAGTCATGGTCAAGTTATTGACTTCTTGCATTGGGTCAAGAACAGAGATATGGTTTCTGCAGCAAACAATACAAAAAAAAGAGGTGGGTTCGGTCCACACAATTCAAATTTTCCAAGTAAAATTTAATCCTAATCTCTCACCATATATATACCCCTATTCTCCTTGCTCCCTCTCCCACACCACCACCTCTTCATCTCTCTCTTTTCAGACTCTCTGTTTCTCCAAACTTGGCTGCCAAACAATGGAACCCAGATCTGCTCCTCACCCAGATCACCAATGAATGCCTATTTTTCAACTAAAAAGGAAATTTTCCCACAAAACCGAAAGCTAGGAACTTTGAACAATGAAATTAAAGTTCAATTAAACCAATTTACAATCAGATGAGATGGAAAATTAGCTACTTATTGCAATTTGATCCTTTTCTGATCCGATTTCCCAAATATTTCACGGTAAAAAAAAAAAAAAAGTTCAATTAACAATTTAATCAAACAATTGGAAACTTTAGCATAAAAATACGAAAATAGAATGATGAACACAAAACAGGGAGAGAAATAGAGACCTCGATTGAAGAGAAATGGTGAAGCCCTAAATCGAAAAGGTGGGTTTAGAGTCTGAAACGGTGGGGAAGCATCTAGAGAAAAGCTGGGTCGAGATATAGGAAGGAAGGGCAAAGTTGAAATAACAAAAAAGAAGCAGGGATGGAAATGGAAGAACACTGTTAAGGAACGGTGACTTTTTGTGTTGGGTTTTAGTATATGTATAATGTTTGGTCTAATCTGTTAATTCAGAATATATGCTTGTCACTGTCTAACAACCATATCCTTGCATAGTCCAACAGGGCAACAATATACTGCTGCTTCCCAGCATGTTAAATCTAAGACTATGGATACGGTTACGAACTCGTCATAAATTCAAAGTTATGGTATGCAGGTTAAAGACCTTACCAAGCTGATTGCCCATATAGAATAGCAAATATCAATCTCGTAATTGTTGAACTTTAGAGATCTAATGAAATTTATTGAAGCAAGTAAGAAGCACTAATGATGGACAACAGAGGAAATTCACCTCAGTAAATGGCTCCTTAATATCATCTCGTTCAACACTGCTCTCCTGCACAAAACACACAACCAGTTAGTTAAATCACCGAATAACATGCATAAGGACGGAAACGGGCGCCAATACTCAAAAATAACAAGACTAGCATGCTTAATCATCTTTACACGAACACAACTTAAAAGTAACTGAATATTTCACTTACATAGTTCGGGGAAAATGACCATATCCACATTTCCAGGCACATCAAGCAGCAACTTACTCAAAGAATACTCCTTGGCCCAAGCTGGGTGCAGTAACTCATCTGTGTCAAGATGAATTATCCAGTCCATTCCAGCATCCTAATATTTTTTATATGGAACAGAAAGTCCCAAGCAACAAAAGAGAATAATAAATTAAGAAAACCTCTCATCACAAGGTAAAAGTAACAACATAGGCACAAGTAACATGAGATAAATCTTTCATACCCTTGCCATGACAATAGCCATCTCCATATTGAGAGATTGCTTCACAAATAGCTCATAACTAGTAATATGCCAGTCCAATGCTGCGGGACTTGAATGCACCAGTCTTAACTACATGAATAAGACACATTTAACCTGAAAAACATCCAATATAATCATGAACAAACAAATAGGATAGATCTAGGAAATTATAAAAAGCATTGTAACTCCAGGAAATTATAAAAATCCATCCAGTCAAGAGACAATATAATAGCTGTGGGAAGGTGAGTATGTAACCAAGAATCTAATAAGATATACTTGACTTGCAATTCCATTATAATTTCACACACACAAAAAAAAAAAAAAAAAAAAAAAAAAAAGAAAGAAGATCAAATTTTGATTGAAACATCAAACAAAACAATCTCATAGATTGGACCAGCTAAATAAAGAATATATCGATATGATTTTCAACCTAACTATAAAAAAGAGCTTTATAACAGCGCAATCAACATTATTTGAACTCAACCAAAAAAAAAACTGATTGCATGTTATAAATTCCATAGGTAATTTGATTTTGCAGTCTCATACACCCAACACCTCTCTCCTCAGATAGCCCTAAATGAAGTGCCTCGTAGCATCGAATCGGCCTGCAACACCCCCGAGCGAGATTGAGACTACTTTTCATATCTTCATTTTAATGTACCAGTAAGGAAACGATAGTATATTCCAAAATTAGCAATTTACAGAGAAATATAAATAGAGCATGAGCCACAATCAACAACGAGTAAGACTGAACCACGGGAAATGAACAAACGAAAACCATATATGACGACCAAAAGAGCCATCTTTTCAAACACAAAAATGATAAACAGAAAAAACTGAAACAACATAAGCTGATGCATATATATATTGAGAAGAAATAAAAAAAAATTCATAACAAAAAATCGAAGAGAACCGAGAGGGTGAAAGCAAACATACCCAATTGCAATCCAATGATTTAGCTTGGAAAAACATTTCACAGCAACAAAAAAGTGAAATTAAAAACCCTATTGAATCAAATGAAGAATTTTCTAGAGTGCAAATAGTTAATTAGTATTATCACCAAGAAGAAGCTTGATACCTTAAAATGCAAAAGTATGTGCCTATAATGCAATCCGACAAAACATGTAACAGCAGCCATCAGAGAATTGAAAATTTACTAATAAAATGAACCAAAGACCAATTTTGAATAATCAGGAATGATGACGTTTTAACATTGACATAGTGTGTTTGTGTGTGAGAGAGATGGAAATAGAGTTAGAGTTCGACAAATGCAGAAATCAACCTTAAGATTCCCTCTGGTTCAAATGGTGCAAGCACCATTGAGGAGAATCAGACGGCAGAGGTCGATAGTCTGAAGAATTAACACTCCATTCCTGAAACACAAGGGATTAAAAATTTTGGATTATCATCAACGAAATGCATTAATACAGAACTTAAATTCTGATATTCAATAATCCACTTACCAGAGAAGGACCATGAGAATGACTTTATTCTTCTATAAACAGGATGTTGATAAAGGTTATGCTTGCCTGGAATAACTGGATTAATAAAGTGAAAATTTTGAGGCTTTAAGGTCTGAGCTAAAAGTTGAAGCTTCTACTTTCCGACTCGGGAAGAAATAACAGTGAAAATGCACAAAATAAAAGGCTTGATTTCCAAACCATTAAAAGGAAACTAAGAAATTAATTTATATATTTAATTTGGGTGAGGGATTGAACAGAAAACCCATTTGTTCCATCCTCCAGATTCATGCTTTTTTTCCAAACCATTAGGTACCGTTTGGTACGCAGAAGGGACGGGACGGGATGGGACAGGACGGAACGGATGATGTAAATATTGAAAAAAAATAAGGAAAAATTTTGTCTTAAAATGTTATAAATTTGTGTTCCACGGATGTGGAACGGGTCGTTCCAGGGGGGAGATGTGAAACGAAAAATCAGCCAAATTTCGTCCCATGGAACAACTCGTTCCACGGTTTTTTGGCGTACCAAACGCGGGACGGAACGCCTCGTCCCGTTCCGTCCCGTCCCATCCCACGTACCAAAACGAAAAGAAAAGGTGCGGAATTTACTCAAACCCACTAAATTAAAATTAATTACACCATAATCAGGGTAAAGATTCAAAATTCACAATGTAAAAACCCAAACTAAACATAAAATTCAAAATTAACGACGCAACAACCCGAACCTAGATATGAACATTTCAACGAAATTAAATAGCCTAAGTGCAGTCAAGCATAAGAAGTACTAATTTAAATAACACCCAAAGGTGGTCCTACATAAGTGATGGTCTGTCAGAACCTCCGCCGTATCCTCGTAAGCCACCAACAAACGCTACCTAAAACCTGGAGGGGCGCAAAATAGAAAACGTGAGTGGGCAAAAACAAAGCTTTTCGAAAATCATTTCGTTAACAATAGTTATATCTCCTCGCCATAAAACCTGTATATTTTTCCAGAAAATAGTATATACATATACTAAATCTCAACTGAAATCACCAGGTAAGTAATTCAAATGCAATAATAACTGCAATAACTCATCAGCTGAACTCTAGCTCATAAATCATGCCTGCACACGAGTCGAACCCACTTATAGTGGTCTATACGACAGGACTAGGTGTAAAACAATACGCTCTAGTGCAACAATCACGTGAAGACTGTGCAAATGATCGCGGGTCACCTACGAGTCGAACCCACTGAAAGTGGTCTATACGACAGGACTGTGCACCTAACTTGGATCCAAGATGAGCGTGTGGTGCAGGAGGTGAACATCACGTGAAAGACTGTGCCCCTAACCATGGGCGGGAGCACTAACACCGGGGTGCAGGTTAATGAGCTCTCAATGCATCTCATCATAATCATTATAACACAACTCCTCATCATCAACACGTAAACTTACCTGGAACTTACCTGAGCGTCCGCAGCGTCAACAACCAAGTATATACAAACCATAATGCATAAGCAATAGTATAAATGCATTGGCATGGCAATTTATTGATAAAGTCATTTAAAATGCATTTCTGGGAAAAATACTTAGCATATAGGTATATACGGAAAACCAAAAGCCTACTCACTCATAAATAGACAGAACGTAACCTCCGTGTCTAGCCTGGCTACGCTCGTCCTCCGGATAGGTCTCGCCTATGTGAGAAACAACTATAATAACGTTATTTTAAAGCACATAAACGAAACTAGGAAATAACTTCTCATACATGGCTCAATTGGGGTGTTTGAATATACCAAAGTGATCTACACAACCTCAGGAACATCCCCATATTTTTAGAATTATTTTTCGAGACCCCACGCGCCGGCCAAGGCACGGCCAGACGAGCCACCCACGCACGGCACGTGCCTGGCACAGGGGACGGAAACCCTAACGGCGTTAGGGAATATTCCGTAAAAAATACAGAATATTCCGTCTAAACTAACTGGCGTCGTTCGCTACAGTGAGGAATATTCCGTCAACTTGACGGAATATCCGTCGTCTTCTCCGACGAGTCGCCAGACGCCGGCAACTATTGGTCGATTTCTGGAAAAAGTTCTAAACGTCCTATCTTCTTCGTTTTTGCACCATTTTCCACGAAATTTGTACCAATCGAAAGCTCTTGACATGAGGAACAAGATTATACCTGAGTTGGGTCCTAAAACCCACGGAATCTCGCCGGAGAAAGCTCGAAAGTCTGGCCACCCCTGTGAAACATTGTATCTGAGCTTCCCAACGTCCAAATCTTCTCAACGTTGCACTCCGAGCATCGTGAGGACGTCCTTAAGCTTCCTAAGGTCCTGAAAATCGAAGAAACCTACGCGTTTAAAAGTTGGTGAATAGTGCCAACTTCGGGAGTTCGGTTTCCGGGGTTTCTTTACGATAAAACTCAACCAAAACGTTCCAAAACACTTAGGAGGAAGAGGAGATACCTTTTTGAGCCTTAAAATGGCGTGAAACTTCGACGATCGACTCGGTGGTACTGTGTCCTCGACGGAGCCCTCGGGTTCTCGAGGTTTTCGAGGGTTTTACGTACAACCAAAGGTGTGGTTGTACTCGGGGACTCTCAAGGATCACAAAGATGGTCCTATAATGCTCGATATATGA
The DNA here is from genome assembly GCA_036320875.1 of Cotoneaster glaucophyllus. NCBI lineage: Eukaryota > Viridiplantae > Streptophyta > Magnoliopsida > Rosales > Rosaceae > Cotoneaster > Cotoneaster glaucophyllus. The sequence continues at coordinate 28,313,071 of CM070066.1, read as the reverse complement.
AGTTTTGGTTTGATTTGGGTGTTGCTGTACAATTTGCAGAGAGAGAGTGAGAGAGAGAGCACGGGTCCGAGAGAAAAGAGAGAGAAGAAGGGTTTCAGATGGGTGTGTGTGTGTGTACGTGGTCCTCCCATAGCCAATCAACAACACAAACAACCACCAAAACTAAGTCCCAATTGGTTTAGAACCAAACTAGAACAAACTAACTAGCTAACTCTAACTTCCTACTACTAACCTTAATTGGTTCCCACTAACTTGGAACCATTCTAATTGGTCCAAAACCAAGAATTTTGGGCCTTCTAACTTAGCCCAAAATAGGAATATAACCCGAAGCTCAAGGGTAAAATCGTACTTTCACATTTCGAGAATAATAAATGTACACAAATCAGGACGGGCTGTCACAAGTTAATATTCTTTGTAATAATTAAAAAAGAAAAAAGACAAAAAAGACCTTTCTCATGGCATCTCTGATATAACAAAGGTTTATGATGGAGTCTTTCTCTTTGTGGCCTGGCAGAAAATATTGTGCATATTTTCGTGTTTAGTCGAACTCATCATGTGCAGGAAGACGGACACACAATCTTGATCAATCGTATAATCCGCACATGGCAACGGAATGCAAATTGCCATTTTAACACCCGCAAAAAATCATTTGGCACCAAGTGCAATGAAACGTTAGTTCAACTATTGTGAATTTCGTAAATCGTCATCAAAATTGACGGGCATGAAATAGTAACCCCAATGGTTTAGTAAGTGTACCATTGTTGGAACTTGATTTAGGTATATGGCTCATTGCTCATAAGGTCATTAATCTGTCAAGACTCGAGACCCCCTTGCCCCTGGTAGTTGGTATAGCAATTTTGAAGTCAACATTACACGAGGAAACTGGCAAATCCTTAAACCCTTAAGTCGAGACTCGTTACATGGCTCTCTCTACTCCACTGTAGGTCACGCGAAGAAATCCATCATCATCCTTGTTTTTCTCATCGATTGAAGACATCAACGCATCTGTAACATTCAAAAAATTATTACAACCACAACTTTGAAACAAGACAATATGCCTGACATCATAAACACGAGTTGCAGCTCACCTGCAGCAGGTTCAGTGTTCTTGCAAAAGAGACGCACAGGAAAATCTTTGCCGACTTCAAGACCTCTGCGAATCCAACCAACAAATTGGTCAACAGTCATATGACCGTGGACATGGTATCTACAATGAGAAAAACAGATAGGCAATGAGAACGCTTTCATTTCAGGAAAGACAGCTAATATAGTTAAACCAAAAGGGAATTGTAAACAAACTTGTTCATGTCAATGTCAGGAATGCCGCTGTCACTCCTTGCATCTTTCTCCACAATCACCTGCGCAGAAGCTCAAATTAATAGAGAGTAAGCAAAGGAAGTAACCATATTTTGTGGTGAACATCCGACCGGTATATGATCTGGATGCTTCTCCCTCAGTTGTTTAGCATCTGGACAAGTGCGTTGTATTTCCTTACCAAAATGCTTTTGGTAGAACTTTCGATAGAACCTGAATATATTTTAAAAGCTTAATATTTTTTAAAATTAAAAAAAATGCAATCATATTCCATCAATATAGCAATACAGATCAAGAAAATTAAAGCACAAGGAAAACAGAAACTAACTTTCTCACACTCTCGGACATGCCAGGACTGGAAGACATAGCCTTCTCCCACAATCACACGCATGGAGGCTCCAAATTAGAACAGAGTGCATCCACTGAAAGCTTAGGACAAAAATATAATAAAAAGAGAGATCCTAAGGGCCTGTTTGGTAGTGTACTTGAATCCAATTTTGTAAACTCAAAAATAGTTTTTAAGTTTTATGTCTTAAAAACTTGTTTGGTATGACCATTTTCAAAAACACAACTCAAGACTAACTAAAAAATATAGTCTATTATTTAAAAACATAAAAAGTGAGTTTTTAGAGTTTTTAAACTTAAACTTACTCATTTCTTTTCTCTCCCTCCTTCCCTCTCACTCTAAATATATATCTCTCTCTTTTCTTCTTTCTTTCTCCTCTTTTATTTTTATTTTTTTCGTCTCTGCTCCAATCCAATCAAGTTTAAGTCGTAAGATTTAAAAATTTTAAATCACAAACCAATCAAGTTTTTGAGTCTTAAAGAAATTTGTTTTCAAGAAATGTTCTTAAGAAATATTTTGAGAAATGATAAAAAATTTCAAATAGAATACCAAACAGGCTTTAACCTTCTTGAATTTTTTATCATTCCAACCGTCTAGACAACCTATTCTGTTTTTCGGAGAATCCTCTATTTTCCTTCTTTTCTCCAGCAAACTTCTGAAAATATATCAAGAGCATATATGAAAACATGTTTCAAAGCATATGTGAAAACTGAACCATCTTCTTCCATTATAGCAATGCAAATAAAGAAACTTAAAGAATAATAGCATTGACGACAAACTTCTTCGCAAAAACTTGATACAAAAGGGAGTCAGCGAGTCTTTTCTGCTTTCCCATCATAACTTGTGACAACGAACTCATTCCAGCAGCTTTCTCAACGGTCATCTGTAAAAAATCACAGATCAGACTAGAGTATGGCCACTGCATGATCAGAAAGTAAACATATCTGATTCACTGAAACTCTTACTTGTATTGGATCTGGATTGTTCTCTTCTGGTTGCATCTTCTCTGGTATTGGATCTGGATTGTTCTCTTCCGCTTGCATCTTCTCTGACATTGGATCTGGACTGTTCTGTTCTACTACATGAGACCCAAAACAGCAGAAGAAGCAGGTGAGAAGAAATACTGGACAAACAGTCATCACCAACAACAAAATACACCATATTAACCATTCACCGAATCTATAAAACTTGGAACTAATCTTTAGATCACCAAGGCAAAGTAATAAAATAAGCACGTGGGTATTAAATAAACTATATAATTAACCCGTGAATATTAACAAACAAACCCAAATGATTTTCTTGCTTGAAAGAGCTTTCGGCCAAGTCCAAACTCGCACCACGGCTGTTCTCTGCCAATTTCAACTAATAAAACATCACAACCGCACAAACTAACAAAAAAATGAAATGGCAAGAAATTTTCTTCCAAAATAACAATGGAAAATATCAGCACCATATCTATTAAATTTTGAAATAACAATTAAACTATAGACCATCTTATCACGAAGAATAAAAAAAACTACAAACCAATAATCCTTTTCTTTTCTCTACTGTAGGTCATGTGAAGGAATCCATCTTCACCCTTATTTTCCTCATAGATGGCAGACATCAAAGAACCTGTACCAACGGACGAATTATTTACAATTACAACTTTAGGAACAAAAATAATGCATAAAATAAAAATGAGATGCAACTCACCCACGGAAGGTTTGGTGTTCTTGAAAAATAAAAATATGCGTTTTTCAGAGCCGACTAGATGCCGAATAATATCAACAAATTCACCAAGAGGTGTATCACCATGGACATGATATCTGCAGTCAGAAAAACAGGATAGAAAATAGAACTGTGAGATCCACCATTTGAGACAACTTCTGCTCAAAAATGATCTTGATAGTTTCCATTTGTAGTAATAAGTAGGTTGTCATTCATATATTGAAATCTTATATACTGATATGGATTATGAAAATTACTGGGTAGGAATCCTTTGCTAGGTAGCCAATTCAGAAAACAATGACAATCAGGATTTCTCCTCAAACTTGCACTGACATACAGAAAGAAACATTTTTCCCTAAGTATTTGTTTGGTAAAAATGCTAAAGCTACATGAACAATACACATGACTAAAACCTATGTGTCCATATAGATTGCATGCACACCTTTAAAAGCACAACCTACACAATAAAGACAAAATAGTTGTGCATTTTAAAACATATGTATTCTTTTCCTTTTTCATGACAGCTTTCAGAAAATGTATCAAAAGCACAAATGAAAGGAAAAGATCCTAAATCCTAATATATTGAATGAAAAAACTTTATTAAATACAATCCTAGTCTATTATAAAAATCCAAATCTACTAACTTCTTATTAGGAATATCACGAATATCACTACTCCTTGCATCCTTCTCCACAGTCACCTGCATACAAAAATCAAATTTAAATAGAGTACATCCACCGAAAGCATACAATGTAAACACGCTTGATGGGGTGAGCTCTGACCGGTATATGACCTGGACGGATCTTCCTTAATTTTTCAACGTCTAAATGCTCGAATTTCGGAGTCCTGAACATATATCCCAAGCATGAATGCAAACATACCAATCCAGTTGCATTGCGGCAAACACATATCAAAATAACTAAAGCGCAAAGGAATTGGCAGCTAATTACTTATTGGGCCAGTGACAACCGGATGCAAGCTGAGGCTTCTACATAATCACATGCAAGGAGGCACAAATTAGAATATAATGTGTTAGACGCAAAAACATTTTTTATTCAGTGAAACTCTTACCCTCATGGTTATTCTCGTATTCCAAGTGTCTAATACATGAATGGGCCTGGTCAAGGTCCATGCTTTCTTCCTTTTCTTTGGTGACGAATTTCTGGACGTATATCAAAAACATAAATAAGAAAGGAAAATCTCAATCCAAGGTAGAGATACAAATCAAGACAATTAACACAAAGGTATAGGGAACAAACTTCTTGTCTTCTAAATCACGATTGGCCATAATTGCTTTAGCACTCTCCACAATCCTCTGCTTCAATAAAGGCCTAAATTAGAACAGTGTATGCCTACCTCAACGTCTAGGGAGTAAGGCCATCTCCAACCGAAGGGGCCAGAGGGCCAGAGGGCCGAAAATGGCCCTAAAACCGTCTCCAACCGAGGGCTAGGCCAGAGGGCTCTGGAATCTGGGAGGGCCCCACGGAATCGGAGAGGGCTAGAGGGCTGGCTGTTTTTTTTTTTAATGCATTATATTGCTGTCGGATAAAACCGACAGCATTGATAAAAAACCTTTTTTTTTATTTTATTTAGTATTAGTGTCGGATAAAACCGACACTAATAATTTGAATTTGTTTTGAATACAACGGCTAGCTGGGTTTCCGTTGGTTTTTTTTTTTTTTTTTTTTTTTAATTTTTTATGAATTTAAACCTTTTTTTTTTCTATAACTTCAATTTAAACCTTTTTTTTTTTCTTATTTTTTCCTATAACTTCAATTTAAACCTTATTTTTTTCTTATTTTTTTCTATAACTTCAATTTAAACCTTATTTATTTTATTTTTTATAACTTCCTATAACTTCTATTATACAACATAAAAAAAACATTTAACAACATGAAACTTAAACAATATGGTCCTTGAAATTGTAGCTATAAAATAATAAATTATGTTTGGCCCTATGGCCCTCTGGCCCTCGGTTGGAGACGGTTTTTTGTGACAGGGCTAAAACGAGCCCTCTGGCCCTCTGGCCATCGGTTGGAGACGGATGCAAATATGACCCTGTACTGTTCATTAAAATATTAATATTTTGGAGAATCTTGGAGGGCCAGAGGGCTCAAACGAGCCCTCTGGCCAGCCCTCGGTTGGAGATGGCCTAACATATTTGAATCAGTGAAATTCTTACAGCTATGATTTGTTTTCGGTGCTTCTCTTCTGCTTGCCCCATCTCTAATACAGTTTAGTCCAAAAACATCAACAACAAAAAAAAAAAAAAAAAAAAAAAAAAAAAAAAAACAGATGATTAGAAAGAAATTAAGACAAAAAGGCTAATCACCCAGGTTGCTGTTAATGGAACTCACAAATGAAAATGTTTCACTCGAAGGAGTGTAGAGTAACCAGAGAGGACTTCTACAAAGACAAAATTTCAAAACTAGATAAACTATTAACGGGAAAAGGAAAAAGAAACCAACTGACCCAGATCGTTTTCAAGCTTTAAAGAGCTTTCGGCCAAGGCGAAACTCCCACTACCACTGTTCTCTGCATATTTCAAATAACGACATCACAAAGGCATACAAAATTCTCTTAATCAGAAATTATAAAAAACAATGGATACGAAATTCACTTAGTCAGAAATTATAAAACAGCCTCAGATACAAGTATGGCATGCACCAAAATCGCTATCAACCCTTGTAACACAAAACTTTTGAATAACGTTTAAACTATGGAAACCATCTTATCACAAAGACAAGAAATAACTACCCAGACCCTTGCACTTTAGCATGGAAAAAGAAATAGTCATAAATGTCAACGTCTTTGAACCTCATGGTTCAATGTCATCAAGCGGAAAATTTTGAACACAAAATGTCAATGCATACCAATGTATTAAAAGCGTGAGGCGTGGGCGAGGTGTCTGAGGCGAAGCCCGGCCTAGGCGTGAGGCGAAGCCTCACGGGATTTAATTTTTATATATATATATATGTTTTATATATTATACATATATAACTTTCTGACTTTCTATCTATTCTATATTATAATATCTATTCTATATTATAATATCTATTCTATATTATAATTATTCAAACATTTCTACAATTCCCCAGAAAGCTTTATCTTTCTGTCTTCCCCAAAAACCTTTGTCTTCCCCAGAAAGCTTTATCTTTCTGTCTTCCCTTCCCCGAAAGCCTTTCTGTCTTCCCCAGAAAACCTTCCCCAGAAAACTAAATCCCTAACTTTGCTGACGGTGCTGCTCCGAGCGGCGGCGTGGCGACCGGTGCTGCTCCAAGCGGCAGCTGTGTTCTCTATTCTAGGCTTCTGGCGAGCAGGAGAAAAAGCAAGAAGGCGAAGAAGGCAGAGGCAGATGAAGGAGATCGAAGGTAGGATGTTTAGAACTGAAAAATCCTTACCCAAACGGCGTCGTTTTGGGTTTGGATGGTTTTTTTTTTAAAAAAAAAAAAAAAAAACAGGGGCAGACAAGCGCCTAGACGCCTTAAGGCGCGCCTCCGCCGCCTCGGCGTCTCCGGCGAAGCATTTCGCCTACTCCTGCAAAACAGAGGCGTTTGCCTCACCGCCCAGCCTCAAGGGCGCCCTAGGCGCGCCCCGAGGCGAGTTCTTTAAAACATTGATGCATACAGAAGCATATCCCAATTTTCTGTTTATTTAGCAACAAGAGAAATGAGAAAAACTTTGTATCGACAAATCAACCTTCAATCGCAAGAGAACCAAAAATCAGTACCTTGAAGATGGTCATTCTTGAGAGGTGTTTCGGCTACAGGCAAACTCCCACTATGAGTGTTCTCTGAAAATTTTAAAACATCACAAATTTATCAAATATAAGCGGCCAAAGCAAACAATTGGTAAAGCAAGAATAACAGAGAAAAGTAATCATATTTAACAGCAGAAAAAATTAACTCTTATTAGCCTAGTTCTCCCCATATTCGTAAGATCAAAACTGAGAATCCACTTTCATTTAGTACAAAAACTTTCCATTAGTAAAACACTAACCGAGTCCAAAGATTCCACATTAAGAGGGAAATTTAGGGCTGTCTATAATAAGTGAAACAACTGCTGTCTCTAATTTGACCCATCGAAATGAAGATTGAAACAACAACAAAAACAACAAAGCCTTTTCCCACTAAGTGGGGTCGCCTATATGAATCCTATAACTTCATTGCGCTCGGTTCTCTATCACGTCGAAATGAAGATTGAAAAAGCAAATAAAACGAGATGGATTTGATAATAAAATAAAAAAACTGGCCGCTTAATATGTAAAAACTTATAACTAAAGTGTGTGCTCCAAATGTATTAATATCGACAATCTCAGCTATTTTCTGCCACACAAAAGACTAAAGGCATGAACATTGTGTTTTAATCCCAATAAACGGATTTTGTTACTGCAATTAACATATTATGGAGTGAGTGAGTTATTGGTGAAGAGCGTGAAATATGGGATGAAAGTTAAATTTAACTCCAAAAACGGCACACTTGAAAACGAAAAGTAACGTGAATACCTTTTCCAATTAACGAAAACCCCACATTTTCTTTTTAAATTGACAGAAACCCCTAAATATTGTGTTGTCTCCTTTCTTAAATGACAGAAACATAGTATCGCTTTTAATGTTACGTTTTTCCCTAGAAAAAGAAATATTCTGCCTTGGCCAAATAAAGGTCAACGTTTTTGAACTTTCATAGTTCAATTTCATCAAACAATATTTTGGACACAAAAATTCAATGCATACAGAAGCATATCCCAATTTTCTGTTTATTTAGCAATAAGAGAAGAGAACTTTTTATCAAAAAAGAACCTGCAATCCCAAAATAACCAAAACTCAGTACCTTGAAGATAGTCATTCTTGAGAGAGGTTTCGGCTACAGGCAAACTCCCACAATGAGTGTTGTCTGAAGATTTTAAAACATCATAAATTTATCAAATGCAAGCGACCAAAGCAAACAATTGGTAAAGCAAGAATAACGTAGAAAAGTCATCATATTCAACAGCTGAAATTTTAAGTCTCATTAGCCTATAGTCCTCCCCACATTTGTAAGATCAAAACTGAGGATCCACTATCCTTTAGGAAAACACAAACTGAGTCCAAAGATTCCATTTTAAGAGGGAAAGTTAGGGCTGTCTATAATAAGTGAAACAACTGCTGTTTCTAATTTCACCCATCGAAATGATGATTGAAAACGCAAATAAAATGAGATGGATCTGGATCTGATAAATGAAAAAAATAATAATAAAAAAAATAAAAAATAAAAAACCTGGTAGCTTAATATGTAAAATGTTGTAACTACAAAGTGTGCTCCAAATGTACCAATATCGACAATTCTCAACTATTCTGCCATACGAAAGACTAAAGGCAGGAACATTGTGTTTTAATATTAAGAGACGGATTTTGTTACTGCAATTAACATATTATGGAGTGATTGAGTTATTGGTAGAGAGCGTGAAATTTGACTCCAAAAACGGCATATTCTAAAAACCAAAAGGAACGTGAATACCTTTTTCAATTAACAAAAACCTCAAGTTTTCTTTTTAAATTGATAGAAACCCCTAAATTGTCTTATTGCAAAATAAACTGAAAATTGGGATATGCTTCTGTATGCATTGAATTTTTGTGTCCAAAATCTTCCTTTAGATGAAATTGAACTATGAGGTTCAAAAACAGCGGCCAAGGCAGACTATTTCTTTTTCCAGGCAAAAACGTAACATTAAAAGCCATACTAGGTTTCTGGCATTTAAGAAGGGAGACAACACATCATGTTTAGGGGTTTCTGTCAATTTAAAAAGAAAACTTGGGGTTTTTGTTAATAGAAAAGAGAAAACTTTTACAAACAGAAAAATTTGCAATAAGAGAAAAGAGAAAACTTTTTATCAAAAAAGAACCTGCAATCCCAAAAGAACCAAAACCCATTACCTTGAAGATAGTCACTCTTGAGAGAGGTTTCGGCTACAGGCAAACTCCCACTATGAGTGTTCTCTGAAAAATTTAAACCATCATAAATTTATCAAATGTGAGCGGCCAAAGCAAACAATTGGTAAAGCAAGAATAAAAAACAAAAGTCATCACATTTAACAGCTGAAATTTCAAGGCTCATTAGCCTAGTTCTCCCTACATTCGTAAGGTCAAAACTAAGGATCAACTTTCCTCTAGGAAAACACAAACTGAGTCCAAAGATTACATTTTAATAAGGAATTTTGGGGCCTGTAATAAGTGATATAACAGCTGTTTCTAATTTGACTCATCGAAATGAAGATTGAAAAGCAAATAAAACGAGGTTGATCTGATAAAAAAAAAAAAAAAAAAAAAAAAAAGGCCGCTTAACACGTAACAAGTTATAACTAAAATGCTTGCTCCAAATGTGCCAATATTTACTATTCTCAACTATTTTTCCGCCATACAAAAAATATAATGCATGAATATTGTATTTTAATCCCAATATACGGATTTTGTTACCGCAAATAACATATTATGGAGTGAATGAGTTATTGGTGGAGAGCGTGAAATATGGGATGCAAGTAAAATTTGAACAAAAACAGAATACTTGAAAAACCAAAAGTAACAAGAATACCTTTTTCAATTAACAAAAACCCCAACTTTTCTTATTAAATTGACAGAAACCCTAAACATGGTGTGTTGTCTCCTTTATCAAATGACAGAAACCTAGTATGGCTTTTACTGTCATATAACATGAAAACCAATTTAAATCCAAACTAGGGTTAGTAATTAGGGTTTGCTGTCAATCAAAAATTGAAAACCCAAAATGTTCAGGTATCCTGTAAGTTGAAAGGGAAACACAGGTTTAGCCTTTATGGGCGTTTGCCAATTGAAAGGCCAAACAAAACAACCTAATTCGTCATCATCTTCATCATCAGTAGAAAGAAAGTTGTATAAAAACACCAAACCAATTTCTAACATCAACCGAAAGGAAAATTTGGATTTCTTGTCAAGTGAAAAATAAAACGCCCAAATTTTATGGTTCCTTAAAAATTAAAATCCTAATTTTCTAACATTACAAACCCCTGAATCTTGGAAATCAAAGCGAAATTGATGAAATCACATATGATAAAGTTGAAAAAATCTAACATTACACCAGTTTAAGTTTATACCTTGATCAGATAGGGCGATCGCGCTCGACGAACTCATGACGACGACTTCAATTTTTCATTCGATCGATCGGTGTTCGTTTGTTTTTGGGTTAATTGCTAATCCTTTCTCGATTTACATTTCTTCCTCATTTGGTGTGTGACGTGTCCTTGCATCCACGGTCCACCCATTCCATCCAACATCTCCCGATTCTCCCCTCCGGCGCCGTTTTAATATCACTTAACGAATAAGTCATGCGTAAGCGTTGGTCGGTTTTTAAGTCAATACGGTCTTAATTGTTCGTTTGAGCTCATTCTACAATGTTTCATGCGTAAGCAGCGTTAGTTGATTTTTAAGTTAATGCAGTGTTAATTGTTCGTTTGAACTTGCTCTACAGTGTAATTTGGTGATCTAAATTGTTCAAAATTTAGCAATCATTACTCAATCATTTTTGCAAAAAATCATTTAGCTCTTAATCAGAGTTAGTGAAACAAATGACTTTATTCGCTTTATCTTGCAGCAGCCGGCAACAACAGCGGCAGATAGAGTCAGGATGGTTGTCATGGTCACCATCATCTTCATCATCACTAACAGTTGTCATGTTTAACCCAGCCATAACAGCAGTAGTGAGAGAAAGATCATCCTCCCTAATAATCTGCAAAACACACCTCACAATATTACCCACAGCAAGCTCTGCGATCATATGCGCAAAACATTACTATGAAAAAAAAAATAAAAAAAATAAAAACCCCTACGTCCATATTATAAGAAAAAGATTTTTCCGTATATCCTAACTCCTAAGATAAATATATCTAAATTCAAATGCATACGTCATGTACTTTCCTCTATATACCTGGGAGATATATCATTCGTTTTCTTTGGTTAAAAGGAGATATCATATCATTTCATAACACATGAGTATACACACAAAAAAAAAAAAAAAAAATGGCAACACAATAAAATTTTGAATGCACAGTGAATTTTAGAAAATTTGATCTTTAGACTTAGCTAACATAAGTTATACTCACTACCACCCACTGCATTTATGCTACTTAAAGAAGACAGTTTGATATTATATCTGCATTTATGCTACTTAAAGAAGACAGTTTGTTATTATATTGTAAACAAGGAAATTCTTGAAACGAACGAGACAAGAACACGTGTACAAAATAATATTTTTGTATTAATTTTGGGGTTACAATATCTTGTACAATTTGATCATCTGATTCTATCTTCGTAAGGTATAGATTTGTGGATGAGCTGTTGATCCAAAGGGCCGTTGCGGCTTGGTCTAGGGATGAACAATGGTGTGGATTTGTTGATGTTGTTGATCCAAAGGGCCGTCGGGGCTTGATCTTAGGATAAACAAGGATGTGGATTTGTTAATGTTATTGATCCAAAGGGCCGTCGGGGCTTGATCTTAGGATGAACGAGTGATGAACGATGAACACTTTCTTCAAGGGCCGTCAGGGCTTGATCTTGAATTGGTGGAAGTTCTTCAAGGGTCGTTGGGGCTTGATCTTGAAGGTGGATTTGACGAAGAACGAAGAGAGCTTTCTTGATCCTTTGAATTCTTCGGAATTTGGGGGGTTGGTGCTTGAAAGCTTTTAGTGTTTCAAAGCTTTCAAGGACTTGGGGGAATTCTCTTCCAATTTGGGAGTAGAGAAAATGTGTATGTGAATTGGTGAATGGAAAGGAATGTCTTGGCTTCCTATTTATAGAATTCTTCCAAGGCCTAATATTCAGATGAAATAAATCGTTTCTGCCAGGGGCTGACACGTGTCCTATTTGATGACTTTTCTGATTTCTTTCGATTTTTCTTTGAGTCACGTGCTACGTGTAAAATTTATGTGATACGTGGGCGTTGAAATTTTAATTTATTGGTTAACATTTATTTCACCGAAATTTTGATGTCTACAAATGCCCCCACTTTAAGGCGCGTCGTATACATGTGCTTGTCACGTGTAGAAGATGCGTTTTGAAGTCCCTTAATGTAGATGTCGATCCAAGGGTCATTGAGGCTTGATCTTGAATTGGACTGGAAATTTCTTCAAGGGCCGTAGAGGCTTGAATCTTGAATTTTGTGCTACAAGTTTCTTCAAGCGCCGTTGAGGCTTGTTCTTGAATTCGGCTGGAAGATTTTCTGGTTTCCTCCAATTGTTGATTTTCCATAGGCTTAATCTTGAACTGGGCTGGAGGGTTTTCTGGTTTCCTCCAAAGGTCTGAACTTACTCATTTCATCTGGAGCTGAATTTGATTCAAGGATGGCCGACGCTTGATCTTGAATTGGACTTGTGACTTATTCGAGGGTCATCGAGGCTTGATCTTGAATTTAGATAGGACCACGAGTGGCTTCAGGATTTGGATACTTGGCAGACAGGCACGAGGTGGAGGTGATGGCCTGTTTCTTTGTTCAATCTTTCCAATTCGTATTGAAGATGATTAGGGGATGAATCAGCATGTGCAGTTGTTGCGTTTACTGATGATCCACAAGATTGATGCTTCATTGTCACTCGTCTTGTCTGTTCTTCAGGCAGATGTGGATGAGTACTCGAGAGCAATATTAGGTAAGCAATCAGGGAAGGGGTTCCAGGCAGTTGATTCCTGACTGGAAGCTTGATTCCAAGTGCAGCCCGATTGCTCACCTTCTTATTGTCCTGCAGGTAAGAACAAGGACAAAGAAAAGGACAGGGAGAAAGCATGATATGAGATACTTTTTCTTTTGAAGAAACCGTGGTGATTTGATGGCGTTGCACGGCGAGGCTTTGTTCTTCGGTGATGGTGCCAGAGAAAGGCTGTTGAAGTTTCTCAAGCTTTTCCATTAAAGGGACGACGCCGGACTTGGATTTGACTTAGACTCTTCCATCTGGATTATGCAGTTCGTTGTGCTATAGTGATTTGTTACAGCTCGTTACGCTGCATTATTCTCTGCTTGTTTCTTTTGCATAGCAAAAGTGGTGCGCAGCCTTTTGCATTTGAATGGTTCTTCAGAGCATCACTTCTCAGTGACTCATCCATGCTTGGCAGCTTCAGTGCAGAGAGCCAACAACATAACGAATATTCTGCGATGTCGGTGACTTGAGACCCAGCTCCAACAACAGTTGAAGGTTACCACTCGAGAGCAATGCGAGGTAAGCAATCATGCAAAGGTTTCGAGCAATCAGCTCCAGATCGGATGTTTGATTTCAGGTTCTAACTGATTGCTCTCTTTCTCCCTGTCTTGCAGGTAAGAGCAAGGGTAAAAGAAAGAAAAGGGAAAAGCATGATATGAGATACCTTTGCTTTCGACCCTGATGATATGAGATACGTTTGCTTTTGGAGAAGTAGCAGATGAACCAGCACATATATTGGTTGTGCTTGTCTCCACATGCTTCGATGTATCAATTTCACTTGCCTTATATGTTTCCTTTGCAGAAGTGGTATTCTCCCTAGTTTTTCCCCATGCAGGTTTGACATCTTTTCTTCCAGTATTTGCCCTCTGATGCAAGAGTTGAATGCAAACCTTGCATTTGAATGGTCATTCAGAACATCACTTCTCAGCGGCTCATCATGCGGAAGTTTGAGTGGAAGTTCCGCCATATTACTTTTCTTTATCCTTGTCGTGCAGGTAAGAGCAAGGACAAATGAAAGGATAGGGAGATTGCATGATATGAGATACTCTTGCTCTCGTCCCTGATGATATGAGATACGTTTGCTTTTGAAGAAGCAGCGGTGATTTGATGGCGTTGCACGGCGAGGCTTTGCTCTTCGGTGATGGTGCCAGCGAAAGGTTGTTGAAGCTTCTCAAACTCTTCCATTAAAGCCGGACCTGGATTTGACTTAGACTCCTCCATCTGGATTATGCAGTTCTGCAAGGAAGGGTGTCATGCTACAACGATTTGTTACAACTCATCACGCTGCATTCTTCTCTGCTTGTTTCTTTTGCGTAGCAGAAGTGGTGCGCAACCTTTTGTGTTTGAATGGTCATTCAGAGCATCACTTCTCAGCAACTCATCCATGCTTGGCAGCTTCAGTGCAAAGAGCCAACAACATACCAAATATTCTGCGATGTTGGTGACTTGAGACCCAGCTCCAACAATAGTTGAAGATGACCACTCGAGAGAAATGCAAGGTAAGCAATCAGGCAAAGGTTCCGAGCAATCAGGCAAAGGTTCCAAGCAATCAGTCCTAGATCGGACGTTTAATTTCAGGTTCGGACTGATTGCTTTCTTTCTCCCTGTCTTGAGGTAAGAGCAAGGGTAAAGGAAAGGACAGGGGAAAAGCATGATATGAGATACCTTTGCTTTCGACCCCGACGATATGAGATACGTTTGCTTTTGGAGAAGTAGCGAATGAACCAGCACATATATTGGTTGCGCTTGTCTCCACATGCTTCGATGTATCAATTTCACTTGCTTCATCTGTTCTTCAGGCAGGTGTGGTATCTTCCCTGGAAGTTCATCAACAGTTGAAGATGAGTACTTGAGGGCAACGCTAGGTAAGCAATCAGGGCAGGGGTTTCCAGGTAATTCGTTCCAACTCGGAAGGTTGATTCCACCTGCCGGACGATCGCTCTCTCTTTCCTTGTCCTGCAGTGAAGAGGGAGGACAAAGAAAAGGATAGGGAGAAAGCATGCTATGAGATACTCTTGCTCTCAACCCTGATGATATGAGATACTTTTGCTCTCTGGTGTGACTTGGTTGAAGAGGTGTTTTCAGGGAAAAAGAAAACTGAGTATGTTGAGGGGTTTGGTTGCAGATGCATTCTTGGCATGGAAGAAGAGTCAAGCGTTTTGGATGTGTGCCTTGCCTTTGAGGATGAAGGTTAACATATATAGGGATTTCCCACTTATAGGTAGTGGTGTGGATGTGGCTTTGTTCCCCACGCTTGTCGGCGACATCGTTGTAGTGGGAATAGTAGGATTCACGCGCTTTCAACTTTGTCAGAGACCTTTGACAAAGTTGCACGTGAAATCTAAAAAGTTGAGATTGCGTCTGAAAGGAGTTGACGGATTTTACGCAGGAAAATCCGGCTTTTGAAATTCGGGGAGTGGTGTCTCTTTGACTTTTGAACAGGTGGCTGTGTCGCTTCTCCTTTTATAGAGGTATTGATTGTATTCAAGACGCACACTTTGAAGATTTTCCGCCTGTGAAAATTATCTCTGTTGTATTTCTGAGATCTTACTCTATCCAACCCTTCTCCTTTATCATTTCTGAAAATGGCTTACCCGTCTAACATTGGCTTAGATTTGAGTCTTGGGAACGATACAGGCGCGCCGCGTCAGGGTGATATATGGCGCCCATCCTTCTTATCTTCTAATGGCCCTCTTACGGTTGAAGACTCCGTGATAAGGGATGCAACAACGGCTATGGTAGTAGCTAGGAACCTCCTTACTCCTAGAGAAAATAGACTGCTTTCAAGACGGTCCGATGAGTTGGCTGTCCAAGACTCCCTGGCTTTCATCATTCAGTGTCCGAGCTCTGTGTCCAACATGGGCCAACGCTTACTTTCTCGAACTTGCCAGGTTGAATCATTGATGGCCGAAGTGGCAACTTTTAGTCAAGAGATCAGACAGCTCAAGCGCGAGAATAGAGAGTTGCATGTGCTTGCAAATAGTTATTCCACGGGCATGAAGAGGAAGCTTGATCAGCTGCTGGACTCCGAAGGTCGAGTTCAAAGTGACCATCAGAAGTTTGTGGATGTATTCCAGAGGCACTTTTTGCCTTCGTCATCTGGAGTTCGACCAAGTATTGAGGCTCCGAATAATCCATCTTTAGTGCCTCCCTCTTCTAGAGTTCCGCCGAGTATTGAGGTTTCACATACGTGACATTTGTGAAGGCTCCATCTTTTTTTTTCTTTTTTTTTTCTTTTTTTTTTGTACATATTTGTAATTTCTTAGAGATATCAATGGACATGCTTTATTTTATTCAGTGCGTTGTGCTAAACACAAATAAAACGTACATCTCACCAAGATGTGTTACTTCCTATTTTTTTTTTTAAAAAAAAAAATATATACACACACACACACATTAATCATATTTTTTTCCAAGCCGTGCACCATCCTTCCCCTACTTTCTTCTTCTCAATAATTATGTCACCACCACCTCTTTTACTTTCCCTTCTTGACTTGCTAACAGTAGTAGCAGGTATCTTCTTTTTTGCATGGTGCCGATGCACCAAGATTCCACCATCATTTTTCTTCTTTTTAGAATAGTGGCCAACACCAAGACTTCACCATTTTTTTTTATTTTTAATTTTTTTTAGATGGTGCCTGATGCACTATCCTTTTTTATATTTTATATTTTTTATTTTTTTTGTCAGTCACTTCTTTTCTTTGCTTGAAAGAGTGGAAAAGCATAGCTCCTCCTTTCTTCTCTGCACAAGCTGAATCACTACGTAGTGCAGCATCATGCTTTGTCTTTGAACGGACTGTTGTCGCCGTCAGCCTACTGCACTACCAGCTGTACACTCCTTGCACTGCTTACCATCGCTGTACTACCGCACCAATAGTTTTTTTTATTTTTTATTTTTTTTATATATATTATATATATATATATATATATATATATATATAATGGACAGTCAAGGACGGCCAGAGACAGGAGAGCTGCAGGAGAAGGATGCAGAGTTGGGACGCCTGAGCAGGTTCGAGAGCAACAGAGCTTCAGCAACGAAGGGCACGGCCGTGAAGTTTGGACGGAGAGCACGGAGGCTTTGGGCGAGCTGGAGTTGATGGAATGTCAGACAGCGCGGCGACAGAGTTGGCGCACGCCACTGTCTAACATCTCGAAGGTGGAGCTCTAATGGCGATGAGGGGTCGGACTGGATGTCGTAGAGACAGCGGACTGATCCTTAGAGAGTCTGAGCTTCTTCCTGCATGCCTCGCCATCCTCTTCGTCGCTGATGCCACGAAGGCCGTCTCTCTCGAGGTCGAGATCCTTGCCGTTGGCGTCTCTCTCGCTCCGCTTACTGCTCACGCTCGACACGGTGCTGTTGGGGAGAATGATCAGCTGGGGAGAATAAGCTGGGTTGCTGCTTCCATTGCTTTGAATAGAGGATCAGACAGGAGCTTCCCGTCAACTCCAACCTTCCAAATTTTACTGCCTATGCAATCTGTCATATAGGTTACTTTTGCATTAACTTCAACATCTTCTGGGAATGATTTCTCATCACTTGGGCTGATGAGGAAGAGAAGTGGAAAGCTTGGAGCTTGACGCGGTCGTGGAGGAAGAATACGAAGGAGTGGAGTTTGTGGTGCATGCGGGAAGTCCCGGAAGGCTTGAGGATGCGAGATGACTTAGTCGGGACTCTAAGGAGGGCTAGAAGGCAGTGATGATGGTGATTTTGAAGGAGGTGGCGAGGGTTGTACCAGCGATTTGGGCAGGAGGCCGGTCTTGGGCTCTTCCTTGATAAACTGGCAGAGTGATAGTGGGCCACGAGAGCTGGGCCTTGGCTGGCTTGGAGTCAAGTGAGGATGGGCCTGCATTTTTTTTTTGTGTTTTTTTTGGTGGACTTCAACTTCTGCTTCTTTGATTTTGGCACGGGCCTTAAGTGTAGGAAGACCCACTTTAACATGTATACATTTTTTTTTACACAAAGAATGTATTTTTTCTAATACATAATAACATATGATTTTTTTTTCTTCTTCTTTTTATTTATTTATTTTTTTTAGGTACTCATTCCCTTGCTGTTTTGACGGAGGTTCTTTTGCCCGTGCTTCGAGCTTGTTGCAATGCGTCACTTTTACCGTGTAGGGTTGTGCAAAAGACTGCAGTAAGTTTATGTTGTGTAGTGCCTTTTGGTCACAACTTTCCTCGGTGGTGACGTCGTCGTCCCTCTTGCCGCTGCTTGGAGCTTGTTGTAGTGCGTCACTTTAACTGTGTGGGGTTGTGCAAAAGACTACAACGAGTTTACGCTGTGTAGTGCCTTTTGGTCATAACTTTCCTCGGTGGTGACATCGTTGCGCCTCTTGCCGCTGCTTGGAGCTTGTTGTAGTGCGTCACTTTAACCGTGTGGGGGTTATGCAAAAGACTGCATCAGGGTTTCGTTGTGTAATGCCTTTCGATCACAGTTTTCCCTCAGTGGTGCGCTACCATGTGGTGCTGTGCAAAAGACTGTAGCGGGATTTTGCTGTGTAGTGCCTTTTGGTCACAGTTTTCCCTCGGTGGTGATGTTGCCGTGTTTTGCCATCGTTCGCTGCTGCATGAGGGTTTTCGCACTCCCACTGCTGATCGTTGCAAGGCTCACAGGTCGCTGCGGAGGAGAGCATGAGCTGCTGGGCCGCGCTGTGGGTCGAGGAGAAATGGAGACAGGCCTGATTTTTTTTTTTATGGTTTATTCTATTTGTATTTGTAATGGAATTGACTCTTGATAGTCAAATGTTTTAATAAAGACCTTATTTTTACTTTGATGTGACTGAACTCAAAGTTGAATGTTTAAGCTGCCTACGTACCCTTCCAAAGAAGAGATCAAGTCATAACGTAGTTCAAATACATATTTTTTTTTTGTATTTTTTTGTGTGTGCCGTACGCAGTTTATGCTCTTGCTGGCCAGGAGCATTTGTTGCCATTTGCAGTTTCAGCTCGTGCAGGCAATGAGCGTTTGGTTGTCGCCTTTTAGGCTTGTGCGAACGAGGAGCATTTGGTTGTCGCCATTTAGGCTCGTGCGAACGAGGAGCATTTGGTTGTCGCCTTATAGGCTCATGCGAACGAGGAGCAGTGGTTGTTATGGATTTGTCAAGCGATCTGGGAGAGGCGTTCCTCGCAATCTTCATAGCAAGGAACCTTGACTGAGTAATTGAAGAAGTCTTCGGGGAAGAAGTCGCACATTGTGATGGGGATGGATGATCTTTGTGTTGCAATTTCATTATCTCCAACACTTTCACATTGCTCTGGAGGTTAACAAGAGTTGCTTTGCCCCCTTTCCGACTGATGAACTTGTGGAAGAGATGGTTGCTGCTTGTCCAATTTCTTCGAAGCGATCTTGGAGAGGTGTTCCTTGCAATCTTCATAGCAAGGAGCCTTGACTGAGTAATTAAATAAGTCTTCGAGGAAGAAGAGATCGTGCATGGATGATATTTGAATCAAAATTTCCTCATCTTCAACACTTTCACATTGCTTTGGAGGTTGGCGAAAGCTGCTTTGCCCCCTTTCTGATTGGTGCACTTGTGGAGAAGACATATGCTTCTCATGCAGTTTGTTCGGAGTAACATGAGTCCATCCTTCAACTTCACTTGACTTGGAGTATGCCCCCAACGGTCGAGGTGAAGACTTTGAGTTGAAAGAGCCAAAAGTGATGCATTCCTTAGGGATTTCATCTTCTTTGTCTTCTTGGATTATGATGGGGAAGACGTCTTGGACCTCCTTTGCAGTGTCGTTCTCTTGGGCTTGTTGGCGTGAAGATTGGCCAGTGTGGACGATGGTGCGCCTCCTTACCTTCAATGGTCCTTTTGTGTCAACCTCCAAGATTACTTGGCGCCTCATCCTTGAAGGAATTGAGCTTCGAACGTCGCCTTTTTTTGCTAGCCTGTAGAGCTTTTCTTCCTCTGGCGTTGTCTTCCTCTTTCTAGAAGGCTTCTTGTTGCTTTGTCTCTTAGGTTTCGACAACCTTTCGAAAACAGAGCTTTGGGATGTTGGCGCGTTAAGCCTTTTGAAGACAGAGGTTCGATCTTGACCACCAATGCGATTAAGTGCCGAAATTCTAGGCCTTGAACGACTCATCCTATTGAAGACTGACATCCGAGGGCGGGTTTAGGTTCCTCTTGATCTTGTTCAATGCTTACGCTGATGTGTTAAGTGCTAGCATTTTTCGCTTTGCTTGAAATCTTCACAGCTGCATTTGGTGTGAACCCAAGTTCAGCCTTGTTGTTGTCAACTCCGTAACCATGCTCCTTCAACTTCTTTTGAGTCTTGGTGAGGTCACGTTCTTTATCGTTGACGATCTTTGAAACCTTCTTTCCAGGATTTGAAGAGGAAGCGAAGTCGTACCCAGCCTTCGACATGAGTTTGTAGGCGTTTGGATCAAAACCTTCTGCAGTCCTCTTGGTTGGAAGAAAGTTTGGTTCCACCCCATCTGGCAGGGCTTTTATGAAGCTTTGTGGTAGTCTTGCAACCTTAGCGTCACCTAGCTGTGTCAGAGGCAAAACTGCATTTGTCTTGAGCAACTTCACATTATCCTTGTGTCGTTGTGTGTCGGCTTTGCTTGCTTCAGTTTCGAACGGGGATTGACCGTTGTTTCTTCTCGACATCGGGATATATCGGAAGACGGGTGTGTTCGGTCTTTTTGCAGGTGTCCTACTCCCTTTGGTTGTTGCAGGTTTAGCAAGCTCATCATTGTTTTTGCTTGAAGATGGCATGGCTTCTCCTTATTGCTTCTTGGGTATGGCTTGCCACTCTTGCCTTTTAGGTGCTGCTTTGCCTGTGGATTTAATCTCTTTTGGAAGAGCTTCGGGCACCATGTCTTCGTCCATGTAGAACTTGGCCTGCGAAGTGTAATTCCGCTTCGGTGCATGGCTTGGTATCTCCTTGGATTACCTTCACTCCTTCCCGGTAGAATTTTAAGCATTGATGGAGGGTGGATGGCACTACTCCATTCCCGTGGATCCAAGGCCTTCTTAAGAGCAAGCTATAGGAAGTTCTCGCATCAATCACGTGGAATATCGTGCTTGATTTAAGTTCGCCAATGGTCATCTCCACTCGGATCATGCCCATCGCTCTTTGTCCTCCTTGATTAAAACCCTGGATCAGCAGACGACTTAGGGACAGTTCATCCACTTTGATGCCGATTGTGGTCATTGTTGATTTTGGCATGATGTTTATGGCTGACCCACCATCCACTAGCATGTGGTTGACGTTGTGCTCCCTTATGTACCCTGAGATGAAGAGAGAACGGTTGTGAGGCTTTAATCCCAGTAGTAAGTCTTCGTCCATGAAGTTGATTACGTCCTGGGTGGCACAACATGTGGCACACTCATGTGGCCGAAGCTTCAAGCCTTCATCCTTACTTTCTTGCACTTCATGGTCGTCGGGACTTGCTAAGACCGCTGCTAGTGCTCTTCGCATCTTCTTTGGCAATCGTAGCGCTTCCTCGATGCTACAGTGTGTTGGCAGACCTTCTTTGGGTGCGAGGGTCTTTTCTTCCTCAGTGGCGATAGCTTCGCCTTTTGAGGGTTCTTCGATCTCTACTTCAACCATTTGACATGCCATGGTAGTGCACTGTTGGAAGAAGTCCTTCGGGAAATACTCGTGCAAAGAGACAGGAATGCGTGGTTCTTGCTCCATAGGTTCCCCACTGTATGTTGGCTTAGCAGCTCTTATGCTTCCTTTGGGCTTCCTATTGTTGCGACGACGGTGCTTTCTCCCTTGTTCCACCTTTGGCTTTGTGGCTTGCTCCTTTGGGCTTCCTATTGTTGCGACGACGGTGCTTTCTCCCTTGTTCCACCTTTGGCTTTGTGGTTTGCGGTCTTGGCTTCCTCTTTTTTTTGTAGGTTACCAATGTCCACCCTTCTTCATCGTCAGTATGTACATCTTGGTCGCTTGCCCCCAGTGATGGTTGTGCAGAAGGTGCTGGGTGACTTGAGCATTGGCGGGAATGGTCATGAATCATTTGGAAGGGAACTGGATCGAAGGATCCAAACATGATAGTAGTAGTGTGCGTTGCGGCCGTGTCTTCTAGGTCGAGTTCAATCTGCCCTTGTTGTGCCAGCTTCATGATGAGTTCCTTGAGGATGAAGCATTTACCAACGGGATGACTTACCATATGATGGTACTTGCAGTACTTGGGATCGTTGACGCGATTCATCTCTTCGGGGCACTTGTATTCCGGTAACTCAATCACCTTCTTTTCCAGCAAGTCGTCTAACATTGCAGCCATATATGAGTCAGGAAAAGGGTACATCTTCTGCTCCAGCTCCCTCAAGGTGTTTTTTAACCTGTCTTGGGTACGAGAAGGCTCATCACTCTTTATCTCATTCGCTTTGTTTTTTGAGAAAATCTTGACTAGCGTAGAGGGGATTTTAATGGGGGTAGTGTTGATAGTAAAAGCTTCCTTGGCGGGCTTCTTCCCATGATTGTCCACCTTCGGAGCAAATACCTTATCCTTTTTGAAGTCGGAGATTGGCTCCTTCTTTCCATGGTGGGCGATGCTCAACTCCATATCGTGGGCACGGGTGGCTAACTCTTCGAAAGTTCGTGGTTTGATGCCTTGGAGGATGTAGTGCAACCCCCATTGCATGCCTTGGACGCACATTTCGATTGATGAGATCTCTGAAAGCTTGTCTTTGCAATCGAGGCTTAGAGTGCGTCATCGGTTAATGTAGTCCACGACTGGCTCGTCTTTCCATTGCTTTGTCCTTGTCAGCTCTAACATGCTTACAGTGCGGTGGGTGATGTAGAAACGGTTGAGGAATTCCCGCTCCAATTGCTCCCAGCTGTTGAAGGATTCAGGATCTAGGTCCGTGTATCAGTCGAATGCATTTCCTTTTAGAGAGCAGACAAACTGCTTCGCGAGGTAGTCTCCTTCCGTCCCCGCATTGTTGGAAGTTTCAACGAAATGGGCGACATGCTGCTTTGGGTTTCCCTTTCCATCAAACTGCATGAACTTTGGTGGTTGATAGCCCTTCGGCATCTTCAGGGCGTCAATCTTCTTGGAGTAGGGCTTTGAGTACAACACGGAGGTATGTGAGCTCCCTTCATACTGTGCTTTGATGGTGCTGGCGATCATCTCATGTAGCTGCTGGATAGAGAGAGATCCCATGAGCGCCGCTGCTTGGTCTGGCTCCCGCTTCTCTTCAACTTTGTCCACCAGATACTCCTCTTCTCTGCTGGTTTCTTTCTTTACTGGATCAACTTTTAGGTCGACTTTCACGTCGTGTTGCGCCTCCAGTTTGTTAGCGAGTGCAGCGATAGAGATGAGAGGTAGAGATCGTCCCACCAGGCGTGCCAAATTTGTGAACACGGAAATTCCTGAAACGAACGAGACAAGAACACGTGTACAAAATAATATTTTTGTATTAATTTTGGGGTTACAATCTCTTTTACAATTTGATCCTCTGATTCTATCTTCGTACGGTATAGATTGGTGGATGGGCTGTTGATCCAAAGGGTCGTTGCGGCTTGGTCTAGGGATGAACAATGGTGTGGATTTGTTGATGTTGTTGATCCAAAGGGCCGTCGAGGCTTGATCTTAGGATGAACGAGGATGTGGATTTGTTGACGTTATTGATCCAAAAGGCCGTCGGGGCTTGATCTTAGGATGAACTAGTGATGAACGATGAACACTTTCTTCAAGGGTTGTTAGGGCTTGATCTTGAATTGGTGGAAGTTCTTCAAGGGTCGTTGGGGCTTGATCTTGAAGGTGGATTTGACGAAGAACGAAGAGAGCTTTCTTGATCCTTCGGAATTCTTCGAAATTTGGGGGGTTGGTGCTTGAAAGCTTTTAGTGTTTCAAAGCTTTCAAGGATTTGGGGGAATTCTATTCCAATTTGGGAGTAGAGAAAATGTGTATGTGAATTGGTGAATGGAAATGAATGCCTTGGCTTCCTATTTATAGAATTCTTCCAAGGCCTAATATTCAGATGAAATAAATCGTTTCTGCCAGGGGCTGACACGTGTTCTATTTGATGACTTTTCTGATTTCTTTCGATTTTTCTTTGAGTCACGTGCTACGTGTAAAATTTATGTGATACATGGGCGTAGAAATTTTAATTTATTGGTTAACATTTATTTCACCGAAATTTCGATGTCTACATATATTTGCATTTCAAACCTGATACTCATATCACTAACAAAGATAAAGTCTAATTTGACAGGTGGCGAGAACATGGTCGCAAAAGTACTTGAAGTTCATCTTACTAGGGATGGGTTCGGTTCAAATCGGTTTGGTTTTTTGCCAAAACCGAAACCGAACCGAAACTTTGGTTCGGTTCAGTTCATTTTTTTTCGGTTCGGTTTTTTCCGGTTCGGTTTCGGGTTTTTTTTTTTTTGTTCAAAAAATGAAATCTTAAATTTTAACATCTCCAACACAATCATAACATAAATATTCCAACTAGAATTAAAGACAATGAAAATAAACATTTAAAGTTCAACTATAATTATAACATAAAGGGTTTTTTTTTAATATTTAGGGTTTAAAGTTTAACTGTAAATAGATTTCTTTTTAGAAAAGTAAAATTTTCTACCATTTTCTTCACACTTCAACTCTTAACTATGAATAAGATAAAGAGCTAGTATAGGTTGGTGGACATGAGCTGAATTATTTTATCATGATAGTACGTACAATGAAAGCATTATCATACTATAAACCACTTTGAACCAACAAGGGGCATTTATCGATTATGCTCTCTTTGTATGTATTATCGATCATTTAGTAATGTAATTTACTATTTAGTCGGCATAAGTAATATCAAAAGGGAAAACACTTGATCAAAACCAATACATGATCATTGCATATAACAATAAGTAATGAAGTACTGAATAAGCATACAAATACTTGAAGCAAGAAGCCAAATTAAACAAGAATAAGGAACTAACAGTACCGTGTCAGGAGTTAGCACCATTTTGGTATCATTATTTTAGGTCTTGCTTTTTTATATGACTTCTTCCTTGTAGTTATAGGAAAAGTAGCATATGCATTTGGTACATTTTTTATTTTGGCAACACATAAGGCTTACAAATTGGGTTTAAAAAATAATACACAAAACAAATAATTAAATAAATAAAATTAAAAAATATTTATTTAATTAATTCGGTTATGTTCGGTTCGGTTCGGTTCGGTTTCTAGACCACCAAAACCAAACCGAACCAAAAGAATTCGGTTCGGTTCGGTTTTTTCAATTCGGTTCGGTTTTTTCGGTTTCAGTTCGGTTTGGTTTTCGGTTTTTTTAACCCACCCCCACATCTTACTACAATTTGAAAGCTATATGTTTCCTCCAAAATGACTAGCACAAAGCCCAACTTTTTTAAAACAGTAACAAGTTCTTCAGATGAGATCTCAATGTACAGCCCTGTGTCTTTTAAGATATTACAGACAAAGATGTTCAAGTTACATGAATGACCTTTGTACTAATGAAAAAAATTTACTCCTTAAAAATAAGAAATAACATCATCGGAGCATTGTGGTTTACAAAACTTATGTGACTTTTCAAAACATTACCAATAGGATTTGCAGCAATCAGCTGCTCCCCAACAGCCTTCACAGCATCAATCGATGCTCCGGCTTGATTAATGTAGGGCACCCGCTGTGCTGAAATTACCGACCGAATCAATTCAGTCGTCTGTTTTGCAGTAGCCTGCGAGCCCTCAATTTTACTGCAACCGCAAAAATTTGCAATCAAATTCTGAATCATGAAATATACCTATTAACCAGTATAGTCTCTTGAGCAAGCAGCTTGCACCAGTATAGTCTATGAATTTGCGCCAAAGAACAACTTACTGCTTTTTAAGCTTAATAAGGAAATCATTCACAAGGGAGTGCACGTCCGGCATGGCTATCACCAAATTTAACCTGAAAATGTCAAAGATATAAACTTCAAATCATCACACTCAATTTCATTTCTATGGAAATCAGAAAGACTAAAAAAAGAAACAAGCAAATAGAACCCTTATTCTCCGTCGTCTCGGGCAACCCTAAAAAAAAAACAGTGGCCAAGGCAGACTATTTCTTTTTCCAGGCAAAAACGTAACATTAAAAGCCATACTAGGTTCTGGCATTTAAGAAAGGAGACAACACATCATGTTTAGGGGTTTCTGTCGATTTAAAAACAAAACTTGGGGTTTCTGTTAATTGAAAAGAGAAAACTTTTACAAACAGAAAAATTTGCAATAAGAGAAAAGAGAAAACTTTTTATCAAAAAAGAACCTGCAATCCCAAAAGAACCAAAACCCATTACCTTGAAGATAGTCACTCTTGAGAGAGGTTTCGGCTACAGGCAAACTCCTACTATGAGTGTTCTCTGAAAAATTTAAACCATCATAAAATTATCAAATGTGAGCGGCCAAAGCAAACAATTGGTAAAGCAAGAATAACAAACAAAAGTCATCACATTTAACAGCTGAAATTTCAAGGCTCATTAGCCTAGTTCTCCCTACATTCGTAAGGTCAAAACTAAGGATCAACTTTCCTCTAGGAAAACACAAACTGAGTCCAAAGATTACATTTTAGTAAGGAATTTTGTGCCTGTAATAAGTGATATAACAGCTGTTTCTAATTTGACTCATCGAAATGAATATTGAAAAGCAAATAAAACGAGGTTGATCTGATAAAAATAAAAAAAAAGCGTTGCTTAACATGTAACAAGTTATAACTAAAATGCTTGCTCCAAATGTACCAATATTGACTATTCTCAACTATTTTCCGCCATACAAAAAATATAATGCATGAATATTGTAGTTTAATCCCAATAGACGGATTTTTTTACCGCAAGTAACATATTATGGAGTGAATGAGTTATTGGGGGCGAGCGTGAAATATGAGATGCAAGTAAAATTTGAACAACAAGAGAATACTTGAAAAACCAAAAGTAACAAGAGTACCTTTTTCAATTAACAAAAACCCAAACTTTTCTTATTAAATTGACAGAAACCCTAAACATGGTGTGTTGGTATGGCTTTTACTGTCATATAACATGAAAACCAATTTAAATCCAAACTAGGGTTAGTAGTTAGGGTTTGCTGTCAATCAAAAATTGAAAACCCAAAATGTTCAGATATCCTGTAAGTTGAAAAGGAAACACAGGTTTAGCCTTTAGGGGCGTTTGCCAGTTGAAAGGCCAAACAAAACAACCTAAAATTCGTCATCATCTTCATCATCAGTAGAAAGAAAGTTGTATAAAAAAACCAAACCAATTTCTAACATCAACCGAAAGGAAAATTTGGATTTCTTGTCAAATGAAAATTTGGATTTCTAACATTACACCAGTTTAAGTTTATACCTTGATCAGATAGGGCGATCGCGCTCGACGAACTCATGACGACGACTTCAATTTTTCATTCGATCGATCGGTGTTCGTTTGTTTTTGGGTTATTTGCTAATCCTTTCTCTATTTACATTTCTTCCTCATTTGGTGTGTGACGTGTCCTTGCATCCACGGTCCACCCATTCCATCCAATATCTCCCGATTCTCCCCTCCGGCGCCGTTTTAATATCACTTAACGAATAAGTCATGCGTAAGCGTTGGTCAGTTTTTAAGTCAATACGGTGTTAATTGTTCGTTTGAGCTCATTCTACAATGTTTCATGCGTAAGCAGCGTTAGTTGATTTTTAAGTTAATGCAGTGTTAATTGTTCGTTTGAACTTGCTCTACAGTGTAATTTCGTGAACTAAATTGTTCAAAATTTAGCAATCATTACTACAATTTGAAAGCTACATGTTTCATCCAAAATGACTAGCACAAAGCACAACTTTTTTAAAACAGTAAGCGTTGGTCAGATGAGATCTCAATGTCCAGCCCTGTGTCTTTTAAGATATTACAGACAAAGATGTTCAAGTAACATGAATGACCTTTGTACTAATGAAAAAAATTTACTCCTTAAAAATAAAAAATAACATCATCGGATCATTGTGGTTTACAAAACTTATGTGACTTTCATAACATTACCAATAGGATTTGCAGCAATCAGCTGCTCCCCAACAGCCTTCACAGCATCAATCAATGCTCCGGCTTGATTTGTGTAGGGCACCCGCTGTGCTGAAATTACCGAATCAATTCAGCCGTCTGTTTTGCAGTAGCCTGCGAGCCCTCAATTTTACTGCAACCGCAAAAAATTTGCAATCAAATTCTGAATCATTAAATATACCTATTAACCAGTATAGTCTCTTGAGCAAGCAGCTTGCACCAGTATAGTCTATGAATTTGCGCCAAAGAACGACTTACTGCTTTTTAAGCTTAATAAGGAAATCATTCACAAGGGAGTGCACGTCCGGCATGGCTATCACCAAATTTAACCTGAAAATGTCAAAGATATAAACTTCAAATCATCACACTCAATTTCATTTCTATGGAAATCAGAAAGACTAAAAAGAAACAAGCAAATAGAACCCTTATTCTCCGTCGTCTCGGGCAACCAAACAAAACCAACAAAACACCTGAGGTTAATACAAATGGGAGCTAC
The DNA here is from genome assembly GCA_036320875.1 of Cotoneaster glaucophyllus. Classification (NCBI taxonomy): domain Eukaryota; kingdom Viridiplantae; phylum Streptophyta; class Magnoliopsida; order Rosales; family Rosaceae; genus Cotoneaster; species Cotoneaster glaucophyllus. The sequence continues at coordinate 28,284,533 of CM070066.1, read as the reverse complement.
ATTTTTTAGGTGATTTGTTGGTTTTTATATGGAAGCCAAATCAGGTGGCAATTTGAGAAAAATGAAAAACCCAAAGCTAATTAATTCCAAAAACAACAATCCACAAGGAAAGTGAAAAACTTGGGGAGTTGAAAATACCAAAACCCACCTAATTGAAAACATAAGTAAAACCCCAATTATAAACCTGAGTTAAACATTCAATCAAACTCGATATTAAACCATTAATAATACCCAAATTAAGTTATCAATCAGGAAAGATAAAAATGCAGAGAGAGGGGTTTAAGAGGTGTACTTGTTGTGAGTGTGCGAGTGGTGCTGCGACTTTGAGAGACTGAGACTGAGAGGAGTAGAAGAACAAGGAGATGGGACATAAGAAGATGACGCCGAGAATGATAGAAACCTGCATCAACCAAACAATTGCAGCAATGGAGATAGAGAGAGGGAATGGAGGAAGGAAGAAGACGAGCAGAAAACTCGTGTGGTATTTTTAGTATATTCTCTGAAAATTCGTTCTAAAGAGCTGAGGCTATTGCTCCATTTAAAACATCCCAAAGGAAATGTCAAGTCAGCATTCCACTAGCTACTCACTCACTTACAAAACAAACTTTTTCCTTAGTTAAAATAAAACCCTCAAAATACAAGAGGTGCAAGAAAAACCATTCCTAACATCACTCCTCCCTTCAAAATAACCTTGTCCACAAGGTTTCTAGAGCTGGAACTCTGGAAATTTGTTGTGGAAGTCGTCATAGTCCTCCCAGGTCGCTGCATTCTTCTCTTGTCCCACCCATTGTATTAGCAACTGAACACCAGCTTTGTCTCCCTTCTTGTACATCCTCCTCGCTAGCACTGCTAATGGAGCATCCTGTACCTGTCCATTTGCTGTGATTATTGGCAGAGCTGCCACTTGCAAATCCCTATTTCCCACATGTTTTTTGAGACAGCACACATGGAAAACTGGGTGTATCTTTGTTCCTTCAGGCAACTTCAGTTTGTATGCAACGGGGCCAATCCTTTCCAGCACCTCATATGGTCCATAATACCTGGGATGCAGTTTGTGATAGGAATGTGAGGCTAAGACTGCAATTGATAGGGCAACAACCTTAAATAGACATAATCTCCAACTTTGAACTCCCTTTCTGTCCTATTTTTGTCTGCTTGCACCTTCATTCAGTTCTGAGCCATAGCTAGGTTGTTTTTTAGCATTAAGAGTAAGTGATCCCTCTCCAGAAGTTCCTGTTCAACAGTGTCGACTTTAGTAGTGCCGAACTCATAAGCTATCACATGCGGAGGTGTGTAACCATAAACCAACTCAAATGGAGTGAATTTAGATGCAGTGTGGTATGAGGTGCTATAGTTCCACTCTGCCCAAGGTAACCATTTAACCCAACTTTTTGGTTTATTCCCCACAAAGCACCTAAGATAGGTCTCTAGGCATCTGTTAACCACCTTAGTTTGTCCATCACTCAAAGGATGGTAACCTGAGCTCATACAAAGCTTGGAGCCCTGTAACTTGAAGAATTCCTTCCAGAAAGTGCTTAAGAACAATGGATCTCGGTCACTCACAATTGTAGAGGGCATGCCATGCAATTTGAATATATGTTCCACAAACAAGTGAGCCACACTGACAGCCGTATAAGGATGAGCTAAGGCTAAGAAATGGCCATATTTGGTGAGCCTATCCACCACCATAAATATAAATGATTTCCCGTGACAAGTAGGCAACCCCACAATGAAATCCATGCTAATATCAGTCCATATTTTCTGTGGTATAGGTAAAGGTTGAAGTAAACCAGGTGGGGATAAAGTTTCGTACTTGTTTTGTTGGCAAGTATTGCACTGAGCCACAAATGACTTGATGTCCCCTTTCATACTCGGCCAATAGAACCCCCTTTTAAGTCTGTGATATGTTTTCAGCACCCCTTGGTGACTAGCAGCCGGTGTAGAGTGATGTTCCTCCATCAATTTAAACTTCCAGGGTGAGCTAGGACTGAGCACAACCTGAGATTTGTACTTAAGCAGGCCATTGTCAACGTGGTAGTGAACTGATTATGAATTTGTAGCATCAATAATCTCAGAATCTGCAATAGCCTTCACTTTCTGTTTGATCCAATCATCACTCTCATTGTTTCTCCTTAATTCATCAAGCCACCCAAAATAGGGGTAGGAAATGCCACTGCAACTCATAGTTTCATCCTTTGACTCCATTAGTCCATTCGCTTCGACATCTGACACTTGCACTCATGATAGTGCATCAGCTACACAATTATCAGAACCCCTCTTGTAGTGGATTTCATAGTCGAATCCCAACAATTTTGAAACCCATTTTTGCTGAAAAGTTGTGTGAGCCCTTTGGTTGAAGAAGTACTTTAGACTGCAGTGATCAGTCTTAATCACAAAGTGTCTTCCCTGGAGATAAGACTTCCATTTTTTAACTGCATGCACAATCGCAATAAGTTCTCTCTTATAGGTAGAGAGGGCTTGATTCTTAGGACCAAGTGCATGACTAGTGAAGGCAATAGGTCTACCCTGTTGTTGCAATACTACCCCAATTCCATTACCAGAGGCATCACACTCAAGCTTGAAGGGAAGTGCAAAGTTTGGAAGAGCCAAAACTTGTGGAGATGACATGGTGCTTTTGAGAGAGTGGAAAGCTTTCTCGGCTTCTGGATTCCAGTGAAAACCATTTTTCTACGTAAGTGAGTACAGTGGTTGACATATTTTACCAAAGTTAGGAACAAACTTCCTATAGTATCCCGTGAGTCCCAAGAATCCCCTCAGTTCTCGCACATTGGTGGGGACAGGCCAATCCAAAATGGCTTGGATTTTTGAAGGATCAGCTTCCACTCCTTGGCTGGAAATGATATGGCCTAAATATTCCACCCGAGATTGACCAAAAGCACACTTTTGTTTCTTGACAAACAGCTTGTGATGCTGTAGAACTTCAAAAGTAGCTTGTAAATGAGACAAATGATCTTCCCAATTTTTGCTATAAACGAGAATGTCATCAAAGAATACAAGGATGAACTTCCTCAAATAAGGCCTGAAAATGTCGTTCATGAGACTTTGAAATGTAGCCGAGGCATTAGTGAGCCCAAAAGGCATCACCAAGAATTCATAGTGACCCTCATGGGTCCTAAAAGTAGTTTTCTCCACATCACTAGGGTGCATAAGGATTTGGTGATAGCCAGAGCATAAATCTAGCTTGGAAAATAACCGAGCACCACTTAGTTCATCGAGCAAGTCATCGATCAGTGGAATTGGGAATTTGTCCTTGACTGTGATAGTGTTAAGCTCTCTATAATCCATGCATAAACGCCATGTTCCCTTCTCCTTCTTCTTCGGAAGAGAGACGCTTCACAGGAAAATTGTGTGTTTTAGAAGGGGGTAACAATTAGAGTAGTGTTGGTGGCTGTAGCACGCACCTGTGGAAGAAGCTTAGGGTACCCAGATTTGAGATTGGCCAATTTGGTGTCAAGTTGCAAGGCAATAGAGATAGCTTCATGCACATTAGAAGGGCGTAACAATTTTACATCATACTTAAGCTCACGCTTCAATCCCCCATAGAAAACAACTCTTAAGAAGAACAGGTCCCAAATCCTGAGTTCTATTAGCCAATCTTCGAAAGTCAGTAATATAGTCACGGAGGGTACCTGATTGTTTCAGCTTGAAAAGGGCCTCGGCACTATCGTCAAACTCAGAGGGGCCAAATTCTCGACAAAAGGCACGGGTGAAGTCCTCCCAACGAGGATTAGTTTGGAGACAATCGTGCCAACGAGGAGTAGAAGGCGAATTTGCGGAATCGGAAATGGAGGAGAGAGTGACGAGAGAAGGCATCAGCTGAGAGAGAGAGAGAATCAGAGAGAGAGGGTTACGTCCTGGAAACTTGTTGGGTGGTGGGGACTAACATGTTTGGGCCACTGTGGCGGCCCTGTTTGGTAGTGATGATGGGCTACTATTAAACTTGACATTTCAAATCCGACTCGTTAACAAGACCTGATCCATACGTCAAAATTAGTATATGGATAAATACTTAACAGGTCAAGTTGTTAACATATGAACCGGTTAATTAACAGGTCATTTTGGGTCAACCCGTTACCACCTTTTATTGAGAACTTTTGTATAAAATATAACCAAAAACCCTCGTTATTTGTCCAAACTCAAAACAACTGAGCTTATATATGCCTATATGCCTATACCCCTTATTAGTTCCCTACTAGCTACTCCCTATATTTTTTCCGTATGCAAAAGTATTAATCTAACCAACCTATTAATAAAACTCTTATTGTCAGCCAAAAGTCTAGGAAATTACCATTTTAACCCTCACCAAAACTAAACTCAAATAAAATATATGGGCAATTTAGTAATTACATGAACATAAATTTTTCTGTTTTTTACTGTAACCTCACAGCCAGGTTAGTATAACATTCTCGATTTAAAAATTAAAAATAAAATAAAGTAAAAGGTAAAAAGTATTCCCACGTTAGAAGAAACGAACAAGGATCCTTTCCGGATCCTCTTTGTGAGGATTCAGGGATCAATCAATCATGTTCGTTCATCGTACATCGTGCAATTAGAAATCTTGATAAATTTAAAATTTAAAATTGAATATAAATAGTACCTAACGAAAACTGACCGCACGATATACGATAAACGGACAAGATTGATTGATCTCCCAGATCCCCACAAAGAGGATCCGGAGAGGATCCTTATTTAGAAGAAACCGCTCATCATTATCCCAATTTTATAACTGACCTTTTTTTAGAATTTTAAAAACCTACCTATTAATAAAACTTTTATTGTCAACCAAAACTCCATAAAATTACCATTTTAACACCCTTATAAAAAATGAACGCAACTAAAAAATATGGGCAATTTAGTAATTACATGAACATAAATTTTTTTTTACAGTCACCTCAGAGCCAAGTTAGTATAGCATGCCCTATTTAGAAAATAAAAATAAAAAAATAGCAAAGTAAAAAGTATTCCCATGTTAGAAGGAACCGCTCATCATCATCCCAATTTTCGTAACTGACTGTTTTTTTAAGAATTTTAAAAATTAATCCCATTTCATAATAAAAAATTAAATTAAATTAAATTGTTCACAAACAATGTGTATGGCATCTGCTAGTGTTTTTATTAAGAGAAACCATGACATGTTTTATGCTACCTAACAAGGTTTTAAAGAGGCACCCATCCTAAGATCTCACTTTTCTCCTTTGTTTATGGGTTTTTACTTGCCTTAGGTTTTTACCATAGCGAGGTTTCGTGGGTTTTACCACCAATGCATCCTTTCTTTAATTTGAGACTCGCATTCGTCCGTTGTGTTGAAAACTTCATCAAGTAATCTACTTCATCTGCTGAATACCTGATGCGATGTTTTGTTTGAGTACTTACACACTCAAGGGGGAGTGTTGCAGTCATATTTAATATAGGAATGTGATTGTGTAAATCCTAGTATATTTGGGATATCTTAGAGTATCACTAGGCTTAGATATTGTCCTATTAGAGTTGTAATCCTATTAGGGTAAGAACTTAATATTCCCTACTACTACAAATAAAGGCACAATGGGGTGGAATACAACACCTCACAATTAAATCTCTCTCCTCTCTCTTTTGTCGTCGACTTCCCCCTCTCTATTCCTCTAGAATAGTTCAGTAAATTAGGCCTACAACAGTTTTTGCATTGTTGTTGACCTTTTTTAATTATAAGAATTTGAATTTTAACGAAAATACCGATCCTAAAAAGGTGAACATTCTCATATATGTAATTTCAAGACCTTAAGGACAGATGAAGCGAATGGATAGCTCGTGAGATTGACCATAGAATTTCTTAGATCCAAACTAGAATAATAACATCCCCCCATCTTCCCCATATATTGCTCATCCGACATAGCACGAATTACGAACCTGCACTCTGGAATGGTAATGCTAAATAATTTTTTAGCATTACAATGAAACGGTTTAAGAAATTGACATAATGACTGAAGTAGGATATGTGATACAATTAAAAGGTCATCAAATTTAAAACTGAAGTTACGACCAAAGTGAAACACGAGTTTAAATCAGAAGATCACTATAGTATACATCAAAGATATGGGGAAATAAAATAAAATAATTTGTAACGATTACTCAATACATCGCATAACAAAATTTTACATACATAAAATTTATTGAACAACGGAATAAAATAGTGTACAAATTACTTTACAACTGAAGCTACCAACCAAATAATAATTAAAATGTGACAATTTTTGCAAATACATAAAATATATGCAAATGAGTGCATGAATGTACTCACTCCCTTCTAACCCTGCTAACACATACCTAAGACATCTAAGCCTGCACGTCCCATACCATACTTATGCCACTTGGCTCTGAATACCTTAGAATATGAGTTAACTCCCGTTCATCCCTTAAACCCAGTTTTCTTAATTAAATTCTCAATTTCTACTTTATTTTATAGGCACTTCCCCCAACGCCCAATTGTATTTTCAAGCCCTTCCCCCGACACCTAACATATACAAGGTTCTTTATTTTATATTCAAGGCATTCTCCAACCCTTGAATATCTTCAAAACAGAAACACTTTACACAAGTGAGCACTTGACACAACGCACAACCTTTTTTCTTGCTTTGCATGCTTATGTATGGATATCAAAAATCGCATGCTCTATAATAATTGTACAATCTACAACACTAATCAAAATAGTTAGTAGCCAAAATTGTATTATATCATCAATAATAAAGTATTGATAACACACAACAATATAATTGAGAAATATTACTTTACCATTTTATTCCATCTCTCTCTAGTTGATATATAACCCCATTTGAGTTTCACAGATTTCCAAAGTGGTACATATAGAGTGGTTCTCATGAGAGCATAGCCACAACAGCATCATTCATCGTCTCATTCGTCATGGCTACCATTGGTTAGTGTGACTGGCCAAGGTCAGACACAGGTGAAAAGATGGAGAAGGCGGATGTTGGATGCCTGGACTGTTTATGTATAAAGTTGTAGTTCATTTTGAAACTCAGTATTGTTCTATTAATAATGGTTTGTCATAATTTTTGTTTGGAATTTGAAGGGAAGAATTGTCTTCGGGATTAAGATGAAAGCTTGCAAATATTGTAATAATGAACACAAAGATTTAAGTGGTTCACCAAATCGGCTACGTCCACAAGAGTTGCATATGCATTTGTGTTTTCACTATGTAAGAAAGATTACAAAATACAATGAAGATGGCCTACAACCTTTACATAACGTAAAAGAAAGGGATGGTGGGGAGAGTGGTCTGAGAAGGAGAGATCTTTCTTGTTGCTGCTAGGTTCTTGTTGGTGTGTGTTCTTCCTCCCGTGTTCTTTCCTCCATTTGCCTTTATGGAGAAAGAAATGGAATTCTCAATTAAGCATTTAAGGACACGTTTCAATTCTTTTGCAACACTTGGACATCAATCATTGGAAACATAAGTAATTGATCATGATTATAATCATTACAATGGATGTGGAGAAATACATAAAGGCCACTTCCAAACTTTAAGGGATATAAAATCCCACCTGGGGGATAAATCATCACCAATCATTAACTCCTAAATTCCTAATGATTACAAACTTACCAACTCACCCTTATTTGGTAAAAATATCAAGCCAATCCCATATAATCAAACTAAAAGTATCTCTAATTACATATGAACATGGAATAATACTAGCTAATTTTTGAAATAATTTTGTAGCAAAAAGGATTTTACTTTGAAACTATTTTACATATAAAAAAATAGGTTCTTGTACACATAGCATATAAAAAGAAACTCAATAAAATCATTACATAAAAATAACTTCACACATACACACATATATATAATCATTAAATACGAGGTATTACATAGTTCCATAATTTTCTTCATTCTGCGATTGCGGGACGAGGATGGCATCGGGCTTATCTGAATGGTCCAGATACATGGGATGATTTGGATAATCGTATGGGTTTACCTCAAGCTTGGTTGGGGGCTTTTCGGTTTTGGTAGTCAGCCATGGGAAACGCATAGGGTTTTGAGCGGAAAGTTGATGTAGGTCACCATGGGCGTTGGAGCTTAAATGCCATCTAAAATTGAATGTCGTGTATTGCAATGTATTGGGACAAGAGACGCAGTGATCAATTTAGATCCTACAAATTAGCCTATACAAGATATTATTTTACCTTACTCCTACGACCAAGGAAGATGATTAAATATACAAAGTCAGAGGATTATTCCAAATCATTATTTTTTTTCTCAACACCTCATATTTTTGTTGGCATTTGATTAAAGAAATTCACCAGAAGCAGCTGATAAAGAAATTGAGCTAGAAGAATTGGGATTCATTTCTCTGAAATAAGCATGTTCTTATTGTGATAGCGAATTTCTATCGTCTTCGATCTTGACGAAGATGTACCTAAGCCTCGTGCGCCCACAAGGTTTTTTTTTCGGGGGAGGGGGGGGGTAGGCCAATGAATCTCCGATGCCTAATTTAGTATCTCTCATAATGATGAGTGTTTCGGGCTTCTAGGGGTAGCAAAAGCTTACCGAAATTTGGTAGAGATGGAGGTATATATAGGGGAGTGACCGGCCACAGTGTTAGCACTAGAACAAAAAAGCTCATCTATCACGGTGAATGCCCGTGATAAATTACAATCCACCACGGACATTGTGCCCGTTAGTAATCTGGACGTGATAAAAAGTCTCAGTTTCTACCACGGGCTATGCCCGTTGTCAAACATGATATAACCACGGATTGTGCCCGTGATAGATTGGAATTTAACATCACGTGTTACGACCGTTGTGAATTATTTATTGACCACGGTTAATGCCCGTTATAAAAAAATTTCCACAAATAAAAAAAATATATTTAATAAAAATATATTTAAATATTTATATACTAAATAACCAACAAAATTTCATATTTATTACAATATAATAAATTACAGAATAACCAAAACCGAAAAAGAAATCAATACGATAATTAGGAAAATTTATACTATTTATTAACAGAAGGTTCTTTGTCAACCAAAATTTATAATAATATGTAAAACACATAATAAAATAAATGAAATGTAAAAGGAGGGAAACCGCACGTCTCCCTTCTTCTCCTCCTTTTATCTCTGCCCTTATCTCCAAATACATAACTGCTCCATGTTTTCCTCATCACAATAATGTCTCTTTCCCCGAACTCACGTATTTTGTTATTTGGTATAACTTATGATATGTTGGATCGATGCATGCATACCACCATGGCGATCTCTGATTGCAGCACAAGGGAGACACATACCCAGCACAAAGGAGGAGGCAAGTATGCCGCCATGGCGACCTCTAATTGCAGGTTGGCTTCTCCAGTCAACATAGCCTTCCCATCTAGTGCTGAGCTGTTGTTCTTGCCCCTACAGTAACCATTACCAAAACTCATGAGGTTTAGGAAAAACCAGGCATGAAAGTAAATAAAGTGTGAGGGATAAAAGAAAAAAAAAAGGATAAAGAAAGAAAGAGGAACCCACCATTTTCTCTCTTGTGCGCCCTCCTTTTTTTTCCCATTTGGGGATTCAATTTAATTTGGATCGGATCCCTGGTGCCATAGGATTTTGATTAGAAATAAAAAGTAGCGACTGGAGATTTAAAGAGTTGTGAAATTTTCAAATCTCAAAGATGTTTGAAATTTCGTAAAATTTCGGTGTCCCGCCTTTTCTGAATATTTTTCATTATGTGTATGATTATACCACACATTATGTACGTGGTTGATAACAAAAATGCACTGTAGAACTAACAATATTGACCACAAGCATTGTCCGTGGTGGCTTAGTATATTTACAACGTGCAACATTGCGCATGGTCATTCACTGTTATTTTACAAAGGGCTAAGATTTGTCTGTGGTGAAAAATTATTTTTTATGACGTGCTTATTATGCCCGTGGTAAATTTTTATTTTTACAACGAGCTCATAAAGTCCGTGGTAAAATTGTCGTGATAGATGTGTTGTTTTCTTGTAGTGTAGGGTTTTGCCCTACTCGTGAAGGCGTAGGGTTTTGCCCTACTCGTGAAGGCATCCTATTGGCCAATGTTTGAGGAAAGAATATTCCTAATTGATTGAAATATGGATTACTTACTTGATGAAGTCAATCTTCAATTGGGAATGTATTAAAGATAGAATCTGGTAATTAGTCCCTATCTTTAATGTCTTTGACTTTTCCTTGCCATGAGCAAGAGCCATGAGCAATTGTATTTAGCTGCTTGAACCTTCAGGGGCGCTGAGCTGCGCGTGTGAGTATTAGAGAGGCTTGCCCATTTAATGAGGGTAATTTTGTCTTTCTTGAGCAAAAGTCCATGCGTCGCCTTTAGAATTTTTGAGGTTATTTTAGGCTCCACACCTATCATTCCATATTTGCAAAATACTAACAAGGCTTTACTTAGTGGAGATAGTTCAGTTAACTCCAAGTTTAGGAGGCAGTGTAGCCAGTCAGGATATCCACATTAGTACTTGTGGCTACAGAATTGGGAAGCTCAGGAGCTAAACTTTAAACCACATTAGTACTTGTGGCTATAGGATATCCTCTTCTGGCATTCCACAAAAAGCATATTTATAATCCAATTCTTTGATGTATCTACCAAGATGTTTCCTTGTTTGAAGCCTCTCTTTAATCAGTAACCAGCTGAACATTATCACCTTCTGTGGAATAGTTAAGCTCCACATTGTATTACGCAACTTTTGTCTTATTGAACTCTATAGGTTCTTCTTTTACAACCAAGTTGCTTCTTCATAGTAAACTCCCCATTAACAGACGACCCCAAATTACTCTGTCTTCAGTTTCCTGCAATAGGATAGGAATGTTGCAATAGCAAATGTCTTGTCTTTTATTTTTATTTTCGGAAACTGCAAACTTAGCAAAAGTTTTCTCTTTTCTCTTTTATTTTATTTATTTATAGTATAGCATTGAAGCTCCTTTAAATCTACTAAAATTTTAGCTCAATACGCTGCTGAATTACACAAATTGGTGTCGAAGTTGGCAATAGTAGTGGTATGTACGTACTTTCGCAGTTGGACCCAGCCCCAAATTTGGATCGTTTGAGAAGAGAGATATTGGTTTTCGGTTTTTTTCCTTTTGAATTTAGGGTTAATAACACAAACACATCCTGAGGTTTTTTGTGTTTTCACAAAACCGCTTAGGTTTTCAACATATCAAAAACACCTCTTGATGTTTTAAAATCATTTCATAAACCTTTCTCCATGACCCATAAAAATATAAAAAAAAAAAAAAAAAAAAAAAAAACCCTAACATTCATGACAGAAATCAAAATACAAAAATACCTTTACGAAGTTAAACTAGTGTTTGGCTACAAAATCAAATATTGGTGTTCTGCAAGCTATAAAATCAAACGATGATATTAAAAACATGTTTCAGTTATTTGAATTGCACATAAAGTTTATGGTTGATTTGTATCTTGACATAGTTAATGAGGAATGAGGATGAGAACAAGGGTGAAGATAGTGATAGTAGCAGTGACGAGGGTCGAGTACCTGGAGATGTTGGTAAAGGAGAAAACGAGTTGTTCCCATTGGGACCCAATATAAATGGTGAAGATGCGGTTAATAGTAACGAATATGAAGATTACACATCCACGGCTAATAATGATTATCGTATTGATGATTATGGACAAGATTTGGACAATGATGATGGGCTTTCTGATCATAATTTGAACTTCGATCACGATAAGATAGTTCTGACAATGAGGAAGAGGTTGGCTATATGAGGGGGGGTTTGAGTAAGAGGTTATACAAGGACCCGACATGAAACCGGATGCTATGAAGAGTAAGCTAAAAGACAATTATAGGGTTAAAGTTTGCTACATACAATTATAGAGAGCAAGACAGAAGGCTAAAAAGATCGTTGAAGGGAAGCATGCTGCATTTTATGGTAAGCTGAGAAGATATGGGAATGAGGTTCTCAAATCAAACCCAGGGAGCATTGTGAAGATTTAGGTTGATAAAAGCTTGTGGTATCCTAGCTTCAAGCATTTCTTCATTTGCTTTGCATCAATGAGAGATGGTTTGTGAATGGATGCATGCATTTTATTGGAGTTGATGGGTGCTTCTTGAAATGGCCTTTTGGAGGCCAACTATTAACAACAATTAGTCTAGATAGTAATTCCGGGGTGTTTCCAATAGCTATGGAAGTAGTTGAATTAAAATGCAAAGACAGCTGGACATTTTTCATGATTCACTTGGAAACAATGATTGGTAGTCACAACTCAAACAACATTCCATGGACCTTCATGTTAAATAGACAAAAGGTAGCATTATTATTATTTTGTTTTTAACATGCTTTGACTAAATGAATTTTGCTGACAAAGTTAGTGTTATATTCCAAGTGTGTTATTGACACGGTAGCAAACATATTTTCACCCTTTGCAATGGAGCAGACATGCCTTTGATTGTCGTGTAAAGAATGATCATACTACTAACAATATGCCAGAATAATTTAATTCGACGGTGAAGAAGTGGAGAGGAAAACCAATATTAAAGTAGCTCATGCAGGTAATGATGAGGCAATATTAATGTAGTTCATTGATACAATTAGGGAAAAAATGATGAGGCGATATCTAAAGAGGCGTGCTAGAGGGATGGCATGGCCTACTAGGCTAACTGAAGGCGCAAGAAAGAAGTTAAATCCGAATGTGCAAGAATGTAGGAACATTACAGTAGCTAATGCAGGTAATAATTGTCAAATTATTTTTATTTATTCTGCAGTACATCTTTTTTTTCTTTCCTTTTTTCCTTAAGCAATTAGCATGACTTTTTTTATTGGACTAGGTGAAGATAAGTGTGAGTGCCTGACATTTCCCAAATGAACATTGTGCGATTGCCTATAAGCTACTACAGTTGTATGGAATGGCAAATTAGTGGGATTCCATGTAAACATATGTATGCATGCATTATAAGGAACTGAGCCAACCCAAAAGACTGCTGTCATGAATTCTTCACCAAAGAGAAGTATGTGGCATCATACTCATATCATATTCACCCTGTTCCAGAGGAGAGATACTGGACGGACGACCCTTATGATGTCATTTGTTCCCCACCCTTAAGGAAACCCCATGGGAGGCCCACAAAAAATAGGAGAAAAGAGGTAGATGAATGCAAGAATAGGGGAAAGAGAAAGAGATCTTATGCATTATCATGCAAAATTTGTGGTACATTGGGACATAATAGAAGAAGGTGCCCAATTGGAAATCTTGAAACGATTCAAATAGGAGGTGTGAATGTTGCAAGGGGAACGAGAAGAGCGAGTAGAGGAGATGATGCACCAAGGAAAACTGGTAACACTAGGAAAGTAGGTCAGAATCTATTTTTCATATTTACTAGCTACTACAATGTGATATTCTGTTTTTTATTTTTCAATTTTTACATATGATTTTGTTCTTCATAATTTCATTTAATTTTGCTATTTATATTGATAGTTCCAAACGAGGGAATTCAAATTGGTAGCACTCATGTAGGAAGCCAAGAAATTGAAAGTCAAGCTCTTGAACCAAGTCAAGAGATTAGAAGCCAAGCCAATGAAACAAACCACGTTGTTGACAATCAATCATTTTGAAGAAGTTGCTATAGTTGGATTATGACTTTTATTTTATATTTTGGGTATAATATGACAATATTATGTTTGGTTGTACATTGTTTTTAAATTTATCATGCTAAGTTTTATTTATTTTTATTTTTTCAAATGCTAAGTTTTATTTTGAATTGTTGCAATCTGTTGAAAATATTGGATTGATGAATGTTGGATTGTTATTAAATGTGTCATGTTAAGTTTTATTTTGATTGTATGTTGTTTTAATGCTTGAAGCTCACAGTCAGAGAGTTGGCTGGACTCAGTGAATTGGAATATGAACAAGGTTAATTTTATCATTTAATTTTTTTTGTTGTAGTTGATGTTAGCATAAAACTAATGAAACCCTAATGGAAAGGGTTTTGTGAAAGAGAATTTTATTTGAACCTATTTAACCTCTCTCTACACCCAACTTAAACTTGAAATATGAAATGTCTTTATTATCCTATTACATAACTATCATCATGTACATGATGAAATTACTTATAAACGTAAAATTTATCAATAAACCCACCCCAATAATCAAACACTAACCATCACTAATCTTTCTTTGACATTCTATTGTGGCAAAAATCCTAAGACGCATTCATAGAAATAAAAACAATTTTTTTTTTAATTTTTTTATGTATGAATGGTGATTTTGAAGTTTTGGATCCTCCAACTTTTTTATCGTCATCATGACTACCACCACCACCACCCACTAACCCCACCACCACCATATCTCCAACACTACTCGTTACCTATAGGAAACCTACTTCTGCTACTACTGCTGTCAAAACAACAAGCAACAGTTTATCAAGGTCAACGACAAGAAAAGGTGGAAGAGGAGAAGAGAGTTGGCATATGCTTTCACTAGTACTGCGACCTCGACCTCTTATATATGAGATCAAAACCCTACTTATTGTAAGAGTACGGTTTCTCTGACAAAGGGGTGGCTCAAGGGGAATCAAGCGTGTTGGTCCGACAATTCGGTATTATTCCCAGTATTATAAGTCGGCCTGCAAAATATGCGTGCATTTGTTAAACTAGCTAGGGTTTAGTTAATTTAGTTTGACTCTCATAGTCTCATGGCACCGTGTTTAATTAGATTAACAGATTTAAATAACATGGATCTTCATGAGACTTATCTGGGTAGCTTCTAATGTAAAATAATGGGTATAAAGATAAATTTGCATATGTAATTGGGTTTACGAGGGTAGTTTAGGTAGTAAATTTGGGTTTAGAGAGATTGTAGACATCGAAGTTTCGGTGAAATAAATGTTGATCAATAATTAAAATTTCAACGTTCACGTGTCACATAAATTTTACACGTAGCGTGTGACCCAACAAAAAATCGAAATAAATCGGAAAAGTCATCAAACAGGACACGTGTCAACACCTGGCAGAAATGATTTATTTCATCTGATTATTTTAAATCCAAAAATCAAGTTTTGGAATTCTATAAATAGGAAGCCATTTCATTCATTTTGAGGTACCCATTTACATATACACTTCTCTACTCCTAAATTGGAAGAGAATTCCCCAAATCCTTTAAAGCTTTGAAACACTAAAAGCTTTCAAGCACCCAACCTCCCAAATTCCCAAGAATCCCGAAGGATCAAGAAAGCTCTCTTCGTTCTTCGTCAAATCCTTGAAGAAATCCACCAATCGTTCATCAAGATCAAGCCTCGAAGGCCCTTGAAGACCTTCCACCAATTCAAGATCAAGCCCCGACGGCCCTTAAAGAAAGTGTTCATCATCCGTACACCACTGTTGATCCTAAAGATCAAGCTCCGATGGCCCTTTGGATCAGCAACCCATCCACAAATCCACACAACTGTTCATTCCTGGATCAAGCCTCGACGACCCTTAGATCAACAGCCCATACACAAATCAACATCTTACGAAGATCGAATTAGAGGCCAAAATTGTAAAAGAGATTGTAACCCCCAAAATTAATACAAAATATTTGTTTGTACACGTGTTCTTGTCTCGTTTGTTTCAGGAATTTCCGTGTTCACAAATTTGGCATGCCCAGTGGGACCATCTCTACCTCTCACCTCTATCTTCAAACCCGCAAAAAGCACAAATGGCATCAAGAAAGGATCAAGCTGTTCCCGCAGCCAAAGCGAAGAACAAGAACATCCTCGCTGCAAATGGTGACATTTAGGGCATCACAACCCGAAGCAAGGTAAAAGCTCTTTCTGCCACCTCTTCCACCCCTGTACTAACTATGCTGGAAGAACAAGAGCACCTGAGGCATGAGCATGTGATCACCCTAGCCTTGCTAAGGGCACCAAGGGAGGAAAGCCCGAGGAAGTACTCTGAGTCCCTGCTTTCCGATACTGACTCGAGCGGCAGCACAGCCATGCAAGTCATGACCACTGGAACGACTTCAATCGAAGAGTAGTTGGGTCAAATGAATGAAGCGATCGCAAAACTCACACGGACTGTGGAGGAGAAAGACTCGTAAATCGTCGCACTAGCCAACCAACTAGAGGCGCAGCACGGCATGAAAGTTGACCTAAAGGTTGATCCAATAAAGAAAGAGGTTGATGAAAAAGATGAGCCTCCGGTGAGAAAGTCGAAGGGAAACAGGAGCCAGACTAAGCAGCAGCGCTCATGGGATCTTTCTCTATCCAGCAGCTGCAGGAGATGATCGTCAGTACCATCAAGGCGCAGTACAAAAGGAGCACTCATACCTCCTTGTTGTACTCAAAGCCTTACTCCCAGAAGATTGACGCCCTGAAGATGCCGAGGGGTTATCAACCACCAAAGTTCATGCAGTTTGATAGAAAGGGAAACCCAAAGCAGCATGTCGCCCATTTCGTTGAAACTTGCAACAACGCAGGGACGGAAGAAGACTACCTCGCAAAGCAATTTGTTCGCTATCTGAAATGGAATGCATTCGACTGGTACACGGACCTAGAGCCTGAATCCATTAACAGCTGGGAGCAATTGGAGCGGGAATTCCTCAACCGTTTCTACAGCACCCACCGCACTGTAAACATGCTGGAGCTGACAAACACGAAGCAATGGAAGGACAAGCCTAGTCGTGGACTACATCAACCGATGGCGCACTCTAAGCCTCGATTGCAAAGACAGGCTCTTAGAGATCTCCTCGATTGAAATGTACGTTCAAGGCATGCAATGGGGGTTGCACTACATCCTCCAAGGCGTCAAACCACGAACATTCGAAGAGTTAGCCACCCGTGCCCATAACATGTAGTTGAGCATCGCCCACCATGGAAAAAAAGAGCCAATCACAGACTTAAAAAATGACAAGGTGTTTGCTCCGAAGGTGGACAATCATGGGAAGAAACCTGCCAAGGAAGCTTTTACTATTAACACTACCCCCATTAAAACCTCATATGCACCCGTCAAGATCTCCTCCAAAAACAAAGCGAAGGAGATAAAGAGAGATGAGCCTTCTCGCACCCAAGACAAGTACAAAAACACCTTGAGGGAGCTGGAGCAAAAGGCGTACCCTTTTCCTAACTCATATATGGCTACAATGTTAGACGACTTGCTGGAAAAGAAGGTGATCGAGTTACCAGAATGCAAACGCCCCGAAGAGATAAATCACGTCAACGATCCCAAGTACTGTAAGTACCATCGTATCGTAAGTCATCCCGTTGGTAAATGCTTCATCCTCAAGGAACTCATCATGAAGCTGGCACAACAAGGGTGGATTGAACTCGACCTAGAAGACACGGCCGCAATGCACACCACTACGATCATGTTTAGATCCTTCGATCCCGTTCCTCTCTAAAGGATTCATGACCGTTCTCGCCAATGCTCAAGTCACACGGCACCTTCTGCACAACCACCACTGGTGGAAACGACCAAGACGCACCTACCAACGATGAAGAAGGGTGGACATTGGTGACCTACAAAAAAACGAGGAAGCCAAGACTGCAAGCCACAAAGCCAAAGGTGAAGCAAGGGAGAAAACACTACCCCCGCAACAATAGAAAGCAAAAAGGAAGCGTAAGAGCTGCTAAGCCAACATACAGTGGGGAACCTATGGAGCAAGAGCCACGTATTCCTGTCTCCTTGCACGAGTATTTCCCGAAGGACTTCTTCCAACAGTGCACTACCGTCTCCTGTCACATGGTTAAAGTAGAGATGAAAGAGCTCTCAAAAGGCAAAGCTATGGCCACTGAGGAAGAAAAAACACTCATGCCCAAAGAAGGTCTGCCAACACATTGTAGCATCGAGGAAGCGCTACGATTGCCAAAGAAGATGCGAAGAGCACTAGCAGCGGTCTTAGCAAGTCCCAACGATCACGAAGTGCAAGAAAGAAAGGACGAAAGCTTGAAGCTTCAGCCACATGAATGTGCCACATGTTGTGCCGCCCAAGACGCAATGAACTTCACGGACGAAGACTTTCTGCTGGGATCAAAGCCTCACAATCGTCCTCTCTTCATCTCGGGGTACGTAAGAGAGCACAAAGTCAATCGCATGCTCTTGGATGGTGGGTCAGCCATAAACATCATGCCAAAGTCAACAATGACCACAATTGGCATCAAAATGGATGAACTGTCCCTAAGTCGTCTGCTGATCCAAGGTTTTAACCAAGAAGGACAAAGAGCGATGGGCATGATCCGAGTGGAGATGACCATTGGTGAACTTAAATCAAGCACGATATTCCACGTGATTGATGCAAGAACTTCTTACAGCTTGCTTTTAGGAAGGCCTTGGATCCACGGGAATGGAGTAGTGCCATCCACCCTCCACCAATGCTTAAAATTCTACCGGGAAGGAGTGAAGGTAATTCAAGGTGATACCAAACATTCACCGAGGCTGAATCACACTTCGCATACGCCAAGTTCTACATGGACAAAGACATGGTGCCCGAAGCTCTTCCAAAAGAGATTAAATCCACGGGCAAAGCAGAACCTAAAAAGCAGGAGTGGCAAGCCATGCCCAAGAAGCAAGAAGGGGAAGCCATGCCATCTTAAAGCAAAAATGATGATGAGCTTGCTAAACCTACAACAACCAAAGGGAGTAGGACACCTTCAAAAGGACAGAACACACACGTCTTTCGATATATCCTGATGTCGAGAAGAAAGAATGGTCAATCCCCGTTCGAAACTAGAGCAAGCAAAGCCGACACACAGTGGCACAAGAATAATGTGAAGTTGCTCAAGACAAATGCAATTTTGGCTTTAACACAGCTAGGCGATGCTAAGGTTGCGAGACTACCACAAGGCTTTATAAAAGCTCTTCCAGATGGGGTGGAACCAATCTTTCTTCCAACCAAGAGGACCGCAGAAGGTTTTGATCCAAACGCCTACAAGCTAATGTCGAAGGCTGGGTACGACTTCGCTTCCTCTTCGAATCCTGGAAAGAAGGTTTCAAACACCGTCAATGATAAAGAACATGACCTCACCAAGACTCAAAAGAAGTTGAAGGAGCATGGTTATAGAGTTGACAACAACAAGGCTAGACTTGGCTTCACACCAAATGTACGTGTGAAGATTTCAAGCAAAGTGAAAAACGCTAGCACTCAACACATCAGCGTAAGCATTGAACAAGATCAAGATGAGCCTAAACTCGCCCATCGGATGTCAGTCTTCAATAGGATGAATCGTTCAAGGCCCAGAATTTTGGCACTTGATCGCATTGGTGGGCAAGACCGAACTTCCGTCTTTAAGCAGCTTAACATGCCAACACCTCAAAGCTCTGTCTTCAAAAGGTTATCAAAACCTAAGAAACAAAGCGGCATAACTAGCTCTCCTCCGCGACGGTTGGCTTTGGACAGACTTGAAGAAACCAAGAAGCCTTCTAGAAAGAGGAAGACAACGCCAGAAGAAGAAAAGCTTGACGGGCTAGCAGAAAAAGGCGATGTTTGAAGCTCGATTCCTTCAAGGATGAGGCACCAAGTAATCTTGGAGGTTGACACAAATGGACCACTGAAAGTAAGAAAGCGCACCATCATCCACACCGGACAATCTTCATGCCAACAAGCTCGAGAGGACAGCATTGAAGGGGAGGTCCAAGATGTCTTCCACATCACCATCCAAGAAGGCAAAGAATATGAGATCCCCGAGGAAGATGTCACTGCTGCGCTATCACAACTCGAAGATGGGGGACAAGCCACGGTTGATGATCTCAAGGAACTCAAGTTAGGCATGAGCGAGGATCCAAAGCCTATCTTCGTATGACACACCCCGACCGAGATCGAGGCATGCTGACCATCACGTGAGGGTGACGTAGCCATGTGCACAGTGCATAAGCATTAAAATAGCAAGAATTACGAATGAATAAAAACCAACTTCAAGAGTGTTAGAATAGAAGTAAGTGTGATTACACATTCAGAGCATAAAGTCTAGGTCCAGTCAATGCATAAGAAGTACTTAAATTTAACAACACCCGAAGGTGATCCTACATGAGTGATGGTCTGTCAGAATGTCCGATGTATCCTCGTGAGCCACCAACAAAGCTACCTAATACCTGGAGGGGCGCAAAACAAAAGCGTGAGTGGGCAAAAACAAAGCTTTTTGAAAATCATTTCGTAAACAGCATTTTTATCCCCTCACCGTAAAACCTGTATAATATATATATATATATATATACACTAAAACTCATTTGAAATCATTATCACGCTAATATGCCAATAAATCATGAATATGCCATGCCATGTCAATCAAATCATCAGGTAAGTAAGTCAAATGCAATATTAACTACAACAGCTCGTCAGCTGGTTCTAGCTCATAAATCATGCCTGCACACGAGTCAAACCCACTTATAGTGGTCTATACGACATGACTGGGTGTAATACAATACGCTCTACTGCTACAATCACGTGAAAACTGTGCGAATGATCGCGGGTCACCTACGAGTCGAACCCACTGAAAGTGGTCTATACGACAGGCCTGTACACTTAACTTGGATCCAAGATGAGCGTATGTGCGGGAGGTGACATCACGTGAAAGACTGTGCCCCTCTCTCTGGGCGGGAGCACTAACACCGGGGTGCAGGTTAATGAGCTCTCAATGCATCTCATCATACTTTTCATAACTTAACTTCTTAATAACCACACATGAACTTACCTGAAACTTACCTGAGCGCCACAGCACCAACAATCATGCGCATACAATTCATCATGCATATTCATCAGTATATATGCATTGGCATGGCAAATCATTGATAAACTCATTTAAAATGCATATTATGGGAAAATACTTAGTATATAGGTATATACGGAAAACAAAAGCCCACTCACTGGTAAGTAGATGGATCGTAGCCCCCGTGCCTAGCCTGGCTACACTCGTCCTCCGGATAGGTCTCGCCTATGTGAGAAACAACCGTTTTAACGTTATTTAAAAGCACATAAACGAAACTAAGAAATAACTCCTCATACATTGCTCAATTGAGGTGTGTGAATATACCAAAATGATCTACAAAACCTCAGGATCATCCCAAATTTTTAGAATAAATTTTGGAGGTCCCACGCTCCCTCACGCGCCGGCCAAGGCACGGCCAAACGCACCTCCCACGTGCAGGCACGTGCCTGGCACACGGACAGCAGCTTAACTGCCGTCAGAATATTCTGTCAAACTTGACGGAATATTCTCCGTCTTCTACCTTCGAACTCCGACGACAGCGACGGTCGCCGGAAACTGGGAGAAATTTCAAAACCTCTGTTCTCCCTCGATTCTCAACCATTTTCTACGAAATTAGTACCAAAATGAAGCTTAGGACCTAAAGAATCACGTTATACCTCTTTGAAGCTTCAAATTCCACGAAATCACGTCGGAGAGAGTTCGAAACTCCGGCCACCTCTACAACTCTTCGTATCTCGTGATTTCGACGACCAAATCTTGTCAGCGAACCACTCCGAGGTTCGTGAGGACCTCCTAAAGCTTGCTATGGTCCTAGAATTCACAGAAAATCAACCAATAAAAAGTTGGTGAATAGTACCCAAATCGGAGATCTTATTTTCGTGGTTTTCCGACGTCCAAACTCATTCCAAATTATCCCAAAACGTTCAAGAGGACTAGGAGATTACCTTTTGAGTCTTAAAACCACGTGAAACCTTGTCGATCAGGACTGTGTTACTGTACCTCGAAGGACCTTTTGATTCTAGGGTTTGTCGAAGGTTTCACGGTTCAAAAATGGCATGGTTGAGCTCGTGAGGCCTCAAGGATCACGAATGTGGCCTCTAAATATTCGATCTGCAAGGTTTTGTGGGTTTTTGGGATGTTGTCGTACAATGCCGAGAGAGAGAGTGTGTACGAGAGTGAGGGAGGAGGGAGAGTCCACGGGAGAGAGAGAAGCGTTCTTGATTTGTCTAAGTGTGTGGTTCTCACACCTCCAACCAAACCAAAACAACCACAAGGTTAGAATTTAGTTGGTTTAGAATTAATTCATCACAACCCAACCAAAACCCTAACTTAGCTAAACCTTAATCTCCAAACACTTACACAATTAGGTTCCCACTAACTTGGAACCTTTTTAATTGGTCCAAAATCCTACACTTTTGGGCCTCTTACTTAGCCCAAAACAAGGACCCAATCCAACGTTCAAGGGCAATCTCGTACTTCCATAAGCTCGAGGATAAAATAGTACAAAAATCAGGATGGGCTGTCACATCGTAAGTGCACTACTAAGTGCGGATGAGATAGAAGAGTATTACCAGCTGTTGTTAGAGTACAAAGACGTCTTTGCTTGGACCTACAAAGAAATGCCTGGCCTTGACCTTATCATCGTTTTGCATCATCTTACAGTCAAGCCTGGAACGCGGCCGATAAAGCAAACTCAAATACGCTATCGATCCGAGCTCATCCCATAAATTGAGGCCGAGGTGGATAAGCTAATCAAAGCATGCTTCATTCGAGAGGTGCAATACCCCAAATGGATCTCCAACATCTTCATTGTCCTTAAAAAATCTGGACAAATACGTGTTTGCGTAGACTTCCGGGACCTCAACGATGCTTGCCCAAAGGACGACTCCCCCTTGCCAATCATCGAAATCATGGTAGACGCAACCATTGGCCATGAGGCATGTCATTCATGGACGGCTCTTCTGGATACAATCAAATTTGCATGGCTCTCGAAGATGAGGAACTAACAGCCTTCCGCACTCCAAAAGGTATCGACTGCTACAAGGTGATGCCCTTTGGTCTGAAGAACGCTGGAGCTACATATCAACGCGCGATGCAGAAAATCTTCAATTACATACTACACAAAAACGTAGAATGTTACGTAGACGATGTGGTGGTCAAGACAAAGAAAAGATCAAATCACTTGAAGGATTTGCGAATAGTGTTTGAAAGGCTGAAAAAATACAACCTTAAGATGAACCCGTTAAAGTGTGCATTTGGCGTCACCTCTGGAAAGTTCCTCGGCTTCATTGTCAAGCACCGTGGCATTGAAGTGGACCAATCAAATATCAAGGCCATTCAAAACATGCCTGAGCCAAGAAACCTGCACGAGCTGAAAAGTCTACAAGGACGATTAGCTTTCATCAGATGCTTCATCTCCAACCTTGCAGGGCGTTGTCAACCGTTCAGTCGACTCCTGAAAAAAGATGTTCCGTTTGTATAGGACGAAGCATGCCACAACGCTTTCGAAAGCATAAAAAAGTATTTATCAAGTCCACCTGTCCTGGGGCCGCCTGTACCAGGGAGACCGCTCATATTGTACATCACCACTCAGGAAAGTTAAGTTTGAGCACTCTTGGCACAAGAGAATGAATCCTAGAAAGAATGAGCGTTTTACTACCTCAGTCGAACTCTCACTGGCGCTGAGTTGAACTCCCCAATAGAAAAGATGTGCCTCGCCTTGGTGTTCGCCATCCAGAAGCTCAGTCACTACATGCATGCTTACACCATCCATCTGGTTGCTAAAGCTGACCCGGTCAAATACGTCATATCCAAACCAATCTTGACAGGGCGACTAGCTAAATGGGCTTTGCTTCTCAATCAATACGAGATCATCTACGTCCCAGCTAAAGCCGTCAAGGGATAATCGCTAGCAGACTTCCTTGCCGATCATCCAATCCCAGCCGATTGGAAAATCTCAGACGACTTGCCTGACGAAAAGGTGTTCTACATCAACATCTTCCCGACATGGACGATGTTCTTCAACGGTTCAACACAAGCAGATGGAGCGGGGGCAAGAGTAGTATTCATGTCACCACAAAGGCAAATACTACCTTATTCCTTCAAACTAAGAGAATTGTGTTCCAACAATGTCGCTGAGTACCAAGCACTGATCATCGAGCTCCAGATGGCGATCAACATGGAAATCACAGCCCTTGAGGTATATGGCGACTCCAAGCTCATAATCAATCAAATATTAACTAAATATGAGGTGAGGAAAGATGATCTCGTCCCATACTTCTGGCTAGCAACTCAACTGCTACAAAAGTTTGAGATCGTGACACTAGAACATGTGCCAAGAAAAGAAAATCAAATAGAGTATGACACTAGGAAAAGACGAAGCTGTAGACGTGCCAGTTTGCCAAAGATGGGTGATCCCACTCGTTACTGAAATACCACTGGATGATACAAATGTCATCTCAGTACTTCCAATCGATGCTGAAGAGTGGAGACAGCTGCTGATCGACTACTTCGAGCATGGAAAACTTCCAGATGATCCTAGACACCGCTCCGAAATATGTTGACGAGCACCTCGCTTCCTCTACTACAAAGGAACACTTTACCGACGCTCTTTTGAAGGTGTACTTCTGAGATGCTTAGGTGAGGAAGAAGCCAATCAAGCTATGGAAGAAACACACTCAGGTGTGTGCGGGGCACATCAATCTGGACCAAAGCTACATTTTCAACTCAAAAGAATGGGTTACTACTGGCCAAGCATGGTGAATGATTGCCTAGAACACGTCAAAAGATGCCAAGCCTGCCAATTCCACGCCAACTTCATACATCAACCACCTGAGCCATTACACCCTACAGCTGCTTCATGGCCGTTCGATGCATGGGGATTGGAAGTCGTAGGACCAATTGCACCAAAGTCATTTGCAGGAGAAGCTTACATCTTAGCTGCAACAGATTACTTCTCTAAGTAGGCTGAAGCCATACCCCTAAGGGAAGTAAAAAAGGAAACTGTCGTCCGTTTCATCAAGGAGCATATTATCAACCGATACGGTGTGCCCCGCTACATTATCACTGACAACGGAAAACAGTTCTCCAAGCTCTGCGAGAAATACAAGTTCAAGCAGCACAAGTCTTCTATGTATCATGCTCCAGCCAACGGTCTTACAGAAGCATTCAACAAAACATTGTGCAACCTCCTGAAAAAGGTGATCGGCCGAACAAAGAGAAACTGGCATGAAAGAATAAGCGAAGCACTTTGGGCATATAGGACGACACATATGACTTCTACCCAAGCTACACCTTATTCTCTCGTATATGGCGTGGAAACTGTTCTACCGCTCGAAAGTCAAATCCCTTCACTAAAGATGGCTATACAAGAAGGCTTGACTGATGAGGAAAATGCAAAGCTACGACTGCTACCAAGCACGGCTTTCCAAGGCATTCAACAAGAAGGTCCGCCCAAGGTCTTTCCAAACTGGAGATCTCGTCCTTGCATTGCGTAGGCCTATCATCACAACTCACAAGACAAAAAGCAAGTTCACATCAAAGTGGGATGGACCATACGTAATACAAGAGGTCTACACCAATGACGCTTACTTAATCATGGCGGAAGAGAGCTTGAGGATTGGCCCCATAAACGGCAAGTTCTTGAAGCGGTACTGTGCCTAAGAAAAAGCTATGCTCCTGGCCCGCAAGAGCATAAACTGCGTACGGCACAAAAAAAAATAATACCAAAAAAAAAAATGTATTTGAACTACGTTATGACTTGATCTCTTCTTTGGAAGGGTACGTAGGTAGCTCAAACATTCAACTTTGAGTTCAGTCACATCAAAATAAAAAATAAGGTTTTATTAAACATTTGACCATTAAGAGTCAATTCCATTACAAATACAAATAGAATAAACCATCAAAACAAAAAATCAGGCCTGTCTCCATTTCTCCTCGGCCCAGCTGCTCATGCTCTCCCCTAACTCTGCTCTCTCTCCTTTTGCCCAGCGAGGATGCTCCACTCTAGCTCAGCCCACTGCATCTTTGTGCACTCCAAGCTCGAGAAGCGGATCTCGTTGGTCCTGAAGCACGAAGATTGTCGGCGACCTCCTGGTGTTGTTGCCACCTATAACGGTGATAGGTTGTTCGATCCTAAGAGCTCTACCCTCGTCTTCCTCAGCATCGACGAAGCCCGCCTCCTTCGTCACTGAACCTCAACCTCTCCCCCAACGACGCCATCGAGAGGGACTGCTTCTCCATCCTCCCCACCGCAGGCAGACACCTGAGCTCTGCCGTTATCTTGGTTTAACACACAAAATGCCAAGTCTTGTTGAATCAATGGTCAGCAGCAAGAAACACGGTTGGCCCATCGCCTTCTGCAGCTAGCGACACCATTCTCCACAACGACCTGTGAGCTTTGTAACAATCAGCAGCGGCAGTGCGAAAACCCTCATGCAGCAGCGAACGGTGGCAAAACACGGCAACATCACCACCAAGGGGAAAATGTGACCAAAAGGCACTACACAGCAAAATCCCACTGTAGTCTTTTGCACAGCACCACACAGTAGTGCACCATTGAGGGAAAACTGTGATCAAAAGGCGTTACACAACGAAACCCTACTGCAGTCTTTTGCACAACCCCACACGGTTAAAGTGACGCACTACAACAAGCTCGAAGCAGCTACAAGAGGCGCGACGACGTCACCACCAAGGAAAGTTATGACCAAAAGGCACTACACAACATAAACTTGCTGCAGTCTTTTGCACAACCCCACACGGTTAAAGTGACGCACTGCAACAAGCTCCAAGCAACGGCAAGAGGCACGACGACGTCACCACCGAGGAAAGTTGTGACTAAAAGGCACTACACAGCATAAACTCGCTGCAGTCTTTTGCACAGCACCACACGGTAAAAAATGACGCATTACAACAAGCATCAGGCAAAGAGCACAGTTGCACTCACATCCTGCTCACTCTGTCACTAATTGCAAATTCACAAGAAGCTGCCACCAATTATGAACATGGGTAATCCGTCAAAACATCATGGAAATCTATGAATGCAGTGAGCACTTGTAGAAAAAAATTTGCAATTTTCTTTGTATAAATTTTTTATTTTTTTATATAGTTCCCTCAAAGAAGAAGGGAAAAAAAAGGCGTGTATATGTATATATGTATGTATGTGTTCTCCCAAAATCAACACAAAAAAAAAATAATAATAATTAGGTCGCCCTCTTCTTCTCTAGCAGAAAGGGAGTCAAAGCTCGAGCCTCCCTCCATTTCACAGGCCTAGAAGCCTAGGACGAGTTGATACCATTGGGTACAGCCCGGGCCCTTCAAAACCATAGACCAAATCCAGGCCCTTATCGAAGCCCAAAGGGATATTCTTCTCCACAGCCTAAATCCACTTAGACCCAACTCTCCATTTTTGTCCCTCCTACATGATTCTGTTGTCCGGGTTGATCTCCAACAGCTACGGTAGGATCCTGAAGGTTCTCGAATCGATGATCGTCCCGTCTTGGCGGCAGTACCAATCTGCGGGGGAGAAGCAGCAGCACCATCACCGTTTTTGCTCGTTGCAGCATTTTCTCTGATGAACTGGGGCTTCTCATCTCCGTCCTCCTCCTTTTTGCTCATCCGATATAGAAACCAGCCTCATCTTCTACAGCGACTCGACGAGCTGGAAAAGCATTGATAGTTTCTACCTTAAACTCCCAGCTCTCCCGCATCTCCTCCTTGTTGTTGAAGTAGATCAAGTCATCATCTCCTTGATCGAGCAGAAAGAGGAAAGTTGCGGCAAGGACGACCACGCCGCCTTGATCTGCGACTACCAATCTAAGATCGAGACCGAGACTCCCCTCGTCAAGCTTACTTCTGCAGCCTCAGACCACCGTCTCTGTTTGCCATGGCGAAGCCAACCCGAGCCCATCACTCGCCTTCAGGATCCGCATCTTGCTTATCCTCCATCCTTGCTCTCTGCAAACCCTCTACTCCACTCCACAATCACCATGATGCTGCAGGCCGAGAAGGAAAGCTTTAAGATCGTCGACTGGGCCTCCGTTTTCATCTCCAAGCTTTCTTCCCTTTTGGCACCAACCCTTCCGCTAGCTTCAGCTTCGGCAAGACCAAGTCCGAGCGCCAGTGGTCCGTCCTTGCTCTTCCTCTAACTTCGCGACCGCTGTCAAACGACTAACCGGTCGTGAAGCTTGACGCTTTGCACTACCTCCAAACTCGACTCCACACCGCCGACTAGTCCTCGTCCTCATCCGCTGCCTCATTCTTCTCATCCTTACCTACTCTCTGTAAGCTTTGTCCCCCGCGGTAGATGGTTGCCTTTCATCCCATGTAGCATACACATATATATATATATATATATATAAATAATAATAATTAAAAAAAAAAAGAGTTGTTGGTGCAGTATGAGTGGTGGTGAGTGTGAGCACCACCAAAAGCAAATAAAAAATAATTAAAAAAAAAAAAGGTAATGACGGGCATCATTACTTGAAGGATGTTGCCATGTGTGGATATATTTGTTATATACAGGTAGTAATTTTGTGGGGTTTGAAACTCACATGGTGCCAGACAACTCATATGGTGCCAGTCGCACCGACATCATACAAAAAAAAAAAAAAAAGAATGAGTGATGGTGCCATAAGTGAATAGGTCTACACTGAATGAAATAAACCTCATTTATTGATTTACAGAAATGTACATTTTTTACATAAGTAAAACAAAAAATTAAAAATAAAAATAAAATACAAGAAGGAGCCTTCACAAGGGTTAATCAGGTGGCGCCTCATCACTCGACGGAACTCCAGGAAGTAAAGGCGTCGGAGGTTGATTGTTTGGAGCCTCAACACTCAGTAAAACTTCAGAGAACGAAGGCAATAGGTGCCTCTGGAGTAAAGCCACAAACATCTGATGGTCACTCTGAATTTGACTTTCGGATTCTTGTAGCTGGTCAAGCTTTCTTTTCATGCTCGTTGAGTAACTATTTGCGAGCATGTGCAACTCTCTATTCTCGTGCTAGAGCCCTATAATCTCTTGCTTAAGGCTCGTCACCTCAGCCATCAAGGATTCAACCTGGCGAGTTCGAGCAAGAAGGCGTTGGCCCATATTCGATACGAAGCCCGCACACTGAACACTGAAAGCCAAAGAGTCTTGAACAGCCAGCTCATCAGACCGCTTGGAAATGATCTTGTTATCCTTGGGGGTGAGAAGATTTCTGTTGTGAAAAATTAGATAACCGAAATTAGGCTCACTTAGTCTCGAATTTTTGTGCTTGCAAGTATACGAATCAAATGACAGTATAGCATATAAGCACGGATATCGTCCCACAGAGATCGAATTGATTCTAAAAATCTTACTAATTAAATCGAAACAAATTATAGTGGAGAAGCTTTAACTGAAAAGATAGAAATTTTGAATTAAGCTAAAAATGAAATATGACTAATAAAATGCATGAAATAATAAAATAAAAACATGAGAAAATAAAACCTAGGGCATCCGAATTCACCGTAACCAATTCTACTTAATTCCCTTAATATGTTATGCTCAAGTAGTTCCCACTATTGATGATCGATTTTCCCTAAATTATTCGACTGCCATGGCATCTGGTTACATCAAAAGTATCCTTACATGTTAACCCTCTATGGCATCTAGATGGATTTAAACAAGTAAAAACCCATTAAGCTCTATGAAAATCGTTGGAAAATCACACAAACCCTAATTGTATGGCATCTACAAATAGGAGGTTATGGTATCAATTGCAAGAAGCTAAACCCAAGTTAAGTATGACATCTACTCTAACTTGCATCAAATCAACCTAATTTAAACCTAGATGGTGATCAAGCATCTAAATAAAAATCAAGCGCATTACGAATAGCAAAAGATACTCAATAAAGAAGAAAAACATGATAATAAGAATGCCATAAGGCAATTAAGTTTTCATGATTAGGCTACATCGTAGCCCTAGCAAAGAAGAATTCCAAAGTAGCTTCCTCTTTGCCCTTCTTTGCCACAGTCCCACTTTGTGAAATGTTTTGGTGGCTTTCTACGTGAATGAATGAATAAGGAGAAGTAATCTCCACCTTATAACTCACGGCAAAGGGGCAACATAAAGCCTAATTAAAAACCTAGCACTTATTGGACATTAAGTCCTAATTAAAGAAAAAGAAATTAAACGGAAATCATAAAAACAATTATGTCCATCCTAAAATCCATTGAATAGCTTCCCATGTCCATTTGATTTCCAAAACCATTGCAGTCTCATCTTCTTGTGGTAACGCATATGCCTTGGTGCAGTTAATTAGCCTCTTGCTCCACTGGAATTACTCTAGACACCCAAAAAACTCATTTTTCACTTCATTTTTGCATAACTCCAGTATTTAATGCCTATAGATTAAAACAATATAAATTAGTGGATTTATCCCATTCATATATACAAAATCCAAGGGAAGTATATGATAAAAATATATGAAAATATGCACCTATCAATTTCTAGCTACCACTGTAGCGGTTATGTCGTTCTTCATCACAGAGTCCCCAATTGTAAGAGGACCGGTGGGGGACAAGAAGGATGGGTGCCATATGTTGTCTGGAGAAGACATATCAGCATCTTCCTCGACAAGAAGGATGGGTGCCATAGGTCGGGTAAATCGAATTCTCAGAAATACAAAATAGGGAAATTCCTACAGGCAACAACTTTCTGAGCATGCTTTTGGAGCACAATTGATGCCTATATAAAAAGACGAGGCAACAGGGTTGCCTGTTCAGAAATCGAAGAGGCAATAAGGCCACTGGTTCAGAGATCGAAGAGGCACCGCTCTCCGAATTTCAAAAGCCGTGCCACTTTTTCAGAGATCGAAGAGGCACCGTTCTCCGAATTTCAAAAAGCTGGATTTTTTGGGATAAAACTTGTCGGCACATTTCAGACGCAACCTCAGCTTTTCAGATATCACGAACGACTTTGTCCAAGATTTCTAACAAAGTAGAAAGAGCGTGAATCTTACTGTTTCAATTACCCAACGGTTACCGACAAGAGTAAAGGAATAGTACCACTACTTGCTATTGGGAAAATCTCTATATATGTCGACGTTCGTCCTCATGGCAAGGCAGACCTGCAAGAATGCCCAACTCTTCCTCACCTCCGAGAGTACACTCTCAACAAAACCTCGCGAAATACTCAGTTTTCTTCTTCCCCGAGAATACCTCTGCAAACAAGTCACACCAGAGCAAAAGTATCTCATATCATCAAGGTCGAAAGCAAGAGTATCTCCTATCATGCTTTCTCCCTGTCATTTTCTTTCTCCTTGTTCTTATCTGCAGGACAATGAGAAGAAGAGCAATCAGGCGGCACTTGGAACCAAACTTCCAGTCAGGAACCGACTGCCTGGAACCCCTTCCCTAATAGCTTACCTAGCATCGCTCTCGAGTACTCATCCACATCTTCCTGGAGAACAGACAAGATGAGTGACAATGAAGCATCAATCTTGTGGATCATCAGTAAACGCAACAACTGCATATGCTGATTCATCCCCTAACCCTCTTCAATACGATTTGGGAAGATTGAACAAAGAAACAAGCCATCACCTCCACCTCGTGCCTGCCTGCCAAGTGTACAAATCCTAAAACCGCTCGTGGTCCTATCTAAATTCAAGATCAAGCCCCGACAACCCTTGAAGAAATCATAAGTCCGATTCAAGATCAAGTGTCCACACCCTTGAATCAAGTTCAGCTCCAGATAAAAGGAGTAAATTCAGACATTTGGTGCAAGTCTAGTAAAAGAAACCTCCCAGCCCAGTTCAAGATTAAACCTGTGGAAAACGACTTCTTCAAAAGCAAAAGTATCTCATATCATCAGGGTTGAAAGCAAAGATATCTCATGGCATGCTTTTTCCCTATCTTTTCCTTTACCCTTGCTCTTACTTGTAAGAAAAGGAGAAAGAAAGCAATCAGTCGGAACTTGAAATCAAACTTCCGATCTGGAACTGATTTCCCCGAACCTTTGCCTGGTTACTTACCTAGCCTTGCTCTCGAGTGTTCGTCTTCAACTGTTAATAAGTCTCGAGTTTCCTCAGCGAATACTTCAGAACGGTTGATATGATGTTGGCTTTTTATACTGAAGCTGCCAAGCATGGATGAGTCATTGAGAAGTGATGCTCTGAAGGACCATTTAAAGGCAAAAGGTTGCACACCACTTCTGCCATGCAAAAGAAACAAGCAGAGAAGAATGCAACATGGTGAGCTGTAACAGATCACTATAACATGACGCCTTTGCCTGCAGAACTGCATGATCCATACGGAGGAGTCTGAGTCAAATCCAAGCTTGACATTGTATCAAGGCTCGAGAAGCTTCAACAACCTTTCGATAGCACTGTCGCCGAAGAGCAAAGCCTCGCCTTGCAACGCCATTAAATCGCCACCACCGCCAGGGAACTTTTCTCTTACTTGCTCGAATCTCCAACCCAGTTCAAGAATAAGCCTGTGAAAAGTTAACAATTGGAGGAAATCAGAAAATCCT
Source organism: Cotoneaster glaucophyllus (assembly GCA_036320875.1). Lineage (NCBI taxonomy): Eukaryota > Viridiplantae > Streptophyta > Magnoliopsida > Rosales > Rosaceae > Cotoneaster > Cotoneaster glaucophyllus. The sequence goes on along the minus strand of CM070066.1, from coordinate 28,252,352 downwards.
CCAACCCAGTTCAAGATCAAATCTGTGGAAAGTCAACAAGCGCAACAAAATACGTGCCGATTCATCCACTACCAAAGCCAAAGATCAGCTACCACGTGAAGCTCCTTGTGGTCCAATTTCATTCAAGATCAAGCCTCGATGGCCCTTGAAGAAATTTGCAACCCTTTCAAGATCAAGCCTCAACGGCCCTTTGAATCGACATCTACATGGAGGAACTTCAAGACACATTCCCTACAAGTGACAATCACATATATGTGACACGCCTTGAAGTGGGGGCATTTGTGGACATCGAAATTTCGGTGAAATAAATGTTGATCAATAATTAAAATTTCAACATTCACGTGTCATATAAATTTTACACATAGCGTGTGACCCAACGAAAAATCGAAATAAATCGGAAAAGTCATCAAACAAGACACGTGTCAACACCTGGCAGAAATGATTTATTTCATCTGATTATTTAAATCGAAAAATCAAGTCTTGGAATTCTATAAATAGGAAGCCATTTCATTCATTTTGAGGTACCAATTTACATATACACTTCTCTATTCCTAAATTGGAAGAGAATTCCCCAAATCCTTGAAAGCTTTGAAACACTAAAAGCTTTCAAGCACCCAACCTCCCAAATTCCCAAGAATCCCGAAGGATCAAGAAAGCTCTCTTCGTTCTTCGTCAAATCCTTGAAGAAATCCACCAATCGTTCATCAAGATCAAGCCCCGAAGGCCCTTGAAGACCTTCCACCAATTCAAGATCAAGCCCCGACGACCCTTTGGATCAGCACCCCATCCACAAATCCACACAACTGTTCATTCCTAGATCAAACCTCGACGGCCCTTGGATCAACAACCCATACACAAATCAACACCTTACGAAGATCGAATCAGAGGCCAAAATTGTAAAAGAGATTGTAACCCCCAAAATTAATACAAAATATTTGTTTGTACACGTGTTCTTGTCTCGTTCGTTTCAGGAATTTCCGAGTTCACAGAGATATTGATAGGTTAATTAAAAATAATATGGGTGTAAAGAGTAAGTTGGGTGTAGAAATAGGTTATAGGGATTCAAATAAAATTTCCCTTTGTGAAATGATTTTAGAACTTTAGGGGGTGTTTGTGATATGTTGAGAGCCTAAGGGGTTTTTGTGAAAACACAAAAAATCTCGGAAGGTGCATGTGTAATTGACCCTTTGAATTTATTAGTTTTTTTCCGAATTATTCTGACCCGTTAGATCAAAGTGTGAAAATCTAACCGTCAAAAAATAAACGAAAGCACTGGTTCAAAAGTTTTCCAGACAGTAAAACAGCAGCTCTCGTAGTCGTAGCAGTCAGCATTCACTCTGCTTCTTCTTCCCCTTGAGCTTTCAATGGCGGCAGCACAGGCACAGCTCCATTTCCATACCCCATCATCCTTTTCCAAACCCCTGAAAAACCCTTTAACCCGAAACCCATTTTTCCAAAACCCCATTCTACCCCTCCGACCCCGCACCTCCCTAAAACCCCTTGTCCTCCGAGCCGCCGTCGTCTCCCAAAACCCATCCAAATCCCTGTCCCAAACTACGCCGTTCGAGCACTGCTTCTCCAAATCCTCCGATGGGTTTATCTATTGCGAGGGCCTCAAGGTCCAGGACGTCATCGATTCCGTTGAGCGACGCCCTTTCTACCTCTACAGCAAGCCTCAGATCACCCGAAACGTTGAGGCCTACAAGGAGGCGTTGGAGGGGTTGAGCTCCGTCATCGGATACGCCATTAAAGCCAATAACAATTTCAAGATTTTGGAGCATTTGAGGCATTTGGGTTGCGGTGCTGTTCTTGTCAGTGGGAATGAGCTCCGGTTGGCTCTCCGAGCCGGGTTCGACCCCACCAAGTAAAAATTCCGCATAAGCCAGTGTGTGTGTGTATATATATTATTTAAAATTGTTTGTATGAATATCTTGAATTCATGGTTGTACAATTGTGTGAGTGCAGGTGCATTTTTAATGGGAATGGAAAATTGTTGGAGGACTTGGTTTTGGCTTCCCAAGAAGGTGTTTTTATCAATATCGATAGTGAATTCGACTTGGAAAACATTGTTGCCGCTGCGAGGATTTCTGGCAAGAGGGTCAGTGTTCTACTTCGGATCAACCCTGATGTAGATCCTCAGGTATGCATACTTAAACCACAATGTCTGTTCATGAATCATGGCAGTGAGGAAATTAGAAATATGAGATGTTTGATATGCTTTTTAGAAAAAATTAGGACAAAAATCTTTTAACTGAAAGTCATTATTTGATCATTGTGACGCTTGAGCTAAAATTATATCAATGAGAACTTAGGAAGGTTCTTGATGCATAACTCAAAGGATCACGTTTCCTGAATATTTCAAGTTGTAGAATGTGTTTGATGCGTAATATGGTTCATGGTGAGATAATTTTTTAATAATTAACAAGGAATTTGATAAGAATCAGAATTCCTATTGTGTTAGATTTGATACCAGCTCATAATAGTTTTTCCATGTTAACTTTATAGAATGATTAATATCATCTGTACTTTAAGTTTTGTTCTTAATTATTTAGCAGCGGTGTTCTTGCCATGACTGCATACTTTTAGTTTCATAATGATGTGACAACCATTATGGCAAGTTTTATATTTTCCCTAGTCCCAGATAGTTCTGTGGCTGTGAAGAGTGTTTTCCAACTACCAGTGGATCAGTACCCATGCTATGTAGCTTTGGCAATGAAAACTGTTTATGATGTTACACAGACGCTGACATGAAAAACCCTAAAAATTTAGACCATGAGCACCACATATGCACTTCTATTTTTGTAGAAAGTGAATACAATTTTACCAATGGTAGTGCTTCAGATGCTTGAATGTGATGCCTTTTTATATTTCTTAGAAACAAATGTAGACAGATCCTTGCCCTAACCACCATGAATCACCAGTTCCTCCAACTTCAATAGCAGTTAAGGCTAGTGTTTGAATATTATTGTAAAGGCGCATCCTTTGAATATTATTGTAAAGTTCTCTGTACTGAGCATTTGAACTTTATATTGATCTTAATTCATTTACGTTCTGTTTTAATATGTGTTGTTTTCATAGGTTCATGCCTACGTTGCCACTGGGAACAAGAATTCCAAATTTGGTATTAGAAATGAGAAGCTGCAATGGTTTTTGGATGCTGTGAAGGCACATCCTGATGAGCTAAAACTTGTTGGGGCCCATTGTCATCTCGGATCCACCATTACCAAGGTATGCTGATGAATTGTTCATATGCTTTTACATTATCAATATAATTTTTTCAACCAGGATAAATTTTTCAAACCCATGTTTATTTCTGGTCATTCTGGAACACATTAAGAAGAAACATAAATCAATTGGTTTATGCTTCATAATAACAGAGTTACAGCTTTAAATAAAGAACCTTTTTGTGAATAAAGGTTTAATTTTTCCATTTCAAATTCAGCTGGTAAGTGTTGGTTGGAAGGCATTATAAGCTGCCCTTCTCTTTCACCTTCTTCTGTTCAGTCTGATTGACTTATGATTCTACGCTGTTTTAGTATATGTGGATTTCTTGTTAATATTCTGTGACAGACGACACCCACTTCTCAGATTACAAAGTCTAAGTATCTCTCTCTATCTCTCTCCCCTGTCCTTCTCTCTCTCTCTCTCTCTCCCCCTTTTGTATTACCAGGTGGATATATTCCGGGATGCTGCTGTTCTTATGGTTAAGTACATTGACGAAATCCGGTCTCAAGGTTTTCATGTTGATTACTTGAATATTGGTGGTGGACTTGGGATAGATTATTATCATTCTGGTGCCATACTTCCGAAACCCAGAGATCTAATCAACACTGTGAGTTTGATCTCTTTTGAATCTTGTTTTCTATCTTAGGTATGCAAGTCATGCGTACATGAGTGATGGGATAACACCTTAATGTAGTATTATAAAAAAGGAAGTTATTAACGCTGCAGTACGCACATGCATGTTACGGTGCTCCTTGAAATCTCAAGTGTAGACTACCGGCTTTTTCCTATCCTTTGGACCTATGTGACGTGTTTAGGATGAGTCTTTAGAATGTTAAGTCCATGTATGACCGTTGCATCTACATTTATTACAAGAATGTATAACCTCTTTATGGAGTTGGTTCATGAAGATCATGTAAGTGCTATAAGGGATTAAGTTGCCCATACCATTCTGCGAGCTTTTTGTTCCCAAATAATCAATAAGCATACCATATATGCCAGGTCTAGTATTGACTATTTTTTTTTTTCTCGAAACACTTAAGACTTTCTTCAGGGATTTTCCTAGGGCTTGCTCCGTTATGGTTATTCTACTGAAGAGAATCAAAAGTTTTTTCTATCTTGATTGATGTGAACTTTCACTAACATTTATTCAACGTTGATGCTGAGGGTGTAGGTTCGTGACGTGGTCCTATCACGAGGTCTAAATCTTATCATTGAACCTGGTAGATCACTTATTGCGAACACCTGCTGCTTGGTCAACCGAGTAACAGGTGTCAAAACAAATGGCACCAAAAACTTTATTGTGATCGATGGAAGCATGGCCGAACTTATTCGTCCCAGTCTTTATGATGCTTATCAAGTAAGTTTTCAAGTCTAGTCAACTGCTAGTCTTGCTTTTGATGTCAAAGTCATTAATGTTAACTGGAGATGATGAACAATTGAAATCTTTTCGTTGTGCGAGAAGAATTTCAATGTAATCCATGGTGTAGACTCTTGGATCTTATTTTGTGTTTTGTATGTACGCAAGTAATTTTCTTCTAGTGGCTTACTGTGTGCCCTTGTCACTTTGTTATGGAAACTTATCTCAGCTTCATTCACTGAAAAAATTACTGTTATCTGTTTTGTTTTTCTGTGTCTTATCGTGCTTCTGTTATACCATTTGGAATGCATTATTCTTGTTATAATGTTAAGACTCAAATCATTGGCTGTCGCATAATAATTAATCATGCCCTTCTATAAGACTTGCCATTTTGTTATTGGCTTGAAATCTCGGTTGACTTGTGGGAGTTTTCTTGCAGCATATAGAACTAGTTGCTCCTACACCACCTGATGCTGAGATTTCGACTTTCGATGTGGTGGGCCCTGTCTGCGAGTCTGCAGATTTTTTAGGGAAGGATAGAGAACTTCCAACTCCACCGAAGGTAATTGTAAACTTTTTATTGGAAGGTCAGAGCTATAATCATTTGTTGTCTTGTATAACTAGGAGATCAAACGACGATGATGTTCTCAGTTATTCTGCTCTGGAGGTTTTCTTTTTGGATTTTGGTGCTTGATTGCTGAACTAAAGTTGCTATTTCAGGGAGCTGGTCTGGTGGTTCACGACGCAGGCGCTTACTGCATGAGCATGGCTTCAACTTACAATCTTAAAATGCGTCCTCCAGAATATTGGGTGTGTAATTGTTACTGCAAACAATCCCTACGCCGTAACACCAATATCTATCCACTTTTCCAGTAACTTGTTTCTAAGAGTTTTTACAATGTTTTCAGGTTCAAGAAGATGGGTCAGTGGCCAAGATCCGTCATGCAGAGACATTTGAAGACCACATGCGATTCTTTGAGGGTCTTTGATTGCGAGAGATTGGTAGTTAGCGCCAGCTAAAGTGGCCCGAACCTCCCCTTAATTCATGGTGGTTTGTTGTAACACTGGAACTTTTGTATTTGGATACGAATTTAGCTCGTTTAATGTGATTTGTACCTCCCTATTTTGTTGTCTACTGGTTCGACTGTAGCTGTCATGAGAGGAAATGGAACAAAAGATTGATAAGCAGTGAAGAGTTTTATGTAACCATTTGCAAACCTTTATCAACGGCACAATCAAATTTATGGCATTTCCAGTTGCAGAGCCATTTGCATTACGGTATCGAAAACACGGATCCCTTGTTTCTTTAACATTTCTGGATCAGCTTTTTTTCTTGAACAATTCTAAATTTAGCGTATCCTTTTGATGAGCAATTCATGGTCTAAACAAGGTCAGGTTACAAGAGAATTTCACCTTGTTTTCAGTTGAAGATTTGATACGTAACACCCAGTGCCATTGTTGTTTAAGTATGATACAGGTATAAATTTTCTTTCGACTACGCTCGAATAAACAACGGAAGCGTTATTAATTTTGAAACAATATTTTCGATAATGTACGGTATTGATATGTTTTGTTCAAAACATGAGCATATATGCTCTTTATCATTATATAAGCGGAATAATACTTGTAAAAAATTTTCTCGACTTGTATGATAATTTATGGGTTTTTGCCCGAGTTTCGGGCACATAGATAAAATCTCTCCTTGGGTACAGTTGCCTTGTAAATTCTTATATAACAAAATTTGATCCAACGACTACAAACAGGGCCAACTTTAAAAGTTGTAATAACTTTAGCCGTTGGATCAAATTTCAATGGTTCGGATCCCCTGATTTGGTGGAAGGGATCCGAAGAGAATCGCTTTCTGCGTGATGGAAAGGGACTCAGGATCCCTTCCTCCTAATCCACCAAATCAGCAAATCCGGGTCATGGAAATTTGATCCAACGGTTACAAACAGGGCCCACTTTAAAAGTTGTAATAATTTTAGCCGTTTGATCAAATTTTAATGGTTCGAATCCCCTGATTTGGTGGATTAGGAGGAAGGGATCAGGAGAGGATCCCTTTCCCAAAAGGGCAGTTGACGCAGAGTTCTGCCAACAGAGAAATTTTTCATTGTGATCAGAATACGAGTGGTACATCACGTATTTTTTATAGAAGTGGTGGGAAACTTTATTTTTTAAGTTATTGACTTTTTAATATACATATCACATAATTTGTATAGTGACATGTAATGTACCACTCCGTGTACCCATCACATTGAAAAATCTCACCCGCCAACAACTCTAGTTTTGGAAGGTGGATGTGCGTACTTAAATGCCCCCTGCCCATAATTCCACTAATATGCTAACTAGGACAATATCAGTATAGTGATGTTCTAAAACTCCATTTTTACTTTTTACATATTATTATTAATTTTTTGCCATTAATTTTATTATATTCATTCAATCTGATGCTTGAAAAATAAGAAGGTTTATAAGAACTAAAAAGTTATTTTTCAACATCACTTTTTTTTAGCACATTCAACGTCACTTTTAGCTAAGCCAAGAGCAAGTCTAGCCCAATTTGATAATTACAAGGAAATTAAATGAATAATAATTGTCCTAAAGCTTTTTTATTAAATGAATTGCCGATCAATTGATATTAAAAAGTTAATTTTCAAACAAATTATAATAAAAGATAATTTAACTTTAATCTTCGGTAAAAATTTTAATTAATTTTGCGCGCTAAGTGTCATGTTCACGTAAGAATTTGGTAGGTCATAGATCCTCTTTGGATTCCTTTCTATTAATTCATCAATAGGATATTCGATCATTGGAATTTAATCTAACAGTTAAAATTATTATAACTTTTAAAATAAATTTCTATTTGTAACCGTTTGATTAAATTTTAATATTTGAATTTGCTGATTAGGTGGATTTCCTTGGATTTGGATTATACATGTCACTCAATCACTGTTGATGCCAATTGTTTTCTTTTCTTTTCCTGTTTTACTTGGCCCTCCCCCCACTTTCTCTACATTTTCGCCCTTTTTTCTCAGTCCCAGAGAAAAAAAAGAAAGAAGAAAGAAAAGGATTGAAAGCGAAGAAAGCGGTTTCAGCCTTCTCCGATTCCCTCTCTCGCTTCTTCCGCTCTCAAACCCTAGATTGCCGCTGCTCTTGGCTGCTCCCCCCACTCCAAGATTTCGCGCTTCGCTTTACGATCGGTCAGTTGCTTCTCGCATTCCATTCCATTTATTTATTTTTTTTTAAATTTTATCTTTATTCTTGCTTATTGAATTTAATTGGGTGTGATTTTGTTGTTTTTTGTATGATCTATTATTTCATACTTAATTTCATCTTTTTTTTTTGTTGCTTTACTTATTTTTCTGTATTTTTTTTTCCATCATAGGGTTTAAACTACTTGAAATTAATGGCATTTGTGTTTTTATTGGACTAATTATTAGGTTGGGTCTGATCAGAATTTCTCCAATTTTTTTTTTCACATTTGCATGTGATATTTATGTTCTTTTTTATTTATTTATTTATTTTATTTGTATTTTAATAAATAAATAACTAAATAAATTTATAGTATAGCATTAAACTCGTTTAAATCCACTAAAACCTTAACGGAATGCGTCGCCTGAGTTGCACTGATTGATGTCGAAGTCTGCGGTAGCAGTGGTAACTGTTTTGGAACACTTACGTCTCTGTTAATGGTTTATATGTTGATTTATAGATAATCGAAATATTGGATTTGGCGGGTCAATTGTTTTGAAATTCAATAATAACGTATACAACGTACCCAATTATCTTATGCACTTTTTCTGATCTCATTTGCTGTGTTTGGTTGCCATATGCTCGTGTCTGCACATTTGTGTTTTGTTTTGTTTGTTATTTGTAACATATTTATCCTACATTGTAGGGTTTACTGCACTTCCGGAGTAATTGGCTGTGCGGCCTCTCATTTTAGGCTGCTTCTATCTATGGGTTCAACTATGGCTGGTGAATTGTTGGTGAGTGCCAATGGAAATGGTAACACCCAACCCAATCCACAGAGGACTTACCAAGTTGTTGTGGCTGCGACTCGAGAAATGGGTATTGGAAAGGATGGGAAACTACCTTGGAGACTGCCGTCTGATCTCAAGTTCTTTAAGGACATCACTGTCACCACCTCAGATCCTGCGAAAAAGAATGCGATTATAATGGGTAGAAAAACATGGGAGAGCATTCCACCTGAGCATCAACCTCTACCTGGCCGCCTTAATGTTGTTCTGACTCGTTCCGGGAGTTTTGATATTGCTACTGCAGAGAATGTTGTGATATGCGGAAGCATGGCATCATCTTTGGAATTGTTAGCTGCTTCTCCTTACTGTCTGTCAATTGAGAAAGTGTTTCTCATTGGAGGTGGCCAGATATTAAGGTGTGACATTGTTGTTAATTTTGATATTTTAAACCATGTTTCTTCTATTTTTCTATTCTTTTATTAAAATTTCTTTGTCCAGGGAAGCTCTCAATGCACCTGGCTGTGAAGCTATTCACATTACAGAAATAGAGACAAACATTGAATGTGACACTTTTATCCCTACAATTGATTCCTCTGTATTTCAGCCATGGTATTCATCCTTTCCTAAGGTTGAAAATGGCATTCGTCATTCTTTCACAACTTATGTTCGCGTAAGGAATTCTGCAGTTGAATCCCTTTGTGAAAACAATGATCTGATCTCTAATAGTAAGTCAGACTCTGGTAAGTGTGAGGTGAAGAATTTTTCTTTTCTGCCAAAGATGATTTTTGAGAAACATGAGGAGCACATGTATCTAAGGTTGGTACGAGAAACACTCTCCGATGGCACTTCTAAGGATGACAGGACAGGGACTGGTACTTTGTCAAAATTCGGCTGCCAGGTAATCTTAAATTAAGATTTTTGAGAAAGTCCCCGTTATCCTTCATTTAACAGTCGATTGATTAAAATGGATAATTGATGTTCACTCATTTTATTTGTATCTTTACAGATGCGGTTTAATCTGCGCAGAACTTTTCCCGTCCTGACAACTAAGGCATGCATATTCTTCTTTTTCAGATTTCTGTTTTTCTCTCAACCTAATCTGTGCCACTAAGTTTGTTCTTCCACACAAGTGTTGCTTCAAATTTATTAGATACCATTTTACTCTCTTGGCATGAGGTTAGATTATTAGGTATTTGATTCTTTATCCTTACCAAACTGACATACATTGTGATTATTTGGTCCATAGAAAGTATTTTGGCGAGGGGTTGTTGAAGAACTTCTGTGGTTCATCAGTGGTTCAACAAATGCCAAGGTAGTACGATTTCGTTGAACCTTTTCCTTCTGAATGCTTTGTATATTTTTCCTTATTTCATTGTCTTTACATCATATGGGATTACAGCCGAGCGAGTTGATTTTTCTAGCTTATTAAAAATTTGACCGAACAGTCACGGGTTCGAGTCGTGGAAGCAGACTCTTTGGAAAGCAAGGGTAAGGATGCGTACGATAGACGTCCCCCCAACCCTCATAAAGCGGGGAGCCTTGGTGGCTTGGGGTCCCCCTTTATTAAAAAGTTGATTGCTGTACAAACTCCAGCATTTTGAAATTTGTGTTTGTGTTTTCTCGACAGTATATTTAAAACAAAAAGATGACTTATTCTGATGCTTTCAGGACTGTGGCTTTGAAAATGTTTATAATTTTATGAATTTACAGCAGTTGAAAGGGACCATTTGAAGCTTCTTGCATTTAAATTATGTTCTCACGTTATATTTTTATTTTTGCTTCCACAAGTATGGGACCATGCTCAACTTTCTAGTTTGTAAAAAGCAAGATTTTCAACAAAAATGCCATTGATTTCCTCATCCCACAGAGAAGTTTGATGCAAGAAAGCAGGTTCTTCTGTCTTTATATAATACTTATATTTGAGTCTTTGACTACTTGGCAGGTCCTTCAGGAGAAAGGCATTCACATATGGGATGGGAATGCATCTAGAGACTACCTTGACAGGCAAGTATTAGACTGCCCAAATGTGTGTGAGGAGTTCTAAGTTTCATGCAGTTTTAAATGATTTTTGTATCTGCCACTTCAGTGTTGGTTTAACTGACAAGGAAGAGGGCGACTTGGGACCAGTATATGGGTTCCAGTGGCGACACTTCGGTGCCAGGTTGGTAAACTTCTGCATACGTTAAGCTTCTAGATTTTTACTTTATGTAATGAAGTCTAGTTTTAAACTCATTTATTTCTGTTCCATGTTACAGGTATACTGACATGCATGCTGACTATACTGGTCAAGGATTTGATCAGTTGCTAGATGTTATTGACAAGATAAAAAATAATCCGGATGATCGGCGGATTATACTGTCAGCATGGAATCCTTCTGATCTCAAATCGATGGCACTCCCACCTTGTCACATGTTTGCTCAGGTTTGTCTTGAGGCGCTATAACTTTTATTTCATTTTCACATCTCTTTTGTTTTCCTACATCCTTCTATCTCCTTGCAGTTCTATGTGGCCAATGGAGAGTTATCATGTCAAATGTATCAGCGTTCTGCTGACATCGGCCTTGGTGTTCCATTTAACATAGCATCATATGCTCTTCTGACATGCATGATTGCTCATGTTTCTGGTATGCATTCTAAATAGTACTCTTTTAGCTGCACCTCTTTCTCCATTGCTACCCGATGGATTTAAGAATTACATCTGATGTTGCGTCTTTAGTGTCCTTAATAGACTTTTATCTTGTGCAGATCTTGTTCCTGGTGATTTCATTCATGTCTTAGGGGATGCTCATGTTTACCGCACTCACATCAGGCCTTTGCAGGAGCAGCTTGAAAAACTGCCCAAGCCTTTTCCAGTAAGTTTAATAACGTTACAGAAATGATCTTGTTTTTGGTCTTTGAAAGTGTACATTACTTAATTTCTCTCTCTCTCTCTTTCTCTCGCATTTCTGCCTGTTAGATACCTTGTTTATTTACAGCTGCCTACCTCTATTTCAATGCAGATTTTGAAGATCAATCCTGAGAAAAAGAATATAGATTCTTTAGCGGCTGCTGATTTCCAACTGATAGGATATGATCCTCATCAGAAGATAGAAATGAAAATGGCCGTATAGGGCTCTCTCAAATTTTCAGTAGAGAGCTCAGAGACTAGTCTTTTTATCTATGCGATGCTGCTGTTAGTTTTGAAGGCAAGTAACATTTTGTTTGTTTGCACTGACGAGTCTTTTGTTCTCTTAACCCTGCCTATACCTCGATATTACCTTGCTAATTCAAATGAGTTTACATAGCATGCAGTTGGGATTGTAAGTTTGAACCAACTTAAGTTGTACAATTTGATTATCTTGTTCCTCAAATTAGACATTATGCGAGACTGAAGCGGTTTTGCGTGTTTCAGGTGCAGGATTTGATGGTTGATGTTGATGTAGAGTTTCAATACAGATGAATAACTGGTAGTAGGATATACTTGAAGCTTTGCATTCGTAGTAATTGGGAATCCTTTAGTTCCACGTACACTCGGACTTGGGTGGTTCTAAGGTGATTTAGGATACTTTTGTCTTTTTATTCCTCTGATTTTTGAGCACGCTTCGGTACTTTGTCACCTGGATGGAGCCTCATCACTCTGCTTTCCTTAATTACTATGTTGTACTTTTATAATTAAATGGAGTTGGATCACATGATTTATCTTGACTTGGTATATGTGGTGGACTTCGGGAAAGAGGATCAAATCACCAGTATAGTTATAAGAAAGAATGGAGTAAACGGCGTTGGGAGATGAGTTCTCCATGAATGTGTTTACGCGTAGACGGCGGCATAAGGACCTCTGTTAAGCATAGAGAGAATATGTTTGTAGAAGTCTGAGAGAGAGTGATAGATCGAGAGCGTTGTGGATGTATATGGTAGTCTTGTTGAGAATAAAGTGGTCGTCCTAGAGAGATGGATTTGAGAAAGAAAGATCAAAGTCCCTTGATAATTACCAAGGCTTGTGTGTTCATAGGGATCTTGAGAGTTCTTGTAGGGGAAGTAATCTTCATCAAATTGGGAGACCATATAGGAGGAAATCTAGCATATGATACCCAATCTTCCTAGAATCATGATTATATTGCCTAATCCCTAAGACATCCTAATTTGACTTTAACTATGGTTTCCTTTGCTTGGGAGACAAGTAATATCTTTAATAAGCCTAAGCCTATCCTACGAGCTACGCTTCGTGGCCTCATGCATTTTGATCATTCTCTTCACTTGTCATGGGCCTAGAAAATCATGGTCCCACAATTGCCCCTAACTATGCTTTTGAGAATGGGCTCTGCTTTGAAGATGGATAGTTATCAACTGACCATGAGTAAATCATCCTCAAATAACTTTTCCAGAATGTGTCAGAATGGCGTTTGAACTTGTTGATCCAGAGCCAGTTAAGTATGGCCAGTTTTACTTGCTTATCTCTTAATGGTTTGATCTTTTGGAGTTCTGAACCATATTGTAAACCCCTAGTCAAAGTTCTAGATGCAGAGCTAAAACGCTGGATGCGAAGCAGATTGCGCCTATATATTCCTGGAAAGACTTGGATGTCTTAGGAGTATTCTTCTAAGTTTATTTTACTCAAGTCATTAAGCATGTTAGAGTAAAACACTTGAAACTTTTCATCCTTTGCTTCCTAATTGCAGAATATAGTTTAATTCGTCAATCTTTCCGAAGTAAGCTAATTTTGAAGTATGAAGTACTGAGGCGAAACGCGAGTAAGTTTGTGGGCTCGAGACAGAGTTCATCAAAACCCCCTCGGTGATGTTGATTTGGAAAAATGTTACCTCCCAAACTTAGAGTCTATAAAGATTCCCTTCGCGATATCTGGAGTACCATCTTACTCCGGTACCAGGAGTTAAATATTAAACCCACGGAAAAACTTTTGCCCTAGACTTGCGGTAATGCATTGATTGGATTAACGATGAAAAAGGGTCGAGACATCCCCGAAATGGCCTAGATTTAATGTCAGTCTGACATGTTTGAGCTGTCTTGTTTGTATATTCCGTTTGTTATTTCACCTTGCCCCATTCTAGGTTAGAGGATTTTAATAATGCAACCTAGAACCAAGAAGGGACTTCTTTCTCAGTCCAAATTGCTGATTCATCCTTAGTGAATCTTAAACGAAAATTCTTTAAAGACTTGGTCGCCTACATGTAGGTCGGAAACACTTTTTGTACCCTTTTGTCAGACCCTATGCGTCGGACCTGATCGTTTTCGATCTGACTACACTGAGCTGGCTTGGCTAAGGCATTTCTGCGTATCAGAGCTCCGTTAGAATAAAATTCCTCTTGAGGATTTCATAGTCTAGATACCTTATTCGGACCTACTGAACACATGGTGTTGAATAATGTACTTGCTTAGTACGTTGGTTCGGGATACAAGTAGTTGTACTCATGATTGAAGTTTAGAGCCACCCTCGGATGATTTCCAGATCGTCCTTCAACTATTCCTTGGAATGGCATCAAGCCCATGTTTGAATGTTATAACCCATAACCTTTTTGGTTATATAACCTTTCCGGAGGTCGAATGGTGCACTAAACTTCTGGGTCAAAGCGCCATGTGTCTTTGCGCGTAGCCCGCCAATTGTAACCTCACTAATTATGGCTCGAGCCTTTCAAGCTGCTAACCATACTGGCACGCCCCGATCCCCGTGTCCGAAGGACAACAGGATGGCCAAGTGCTGGCCGACACCCGAGGGTGACACAAGCTATTTTATGAATGCATATGCTAAGAACATGTAAAACATGCCTATAAATTTCGCGCTTAACAGCACAATGTAGTAATCTAGTACAAACCTTAATAAAATATAATATTCAATTGTTAACAATGTAAAAGTGATGATGCATGACGTGTTCATAGCATACAACTAATTAGAAGTACAAGCGGAAGGAATAATAGAAAGTGCTATTACAAGAGATGTCCTACGCAGAGAGGAGGACCCAAATTCACTGATATGGGAATGCCCCGTAGCTCGGGTCGTATGCCTCATTCCTAGGTCCTGAGGGGGCGCAAAACAAAACATGAGTGGACCAAGTTATTATATATATAATACTAAAGCAATTATTCTTCAACGTACTAACCCCTAGTTTAGAAAACTCATAGCACAAGTAATAGGTTTTCCAAAAACCCTAACATGCCATAAAAGCTTTCATAAAACATATATCATATAAAGCATGCATAGTAGTGGTATCACAATCGCTCGAAGGCCCTACATCACCTGACCAAAGCCATATATATATATATATATATATCTTCCGACCGAAGCCATTACATCGCCCGACCGAAACCATATATAAATATCATTTGCCAGTAGGCACAATAGTATCGATAACCACTAAGTAAGCACATAAAATCATGAACAAAATCTTTCAAGCATGATATTTCACAAAGTGTAAATCCGATTTACTTATAAACATTTCATAAAACGTAGTCATAAATTCATGCTTTTCATGTATGCATTTCTAATAATAAAATCATGCATTTTGGAAGGGGGACACTCACAAATACTCCGTCATCGAAGAGCTGTTCGAACTAGGGAGGACGGAAATGCCGCTAACAAACACACCTAAGCACATAAAAGGACCAATTAATAAAACTCTACCAAAACGATTTAATTTGGGAAAACGGACGTCATAAACAGATTCAGGACGTCGAAAAACATAGGGAGGGACCTTGGGTTTATTAACAACAGAGAGATCGAAGAAGAAAAGAAGAAAGGAGAAGAATGAAGACAAAATACACAGAGGAAAATAGAGAGAAATCTGAATATATCTTTTGATTATTTGATGATTCTTACAATCTCACATCCACTCGTTTTATACAAGAGACCACCGCCCTTCTTACAATCTTAGCTGACTAGGATTAGCTAGCCAACCTTATCCTAACAGATCCTAACAACTCAACAGATTTTAACAATTTTTATGATGACATGGCACTTCATATTTTGTCAATATAGGTCAACATCCAACCTCAATCTCAACTAGGGTAACCGAGCTTGAGATTGTAACAATGTCGAGTAAAGGTAGGACTGTGAAGTCCTTTGGTTAATACATCAGCTGTTTGTTCATCAGTGGACAGATACTTAACCAACAAGTCTCCCGTGTGAACTCTTTCCCGAACAAAGTGATAATCGGTATCTAGATGTTTAATTCGAGAATGATACACTGGATTGGCACTTAAAGCAATAGCTGACATGTTATCGCAATAAATTGTTGGTGGCTCAGGTAGAACAACTCCTATATCCTTCAATAGCAACCTGACCCAAGCCACATCAGCTGTCGTATGTGCCAGTGCTTTGTATTCCGCCTCTGTTGAGCTCCTAGACACGGATGTTTGCTTCTTAGACTGCCAAGATATAGGGTTATTGCCCAGAAACACTACATATCCAGTTACTGATCTTCGTGTATTCAAATCAGCAGCCCAATCCGAGTCTGAGTATGCAGTCAAATTAATATCTGTATCAGATGAAAATGTAATGCCACACTCTGAAGTACCTTGAAGATACCTCAAGATTCTCTTTACAGAATTGAAATGAATATCTGTTGGGGCTGTCATGAACTGACACACAGAATTGACTGCAAATGCTATATCCGGTCGAGTAAACGTCAGATATTGTAATGACCCAACCAAGCTCCTATACAATGTAGCATCCTGCAAGGGGGTGCCCTCAGTAAGTAACAACTGACTGTGAGGTTTACATGGTGTAGTTGCTGGTTTACAAGTTTCCATACCAGCTTTATGAATGAGATCCTTGACATACTTGGATTGATTAACAAATATGTCACCATTAGCTTTGTAGTGTATCTGTAGGCCCAGAAAGTATGTAAGTCTGCCCATATCCTTTAAATCAAACACTCCTGCCAAATCATGTATCACAGACTGAATTTTAGTAGCATTGGATCTAGTGAGGATGATATCATCCACATATAATAACAGAACAATTACATCAAGTCCATCAGTTTTCACAAACAAACTTGTGTGTCAGAAGAAGATGCACTGAACCCCAATGTTGGCAAATAACTAGTAAACTTTGAGTTCCAAGCCCTTGGTGCTTGTTTGAGACCATACAAGGATTTGACTAACTTACACACATAATTCGGATGAGAAGGATCAACAAACCCTTGAGGTTGTTTCATATAAACCTCCTCTTGCAACTCTCCATGTAAGAAAGCATTTTTGATATCTAACTGCCTCAATTCCCACTTGTGAATTGCTGCCAAGGATAAAATAAGCCTCACAGTTGTGTGTCTCACCACTGGACTAAAGGTTTCAGAATAGTCAAGACCATGTTCTTGAGAAAAGCCTTGAGCTACAAGTCTAGCTTTGTACCTAGACACACTGCCATTAGGATTTTTCTTGATTTTGTAAACCCATTTGCTGCCAATAATAGACCTGTCAATCGGAGGAGGTACTAGTTGCCAGGTTCCCTGAGATTTAAGAGCATTATACTCTTCTTGCATTGCGGACTGCCACTGAGGTATGGTCGATGCTTTTCGAAAGCTAGATGGCTCATCTGAACTATTAATTAAAGCAGCAAAAGAAAAACCTCCAGCAAATGTGCTATTATCATCCAGCATTAAAGAGTGTAGTTCAGGACATGAAGCAAGAAAAGCATTGTAGGATTTCTGATTTATTGTACTAGACTTCAATCGTGTAATCATTGGATGACCAGATGTTGGAGGAGGTATTGTATCATATAATGAATCAGAGATAGGAAGATGTACCTCTAACTGTGAAGGACTATGGACAGGCAACAGTGATATTGTATGTTGAGGAATTGTTGGAGTAGAGGAGATAGAATTTGAAGGTGTAGTAGTGAGATCCTGCGCAGAGTGACTTGGAATACTCAGATTTTGTGAACTATGCTCAGTACTGTCTGTAATAACCTGTGGACTGCCATATTGAGTTGTAGCAGGAACCTGCGAAGTATGATAGTCTTGATGTCTAAAATCATGCACTTGAATCACTACTGGAGAAGCAGTCAAGTTCTTAGAACCATCTGTATTTCCACCTTGAGATGATAAAGGCAACTTAAATGGAAAAACATTCTCATCATGAACTACATGCCTTGACAGTACTAGTTTTCTTGTTGACAAATCATAGCATACTACACCCTTATATCCAGCAACAAATCCCAGAAAAACACATTGTTTAGTCCTTGATTCTAATTTATGCTGGTTATATGGTCTCAAGAATGGATACACAGCAGTACCAAAAAATTTCAGATTATGAATTATTGGTTATTGAGAAAACAGAACTTGATAGGGTGATTTCATATTTAATGTCTTGCAAGGCATTCTGTTTATGAGAAACGCAGCATGTAAACAAGCATAATTCCAAAACATCAATGGAACATGAGCTTATGTCAGCAAGGTAATAGTTGTCTCTATTAAATGTCTATGTTTCATTTCTGCAATACCATTCTGTTGAGGGGTATATGGACATGAAATATAATGAAGAATCCCTTTAGTTTCCAAAAACTGTGTAAATATATGACTCATGTGCTCACCCCCACCATCAGTTTGCAAGCTTTTAATAGCAGAATTAAATTGAGTTGCAATAAAAGAATGAAACTTGATGAACACTTGGAAAACATCTGATTTATTTATAATAGGGAAAATCCAGAGAAATCTTGAATACTCATCAATGAAACTTACATAATATCTATATCCCTCTAATGACTTAGTAGGAGATGGACCCCATACATCCGAATGGACTTTTTCAAACATGAACTTAGCTCTAGTATTTCTTTCTTCAAATGGTTGTCTACACATTTTTCCAGACAAGCAAGAAATACATACAGAAGGATTAGGATCCATACTAACAGATTTATTGAACCCCTTGAGCATTATTGACAAAACTTCCTCTGATGGATGACCAAGTCTCTTATGCCAAGTTGAAATTTTAACAGCTTTGCCAAGAAAAGCAACACCTTTACATAACGGAGCAGCAAACCTTCTGGAAAACACACTGACAGGAATCTCATATACCTCTCCTCTACTCATGCCGTGGTACAATATCACTCCTGTTGCCTTGTCCTGTATGAAAAACACAAGATCATCACAGGTAAACCAACAACCATTGTCTTTACACAACTGTTTAACAGATAGAAGATTAACGGTAATAGTTGGAACATGTAATATATTCTTCAGAATTAGGGAATGATTAGAAGTGGAAATAATAGAAGAACCAATATGTTTAACTGCCAGACCGTCACCATTACCAATGGTAATTTTGTTATCCCCATTATATGGAACTGGCTGATTCATATTCTCAAGATTAGCCGTGATATGATGTGAAGCTCCTGTGTCTAGCACCCAAGTATCAGCTGCAGAAACTCCTTGTACATTATGTCCAAATTCAGCTGCTGTCATTCCTTGAATAGACTGATTCTGTGCAGTGAAAGCTGTAAGTGAAGGAGGTGGTGGTGGTCCCTGATAGGAAAAATTATTCCTGTGCCTGCATTCCAGTGCACTGTGACCTTTCTTGCCACAAATCTGACACATAAGTAGTTGATAAGTCTGTGAGGATGAACCATAGTCAACCCTGTTCAAACAGTTTGGAGCAGTATGCCCCCTTTTTGAGCAAATCTGACATTCAATGACTACTGGAGCATTAAAGCTTGTGTTTCCATTCCAGCCATTTCTAGAACCAGTATTAGAGTAAGAGTTTCCAAAGAAATTACCCCCTCTTTGTCTATTATTATAGTAAGGCCGAGGATTGTTCCAAGAACCATTCCCATTCCTGTTTGAAGGATAAAAACCTGAATAATTTCCAAAGTTCCTATTTTGAGAACTATTCCCATTTCCTCCATATCCAGAGTTACCGCCATTTCCTCCATTTCCTCGATACCCCGAAGTGCCTCCATTTCGTTGGCTACTATTAGAACTTTCTCCATGTGAGTAAGTATCACCTTGATATCCCCCCTTATTTCTCCCAGATGAGTTCTCTGATTGATCCCCTTGAACATACATTGCAGCCATGCTTGCAGTCAGAGATGTGATTCTAGACTCAACAGTAGCTTCAGCACTAAGTAACTGTGCTCGAAAATCCTTCAGATTAATGGGTGTATCTCTGGCTAACACAACAGTTTTTACAACATCAAACTCATGAGGCAAACCAGATAGAGCAGCAATAACTACATCATTATCTGTAACCCTTTCTCTAGTAGACACTAACTGATCTCTAATTGCCTTCAAACGCAACAGATACTTGTCGATAGAGTCACTCCCCTTCTGCATTGTGTGGAATTCAGTCTTGAGTTGATTAACTCTAGCCATTGACACAGATGCATACCTTTCTTGTAAACAATTCCAAGCTTCACACGAAGTTTTACAACCAATTACATACTCCATAGCATCATCGGATAAAGTGGCAATCAACAAACTTAACAATGCCATATCTTGTTTAACCCATGACTTATAAGCTTCTGTAACTTCTTTAGTAACCCCTACTTCAGTATCTATCACAAACTTAGGTGGACATTGAGATTCTCCAGTAAAGAAATCAAAGAAATCATATCCTCGCAACACAGATTGAAACTGGTAACTCCATTTCACAAAATTATCATCTTGAAGTTTGACAGTCAACATTCCAAGCAAACTTTCGATTCTTACAGTCTTTTCTGACATCTTGATCACAATTCTAACTTTCAAAGTTATCAATCTTCAACTTAATCAATATCTTCAATCGAAAACAACTCACTACTGTAATTCACAAAACTTCAACAATGGCTTCAGCCTTTTAGCATCCAATTATCCAAATATCTCAACAATCAATCAAGAAAAACTATATTTCATCATATTTCAACAATGGGCAAGAACCTCCACAATCAATCATGAACAAAATCTCGTACTTTCCCTTCAGCGACATTTCCACAAACACCATATATGCATAAAGAAAATACCCAACAGAAGAACCAACCTGACAAATTGCAAGAGCCCACCTAACTTCGAACACAATCAGCAACGCAGATCAGAACATCTAAAACCCAAGATTTGCACAGCGGACAGTAGAAAGCAAGGACCGACGCTCGGCGATGATACCATATTAACAACAGAGAGATCGAAGAAGAAAAGAAGAAAGGAGAAGAATGAAGACGAAATACACAGAGGAAAATAGAGAGAAATCTGAATATATCTTTTGATTATTTGATGATTCTTACAATCTCACATCCACTCGTTTTATACAAGAGATCACCGCCCTTCTTACAATCTTAGCTGACTAGGATTAGCTAGCCAACCTTATCCTAACAGATCCTAACAACTCAACAGATTTTAACAACTTTTATGATGACATGGCACTTCATATTTTGTCAATATAGGTCAACAGGGTTCCTCCACGCACCACCACACGCGCCGCCATGCGCTTAGATTAGTTGCGGGAAAAGTCGCTGGCTCCGCCGTGGACAGCGGTGGAGCACAATACCTCTTGCGGAGGTGTGTGTGCTCCACGCTCCGACCATAGCAGGCGTCCACGCGGACCATAGCAGGTACGGATACTGACTCTTCATCAGTTCTTCTGTTTCCCACGTTGCCTCCTCGACTAGGTGGTTCCTCCACATCACCTTTACCAACGGAATGACCTTGTTTCTCAGCGTTTTATCCTCAACATAACTCATTTCCTGACTCACCTCCAACGGTTGTGGCTACAAAACGTGAGACGGATCAGGTACATACTTCTGAAGCATGGAGACATGGAATACATTGTGTATTTGCAACAACTCTGGTGGTAACTCTAGTCTATAAGCAACTGCACCAATTCTCTCTGTGATTTTGTAGGGCCAATATATCAAGGACTCAACTTTCCCCGCTTACCAAAACGAACAACACCCTTCCAGGGCGACAACTTCAAAAAGACAAAATCACCAATCTCATACTCACGATCCCTAGAATGTCGATCAGCGATGCTTTTCTGTCGATCTTGCGCTGTCTTCAAATTCCTCTTTATTAAATGGATGTTAGTATTAGTGGTATCAACAATTTCTGGCCCCACTAACACCTGCTCACGAACCTCACTCCAATACAAAGGTGTCTAGCACGCATTCCCATACAGTGCCTCAAAATGTGCCATGCTAATGCTGGAGTGGTAACTATTATTGTAGGAAAACTCGATCAGTGGAAAATAACTATCCCAACTACCCTTCAACTGGAGTACACACACCCTCAGCATGTCTTCCAAAGTTTGGATCGTCCTCTCACATTGACCATCAATTTGTGGGTGATAGGCAATGCTGTACAAAAGCTGAATATTCATGGCATCATGGAATGCTTTTCAAAATCTAGAGGTGAATCTTGGATCTCTGTCTGAAACAACTTAGTACTTCCTGGCATACGTCGAAATGTGAGCTTCATCAATAATTTCCTTTCTCACGACTTCATTGTTCTTAGGCATGAATAATCTATTCCCCATCATCAAGACTCCATCTCTCCGAATCCTCAAATCTTGCCTCAAACCACTTTGTTCCTGTTCTTTTAGGTCTGCACACTGTTGATCGTGCTCTTGAGCTTCTCGAACCAAATCCACCAAAACAGGCCTAACTTGGAAGTGTGCCAACAATGATCTCTGTGAATCTGGCATCATTGCAATGTTGGTTTCTCTAAGAGAAAACAATAACGGAACATGAATAGCTTGAAGGGATGCAAGCTGTCCATAAGATTTCCGGTTGAGAGCGTCTCTACAACATTTGTGTGACCAGGATGATACTCAATAGTGCAATCGTAGTCACTAATAAGTTCGATTGACCTTCTCTGTCTCAAGTTCAACTCCTCCTGGGTGAAGACATACTTCAAGCTCTTGTTATCTGTAAAGATGCGGCACTTCTCGCCGTAGAGGTAACGTCGCCAGATTTTCAAAGCAAAGACTCCATCTCTTGCAATTTTTATCCCATTCGAATTTGACTCCATTCTGGGTCAATTTAGTAAGAGGTAAGGCAATCATAGAGAAATCCTACATAAAGCATAGGTAGTAACCAGCTAGTGCAAGAAAACTCCTCACGTCAGTGACATTCCTCAGTTGTTCCCACATAGACATTGCAGAAATCTTCTAACGATCTACACAAATTCCCTTAGCGAAAACCACATGCTCGAGGAAACTGATCTGGTCCAGCCAAAATTGACACTTACTAAATTTCACATACAGCTGATGCTTCCTTAACTTCTCCAACGCTAATTAACTTCAGATTTTTCATATGCTTGGCATTACCTTTGGAATAAATCAAGATGCCATCGATAAATACAATCACAAACTGATCAAGATACGGTCTGAAAACTCTATTCATCAAATCATGAAAGCTGCAGGTGCATTCTTTAATCCAAAAGGTATGATACGAAACTCTTAGTGTCTATACCGAGTGCAAAAAGCTATCTTCGGTACATCTTCGTCTCGGATTAGCAGCTGATGATAACCCGAACAAAGACCGATCTTATAGAATACTCGAGCACCCCTTAGTTGATCAAACAAGTCATTAATACGAGGTAGAGGGTAACGGTCCTTCACTGTCACTTGATTAAGTTACCTATAGTCTATGTAGAGTCTCATCGACCCATCCTTCTTCCTCATAAATAGTACATGAGCTCCCTAGGGAGACATGCTGGGTTGGATATACCCTTTATCCACAAGCTCCTGAAGTTGAATCTTCAACTCCCTTAATTCAGCTGGTGCCAAACGACATGGTGTTAAAGAAATAGGGTTGGTAACTGGAAGTAAGTCGATGGTGAATTCGACTTCCCTTGCAGGTGGTAACTTCGGCAAATCTTTAGGAAAGACATCTGTGAATTCATTCACCACGGGCCTATCCCCGGCACACAGAGAAGGTTCACCATACATGACCATGTGAGCCAAGAATCCTGCACAACCCTTCACCATGCATGACCACGTGAGCCAAGAATCCCACACAACCCTTCTATAACAACTTCGTCGTCCTGATAGCGGTTATAATACTATTTTGAAGAATCCTTTGTTCACCCTGAAACGTGATCACTGGTCGTCCAGGCCGGTCAAATGTCACCAATTTCTCTCTATAACCGACATACGCATTGTGCTTGGATAGCCAATCCATTCCCAGAGTGATATTGAACTCCATAAGTTTAAAAGGAATCAAATTGGCCTCCAAAAGTTCTCATTCGACAATAACTGGCAATCCCGAAACTCCCACTGTGCACAAAATAAATCTCCAGGAGGCAATTGTATAAACATATCAAACCCAAGTGATGTAGGTTGCAGGTTCACTACTCATGTAAATTGTGGAGACATGAATGAATATGTAGCACCCGGGTCAATCAAAACACTAGCTCAATGACCAAAACAAGAAACGTACCCGTGATAACTATGGGATACTGCTCTGCCTCCCGCTGAGTCATGGCATTGATACGTCCGTGGGCTTGCCATCTTGAACCACTGTTATGACCTCCACGAGTCCTAACACCTTGATTATTGCGGCATGCTCGGCTATCCTGAGCACGACTGCCAGAAGCTGCACCAGAATACTGCGGTTGTCTCTGAACAGAACTCTAAGTACTCGAACTACTACCACCACCATAACTTTGAGTACTCAGATTATTACTCCACCAAACCTGAACTAGAAGAATAATTCTCTGCTAGGCACGTAGAAGGGCAATCACAAACATAATGTCCTGTGCCACCACACCTGAAACATGAGCTTGCATCTGCAATGCAATCACCTCAATGACGCCTACTACAACGCGCACAAACCGCGACTGCTAGATTAAAGTGACTGAAATACTTTCTCGCCATCTCACTACCAGATCCCTCATTGGAAGATCCAGAACCCTGGCAACAGCGTTTGAAAGAAAATAAGTGTCTAGGGTCGAAAGAAAAAGAATGAGTGGAAGACTCCCTTATACTCCGAGATATGAAACCTCGACCCCACTGATTCTGATTTCGAGGTTGATTCTGGTTTCGATGACGATTCTAGTTACTATATTCTAACACGACTGTTCAACCCTCAAAGCTACCTCAATCATCTCTTCATATGATGTATAAGTCCATGGTTCCAAGAGTTCCCATAAACCGGCAGGTGGTGTCTCGCTAATCATCTAAAAGTTCCAAGATTTACAAAGACAAAAGATTGTGGCTGCATGAATGATTAAGATTGCCACGTGGAAAGAATGAAGTCCTAAGTATGCTCTGATACCAATCTAACACACCTCGATCCCGGTGTCCGAAGGACAACAGGATGGCCATGTGCTGGCCGACACTCGAGGGTGATGCAAGACATTTTATGAATACATATGGAATTGGTCCGGGTTGGGTCGGTTATAGCATATGGAATGGCCAGTTATAGCAGCCGCCCACGCGCGGACCATGCAATCTGGAATTGGTCCGAGTTGGGTTGGTCTGGGCTTTGGGTTGCTGAGCTGGCCCCGATATTGGATTTGGGGCGGGTTGCTGGGTTTGGGCTGGGTTTTAGGGTTGTGGGTCAAGTCGACCTGGGTTCAGGCCATGGGTCGACTGGAATCTAGGTAGAGCTTCTAGAGCTTCATTCGAGCTCTTTTCTTCATCATTTTCAACATTCTAGCTATGAAAATGAATCTTAGGATGAGTGGAAGAGGTTCATACCAATTTGGAGACATGTCGTGGCTAAAGTTGGTCAGAAAATGGCCTGAAAAGCTCGGGTTCTCGTCAGAAACTGGGGAAAGCTTACTCCGAGCTATATCTGCATCTAACAAGCGTATATAACTTAAAATATGCCTTGATCTAACCTTAAAACACTCCCTAATGGTTTCAAGGAACTTACTCACGTCGTAAAAGTCATAAATCCCTCAGAGTTCGTCATGGGAGACGATGAACAATGTCTCTATTACTGTCTAAGTGCAACAGATTTTGGCCTGGGGTTTCGAGGTCTCAACATTCATATGGTGGTGGTGTTCAGGTGAAGGTCTCGTTGATGTTGTTGTGTGCGTGTGAGTCGAGCTAGAAGGAAGGGAGATGTTGGAGAGAAGAGTCAATCAGGAAAATGAGAGAAAGAAAAGTGAGGGGGCAATGGATGAGAGAGTGCTGACATATTTTAGTCAAAAAGGGAAGGGTGACTCACGGATAAGGAAAGGATAAGGGGGCAAGAATCCCATATGGGTCCCATTGGCTCACACTTTAAGATCGCTACAAACGAGCACGAAATATCAGGAAATGTTCGATGTTTCGTAATGTAAAATCCGTTTTATAACTCCAAATTCGAATCTGTTCGCGCCCACACGTTCATGGAAATGAGTACATTAAGAATAAACTAAGAAAATTAATAATACGTGTTTTGACGAGACGGTAACGAAAGTCAACAACTATGCCTCAAGGGCATTTTGGTAATTTCATATGTTCGATACAATAAAATATTGCAAATTTAGGATGGGGTTTCACACATACAATACGGGATGGGCTTAACAGATAATCCTCTGACCACTTTGAATTTTTAGACTTGCGTTCGTGCGAAGTTTCAAAGTTTATGCAACTTGCAAGGTTGTGGGTTATAACATTCAAACTCGGGCTCTAAACCATTCAAGGGAATAGTCGAAAGGGCGATCCGAAACTCATCCGAATGTGCCTCTGAAATCTGACCCTGAGTACAACTACTTCAATCCCGAACCAATTTACTAAGTTAAGTAAGCTTTGCAACACCAAGTGTTAGCAAGTTTGAAGGGGGTATCCATACTAGGTAATCCCCAAGAGGAATTTATTCCAACGAAGCTTCGATATGCGAAACTATAAGGTCCAAAAGAAAGATTCAAAAAGTGTTTCCGACCCCATGTTGATGATCATGCTCTAAAAAAACTTTCATTTTTGAGATTTACAGAGAGCGGGCATGCAATCCAGTCTGGGAAAATCACTCCCAGACTACATTGCGCATTTTGAAGATCTCAATTCAGAAACGGGGAAAAATATTGAAAATCTTTGCTATCTTATTCCTTGCAAGTTATTTCGAGAACAATATAGTGGTCTCAAGTACGATAAATGCACGAATGAGCTCGGAGCAAGGGTTTCCTCATACATTTAAATGCTTGCATGGTACCGGTGGTACTCCGGCTATCACGATGAGAATCTTTTATGGATACTAAGTTTAGGAGGTACTATTTCTCTGAATCAATATTACCAAGGGGATTTTTTTCCTGAAAACTTTGTCCCGGGCCCATAAATTTACTTGCGTTCTTCTCCGCTTCTTATTTTATTCTTTTAAGTTCATTACTTTGGAAACATTTATCGGATTGAGAACTTCACATGAAGATGTATGAGATGGAACAATCTTTACACAAGCACATATTTATTATCAAAGTCTCAAAGGAGATCAACTTAGTACAACAGTTTGGGGGAGACAAACCATCACCCCTGGTGATGGAATATTTGAAAAGGACTACATAAGACTTTTGATTAACGTCATCATGTATTGTTACCGAATTAGCGATCTGCTATGCACACCTAGCTGCATATCGCGCATAATACTACATTGAAGGCGAGTATTTTGATAAAAATCTGCCACCATTGTCGTCCGTACGAGGAGAAGATGGAGAAACCTGGAGGCGAAGAATTCACAAAGACACCCTATCATCTTGAAAAGACTGAACACCAGTGATGTTCTGCACAAGGTGTCTGGCGAGAAGAGAATGCGTGATGGGGCATCCCAGCGCGATTCCAAACACTCAAGCCACATGACTACCACATGGGCGAGTGTTTGAACGAAAGACCATCATCGTCACAGTCAGCAAGCATCAGATGAGGAAGAAAGCGGACATGGAAGGGCCTTTCATTGGATTTCCATGCTTCGTGAAGATCTAACCCTTCCATAAGACCCACACAGAATCCTTATAAAAGGATGAATGTTATAGGAAAAGTTGCAAGAAGCGTGGAAAATTATATAACAAGTTGCAGAAAGAAGGAAAGCATTTTTGGAGATTTACGACAGGCAGTGCTATTTTCTGGGATTAAATCCTTTTTCAGCAAAAGACTCAAAAACCAAATAGAGTTAAGCAAGGAAGACACAAGGAAATTGAGGTTAAAGGTCGCGCATCTCGCACTTAAAGAAAGATCATCAGAAGATCTCACTGTTGAAAGTTAAAGGTTGCGCATCTCGCACTTGAAGTACATGAAAATTGAGGTTAATTAATAAAATGTGTGGAAAAGGTAGCTGTGTAAAATGGAAGCATTCGTCGTCATGGACTCACAACCTCCAGGCGGAGCTATATCAGACGGAGCATGGTGCCACCATCACCCTACTCCGGTGACCATGCTTGTTCCACATGACACATGATCTGATCCAGATATAAACACAATCAAATCCTATAAGTCTTAGAGTCCTTACAATCTAGGGGTGCGCCACAAGTAATTCAAACTCATATGAGGACACAATATTTCTCTCTCCCACAATATAAATACACCCATCTAGGGTTCATCTACGGTAACACAATCTATTCGCTTGAATTCACTCCCCACTGCTTGAGTCTCAAACCATTCACTAACTTGACCTTTCAAAAGTCTTTGGCTGGTACACAGCC
Organism: Cotoneaster glaucophyllus; assembly: GCA_036320875.1. Classification (NCBI taxonomy): domain Eukaryota; kingdom Viridiplantae; phylum Streptophyta; class Magnoliopsida; order Rosales; family Rosaceae; genus Cotoneaster; species Cotoneaster glaucophyllus. The sequence goes on along the minus strand of CM070066.1, from coordinate 28,224,280 downwards.
CTCTTTCCTCCTCTGGGGACCTAAGGTTTGCTTACAGTTGTTTCATTATTTTGCAGGTTGCTCAGGATTACACAGATTTGTGCTCAACCACTGGTCAAGGAGGTGCGCAGATTTCGTTCCAACGATATGGTAACATTGACACTCACTTGCTGCAATGTGGATTTAAGAAAAACACCAGTAAAGCCGCTTTCTAAGTTAAACACAAAGAAAATCAAGGAACACTCTTTGTATCCATATATGCGGATGACATTTTCTACACTAGGAGTTGTATTGAGATGATTAAAGAATTCAAATGTGACATGATGAGCAAAATGCTGGGGTTGCTTCCTTCCCACCGCGTCCTTCCTTGTGTCTCGAAGATATAAAGCGAGTGCACTGAAAAAGAACGGGATATGATTTGACTGATTTAGGTTTGTTGCATCATTTCCTTGGAATTGGGGTAATTCAGCAAGAAAGGAGTATCTTTATCCATCTGAAGAAATATGCACTGATAAGAACTACAAGCCAATGTCAATTCCTTTAGCTCCCGTTGATAAGCTAACGTTCTCAGCTTGTATGCTTGCTAGGTTCATGCATTGTCTTATAACCAAACACCTTGGCACTGTAAAGAGGGTTTAGAGATACATTCGGGGTACAATTGAAAATGGAATTAACTATAAGAAAATGGATTCTGCAATAGTGAAGAGCAACTGGCAGACATCTTTACCAAGCCATTGGCAAAGGACAGGTTTGGTTGCTTGAGAAGCAAGCTAGGAGTGATCTCAGTTAAGACCTTTGAAGGAAGTGTCCGTTGTTAAGGTCTAAACTCTGTAATTAAACTTTAATTAGAGCCTTGTTGATGTGGCAAGAGTTTGTTAGAGATTGAGGGTTGGGATTGCTTTATTTTCTCTTAGGGTCAGATGTGAGTAAGTGACAAAGTCTTGTAGGGCATTGCTTGTAGACCGTTGAATGAGCTCATAGGCTTACTCCTCTCTTTAGCCTAACCGCTATTTTGTACTGTTGTGAGGCTTGAAATAAAAATACAGAAAGCAAGACTTGTGCTCTAAGATGCTTGGATTCGAAGCATTATCATTCTTATTCCCTCCTTCTGAGTGAAGGAAAATTTGTGAAAACATGTTCATTTGAGCAACATCTATGGTATGCAATTAACAATTAAAGGCGGAATCATGCTTGTATGCACTCAAAACAAAACATTACCCATGAAATTCAAAGCCTAGTAGTTGTGGTGAACCAAGACTCAACTGAAGAACAAAGTGAGTTGAGAAATATTATACCTTTGTTGATTCCTCTTTGCATAAGCAAAGGCTAAGCACCCAAGAGATAGGGCCTTCATTCTTTACTTCTTGGCTCCATGGATTTCTTGGATGAGGATGGTAGAATGGATTCTCCAAGTTCCCAAAATAGAGAACCTCTAAGTCTCCACACCAAGGAGAGCATAGATGAAGAGATGAGTCACCTAGGAAAAGTTAGATGCTAGTAATCTCTCCCTAGGGTGGCCGGCCTCTTAGAGAGAAAATGAGAGCTTGTGTTCTCTCCAATTTCCTCAAAGAAGAAACCCTAAATGAATTTTGGCTATAAAGTTATTTATATAGTCACTTCACTTAAGCTACAAAAAGAAACAAAACCCTATTTCATCAATATGGCCGGCCATCTATGGTCTTTGGGCTATTTGGGCCCTCTTGAATCTTTATTCATTAAGTTGTCATACAACTTAAGTCAATGGGCTTGACATTCGTAGTCCATTGGGCCTTGAGGCCCAAAACTAACCCGAGGTTTTAAAACGAACTTATTCGTTTGATTAATTAACATATTAATTAATCTTAACCATAAAAAATTAAACCATTTAATTGTTCTTACTCAACTCCATTGTTTCTTCAATCTCTACCTTACACGGTGTATGATCCATTAGGTTCACGGTGTATGATCCATTAGGTTCCTTTTAGCGAGGCAGTGAGCGATTGTTACTCTTAACGATCAATTATGAATTGAAACTTACTTTCAATTCTCCCTTTAGTGATTATACACCTTTAGGGCTTCCACATGCTATGAGTAACACCTAGCAGTATATCATGGCTACCCAACCTAATCAGAAGAGGTGGAGAACCTATTCAGTTTAGGATTACAATGCAATACAGTCTTTCTCTAATACAATACTCTTGACCACATTGTTTGGTTTGATAATTTATTCATGTCTACTATCTAATGTGATTCACTTACTTATATGATTACCTTGAATGTGATTTGGAACAACTTCCTAAATCTCATTCATACTCTGCCAAAGATTCTTAATCATATCATAGAGTATTCTCCCTCAATCGGTTTGAAGGTTAGAGATCCCTTGTTGCGCATTCACTTGCCCCCATGATTAAGTGGCCTAACCCTAACTATGTTGTGGACACCCACTGACAGAGTGACTTTGACATAGTCAAATATCAAGGTCCTAACCACAAGACAAGTATGATGCCTCATGTCAAATGACCACTTTGCATTATCCCAACCATGAGTTCTCATGTGACATGAGTATGAGAGCTCCTTGTTGATCGTGTTCAGTGGACTCGTTCTCTATTGAGCACCTACATGCTTGTCTTGGTGTCAGTCACATCAATGACTCGAGACCAGTCACTCTCCCTAAGAGAAGACTTAGCACGTACTGATCTTAACTGACTGTCAATGCCCAATTGGCAATCCTATGATCAGGAACGTTTAGGATATGTATACAAAAGAGAATGGTCTCATGAATCTAACTTCTTTAGATCATATTCTCCCAATTGCATATTCCTTGGACTTATCGTTTAAGCATATAACATTTATATGAGACGGCTTAAAACCGTAATCATTGCCCTTCATATTAAACTAGATTAGTTTAACATGTGAAATGTCCGTAAAGTATCATCACATAATTGGTTTTAGGGCATGATGAGACGATTTTAGACTATATATTTTACCCCAATCTTAGTATTAATTTATTGGTTATTTTGGTAGAATTTTGATACTTTGGTTTATATTTTCAATGTAGGACATTCAACTTCCTCTGGAGCAAAAAATGATCAAACGGATGAATTTTGGAGTGATTCCAACTGGAGGATGTTTGTGAGTCTTTCAATATGATTGTATCAAAATTCCAGAGTTTTCTACCAAGCCGTTTGACCGTGGCGATGAAAAGAAGGCCCAGCGCGCAGCTTTCCCAGATTGACGTTTCTGGATATTTTGGGTATTTTGGAGGTAAAGATGGTATATTTTGAAGAAGATTCCTTCTGAGGATTTGTAGGGGACGTCTTCAGCTTTCAAAAGAGACCTTTTGGGACCAAATCAGAGTTGATTTGGTCGGTCAAAAGTATAATTTTTTGAGAACTCCGAATTTTAGTTTAAATAGGAAACCTTTTATTTTCTGTTTTATTGTTTAATTATGTTTCCTAGTTTTATTCCAATACCTTTTAGGGTTTTATTTTGTAGTAGTATAAATAAGGCTTGTTAGCCATTAGGGTTTTTTACGCAACATTGAGGAGGCACTACTTTGGAGAACTTAGCTAGGTTTTGACGATTTGTATTTCAAGGTGTTTTCTATCCTTTTTCTATTTCAATAAATTCCTTTTGTTTTATGGTTGTTCGCAACTAATTTTCGTTTGTTAGGGCGATGCCTTGAGTCTTAGCATGAATACTTTCATTTATTAATCACTGTGCTTGAAACTGTCTCTATATCTTAATGCTTAGCTACCATTAGGATGTTTAGATAAGTAATCAGATGCAATTCGGTCAGAATGCCACCGGGGGATTGAGTATTGCTTCTTGTGATTGATAGTTGTAATTTCACCTAGGGCGAATGCCACGTCTTAGGGGTTGCATGGTTTTTCAAGGGGTTTTCACAAATCGTAATGAGTCATGCATGTTTATATTTGATCTGAATGCCACAGACGGATTGAATGTTTGATATACGTTCTAGCTTGAATGCCACAAGTAGAATATGCATAAGGAAAACCTAACCTTCAAAGTTGCATGGGTAATTCATAAGTAATTGGTAAATCTACATAGGATTAAGGGACGGCAGAACTCTAGGCTTTTACAATTTAATTTTCAAAAACTATTTTCTTTTAGTTTATTTTATTTTTGACATTTTATTTAATTATTTTCTATTAATTTCGTTTTTATTATTTTAAATCACAAAATCAATTTCTTCTCAAACTTTGTTTTAAATAATTAATTAAGATTTGGTATTTACATATATTATTCATTCAATCCCTGTGGAGAACTATCTTGCTTGAGTTGCTATACTACGACAACCTTGTACTCTTGCAAGTATTTTTATGTGTTTTTATCCCTACTTTTGCAGGTGGTAAAAATCCCTATCAAGAAATTTCCCGTCATATTAAACTAGATTAGTTTAACATGTGAAATGTCCGTGAGTTGCTATACTACGACAACCTTCTACTCTTGCAAGTATTTTGATGTGTTTTTATCCCTACTTTTGCAGATGGTAAAAATCCCTATCAAGAAATTGCCCTTCATATTAAACTATATTAGTTTAACATGTGAAATGTCCGTAAAGTATCATCACATAATTGGTTTTAAGGCACATTTCCAACACTGAGCTCGGCAAAATCATCCTAAAATTCATACACAAATCATCAAATTCTAACAAATACATGTGTCGGCTTATTATGAGAGCATTCGAAAGAAGTAGAAAGCTAGTGTGAGATATGTGTCTGGGTAAGTTGCATAAGATCAAAACATTTTGTCCAACATTATGTCCAGAACAGCACAACTCTTCGACAAAGAGTGGTGATCAATCAAAGCAGTGATTACGAACAGGTATTGCACATTTTAAAGAGACACGAGAACCTCTATAAATAGAGGTTGTTTCCTGCATATTTTAACATAACTAAAAAGTTCTATTTCTCCCCTATGAATCCCGCTGTTCTCTCTTTATAATATTCTTATAAGCCTCCATTATTTTCTTGTTATTTTCATACAAAAATCTAGAAACTAATAATCTGCAAAATTAGTTTCTAGAACCCTTGAATCCCTTATAACAAGTTGCTAGGCTTCATTGTATCCTAGTCTCCTAAAGGCTTATTTGCATAGACCTCTGCACACTTGCAGTGAGGGCAAATTTAGTCTTAAGGAAAATGTAATTATTACGTAACTTGAAACAAAATTCCTTCAAGCCATAGTCCACAAACACTATTTTTTTCAACACGCTACTATATATGTTACGATCACAAGTCACTTATTAGAGATTATGGTTTCCATTTTTAACAATGACAACCAGTCCGCTCCAGAGCAGATTCGAAGAACCCACCACCTTGGAAGCTTGAATCTGTACATGGTGGAGCAAAGTGGATGATCATATCTCTCAACGTGAGCATCCCTGTGACCTGATTTGAATCATCAACCAAAAAGCTGAAACTACATTTTGTGTTTGCCATGTTTCTCATGGCTTACTTCAGTGTCTGGGTTTTCTTGTTCCTGACCGGTGAGTCCATTCTCGGTGAAAAGCTATTTTTGAGGCACAGAAAGCCTACTGAGAGAAGAGCGCCAAGGTCTTGTTCAATTGTTGGATCGGAGCTTGTTTTGTGATCATCAGTCTCCATGTGAATGAACTTCTCCACAGTTAGGCTACTGCAATTGAATGACAAATATGTAATGTTAAATATGGAAACTTTCTTGGCACTATGATCTTGTGAACATTAGTTAAGATATTCTGTTACGTGTCTGAAGAGTTGCGTAAGAAATGATACACTGAAGTGGAATGATCATATGGGAAGCTTCTTATTAACTCAAAGTGATGATCGATGTATGTCATTATCGTTTGGATATATAGATTGTAATATACTACGTACCAGAAACTATGAACTCAACTGAAAGTATATTTCTTTATGGTTTTCTTGTTCAACTACATAGAGATTAGAGAGGGGAGAAAGAAGAAGGATGTTATGAATAATTAATTAATTAGTTAGTCCCATGTTCGGGCAGGAATTTCTGCGGAGAGGGTCCCTGGCTCGAGCACATAGCTCCCCGAGGGGTTGTCACTTTGGTTGGTCGTCGGGCTCCCGCCTATTGAGAGGCTGTGGAGGAGGACGAAGTTAGTTCTGAAAGGTGCCTTTGTAGGGCCTTAGGTGTAGGCCTTGAGGCTCACATTCAAAACTAACTAAGTGCTAAGGCGTGCCACTGCCATCTCAGTATGGCAGATGTAGAACAAGTGTGTTTAAGCCGATTACTTGCGCCCCAAGTTATTCTGACTTTTTATTATCAAAGGATTGTCGTGGATGGGTTAAGTCCACATTAAGTTCTTTTCTGTGGCTTGAGATCAAGGACTTTTAGTTCATTATCTTGTATGCTCAAAGGGTGAAGGTCCATATCTGATTAAGTCATCAGTTTAATTCCCATTTAGTCTTCTTATGACAGTAAAACCACTAAGTGAACCAGATCTGAGAACTGATGGAACTTTGAATCACCAAAAGACTGGAAATGACTTGAATATATACTGTAGAATACATCATAACACCAGATCTACTAACTGAAAGACAAGACAAAGAGAGTCGGGCAAGATTTCACCTTGTCGGGCAAGGTTAAACGCCTTGCGATCTCTTCTCCTTGGAGTTACAGAGGGTTGCGTGCTAAAAAGGGGTGAGTGGTAAACGAGTTTACACAAGGGAATCGGTACTCTATCATTTAGAGAAAGTAGCAGAGCTTTTACACTGGACAAAAGATGCCTTTCTAAGGGGAATCTATGGCTAAAAAGGTGCAGAGTTTGGAAAAGGCGCAGCTTTCTGGGTATTTTCTTGACGGAGAGGCAAGTTGTATGTATGTTTGTTTGATTGGTTGAGTGTCTTTCTCTCTGGGGCCTCTTCCCCCTTGTATAGGTGAATTAACCCGATTGTGCTGTCTTTGCTCTTGCCCGAAAGCAACTAGAGGGTAGTGAATCATCAACATTTTACTTGCATTGCCACTCAAAAGTACTTTTTGGCTGATTATGAGTTAGTCTCCATCACTTGTCTGTTAATAATAGGCACATAGCCTATGCATTAATGAGGAGCCATCATATTGTCTTGACATGGATGGCCTAGGCTCGGCGCTTGGCCTCGGGTAAGTCTCTTCACTCCAACTCTTTCGGGCTTTCCCTCCTTTAGGCCCAGAGTTCAAATATTAACCCAAACAGTGCCCCCTTTAATCATTGTTGAGTCTGCGGCCCAAGACGCTAATAATGATTAAATAGCCGTCCACGCCTTCACTCGGGACATGCGCCATTTAATGCAGTTGTTGTTTAACTAAGACCCTTGCACTAACCCAATGTTTCTGCCATTATTTAACTGCCTCATTATAAAATCCTCATTTAAACCCTTTGGCTAAATACCTTGATATCTCCAAGCCTTCGATTTTCTAGGGTTAAGTTCTTTTATTCTCTGTCTCTCATCTATTTTGTTGATCACATTTTCCTCATTCATCCTTTAAACTCACCCAATGACCCCAAAAACTACTCAGATTCAACCTCCTTATGAATTTGGTGAGGGCATTGCCACCATACGCCATCTACTCAATGGTCTTCATCGTCCTCGGGCAGGCCTGCATACTGAATTTTTCTTTGAAGAAGATGGGGTGCACTCTTTTGGACCCGCATAGACTTCTCGGGTCCCAACTGTAGTAGAGACCAACATGCCTAAGGGCAATTGGTTCACCCCAAACCCATTCTTAGCCGAGTCAGGCATTTCTTCATCTAAGTGGTCGCAACATCTTTGCGGCTTTCCTTTGATGAATAACCCAACCTGGGTTTAGTGGATAAACGAGCTCGAGCCGATCTTTAACAGGAAATGGATGAATAATGGCATATATGAGCTGATAATGCTTTCAAAGACCAATGTGGTTGCCAAGCCCAAGCTACTTACTGCCGCCCTTCTCTTCTGGAATTCGGGTACCAATACCTTTGATTTCAAGATGGGCCGTATGTCTCCAACTATTCTAGATATGGCATAAGTCTTCGGGCTAAGGCCCTCGGGCAGAATCGTGGATGTTACTCATGATTGGGCTCCCCCTTCCAGCTTGCTTGCTGAAAGTTTGGGCTCATCTGCTTCCCCACTCCAGCTGGAATACAACTCTGCGACTTTGAAGAGTTATGGGACCTCTTTTAAGGGTTTTATCCATTTTGTAATAAAAAGTTTTGGTGCAGACTCCTCACATGCCAACATAGATCAAGAACATATGTACTTCCTTTTGTACTGGCTTAACAAGCACGCCTTCCCGAACAAATCCAAGGGCGTGAAGGTTGGATGGATCCCTTTAGTGGAAGTTCTTCATAATTGATAGGATTTTTACCACCTGCAAAAGTAGGGATAAAAACACTTAAAAATACTTGCAAGAGTACAAGGTTGTCGTAGTATAGCAGCTCAAGCAAGGTCGTTCTCCACAGGGATTGAATGAATAATCTATGTTAAAACCAAATCTTAATTAATTATTTGAAAACAAAATTGGGAAGAGATTGATTTAATGACCTAAAATATTAAAAACGAATTTAATTAAAAATAATTAAATAAATTGACAAAGTAAAGAAAACAAAAGAAAAGAGTTTTGAAAACCAAATTTGTAAAAGCCTAGGGTTCCGCCGTCCCCTTAACAATCCTACGTAGATTTACCAATTACTTATGAATTACCCATGCAACTTCGAAGGTTAGGTTTTCCTTATGCATATTCTACTTGTGGCATTCAAGCTAGAACGTATATCAAACATGCAATCCGTCTGTGGCATTCAGATCAAATATAAACATGCATGACTCATTACGCTTTGTGATAACCCTTTGAAAAACCATGCAACCCCCAAGACGTGGCATTCGCCCTAGGTGAAATTACAACTATCAATCACAAGAAGCAATACTCAATCCCCTGGTGGTATTCCGATCGAATTGCATCCGATTACTTATCTAAACATCCTAATGGTAGCTAAACATTAAGATATAGAGACAGTTTAAAGCATAGTGATTAATAATTCAATAAGCAATTAAATAAAAAAACTACATATTCATGCTAAGGCTTAAGGCATCACCCTAATAAACGGAAATTAGTTACGAACGACCATAAAACAATAGGAATTTTATTGAAATAGAAAAAGGATAGAAAACACCTGAAGTACAAATCGTCAAAACCTAGCTAAGTTCTCCAAAGTAGTGCCTCCTCAATGTTGCGTCCGTTTTCCCCCCAAATCCTAATGGCTAAAAAGTCTTATTTATACTACTAGAAAATAAAACCCTAAAAGGTATTGGAATAAAACTAGGAAACGTAATAAAATAATAAAACAGAAAATAAAAGGTTTCATATTTGAACTGGAATTCAAACTTCTCATAAAATCACACTTTTGACCAACCAAATCAACTCCGATTTGGTCCCAAAAGATCTTTTTTGAAAGCTGAAGACGTCCCCTACAAATTCTCAGAAGGAATCTTCCTCAAAATATACCATCTTGACCTCCAAAATACCCAAAACGTCCAGAAACGTTAATCTGGGAAAGCTGCGCGCTGGGTCTTAATTACATCGCCACGGTCAAACGGCTTCGTAGAAAAATCTGGAATTTTGAAACAATCATCTTGAAAGACTCACGAACATCCTCCAATTGGAATCACTCCAAAATTCGTCCGTTTGAATACTTTTTGCTCAAGAGGATGTCGAATGTCCTACATTGGAAATATATAACAAAGTATCAAAATTCTACCAAAATAACCAATAAATTAATACTAAGATTAAGGTAAAACATATAGTATAATATCGACTCATCATTGCACATCATAACATGTGAACGTGGAGAAGATATGAATCCCTATAACGGTGGAGTTCTTAATTAATATCTTAATCTTAATTCTGAAGCCAAGAGCAAAAGACATTTTCTATACCTGATGTGTGATTAGCACCTGGGAAAATTGCGTTATCTATTTTGCACATTCCGAAGTTTGAGTTTTATGACCCAAAGACACCAATCTTTACTGCTCCTCGATTCTTACCACCAACAAAGATTGACAAGTGCCGGGTATGCTAACAGACTTAGGCTCGTAGTGGCAACTTAGTTGAGGTGTCTCTCTTCTCATGCGTTAGTTGTTTTTGATGCAGTAATCTCACATGGATGTTTCTTGCAAGAATGTAGTGTCCAGTATTCAATTGTGGGTGAACGTCACGATTGAATTATGGTGTCGAACTCAAGGTTAGTTATCATAATTTTGGAACAGAAATTTGAAGATTTGACCTTTTTATTATTTGCTTACCTTTTCCCAGATGACTTGGTTTACTAAGTTATTATATCTGTTTGCAGGATGCCATAATGATGGGTGCTGTCCATTACCAAACAGAATCTGAAATCGCATCTCTGCTTGCAGACGGGGAGGTCCCAATTGGTATTGGAAGCAATACAAAGATTAGGTAACTAGATTCATTATTCAAGGAACGGTTATTGAATTTAGATGTAATATATCATTTGGAGTTCTCTAATCATGTCCTATGATTCTTCCTTAAGGAATTGTATAATCGATAAGAATGCAAAGATAGGGATGCTCATTATGATTGTGAACAGCTTCTGCAGGATTTTGTCGTTACAATAGGCAAGTACCTGTAAGAGTTCTTGTGAATGACAATGAGTATTTGATATTGCTTGAATAGCAAGTAACTTGTTATGCGAGTTATCTGTTATAAAGGCAATATAGTTGGTCTCAAATTCATAAGGATTACGAAGTCTTGTTTACGTGCAACTGACTTAGACAAATCCTGATAAGGGTTTAATGCAAAGATGTTGAATCATGATGGGACTCTATCTTTTGGCTGATAAGGGTTTACAACCGATAATAGGCCGGTGGTGTAACCCTAATTGATAGAGATATATGTGTATATATATATCAAGTTGTAGTCCCTGCTCCCATACGGAAAAACCCTAAATATTACTGAAACCTATTCTTACAGTAAGGGAGCTTTTGAGTAGTGGGAGTAGAAGACAGACTTGCAGTGCAGTTATGGCGTCGAACTCAGGTAAGTGTATGTTCATCTGAATTCGTTATGACTCTTCTTCATTGGAAGGGTGATTGCTTTGTAACCCTAGTGCCCAGTTGTTCTATTTGTTAGTCATTCATTCTAAAGATCAGCTAACATGTGGTATCAGAGCCAATCAACATGGCTAGGGTTCATGCTAAATTTATACTATTGCATATTGTGAAGATTCTGGTCGTTCCGCTGCGATCCATCATCATATCTGGTTAAAATTTCGAAGTACTTATCAATGAATATATATATATATATATATATATATTTTGTATGAGAATGATGTGTTTGTTCAAGTATGTATCAGGAAAAAGATGTTCTAACAAAACTCAGTTGAATGAACTCAGACACCGACGCAAATATACAAGACTGTAGGATTCATGTTATCATTATGATAATGCATGAATATCTAAAACAAGAAAACAACGACTATTCTGCTAAAAAGCGTTTAGTTTACTGTTTTGTCTTGTGATACAAACATATGGAGATAGTGATTCATTTAAGAATGATTGAATGATAATCTGCTCAAAAGTGTTTATTGTTCAGATCAGTTTGAATGATTCAATGTGTAGTGGAATAGTGACATTGACAAGATTACATTATTCATCTGCTCAAAAGTGTTGAAAACATGTAAATTAACCTTGTATCTTACCTTCTGGCTATACAAACCTAATATGAACAGTATCTGTCTAAAGATGTTACTGTGTTCATATGGCTGTTAATGAAAAGAAATAAAAAGGTTACAAATACTGTTTGAAATTTCTGACTCAATAATTTTGTTTATAATGAATTCAGCTCCGCATATGACTTCTCTTAACTTCAACAACATTGAAACTCTTACCGGATCCAATTTTAAGAAGTGGAAAGAGGACGTGGAGATAGTTTTGGGGCTGATGGATCTTGATCTGGCACTGAGGGAGGACAAACCTGCCGCCTTGACTGATAAAAGCACAGCCGAGGAAAAACATAACCTTGACAAGTGGGAGAGGGCCAACAGAATGTCTCTGATGATTATGAAGAAGGCAATGACACAACCTGTCAAATGAGGCATTCCAAAACTTGATAATGCCAAGGCATTCCTGGCTGCCGTTGGAGAAAAGTTTATGGAATCAGAAAAGGCTGAAACAGGTACAGTCCTCACACAACTCACTTCGATGAAATTTGATGGCACTGGAAGTGTGAGGGAACACATCCTCAAAATGGTTGATCTTTCTCTGAAACTGAAAGATTTGGAGGTACCAATGACTGATCAATTTTTGGTTCATATGACATTAAACTCACTGCCTGCTAAGTATGGACAGCTTAAGGTATCGTATAACACACAGAAAGACAAGTGGGGAATAAATGAATTGATTTCAATGTGTGTACAAGAGGAAGAACGACTCAAAGCTGACAGGCCTAGCGAAGTGAACATGGTGCAAATGGAGAAAGGGGTCAAAACTCTCGGTGCTAGTTCATCCTTTTCTGCTGGTAAGAAGAAGAAGAATATAATTTCTTCTTCTTATAAAAATGCTAACACCTCTAAAGGATCTCTCAAATTTAAACCAATAACTACTGAGATAGAAAAGGAGAAGGAATGCTATTTTTGCAAAGAGTCAGGTCATTTGAGAAAGAACTGCAATGGTTTCAAAAACTGGCTTACAAAGAAAGGTAAAATAACAAACGTTTTTGTCTGTGTAGAGTCAAATTTAATTTATGTTCCTCCCAAAAGTTGGTGGTTTGATACTGGATGTTCCATTCACATAACAAATGGCTTCTCAAAAACAAAGGAAGTAAACAATGAAGTCTACAACGTTTATGTTGGGAATGGGAGTAAAGTTGTTGTCGAGTCCATTGGCAATGTTAAATTAGTTATGTCATCAGGTTTTATATTAGAGTTGAACCCAGTACTTTATGTACCTTCAATGAGAAGGAGTTTAATTTCTGCATCTAGATTAGTCCAGCTAGGCATTTTTTTTGTTGGGGATGATAAAAGTGTACGTTTTTTCGAATCAAATAATATGAGTTCCTTGCTTGGTATCGCCTATCTGCAAACTGATATGTGGCAAATGGAATGTTCATATGTACAAGAGTGTTTCAACGTTCAAAGCATTGGTTCTAAAAGAGTGCTTACTTCTGAAAAATCCTCCATGCTTTGGCACAAGAGGTTGGGGCACATTTCGAAAGAAAGAATCATTACTTTGTGCAAACAAAACCTGTTACCACAATTGGATTTTAATGATTTTCAAACTTGCACAGATTGTTTTAAAGGAAAACTCACCAACACAAGAAAAATGGGTTCAACTCGTAGTCAACAACTACTTGAAATTATTCACACTGATATCTGTGGACCTTTCCCAAACAAAACCATCTGTGGAAAAACATATTTCATAACCTTTATTGATGATTTCTCACGTTTTTGTTTTATCTATTTGATTAGTGAGAAATCTGAAGCTTTAGAATGTTTCAAAATCTTTAAGTTAGAGGTTGAAAAACAGTTGGAAAAACAAATAAAAATTGTGAGATCCGATAGAGGTGGTGAATATTTTGGCAGGTATACTGAAAATGGACAGCACAAAGGTCCCTTTGCTACATACCTTCAAGAAAATGGCATAGTTGCTCAATACACTACCCCGGGGACTCCACAACAAAACGGGGTGGCGGAAAGAAGGAACAGGACTTTAAAAGACATGGTTCGATCCATGTTTGCACAGGCAAAGCTACCAATATTTCTGTGGGGGGAAGCTTTGAAGACTGCTAACTACATTCTCAACAGAGTACCAAGCAAATCTGTCACAATAGTGCCTTTTGAAGCCTGGACTGGGAGAAGACCAAGTTTTAATCACCTTCACATATGGGGTTGTAGGGCCGAGGCACGGTTCTATAATCAAGTGAGAAAAAGCTTGATCCGAGAACAACAAGTTGCAAGTTCATTGGTTACTCAGAGAAGTCTAAAGGGTTTAAATTTTACTGTCCTCACGGCCCCTCTCGAATAATGGAAACCCACAATGCAAAGTTTGTGGAAGAACCTGAAGAATTAAGTTCGAATAACATTGATTCAGAGGCGTTCGAGTTTGAAGAACTAAATCATAATAGTGGGTTATTACTTGATCAGCAGGCAATCGCCATGCAGACGACGAACATTCCCCCACCACAGGTGTTATCAATCCCACCAGTCACACCAACTGAATTCACTGAAGATATTGCCTTCAATAATGTTGCTGCAGATGAACAGATTCATGAGCAGCCACTGCACACCAACACTGCAGAAAATGAACCTCCACTCGAAGTACAAGAAGAACCAGCTGCTGAAAACATAAGACGATCCCAAAGAACTAAGAAGGCCCTTATGCTTCCTGATTTTGTGTATTTAAATGAAGCAGAATATAGTCTGGGAGATGAGGATGATCCTGCAACATATCACCAAGCCATTACCAGTGTAAGAGCTTCCCTTTGGCACCATGCAATGGCTGAAGAAATTGACTCAATGAACAAGAATCAGGTCTGGAGTCTTGTCCCAAAACCCCCAGGCATTACAAAGACAGTAGGCTGCAAATGGGTCTTCAAGACCAAAAGAGACTCAGAAGGCAATGTTGATAAACACAAGGCAAGGTTAGTTGCGAAAGGTTTCACTCAAAGAGAAGGGATCGATTACAATGAGACCTTCTCTCCCGTGTCCACAAAGGATTCTATGCGAGTAATACTAGCCCTAACTGCTCATTTTGACCTAGAGCTTCATCAAATGGATGTTAAGACCGCTTTTCTCAATGGCGACCTTGAGGAAGACATCTACATGCATCAGCCACCAGGATTTATTGAAAGGGGGAAAGAGTCGATGATATGCAAGTTGAACAAATCCATCTACGGATTAAAACAAGCCTCTCGGCAATGGAACAAAAAGTTCGATCAGGTTATGTCTTCATTTGGCTTTCATGAAAATAAGATGGATGAATGTGTGTACTTTAAGATAAGTGGATCTAAAGTAGTGTTCTTAGTATTGTATGTTGATGACATTTTGATTGCTAGTTCATATATGAGTCTCCTACAATCAACCAAACAAATGCTGTCCAAAAGGTTCGACATGAAGGACATGGGAGAAGCAAAATTTGTCCTAGGAATCGAGATTATTAGAGACAGAAACAAGAAAGCTCTTGGACTTTCTCAAAGATCGTATATTGATAGAATAACTAAGAGATTTAATATGGAAAACTGCTCCAGTGGTGAATTACCAATTGGGAAGGGAGACAAGTTCAGTGTTGACCAAAGTCCCAAGAATGACTTGGAAAGAGACAGCATGAAAGCCAAGCCCTATGCATCACTTGTGGGCAGCTTGATGTATGCTCAAGTGTGCACAAGACTGGATTTGGCATTTGCAGTAAGTGTGCTAGGGAGATTTCAATCAAATCCTGGGGCAGCTCATTGGACTGCAGCCAAGAAAGTGCTGCGATACTTGAAAAGGACCAGGGATTGCATGTTGGTTTATAGTCAAGTTAATGAGTTAGAATTGATGGCCTATACTGACTCAGACTTTGCGGGATGTGTCGATGATAGGAGATCCACCAATGGATACATATTCCTACTTGCTGGTGGTGCGATATCGTGGAAGAGTGCCAAGCAAAAATCGATTGCATCGTCGACTATGGAAGCCAAATTCGTTGGTTGTTACACAGCAACCAAGCAAGCAGTGTGGTTAAGAAATATGATTAAAGGGCTAAGAGTTGTGGACAACATTGACAAACCCTTGAAGCTGTTTTGTGATAATAAAGCAGCTGTCTTCTTTTCGAAAAATAATAAGAGATCCTTGGCAAACAGGTTGATGGACATGAAATATTTGAAGGTAAGAGATAAAGTTAAGAAAGGGACTATCGATATTCAGCATATAGGCACGGCTTTTATGGTGGCAAATCCCATGACTAAAGCCTTGCCAGTGGGAGTATTCAAAGGCCATGTCTTCAATATGGGAGTTAGAGAGAGCTTTGAATCAGTTAATGAGTGGGAGTAAGCACTCGGTTTAACAGTGATAATTATGCGTCAATATGGTCGTTTTCTGTTATTAGTAAGTACTCTTATGTTTTGATTCAAACAGCAGCTGATATATTTGATTCTCGCTTATATTTCTTCTTAACAGTTAATGTGTATATTGCGAATCATTGTTTTGGTTAATGGTTCTTGTTATCATGACTTTGCTGACAACATTGTATTTTAAGTTGAATGTACTTGTAATCATGGAGTGCAAAATACAGACCGACTTGTTTCTTGCTTTCCTTGATTCGACATTCGATTTTTAATGACACGTTGTCAAGAAAAGTTAGTTGCAAATTTTGAAGGCTCAGTGATCACCATGAGTCTTTGTGAGTTGAGATTTCTCATTGACATTCAAGTGGGAGAATGTAAGAGTTCTTGTGAATGACAATGAGTATTTGATATTGCTTGAATAGCAAGTAACTTGTTATGCGAGTTATCTGTTATAAAGGCAATATAGTTGGTCTCAAATTCATAAGGATTATGAAGTCTTGTTTACGTGCAACTGACTTAGACGAATCCTGATAAGGGTTTAATGCAAAGATGTTGAATCATGATGGGGCTCTATCTTGTGGCTGATAAGGGTTTACAACCGATAATAGGCCGGTGGTGTAACCCTAATTGATAGAGATATATGTGTATATATATATCAAGTTGTAGTCCCTGCTCCCATACGGAAAAACCCTAAATATTACTGAAACCTATTCTTACAGTAAGGGAGCTTTTGAGTAGTGGGAGTAGAAGACAGACTTGCAGTGCAGTTATGGCGTCGAACTCAGGTAAGTGTATGTTCATCTGAATTCGTTATGACTCTTCTTCATTGGAAGGGTGATTGCTTTGTAACCCTAGTGCCCAGTTGTTCTATTTGTTAGTCATTCATTCTAAAGATCAGCTAACAGTACCATCTCAACTACAGTGTGTGTGCGTGTGTGTATTTATATATATAGAAAATCCTTCAGAACGCATGAAAATGGATTTTATAAGCTTTATAACCATTAGAGTCGCGAGATGTACAAAAATAAGCTAAGAGAGCTGATCGCCGGCTGCTTTTATCTTTCGTGGAGCTGATACATCCATAAGATTAAGAACCTATGAACTTCGTGTCAATATTGATTTATGCGTATGAATAATTGCGGTGAGCTTGAAATATTGTTTGTAGAATTATCAGAGAGACGGGCCATACGGCCCACTTCCAACAACACCGATACTGTCCCCAACTTGGTAATTACCACCTGCACAATCCGTCAGGTGTGGGGTTTTATCACAAAAGGCCTCGGTATTAGTTGGAGTGGGCTTCTGATATTTAAACTCTTCTTTTCTCATTGATACGGTCGATGTGGGACATTTCAACACGCCCCCTCACGTGGGACCCAATTAGTGGGTCACACGTGGAAGATCCACACATCGACAACCACGTGGAGCCAAGGGGACTCACCCTACACGCGGGGCCAAGGGACCCACCATCATCGCGCGGGGCCAAGGGGACCCACCCATCACGTGGCAGTACGGTACGGGGCCCGCTCCCTGGCTCTGATACCATGTAGAAATATCAGAGAGACGGGCCATACGGCCCACTTCCAACAACACCGATACTGTCCCCAACTTGGTAATTACCACCTGCACAATCCGTCAGGTGTGGGGTTTTATCACAAAAGGCCTCGGTATTAGTTGGAGTGGGCTTATGATATTTAAACTCTTCTTTTCTCATTGATACGGTCGATGTGGGACATTTCAACATTGTTGTATCTTAGAAAAAGAAAAGGCGTTTTATTTCCGTCTAAGAAATAACCAGTCTGCACGCGTAGTCTTGCGGGTGGACGTTTGTTTCCGATGATGTTGGTTCGAAGAGAAGCCACTCAGGCAGCTATTTCAACGGAAAAGAGAGCCAACAAGAACCAGAGGATAAAAAAAAAAAGTGGTTTAAAAAACAGAGGTATTTTAGAATACCTCATGTTTGTTTCAATTTGCTTGCCACTATTAGTATCTGCTTTTCTCAGTATGCCTGTCGAAACCTGGACCTAGTGGAATGTGAGGTTCACAAAACCACCAGGACACAGAGGACTGGCAACAAAAACACCCTCAATTAATGAATTTACCTATTTGTGTCGGGAAACTTTAAGCACCAAATACTCCAGGTAGAGTATAAATTCCGAACACATTCCACATTAGCAGATCTATTTGTTCTCCTACCATATTTTACATTAAACAAAGGACATATTTACTTACAAGAAAGGTGAAATGAAATCATTTTGATTCTTGAGTTCTTTGTGTTTACTAAGTTTTAGGATTAGAAATCTGTTCACTTCTAAACTTTTTCATGTGTTTACTAACACATAAGGAATTTGTAATCAAATACCTAAAAATATCATAAATCAGATTAACTGAAGAAGTTAGTTGATTTGATTTCCTTTCCTTACTTTTCCTCTTTCTAAATTCTTCCATTCATTCCTTATTCTATTTCCTAAATTTAAATTAGGGGGAAATAATTTTGTTTATTAATTTCTCTTGAACTTGAGACCTGATAAATCTTATGTCTATCACAAATGTATCATACGTTACAATAGACCAAAAGTTTCATATCCTACATTAATGGGAGAAGAGACCTTGCATGAGCATAAAGAGTTGATGAGGAAGTTGGCAGTGGAGAAGGCATGGAACCACACAGATTTTAGGTAGAGAAGCTGTTGTCAAAAGGGTGTTTGCAGTTTTCAATATATGACGATGTTTTCTTTTAGCAATGCCATTCTGCTCTAGTGCATGTATGAACATGATCTTTGATGTAGATTCTCTTTGCTCTCAAGAAGTTATTGAAGCTGTCTACTATGCAATGATTATCTTTGCAAAAGCTAATTGGAAATAGCCCAACTCTATCGATGTGGGATTCACATCGATACTAGTTTGCTGTATATTTAAGGTATACATCGATACTAGTTTGCTGTATATTTAAGGTATACATCGATACTAGTTTTCTGTATATTGATACTAGTTTGCTGTATATTTAAGGTATACATGAATGGAGGAGAAGAGAGTTAAAAAAAATTAAAACAGAGGTATTTTAGAATACCTCATAATATTGTTATCTGCATGCTGCATGCTTCTGCTTTCTATGTATGCCTATTGAACGCTGGACCTAACCAGATAAATCTTGCGACTGTCACAAAAATACCATATACTATAATGGACCAGATTCATTTCTCAATTTTAGTATTTTTTTTTTATATAATCGTATTTTACTCTAAGGGCTAGTTTGGGGTTGCTGTGCTGTGAAAAAAAAAAAAAACCGCTATTTTCAAAAGTAGGGATAGAGCTGCTTCTACTTTCTGCTGTTTTGGACCCATGATTTTGACAAAAAAACACAATTTTAGCCCCAATTTTTTTAAAAAAGCTGCTTTTAAAATAATTTCAATAATGCCAAACTAGCCCTAAGTCAGTGTGAGGTATGTGTAATTTAGACTAAGTCTTACAATACATAAACCGTAGTTTGATTTAAAACTCAATACAAAAAATTGCTCACCACAACAATTACATCATTCTCGTCATGAATCAAACTTAAAGGTTTTCACTTACTGCTAATGACTCTTGTAATGTTTGCTTTAATTAAAAAAATAAATTGTATCACAAGATCCGAGTCTTTGTTTACAGATGGTAAGAGATGACATGGTGTTCAACGAGAAATTTTTTATTGTGATTGGAACACGAGTGGTGGTACACTACGTGTATTTATATAAGTGGTGACAAATTTTATGGTTAAGTTATTAACTTTTTAACACACACATCCCACAATTTGTATAATGACATGTGGTGTATCACCCCTGTGTTTCGATCGCACTGAAAAAGCTCTCGTGTTCAACGACAGAAACTAAGACGAGAAGGCCCTACACTTTGGACATCTGTCCAACACATGAAACTGGGAGACATTTGGGGATCAGGAACTGAACAGATCAAGCAAA
Source organism: Cotoneaster glaucophyllus (assembly GCA_036320875.1). Taxonomy (NCBI): domain Eukaryota; kingdom Viridiplantae; phylum Streptophyta; class Magnoliopsida; order Rosales; family Rosaceae; genus Cotoneaster; species Cotoneaster glaucophyllus. The sequence continues at coordinate 28,204,328 of CM070066.1, read as the reverse complement.
CAAACAAATTTACAGTTGAAATCTTAAAACAGATAAAGAAATTAAGAAGATGCAGCAAATAAAGGATGTAATGGAAAAATCAGATGGTGGAGTGGCGCAGAAGAAAGAGAGCCTCGTCTCCAACCTCAGAACGCAAGTAAACAACCAAGAAATTGATTCCGGCTCCTCCCTACAACTCTTTCTTGATCACATCCCCAACAGTTCTATCCCTGGCATAATATGTTGAGAGTTGTCCCACATTGGTGAGGGACAAGGTTTGCTACGTGCTTATATGGTCTTGGGCTACTCCCCGTATTGCCAATTGATTTTATGGTAGAACCTCAATTTCATCATCAATTTTATCATGGTATCAGAGCAAGGTTGTCCACGTGTGAAGCCCAACGGCCACACGCGCTCCACGTCACCTAGTTGTTGTCCACGTGTAGGCTTGAAAATCAGCCATACGTGCGGGGTGTGTAGGCTTGAAAATCCGCCATACGTGCGGGGGCGTGTTGAGAGTTGTCCCACATTAGTGAGGGACAAGGTTTGCTATGTGCTTATATGATCTTGCACTACTCCCCATATTGTCAATTGGTTTTATGGTGGAACCTCAATTTCATCATAATAAACTCACCTGGTAATTAAGCATCAATTATATAATGTTCCATTCCATTCCTTTTGTTTTTTATTTATTTTTTTATACTTTTGTTTTGGTCCTCTTCCAAAACCCATTTTGAAAATGACATTTTCCTTTTAATTTACTTTTTATAATAAATTCTAAACCATTATAATCTACGAGATAAGTGATGGATGCACTGGGTGTATAGGACATGTCCCTTTTAACTCACTCACTGCGTCCTACATTCAAATTCTTCTTAAAGTAGTAATAGCTTGTAAAAAAAAATTATAGAACTCAAACTTCGGTGCAATGGCCAATGACAAATATTTTTTGGCAAACTTACATAACTCATGTCTGCCTTCTATCATTTTAAGATTTTTTTAGCTTGACCTCACATTTTAAGATGTTCTGTGTTACATGTGTGCGAAGTTTTGGAATTGAAAACTGGAGATTGTGTAAGAGATACAATTCATTTGTTGTACGAGAAGAATGTGTGTGGTGCACCAATTGCAGACACTACCTCAGGAAGCTTTTCGGATCCACATATTGGTTTCATTGATTTTGCAAGCATGGTTCTTTGGTTTCTGGAGGTAAGGAATTTTATTTCGCAATTTTTAACATCCAAACCACATTCCCAATTGACCATTTCTATAGTTAGTGATCTCACAAAAAAATTAATTTCGAGGAATGCAGAAAAGTAGGGAACCGGAGCAAAGAAACCGGCGCTGGATCGATTGGCAAGTATGGTGTTTTTGACATGCTTGAACAGCATCCTCACATTGGCTAAACCCTTAGGTTCACTAAATTGTAATTTTAATTGAAAAATTGTTGTAACCGTGAGTTGTTTGAATTCAATAGGTACATCTATCTTTTCCAATGGAAGGGGACCGTTGTATGTATACTGTTAGTCAAATGATGTCTACTTATAGATTAAAAATTACATTTCTTTAATAAGTTGTACTTGGGTTCTATATAAACTCATGAAACCAGTGCCATTTGGCGAGCTAGCTAAGTCGTTTATCTGGGATTCATATTTCCCAGTACACTTGGATGAAACACTCTTCCATGTTCTGCTACTTCTTTCTAAGCACCTGCTGCAAGTGGTGCCTGTCATAGAGAGAACCAATTCTAAGCTCATGGGTTTTATTTCACAGGTATATCTATCTCTAAGTTTTACTTTGCGTCTTAAATGGTGCTAGTGAGATGCCAATATGGTTATTGATCAATTACTTATCAGCAAAAGCCAAATCGAGAATCTATATAAGTACAAGAAATGATGATCTTCGACGGTTTTAATTATTTGAAATTAGCAAAACCAAAATAACTAAAATTCATGATTTATTTATGCTTGGATAGCATGGAGTTCTACATTTGCTGCTTCAATCAAGTGGTTTGGACTGGTTTGATAGCATTGCTGACAAACAGCTATCAGACTCCCGGTATATATGCCAAACCTTTGTCAGACTACCAAAATGGTTTTGTTCTTTCAATTATTTTTGTTTTAGTGAATCAAGCTATATTAGTTTACAATTGAATACGTAATTCTCATTTTTATTGGAATTGCATCTTCCTCATGTTTCCATTAAGGTTTGGTAACGAAGAGCATGTTGTGCATGTATATGGAGACCAAAGCCTAGCAGGAGCTCTTCATGTTCTATGGAAAAGCCGAAAATGGTGCTATTAGACGATATGGGGTGACTGATGCTGCCAGATTTTATGTTTCCTCTTTCCATGGGATTATCTATTAAGTCTAATCCCTTAATTTGAGGAAGATTGAAATCTAGATGACTTGTTGATAGTTGTGTGCTAGCTACTTGTTGCACTCCCTTAATTTAAGGAGTGACAACTTTAGGGTTTACTGGGTTAGTAGGATTTGCGAAGGTAGGGTTGCTTGTAACCTTCTACCTCATTATATATCCCCCTTTTGTACATTCAATCAATCTATGAAAAATACATTCAAACAAACTTAAAATTTCCTCATGGTATTAGAGCAGTGTCGTCCTTGAACAAGCAGAGATTGTGAATGAAGCTACTCATGTGTCTTCTCAACCAAGAAACCTGGAGGATGGTACTGAGTTTACTCAAGATGAAAGTCACGAAGAGGCTCCCACTTTACCTCCTACAAGGCGTAATCCTGTGCGTGCTCGATAACCTCCAGCAAGGCTCTGAGACTATGTCACCTTTGCTTCCAAACACCTAATCACTGAGGTGTTGAGTTATAGTCATGTTCACCCCAATCGTGCCACATTCCTAGCTGAAATCTCTCATCACATTGAACCACAAACCTTTCAAGAGGCTCAACTAATTTCTGAGTGGAGAAATGCGATGAAGGATGAACTTCATGCCTTGGAAAACAATCAAACATGGAGCATTGTGAAGTTACCCCCAGGAAAGAAGGCTGTTGGGAGTAGATGGATATATAAAACAAAGTTCAAGGTTGATGGAGCAATTGAACCTCACAAGGCCAGATTGGTTGCACGTGGTTTCACCCAAACGTTTGGGGTAGACTACAAGGAGGCATTTGCTCCAGTAGCCAAAATAAACTTTGTTAGGGTTCTTCTTTCAGTGGCTGTGAATTGTGGCTGGCCATTGCATCAAATGGATGTTAAAAATGTGTTCCTTCATGGGGATTACAAGAGGAAGTATATATGCAACTTCCACAAGGTTCTTCTTAAGGAAAAAAATGATATGGTGTGTCGATTGCACAAAGAAATTTATGGTTTGAAACAATCTCCATGTGCATGGTATGCCAAGTTGAGTTTAGTGTTGGAAGCTGCTGGTTTTGTTCAAAGTAATGCAAACTCATCCTTGTTCACTCGTAAAGGATCAGCTAGTATATTGGTGGTTTTCATCTATGTGGACGATCTCATCATCACCGGTGGAAATGAAGTTGAAATTGAAGCTCTCAAGAAATCTCTCAATCACACCTTTGCCATAAAAGACTTGGGGATACTAAAATACTTCCTTGGCATTGAAATGGCAACATCTCAAAAAGGTTTGTTTTTAAATCAGCACAAGTATGTTGTGGATCTTCTCACTGAGGCTGAACTACTTGATTGCAAGCCTACTATCACTCCCCTTGATAGTAAGCTAAAGCTTGAGATGGATGGAGAAGCTCTCACCGATGTGAGTCACTACCAAAGGTTAGTTGGAAAACTTATATACCTTACCATAACCAGACCAGATATCACATATGCTGTGAGCCTGGTTAGCCAATTCATGCATGCACCATCTGTGAAACATCTTTTCATTGTCAAAAGAATTATACGCTACCTCAAAGGATCTATTGGTAGAGGTATTCTTATTAAGAACAACCAATCTACTTAAATCAGTGGCTACACCGATGCAGATTGGGTCGGAAATGCAATTGATAGGAAGTCTACCACTGGTTATTGTACGTTTGTTGGAGGAAACATCATCACATAGAAAAGCAAAAAACAACAGGTTATTTCACGTTCTAGTGCGAAGGCTGAATATTGTGCAATGGCATCGATAACATGTGAGTTAATTTGGCTCAAGGGGCTGCTTTTAGACTTGGGATTCTGTAGTTCTTCTCCAATGTCACTCATGTGTGACAATCAAGCAGCCATGCATATCGCTGCTAACCCAGTGTTCCATGAAAGGACCAAACATATTGAGGTGGACTGTCACTACATTAGGGCACAAGTTCAATCCCAAGTTATTCAAACCATCTATACTTGCAGTCATGATCAATTGGCAGATGTATTCACAAAAGCACTTCCCTCAGTTCCTTTTCAGTGTCTCATTGACAAGCTTGGCTCGATCAATCTCCTCGATCAAGCTTGAAGGGGAGTATCGACGATATGGGGTGACTGATGCTGCCAGATTTTATGTTTCCTCTTTCCATGGGATTCTCTATTAAGTCTAATCCCTTAATTTGAGGAAGATTGACATCTAGATGACTTGTTGATAGTTATGTGCTAGCTACTTCCTGCACTCCATTAATTGAAGGAGTGATAATTTTAGGGTTTACCGGTTTAGTAGGATTTGACAAGGTAGGGTTGCTTGTAACCTTCTGCCTCATTATATATCCCTCCTTATACATTCAATCAATCTATGAAAAATACATTCAAACAAACTTAAAATTTCCTTAGGTGCAGTTGTTGTCACAGATAGAAAACTAAGAAGCTCATTGGTTGCATAAGGAACAACAATATATATCTTGTTCTTGAGAATCTTCCTCGCAATATAAAGTAAGTTGTATCCATGTTTCAATCACCACCATGTGCCTGCTCCCTATTCACTTGTTATGTTTCACATACGTGGCTCGAATTCCTGGTTTTTGGATGCTGTCTCCAACTTAACCGTTTTGTGGAATCTAGATATTTTCACGTTATCCAAAAGTTTTAATGCAAAGAGATATACTGCTTGCTTAATATTTTTCCAATACGGGATGTTTGGGTTAACATTTGAACTATGGGCCTAAATGAAGGAAAGCCCGAAAGAGTTGAAGTGAAGAGACTTGCCTGAAGCCCAGCGCCGAGCCTAGGCCATCCATCTCAAGACAATATAACGATTCCTCATTAATGCATAGGCTATGAGCCTATAATTTAAAAGACAAGTGATGGAGACTTAACTCATAATCAGCAAAAAAGTACTTTTCAGTGGCAATGCACGTAAAATACTGATGACTCACTGCCCTCCAGTTGCTTTTGGGCAAGAGCAAAGACAACACAATCGGGTTAATTCGCCTATAAAAAGGGGAAGATGCCCCAGAGACAAAGACACTCAACCAATCAAACAAACAAACATACAACTTGCCTATCAGTCAAACAAATACCCAGAAAAGTTGTGCCTTGTCCATACTCTGCACCCTTTTAGCCATAGATTCCCCTTAGAAATACATCTTTTGTCCAGTGTAAAAGCTTTGCTACTTTCTCTAAATGATGTAGTATTGATTCCCTTGTGTAAACTCATTTACCACTCAGCCCTTTTTAGCACGCAACCCTCTGCAACTACAAGGAGAATAGATCGCAAGACTTTAACCTTGCCTGACAAGTTGAAATCTTGCCCGACTCTCTTTGTCTTGTCTTTCAATTAGTAGATCTGGTGTTATGATGTATTCCCCAGTATATATTCGAGTCATTCCTGTGAAATCCCGTCCCCGGAAGTTCATTGTTGACTACTTATTTTTGTTATTAAATTTCGTATTTTGGGTTATGGTGTATTAAAAGAAAAAGAAAAAGAAAAAAAAAATGGTTAGAAGCTGCCAAGTGGCAGCGTGAGAGATGGGAAGAGTGTGAGGTGCAGGGAGAGAAAATGAGGGAAAGGTTGGCCAATCAGAGAAAAAGGAAGGGAGGGAAAGGAGAGGAAAGAAAGAGAGGAGAGAGGAAGGAGAAACCGGGTTTCTCCAACCCGTGGGTGTGACCGCCCCTTTTTACCATTTCTCCGGTGGATTACGTCGATTTTTCCGGCGAACTGAGTCTGGGAAATTCATGCACTTGGGTCCCTTGTTTTTCCCCTCCCTATTACAACCTTAAATATTTGAGATTGGTCTCGATTTGGAAGACAACCAAACCGGCGGGTGTGTACACCCTTGCCTTCGATTTGCTTAATTCTGAAACATTTTCATCGAATTAATCCCACCATTAGACTTCCCTTGAGGCCTAGAACAAAGCCCAAACCATGGTATGGACGGCGGAGCACCGGAGGTGGTGGATTGAGAACACCCATGTACAGGGTTTCAGACGGGTTCAAGGCAAATTGGAGCCTTTCCAGGCCAAATTGGACTTGGTCGCAGGTATAAAGTTTTCTCTACTCTTTGAGATCTTCATTTCTGTAATTTTTGGTAATTTTTAAAATAGTTGAATTTTCCGGCAAGTTGGGGCGGCCGACCGCCATGCACGGCGGAGCGTGCGGCGGCGCGTGGCCAGTGGGCCGCCAACGCTAATTTTAGGCTATGTTAAATGCCCTGAGTTCTGTTTTGGTATTTGTTTGACGTAGGTTGATCTTTTGAACCTAATTTCATTACGATACGTGGTTAGGTCAAAATATGAGTCGACGATCCAACCGTTGGATCGTCACCAAACCTTAACGCGTGTTAGAGTATAATATTTGTGGATCAAAGGAACTTATGGATCGGGAATCCGACTTACGGATCTTCCCTAATTGGATTTCTAAGTTTGTAAAATCAAATGTCGATCGCCACTTGAAATTTGAGATTGGCGGAGATCCGACCGTCGGATCGTGCTGAGATTTTAGTATGTTGTTAGTTGAGCATAATGTGGAATTTGGAAAGTTACGGATCGGAAAACCGAGGTGCAGATTTTTGGATCAAATTACATAAGTTTGTGGACCCTATTGTTGATAGAGAGTTGAGTTTTGGTCAATATGTCACGAAACGTTCTAATTATTAAAATTAGTACTACGGAAGACTAAGTGAAGTCTAGCGAGCCTACATTGGTTAGAAAGCGACTTGAATATATGGGATAGGGTTATTACCTTAATTTCGTATATTAGTATCCGTTGTGAATATGAATTGGGTTTTTAAATATGATTTCTATTGAAATGTGATTATTATATATTAGCCATAGACTTATGTTTATTAAACATTGTGATATATATATGTTTATTTATCTTTTTAGTAATGTGAAAGATAAGTAAGTTATATGTTATAACATGTTATGTGAATTGTATAATAGGCATTTACAGTAAGATTATATGCCTATTGACTTTTATGTTTAGAAGCCATTCTGGAGAAGGTTGTATGTGGTAGGTGCTTATCATTTAATTCATTTCAAAAGATAGCATACTTATATTTGACTTTTCCATGTTACATGTTATCTAAAATTGTATTCGTTCAAATGAATGGGTGACAAGATGTTGGAAGTTAAGAGGAATCGGTAAAATGTATATTTGGATGTGTATTGATCTTGTTGTAAAGTGCTTGTTGAATTGTTTGATGAAATGTGATATATATTTAGCCGTTGTACATTATGTTTGTTGGCCTTCTGTGATTCCGTTGAGTGATGTTCCGGAATCGTATTCACTCGGGTTTCGTTGAGAGATGGTCCAGAATCCTCCTTACTCAGTGATCCCGTTGAGTGATGTTCCGGGATTGTGTCTAACTTAGGTTTCATTTAGTGGTTGTTATGCATTCTACTCCGCGATTCTGTTGAGTGATGGTCCAGAATCGTATCCACTCTGATTCCGTTGAGTGATGGTCCATAATCGTATCTTGGTTTGGATTCCGTTGAGTGATGGTCCGGAATCCCTTCTACTCTGCGATTCCGTTGAGTGATGGTCCGGAATCATATCCCAGTTTGGATTTCGTTGATTGATGATCCGGAAACCCCTTTTGGTGTCTTGGTTCCGTTGAGAGGTCCGGAACCCGATATTGATGGATTTCGTTGAGTGGTCCGAAATTGCAACATTTGATTCATTTGAGACAGCTTCAGAAATGTAGGCTTCGGCCGAATTGCGTTCCTCTAACCCTAGTTTTTAATGTACATATGAACGATGGTGTTTGAGAATCTTGGTGGTTTGAACGAGAAAAGCCGTTGGTTGTCTGGGTGACTCCTTCGGAGATGTTAGAGTTCCTTGATTAAATTCGCGAAATGTTATGTTACCGCATTCATTGATTAACATAATTTAAATGTTAAGATCTTATATCTTTGATTCACGAATTGATTGATTGACGGGATTGTGGAATGACCTTCGTTATGGTTGTTATTATTCTGATTATTATAGTTGATCAATGTGGCTTGAGAATAATATGTGCTTCGTTAGTTATTTGGTATGTTACCTGTTGTGGATGGAAGTATCGTGCTGAAAACATGGCAATTATATGATGGTTGGAATAAGAATCGTGAACGGCAGGTTGGTTTATGTTGTAGCCTGGAATTGGTAATTTCATGCATGTCAAGTTCTATTAATTGACTGATGAGTGCTTTGATTCTTTCCACTTAAAAGTACTGTGATAAAAGTTAAGGAAAATGTTTGGTTGAACTACGAACGGCTTGATCCCTTTTGGAGGGTACGTAGGCAGTCTAACGAGGAGGTTAGATGTAGCCATAAAGTACACGAAAATTACTATGCGATTTGATTCTCGAGTTGTGAATTACTATATCTCGGAGACGAGGTATGTTGGGATGCGGGAATTAGGTGACGTCACGTGTCGATCTTGGACGTATGTCGGGATCGGGGCGTGACAATTCCAGTCTTTTAATGATTCAAAGTTCCATCACTTCTTAGATCTGGTTCACTTAGTGGTTTTACTGTCATAAGAAGACTAAATGGGAATTAAACTGATGACTTAATCAGATCTGGACCTTTACCCTTTGAACATACAAGATAACGAACTAAAAGTCCTTGATCTCAAGGCACATAAAAGAACTTAATGTGGACTTAACCCATCCACGACAATCCTTTGATAATAAGAAGTCAGAATAACTTAGGGTGCAAGTAATCGACTTAAACACACTTGTTCTACATTTGCCACACTGAGATAGCAGTGGCACGTCTTAGCACTTAATTAGTTTTGATTGCAAGCCTCAATGCCTACACCTAAGACCCCACAAAGGCACCTTTTAGAACTAACTCCGTCCTCCTCTCGCAGCCTATCAACAAACTGAAGCCCGACGACCAACCAAAGTGCCAACTCCTCGGGGAGCTATGTGCTCAAGCCAAGGACCCTCTTTGTAGAAATTCCTGCATGAACATTAGTTTTGGCACACCTAGTAGGACCATAAATCTTGTATGCCAAGAAGACGACGGAAAGAGCAAACCTTCATGTGGGGAGCAAAACAAAAACCACCCCAGTCACCACAAAGATCTAACATGGCAAATATCCACGAAGATCTACAAGGACCTGTCCTGACGGAAAGCCCAACTCCTTCTGAGAAATCAAGAGGAAAGGTCACAAATGAAGACCCGCAGGCTACCATGGTAGCTGTGTTAAGGAGCATGGAGGAAATCTCTCTGGAAACTTGGTGAAAGTGAGCAGACTCTGTTCCCTAACAGGAAATCTGAAAAGACGGCTATATCTGGAATACTCTACCCCAGAAAATAATCGTGTCAGAAAGACGGTGAGAGAAACCAGCCTTGTGGAGGAGCCAGTGATCTCTTTATTTCCTATGCTTAAGGAAAAAAAGGATAAAGGGAAGGGCAAGGAACGATCCAGAGTCGGTCGCCTGTTGAAAGAAATCCAAGAAGTAAAGTTGCGCGACCCCCTATTATTTCTAAACAGTAGGGGGCAGAGTCGGTAGGAAAGAACAAAGTATGGCTGCCCCGCCTAAACCGAGAATCTAGAGGGAAGGGAGAGCACACAACTACAGACAAACCTCCCCCTTATAGGCCACCACCAATGGCTAATAAGGGAGGAGATGTTAAATGGAGGCAACCTGAATCAAAGAAGGAAGTCTAATTGGGCAACGATCGTAGCCTGAAGTGGGAAACTTCTTACACCCCACAAAACAAAGCAGCCAATCAGCAACTCAGAGATGAGTTGGTTGAGTTAAGAAGCATGGTGGTGAGATATACTCAGCCACAAGCTCGCCCGCTGTTTAAGGTCACTTATCAAAAGCCCTACCCAGAATTCATTGATGAGCAAAATCCCTTTCCTCTTAACGTCAAGATGCTTGCATTCCCAACATTCAGTGGAGAAGATAACAATGTATCCTCCAGAGATCACATCTTCAAGTTCTCCAACCATTGTGTGGCATTTGAAGACAACTCTAACTACAAGTTGAGATTGTTTAGGAACTCTTTAGTGGGCTTAGCATCTTAGTGGTATTCTCCATAGCCCCAAAATTCTATTGCTAACTGAGGGCAAATGGAGGTGGCTTTCCACGAGCAGTTTTACAGGATGAAGCCAGAGATGACCATTAACGATCTGGTTGAGGTAAAACAATTCGAGCATGAGTCTACTGAAGACTTCATTATGAGGTTTATGAAGACAAGGATGAGATGCCAGTTTCTTATCAACCATGTCCAGCTTATAGCTATTGCTCAGAAGGCCTTAAGACTGCCCTTAAGGAATAAGTTTTATGATGTACAGTTTAATAAGCTACAAGAATTAGAACTTGCAGTCACCAAGTATGAGAAGTTGTTGCTTGAAGAGCAGTAATTAAAGCACTCTTCTAAAACACCACATTTCTACAAGAATAAAGCGGCCATCCACCAAGTGGAGTTTGAGGGAGAGCCAGAAGAAGATGATGGTCATGGGAGAGAAGTGATAGACATGTGTGCAGCGAAAATGACCACTCCCTTTAAACCTTTGATAATGAAGGGATTGGCCCAGCCGGTCAAAGATCAGAAGGTGATAATGAACGATGGTGGATTTGTCCCCATGAAGCCCCTATTCCTTTGACTTAGCCAAGGTTGCAGAAATCTATGAGGAATTGGTACGGGCAAAGAGTCTTTGTTCCCGATAACACCAAAAAGTGGCCTAAGCTCGAAGAATTAAGAGGGAAAAAGTATTGCAAGCTGCACTACACCTTAACCACTCCATTACCAATTGTGTCCAGTTTAGAGACTGGATACCAAAATCTCATTATATAAGGAAAACTGCTATTGGAGAAACCTCAGGCCAACATGATGATTGACACAAATCCTTTCCCAGAAGCCTCAATAAACATGATCAACTTAACATAGGTTCGAGAAAGGGAAGGGGAAAGCCAATTGGGAGGTAAAGGTATAATGAAAGACACACAGAGGAAACTCTTGAACTGACTAACAAGTCCAAAAGCCAATTGGGAGGTAAAGGTATAATGAAAGACACACAGAGGAAACTCTTGAACTGACTGACAAGTCCAAAGCAGCCATAGTAAAGGGGGTAGTTTTTGTACAGTCAATGCCAATATAAGTACGAGCTAGAAGTATCAGCAACAAGAACCATCATTGATCATGAGCTGATCAAGAATAGAGAGAGGGAAAAACTAGAAGCTCGCATAAATGTCTTACAGGCAAATTTGGAGAAGAAACCACAAAAACATCTTTCCAACTTTATAAAGTGTGAGGGATTGTTATTAAAGAAATCTAAAACAAGTTGAAAATGGTGGAGATAGGCTACTACTGTTAAAAATCAGAGAGAAACAGGTTAAAGGCAGAAAAAGAATTCATTCCATGAAGAGATTACAAAAATCCTAGCCTATCAATTTTACATCCTCGGCCTGGGCAACTATTTTAGAAAAGTAAGTTTTCATGATAGTGAAAATTCGGCCTGGTTCTCCTAGATACATATTATTATTCACAAGTTGGTTCTCAAAATCCTCAACCTCTCGAGAGACCTTCTCCATTTCTTCTACTTTATGGGAAAGATGGTTGGTAAGGGTCATTTTCTCAGCTTTAAGTAAAGACAGCTGCTCTTCTAAATTCTTGATCTCAGAATCGACCATCGCAATCCGTTCTTCCATCACTAACCCTTCTTCCACCAATTGCTGAAAAGTGGTTGTGTTCTTCACTTGTTTTTCCTGAAAGCACTTCACTCTATTGGACGCCTGCTCTGCCTTCTGATGCCGATCCCTTAGTGCCCACAAATTCTCGAAGAAACTCAGAAATGACTCATACTGAGCCTTGGACAGCAACTGAGCTTTGTAAAGCTCAATAAGAGCCTTCTCTGCATCATAGAAAATCTTAAGGCTAAAAGAAGCTGTGAAGTCCCTTTTCATCCAATCCTTGAAAATCTAACGAGCATTTTGGAGAAGATGAGACTCAGAAGACGTTGGTGGTGACTGCAGTTTAGTTTTTGATTGGCCCAAACTTCTTTACCAGATCAGGCAAGGACGATGCTGGAGAAGCTGGGGGTATGTCTCTAATACCTTCAGTCACGACAGTAGGGGCAGCCTCAGTTAGAGGGGTAGGAAGAATCTTTGGAGCAGGAATGGAAATAACAGCTGCAGTAATCTTGGCTCGCTTTTCCTTAGGCCTGGGGATAAAGATCCCTGTGACCCTAGAAGACAAAGGAGGATATGGAAGATCTCTCTTACGCACCAAGCGTGGTGGAGATTTGCCCGAGCCCTCTCCAGAACCCTGTTACAGCCAACACAAGCATGTTGAGATAGGGGTTTACAAGCTGAAAGATGAGCAAGGTAAGAAAAGTCAACATACCTAAGTCAAGCCCGGAACCGTGGAAGGAGGTGGAGGGGAGTTCTTGCCTTTGACTGCTGGGGAGACTATCTTTACTTACCGAAGAAAGAGAGATAGTGCCCGAACTTTCAACAGAGACCTACCAAATAACAAAGGATTGTATAGAAGTCAATAACTAACTTATGAAGAAGGAAAAACAGAAAAGTCTAAGTGATGGTATACTTGGGGAGAGGCCTGAGGTTGGTAAATAGGCACTTCAGAAGCTCTGGGTGCATCCGCAGGAGCTACCTGAAGGGCCTACAAACTACTTACCTCTGAAACCACGGGAATCTCAGGGACTATAGGCTCCCCAAAATTAGAAGCTGGTGTTTGGTGAATCTTCTGTAGGAAAGACTGGAAGGAATAGAAGATGATAAGTACAAAAAGAAAGGATACTAAAAAAGTGTTAAAAATGGGCACTTACTGAGTTATTGTCATCCTCCACGAAAAACATCATCTTCCCAATTGAACGATCGAATTGAGAAGTATGAGTCACCATCAAAGGAATGAAGCTTTGCCCAAGTAAGGGGGCAGCCGCTCCAACGGTTGCCTATAAAAGAGAAAAAGGTGAATCCTTGAAAAGTTTCCAAAATATTGGAATGGGAAGATTAAGAATTCAAGAATAAAGAGAGTAGTACCTTTGGGGATTTTGCCCAAGAAGGAGAACTTTGCCTTAATCTAGTTGGAGAAGAAGAAGCCTCGGGCGGTGAGATCTTTTCTGCCCTAACCTCATGTTTCATGCAATCAGGCAAAGAATTAGAAAAAATGAGGAAAGATCTGGGGAAGTAACTTGGGAAACAAGCTATACCTCCAACTCTTTAAGACCAACATCTCACAGCTCTCGGGCCTTCCGATGCATTTCTGCACCCAATGGCTTCTCCTAAGCAATTACAGACTTTAAGGTTGCTCGGGGTCCTAGATTCAAAGAAAACAAAGTTATTGGCTCCCAAAACACAAGTGAGGAGACTTGCCCGAGGCACAGAGAGTTGAAGCAAGATTCACTTACTGAAAGCTGTTTGTTTCTTCCTACCAGCTACAGGCGCAGCAGTAGGGGAAGTAGTTGAGGCAATGGTAGCTTTTGAAGTCTTGGAAGTTTGAGCTCTCGTTCTCTTCCTAATGGGAGTTATCCGTTCAGATTCATGTTGTTTTGCGGGCTCGGATTCAGCGATCTCCACCACCGTTGCCTGCGCCCTACTTCAGGTTCTTCTTCAGCCTCTGAATCTCTAAACAACTCAGAAACAACCCCGCCCTATCCAATCTCTTGCCTTTTAGTCGCACCTGCAGCTTCATGAAGGATCAGCTCATCGGCAGCTTCTTCCTCTGGCCCGATGTCTACTGTTTCAACATTCTCCTGGGCTGCAAGTTCAAGGAAAAGAAGTAAGGAGTCAGAGGAAGACAGATTCAAAGGAATTTCATAAAATACAAGATGAAGAAACAAGAGATACCTATAAGAAGAAGTTGGTTCTTTTGATAGATCATTTCCTTCCAATTCTCAAGCTCACCCGAACTAGGATAGAATTTGAGAGAAAGTTGGTTAAAGAGACGGTCATGAGCATCTTACAGATCTCCTCCGTACTTCTTGATCCACTTAGCCTCCCACCAAGTGGAGAAAGTGGAAGAGCACTCAAAGTTAAGAGTTATAAGCTTTCGGGCGGCCTTACTCATAACCTCAAGGTTGCGTCGGGCGGCTCGGAAATTGACCTTTGGAGGAGATTGAAGATGGTACGAAGTACCACAGTGTATAGAATAAAAAAAAGGAATGGGAATGACTTGCCTAAAACCTAATTGCCTACTACAGAAGTTCGGGTGATAAACTTCTAACCCGCGTTCATAGCGATCACTACGAACTCCCCAGGCTATGTCCCTTAATTGGATGCAGCTGATGAATCTCTCCTTACAGAGAGGATTGACATCTTCCCCTAGTGCATCTTGAAAGGCTTGGTCAGAAAACTAAGGATATCTTCTTAAAACTGAAGCTCCCCACTCCAAGTCTAATCGAGTCCTGCAGACTCTAAAGAAGTAGAAGCAGGCAAAGGTGGAATGATCTGTACGAGGATCTTCAGCTAGAATTTGGGCAGGGGCCACACCTTCTGGAAACTCCAAGTTAGCTGCCCGAATGGGAAGTACCATTGCAACCATAATTGGACCGTCCATATCAGTCCATTAAGGTTGGTCTCAAACGGTTCTCCCCAAGTCATCTAAAAAAGAAGATGGTAAAGATGAGAAAGGAGAAAGGGGCATGTGGCAACATCGTCGAAATTATTGATGAGTCGATATTATACTATATATTTTACCCTAATCTTAGTATTAATTTATTGGTTATTTTGGTAGAATTTTGATACTTTGTTATATATTTCCAATGTAAGACATTCGATTTCCTCTGGAGCAAAAAGTATGCAAACGAATGAATTTTGGAGTGATTCCAATTGGAGGATGTTTGTGAGTCTTTCAAGATGATTATGTCAAAATTCCAGATTTTTCTACGGAGCCGTTTGACTGTGGCGATGTAATTAAGGCCCAGCGCGCAGCTTTCCCAGATTGACGTTTTTGGACGTTTTGGGTATTTTGGAGGTCAAGATGGCATATTTTGAGGAAGATTCCTTCTGAGAATTTGTAGGGGACGTCTTCATCTTTCAAAAGAGACCTTTTGGGACCAAATCGAAGTTGATTTGGTTGGTCAAAAGTGTGATTTTCTGAGATGTCCGAATTCCAGTTCAAATAGGAAACCTTTTATTTTCTGTTTTATTATTTTATTACGTTTCCTAGTTTTATTCCAATACCCTTTAGGGTTTTATTTTCTAGTAGTATAAATAAGGCTTTTTAGCCATTAGGATTTGCGGGAGAACGGACGCAACATTGAGGAGGCACTACTTTGGAGAACTTAGCTAGGTTTTGATGATTTGTACTTCAGGTGTTTTCTATCCTTTTTCTATTTCAATAAAATTCCTTTTGTTTTATGGTCGTTCGTAACTAATTTCCGTTTGCTAGGGCGATGACTTGAGCCTTAGCATGAATATGTAGTTTTTTATTGAATTGCTTATGATATTATACATGCATACTTTGAATTATTAATCACTATGCTTTAAATTGTCTCTATATCTTAATGCTTAGCTACCATTAGGATGTTTAGATAAGTAATCGGATGCAATTCGATCGGAATGCCACCGGGGGATTGAGTATTGCTTCTTGTGATTGATAGTTGTAATTTCACCTAGGGTGAATGCCACGTCTTAGGGGTTGCATGGTTTTTCAAAGGGTTATCACAAAGCGTAATGAGTCATGCATGTTTATATTTGATCTGAATGCCACAGACGGATTGCATGTTTGATATACGTTCTAGCTTGAATGCCACAAGTAGAATATGCATAAGGAAAACCTAACCTTCGAAGTTGCATGGGTAATTCATAAGTAATTGATAAATCTACGTAGGATTGTTAAGGGGACGGCGGAACCCTAAGCTTTTACAAATTTGGTTTTCAAAACTCTTTTCTTTTGTTTTCTTTACTCTGTCAATTTATTTAATTGTTTTTAATTAAATTCGTTTTTAATATTTTAGGTCATTAAATCAATCTCTTCCCAATTTTGTTTTCAAATAATTAATTAAGATTTGGTTTTAACATAGATTATTCATTCAATCCCTGTGGAGAACGACCTTGCTTGAGCTGCTATAGTACGACAACCTTGTACACTTGCAAGTATTTTTAAGTGTTTTTATCCCTACTTTTGCAGGTGGTAAAAATCCTATCAATAACAGGGTGCCCGGGAAAACAATGTCGAAAGGCATGTATGCAGTTACTACACAAGCTTAATGAACTCAAGGAATGGAAACCGAAGAGAAAAGGAACAAAAAATGTTGCCCCTGAGGAAACAATGAAATGTTCCAATGTCCTCCCAGCAGTCTCTAAGCATATATGCCTGTAGAAGAAAAGGGCAACTTACAGTCACATTTTCTTCGAAACTCAATATCTGAGTATAAACAGATCAATAGTCATGCAGTACATACAGATCAATGGGCATGCAGAAAATACGAAAATCTTGAACTGTTCATGTAAAAGGCACAAATTTTATGATCTTTCAGTTGAGGCTTCACTGTTTGTTTTCTTAAATCCTAAAATGGGGGTAGTCATGCCTTGATTGAGATGGAGAAATTAATTCGCAGTCTCACAGATGACGACACATCAACTGTAATTTTTATCTTACCTGGACATTGTGCTCTCTCACTGCTGCAGGAATGATTCAGATCCAAAGTCATTGGATGTTGGATATCTCCACCTCAGAAGATTTAGCAAAATTTCTTTCTTAAATACATAAACTCCCATTGATGCAACATAGGGGGTTTTCAATGCATCTTGTGGCGACAATCCCAGAAGCATGGTATCTGCTTGCTGCAGAATATCAACCAAGAAGAGTAAAAATTATGTCTAATATAAATTTTCACAAAAATTAAATCCTGTACATCCAAGTACAAAGTAAATATTCAAACACAGGAGAACCAAAGAAGAATTCGGAAATATAATTATCATGTCATCAGTTCATGATGTTATTCTCATAGCTTTATTTAAAGTTTACTTCCAAAACAATTTACTTAATGATATCATTCAAGGTCATTCCGATGCCCACAATTTGACTTACAAAAGGGATGAAATGGAACAAAGTACTAACTATCAGTAGAAGAGATTGGATGTTAGTAGTAACTAGCCTTATTTTCCTTCCCCCTAATAATACTATAATGAGCACACGATAACAGGATGCAAAAGTGATTTTCAAAGAGGCTGGAAAACAATTCAAAGAAAAAAAATATTCTGATAGCAGAAAAACTGCTGGTTCTTGCTCACCATTGCTTTTAGATCAGCTCCCCTTGGTTTTTCAGCAAACTGGATTACTTTACCTGTGCTGGCTATCTTCACCAATCCATAATCAGACGCGCTGCTGCAAAAAATGCATTCAACTTTACTCAGAACTTAAGAGAGAAATTAAGAAATTACAAGAATGAGGATTTAGTCAGAACTCAAGATAAATTCTTAGCTTAAGAAAATAGAGTGACTAAAATATTGATGCCCGGATAGTCTTCAATTTGTAATTTGTACCCCTAGGGCTCATTGGTTACATTGTTTACATAATCCATGATTGTGGTTTAGGACTAGGTGAGAAGAAAATGTGCGCTACAAGAAGAGGGCAGCAGAAAAGTGGAACACATATGTAATCCCAGAGTGGGAGGATTGAATTAAAATTACAATTTATGAACTCAACCTTGCTTTGGCCAATGTGAGGATGCTGTTCAAGCATGTCAAAAACACCATACTTGCCAACCAATTCAGCTTCGGTTTCTTTGCTCCGGTTCCCCTTTTTTTTGCATTCCTCGAAATTAAAATTTTTGTGAGATTCACTAACTATAGGAATGGTCAAATGGGAATGTGGTATGGATGTTAAAAATTGCGAAATAACATTCCTTACCTCAAGAAACCAAAGAACCATGCTTGCAAAATCAATGAAACCGATATATGGATCCGAAAAGCTTCCTGAGGTAGTGTCTGCAATTGGTGCACTACACACATTCTTCTCGTACAACAAAGGAATTGCGTCTATTACACTATCCCCAGCTTTCAATTCCAAAACTTTGCACACTTGTAACACAGAACATCTTAAAAAGTGAGGTCAAGCTAAAATGATAGAAGGCAGACACGAGTTAGCTCATTTTGCCAAAACAATCTGTCATTTCCCATAGCAGTCGACTTCCACTAAAAAAAAAAAAAAAAAAAAAAAAAAAAAAAAAAAACCACTTTATTACTAGCCATATTACTACTTTAAGCTACACAGGAGAATTTGAACGTAAGACGCAGTGAGTGGATAAAAAGAGGAATGCTCTGTGCACCCAGCGCAATACTTCTAGTATAAAAAGTAAATTAGTAAGGAAAATGTCATTTTCAAATTGGGTTTTTAAAGAGGACCAAAACAAAAGTATCAAAAAATAGATAAAAAACAAAGGGAATGGAACATTATATAATTGGTGCTTAATTACCGGGTTAGTTTTTTATGCCAGGGATAGAACTGATGGGGATGTGACCAAGAAAGAGTTGTAGGGCAGAGCCTGAATCAATTTCTTGGTTGTTTGCTTGCGTTCTGAGGTTGGAGACGAGGCTTTCTTTCTTCTGCGCCACTCCACCTTCTGATTTTTCCATAACATCCTTTATTTGCTGCATCTCTTTAATTTTTTTATCTGTTTTAAGATTTCAACTGTAAGTTTGTTTGCTTGATCTGTTCAGTTCCTGATCCTCCTACATCAAATGCCTCTCAGTTTCATGCGTTGGACAGACGTCTTAGTTTCTATCGTTGAACACCATGTCATGTCTTGCCATCTCGAGACTGTAACTAAAGACTCGGGCCCAGTGATACAATTTACTTTTTTAATTAAAGCAAACATTAGTATTCGATCCCTAGTTATTATTGTTTATTGACTGAGACCTTATTAGTTTTTAGATTTTGATCGAAGTCTCTAGCATGTGGATTCATGTGACTTGCAAGTGAATTCATTACAATGAACACTCGGGCCATGGATACAGCTTATATGGACGGTTTTATTCCCAGCAGGATCCTTTCCGGACCTTTTGGTGAGTATCCCGGAGATCCGTGAATCGTGTTCGTTTGTATGATGAACGAACACGATTCACGGATCTCCAGGGTCCTCACAAAGCGATCCGGCGAGGATCCGATTGGTTTATTCCCATGAAATGTACGTCCCAGTCTAATAATATAGAGCAATATTATATTTTTTATATACGTCGCAGTCTAATAATATAGAGTAATATTATATTTTTGGGTAAATATCAGTTTACTACTCTCAAGTTTCGTGGTTTTCAACATTTAGTACATGAAGTTTTTTTCGTCCCAGAGTCATACCTAAAATGTTAATTTTGGGACAGTCTCATACATTCGTTAGTCTGGCTGTTAAGTCTTCCGTTAAATGATGATGTGGCACCGATGTGGAAAATGACTGGGAACCACGTGTCATTAAGTGTCCACGTGGGAATTAAAAATTAAAAAAAAAAAACAAAAAAAACAAAAACAAAAACAAAAACAATACCCACTCGTCTGTCTTCTACCTCCCCCAACCCCCTCCCTTCTCTCCGCTCCGAGGTCCTCTCCCGCCACGCTGACCTCCTCGCCCAGCTGTCTTCCCTCCACCACGCCTAGCTCTCTGCCCTCTCCACCGTACGATCCTCTGTTGCCGCCCTCCAGTCCTCCCTTCGCCACACCCAATCCGAGCTCTCCAGATCCCGGACCTTCCCTTCCACCCTTATCCCTCCATTCTCTCCTCTACACCAACCCACCAAACCCTCCTCAAAAACCCCAATTGTTATCAGATTGAAATTTAAGCATAATTAAAAGAATTAACAAAAAACAAGTTGAAAAAAAAAGAAGATATGGGTTCAGTTGTGGTGGCGACCCACCAAAACGTGGTGACGGATGGGAAGTCAGAGGTGGTGGCCATGACGACGAGCGTGGCGGCGGAGAAGAAAAACTAGGCGAGGTGCAAGACAAGGCTGCCCGGGGTGCCAGGCATGCCAGGAAGATCCTTCATTCGGACCCGGAGCGGGTTCAGGCCGGCCCCCTCTGTGGTGGGTACATCTTCAACTGGGTGAACCGACCCATGGCTCACGTTCATCTCCTCCTAGTTCTTCAATTGGTTCGAACCATGGTTGTTAATCAGTCAACAATGGTGGATCGGAGCTGAGAGTTGAATCGAACAAGTCTGGCAGTTGCGAGATCTGGGTTCTGTGAAGGTTTGGTGGGTTGGTGCATATATCCACACCTTGCGGGAGTTGAATTGGAACTAAGAGTTTGGTGGGTTGGTGCATCTGGGTTCTCAGCTCCGGACTCGTTGCGGGATCTGGGACTCATTTTGAGGAGAGAATGGAGGGATAAGGGAGGAAGAGAATGTCGGGGAGGAAGAAGAAGACCAAAACAAAACAAAAAAAAATTGAATTTTTAATTTCCACATGGACCCTTTAATGACACGTGCCCCCTAGTCATTGTCCACATAGGTGCCACATCATCAGTTAACGGGAGATTTAACAGCCAAACTAACGGATGTATGAAACTGTCCCAAAATTAACATTTTAGGTATGACTCTGGGACGAAAAAAACTTCATGTACCAAATATTGAAAACCACGAAACTTGAGGATAGTAAACTGATATTTACTCTATATTTTTTATATCACATTTGTATTACTTTTCTAAGAAAAGATGGACTCATGAACATATGTAGATTTCATATCTATTGTTTTTTTTTTCGTCAAACAATAGATTTTGTTAGTTTAGATGTTAGATTAGCCGCCGACGGGATTTGAACTCATGCCGCCATGCAAAGGCTCAACACCTTTCCATCACTATAGTAAAGGGTCACTTGCCATATTTTACACCTAAACCATCTCTATTAGAGAATCGATATAAATGCGGTATGAAAATCTGATAAAAATAGTTTTTTTTTAGTACAACGATATATTTTACACTAAATGGAGGGAGGAGTTTGGCTAAGCCACATAATCGGCAACCTAATTTGGTATTGAAAAAAATTTACTCTAACAAAAAAAGTAAGAAAAAATTTTACGTATGAGAGTGCACTTAAATCAACACCACACGCCAGAAAAACTTTGAAGGGGGTCAAATTTAAATAACTATAAGATTAAAAGATAACAAGAAAAACTCATATAAAATTAACAATCTGTTGCAGTCCTATTAGATTAGGAATGTGATTGTGTAAATCTTAGTATATCTTGGAATATCTCTTATATTCCTATTAGGAGTAGATTACCTATTAAATGTTGTAATCCTAAAGGGTAAGGAATTAACCTTCCCTACTACTATAAATAAAGGCACAATAGGGTGGAATAACACACACCCACAATTACACATCTCTCTCTTCTTCTCTCTATGTCGCACCTCTCTCTATGGCCTCCATAATTGTTCAGTAAATTATGTCTACAACACGTTATCAGCACGTTCTTGACACTGCGCTAAAGAGAGTTTGATCTTCAATCAGAGGAGTATTACGTTTTAATCATTCTTTTTATGATTAATTTATTATTTTATTGAATTGATCTACATGCTATGGATTCAAATTAATTTTTCTGTGCCGAACGTGATACAACACATTGGAGATGCTATTCCGGCTTTCTGCGAAGGAACTTCTACAAATTCAAACGCTTTTATTGTTTTCTGCAAATCAGGTATGCTTAAAATAAAGTAAGATATTTGAAACGACCTTGAAGCATGAAAACATTCCCCATGATGCATGAACCCTCTATGTTTATATTTTCCTTCCAATATATATATTGTATATGTTCATATATTTGTCAATATATATATATATATTTGTTTCATGCATCGCATAATTAAATTCTTATGTGGAATATGTGAGTCAAAGTATGAAAACAAATTAGAAGCATGATTTTTTTTGGGTTTTGAAAACCCTAGAAATCAGACCCAAAAAAAATAAAAAATAAAATAAAATAAAAGTTGTTGGGCTGCCTCTGGCTGGCCTGAAGCCAAGCCAAGCAGCGCACCTAAAACCCACATGCTGGGCTTCTGTCATCTGACAGGCCAGTAGGTTTCGACCCACTATGATTGCAGCACACATGGGCTTCCTTTTGTTTCAGCCTGCCTTGGGTTACACAGCTTCACAGCTAGCAGCCTAATGCTACTGGGCTACTCCTTTTACCGGCCCATTCGCTGCAAGCATGCAGCTTGCATGTCCTATTAGGCTGCCCTTTCGCAACATGTCCGAGCCCAACCCGTAGACTAAGGCTGAGGGCCTTGTTTAAAATAGCAGCTAGCAATTTCAATGCTGGGCTGCCCCTATTTCTCGGCCCCTAGCAATTTTGGTTTGTTTTTTTTTACCAACCCGTACCTATCTTTTGGTGCCCAATTTCACGGCCAACCAAATATTTTTTGGATTTTTTCTTTCAAATGGCCCGCAGCCGTCTAGCCCAAAATTTTATATTATTTTCCTTCTACAATCAACCCTGCATGGCCCGATTTATTGAATTAATTAAAAGTGACTTGCAGTCCATTAATCTGATAATGAATCCAAAACTATTGACCTAAAGATCACTTTTGGACATTAACGATTCAATAATTTATTTTTATATTTTGAACCGTTGACTTACTTTCGTAGTCCCAAAGCACTCACACTTGAGTTCCTAAAGCAACCCAAATCCACTACACTTAGTTGTATATTGCATTCTGTGTTTTGCCAGGAACCTCTCTTTTATGAACTAAACATTCATAAACTAAATTGAACCTGTAGTTTCAAATTTAGTGCCTTTGAAACCCGAAGTTTTCAAAAAACAATACACCCATGAAAACCCGACGTTTTTTATGCAAACCATATCTTAGAACTCGTATGTTCTAACTTTGATGCTTGTGGATGATTCATTCCCATAGCACCAAATCACAATCTTGTTCCCTCCAATTCAGTGGATTGTCGAACTGTCACAAGTTTGATTTTCCTGATTTGGATGTTTTTATTCGAAACCATTTTATATGTGGGTACAAGACGTGAATCTCCACTTGACTATCAAGAAGCTGAGAAACCATTGAAGCCAGCAATGGCAAGCAATAGCTGAATAAGTCTCCGCCATGATCTTCATTCGAAGACTTATACCCGAAGCATTACTAACGAACGTACCTCCTGAACAAGGATTCCATGGCTCTTTGGCTCGCTCTTACGGACCGTTTAATCGTGAAAGACATTGCCTGGAGCACACCATGACTACGTCCATGAATGAGTACAATTCTGAAGTTTATAAATCCGAATGAGTACCCTTGAAGCAGCAGTGTAAAAAGCGGAAGTTTACCAAATTCTCGGATTTGATTACTACCACAAACATGAGAGAAAGGTATGGACCCAGTTCAGCTGGAGTCTACCAAATAGCTCGACCCAGTTCGGTCAAAGCCTACCAAATGGTGATGCACTGCTTCGGCAGGGATACACCGAATGGCATATTCTCTCCCAATCCAATTTCCCATTTGTTTTTACAACATATGGTAGAATCAGGGCCAGCCAAGGTGTGGCATCACGCCCGAAGAATGATCCTTGCCACCTAAGACCTAAAACTTCAAGAATAAGGGATAATATTCCCGAACTTTAACCCTGCAAAATCTACTTCTGTCTTGATGGAATAGATCATTGGTTCTGCACCTGTTCGTGCCCCTACCAATGTTGTTAAGGAGTACCATTCTAGTAGTCAATATGTGAGACTAATTTTGCTCCACCAAACATCGTTGGAAGAGCATAATTTTGACATAGATGGCCTTGTTGGCCGAATCCTCTGAGTAAACCACTTACTTTGTGACCATTTTTCCATGTTCTTGGATTCAAGTTTGGTGTATATTTTACTTATGGATAATCTTATTGATATTGTCCTCGAATATGAGTTAACCGAATCTTGTTTCTTAGTACATGTGACCGATTTAATTAAACACGTGATTAGGTAGGAATGTGGGAAAGTTCATCGTCTAGATGAATGCGTACAACGCACACTAACTTTACACCTAAATCACATTTCTAACAACGAGTTCAGGTCTATCCAACCTGATTAAGAGCATTGGCACGCTTCTCTTTGTTTGAATGGTATTGCATCACCATTTAAGGGACCTTAAAATCTCCCTGACGTTTAGTTTTTTAAGGATATTCGAGATGACAATGATCATAAATGAAACCACCGAAGAAAATAGAGTGAAATATCTTTGCACCACCTCCAAATATGAGCCTGAAGCATTGATTTGGGGCCAATGGGTTGTCTCCCAACTAGGAATACACCATATGTGGTCGGCCTAGAACCTGGTGATTGAGCAGTTTACTTGCTTTGGCACGACCTTTTGGGACACTTAGGTCGACCAACGATGCTACGACGCATCTCTTACCCGAAGTAGGGATCTTCTGCCTACAAGCACACTTTCCAAAGTCTGCTCGTTTGTGAAATTTGATTTTCTAAATCATCCCTTGCAAAGATACGAACCGACTTTCTTTTCACATTGGTTTCAAGGGAATATACGTGGACTAATCCAACCAAAATACGGACCATATAAATACTTATGGTTTTATTTGCTGAATCGACAAACTGGTCACATGTTTGTCCACACACATTACTGCTAAACCTCTTGGCCGATTAAGGGTTCACCACCCTACTTATCCCTTAAGGTCTGGGAGATTGGATAATGCCAGAGAGTTTATATCTACGGTTTTTCGATAAAGTAATGCATGTCATTTTCAGTTTCTAATTGAACATTGAATTCCCATGTTCACCCCAAATAGCCTCGCCTAGCGATCATAAAGCGCAATTTAAATGATCACCCGAATTTTAGTAAACGTACCAAGTTTTTGGTTTCTGCCTAGGGCTATGCAATCATTGTACGCAGTTATGTTGGTTTGCCTTGAGGTCCATTGCCACCCAACCTATATGACGTTACAGTTGGTTACTGGGTACGAACCTGACGATTTTTGTATTTACGCATTTGGGTGTGCATTCCATGTGCCAAGTTGCGCCGCCGCAACATACCACCATGGGTCCTCATAGAAGGATGTGTATCTTTTGTCGATCATGATTCTCCTTCACACTAGCTTTCTTCGAGCCCTTGCACGCGATCTTTTTACCGCTCATTTACGGGTTGTCACTTTAATGAGACAGTATTCCCGCTGTTAGGGGGAGATAAGAACGTCAACGTTCCTGTAGAACGGCGTGAATTTACGTGAACGTTGCCCACTATGTTTCATCTCGATCCCCATACGCACAAGTGTGATAAGCAAGTGCGATGAATTCAAGATTTCAGAATGTTGTTTTAGACGCATTCCTCTGATCTAGCTAAAGTGACGAGATCATATACCAGCTGCAAACATGCCTGCAAGGATAGACGTACTTAACGAACGTCGAATCAACATCCCTGAAGGTGTGCCACCCCTATTGGACGGTTTGGATACCCGTGTTGGACGGTCTGATACACCCGCGGATAGCCAATCAATCTGTCTTGGCCTGGAGCACGACAGATCATTTAGTTTTAGGATTCACTTCCCTAGAAGAGGAAGACACGGCACAACAATGAATCTAAACTCGATCGCTGTCTCAAATCATTTCCATCTCTTGAGATTAATCTGGATTACTCCCAAGACTTAAAGTTCTTGGTCCAATATACTAGTTTAGATTAGCTAAATGGAACTGAAATGAGATTACCATCGATGATGTTTTCACTTATATGGTAGCTATCGACATAAATGAAAAGCGACGATATCGAACCGTGTTCCGTTGATTAAGTGACAACGTAGAACTGAATGGACAACTGAAATTACAATCCAGGTCAAATTCCTTACCAAAGTGTGTATTGGACCTGTCGTCCCTACACTGCCCAAGGTAACCCTGTTATGTTACAAGCGGGAAAGGAAGTGTTACGAGATGAATGAAATAGTGCGATATGATGCACGCTTTATGGCGCAAGGTTTCTCTCAAACGTCCTGTGATTGATAGCAGCATTATGAAATGTGGTTAGTGTTTTCTCCATGGGGATATAGATACGGAGAGTTACATGTAAGTTTCTGAAGAATTACATGGACAGGTTCAAATAGTTCAAAACCACGGAACACCCTGTTAACTCGTTTTGAGGCGTTCACTTATGGATTGAAAAATCTGACGGATGTGGTATACCCGTCTACGTGATTATTTGATCAGTCAGGGATATGAATAAATGCCCTTGCGTGTTAAACTATGAAGTCTTATTCTGAATTGCTAGGGTTACAGTTTTTGTCGTTAACACGAATCTCACTAAGACTCCGAAAAAGCTTGAGAAAACTGACTCGCACCTGAAGACGGAATTTGAGATGAATGATCTTAGGAAAACTCGTTTATGCCTTGACCTGAAGTTGAAGCATTGTTCTGACGGTATTTTGGTCTACCAATCGAACTATACCCTGAATGTGTTACCTTTGAGTATACCTTTGATCGTCCATACGTTATATGCAAATGAGACCCTTGAAGAGGTTATGGAATCCGAAATTCCATATCTAAGTTCAACTTTGTGCTTCGTTGTACTTAGCTCATTATACTTAGACAGGACATCTCCTTCGCTGTTCATCTTGGTAAAGATGCAGCACCGCGCCTACATGCAACCCCTGAATTGGTATTAAAGACGTACCCTGAAGGTACTACGAATTTGGGCAAATCAAATCCCGACGCATCTCGAGCGGATCCAACCCTCCTGATCGTCGAAATGTTGCTTGCCTTGGTTTTATGCTGATGCATGTTACTTATCAAACCCGCACAAGACAAAGTCCCCAAAAGGTTATGTCTTTACCGTTAGGGATATCGCAATATCTTGGAGGTCCACGATATGACCTTAGCTGCGAAATCTTCAAATCGTTCCAAGACTCACCTCACTTCACTACGCCACACGTGAGACATGGTTAGGAGTTCTTGTTGAACATTTTCGAAGTACTTGCTGTGTTTTCATCCATCGTTGAGTCCCAATGACGATCCATGAAGATTATGCCGCATGTATCAACCCGACCAAGCCATGATACATCAACGAAGTCAACGCCAAGACATATTGCGTCTACATCTACATCAGCAAAGCATCAGGAGATTGAAGTCATGCAAGCCGATTCCAGACAACCTTGCCGACCTCTACACGACATCAATGCCGAAGTCAACCTTCCAGAAGCTTGTCCGAGGAATTGGTATGCCTAACTATCATATGCAATGCTTGTAGTTCTCATTTGGAAGTTATGTCAAACTCAGGGGGAGTATCCAGAAGTTTGCTCACTTGATCTTAATGTAATCTTTTTCCCTACGATTAGGAACATTTTTTCCCACTGGGTTTTTGCTACCTAACTAGGTTTTAATGAGGCACCCATCCTGGGTTGATCATACCCTTGTGAGCTCTTCTACTTGCGTCCAAAAGATGTATAATTTTGACTTAATGCAACTTCTCACGTTTCTCCTTAGTGTATGGGTTTTTATCCCACCTTGGGTTTACCATAGCAAGGTTTTGTGAGTTTTACTTTTTTATGCATTCTTCCGTTGATTTGAGACTCGCATTCGCTCATTGTGCCGACGACTTCATCAAATGTACTTACTTCATCGCTAAAGACCTGATGCACCATTTACTTGAGTATTTACACACTCAAGGGGGAGTGTTGCAATCCTATTAGATTAGGAATGTGATTGTGTAAATCCTAGTGTATCTTGGAATATCTCTTATATTCCTATTAGGAGTAGATTACCTATTAAACGTTGTAATCCTGAAAGGTAAGGAATTAACCTTCCCTACTACTATAAATAAAGGAACAATGGGATGGAATAACACACACCCACAATTACACATCTCTCTCTTCTTCTCTCTATGCCGCACCTCTCTCTATATGGCCTCCATAATTGTTCAGTAAATTATGCGTACAACACAATCCCTATTCTTAATAGGTATTCATAAAACATTCTACTAAAATTAAAATTGCCCTCGACGAGTTTTCTTTAGGTTGACAAGGAGCATTTTGTAAGTAGGCTCTATGTACCTAATCTCGAACATTAGGAAATTCGTCCACAGGGTCTGTGGGGATATGACAAGTTGATTTCCCCATAATTACGTTTTGGAGCACCACCAATTGATCTGTCTTGCTGTTGAAGATGACAATTGGTCTGTGGCCTTTTTTAAAAAAAAATATCTCTCCATAGCTTTGTGAATTACAATATTTTGAATTAGGGAAAAAATAATTCTAACAATAAACAACAAAATCACAAGGAAAATTGTAACTAAGAGTTCAGAATTACCTAATTGATTTGTTGATTCAGAAAAAAAAAATTCCAAAGATGAACAAGTGAAGACTTGCTCTCTGGAGTTGGAGATGCTAGATTCTTTGAATAGGAGAAGTGTAAAAGATTTTTGTTGATGGAGGAGAAATTTAAAGTTTAATACTAATTGATTGATTACCTTTTTAGTTTGTGTAATTCCCATAATTTTCTATATATTATAGATGTATTCAATATTGAAAGAAGACAAAAAGGTAATAAACTCTACCATTGTAGGTAGTATTCCCACCACAACCTTTTGCCAGAAATCCTCGTTGACACGAAAACTCAGCCATTAAAACCTAGAAGGGAAAAACAATGGTGAGTGGCCTTGAAAAATAAAGTTTTATAAAAACTTTTTGAAAACGTTATAACCCCCTCGCCGTAAAACAAGTATAGTTTTCAAAATATACATACTGCGTATAGTATGAAATTACTTACCGTAGCCAGCAATATCTCAATAATGCAATATGTCACGACATTTCATAAATAAACACATAACGTCTAGTAATCACAGTATCTCGCAAAACTAAACATATCACATCGAGTGCGCATCGACATATGCTGACACACAAATTCATGCAAAGGTATTCTGACATGAACAAGACTAGGTGTAATAATAGTATCCGCTCTAGTACTATAATCACGTGAAGACTGGCGTTATGCACAGCACATATGAGTCCTAATTGCCTATAGCAATCTAGGATAGGACTGGCACCTACAATGGATCCAAAGTGAGCGTACGGTGCGATGTGCACATATACGTGAAAGACTGGCCCTGGCCCGGGCAAGTACTAACATCAGTGCAGCAACGATGAGCAGATAACATAAACATAGTCATGCCACAGTGATTCGATAATTCTAGTCAACATTATATCATTCATAGCCGTAAATATAGTTTACATTAATAATAATACGCATACCTGTGCATCCCGTAGGACATAGCATAACTTCATAATTTCTATCAATGTGTTAAATCTCATAAACGTCACGCTAATCTAGGTGTATTGTAGAAAACTCTTTATGAAATGTATAATCGAAAACTCTAGACATCAAAATTAGCCTTTGAGGGTTTTCGAGAAAATTTTGAAAAAGTCAACTAATGGTCAACAGTTAACTTTAACGGAATATTCCATTCTTAGAGAGAATATTCTGTTAAAGTTAACTGGGAGGTTAATAGAATATTCCAAGGGAATATTCCTTCCAAATGAGAAATGGATCCAGGATAGTGGAAAGGAGAGGAACGGGGACATAGAAGAGAGAAGACCCACGTGAATGGGTCCCACTGACACAGATATCCCATAAAAAAATAAAAAAATAGTAAGGGTGAATATCTGAAATAATAAATTTACTAAAATGCCCTTCTACTTCGTAGTTTCCTAAAATTTTAACCGTAGCTTCGATTTCGATTCCTATCGTCGAGTACTACGAGGATACGCTAAAAGAATACCTCATACATCTCACAATACGTTGGTCAACGAAGGTCAAAATCCTCGCCTCTAAGGGCATTTTCGTCAATTCACTCTTTTAAAATTAATAAAATCGTAAAATTAGGGACAGGTTGTCACACCACCCCTGCCACACAATAATGAACCTATTTCATGTAAAATCGTATCCAAAAACTTAAAAGAAGAATTTGAATAAATAAACAATAAAAAATTAAAAATTTAAGAGATGTCACTACAAAGTTAATGTTAGATAGACGATGAAGACCATTTCATTAAATTACACTGGCCTTCATGCACACGCTCACTCGTGTGCAGAAGGCATTTTTTTGAATTACGGCGTGCTGCGCACGACTTACACTTTTTAAATGTATTTATATGCGTAAATTGACAAAAGGAAAGTCAAATATTTGAAGTAAATGAACAATCTTAGATCATGCTAGAAGAAACCCACATAAACCAATTAAAGCAGTTGAATCCACATAATAAAATCGGTCTCTATTGAATTTATATTAAGAATAGAGAAAATAATATTTAATAAACAATTAATTGAATCACATTATGGCTACCCCATTGTGAGGCTAAGCCCGCCCCCTCCCCCTTAGTGTAGATAAGAACGTTTGTTAAAATTAAAAAATTAAAAAAAAATTCATTTAACAACTTATTTAATCACATTATTATCCACGTGCGAAAGACCTTTTTTATAAGCAGCATTACACGCATCTTAAGATGTTTTAAATGTATTTAAAAATAGAGAAAATAATATTTAATGAACAATTGATTGAATCACATTATTGCTAGCCTATTGTGAGGTACTAATTATTTAAATAAAAAAATTGCACAAAAAAATTTAATTATTAAAAAACACTATTAAAATGACGAAAATACCCCTACCATTTTTAATGCATTATTTTGGGTTGCTTTTGAAGTTTTTTGTTTGAGGGGCATTTTCGTCCTTCTATTTGTGAAGCTTGTGACACCAAAAAACACTGTTCATTGAGCCCTTGGTTTTATATATAAAGATTTTATAAATCTTATGACGTGGTGGTTCATAAATCTTAAGTGTTCAATAGAATGTTTATTTTATATTGATGGCACATCACATACTTTACAAATTTGGTCCGCCTACTATGAATCCCAAATTTCAAACCTAAAATTTTCGAGATGGAAATTTGAAGACAATCCTGAATAGAAATTTCAGTATTCATAATCTTCCCAAAATGTTTTTGGTATTTCGCGATGGATCGAGACTAAATTTTGGGATTTGGGCTTTTGGGTTTTTGGGCTGAAATTTGAAATTTTTGGATTGTTAGCTCAAATTTGAGCTTTTGACCTGAAATTTTGTTGCCCAATGTCTATCAGTTGAAATTTAGGCTTTTTACCTCATACCAATTTGAAATTTCGTACCAATTTGACATTCCAATGTTCCAAACTACTTAATTTCATACTTCTATTTCTAATATAGTCTACTATGAATATGCATGCAACCAAAATATACATATATATTCGGTTCCGTTCGGGATTCCCCAACCATTGAATATGTAATCCCGATTCCCTTACCGAAAGGTTCTGGATCAACTCAGTATGGAGTCTCCAAAATTTTGGAATTATCGGTTTGGGAAATTTTCGATATGGGATCTGAATTTTTTTTGTTTGGTTTGAAATTTTAGGGAAAAATTTCCAGCCCAAGTTATACTGTGATGACCCATCCCTAATTTTTCATGTAATTTTCTCCCCTAGTGTGTAAAATAACGTTTATGCCCTTTTTCGAAAAAGTGGAACCTGACGTGGACGTAGTTATTCGGCTTTAAATTATTTTTCTCATTATCGTAATTAAATAGTACTCGTTGTTACGAATGCATGAGCGCGAGTTAGACCTGAACCGGAGTTGTAACAAAAAAGTTACGTTTAGTTAAAGTGCGCTAAAAACGGGTAGATTTGTACACCTGCGTGCTAATTATTCAGTGTTGGAAACTACTGTTTTTGATAAGGATCATTAGATTATGTGGGATTTCAAATTGTACAAAATCTTATCCTCTTCTCTCTTTAAATCTGTCTCGTGCCCTACTCTACTTCGCCACCCATCATTTCATTTCCCACATTTTCTTCCCCAATCAGACGATTCTCTCCTCTTTTTGACCAATCGGAAGACTGTCTCTCTCTCCTCTTCTTCTTCTTCTCCCTCGCACCATAGCCCTCTCCTCACTGCAACAACCAAGACTCATTATCAAACTTTACATATCAAACCTAAAATCACCACCATCGTGCTCCTCTCATCCTCACGAATCCATCCGTATGAACTAATCTTAAAGTAATCGAGTTTTGAGTGTCCAACTCGGAGCTCCGACTCAGATGTATGTTCCTCCACGACTTTTCCGTTTCAGTTGCACAGTGTTGGATGGTTTGGAGACATCTAGGCAACTCTTCGTGGCCATTAGCCTAGGTTTGAAGTGGAGCCAACGTGAGAACACGCAGGTATGAGATGACAAAAATAGGGTCGAGAGTTTCGAGGCTTTTTCAGTCCATTTTCGTCCACTTTTGGGACTTTTGAAAGGTACAAAATTGTTCTCCTCTTCATGAGTTTCATTTCCATATAAAGTACGTAAAAAATGGTTGAGAAATGAAAAAGATATGAAGTTTTAAAAAAAATCCAGAATCCGACATATCAGACGGCGGCGTCGTTGCCTGCAGACGGCGGGGGATAACCGAAGAAGAAGGAGAATATTATGTTAAAGTTAACGGAATATTTTGATGCCGTTAGGTAACGCCGTTAGACTTAATGGAATATTTCGTCAAATCTAAAGGAATATTCCCTAGGGTTTCTGTCCGTTTGTTAGGCGCGTGGCCGCGACATGGCGGCGCGTAAAGGCCCGTCCGGCCTCCAAGCAGTGCGTGCTTGACGTGTACAGGTCCGTGACATCGAGTAGAATATTTTTGTATACTCCCTCTGTTTGAGCAAACTATGGGGGATTTTCCTAGCCTTTTAGTGTATGTCCTAATTAATTAATTAGTAAAGTTATTTCACATATAGGTGAGACTTACCCCGAGGAGGTACGAGGAAAAACAAGGCTAGGAGGCTACGATCCATCGACGTATCAGTGAGTGGGCATTTGCTTTTATATATAATATATAAATTTTTATAGTTTCCACAAGTGTTTTGATTAATTTTACGCATATCATACCATGTTTTATTTAATTTTAAAAATGCCATATTATTGTTGAGATTTATATTGTCATTGCATATTCATATACATTATAATTACTCATCCTGCATGCTTGCACCAGTGTAGTACTCGCCCAGGCCAAGGCCAAGCTTCACGTGTAAGTTCACATCGCACCGTATGTTCACCTTGGATCCATTGTAAGTGTCAATCCTGTCGTACAGGTTGCAATAGGCAACTTTGACTCGTATGTGGTGCGCCTAGCGTCAGCCTTCACGTGATTGTAGTACTAGAGCGTATATTATGATAACACCCAGTCATATTCATGGCAGAACTTATCTGCATGAGCTCGTGTGTTAGCATAAGTTGATGAGCACCTGATTTTACTTATGCTATTGTTGAGATATTATGATTGGTGGATTTCTGGATTTATTGTTGATTTATAGTTGATTTCATACTTATATGTAGTATGATTTTCTGTAAACTATACATGTTTTACAGTGAGCAGTTAGTATGTTCATAAATAAATGTGTTTTATAAACCTTTGTTTTTGCCCACTCACCCTTCTTTTTTTCACCCCTCCAGGACATAGATAGCTGAACTCGTTGTGGCATACGTGGAATCTCCAGCGTATTTTGACATTTCCATAGATAAATGTAGAGGCTTTTTCCCAGTTGTATATTAAGTACTTTAACTAGTTCAAACTACACTACTTTTGTCGTATTGTCATCTATGCTCTGAATATTTGTATTCTATGGGTTCTTCCCACTACTATTTACTCTCTACTTTAGATTAAACAAATGTTAGTCTTGGTTTACATTTATTCATATTTTTATTTCTTCACTTCCCTTTTTGGTTACGTCACCTTCGGGTGCCGGCCAGCATGCCTCGACTCCAGTCGGTGTGTGTCAGTTTTGTATAAGAGCATAGGTTTGGTAGTCATGCATTCCTTTTATGTGTTATAGGTCCTAATAATTTTTTATCTCTTATGTCAGAATCATGCCACCTCGTAGAGCGCCATGTGTCCCTTCTGAGACTAACTTTCCTGATTTTGGGTAACTCGGTGAGGCTATCGCCATCGCCATCGCCATTCAGTCTACACTTCGTCCTCCCCAAAGGACTATCTTAGAGACTGTATCCCATCTTCAGATAAATAATTTCTTTCGCAACGAGGGACCCGAGAAGTACGAGGCTTGGATCGACCATGTTGATAAGACTTTTCGCATTATGAGCGACAGAGGAATCTTCTAGCGGAGAGATGGGTCGAGACAGCAACTTGGTTCTTTCGTCTGGGAGCGGAATCATGATGAGCTCAGGAGTCACGCCCGTTGTTTACTCAAAATGCCATGAATTGGAATGTTTTCAAATGCCTATTTGAGGCTAGATTCACACCTCCGGAATACAAGGA
Organism: Cotoneaster glaucophyllus; assembly: GCA_036320875.1. Lineage (NCBI taxonomy): Eukaryota > Viridiplantae > Streptophyta > Magnoliopsida > Rosales > Rosaceae > Cotoneaster > Cotoneaster glaucophyllus. Next base: position 28,169,795 of record CM070066.1, on the reverse strand, counting down.
TCAGAAGATAAACGAATGCATAGAGTTGAAGCAAGGTAAAATCTCAGTCATAGAGTACCACCGGAAGTTCATTGACTTATTCTGTTACTGTCCCTCCATTGTTTAGAATCCTAGAGGGATGCTCCGTTATTTTAAGAACGGGACTCGTAAGCGACTGCGTTCTTTGGCTACTTCTACTCCATGCTCTACCTACCAAGAATTCTTTGAGGTTCTGCTTCGTGTTGAAGATTCCTAGAATGGTCCTAATGATGATGGTGATGAAGATGATAATAGTAATACTCAAAAGAATAATAACAGGGGGCAGTCATCCTTTGGCCCTCAAAAGACTCAAAATTTCAAGAGAAACGGTAATAGTTCTGGATCGTCTAGCGGTGGTTCAAGTTCCAATACGCCTCGAAGGGGTGGCAAGTCCACTAGCAGTTCACGTTTTATGGTGAATGAACCCTAGAAATGAGCCCTAGAAATTCTGGTGATTAGTTCTGCCACAGATGCAATAGTCGTCATTATGGTGAATGTAAGAGGGGAAGTAATGGATGCTACACATACGGTCAGATGGGGGCACAGAGCTAATCAATGCCCTCAGAATCAGAAAACTCAACCTCCTATTCCAGGTTCTGGTACCTACCCGCAGACAGGTTGTGGTCGTGTTTTCCACTACCAAGGCGACATATCCCAGTATCTAGGAGGAGCGTATCAGTACCCACCTGATGTTCCATATTATCATGGTGGCTATCAATAGTACCAGGGGGTTATACATCATACCATGGTGGCGAAGTGTAGCGGTATGCTAGAAAACAATACCAGAATCTTGATGTAGCTTCTAGTAGTGGCGGTTCAACCAAGCAGACTAATCAAACTAACCAGGGTCGAGGTAATCAAGGATGTGACAATCATTCAAATAGAGGTCATGGAGGCAAACAGTAAATGCCGGGTCGAGTCAGCAACATCACCTTGCAGGATGCTCAAGGTAACCCCGAATTGATCATGGGTACGTTGCATGTTCTTGGCCATCTTGCTAGAATTTTAATTGATTCAGGTGCTACTCATTGGTTATTTCCCATATGTTTACTCAAAAGACTCAACCTCACCCTACTCCCCTCGATTATGATTTGGAGTTCTCGATGCCTAGGGGTGAAACTTGTTATGTTAGTTGGGAGTATCGAGGATGTCCCGTTCTTATCGAGGATGTCGTATTGCCAGCAAATCTTGTTCCCTTGGACATCGGTTATTTTGATGTTATCTTGGGCATGGATTGGTTAGATTACAATTGTGCCATGTTGAATTGTCACCAGAAAATTGTTACTTTCCATCGACCGGGCATGCTTATTGTAACTTTTGTCGGTGAACGTAGTGGTCTGAAACATGGAGTTATCTCTGCCATAAGGGCAAAGTGGATGTTGGGGAAAGGTTGTCAAGGCTACTTAACTCATGTAATGGTGATTGAAGATACTCCTACTCATGTGGAAGACGTTCAGGTAGTCAAACATTTTCCTGATGTTTTTCCCGACAATTTACTTGGCCTACCACCGGATCATGAAGTGGAGTTCACTATTGACCTAATTCTAAGTACCGACCCTATTTCTCTAACTCCTTATCGTATGGCTCATGCGGAGTTGAAGCAAGCGGTGTTGAAAGGTAATAGGGGAGATCTAAGGATTCGAAAGCCTGATGGTATGCTCATGCAAGGTGATCGAATGCATGTACCGAATTTGAAAAACCTGAAGAAAGAAATACTAGATGTGGCACATATCTCAGCTTATGTGATGCATCCCGAAAGTACTAAAATGTATCATACCATCCGACCTTTATACTACTGGCTAGGAATGAAAAGAGAAATTGCGAAATACGTGAGTCGTTGTCCAGTTTGTCAGCAAGTCAAAGTGGAAAGAAAGAAACCATTCGGGTTGCTACAACCACTTCCTATACCCCAGTGGAAATGGGAAGATATCACAATGGATTTCGTGTATAAGCTGCCTCGTACACATAATGGCTATGACGGTATCTGGGTGATTGTAGATCAGCTAACCAAGTCAGCACATTTTCTACCTGTTCGTGAGAACTACCCATTGAGTCGGTTGGCCGAACATTTTATTTCTAAAATTGTCAAATATCATGGTGTTCCATTTAGTATTATTTCTGATCGGGACCCTAGATTTACTTCGAAATTTTTGGTAGTTTTTCAAGAAGCTCTAGGTTCGAAATTACTCTACAGCACCGCCTAAATGGACAATCAGAGAGAACTACTTAGATGTTGGAAGCATGTTGAGATCTTCAGTCCTACAATTCGGAGACGCATGGCACAGACGCTTACCTTTGATAAAATTCGCCTACAACAGCAACTTTCACTCCAAAATTGGTATGTCACCATTTGAGGTGCCTTATGGGAAACCTTTTCATACACTGCTGTGTTGGTTTGAGGTAGTGAAAGAGTTTTGGTGGGCCCTGAAATTGTGGATGAGACGACGCAGAATATCTAAGTGATAAAGGGTAATCTGAAAGCAGCATAGGATTGACAAAAGAGTATAGCAAACAGACATTCAACATATAGAGTATATAAGGTTGGAAATTGGGTATTCTTAAAGTTGTCACCCTGAAAAGGCATTGTACGTTTCGCGGAGAAAGGAAAGCTAAGTCCTTGTTACATCGAACCATCCGATCATTGAGTGAGTTGATGAAGTTGCCTACCGATTTGATCCACCTCTAGAATTGTCAACAGTGCATAATGTGTTCCATGTGTCCATGCTACGGAGATACGTCTCTGATCCGTCACATGTGATTCCTCTTCAGCGGTTAAAGATTAACGCAAATTTGACTTATGATGAGGTTCCAGTGACAATTCTTGATTGGAAAGACAAAGTTCTCGGGAACAAAACCGTTTGTATGGTGAAAGTCTTATGGAGAAACCACTCTGTTGAGGAAGCTACCTGGGAGACAGAGGAGCGTATGCGAGATCTTTATCCACGTCTGTTATTTAACAATGATCTTTAGTAGTGTTGAAATTTTGGGGTTTAAATTTTCTTAAGGGGGTAGATTGTGACGACCCGTCCCTAATTTTCCATGTAATTTTCTCCCCAAGTGTGTAAATGACGTTTATGCCATTTTTGGAAAAAGTGGAACATGACGTGGACGTAGTTATTCGACTTTAACTTATTTTTCTCGTTATCGTAATTAAATAGTAATCATTGTTACGAATGCTTGAGCGCTAGTTAGACCTGAATCGGAGTTATAACGAAAAGTTTACATTTAGTTAAAGTGTGTTAACAACAGGTAGATCTGTACACATGCGTATTAATTATTCAGTGTTGGAAACTACTGTTTTTTATAAGGCGGGTTAGATTACGTGGGATTTCAAATTGTACAAAATCTTATCCCTTCTCTCTTTAAATCTGTCTTGTGCCCTACTCTACCTCACCACCAATCATTTCATTTCCCACATTTTCTTCCCCAATCAGACCACTCCCTCATCTTTCTGACCAATCAGAAGACTATCTCTCTCTCTCCACTTCTTCTTCTCCCTCGCACCGTAGCCCTCTCATCTCTGCAACAACCAAGACTCAACATCAAACTTCACAGATCGAACCTAAAATGACCACCATCGCGCTCCTCTCATCCTCACGAGTCCATCCGTACGAACCGATCTTAATGTAATCTAGTTTTGAGTGTCCAACTCAAAGAAACTCAGAGCTCTGACTCGGGTGTACGTTCCTCCATGACTTTTCCGTTCGAGTTGCATGGTTTTGGATGGTTTGGAGACATCTAGGCAACTCCCTATGGCCACTAGCCTAGGTTTGAAGTGGAGCCAATGTGAGAACACACGGGTTTGAGATGACGGAAATAGGTCCGAGAGTTTTGAAACTTTTTCAGTCCATTTTCGTCCACTTTTTGGACTTTTGAAAGGTACAAACTTGTCCTCCTCTTCATGAGCTTCATTTATACATAATGTACATAAAAAATGGTTGAGATATGAAGTTTTAAAAAACATTCCAGAATCCACGACTTTTTCCAGAATTCAGCGAACCAGACTGCGGAGGACAACCGGAGAAGAAGAAGAATATTCTGTTAAAGTTAATGGAATATTTTGACACCGTTAGGTAATGTTGTTAGACTTAAAGGAATATTCCCTAGGGTTTATGTCAGTTTGTCAGGCGCGTGGCCTACATGTGGGCGCTCATGTGGCCGCGACCTTGCGGCTCGTGAGGGCGCGTCTGGCCTCTAGGCGGCGCATGCTTGATGTGTACGGGTCTGTGACATCGAGTAGAATGTTTTCGTTTACTTAAACCCTCCGTTTGAGCAAACTATGGGTGATTTTTCAAGCCTTTTAGTGTATGTCCTAATTAATTAATTAATTAGTAAAGTTATTTCACATATAAGTGAGACCCCAAGGAGGTACGAGGAGAAACAAGGCTAGGAGGCTACGATCCTTCGACATATCAATGAGTGGGCATTTGTTTTTATATATAATATATAAAGTTTTATAGTTTCCACAAGTGTTTTGATTAATTTTACACCTATCATGCCATGTTTTATTTAATTTTAAAAATGCCATATTATTGTTGAGATTTATATTGTCATTGCATATTCATATACATTATACTTTCTTGCACCAGTGTAGTACTTGCCCAGGCCAAGGCTAGGCTTCACGTGTATGTTCACATCGCACCGTACGCTCACCTTGGATCCATTGTAGGTGCCAGTCCTGTCATACAGGTTGCAATAGGCTCCAACTCGTATGTGATATGCCTAGCGCCAATCTTCACGTGATTGCAGTACTAGAGCATATATTATGATTACACCTAGTCGTGTTCATGGCCGAACTTATCTGCATGAGCTCGTGTGTTAGCATAGGTTGATGAGCACCTGATTTTACTTGTGCTACTGTTGAGATATTATGATTGGCGTATTTCTGGATTTATTGTTGATTTACAGTTGATTTCATACTTATATGTAGTATGATTTTCTGTAAACTATACATGTTTTACGGCGAAGGGTTAGTATGTTCAGAATTAAATGTGTTTTATAAACCTTTATGCCCACTCACCCTTCTGTTTTTCGCCCCTCCATGACTTAGATAGCTGAACTCGTTGTGGCATACGAGGAATCTCAGGGTATTCTGACATTTCCATAGATAATGTTGGGGCTTTTTCCCGGTTAGGTATTAAGTACTTTAACTAGTTTCGACTGCACTACTTTTGTCGTACTGTCATCTATGCTTTGAACATTTGTGTTTTGTGGGTTCTTCCCACTACTGCGCACTCTCTACTTTAGATTAAATAAATGTTAGTTTTGGTTTAAATTTATTCATATTTTTATTGCTTCACTTTCCTTTTTGGTTACGTCACCTTCAGGTGTCGGTCAGCATGTGTCGACTCTGGTTGGGGTGTGTCATATACTCAATAAAAAATGCCTATGTAATTTTCTTCAAACCGAAATTACATGTATGTTTAAAAATTGTTGATATTCGAGTGTGTCGGTTTTTATTGAAAAGTTATATGTAAAATGTACCCCTTCTTAAATATATCAATTTGTTATATGTAAAATGCATCATTTTTAAGATAAAATGTACCCTTTTATGTATATAATTCATTTAATTTTTTTTCTAATCCATTTTTTAAACTTATATGGGTACATTCTATTTCGTTGATTTGAGAATGTATCAACATCAAGTATAATCGAAGAAATTTAATAATGTTACTAAGCCTAATATCTCTTCTTCTTCTTCTTTTTTTTTTTTTTTTTTGTGGTTTTGAAAAAAGTATCCATGTTTTGGTAATAATTTTTTTTGTTAATTTTGATGAATGGACCCATGTTTATATATACATACAATATATTGGAGAGTATAATTTATCTTTAATATTTAGGGTGAAGTGTCGATTTAGTCCTTAAACTATTACCTTAGTGAAAATTGGGTCCCTAAATTATTTTTTTGGTAAAATAAGTCCTTAAATTCAGTAAAAATTGCTAATTTCATCCCTACTATTATATTCAAAGCTATTTTATCCAATTTTTCATCAACTTAAGTCACTTGACACACTTTAGAGTGTAATACCGTTATTTTCTTGCCTATAAGCCCTTAAAATTTCATATAGGTTGCAAATCTAACATCTAATTTACCATCCGAAGCTAATTTACACTATTTCTTATGAAAAACTACCAATTTAACTTCCAAAGTTAACTCCATACACTATTTCTTTATGAAAAATTATCAATCTACCCTCAAATGTGTATCACATGCAAGTAACATGATTGAAATTGACGGATAATTGAATATAATAGCTTCGATTATAATATTAGGGATGTGATTGGCAGATTTTTATAATTCAAGGACTGATTTTTCTGAAAAAAATAGTTTAGGGACCAAATTTTCACTGAGGTGATAATTCTGGGACTAAATTGGCAGTTCACCCTAATATTTATAAAGGAAAACTAATGAAAAGGGCTTGAAAACTTCGAGTTTTAATCAAAAGTACAAAAAGGTGTTGTAAGTGAGTACTACCAGGAGTGACTTTTTAGAGTAAAAATATCCTTAAATAAAAGTGAACAGTATCAGGAGTGTTTCATTAAGACTCCCCTTTTAATTTAAAATATATAATTATCTATATAGAAATACATTATTACATTAATGTCAGGGACTTCGATAAAAAATTAAAAATCAACAAGGTTTCAGTCAAAGAACATTGATAGTTAGGGACTGCATCCAAAGTCTCCTGACACAAGGGGTTATCAGGTCTCAAGTTCAACTAGCACGAAAAATGAAAACGAAATTAAGTACATTATTTCCCCTCATAAATTAAAGGTTGTGTGTAAAATATGATTGGACAAAAAAAAATAGCTCTGAATCACTTAATACTCCGGTCTAGTGGTATTCCTCTTCACTTGTAAGTGAGAAGTCCTCGGTTGGATTCTTGCCAAAGGCGAATTTGAACCATAATATTGTTAGCTCATTGTGAGGTTAAGTCCACTCTCTCCTTAATGTAGATAATATCGTTTGTTCAACAAACAAAAACAAAAAAAATGACACTGCAAATGAGGAATGTGTTTGGTGACCAATATTTGGGGGTCTCCTATTGATATGAGTAATTGCTGTTTGGTCTTATGAAGGGGTTTAAAGTTTCTCGTTGCAGACGACAAATACATCAACTGAGGAAGGAGTTGGTGCCTGTCCTTGGTGGCCTGGTGGTTTTGTGAACCTCGCATTAGCCACTGGGTCCAGGGTTCGATAGGCATATACAGAAAGCAGAAGCATGCAGCATGCAGAGATCATAACAACATTATGAGGTATTCTAAAATACCTCTGTTTTAATTCTTTTTAGCTCTCTTCTCCTCCATTCATGTATACCTTAAATATACAGCAATCTAGTATCGATATATTGTCCGGTTGGTCTAAAGTATCTAAACCGTTAAATTTGTCGATAATGAATCTTACATTGATGGAATTTGGCTATTTCCAATTAATTTTTGCACAGATAACCATTGCATGTTTTTGTTAATATGTGTGTGTGTTGAATCATTTCTATACAAAGAAGTGATGGAGGGGGTGAGTATGTTAGTATACAGTTTCTTGAGAGCAAAGAGAATCTACATCAAATATCATGTTCATACACACACCAGAGCAGAATGACATTACTAAAAGAAAACATTGTCACATATTGGAAACTGCAAATAACCCTCTTGAAAATAGCTTCTCTACCTAAAATTTTTGTGGTTCCATGCCTTCTCCATTGCCAATTCCTCATCAACTCCTTATGTCCATGCAAGATCCTTTTTTCTATCAGAGTAAGATTTATTTTCAACAACATTGATATACAGTAGAATATCGTTATATTAGAAAAGAGAAAAAATAGGTGAACTTGAGAAAGAAAACTTTCGGTCTATTGTAGCATATAATATGTTTGTGATAGACATGAGATTTATCGGATCTCAAGTTCAAATGGCCAAATAAATTAATAAACAAAATTAGGTCCAATTTCCCCTATATAATTTAAATTTAGGTAATAGAATAATGAAAGAATGGAAGAACTTAGAAATAGGAAAAGTAAGGAAAGGAAATCAACTAACCTCTCCACTTGATCTGATTCCTTACGTGATATTTAGGTATTTAGGTATTTCTATCTAGACTCAGGACCGCGGGTAGCAGCTATCGAAACAAAATTCATAGGCTACGCTCTTCCTCGTCTCTGGGTGCCTAGGTATTCACCGTATCGTTTGAACCTCACCTCTAGCTAAATATATTAAATGAGGATGTAGTTGTTGCCTGTACTCTCTGGCCTGGTGGTTTTGTGAGCCTCACATTCCACTAGGTCCTGGTTTCGACAGGCATACTGAGAAAAGCAGACTGTAATAGTGGCAAGCAAATTGAAGCAAATTTTGGACAGGCATACCTCTATTTTTTTAAGATAGTTTTAACGAAACACTTTCAGTACTGTTCACTTTTAATGAAAAAATGACATTTTTATCTTTCTTGGTACTATTCACTTACACATTTATTTGTCATTTTTCATTAAAACTAAAGTTTTTGAGAACTTTTCGTTAGTTTTTTTTTTTAAACCACTTTTTTTCCCCTCTGGTTCTTGTTGGGTCTCTTCTCCATTGAAATAGATGCCGAGTCGCTTCTCTTTGAACCAACGTCATTGGAAACAAACGTCCACCCGCACGACTACACGTGCAGACGGATAGTTTCTTCGACAGAAATAAAATGCCGTTTCTTTTTGTAAGATACAACCATATTTCAAACTCACTGCAATTATTCATAGGCATAAATCAATATTGATACAGAAGGTCATAGGTTCTTATGGATATATCAGCTCCACGAAAGATAAAAGCAGCCGGCGATCAGCTCTCTTGGCTTATTTTTGTACATCTCGCGACTCTTATAAGCTTATAAAATTCATTTTCACGAGTTCTGAAAGGATTTTCCTAGTTTAAACACTGTAACAAAGGCGGTACTCGTCTATTGTAAAGCCAAAGTCCTGCAGAAGCTGTTTGCTCATGCCAAATGCGCACACGACCGCAAGAGTCCTTTCGCGTTACCCTTTTTCAACTGTCCTCGGGAAGTAGTTGAGATGTTAATACCATTATATAATCATGCCGTCTTCTATTGTTGCCTTCTCCATAATAATTGTGATCCCCTCGCGAATGTAAAATCCGTCTTCTGGCCTATCTGCTTCTTGAACCCCCTACACGACCAGAGAATTTAGATGGACCGTAAGATTAAATGTAAATATTATATTTTTCTTGAATGAAAATTCTTTCCCATGTAAAATTTTCTTTGAGAGGAAAAGATAAACGTAGCCCAGAAATAAGACTAGATCATGGGAAGCTATGCTTACATCTTTGTTCACGATCATAACGTCCTTCCCTATCTTTGCATTCTTATCGATTATACAATTCCTTCAAGGAAGAATCATAAAGACATGATTAGAGAACTCGGAATAATATATTTCATCTAAATTCAATAACCGTTTCTCGAATAATGAGTCTAGTTACCTAATCTTTGTATTGCTTCCAATACCAATTGGGACCTCCCCGTCTGCGAGCAGAGATGCGATTTCAGATTCTGTTTGGTAATAGTCAGCACCCATCATTATGGCATCCTGCACACAGAGATAACAACTTAGTAAACTAAGTCAACTGGGAAAAGGTAAGCAAATAATAAAATGGTCAAATCTTCAAATTTCTGTTCCAAAACTATGATAACTAACCTTGAGATCGACACCATAATTCAATCGTGAACGTTCACCCACAATTGAATGTTGGACACTACATTCTTGCAAGAAACATCCATGTGAGATTATTGCATCCACAATCTGCAAAAAAGAAAAACAACTAATGCATGAGAAGAGACACCTCATTTAAGTTGCCAATACGAGCCTAAGTCTGTTAGCATACCCGGCACTTGTCAATCTTTGTTGGTGGTAAGAATCGAGGAGAGGTAAAGATTGGTGTCTTTGGGTCATAAAACTCAAACTTCGGAATCTGCAAAATAGATAACGCAATTTTCCCAGGTGTTAATCACACATCAGGGATAGAAAATGCTTTTGCTCTTGGCTTCACAGAATTAAGATTAACATATTACTTAAGAACTCCACCATTATAGGGATTCATATCTTCGCCATGTTCACATGTTATGATGTGCAATAACAGGGTGCCCGGAAAACAATGTGGAAAGGCATGCATGCAGTTACTACACAAGCTTAATGAACTCAAGGAATGGGAACCGAAGAGAAAAGGAATAAAAAATGTTGCCCCTGAGGAAACAATGAAATCTACCTCTTCGGTGAGGGCCAAGTTAGCTTCATAGAAAGACTTTATAGTTCCAATGTCCTCCCAGTAGTCTCTGAACATATATGCCTGTAAAAGAAAAGGGCAACTTACAGTCACGTTTTATTCGAAACTCATTATCTGAGTATAAACAGATCAATAGGCATGCAGTATATACAGATCAATAGGCTTGTAGAAAATAGGAAAATCTTGAATTGTTCATGCAAAAGGCACAAATTTTATGATCTTTCAGTTGAGGCTTCACTCTTTTTTTGTTTTCTTTAAATCCTAAAATGGGGGTAGTCATGCTTGATTGAGATGGAGAATCTCATTCGCAGTGTCACAGATGACGACACATCAACTGTAATTTTTATCTTACCTGGACATTGTGCTCTCTCACTGCTGCAGGAATGATTTCAGATCCAAAGTCATTGGATGTTGGATATCTCCACCTCAGAAGATTTAGCAAAATTTCTGTCTTAAATACATAAACTCCCATTGATGCAACATAGGGGGTTTTCAATGCATCTTGTGGCGACAATCCGAGAAGCGTGGTATCTACTTGCTGCAGAATATCAACCAAGAAGAGTAAAAACTTACGTCTAATATAAATTTTCACAAAAATTAAATTATGTACATCCAAGTACGAAGTAAATATTCAAACACCGGGAAAACCAAAGAATAATTCGGAAATATAAATATCATGTCATCAGTTCATGATGTTATTCTCATAGCTTTATTTAAAGTTTACTTCCAAATCAACTTACTTAATGATGTCATTCGAAGGCCATTCCGATGCCCACAATTTGACTTACAAGAAGGATGAAATGGAACAAAGTAGTAACTAGGCGTTATCAGTATAAGAGATTGGATGTTAGTAGTAACTAATTTTATTTTCCTTCCTCCTACTAATACTACAATGAGCATAGGATAACAGGATGCAAAAGTGATTTTCAAAGAGGGTGGAAAACAATTCAAAGAAAAAATATTCTGATAGCAGAAAAACAGCTGGTTCTTGCTCACCATTGCTTTTAGATCAGCTCCCCTTGGTTTTTCAGCAAACTGGATTACTTTACCTCTGCCGTCGATCTTCACCAACCCATAATCAGACGCGCGGCTGGAAAAAATGCATTCAACCTTAGTCAGAACTTAAGAGAGAGATTAAGAAATTAGAAGAATGAGGATTTAGTCAGAACTGAAGATAATTTCTTAGCTTAAGAAAACAGTGTGTGTACAAGGAAACTACTAAAATATTGAAGTTCGGATAGTCTTCAATTTGTAATTGTTAATAAAGTTGGCCGACACCAGCTTAAACTTGTAACCACCCAAATCCCAACCCTGTAACCACCCAATTTATGAACTCTACATATGGGATCTTTAGAGGTGGAAAAAGTCCCACACGTGAGAGACTTGTTAGAATATCAAACAACAGTCGACTCACATCCCAATAGCTTAAGCTTTTGGGAATGAGCTAAACCAACAAACTTTATCAACAACCCACAAAAAAACCATGAATAATAATTTTTGCAGTCCTATTAAGACAAAAAGGAGAAAAGAACAGACCTGCCACCCACTGCTGTGCAAGAAATTGTAATATTGGAATTTCTATCAACGTGACTCTGCATATCAGAGAAAATGTGTAAGCAAAATTCAACAACAATAACAAGTCCTTGGTGAAGGGAAATGATTATACCTGCACAAAGTCCATATAATCCATTCGGTAAAGATGATCGCCAGACAAAATTACTATATTCTCAACATTCCTGTTCTTGGCATCCTACAAGAACCAATGAAATGCATTGTACCCAATATTAAGCTATGTGCAAATCAAGATAACAACAGACAGATGCATTACTGCTGCCTATTCCACCCCTCCTCTAATTTTAGAACAATACCATAGACGGAAACTTCTTTACCCACCTCAAATACCCATGTAAATTGCCTCACAGCATCTGCTGTTCCTTGGAACCAATTCATTCCTGCTTCCCCCTGCGTTTGAGTGGCTGCTAGCACCTGCTCTTGAAGTCACCAAAGAATCAAGGAACTTGAAAAAGAAATATTGAGAAGTGCACATTCGACTGAATGTACCTTTTTTACAACTCAATCGAGTGAGACACGAAATCCATTATTCTTTTCTTTTTATATAATGAGAACCACTTCATTTAACCAGAAAACAATAAGAAGCTTCCCTAATGGACTACTTTGTCAATTTGAAAGTTGATTTTTGCAATCTGTTTACATATAATAATCATCAGCCTACAACGAAATTTATTCTTCAATTATATAGTTTTCAACCACAAATGCCTTTAAGGATTCATTACCTCTACAAATCCATCTCCAAAGTTGACACCATTTCCAAAATAGGTGCGAGCAATGTGACGATTGAGAGAAGCAGAATTAAACTGCGTCAGTACAAATATCTTGTTTATATTGCTGTTGATGCAATTGCTCATTGGAATGTCTATAAGCCGATAGCATCCTCCAACTGGGACCTGCAATCATACCAAATCAAAGCACGGTAAAACATCAAACAAAATAAATTCAAAAGCTTGAACAAATTATGACTGTTCGGTCAGTCACTAGTTTGAAGGATCATAAACCAAATTTGTCTCATAAATCAGAAAGATTCCAATATATAGAAATACATATTGATCTTACCGCGGGTGTCGCTGATCTTCTGGTAAGAGGAAAGAGCTGAGTCCCTGCGCCGCCTCCTAATATAATTGAAGCTACATTTTTCGGGTCTACTCTTCGTCTAAACATTGGCATTTGCAGAGTCTGAGACTAAACCCCAGATCAGGACAACATTTTACATAATTCATCAAACAAATAAATAAACAAAGTAACAAACTTTACAATTAACATAGGCAAACGGAAGTGATCATACAAATTACACAGCTTAATAATCATTTAAAAAATTATCAAATGGGCAATCGACTGTAATCGAAAGGATTTAACTTACGACAGCCTCGGTGTCGTTTGATGTAAGAACAGCAAGAACAGCTCCAGGTTTCACCTTCCTCTTGTCAGTTCTCAACTGATTGGCCCAAAGCCTGTGATTTAAACTCCCTCTAACACTCTCCCCCAAAAACCCAGGATCACCATTGCAGAAACCACTTGCGTTTCTCATATGGGTATTGGGTTTCAAAGCCACACAGCAAGAATCCATTCCCGTTACCAACTCTGATAGAATTCTAACCGATCAGAAATCGTGGCACCCAAAAGGCACTTAAACCAAAATCCCAGTAAAGAGATGTGATCTAATTACCAAAGTAAAGTAAAGATCACACAAAGATTATAATACTCAAAGCCATTTCTAGAATATTAATATCAAACCATAAAAACCAAAACAGAGCTTCTGAATGAAAAAGGTGACTTTGACAGAAATTGGAGATGGATCATGAGCAAAGTGAAGATACTCCGATCAAAAACACTACTGAAAAGTAGAATCTCAAGGAGCCAGGAGTGCAACAACCAAATATTTTCACAGTCAAAGAGTGTGAGAGTGAAGATAGGTGGTGTTGTGAGCTGTATAATCTGCAAAAATTTAGGGAAAACTTTAGAAGTGATCGGTTGAGTTGAGAGAAGTGAAAGTTAAGAGTGTAGTGAAATACGTGAATGATTTTGAAAGAAAGTGAATAGCTTTATTGGCCTCACGAGAATACTTGCAAAACCAGTTTATATAGTTAGGAATTAGACCTAGGCATCCTCTCTTATTCTAAAGTGTCCGTTCATTGTATATGATGCGTTTTGAAATTATTTTAAATTGTTTATTTAAAAATAAAAATAAATAACGTCTAATAAAAACTGATCGCATGATGTACAATAAACGGATAGAATGCGAAGATCCTATCTATATAGCTTCACCATGAATTGAGTTTCATGGTTTGAGAACCAATTTCCAAAGAAGAGTTGAAGGACCAAAGTGAGCAAATTTAAACAGTGGAAGGGGTAAATATGAAATCAACCCCAACTCCTTGTTTAAAGTCGTAGGTATGTATTTGATAAGAGATTGATAACAGAAATCAAACAAAAATGTTAAGCAAGTGGCATTTGTTTAACCATTAGGCATTTTCAACTGATGTGATTAAACTCTCCCAATTGACGGTTCATATTTGCGGCCACTTGATATGCTAATCAAACTGATTAGTGAGTGGAATAATTTGTCACAAACAATGTTGGTCCTATTGTACCATATCATTAGAAAAAACCCTTTCCAACTTTCACGATTAGTGCTGCTGGCATATTGCTGGAAAATGTCATTTCTTATAGTAAACAAAATGTATATTGCTGGCCACTTAGTACTACAGTTTATTTATAAGTACTTTTTATTTATATTTATGTTCACTTATAAGTAAGAGGTTTTAGATTCGATTCTTGCCAAACGCAAGTTTGAACCACATTATTACTAACCGATTGTGAGGATAAGCTCACCATCTCGCAATTAGTGTAGATAATATCGTTTGCTAAAAAAAAATGCAACCATCTTATAAGTGCACTTAAAATGCTATCGTTTTCCTTTTTAATAATTAAATTTCCTTTTTCTTTGTTTCTTATGTGAAATCTTAAATCTAGGAGTTTGTTTATCTCATCTTACTTGAGATTCGGTGTACTTATTCAACAAATGATGGAATTTCATCGTGTTTCCCTTCATTCAATATAGGTTGGACTGTCAAATTAGTTCATGAATTATTACCTGAATGAAAATTAGGTCCTTAAACTATTTTTTTAAGAAAAATCATCCCTTGAATTGTAAAAATCTGCCAATTACATCCCTTATATTATATTCGAAGTTACAATATTCAATTTTTCTTCAATTTAAATCACGTTACTTGCATGTGATACAGATTGGAGGGTAGATTGATAATTTTTCATAAAGAAATAGTGTATGGAGTTAACTTTGGAGGGTAAATTAGACGTTAGATTAGTAACCTATATGAAATGTTAAGGGCTTATAGGTGGGAAAATGACGATATTACACTCTAAAGTGTGTCAAGTGACTTAAGTTGATGAAAAATTGGATATAATAGTAGAGATGAAATTAGCAATTTTTAATGAATTTAGGGACTTATTTTACTGAAAAAATAATTCAGAGATCTAATTTTCACTAAGGTGATAGTTCAATGACTAAATCGGCACTTCACCCTTCAATATATAACATGGGTAATGATTGTTGGGGTTGTTTACATTGAAACAAATCATGAATGTAGATAGGTGAAATTTCACTTTGAAAATAACTCAACAACAATCTACAACATAAAAGTAGTTTCTCGAAAACCTTTTAAGATGACATATTTGGATAATACTTACATTTTTTTCCGTGGAAGAATGCGCATATCACATTTCTTGGACATAAAATAAATTTTATAATTATAATTAAAATCGTTTAATTTCTCATTCTTTATTTGAACTTCTTTTGCACTTAGATGATTTAAAAATGATACAATGTCCAACACCAATACCAAAATTAGAACCAAATTATAAATATATGTGATGATCATGTTTTTGGCACACGAATCATGCACAAAAAACATCTTTATTTTTTACTTTTTAGTCAAAATGTTCCTTAAGATTGGCATAAACTCCTCACTTTAGTCTTTAAGATTTCAAATTGATAAAAGTGGTTCCTAAATTTGCCCACTATCAATCATTTTCGTATTTCTGTGAAAAATCTTTATTAAATAAGGATAAAATGACAAAAATACCCTCATTTTTTGTCAAATCATTTGGTCCATTGTTTATTAAATTGGGGTATTTTTGTCATTTGATCTTTATTTAATAGAAGTTTTCACGAAAATGACCAAAATGATTATACTAGACAAACTCAGAGACTATTTTAATTGATTTTAAATCTCAGAAACCAAAGTAAAGAGTTATGTCAATCTTAAAGATCATTTTGGCTAAAAAGCCTTTATTCTTTTTTATGAAAGAGGTGCACAAAAACTTGAATGCAATGAGAGAAAGAAAAACTCGCATCCATGTGCGTGGAGTATCCACGATATTTGGAATTGGAACATTTGTTGACGAGCAGCTTCATGTTCTTGTTTGGCTGATCGGCTCAACGCATTCCAATAATTCCCACACAAGTAACATTATCTTACCCAAAAGAGGAAGGAACTACCCTGTATTATTGCGCCTCTTCATTTTACTTGGTTGAATTATTTAACGTTGGGTGTTGGATCTTTTTTTTTTTTTTTTTTTTTAACAAACGATATTATCTACGCTGGGACAATGGGAGTGGGTTTAGCCTCACAATGGGCTAGCAATAATGTGGTTCAAATTTGTCTTTGGTAAGAATCGAACCTAAGACATCTCACTTACAAGTGAAGAAGAATGCCACTATATCGTAATACTAAGTGGTTGGGTTATTGAATCTTTTGAATAAACAAATGTGAGGAAAATGATTTCTCTACAGAGACAAACTGATCACACTCAAGGAATATGCCACATCGACTACAAGCTCAAATACAACAGTTTTACCTTTTATGTCGTGAGGAAACCACACATGAAATCTTAATAGGCTGAGCAATGCTTGCCCTATAGGTCCTAGGAGTCCTTTTGTCCCATGATATCCCCATTTCTGTCACTGCACTCTTCTCTAGCTTAATGAGGCAGGGGTAGACTTTTTGAAGTCACCTTCGATGTCTACTGCTTCAGTTGATCCATTTACCAAAGATCGTGCCTACCACTAGAAAACTGCTCAGTAAGGTATGCACCATCTTGGCAGAACAACAAAGGTATGCCTAGCATGGTTTGCAACCTATTGTCAGGCTGCATATGAAGAGTATCTCTTGTAAATAGCCAAATCAACCAGAGAAATAGGTAATTATATTTTTACCAATAAAAACTATCTCAATTCAATTTCTCTTAACCCTTTTTCCGACCTAGGCATTGGAAGCCCTTTGGTGACATCCTCCCACATTTTCTTGAGTGTTCATCAATTTGCGATTTTTGAAAAGAATTCTTGTTTGGTAGTATTATTTTTTGTAATATAATATGAAAATAGAGACAGCGACGGCGGTTATTGGACGGTTGTGATTGATAAGAGCTTGAAATACCTACAAAATAATTAAACCAAAGACAATTTAAATACTCACAAGTGCACAAGATCAATAGTACTACAACAAGAGCAAATATGAGGTCAATCCCATAAAAATTGCTTTAACACCAATTTAACTGATTAATCAAGCTAGACTTATAAAAATAATAGATTGATTTTAAGGGCTGATTGAAACTAAAATTTAACTGGGAAATTTAAAAAACGAACAATTAAAAATGCAAGGCAAAAAAAGTTTTAAAAATCATGTGATGGAAACCTAAAATCGTGAGTTCACCCACAACAATCCTATTTCCTTTTTTTAGAGCCAATTAATATGCCTATGTTAAAAGTTGTTCTATCCAAGATATGAATTCATTTGTAGTCAAACATTATGTTGAGTGCATGATAATTATACTTTAGAGAAATGTTAACGAGACTCTTCAAAGACTCTCTGGTACCTCATGTTTTTGGCACAATATTTTATAATATTAGCGTATGAATAGACGTTAAACTGTGAGGTGAGAGAGAGTCCATGGAGAGTCACACTTTTAAGAGAGTTTCCTTAGTATTTTTCTTATACTCTATTGGTTAAGCATGTGATTAAACACTTTTAGAGACTCATTAAGCATGGAAGAATCATGCCAACCAAGTATATGATTAGCTTGATTGATCATCCTCACTAGTTTATCTAGTCTTCCTAATGATAGCCGGCCACAAGAATATTTAAGGACAGGTCATATTGATGACCAACGAAACTAGAATTTTGTATACAAACGAAGATTAAGAATTTAATAACATGACAAAATAAATCGATCTCTACAATTTCACATCCAATTAATCCCAACACACTACCACATGACCATTTAATTTATCAAGCGACTGAGATGTTTCAATATCACGTATAAATTATTAACTCATCACTACTCATACTCTACATGCATACGTTGATCTATCTATTTTCCTAAAACAAATTTAGGAAAATTGTTGTTTAAAAGAGTGAAAAGCGCTTAGTTTTGAAAATTGTTGTTTGGCAAAATTTTCAAAATGGTTACATACTATTTTGTGAATTTTTGTAACAAAAGTCACTTTTTGACCTTATTAAATAGATTTTCAAAATCTAGGAACTAATTTGAGACAAAATAGAGTTGAAGGACTAAAGTGAACAAATTTGAACAGTTTAAGGGCAAATATGAAATTAAACCCACATAAGTTTTAAAGTCCTAGATTTCTAATATGTTATGTCATAGGACAGATCACTGGACCCAGAATTCCAAGTTGCATCAAGAGAACCATTATGAGTTGAACACCTGCCCTTTTCAAGCCAAAATGATAATATAAATCAAACAAAAAACTGGTAAAGAAATAATTAAGTGAGATAGCTTCGTTTGTTTGATCATTAGGCATTTTCAACTCGTGTCCAATTAAACGTTCCCAATTTGACGGTTGATATTTCCGGCCACTTGGAACTGATAAATGACTGCACTAATAAGTCACAAACATTATTTGTCCTCTTGTACAATATCATTAGAAAATAATACACTTAAGTATTTGATCGCAACCCGTTCGATTTTCTCGTTTAGTGCCCCTGGCATGTTGCTGGAAAAATGTCATTTCCTTGGTTATACGGAAGTGACTATCAGCTTGTCAGATGCAATCATCTTATTAGTGAATGCTAGCATTTCCTTTTTCTTTTTTTCTTATGTACGTTTAAATCTCATTTTACTTAAATTCGACCAACTTATTAAACAATATGCTAACATGGGTAGTGATTGTCGAATTTGTGTACATCCATATACATAATCGATGCGTTCAATTCCATTTGTTGGATTTGGTTCGTTAAATTGAGAACCATATCGATACCAAGTTTGGTTTGGCAAAGGGTTAACGATTGTCTGGTGCACACAATAATCATAAATGTCGATATAACAGTTATAGCTGCAATGATAATTATTAGTTGTGGTTGGATAGAGTGGCAGCTGTTAGTGTAGAAGAATCCGTTTAGGATTCTGTTGGTTTTAGTGTAGAAGAATTCGTTTAGGATTCTTCAGGCTAGGTTTTGTAAATCCATGTGGCTTAAGATTACTTGTACCTGAAGTCAATTAACTAGTATATATTTGTAATGTTGTGATATCAATGAAATCAAGGAATTGTAATTCTACATCAACAAGAGTAATGGTGACCTGAACGATGGTGATTTACTTTGAGATGAAACTCATTATGAGTTAACTCATTTCGATGACCGTCCATTTGAAGATGAATTTTAACAAATTTATGTTTTATTCTTAAGAGCGAAGACACTAGACCTACAATTCTACGTCTTTACATCATTTTTTGCATGCTTACATGAAAAATTGTAGAACCTACTTAATCGAAAGGGCATGTGAACTTTGAGCCTAAAGTGACTACGCCCTTATAATCAAGGTTCTAAAAGACAGTAGGCACTAGTCGGACAACGGGCATGGGCCTAGCGCCTAGTCGGCTAGGCGGACCTATATGGAATTTACTATATATTACGGAAATAAGTGCTTATTTATACTTAGAAAAACACATAATTGTATTGGCATACATAAATTGCAAAATAAAATAACATATATTATAAAGTATTAGAACATATTGAAAACATAGGGAACAAGCACATAATGAGTGTTCATCCAAGTATTCAACAAGTCTCTTACATTTTGTTGACAAAATAAAATGAAAAAAGAAAGTTAATGATTTTCTGTCTAAGTGAGAGTCGCGACCTAGGTGGGCTAGGCGGACCCCTAAGCAGGTCTTGGCGCACTTTCTTAATTTTGAAATGCCTAGTGACTAATTAGGGCGGTGGCCAGTCGTCTAGCGTCTAGTCGAGGCCTAGGCGGTGCTAGGCAGAAATTTTTAGAACAGTGCCTATAACACACCTTTACTTTAGCTAAAACCCTAATTCGTTGTTACATTATTTTGGAATTTAACTCATACAGCATTTGAATTAAAATTGATACATTTTTTTTTAAACAAATTTAGTAAGGGGAGGGGGAGAGTTCGAAACTATTATAATAATTTTTGGGAGGGAGGAACCTGGATGCATATGTAGAAACCTAACATCCTATCTACTAGTATATAAGAAACCTAACATCCTATCTACTAAGATATTAGGCCACATGCAAATTGGTACAATGTCCAAACTAATACTAAAACTAAAACCAAACTACAACACTCATTGTTATGGATGTTTTAATGATCAAATTCGATTATCACAACTATTAAATCATCTATTTTAAATATCTGGTATTATTTTATGATATCACTTGATGGTACTTACTATTTAAGAAAAATGAATTGTTTTTTGGGTAACATTAGGGAAACTAAATTTAAAGACAAAATTTACAAACTAAATGATGTGACACTAATAAGAATGAACACGTTTATTAATGCTTAAATAATAAATTAATCATGAACTTCTATGTCTTTTAATTTACAAAATTTTGTCTACAAATTAATGAACAAAACTTCAATGTAATGAGAGAGAAAAACTGCCATCCATGATCCATAATGTGGGAGAGGATCGAAGACATTTGGAAGATTTATTGACCCTGCTTTTACTCTGTACTTGATGAAATACATTGAAGGGACATTTTGGGTACTTCGGAGTATCTTTTATTTTGAGTATTTTATTTGTTAGATCTTTATTTTAAAATATAAAAATTAAAATTTAACAGTTAAAACACTCGGAGTACCGGATACTCTAAACCACCCAAGATTTTTCGATGCATTGAATTGTTAGGCATGCATAGCCCAGATTCATGTTCATGTTTGGCTGATTGGTTCAACTCATTCCAATAATTTTCCAAACAAGTAACATGATCTTTTACCCAAAAGGGGGAAGGAGTGACCCTACCAGGTATAAAAATGCCTTTGAACTCCAAACTGTAAAACAAATAGGCTTTGTAGCCCAACTGATTGCATAAACCATCACCAAATAATGCATAACCAACTTGCACCAAAGAAAGAAAGTAGGCAATCCATCGCTATCTCCACAATTTGACAAATTTCTGTTTCACTTTTAGTTGTTAGGTTTTACTCTTGTAGATGATGGTGAGTTTGATATTAAAGGTACTATGACGGCCTCACTGGGTGCCTTAACCCAAACTCATCACCGTTAGTTTTCTTTCAAATATCGTGCATAACTCATAATACTATTAGTTTTCTTTCAAATATCGTGCATAACTCATAATACTATCCTCCCTCCTTCACTACTAGGCTAACACCATGAGAAAAGAATGCAATTTTCACAAAAAGAGGTTCACACCAAAAACTGATACAACTAAGCCAAGGAAAAGCCAAGGAAGTAGGAACAACCAAATGAGTCTTATTTTACACCTTCAAATCGCAATAATTGTGGGGAAAAAAAGTGTGAGAAATAATGTAAAAAGAAAATGAAACCAAAAATTCTAGGATTATACTCCAACTTGGACCACTTGGCACATTAACTTTGATTGGTTTTGGGGTTAACCTCATAGCAATTAAATCAAGAAGGACGTGTCTATTTTGGAACGCTAGAGTAACATAGAACACGTAGCTACCCGTTTTAACTTTTTCATACAACAATTTGTTTTTTTTTTTTGAGATATTACTACTTTAGTGTCCTCCAACCCATATCATGTAAGTTATATCAGGGAAACCACACCTCCGATGAATTGCGATAACTTTTGAGATAGTAGATAACATGTAACTC
The DNA here is from genome assembly GCA_036320875.1 of Cotoneaster glaucophyllus. Lineage (NCBI taxonomy): Eukaryota > Viridiplantae > Streptophyta > Magnoliopsida > Rosales > Rosaceae > Cotoneaster > Cotoneaster glaucophyllus. Next base: position 28,147,788 of record CM070066.1, on the reverse strand, counting down.
TGTGATGCTAACACAAAAATTAAAAATAAAGATACTTGTAAATTGACGTCAATACTACGTATCATTCGGTGCTATAAGTGTTTTGAGTGTTAGATTTAAAGAAAAACTAATGAAAATGGCTTGAAAAGTTTTAGTTTTAATAAAAAAAAACCATGTTATAAGTTTTGTTTAATGATTAGTACAAGACCCATATTAAAGTAATCCAACTAAAAATGGCCCAACTATAATAAATTATGATTTATCGATTTTACCCCTAACTCTTTTAGGTTAAGTTCCAGATTTTCGTCGTTAATGGAGTTCATCATTGTTTTGCAGGCCTTCTTCTTTTTCTTTGAAACAAAAATATAGATCCTCATGCTATTTAATTTATATTTTGTATTATTTCGTTGAAATGTGATTGTCGTTATTATTAATAGTGTATTCGAGATATTGTTTTTCAATTTTTCATCGTCAGTGAAGTTCATCATGTGTTTCTCCAGAAAATAAATTTGAGATCTACATGCTATTCAATAATAACGATGGGTCACTGTTTCTGGACTGTAAAAATAAACTGTTTATGGATTTTAAGTAACATTGTTTCTGGAATCTAAGTAACTGTTTATGGAATATAAGTTATTATTTCTGGAATCTAAGTCACTGTTTCTGGATCCAAATGAAATAGAGACACTATTTCTTAAATGTAAACTAGAAAAGAAATAGTGAAATTCACTGTATTTGGATTCAAAACAAAATAAGCACCATGTTGCTTAAATATAATCAACTGAAGCATGAAAGAAAAGAAACAGTCAAAGGTTAAAACATAGACAGTTTCTGGAATCTAAGTCAATGTTTCTGAAATTTAAGTCACTATTTCTGGAATTTAAGTCACTGTTTCTGGATTTTGGTTCTTTTCTTTCCAGATACAATGTTTGTTTGTGCACAAACAAAATAAACACTGTATTTGATTTTTTTTTTTTCGGAAACAATGTTATGTTTTGGGTTATCTAGAAACAGTTTTATGTTTTGGTTCTTTTTTTTTCCAGACACTTTTTCGTTGGTTTTTGCCATGAAACTTCTTTGAACTTGTTTCGGCGACTTTGTTCCGATGAATGCTTCATTTTCAACTTTGATTTGGTTGTTTTTGAAATGGGGGAATTTGATTTGATAGGAAGACAAAAAAGTTATTATGGCAGTTTCGTGCTGGGTTGAGGTTGGTGAAGAGTCAAGACAATATCAAATCATTTAGGGGTATTTATGGAACTGTAGATTTGTAGTTGGTTGGGCTTGTAAGTTTGACTCGTGGACAATAGTTTTAGATGATTTTTTATTAAACTTTGAGTCCTTTTGGTTAAATAACATTTTGGGATGGTTTTTGGTTAAATATTTGTTGGCCCAAACCCTTTTCATTAAAGCTCCCCAGATTTAAAGAAAAACTGATAAAAATGACTTTAAAACTTCATACTTTAATAAAAAAAACCATATAATAAGTTTATTTAAAGGAAAACTAATGAAAAGTAAAAAAAAACTTCATTTTTAATGAAAAGCCTTTTTAAAGGTATAGTGAATAGTGTCAGGTAAAGGTAAAAATGTGGTTTTTCGTTAAAAGTGAACAGTACCAGGAGTGTTTCGTTAAAACTCCCTTTATTTAATGATTAGAACAGAGCCTAATACTTAATCAGTCCAATCAACATGGCCCAGCAAAAATAACCTAACGTGTTTCCAATTTTACCCCTAATGATTTTTAATTTTTTCTATTTGTTATTTGTCGGTTAGTTTATTCATGTCATGAAACTATAATTTGCCAAGCATTCAAAAATAGGAAAACTAATGAAAAGGGCTTGAAAACTTTGAGTTTTAACGATAAGGCCAAAATAAAGGGTAAAGTGAAGAGTACCAAGTTTGATTTTTTAGTGTAAAAATATGATTTTTCGTTAAAGTGAACAGTATTGCGGGCTTTTCGTTAAAACTCCCTTCAAAAATCTCATAGCTGGATCATTTAAGAGAGGAGAAAGATAACAACTGCTAAAATTGTCGCCGATTGGAACCAACCCATGTATGCAATTAAAGCCCTTCAACTCCTTCAGCCTTGCCTTCGTGATGAGAGGCGCATTCTCTCGATCCTCTTGTTATGCAGCTTCCTCGAATTCCACACCCGACCCGTTTACCCATTTAATCGGCGCATTCAGGAAGTGGGATTCCAAAGTGGGTTGCTCCCGCTTCAAAGAGAAGCACAAGCAGCTGCAGTTCTGCAACAAATTCGCTGCGAATCAGAATGTGGGGAGGCGAAACTGGAGCATGTTAGCGTGTTGGTGAAAGGGCGGATTTGGATTACTGATAATTTGGATAATTTGTATTCGTGCCCGTGTGGGTTGAGCTGTTGGTGGACAACATCTTATGTTCTTGTTAACAAGCCTGATGCTTTGCTGTTTGAGACCACTACACCTCCCCTTCAGGTACTCCATTTTGTTTTCTTAATGATATGCAGTAGGTTTCGATTTATTCGTGTTATATATGTGTGTGCGCATTTCTACATGTTCATGGTTAGCTAGTTTTTACTCGGATCATGATTATTGGTACAATGTGGTTAAATCTCCAAGGAATTTCTTCCTTTGTACTCATTTATGGAGCAAGCATATGGAATATTAAACAGAAATATAGTATACGGTGGCAGATCTAGGAAATTTTGCGTGAAGTCGAACATTTTGGGGGAAATTATTGAGAAACACACCAGCAATGAAAAGGAAAATACCCAAAATGTCAAAATGTCAAATGTCTCAAATTTATGACAAAACTAGTACAGAAATACGCACGAAGCATGGGTTTACTTGCCAAATGTATTACTCGTTGAAGCAAGGCATACAACAACTGAGGCATGTTTACTCATGAAAAAGTTTCTTGGTTTCGACTTTGTGGCTTAAGGAAGGAAGGGATTGGAAGATGTGCATCAGCTGCATAATTGAACTGAGGAGAGAGAGAGAGAGAGAGAGAGAGAGAGAGAGAGAGAGAGAGAGAGGGAGACTGATTTCTTGCCTTCTCCAATTCCTTCCTTCTGGGATTTATCTTGGTATTCTGCAAGGAAGGCTGAGATGGAAGTTATCAGGTCCGAATTGCTTGATAGGGAAGACAAAAGTTTCGGGATGAGAAAATGAATGCCGAGAAAACCCGTGGTCATGAGGTGGAGAAGGCTTATCTTGCTGACCTTAGTGATTTGGAACAGGAGAAGATTATCCAAGAAAAGAATTTTGCCGATATTTAAAGGAGAAGTCAGCTATGGACTGCCAGAGGCAATTACTTCTCAGTCTCAAGGAAGAGGTCAATAAGATGTCCGAAAAGCTTGCATGTGAGAGTGTTTAGTTTCATAAATAGTGTTGTTTCGGTTTCGATCATATAGGTAGTATTCAGTTTCATAAATAATGTTGGTTTAGTTTCATAAATAGTCTTAGTTGCATTTGATTTGTAAATCCATGAAATTATATTCGCAATTTGATTTCGTTCAATTGACGCGTTATAATACTATATATGTTATATATAAATTATACTATATATTATATGCATTATTTGGGTTTAGTTTCATAAATAGTCAATTTCAGAAATAGTGTACCTGTGTTCAGTTTCATAAATAGTGTACTCGTGCTTAATTTCATAAATAATCAGTTTTATAGATAGTGTAGTTAGTTTCATAAATAGTGTAGTTAGTTCTAGAAATTGTGTACCCATGTTTAGTTTTATAAATAGTCAGTTTCAAAAATAGTGTACTCGTGTTTAGTTTCATAAATAGTTAATTTCAGAAATAGTGCACTCGTGTTCAGTTTCATAAATAGTTAGTGTACCCATGTTCTGTACGTCTTTTTTCTTCTTCCGCATTCTATATTTTCGTTCTGTTTTACTTTATTCAATCTAAAGATTCGAGTTCTTCTCCTGCATTCTAAACTTTCATTCTTTTTAACCTTATTCAATCTAAAAAGTCAGAAACAAAATCATTTCTCGATTAAAATAGAGAAAACCAAACCATCTTCCTATTCAAACAAACGTGACAAGTGCGTTATTTTCTGTTACAAGTGTGCATTTGTCATGTCGCGCTAATTCATTAAAAAAATAGAGTGCACACCAACAAACAACTAGCATACTTACCATTCCCTGTCAAAGCACCTAACCTTCTCTTTCTTTAGGTGAGTATGAGAATAGACAGGAATAATAGGCAGCAGATCTTGGAAGCTCCACTCTTCTTTTTCTAGTTATAATTTTAAATGTTGTTAAGCAATTAAGAAAAAAATAAAAAGACAATCGTTCATCTCCTCTTGCTAAAAATCAGGTTGTCTCCTCCGTGATCCCCAATTCCACCGCACCCACTACACAATGGCATCACAAACACACTCGGCAAAGCGGCATTACTGAAAATCTGGTTGCCTCCTCTGAGCTTGCCGAATCTGCAGGACCTCATTGTGTCTGCGAACCGTTTGACCGGCGAAATACCCAAGCCTTTTTCGATTTTCCCCGTAACGCTTTCGCTCAAAACCCGGGTCTATGCGGGTCGTGCAGAGCTGTAAGGGTTCATCATACGACCCGACCTGACCCAGATCTGACGCAGCCATTGCGTCTCCTGTAATGCCTGCTGCTAACCCAACCATCACAGCATCGTCGCCGAGTTCATTGCCTGCGAACGCCGAACAAATCGGGAAATCCTCACTGAAGTGGTAGCGCGAAAATGAGAAGATCGTGTACTGGTCGAGCCCCTACTTCGGCCAACCCGTGTTCGAGCGGGGTCAGATGGTGTCATTCGAAGGAGTGAAGCGTTTCAAGCTCAAGGACTTGCTCAGAGCCTCGGCGGAGATGCTGGGGAAAGGCAGGTTCGGGATGGCGTACAAGGCGGTTCTCTACGATGGCAATGTGGTGGCGGTTAAGAGGCTCAATGATGCTCAGATTGACGGGAAGACTCAATTCGAGCAGCACATGGCGGTGATGGGGTGACTCAGTTAGGGGTGGGCATAAAAACTGTCAAACCGGAAAACTAAATCGAACCATGACAAAAAAAAACGTAAAAAACCGCGTTGACCAAAAAAATCAAAACCATAACAAAAACTGAACCGAACCGTTTCAAACGGTCCTGGTTTGGAAATATTAAGAACCAGAGAAACCAGACCGAACCGCTTTTAATATAAATTATTGTTTTATTTGTTGCAGTCATATTTAGAATAAGAATGTGATTGTGTAAATCCTATAGAATATGTAAATGTATCTTATATTCCTATTAGAATTAGATTACCTATTAAATGTTGTAATCCTAAAGGGAAAGGTTTTTACCTATCCTACTATTATAAATAAAGGCACAATGAGGTGAATCAAACACACCTCACAATTAAATCAATCTCTCTTCTCTCTAATTGTGGCCGGTCCCCCTCTCTCTCTCTCTAAACCCTAGATCGTTCAATCAAATAAGCCAACAACACGTTATCAGCACGCTCTTGCCAGAAGCTGAGGAATTGACGCATCGTAGGCGGAGGCTCTCATCCACCAAAATTCAAAGGCTTATTCGTTTTCTGCTAATCAGGTACGCTTAAAATAAAAGAAGATATTTGAAACATCCATGAAGCAAGAAAACATTCCCCATGATGCATGAACCCCTCTATGTTTATATTTTCCTTTCGATATATATATATATATATATATATATATATATATATATATATATATAGTATATGTTCATATATATATGTTAATATATATATTTGTTTCATGCATAGCACAATTAAATTGTTATGTGGAATTTGTGAGTCAATGTATAAAATTAACGTAGTAGCAATTTAGGGTTTCCTAAACCCTGTAGGATTCGAAAAAATAAGGCGGATTGAACATGGTGCGGCACCCTACTGCACCATCACTGTGTAAACTGCCCAGGCCTGTAGCCTGTTTTGGCCCAATTGCCAGCAAGCTTTGCTTGCTGGGCTACTGCCCGTGTCCTCCCTCCCAGCGCACGCGGTTGGGCCTGGTCTTCACGACCCGTATCTGAAGCCAGCCATTTGGCTGGGCTTTACCTTCGCACGCCCAAACCCACAGCCCTTTTGCGACTGGACTCCGTGCACCCACTTCGGCCTAGATTCGAAACCCAGCTGCGGCTGGGGTTTCTTCCCCTTTCCTGTGGCTTACAGCCATCACCCGAGGTGTTTTTTGGGCCTAGCCTTTTACTTAAGGCACCCAACCCGTGCCCTTAACCCACGGCACCAAGCCTAAATTATTTTGGGGCTATATTTTCGATCGAATAATATTATTTTAATATTATTTAACTTCTACAATCGACCCTGTATGGCCCGATTTATTGAATTAATTAAAATTGACCTGCAGTATAAAGCTCTCACTTGAACCGTCACATACTTTCGTAGTACAAAGCTCTCACACTTGAGTTCCCGAAGAACCTCAAATCCACTATATTCAAGTTAGTATATTGCATTCTGTGTTTCTTGCAGGAACCTCTCATTATGAACTAAATGTTCATAAAAACCAAAATTGAACTTGTAGTTTCAAATTTAGTGCCTTTGAAACCTGAAGTTTTCATTCAAAACATACCACATCAAACCTGTAGTTTTCATGCATAAATTAAACCAATACATGTCTATAGAACCTGTATGTTCTACGATATATGTCTATGGCTTACCATATGACTACTCACGTTTTTTCCCTCCGGTTTAGGGATATGTCGAACTTGAACAAGCTTGATTTTGCCGCTCTAGATGTCTCTAGAAGAAACTATCTGAAGTGGGTTTAAGACGTGAAGCTCTATCTAACTGCAAAGGGTATTAGAGCCACCATTGAGACTCTTATCGCAGACAAACCCGTTGACGAAGCTCGGAAGGCTACTGCAATGATCTTCATTCGAAGACACATCCATGATGCACTGGAGACTGAGTATCTCACTGAGGAGGACCCACGCACCCTCTGGCTTGCTCTGGCTGATCGTTTCGATCACCAGAAAGACATATACTTACCTGACGCAAGACACAACTGGCAGCATCTTCACTTCCACGACTTAAAGTCCGTGAATGAATACAACTCTGAAGTTTGTAGAATCCGTTCTTTGTTGAAATTCTGCAAAGTGGAACTAACCGAATCAGATCTCCTGGAGAAGACCTATTCGACCTTCCATGCCACCAATATTGTCTTGCAGCAACAATATAGGGCATAAAAAATCACCAAGTTTTCGAATTTGATCTCTGTTATACTTCTCGCTGAAAGGTTCTGCTGTTAATGAAGAATCATCAAGCTCGACCCACTGGCTCGAACGTCGCGCATGCGATTAGCTATAAACAACGACAAAATCGTCCTGGCTGTGGCAATGGGGGACAAGCCCAACCACGGGCCCAAGGTCAACAAAGTGCCGCACGTAAGTGAAGAATTGTGACCCAACAACGTCCACCACTCGCCCCCAAGGTCCCAAACTTCAAGAACAAGGGCAAAGTTTGAATCCGACCATCGCTCACTCATCCGTTCCAACGCATGAGGTTATTCTAGATTACGGTGATGCTTTAGACGAAACATGCCAGCCTCCCGAGAATCGCGAGATTTTGATCCACTACACAGTATTGGATGAGGTTTGGAATAGGAATGAGATGATCGTCGACAATGCATTCGCGTACTCAGTAACTACTGACATTGAACCAGGTTCCGTTGATGAATGCCGACGTAGAGCCGATTGGTCAAACTGGAAACAAGCAATCCAGGTCAAACTTGATTCGCTCGAGAAACGTAAAGTGTTTGGACCTATCGTTCTTACACCACCACGCGTGAAGCATAATGAGAAGAATGAAATATATGATACAAAGCACGCCTCATAGCGCAAGGCTTCTCTCAGCGCCCTGGAATTGATTACAAAGAGACGTATTCCGCTACCTAATCAGTTTCGTAGTTTCCGAAAAACTGAATATGCAGCATATGGACGTGGTAACTGCGTATCTCTATGGGGATCTAGATACAGAAATATACATGAATGTTCCAGAAGGACTTCCATTAACTGGTTCAAATAGTTCTAGACCACGGAACACTCTCTCAATTAGGTTGAGGAGGTCACTCTACAGATTGAAACAATCCGGGCGGATGTGGTATAACCGTCTGAGTGAATATTTGACGAGTCAGGGTTATGTGAACAACGAATTATTCTCATACGTGTTCATAAAGAAGTCACATTCCGGATTTGCAATTGTTGCAGTTATGTCGATGACATGAACCTCATCGAGACTCCCACAGAGCTTGAGGAAATTGCTGCACACTTGAAATTGGAATTTGAGATGAAGGATCTTGGGAAAACTCGATACTGCCTCGGCCTGGAGATCAAGCATTGTTCGGATTGAATCTTAGTACATCAATCGAACTACACCCAAAAAGTATTGCGTCATTTTAATGAGGATAAAGCGAAGCCTTCGAGCACACCCATGATCGTTCGGACTCTAGATGCTAAACGAGATCCCTTCCATCCAAATGAGGATGAGGAAGAGATTTTGGAACCCAAAGTTCCTTACCTAAGTTCAATTGGGGCTTTATTGTACTTGGCTCAGTGCACTAGACCTAACATCTCCTTCGATGTGAATCTATTGGCTAGATATAGCAATGTGCCCACAGGAAGGCACTATAATGGTGTTAAAGACATTTTTCGCTACCTCAAGGGTACTACGGATTTGGGCTTGTTCTATACCCGTGAATCTCCGAGTGTTTTCGCCCTCTATGGTCCTCGGGTTGATTCTCGCCTTGTTGGTTATGCAGATGATGGATATTTGTCTGACCCACATAGAGCACGTTCTCAAACGGTTATGTATTTACCGTTGGAGACACTGCTATATCTTGGAGGTCTACCAAGCAAACGCTAATTGCCACTTCGTCTAACCATGCTGAGATTCTCGCCCAGCATGAAGCATCGCGTGAGTGCTTTTGGTTGAGAGAAGTTATGGAACATATTGAAGCACTAGTGGTTTTACATCAGTTGTTGACCTTCCTATGACGATCTTTGAAGACAATGCAGCATGTATCGAGCAGTTGAAGAAGGGATACATCAAGGGAGACAACACTAAGAACATAGCGCCGAAGTTCTTTTACTTATACCAGCAGTAGCAGCATCAGACATTGAAGTCAAGCAAATATGTTCCCAGGACAACCTAGTCGATCTTTTCACCAAGTCGTTGCCCAAGTCTACTTTTCAGAAGCTCGTCCAAGGAATCGGTATGCGTAAATTATCTGAGTTAAATCGCTTATAGTTCTCTTATTTAGAAGTTATGTCTAACTCAGGGGGAGTATCTAGAAGCATACTCACATGATCTTAATGTACTATTTTTCCTACGATTAGGAGCATTTTTCCCACTGGGTTTTTGCTACCTAACGAGGTTTTAATGAGGCACCCATCCTGGGATGATCATACTCCGTTGAGTTCACTACATTCGTCCAGTTTGACGTTTGTTTTAGACATTATGCATATTTTCTTACTTTTCTCCTTAGTCTATGGGTTTTCCCCATACCTTGGGTTTTACCATAGCGAGGATTTTGTGAGTTTTTTCAAATGCATACTTCAAATTAAATTTGAGACTCGCGATAACCCGTTGTGCCGATGACTTCATCAACTATTCTACCTTATCTGCTGAAGATCTGATGCGATGGTTTGTTGAGTATTTACACACTCAAGGGGGAGTGTTCATATTTAGAATAGGAATGTGATTGTGTAAATCCTAGAGAATATGGGAATGTATCTTATATTCCTATTAGGAGTAGATTACCTATTAAATGTTGTAATCCTAAAGGGAAGGGTTTTTACCTATCCTACTACTATAAATAAAGGCACAATGGGGTGAATCAAACACAACTCACAATTAAATCAATCTCTCTTCTCTCTAATTGTGGCCGGCCCCCCTCTCTCTAAACCCTAGATCATTCAATCAAATAGGCCTACAACATTATTATTATTTTTATATAAATAAGACATTTTTTTCAAGAAGACCATGTACATAAGCCCAATATTTTTCTTCATTTTTGTCCCCTTCCTTTGTTGTTTTATCACTTTCCTTCCCCTGCATTATTTTTCTCCATTCTTTTCCAGTATATTATGCATTATGTACATTTTAGTTTTAGTTTATGATCTACACTTTGGTCTTGATATGAGCCTTTCTATCTTTTGATTTATATTTATATGGACACTTTCTATCTTCCGGTCATAAATCTTGTAGATCTAGTAGTGGAAACTCAAATTTACTTGAATTTGTGGTTGAAATGTTTTTGGTATTAGAAGTAGAAGATAAGAAAAAACATAAATATAATTTTCGTTAGAACCGTAAACCGGCATGAACCGATTCGAAACCGTCATGAACCGAACCTTGTGGTTTTAGTAATAAATTTAAGCGGAGCCATACCGAACCAAACCGTTGAAATTTTCCGGTTCTGGTTCTATTTAGAGGGTGGAACCGAGCCGAACCGAACCGGACCGTGCCCACCCCTAGACTTAGTCATCCCAACATTGTGAGCTTAAGGGCTTATTACTTTGCTAGGGAGGATAAATTGTTGGTGTATGATTACATGCCCAATGGCTGCCTGTTCGGATGACATAATTTCTAACGGAATTGGCCGGTGGAATTGGTTTTCCATTAGGGGCAAGAGTTGGAAATTTATTTATTTTCGCGTTGGGCTTTCAACTTAGCCCATGTGGGTTCAATATTTGTGGGGTCTCATATAGATTAGTTTTGTCCTTATGATTAAATATGAAACCCTTTTCGTTAAATAATAGTTTAGAGTGGTTTTTGGTTAAATTAAACTTAACACAAGCCCTTTTCATTAAAATTATCTAGATTGAATTCTCAATTATTAATCTTTTATTTTAATAGCATTCATTGTTACTTGCTATTAAAAAAATTGTAACCTAAATCATTAAAATTGGAAAGGGATTCTCTCCAGATCCATTTTGTGGGGATCCTATGGATTCCCACGTCCTAACCGTTCATCGTATATCGTGAGGTAAATTTTCATCAGATACTATTTGTGTATAATTTTAAATAAAATAAAGCAAATGATTTCTAACCGCATGATACACGATAAATAATTAAGATGTGAAGATCCTTAAGATCCTCACAAAGTGAATTCGGATGGGATCCAATTCCATTAAAATTACCTTCATTCTATTTTGGGATGTTTTCTAGAAGATAAGAGTTGTGGGCCCATAAAACGGAGTCCAAACAAAAAAATCTTTCAAGCATGCAGGTATGTGATCACCTCTCTCTGTTTGGGACGCATGCCCACCTAACCTTATGGACGGTTCTTATTACATGCAGAATTGGCCCCACAGGTGTACCCTAAATGGGCCCACGTGTCACCATGGTAGGTGGGCTCCACAATCTACTAAACTTTGCCAGGTACAAGCCCAGCTCCCTTCAGGTTCAAGCCACGAGACGTTTACTAATATAGTGTAATATTATATTTATAATTCATAATTTGTATTATTTTTTTAATCTATCTATTTATAAATAAGGCCGGAGGCTCAATTTGGTGTCACCGGCTTCAACAAAAAAAAAAGGACCAAACTGCCCCTTAGCCAAAAAAAATTCAAAACCTTCCTAAAATAATATATCAAATCATGTAAGAGTAAGTTAATAATTTGGTCATCATAAAATATAATATAAATATAAATGGGGAGAGAGAGAAAAGAATAAAAAAAATGAAAGGGAAGAAAGAAAAGAATAAACAAATGACAAAGTTGATGGTGCCCATGTGATGAGGGAGAAAAATATAATACAAAATAAGAAAAATCATGAATGTTGTGTTTAAAATATCTTAAGAGGCGCGTAGCGTTGGTGATAAAAAAAGAAAAAAAGAAAAAAAAATATTGAAACAATTCACGCATATAAATACATTTAAAATGTCTGAGTCGCATGTAGCGCACTGTGATTCAAAAAATGTCTTTTGCACACGGTTGTTTATTAAATATTATTTCTCTATTTTTAAACACTTAAGAGGTGTGCAGTGCCAGTTATAAAAAAGTCTCTCGCAGGCGCATAATAAGGTGATTCAATTAGTTGTCAAATGATCATTTTTTTTAACAAACGATGTTATCTACACAAAGGGGAGGGAGTGAGCTTAGCTTTACAATAGGCTAGCAATCAGTTGTTTATTAAATATTATTTTTTTCTAATCTTAATGTAAATTCAATAAAATGTAGATGAAAATTGAAAGGCCGCTTTTATTAATATGGATTTAGTTGCTTTGATTAGTTAAAAGACCACTTTTATTAAATGTATTTATTTTACATCACACGCGTGCATGGAGGCTAGTTATATATAAAGTCGGAGGCTCAATTTGGTGTCACCAGCTTTGACAAAAATAATTGGACCAAACTACCCCTCAACCAAAAAATTTCAAAATCTGCCCAAAATAATATATCAAATCATGCAAGGGTAAGTTAGTAATTTGGTCATCATAAAATATAATACAAATATAAATGGGGAGAGAGAAAAGAATAAAAAAAAATGAAAGGGAAGAGAGAAAAGAATAAACAAATGACAAAGTTGAAGGTGCCCACGTGATGGGGAAGAAAAATATAATACAAAATAAGGAAAATCATTGTGTTTAAAATATCTTAAGAGGCGTGCGCCGGTGATAAAAAAACAAAATAAAAAAAAATATTGAAGCAATTCACGCATATAAATACATTTAAAATGTCTAAGTCTTGCTAGTGCACTGTGATTCAAAAAATGCATTTTGCACACGGTTGTTTATTAAATATTATTTCTCAATTTTTAAATACTTAACAGGTGCGTAATGCTAGTAATTTTTTTTTTAAAGTCTCTCGCACACGCATAATAATGTGATTCAATTAGTTGTCAAATGATCATTTTTTTAACAAACGATGTTATCTGCATAAAGGGGAGAGAGTGGGCTTAGCCTTACAATAAGCTAGCAATCGGTTGTTTATTAAATATTAATTTTTTCTAATCCTAATGCAAATTCAATAAAATGTAGATGGAAATTGAAGACCACTTTTTATTAATATGGATTCAGCTGCTTTGATTAGGTAAAAGACCACTTTTATTAAATGTATTTATTATTCATTTCCATCTACATTAATAAATACATTTAAAACATGTAAATCACGCATAGCATGTCGTGATTCAAAAAATTTCTTTCCCTTTCTCCAATCTACGATATACACATATTATGTTGTTTCGATCATTTGTTAAATTTTTTAGTGGCTTTGTGTTGCACATTAATAGTCTCTTTTTAAAAATTAGCTTTATATTTTGAACTCGTGAAAACCTTTTTGGCACGCGACTTGATACATTAAAACTTGTTTATAGTCATACTCTATGAAAAATAATGTGTGTAATTTGGGTTTGAATACATGTATATATAAGTTTTCAAAATTTACAACCTAACCCGACCCATCCCATTTCGATTAGGTTGGTCGTTGAACCCACTAAACCAAACCCTACAACATCAACCGTTTACATGAAATCGGGACAAGAGCGATAACAAACAAAAACCGAAATCATACAAGTATAAATGTAAGTAGAAACCAATATCATCATAAATTATCTGGCTTGTCATAAGAAAAACTGCAAAAATGTGGATTCGAAACGGTGCCAAATAGTGTAAGAGGCATAACAATAACAAAAAAATGATTCAAACTTCCACAGCCAAAGAACTAAACATGAAAGGCACGTAGAGACCTAGGTGTTGGTGGCTCTGGTGTAGGTCTGCTGGTTGGCGTGGGCCGAGACCATCCGAATCAACCCTCGCACCATCAACTCCCTGATGGCCCTCCTCGTGAGCAACCCGTTGATCCTGAGGCAATCGGAGAGAATGGACGGCGTGATCAGCTTGTACTTGGGTGCCTCAGTCAGAAGCTCGTCGAAGGTGCCCTGGTCTAAGAGCACCATGTTGTTGACCTTCTCCTTTTGCTATATTTGTTATGATGTGAATGATTTCCTTCCTATTTGGTAGCATTGTGATCGTTGACTAACAGTGATTTATTCTTTCCCTTTGTAAAAATATTTACTTAGCTGATTAGTTGGAATCACGGGTGTGATTGTATCTTTATAGTTTGTATAAGAACTCTAGCCTAGTTTGTATATTTTCAATGAATTAATACAGAAGATTATTCATTCTACTATTCCAATTTTAAGATGGTACCAGAGAGTCCAAGATCCTAAGGTTTTTATTCCTTGGTTTCTCTTCGTTTTTTCTTTCTTCGTTTTTTTCTTGTGAGCAAAGTCGTCATTTTTGCCATGGGAGATTCCAAGTCTGTTGAGGTGTCGAACGATCCCTCAAACCCTTTCTATATTCATCACTCTGATAATCCAGGGATGCATCTTGTTTCCACTCCACTTACTGGAAACAATTATAGCACATGGTCTCATTCAATGAGTATTGCCCTTAGCTCAAAGAACAAATTTGGTTTTGTTGATGGGTCTATGAAGCAGCCGTCAGACAAGAAAGCAACTGAAGCTGCTCTTTGGCAGCGCTGTAATGACATGGTTCTCATGTGGATTTTAAATTCTGTAAGTTCTGGGTTATCAAACAGTGTGGTTTATGCAGAAACTGCACATGCTGTTTGGGAGGACCTCAAGGCTCGTTTTTCGCAAGATAACGTCCCACGAATTTTCGAGATTCAGCGTGACATTGCACGCCTCACTCAAGATCAGATGTATGTGTCGGACTATTATTCCAAATTGAAGGGTTTATGGGATGAATTATCTTCTTACGGCAATCATAAAAACTGCTCGTGTGGCGCCATGGAAGACCGTAACGAGAAAGAGGAGCAAAATAAGGTTATGCAATTTTTAATGGGGCTTGATGATTCGTATGCAGCAGTGAGAGGTCAAATTCTGCTTGTAAAACCATTGCCTTCGGTGCTCAAGGTTTTTTCAATGGTTAATCAAGAGGAGAAGCAACGTGGCATTGCAGCCATCCCCCAACCAAATATGGAAGGAGCAGCCATGGCAGTTCAAGGTGGTCAAGGTAATCAACACAGCCGTGGTAGCAAAGGGAATCGCAAGCCACTCCATTAGGGTGGACCACCACACCAGGGAGACATGCTACCAGCTACATGGATATTCCGAGGACCATCGTCTCCATAAAACGAACAAGGGAAAAGGCCGCAGTCAGGAAGGAAAACCAACGACCAACCATGTTCAAGCAGCAACTTCTTTAGCTTCTTCCTCTACATCGGCAACACCGATGACTTTTACTCCTGAGCAGCTTCAACAACTCTTTGCTATGATGGCTGGAAATTTGCCATCCGAAGCACAAACCAATGCAATCACAGGTTTTCCTTCCCCTCATTCACAAGAGTGGATAATTGATAGTGGGGCCACGGATCATGTTACGGCACTTCCCTTATCAAACTCTACTGTGAACAAGTCTTTGCCGCCAGTTAAACTTCCGACTGGTGAAAGGGTTTCAATTAGTAGTATTGGCAATTTTACTTTTGATCCCAAACTTTCATTGACTAACGTATTACGAATTGCCTCTTTTTTGGTTAATTTGATATCCGTTAGTCGTTTAACAAAATCCCTTCGATGCTCCATAACGTTTTTTCCGGATTTTTGTGTCTTACAGGACCTGGAGGCGAGAAAGATGATTGGATGAGGTAGACAACGTGGAGGTCTTTACTATCTCACCAAACCACCCAGTAGCTGCACCACTTCACCTTCACCCCATTGTGTTAATTCCATTTCATGGCATCGACGTCTTGGCCATCCCTCTCCACAACGACTCCACCTTTTAGCTAAGCAATCATTAGATGTTTTTTCTCATTCAAATAAATCTTGTGATGTTTGCCCATTAGCAAAGCAAACTAGATTGCCTTTTCCATTAAGTCATATTTCCAGTAAACACATTTTTGAGCTTGTTCATTGTGACATTTGGGGACTGCACAAAATTTCTACATATAATGGGGCTCGATATTTCTTAACCATTGTTGATGACTTTTCTCGAACCACTTGGCTCTTTTTGATGAGCCATAAATCTGAAACTCAACAATTGCTTAAAACTTTCTTTTCTTATGTAGAAACTCAATTCCATCACAAAATTAAGAAAATTCGAACTGACAATGGTAGTGAGCTTTTGTCCTTGCATTCTTTCTTTTCCGAGAGTGGTGTGATTTTTTAACGTTCTTGCACATATACTCCACAACAAAATGGAGTGGTTGAACACAAACACCGTCATATTTTGCAAGTGGCTAGGGCACTACGTTTTCAGAGTCACTTACCTTTGTCTTTTTGGGGAGATTGTGTCCTTACTGCAATCTACCTCATAAATCGCTTACCCACACCACTTTTGTCCAATAAATCCCCTTTTGAGGTTCTTTATGGTCGTCCCCCATCGTATGCACATTTGCGTACTTTTGGATGTTTAGCTTATGCCACCAATGTTCAAGCTCTTCATAAAATTGATGCACGAGCCAAAAAATGTGTCTTTATAGGATATCCTTTTGGTCAAAAAGCGTATAAGTTGTACGACCTTTCTACTCACAAAGTGTTCACTAGCCGAGATGTCATTTTTCATGAGTCTAATTTTCCTTTTATCACCACTCCTTTAACCCAACCTCAAGAACCTCAAGAACCTGTCTTGCCTATTCCTCATCATGATGACATTGAGACCCCACCCACTCACATTGAGTCCATTTCACCATCCACTCAGGTTGACCTTATGACTCCATCCAACCCCATTGTTACACCTCTCCTCGACCAACCAGTCACCAATAGCCCCCCTCCTTCACCTAGTCCACCTCTTGCACCCCCCATACGCCATTCCGATAAGCCTACCTGTACACCTGCTTACCTTGATGACTATGTTTCCTCTCATGTTTCCTCGTCTTCCCCACTCAATGCATCACCTCCAGGTTCCTCAAAAAAAGGTACTCACCATCCTTTATGCAAGTATATTTCTTATAAAAAATCTTTCTCCATCTTATCAAAGTTTTCTTGCCAATATTAATCTCCCTGTTGAACCTAAAACATATGCAGAGGCTGTTAAAGATCCTCAGTGGCAAGACGCCATGGCCTCCAAAATTCAAGCTCTAGAAGCTAATGCCACTTGGTCTTTGACTGCACTTCCACCTGGCAAGACTCCTATTGGTTGTCGTTGGGTCTACAAAATCAAGCACAAGTATGATGGCACTATTGAGCGTTACAAAGCTCGTTTAGTGGCCAAGGGTTACACCAAAATTGAGGGTGTGGATTACCACTATACATTTTCCTCGACTGCCAAGTTGGTTACGTTTTGTTGTCTCCTTACTCTTGCGGTTGCTAGTAGCTGGTCCCTACATCAAATGGATGTCCACAACGCCTTTCTACATGGTGATCTCTATGAGGAAATATATATGGTTCCACCTCTTGGTCTTCGGCGCCAGGGGGAGCATTTGGTATGTCGCCTTCACAAGTCTTTGTATGGATTAAAACAGGCTTCTCGACAATGGTTTTCTAAGTTTTCTAAGGCCATTTGTGCAGCTGGGTATACACAGTCCAAAGCCGATTATTCCCTTTTTACAAGAAAAGTTGGCAAATCATTCACAGCTCTCCTTATTTATGTTGATGATATCTTGATCACTGGTAATGACATGACGACTATTGGTTCTCTAAAATCTTTTTTGAATGAACGCTTCCGCATCAAAGATTTAGGAGCCCTTAAATATTTTTTAGGAATAGAGATTGCTCGTTCCAAAAAGGGGATCTTTATTTCTCAAAGAAAATATTTATTGGACATTTTGAAAGATGTGGGTCTTATGGGTGCACGACCAGCTAGCTTCCCCATGGAACAAAATCTGAAGCTACTCCCTGATGAAGGAGATTTGCTTCACGATCCGACCATCTATCGAAGATTGATAGGACGTTTGATATATTTAACCATTACCAGACCCGATATTACTTTTGTAGTGAACACGTTGAGTCGCTTCATGCAACATCCTCGCAAGCCTCACTATGATGCACGTGTTTTGAGATATTTGAAGAACACTCCAGGCCAAGGTATTTTGTTTTCCTCACAAAGTTTGTTACAATTGAAGGCTTTTTTGTGATGCCGATTGGGCAAGATGGCCGGTGACTCGACATTCTACTACCGGGTTTTGTGTTTTCCTTGGAGATTCTTTAATTTCATGGAAAAGCAAAAAATAGAAGACGGTTTCATTATCTTCTGCAGAAGCGGAGTACCGTTCCATGGCTGCTGCCTGTTGTGAGCTCACCTAGTTGCAAAGTCTTTTACGTGATTTATGTATCAAAGATATGGGCCCTGCTGTCTTACACTGTGATAACCAAGCGGCTCTTCACATTGTCGCTAATCCTGTTTTTCATGAGTGGACACGCCATATAGAGATTGACTGCCATTTTGTTCGAGATAAAATTCAAGAAGGAAAGGTGGTCACCAAATTTGTTCCATCTTCAAAGCAAGTTGCAGACATATTCACGAAGCCCTTAGGAAAAGAACAATTCCGGTTTTTGCTGAGCAAGTTAGCGGTTTTTGACATTCACTCGCCAACTTGAGGGGGAGTGTTATGATGTGAATGATTTCCTTCCTATTTGGTAGCATTGTGATCGTTGACTAACAGTGATTTATTCTTTCCCTTTGTAAAAATATTTACTTAGCTGATTAGTTGGAATCACGGGTGTGATTGTATCTTTATAGTTTGTATAAGAACTCTAACCTAGTTTGTATATTTTCAATGAATTAATACAGAAGATTATTCATTCTACTATTCCAATTTTAAGAATATCAACAATGTCTAACAAATATGGATGCCATTAACAATCGTCGAATATCGTAGCTTCCACCCATGTCGTTGACACTTGTAGCTTATCCACTGTGCTTATGTTTTTGCATTGAACCTGATTATGTTCATTTAAAAATAATCACGTTAAGGTCTTCCACAATAATTTATGTGAGTATGATTTTTATATATAAAAATTAGACAGCTTGAGTTTGGTTTCTATAACACCTATTATTATAGTGGTGTGAGTTTTACATATTAATCGTGGGGTCGATTTATTTATTTAATTTTCTAATTTATGATTGATTGTTCTCTTTTTTTCCCTCTCAAAAATTGAAAATTTAGTATATAGAAATCAATACTCATTTTTCCGACTCACTATAGAAGTATGACTCCTATATTATTAGCATCAGAATCAATTATTCAACTCACTCTTATAGGCCTAAGAGGCCGTCGTCTTTAAGTTCTGCCCACAAAAAATAAATACATACATAATCCTACATAAAATACAATAGACACCATGTAGTCAACTACATTCGAACCCAACGTGTGCGTTTTGTGGTTTGCATAAATATGAAATGCTCAATGAAGACGGGTGATGAATTTTGTGGCAAATGGTATGGCTAACCTTAGCCTTTCAAATAAAAAATTAAGATTAATTTTTTCTTTTTCAACTAATTTAAATGTTAGAAATGGAATTGTAATTTTGGTCCTGTTTGGACTTGAAATATTGAATTTGGGCTGAAGGTGGATAATTCACAATAGGGATTAATTTCCGGACTAGTGTTATCTCTTTAGGCCAGATGGTACTTAGATATTCAGCCCACGATGAATTCGGTCGAGTCCTAACAAGAGTGTGACTCTTAAAAATATCAAGTGAAGAGGTGAAGAGGCCGAGTCGTAGTTGAAGTGAAATTTTACAAGATCAGAGTGAGTTTTGATAAGATTCCAATTATTCTAAGAACCAAAACTCGTTGCTGATAAGATAAAGAATGTATTTAAAGCAAAAGGACTAGGTTCAGATTTCTAGTTATAATCGAAGTGGTCGAAACCGCATGCAAATTGGTTTTGGCTAGTGAAATATTACACTGAGAATATCCAGAGAAACGTCGAGGAAGAATAGGTTTAATAGAACTCTACTTTGGCATGCGTGGCCATCAGGAAACTCATCCCTATAAATAGAAGTGAGTCTGCAACATCAAAAGGACCTTCAACTCGACACACAAATGTCTTGTGCAAATCTCGCTCTACAATGAACCCCTCTCATACTCTGAGAAATTGCTAACTCTCCTAAATTTGTCATCACACCTACAGTTTGGAATAATAGCACTATGTTGACAACCAATGACATTTTCAGTTTGGATTAATAGCACTGGAGCCATAGAATCAGGCTACTAAGGAGCATCTTCAGTTTGGAGTAACAACATTACTTCGAATTCGGCTGGTTACCTATCCAAGTCTCTGTCAGGGGGAAGTCTTTGGTTTCCTTGATGAAAGATGTCATCTCATCAGCTTCGCATCGAAGCGAGGTGTTATCAAGTTACTTAGTGTTCGGCACATTGACAAACCAACCTTTCCATGATTGGTTATTCCCTGGTTTCCTTGATGAAAGAGGTCATCTCATCAGCTTCGCATCGAAGCGAGGTGTTATCAAGTTACTTAGTGTTCGGCACATTGACAGACCAACCTTTCCATGATTGGTTATTCCCATGTGCATTTCAGAGTTCGGCATTATAATGGCCGATCGACATTTACAGTCAAAACACTTATCTCTTTTGAGTATTTGTGTCCTTACAATTTGATACCAATTCGGCACCTATATTTTCACAAACATAGTTGAAACGACCAAACCTAATGCAGATCCTGAACTTCGCAGTGACTAGCAACCTTGTCTTCAGGTTCTAGAACCCAATGTCAAGACGTGTTTCTTCCTCGGCTGTGATCACTTGAATACAGAAGTAAGAAGTGCATTCGACACCACCACCACCACCAAATTTATGTTACTCGTGGACCAAGCTCAATAGTGAGTTGGCACACTCGCATTCAACAGAAGAACGTAGTTAGTACTTAGATACTCGGCATCGTGCCTGAAAGCTAGGTACTTTTGAAGTTCAAAATGTCCATAATTTAAATTTTCAATATTCTAATTTATTCTAAATGTTGTGTTATGAGTCATTATGGATTTACTAGTTACTAGCCTTCATGCACACACTCACGCGTGTGTAAAAGATATTTTTTTTAATCACGGCGTGCTATGTGCGACTTACACATTTTAAATGTATTTATATGCGTGAATTGCTTCAATATTTTTTTTTATGACAAAAAGAAAGTCAAATATTTGGACTAAATGAATAATATTAGACCATGCTAGAAGAAACCCCTCATAAACCAATCAAAGCAACTGAATTCCCATAATAAAATCGGTCTTCAACTTTCAGCTACATTCTATTGAATTTACATTAAAAATAGAGAAAAAAAATATATTTAATAAGCAACTGATTGAATCACATTATTGCTAGTCCACCTCATCCTCTTAGTGTAGATAACATTGTTTGTTCCAAAAAAAAGAGAGGGTAAATTCCACTTTATCACCTCAAGTTTAGGGTCGATTTCAATTCCTTACAACATCTTTAAAACATTTCACTTTCATACCTCAAGTACTATTTTATTTCAATATAATACATCCGTTACATTTTCCATTCATTGATCCGTTAAGCGCTGACGTGGCTGCCAAATGTGTGCCACGTGGCCAAAAAAATAATTTTTTATTTTTAAAAACCTGAATCTTCTAATAAATAAATATAAATTAAAAAAAAAAACCCAAAAGCAAACGCTGAAACACATCTCCCCACAACCCCAAACCCAGAAACCTTATCTTACCCCTCCCCCCCCAGCCGCAGACCACCCACCCACCCACATGACCCACGCAGACCTACCTCCCTCCCCCCTCCCTGCGACCCCAAAAAACCCCCCCACCCACGTGACCCACGCAGACCCACCTTCCTCCCCCCGACCCCGAAAACCCAGGAACCTTATTCCCCTCACCCCCAATCCGAACCCTACTCCCCGACGCATCAACGAGTGGGCTCGTCGGCTCGTCTTTCGGCTCCGACAATGAGGTATGTATTTGATTTTGTCCTTCAAATTTTGAATTTTTTCGGTGCTTGGCTGGTGGTGGTCTGGATGGAGTTAGGTTTGCTAAGGATGGGTGGGGTTGATTTTTTTATGGGAGGGGAGGTGAAGAGAGTGGAGGAGAGGGAGGTGGGTCGGGGGGATAACGTTTTTGGGTTTGTTTGCGGGTGTGGGGGGTTGCAGGGATGTGGGTTAAATTTTTTTATTTTTTTTTTAAGATTCAGGATTTAAAAAATAAAAATAAAAATTTGGCCACGTGGCACACATTTGGCAGCCACGTGGCATAAATGTGGCAACCACGTAGCGCTTAACGGATCAATGGATGGAAAATGTAATGGATGTATTATATTGAAATAAAATAGTACTTGAGGTATGAAAGTGAAATGTTTTAAAGATGTTGTAAGGAATTGAAATTGACCCCAAACTTGAGGTGGTAAAATGTAATTTACCCAAAAAAATGATCATTTGACAACTAATTGAATCACATTATTATGCACGTGCGAAAGACATTTTTTATCACCGGAGGTACGCGTCTCTTAAGATATTTTGAACATGTTTAAAAATAGAGAAAATAATATTTAATAACAACTAATTGAATCACATTATTATTAGCCTATTGTGAGGCTAAGCCCACACCTCTTACTCTAAGAGCAATTCCACCCCTAAGGACTTTGTGCCAGCACCCAGCCCATTTATCCACTCAAGTGAACAATAATAGACCCCAATGAACAGTAATAGGCCAAAGCATCTCCACCCCAAAAAAAATTGCTCTAGCACCCAGTCTAAAAATACGCTGGCACAAACGATCTCCAACAGCCAACGATCATAATTCTGACCGTTGTTAATTAATCTGGACCGTTGGATTTGAAAAATATTCAAATCCAACAGCCAATGATCTGCCATGTGGCCAACGGTCATAATTCTCACCGTTGGGCCTTTTTTTTTTTGTTTTTTTTTTAATTTTTGGGGGAAAAACGTGGACCGTTGATCTGTGATGGGACGGTCCAGATCAAAAGTGAAATTCAAATTTTTTTTACCGTTGGAAATCCGTGGGGCCCGCCTCTGAATGGCTGTCAGGTACTCGCACCCACGGCCACGTGAAAGCCACGTGCTAGGCGCAAAACAAAAAAAGGGTCGGTCCCTTGGTCAGTCAAGTTTGGGCTAAGTGCCAGGCAAATTTGTGGGCTGAAGTGGATTCACTGAGTCCCAGCCTGGTTTTTTGACTGGGTGCCGGGTTAATGTGGCTCCGGTGGAAGTGCTCTTAGTGTAGATAATATCGTTTGTTCCAAAAAAAATAAAATTATTTGACAACTAATTGAATCACATTATTATGCATGTGCGAAAGACCTTTTTTATAACCAACACTACGCGTCTCTTAAGACGTTTTGAATGTGACAGCCCGTCCTGAGAATTGTACGTTATTATTTCCGAAATGTGAAAGTACCAAATTGCCCTCGAGCGTTGGATTGGATTATTGTTTTGGGCTATGTTAGAGGCCCAAAAATATGGGAATTTGGACTATTGATATTACTTCCTAACTAATGGGAACCACTAGTATTGTTTCCAATTTAGTGGGAGTTTATTTTGTAAGTTTAGTTAGGGTTGTAGTAACCCTAGTTAACACTAACTAGAACTAAGGGTAAGTGTTGTGTGTTGGATGTTTGAGGACCACACAACTTTGGAACTCTCTCTCCCGTGCCCTCTCTCTCCCACACTCTCAGACATCTCTTTCTCTCTCTCGAGTTTTGTACAGACCACCCCAAAACCCTTGCACGAGTTATAGATCGAAGGTTTAAAGGACACCATTGTGTTCCTAAGGCTTCCACGAGCACAGTGGTACCATTTTCAGGTAAGGGAACCTTAGAACACCCATGAAATCCAAAGTCCATTTTTTGTTACTATTCATGTGGACGTGATTATGGTTATTTCAGGAGTTTCAAGTTGGTAGGAAGCTTTAGAACTTCCATACGAAGCTCGGAGAAGAAAAACTAAAAGGTTTGGACGTAAGGAACCCCAGAAACTCAAATATTTGATTCGAGTACTGTTCATCAACTTGTTATCTAAAGTTTTTGTTCGATTTTTAAGCTCACATGGAGCTTTAGGAGATCCTCACGAACCTTGGAGTGGTTCGTTTGCAAGATTTGGACCATGGGAAGCCCAGTTACGGAGTTTTGCAGAGGTCGCCGGAGTTCGAGGACTTCTCCGACTTGATTCTACGGGATTCGAAGCCCAAAAGAGGTATAACGTGATTCTTTACCTCTTAAGCTTCATTTTGGTGAAAATTTCATAAGAAATGGTGAAGAAACGAGTTAGATTAAGAATGTGGAAATTTTACCCAGTTTCCGACAACGGCGACGGTCGCCGGAGCTGAAAGAAGAAGATGAAGAATATTCTGTCCGTTTTGACGGAATATTCTGACGCTGTCAGTCAGTTTAAACGGTTTCTGTTAGGATTAGATGGAATATTCCACAGAATATTCCTAACGGCGTCACTGTTCTGTTCCGTATGCCAGGCACGTGCCTGCGCGTGGGAGGTGCGTCTAGCCGTGCCTTGGCCGGCGCGTGAGGGCGCGTGTCACATCAGAAATTTTTTCTAAAAATATGGGGATGATCCTGAGGTGGTGTAGATCATTTTGGTATATTCACACACCTCATTTGAGAAATGTATGAGAAGTTATTACCTAGTTTCGTTTATGTGCTTTAAAATAACGTATTTATAGTTGTTTCTCACATAGGCGAGGCCTATCCAGAGGATGAGCGTAGCCAGGCTAGGCACGGGGGCTACGATCCATCTACTTACCAGTGAGTGGGCTTTTATTTTCCGTATATACCTATATACTATGTGTTTTTCCCAGAAAGTGCATTTTATATGCTTCATAAATGAAATGCCATGCCAATACCTATATACGTCTGATTATGCGTAATGAAATGGTTATGCATTATGAAATGGTTATGCATTATGAAATGATTATGCATTATGAAATGATTATGCATTATGAAATGGTTATGCATTATGGAGTGGTTATGCATCATGAATTTGTATGCGCATGATTGTTGGTGCTGTGGACGCTCAGGTAAGTATCAGGTAAGCTTATGTGTGGTTAAATACAAGTTGAGTTAAGAAGAGTATAATGTGATGCGTTGAGAGCTCATAAACCTGCACCCCGGTGTTAGTACTCCTGCCCAGTGTTAGGGGCCAGTCTTTCACGTGATGTTCACCTCCCGCACCATACGCTTGTCTTGGATCCAAGTTAAGTGCACAGTCCTGTCGTATAGTCCACTTTCAGTGGGTTCGACTCGTAGGTGACCCGCAATCATTGAAAGTGGGTTTGACTCAGACCCACGATCATTCGTACAGTCTTCACGTGATTGTAGCACTAGAGCGTACGATTTCACACCCAGTCCTGTCGTATAGACCACTATAAGTGGGTTCGACTCGTGTGCAGGCATAACGTATGAGCTAGAGATCAGCTGACGAGCTGTTGCAGTGGTTATAGCATGTGATATACTTATATGATGAGTTGATTATAATGGAATGGCATATTATGGCATACTATGGCATATTCATGAGTTAATGGCATATTATAGCATATTCATGATTTGATTTATGCATTGAGTATAATGATGATTTCAGTCGAGTTATAGTATATGGTTATATACTATTTTCTGGGAAAGTATACATGTTTTACGGCGAGGGGTTATAAAGATTGTTTTTGAAAAGATTTGTTTTTGCCCACTCACGCTTTTGTTTTGCGCCCCTCCAGGTTCTAGGTAGCGTTGTTGGTGGCATCCGAGGCAGCAGCAGTGATTCTGACAGACCTTCACTCATGTAGGACCCTTTGGGGTGTTTTATTTAAGTACTCCTTATGTTCGACTGCACCTAGACAAATTATGCTTTGATTGTGTATTAACACTTCTTGAATTCGGTTTTTATTATTCGTATTTCTTCTTATTCTATTGCTTCCGCACTGTGCACATGGCTACGTCACTTTCACGTGACGGCCATCAAGCCTCGATCTCGGTCGGGGTGTGTCATTGAACGTGTTTAAAAATAGAGAAAATAATATAGAATAAACAACTAATTGAATCATATTGTTGTTAGCCTATTAAGAGGTATTAATTATATATAAAAAAAATTAAAAAGAAAATTGTACAAAAAATAAATAAATATTAAAAAACACTGTTTATATAACAAAAATACCTCTGCATTATTTGGTGCACTACTTTGAACTGCTTTTAAACTTTTTTATTTGAGAGATATTTTTGTTCAAAACTTTTTGATGAAGCCATGACTCTAAAAAGGGCAGTTGGCTTTATATAGAGAGACGTAGAAATGTGTGCACATGTGATTGAATTGACGGTTGAATAACATTATATGATAATAAGACCGTTTCCACAAAAAAATTGCCAGTAATCATCGAGTCAACTATTTCATCCCATTAAAAAATAGCCAAACAGTTCAACTCCAGGGAATCGGATCGCAGGTGATTGAGATGAAAAAGGAGCATGTAAAAAATTAACAATTTTAAAAATAAGATTTGGTTTTCCATCAACCCTAATAAAGGTACTTAGTTTTCTAACAAGGATTAGTTAAATCGGGTAGCTTTTGTTTGTCGCAACCTTATCACTTCTCCAATGTCTTTACCGGCAAGAAAAGTGGCATTGCCACTAACAAAAGCTTCTAATTGAATCAGTAACTGATTCCAACATTATTGTGGTATGGATTGGACATGAGGACCAATTTTTCCAACAGGACTTCTCATTATTTTTAAGATTCTAAAGGCATCTGTTGAGATTATTAATAGCACATTTGAGTAATAATGAATTTTACATTTGCTTATAAGTAATTATGCCACTTTTTATATTGCTAAGAGGTTTTATCCTCCATGAGACTATCACATTTCTAGCCTTAGCGAGGAATTTCATCCTCAATGAGCGGGAAAATGGGGTTAGATCCACCACTGGGGCTAGCAACTTTCTTTCTTGAGTAGCATAAAATCGAGCTACATCTAGCCCCAAAAAACAATGGGTCCCACAAAAAAGTAGCAATCCATGTGAGCAAAATTCTATTATTCTTCCTCCACTTGCAAATACACTTATACTCTCCTTTTATTGTTTTATTTTTTATTTTTTTTCTTACATATTTTTTTTTGCAATTTGGCTAATTAATGATTGTTTTAAATTCCATAAGAATTAAAATTTCAAATTGATTTATCGTTCATGGGCATTGATGGGTGAAATTTTCAAATAATTTTTTTTCAAAATTGTATGATACTAATTTACCAATTGGTGCTAGGTAAATTGTAGTGCTATATGTGAAAATCAAATTATTTTATAGGATGAAGTGGGGGTTTGTTTCTTTCAATGGATGAGATTGAGATAAGGGAATCAAATCCAACGAACGATTCATAAGTGATGAAATCTAACTTTATCATAATTTGAACCTTTTAGGATGAAGGGTTAATAAAATAAAATAAAATAAAATAAAAAATTAAGATAGCACATCCAAAAATCAACTTAAGAAAAGCTAACACAAAAAAAAAAATAATCGCTTAATCAAATTACTATATAAATAAATATATATAGCCCTATATAGAGCCCAAAAGATATAGCCCCTCATTGAGAGAGATTCTTTTATAAAGCTCCAAAGATTCCTCGGAGCTTTAAAATTGGCTATATCCACCACTTTTCCAGCCCCATATAGAGCCCCTCACTGGGGATGCTTTAATTGATTTTATGGTATAATCTTAACTTTCTTTGTTGTATCAGAACAGGTTGTTCTGCATGTAAAGTCCAACGACCACACGTGCTCCACGTCAATCGTTTGTGTTGTCCACGAGCTAGGCTTGAAAATCTACCACACGTGTGAGGGCGCATTAAGAGTATCAATCTCACACTGGAAAAAAGAAAGAAAATTACGTATCTCTCTCAATCTCTTCACACACACACTATCTAAAAAAAAACACATACACACAGAGGGTTGGATAATGTAACCTAAAAAGGAAATAGATCTTCTCGTTTGAAGTCAAAACCGCACCCCATAAAGCTCCATCATTGATCAAATTTGTCTGCCAAGTGGTTACACATAATCTATATATTTGAATAATGTATAATTTAATAGACAATGCAAAAGCAACAATTCACTGTTATTATATTATTGATATTGCGTTTATGATTGAAGTTTAGTGGGTTTATATTGATGTCTAGGTAATGGAATTGGAAGAGAGAAATATGAAACTCCTCATAGGTAGGTAGAATTTTATTTTCTTATAGATATAATTTCCTAATTAAAGTGGTGTGCTCTTTTCTTCATGGGGTCTTTAGTTTTTCGATTTGCAAAGTTTAGTTCTCGCGACTAGAGTTTATGGTTACTGATGAGTTTGTAATGTGTAGTCAGTGTTTTTTTGGGCATGTGTAGCCTCTTGGATTGTTTTAAAAATTATTCTTGACGTGCCATATATATATATATATAATGAGTTAGGATTCAGGGACTCATTTTTTACACACTTTTTTATGGGGCCCACACCGTAATCTATTTTAACGATCTAATCGTTCATCTTTTATGTGAAATTCCCTCCCCCCCCCCCCCATATTTCAATATTCATCGTTTCGTATTTTCGTGAATTTGTTGTAATTTTGTTAAGTTTGGATCTTTTTTTTTTTTTTTTTTGAAGAAGAAATTAAGTTTGGATCTTTGGTTAGTTAGTTAAAGCTTGATTTTCCGTAGTTAGCCAATAACATTCCGTAGACCTTTTGAGGTCTCCTTAGAATTTTTTGATAGAGTTTGATCTCATGAAAGCGTAGGCGAAAACTATTAAATGAATGAATAGTATATTGCAGAGGTATGAATATAGATTGGCTGAATAGTTTTCGTATATTATTGTCAAAGTAAGAAGTACAATATCTACACAACTAAGTCAACTAAATATCTCCACAATAATGCCTAGGAGATCGCATCCCTCTTTTAATGGGATTTCATATCAGCTACATTTAGGGAAACATATTATACAATATATTACAAAATCTTTACTTAATACTCCCCCTCAAGTTGAAGAGTGAATATCATGAAGTCCCAACTTGTCACGTAATTTCACAAATTGATCTTTCCCTAAAGCCTTCGTGAATAAATCTGCTAACTGGAGACGTGTAGGTACATGTGAAGGACTAATCATTCCAGCTTGCAGTTTTTCTCGAACAATGTGACAATCAATTTCAATATGTTTCGTTCGCTCGTGAAAAACAGGATTAGCTGCAATATATAAAGCGGCTTGATTGTCACAAAATAATGGTGTGGGACCTTTTTGCAGAACCTTTAAATCTTGCAATATATAACGCAACCATGTTAACTCTAAACATGTGTTGGCCATAGCTCGGTATTCGGCTTCTGCAGATGATCGAGAAACATTGTCTTGTTTCTTGGATTTCCATGAGATGAGGGAATTTCCAAGAAAGACACAATACCCAGTAACTGATCTTCTTGTGGCACGACAACCGCCCCAATCGGAATCACAAAAGGCTTTTAATTCAAGGTTGTTGGAGGCTGGAAATAGCAAACCTTGACCAGGAGTTCCTTTAATGTACTTGAGAACTCGTAAAGCTGCATCCCAGTGAGGTTTGCGAGGCTCGTGCATGAATTGACTCAAGGTGCGGACTGAAAATACTATGTCAGGCCTAGTAACAGTAAGATAAATCAATCGTTCCGACTAATCTTCTGTACTTGGTGGGATCATCTAACAATGCTCCGTCAGTGGGAGTGAGTTTCAAATTTTGTTCCATTGGGAACTTATCTGGACGTGCCCCTGTAAGACCAGAATCCTGCAAAACATCTAGTGCATATTTCCTCTGAGACATGAAAATGCCTTTCTTAGAACGAGAAAATTCAATGCCCAAAAAATATTTTAAATCACCAAGATCTTTGATGCGGAAGCGTGTGAGAAGAAATGTTTTGAGTCGTTCAATCTCTTTAAGATCATTTCCTGTAAGAAGTATGTCGTCTACATAGATAAGGACCGCAGTGAAAGAGGTACCTTGAACCTTTGTAAAAAGGGAATAATCAGCTTTTGACTGTTGATAACCAGCTTTCTGAATGGTGACTGAAAAGGTGGAAAACCAATTTCTGGAAGCCTGCTTAAGTCCATATAGAAATTTGTTAAGCCGACATACAATATTCTCCCCCTGTCGGCGAAGGCCAGGAGGAGGTTCCATGAAAACAACCTCATGTAAGTCACCATGAAGAAATGCGTTCTGAACATCCAATTGATGAATGAACCAATGACGGGCACTAGCAACTGCCAGTAGGCAATGAAGAGTGGTGAGTTTAGCAGTAGGAGAAAAAGTTTCTTGATAATCAATACCCTCAATCTGAGTGTAGCCTTTAGCTACGAGACGAGCCTTGTACCGCTCAATTGTGCCATCAGAGTGGTACTTAATTTTATAGACCCATTTGCAACCAATGGGCTTGTGACCAGCAGGCAAGGGAACCATGGTCCATGTATTATTTTGCTGCAAAGCCGTTATTTCTGCATGCATGGCAGTGCGCCATTTGGGATCAAGGATAGCTTGAGCATATGAGGTAGGTTCAGCAGGCCCTTTAATGTTAGCTAAAAAAGCACAATGGGTAGAAGAAAGGCGTGAATAGGAAAGGAAGTCGGAAAGAGGATACCGAGTACCTGAGGAAGGACGAGGTGCCGAGGAAGATTGACTGACTTGGTTTGTCACGTGGTAGTCTTTATGCCATGTTGGTGGGTGCCTGGGACGAAGTGAATGACGCGGGAGGTGGGGTGGGGAAAGTTGGTTAGATGTGGGGTCAGATTGATGGGAGATGTCAGGGGAGGATGTTGGCGTGTCATGAATAGGGGGTGGGGTGGTCTGACTCGGGTAAGGAGAAGGAATAAGGGGTGGTAGGGTGGTAGGGTGAGGTGAAGTAGGAGAAATGATGGGAACAGAATTAGGATGGGAGGTCACGGCATTAGGGTCAAGGTGGCTATTTGATGGGATGTCACTGCTAATGGATGGCAGTGGAAGTGGTAATGGGCCACTGGGAGGGTTGGTCAGAGGAGGTTGGGTGGGTGAAAGAAAAGGAAAAATTGTTTCATTAAATTTAACATCTCGACTAACAAAAAATTTGTTTGTTTCTAGATCATATAGTTTGTAGCCTTTTTGACCAGTGGGATATCCAACAAAGACACAACGTCTAGCACGAGGGTCGAATTTGTGTGTAGGGTGAACAACAGTAGCAAAACATAAACTGCCAAAACTTTTAAGTGATCAAATGATGGTGGACGTTTGTACAATAACTCAAAAGGGGGTTTGTTGGACAACAAAGGAGATGGTAAACGATTAATTAGGTAGACAGCGGTTGTGACACATTCACCCCAAAATGAAAGAGGTACCTAAGATTGGAAACGTAAGCTTCGGGCCACGGTGAGAATGTGACGATGTTTACGTTCAACAACACCATTTTGTTGTGGAGTATAAACACATGTGCATTGGTATTCAATGCCGTGAGTTTGAAAAAAATCTTTCATGGACAAAAACTCAGAACCATTGTCAACCCTTATTATTTTGATGTGTGCATGAAATTGTGTATGGGCGAAAGTAACAAAAGATTGTAGGAGATGTTGAGTTTCAGATTTATGTTGCATCAAGAAAACCCATGTGCACCTAGTAAAATCATCAACAATAGTGAGAAAGAATCGAGCTCCTGAAAGCGTGGGAACTTTGTGAGGACCCCAAATATCACAATGTAATAAATCAAATGGAGCATGAGTTGATATAGAACTTAAAGGAAATGGAAGTCTTGTTTGTTTAGCCATAGGACAAACTGTAGAAACATTATTTTCAGACAACGAAGGAAATACTAATTTGAGGCGGTTTGAAGAAGGATGTCCAAGTCGCATATGCCATAAATTTGAGGAATGGGAAACTTGACAGGAGACAGGTGTCTGCGCCAATGTTGTCATGTAATAAAGGCCACCACGTTGCTTACCCGATCCAATCATCTTCCCCGTAGCCAAGTCCTGCAAGACACAGAAAGTGGGAAACAAAATGGCGCAACAGTTTAGGGAGTCAGTAACTTGGCTGGCAGACATGAGATTTAAGTGAAAAGAAGGAACACATAAAACATTGTCTAATGTAATGTCAGAATTGAATGGTATGGTGCCAGTGGAAGTAATTGTGGCTGAAGAACCTGTGGGTAATTTAACAGTGGATATTGGTGAAGATGTAGTTTTAGTAAAAAGGGAAGAATCTGATGTGATGTGATTGGTAGCCCCACTATCCAAAATCCATGGTTGATTAAATACAGAATTAACAGTGGCAATTGTAAAAGGTGACAGACCTGCAGCGTTCGCATAAGCATTGTTATTACCAGAAGGTGGATTTAAATTCATCAGGGACACAACATGAGCCAATTGTTGAAGCTGTTCCGTTGAAAGACCTTGCAATGGGTTCGGTGGAGACTGATGGGAGGCCTGTCCGTGCCGTCAGAGTTGATGGAATAGTGACGGCTGCTGCTGCGTTTGCAGCAGAGTGAGAACCTCCAAATGCTGCGTGAGGAGCAGGAAAGTTTTGAAATGCAGCACGTGGGTTGCTGCTACCTTGGGACCCACGCGGCATTGCTTTGTTGTTGCCCTGATTTCCTCCACTTGTTCCATTTTTAAATCTACATCTATCTTCAGTGTGACCTCTCTTGTCACAGAATTTGCAATGGTACTTCCGAGTCCTACAATTTTCAATTGTATGGCCATCTTTATCACAGTAGTCACAGTGAAGATTTTTTGAATTGTTGGAAGAGTGGTTTGGTCGAGTTTGAACAGCAGCACCAATTGAGAAATTTTCGGTTGATCCGGATGACATGTGTCGTTGTGTTTCGTCCTGAATAATGAGTGAGTAGCCTTGACGAACTTTGGGCAACGGTGTTATCATGAGAATATTACTGCGAATTCCGCTGTAGATGTCGTTGAGACCCATAAGAAATTGCATCATCTTATCTTCTTCGATTTGTTCATTATGTGCCTTTGTCTGGTCGCAGATGAGAAGGGGACGATATGTCTCTAATTCGTCCCAGAGGCCTTTAAGCTTCGTGAAATAAGCCGAGACTGTCATGGAGCCTTGTGTGAGGGATGCTATGGATTTTTGGATTTGATAAATTGTTGGTGCGTTCTTTTGTGAGAACTGATCTCTGAAATCTTCCCATACTTGTTGGGCGCTTTTGGCATGAACAACTCCTTTTGAAAGATCACCCTCCATAGATTGAGCGAACCATGATAAAATCATACTATTGCACTGGTTCCAGAGAGCATATTCCTTCGGTTGATCTGTTGCTGAGGGAGGCTGAATGGTGCCATCAACAAAACCAATTTTATTTTTGGCGGTGAGAGCATGAATCATAGATTTACTCCAGGATGGATAGTTGGATCCATTCAATTTTTCTGAAACTAGCATATGGCCGGGACTGTCTGAATGATGAACATAGTATGGGTTTGATGAATCCATACCTAAATTGTCTGAATTTTTTGTTTTGGTTTCACTGTGTATTTCTGACATGATGTTTTGGGAATAGGATCAAGATTGAAAGCGCAGGCAATAGGGTATTAGGCTTTGATACCGTATTAAATGAATGAATAGTATATTGCAGAGGTATGAATATAGATTGGCTGAATAGTTTTCGTATATTATTGTCAAAGTAAGAAGTACAATATATACACAACTAAGTCAACTAAATATCTCCACAATAATGCCTAGGAGATCGCATCCCTCTTTTAATGGGATTTCATATCAGCTACATTTAGGGAAACATATTATACAATGTATTACAAAATCTTTACTTAATAAAAACCGCTTCGCAAAACAGAATTATAACGAATGAGATATAAACATGCAAAGGAAAGATCAAAACTGTGATTTGGACTTTCTATATATAGCAGCCTAACCCATTCAGAACCGGAATTTCTAATTTTGGAAAGTCGACCTGTTAACTCGATTCCCTGCAAATTTGACTTGGTTCACTGGGCAAATTTTTGACGTTGTTTCCAGCGATTTCCAACGGCACCGATCTCGACCACCACTTGAAGATCTTCATATTTCACTGTCGGCAATCTCGTCGTTTCCATTGGATTTTTAGTCGACCACAGTTATCACTCGACAGATCTTGGTCCTATGAACAAAACCTTAATTTTGGATTAGGCGTTGATGAAATTGAGGTTCCACCATAAAACCAATTGACAATATGGAAAGTAGCCCAAGACCATATAAGCACATAGCAAACCTTGTCCCTCACCAATGTGGGACAACTCTCAACACGCCCCCGCACGTGTGGCGGATTTTCAAGCCTACATGTGGACAACAACTGGGTGACGTGGAGCGCGTTTGGCCATAGGGCTTCACACGTGGACAACCTTGCTCTGATGCCATGATGAAATTGAGGTTCCACCATAAAACCAATTGGCAATAAGGAAAGTAGCCCAAGACCATATAAGCATATAGCAAACCTTGTCCCTCACCAATGTGGGACAACTCTCAACAGGTGTTACTACAGCAACGACGGCGTGACGACGCCACGAGATTTCCGACCACTTGGACCGTTTCCGGCAAATTTCGCCATCCTTCGACGAAGGTTTGGAGTGGCTTCTGAGCCTTCAGTCAGCGTGCTTCCGTGATTGCATTTTTGTTGGACTTGAGTACCAGCTTTCATGTGACAAGTATCATTAAGGGTAATTCGTAATCAAATGAGAGGAATTGAATTGATGAGGAATTGGATTGAGGAAGAATTGAAATGAGGTGGAATCAGAATCAGGTTCATGTTGAAGTTGTTTACTAAAACTGTTTGGAATCGAAGTAGGAATGATGTTGAGTCCATATAAGTTGTTTACTAATTCACTTCAATCAGAATGAAAACTAGGTTGGTTACCATATTGGCCTTACATAAATAAATTATTTTCATACTAATTAATTAAATTTATGTAATAAAATTCATCTATATAAACATATATAAATATATTTTATTTATTTATTAAAAGATGGCAAGAATGATGTTGAGTCCATATAAATTGTTTACTAATTCACTTCAATCAAAATGAAAACTAGGTTAATTACTAAATTTCCCTTACATAAATAAATTATTTTCATACTAATTAATTAAATTAAATTCTTAATTAAATTTATACAATAAAATTATCTATATAAATAGGTTTTATTTATTTATTAAAAGATGGCATAATGAGTGTCAAATGAAGGGCAATGTTGGGATAATAAGAAACAAGTGAGGGCATAATAGGAATAAAAGATGAATTCCTGATTCCCTTACCCTCATGGAATTCAAATACCTCACAAAACTAGGGAATCTCGTTCCTCCAATTTCAGGAATTGGATTTCTTGTTTCGTGTGGGCTCCACCACTTTTTTTATTCCTTAATATTGAGTAAATATCGGAATACTCCGTAATCGGAATTCAATTCCATTTCTTTATTCCGATTACCCTTACGTAAACATGTCATAAGTACAGGGAATTTCAAGTGTAATTGTGTTGGGGTTGAGCATTTGGAGTGACTAGGTTTCGTGCCTTTATATATCTTTCATTTTAGTACTTCATATAATAGCCTATGACCGTTCTATATTAGATTATTTGTATGTGTATGTGGGATAGACCCATCTGATATGTATTTTATTGAAGTAATGAATCTAGCTTAATTTTTTAATTGTTGTACAGTTACATCTTGACCTCATGCGTCGATCCTAGACATATTGATATTGGGCCGTAACATTTTATGTCTTACCTCAAAGATCATGTCTATCAAAATTCATCCAAATTCAAAACCGTATAACTATTGGATTAAATTTGGTGTTGTTTTGTAGAACATTATTAGTCTATTTTCTTCATTACAAATTAATGTCTTAATGGTTTTGGATTTATCTAATTTTTTGCAAAGATGATCTATAAATGATGTACTAAAATATAGATGGTTTAAATCTTTGAAATAAATTAAAAAGTAGACTCTACAAAATAGATACACACACACACATATTCTTAATAAAATTTCTTTTCATCTAGAAAAATACTTCAATTTTTTAACTATTTTCTTTATGCTAACAATATTTTACTTAAAACTAAAAAATACGTGCATAGAGACAATATATTTGCTCTCACCAATGTAGCTACACGACTAAATTTCTTTTAAAGCGATTTTGACGTTAAACTCCCTGACAATATTACTTTTGCCCATAAAACATGTAACCAAGTTTTTTAAAAGAGTAATGTTAGAGATACCACATCTTTGTACACATTGATGTACCATCTGATGTCCATATGATGAATACAACCATTATCCAATCAAATAATTAGCATGGCATATAAACATCACTTGCTCCATAAAATGATGCACCACTATGGTATAGTAAAAAAAATTGATCTCATTAACATTTTCCTTTTTAATAACTAAGGACACAACTCATTAAAAGCAGCCCAATGATTAGACCTACTCCAACTCTTGGAGTAAAACTCAAGTTTTAGGTTCTAAACTTATCCCAACTTGCTCCATCCCTTGGGGCAAATATGAGTTTTAACTCAAAACTCATTTGTGGGCAAATTTAACCTAGAATTCCCCCTGAATTAGTGGGACTGGCCCACCGTATATGTGTATTTTTTTTAGTTTTATTTTATAAATTCATTGAATTCAACAGTTAATATCTAATATGATCAAATTGAACGGTAAAAAAAAGACCTAATGGTCCAAATTGAAATCAAACGGCTAAAGTAATTATAAAAAATTCTTTTTTTTTTGTTTTATATTTTTTCATAGTGTTCCATAAGTTTTATGGTGTCAGGTTAGTGATTTTTCATTATTTATTGGAATAAATATATTTTGGGAATGTTCATAAAATTAAATTAAGATAGTCTACATAATTTTTTTTTAATAGTTTCTTTAAGAAAAAAATTATCCTAAATTCATTCTTGAATAATCTGGACCTAAAAATTTAACCCGTAGAAGTTGGAGGAAAAAAAAGTAAGGGTTGGCACATCTTTTTGAAACATAATAATTTCATTATTAAAATAAACTGAGAAATACTCGACATGGAATACAATTTTATGATTACAAACGCAAAATAAAGATAATACAAAACATCACCCACATCTAACCTAATAGAAAGATAATGCTCGTGCATCACTTTCTGATGAAATTGCAAAAGGCGACGCGCCTTCGCAAAGAAGCCCTACTTTAAGGCATCAAGAAAAGGTTTCCATAAGCCTTGGTCATACCAGAATAAAAAAAAATAAAAAAAAAAACTCCTCAAAAGTACGATCCCTTGGCCATGAGTGACCCATACCTGACCAATATTTTATATAACCTCACAAGGCCTAAACCTTACCAATCGGATTCAACACCGTCCATGCGCACGAGATAAACAGGGTACCATCACCCAAGTACAATGTCAAGACAAACGACAATTAAACACGGCTATAAATTCCCGTAAACCATTGTAACGGCACCACAAGAGAAAGACCACACCATCCTCTAATTCAAAAACACCCCCGCCCCCTCCCCCTCCCCCTCCCACTCCCACACACGCTGTCCATAATTGTTAGAGAAAGTTAACGTTTATGGACAAACTAAATTGTTTAATAATATTCTATTCCTTAACAATTTTTAGCTCTTAAACTTCTGTACTAGTAGCAAGTGGTGGATTGTCCTAATAGTTATGATCTCTCTCTTTAACTAACTGCTTTACTAGTTCAAACTCTCTCATCTCTTTTTAGTGTAGAATATCGTTTGTAATAAAAACTACGTGCTAACAATTATTTATGTTGTTTTCTTTTTAAAACTTTTGAAACGTTGGTCTTTAAACAAAAGTACATTTTATTAATAATCAAATCAATTTAATCGTAAAGAACATTTACTCGCATTGCTTAATCCCTACCAAACTAGATTTATTGGTACCATTAAGTAATGTGAGTTCTCTTTTGCTAAAGCCTAATAAAACCCACTTACACTACTTTTGAGTCATGGGTTATGGTCGTTGTCCACCATAATCTCTAATTAGGTATAATTCCGTAATGTTCATCCATGATTTGCACATCTGTGCTGTGAATTTTTAGGGTTTCCTTTTCCTTTGTTTTGTGGCCCAAGATTTTTCTAGTTCTATTTGAAAGAGAATTTTCTAATAAAAATGTCCTAAGTTTTTTTTTTTTTTAAAAAAAAAAAGGGTAAACTGCCAATTTAGTCCCTGAATTATCACCTTAGTGAAAATTAGGTCCCTAAACTATTTTTTTTCAGAAAAATTAGTCCATGAATTATAAAAATCTGCCAATTACATCCCTAATGTTATATTTGAAGCTACTATATTCAATTTTCCGTCAATTTAAGTCACGTTACTTGCATGTGATACACATTGGAGGGTAGATTGGTAGTTGTTCATAAAGAAATAGTGTATGAAGTTAACTTAGGAGGAGAAATTGGTAGTTTTTCAAAAAGAAATAGTGTAAGTTAACTTTCGAAGGTAAATTAGACATTAAATTCGCAACCTATATGAAATGTTAAGGGCTTATAGACGAGAAAATGATGGTATTACACTCTAAAGTGTGTCAAGTGACTTAAGTTGACAAAAATTGGATAAAATAGCTTTGAATATAATAGTAGGGATGAAATTAGCAATTTCTAATGAATTTAGGGACTTATTTTACCGAAAAAACAATTCAGGTACCTAATTTTCACTAAGGTGATAGTTTGAGGACTAAATTGACACTTCACCCTAAAAAAAAATTGTAATAGATAGAGTACAACTTGACGGGTTAGAAGGTCTATCTAACTCTAATCAATATTTTGCCATAAACGATAACTTCTTTACAAGAGAAAAACTTATATTAATTTCAAATTTAAAGTAGTTGACACATTCCGACCTGGATATTCAAATAAACACCAAAATCAAGCCTTATTGACCGACATCTGGAAGATAATGAAGCCATCATATGCAAATAATGTGTAAAAAGTACGATTAAATTAAAACCAAAGTCTAGAACAAAATTAATCTGAGAGTGAGAGTCTGCAGTGCGGGAATAACCCTTATTACAAAAGTGTGTAGTGTCAGAGCATAGACAACAGTGCAGTAAAGGTATGAATATTCCCATCCTGGGTAGGATGGATATTATACAACTAACAAGAAATAAATTTCCTACATTATTAGAAGTGGATGTCAGAATCTGCCAATAAACCCTCGTTCGCCACTGAATTCAGCTTCTTAGCCTTTGAGGTGTACAAAACAGAAAATATGAGTGGGCAAAACTAAAATTTTTCTACAAACTTTTGTTTTTTTGTTTTTCAACATAATAAACCTCAAATCACAAATATCTTAACAAATGAAACACAATATGCTCATCAAAATGCAGGCACACAAGTTCATGTAGAAAGTAGCTACATGACAAGCTGTATTTAATAAGTTACGTTCGAATACTACATACAAATGAAGTTAGCGCTAAGCGCGTCAAGTACGAGCCCTAGATGCAAAAACAACTAGTACAAGATGACACCTACAATGGATCCAATATGAGCTAACGGTTAGTTGTGAACATACACGTGAAGCTGTTCCTAACCCGGACGAGTACTATAGACACCGGTGTAAGTATGCATGATGAGCACATAAAATATATATGATCATGCCATCATAATTTCATAAATCTTAGCATCATCAATAATACTTGTATTTGTAAGTAAAAAGATTGGAATGATGTAAATATACTTCGTCGAGGCAGTCATGGAAACTGTATATAATATACGCTTGAAAATAAAGCCTACTCACTGATATGTTGTTAGGTCATAGCTAGCTTGCCTTGCCTGGCCTTTGAACTCCTCGGATAAGTCTCTCTTACATGGGAAACCACTATACTAATCAACTACTCAAAGCTTGTAAATACTAAGGAAAATACTCAAATTCCCTTTGTTTGCTCAAGAAGAAGGGTGAGAGTACTTGAAACGGGATCACACGTTATCACGCGGCCGTAGGCCAAGCGCCACTGTATACGCTGTCATCGGTAGTGAAATTGCAGTTGTAGTTGTTGCCATTAGCAGTGTGAGAAGGGATCGCGTGCCTATATGTCTCAAGGAAGTCTCAGAATAGATCATTGGAACCAATCTTAACATAAGCGGTCTTGAAGTAGCCCACCTTGCTAAAAGACCCGCCTTGGCTATACAAGGGCAAAGGATATTCGTCACCTTTACCGCTAGACAGAGGAATCTTGAAGAATTCCTGCACAGAAAGCACAAGGAAAACTACTTAGAAGACTACTCGAGGGAGATAAAAAGAAAAAAATATATGTATATATATAAAAGGAGATGCTAGGCTGCAGCCAGCACCCTGCGACCCAATTAGCAGGTGGATGCAAGTGCCATTCATCTCACGGCCAGGCCACCAGGAACCTAGCCTCTTTCCTCTCTCCATCAACGGGTCCACGACCCTCTCCTATGTCTCTTAACCCAAGCCGAACGAGAGGCCCGCGCCTCCCTTTACTCCACGTCAACGAGCTAGGCCCTTAGGCCCAGCCTCTTTCCTCCAGTAGTGCATCCTGAGCCGGTTATCCAGTAACCAGCAAGTTGAGCCTAGCGCCCTAGCGCCAGGCACATCCCACTCTAATCCACAGCGCCCCAACGACCCTCATTCACAGTAGAAGCCACACCAATTCAGACCTCGACCTTAGCCGAGACTTCCTGTCAAGCCCCATGGCTAAAAATAAAAAATAAAAAGAAAGGAGGAAGAAGAAAAATTTAGTTTTTTCTTATCTTGTCGCAGCATGGAGAAAAAGAACAACAACGATCAACTCTTTGCAAGAGCGAGCAAAGAAGACTAGGGGATGAAGTACAATTTCCTCTCATTGTTTCTCTTTCTTGTTGGGATAAAAATTGCGCTCCAAATTTATTTAACCCTTACTTAAGGTAGACTTAAATAAGTTTTGGTGACAATTGGTTTCTATTTCCTAAACAAAACTTTAATTCCATGTCAAAGTGCAGAATCTACAACAAATCAGGAAATAACTCTCTGCTTGCCTACTCATCTTGGGATTTTCTACATCTCCTGCCCTTTTCTGCCTGGGCTCTAGGAGGGAGGGGGTATTTATGGAGCCAAAAATAATTTCAGAATCCTAAAGATGACACGTGAACTTTTTCTGACGAAGACAAGAATGCCCTCATTAAATAGGCTGTGCCCACAAATATTACCACGCGCAATCCAAAATCCCTGAAGGCTTGAGCAGTAGATTACAACATCACCAAACTCCTCTTCTTGTGGCAAGGAAGAAGTAAAAGGCATTAAAGATGAGATTAATTGCAAAATGCTATCTTTAACACTCTCCTAAATTGAATATCAACCCAAACAAGGAATCCTCATCACATCAAATCAAGGATACTTCCATGGTCATCCAAAGATAATATCTAATAATTAATATCTTGGGATTATTCTTTCCTCATTCATCCTACAGATGGCTTATCTCGGCCAATGGGAAACCGCCACGTGTAGGGCGAAATCCTACATCTAGGCCGGCCACCTCCCTATAAATATCTCATCTCACCAACTTTTGTAGCTTTGGCTACGCACTTAAGCCCTAAACTCACTCTTTTTAAAGAAACTAACTTAGATATCAAAGATCCATTAGTCACACCCCCCACCCCCAAACACACACACACACAAATATAAAAAAAAACCTCATAGGCGCATTTGGCTTTGGCCTTGATTAAAGGTGTTAATTTGTTTTATAGGTACAATTTCGTCAAGACTGAAGACTGTCGAATTTTGCTACCACAATAGTCTACTTTCGGCGTATAGACTGTGGGATCGAATTTGGATTTACCAATAACCCTCCCTTTATTAGTAAACCTAGATGAGAATCCAACATTTAAATGAAGGTCATCTAAAGGTTTATCAACCACATCCTTTAGAATGCATCTAAGCCTTCCCACCTTCTTTTTCCCATTTGCTTGAACAATTTGTGCATCCTTTGTTTTAACATTCTCCCTAGGATCAACCTGTTTTGAAATATTGCTTTATTCACCAATATTTTTAGCCTTGAAATTCACCTTCACATCAACATTCTCCTCTGAACTTTTCTCTACATCAGTTCTTTCCAAAATCTCAAAACGAGAACCAGATGCATCCGGCGTCACCTTAGTGGTCTCAGTACTAATACTTGTGTTCTTTTAGAAATAAGTGAGGGTATAATGGGGGGGGGGGGGGGGGGGGGGGCCCCCCAGAATCCATTTTGATTCCGTCAACAACTCAAAATTCAATTCCCACCTAAATGTAGGGAATTCAATTCCTCCAAATTTTGAAGTTGGATTCCAAAATTCGCGTGGATTCCATCAACTTTTTCATTCCCAATATTTGGTAAATACTGAAGTATCCTGTAATCAAAATTTAATTCCGCATTTTGATTCCAAATACCTTTACGTAAATGTGCCATAAGCAATCTGTACACCTTATGTAGAAGAACACATTCATTAAAACTTCTAATACTCTCAATTTTAGTAATTATATGTACAAATTGTCTGAGTTTTGCTCTAACTTGCTTTTCTTCCTGTCATGATGTCCACACAAATGACTTACGAACGTATTACATATCATGTGATTTACAAAGAGGTGATTTTTTTAGGTGAATTCCACGATTGATGGGGAAGATATAAAACAACCAACATTATGATTCATAAGGTGCCACACAGCCTTGTGGTCCACAAGTAAAAGAGAGGCACATTATTTTTGGTGGGTCAATTAAGGCACGGAAGCAACTGAAAGCCAAACTAAAAGAAGAAAAGGTAACGTCCTAATTAAAAGAAGTTTTTTTTTTGGAAACTTATTAAAAGAAGTTATTTGAAGAAAAAGAAATGAAATAAAGCAAGAGAAAGTTAGGTCTTACTTGGCACATTCTTAGTGAGTAAGAAATTGAGCCTAGAATCTAGATGACAAGGATATGGATTTGTATCTGTGTTTGCCACCTGGGCTGTGGAAGTCAAGCACCAATAATTTACCTTAATATGTTTTTTTGTTTTTTTTTTTGTTTAAAGGAACAACTGATGCAAGCCACGATTATTTACTTCTTCCGAGCCAGAAGAGCTTATGGGGAATTTCATCATGTTTGTAGCCACAGTCAAGCAAACTCACCAGCTCGGAGCATCAAACATGGAACCTCTCACATTTTTTTGTTTATTGGGGAGCCGCAGTCTACTCCCTTACCATTGGATCACTTGCTGTGATTATTTATCTTAATATGTTCATTTGAAGTATAAATAAAAGATATATATGTTAATATGTTGATTCAGATATTTCAGACATATGATGTTAGACATATATCAAGTGAAATTTTATTTGAAAGTACTTTCGTAGCACTGGACACATCTAACAGATCATTTCTTCTTTTCTATTGTTTCTTTTATTATTGAAAAAGAAAGAAGGATACGACCATGGCGCATCTTCCGTCATTGGGAAGGAGTATGCCAATACGCAGTTGGCATTTTTCAACCTTATTTTGACAAACAATATAAGGAAAATGAAGAATCGAACTTATGACATTTTAGTGTGTAGGTGAATAATTATTCGCTAATATTATATTCCATGCTCTTTAAAATCCTAATCCTAGTCAAGTGTAGTACCATATTCTAGAAAAATAATCATGCAGCAGGATAGCCTTAGTATAATGGAGCCTTGGATAAACCCTCAATTTGCAAATTTAAAACAAAGCAAATGAAAGGAATATTAAAAAAGAAAGAAAAAGCTATTCTCCTAAAATTTCAAAAAGAAAAAGTTAAATATTCTCATGGCCTATAAATACTAAGCCTGCACCATGTAAAGGGTTCAACAACAACGCACACAATAACACAAAACATCTCATAATCCAATTTATTTCACTTCATTTCCTCTCTCTCTCTCTCTCTCTCTAAAACAACTCTGTTTCCTCTGTTTTCATGCTCCCAATAATCAAGATCCTCACAAAATCTACTACTCTGATAGTAGTACCCCT
This sequence comes from Cotoneaster glaucophyllus, assembly GCA_036320875.1. Taxonomy (NCBI): domain Eukaryota; kingdom Viridiplantae; phylum Streptophyta; class Magnoliopsida; order Rosales; family Rosaceae; genus Cotoneaster; species Cotoneaster glaucophyllus. Next base: position 28,103,970 of record CM070066.1, on the reverse strand, counting down.
ACTGGCTCTTATCAGAGACATGGTAGGTTACGAATCCTCGATCAAAGCCCGAATCCTTTTCGAATGAGAAACGCAAAATCTTCGAGACCCTTTTCAGGATTTTCATTGATTTCGCTCACTCAACCCCCTTGTCAAAAAATGGATTCACTCAATTTTTATGACATCAAAGCTGAGAAGGCAAACGCAATCTTGAAATACCGCCAGCTTCGAAAAATCGCAAAACTCTTTCGGTTGATAGAGGTGCTTGCTGTTCTGCTCCTGCTTTCCAGGTTTTCTGTCCAACTCCCTCATGCAGTCAAGAACTCTGCCTCTTACTTCAAAGACATATCCGGCTTCATGGTAAGTCCTCGCTTCGTGTTTGTCGTTGGAAATGTAATAGTTATCATTCTCTACGCCAAGTCGGGCAGATTTTCAGCTGAAGACTCGAGCACAGACAGCTCGGGTGGTGATCTTTACGAAGAGTTTGTTCAGAACAGCGAAAAGAATAAAAAACTTCGTGGCGATGGGATTGAGTACCAGGCCATAAAAAGATGGCCCGAGGATAGTATAGTTTCTGAGCAAGCTCCTCATACTTCGGAAGTCAAGAAGTTCACAAGGAGTCAGTCTGAGAATTTAGAACGCGCGGTTTGCAAGAGCTCGCGGCGCTTACTGAAACGATCAGAGACGGAGAAATTCAAGGAAAATGTTCAGTCTGGTGGGAAATTGGCAGGGAGCGTGTACCCTGAAGACGGTATGAGTAACGAGGAATTTCGAAGCAAGGTTGAGTCCTTCATTGCAAGGCAGCAGAAGTTTCGACTGCAAGAAGAGTTCTCTGTAAACTAGGGTGAAATATGGGGATGTCTCTGTTTGTGTTCCTTTTTTCTTCTTTTTTTGGGGTATTGGGGGGGGGGGGGGGGGGGTGTATTTCTATATATATTTGTACATAGCTATATCAAGAGTGCGATGCAAATTTACTATGGTTTGTTCATATTTCACTGTAAATGATTATTCTCCGTTCCCTCTCGTGACGTTTCATGGATTGGGATAACTCAATAGATTCATGTACGTTAAAGGATGAAATGAAAGCCAATTTCTAAATTTTGTTCAATTTGAAGGTAGAAGATGAATTAGTAATGAAGAAAACTTATTATTTCCAATCCTAATAAAATGGTACGATATCAAGCCCTTTTAAGTTATAATTAAATCTATTTAACTCATTTAATTTGGACAAAATTTAGAAGTTAGAAATCAACCTTCATGCCTTACATCAACATAATTTAAATTTAGTGAAATATCCAATCCAATCTAATATTTGCGTCATAAACGATATTAGACAAGGTAACATGATCATTTAGTCTCACACTCATGACAAGAGTTCAACTCTCGCTTCATTGCTTTACGAACCCTAGGCCTATAATTTTTACCAAAGTTATCCATGTGATATAACTTTCCAAGCATATACCAATATGGCAAAGGGAAATTGATAATTAGAGAATTTTCCAGAGGTGTTTGGTAAGGCTCAAATAATTTGGGCATAATGGCAAAGAATGTATTCCAAATTCTGTTGTAACACATCATAATGCATAAATTCCAAATTTTCTTGTTAATTACCATAATGGGATGAGTTAGGATCATAAAGTCTGATGAGTGTGTTCCTATAAAACTGAAACAAATATAGCAAATTGTAGCTTGTTTGGTGGACTGGATGAGATTGGGCCTTAGAAATATGATTAGATTGACAGAGATGAGTTACATAACTCATGTGTGTGATTGGGTTACATAACCCATCATATTTTCCCTTATTTCAGATTTGTAGCCAATTCAGTCCATGTTACAATTTTTCTCACCAAACATTAACTGGGCTATATGTCCAATTTAATTAGAAATAACTCATCTCATCATGCCTATCAAACGCCTTCCCCCAAGGCAGTTTTGACAGCCAGTTTTTCAGCCATTCCATAATCCATAGACTTGGGTGGACAGATTCATATGGATGAGCATCTTTTACAGTTTTATTCTTTACCCCAACAACACAAGACCAAAGTAAGAGGGACATCATCCAACTATACCAAGCACTAGATGTTGGTACACAGTGTACTTCTAATTACTTTTGCTATACCCACTCAACTATAACCTTATTGGATTCTCAATAATTTAAACAGAATTTAGAAAGGAGTTCTTCATATTACTTGTAGTTTATTTAAAGAAATGTGTGTATGAATGTGTGTAAAATAAAAGAATTGGTAGGCTTACTGTTACTACTTGGTACAAGCTAGGAGTCGAGAAGCTTTAGTTTGAGAAAAGATCTTTGAGTGTGATTTTGCTAATCACCTTAAAATGTTTGTGATGCTCATCATTCTGTTAATTACCATTCAATGAGTTTAAATTTCGAAATTTGTATAGTAGATAGATCAATTTAAACTCATCCAACGAACAACCAAAAGGGTGGTGATACTACTTTAGAATGGTGAGCAAATATATTTCCAAGATCTTCAAGAATGTTCATGCCATATGGCAGTGTCAAGTAGTAACCCAATTAAAATATGTCAAGTGTCAAACCAGTTTTTTTATTTTTTATTTTTTATTTTTTTTGGGAAACATGACATTTTATTCCAAGGGTCAAAAACCAAATTAAGATACAAATAGGTTCACCAACAACACAAGTACAAATCAAAACATTGGACCTCAAAAGCCCAGACAAAAGAGCCCAAAACACAACTTGGGGTCCAGAACAAACACATAGAAAGCTAGAGCATCCCACAACCGTGTGGTATGTATGAATAGATTGAGAAAAGCTCTTAGTAAATATCCACACATTGTGTGAACAATTCATTTTATTTTGTTTTTTTTTTTATTATGAAGTGATTAGGTTTTAGAATTAAAAAAAATAAAAATCAATTATGAAATTTGAGATAATGATGAACATTTATTTTAAAAAAATTTAAATAGAGCATGCTATACTAACCTAGCTGTGAGGTTACGGTAAAAAACAACAAAATTTGTGTTTCTATAATTACTAAATTGCCCATATTTTTTATTTTTGTTCAATTTTTGATGAGAAGGTTAAAATAGTAATTTCATATAGCTTTGGTTGACAATCAGAGTTCTATTAATAGGCAATTTAGATTTGTAGGAAAACTAATGAAAAGGGCTTGAAAACTTTGAGTTTTAACGATAAGGACAAAATAAAGGGTAAAGTGAATAGTATCAGGTTTGACTTTTTAGTGTAAAAATGTGGTTTTTCGTTAAAGTGAACAGTACCGTGGGCTTTTCGTTAAAACTCCCATTTGTAGGAAAACTAATGAAAAGGACTTAAGGTGTTTTGGGTTTGAACAAACAGTAATTCCAAACTGGATCTTAACCAATTATTCACAAAAACGGAATTTGTAAAAGTTACCTTATCTGATGCGGATGACACTACATCTGATTCAACAAGCAAAACCCATTATTAGCCAAAAGGCATGATGAAACAGAACACTGAAAAACTTATTATATGTTTATACTGTATGAACTCAAAATAATTACTTGCTAAAACATATGTTAATCCAAACATGATGCTGCAGAAGCTAAATAGCCTATACATTTAACATGGTATAAATAATGTTCAACTAAGCTGAGATTCCTGAAATATAAGTGTAACTACCAGGAAGAAGGTTATCCTTGAAAGCATCCATGTCCATAATATCTGTTTCAGATGATGATTCGAGTGCATAAGCCTCGACATCTCTTACATCTTCCTCTCCGTTACTGTCTGTAGGGCTCCTGTAAGGTAGTAGCTTCAATCTAGGCTGAGCAGGGAGACCATAGTCCGTGGAAAAACCAAAAAGATCACCGAAAGCTTTTCCTTTCAATTTTGTTGATGCAGTTGACTGTCCAAACATTTGACGTCCTTCAGGCAAGTTAACACCAGTCTTTTTTGTGATCTGAAAATGGTGAGTTGTCTTTGAAAACACGGGAGGACCTCTAGATGATTCTTCCTCAGCGTTGACAGTAGCACATATTCTCATAGTCTCTGTGTTATGCACAGAATGCTGCAGGCTTGGCAGAGATCGGTGAAATACCTTTTCCAATTCGGCCACCTCTTGGGGACTGGTGTGGCTTGAAAGCAATCCAATACCAGACTGATTTTGCATTTCCAGGAAACTCCTACCGACGAAATTCGGTTGCTGCTTACTGCTTGTGGAGGGGTCGTGCTGTAACAAAACCATATCATTCTGCCTTGGCAATGAACCTCCTGATCTTCTAGAGACAAAATTGTTATCGAAGTTTTTCTCGTGAGCCAACAACGTGTGATTGTAACTGTTTGTGACATGTTGCGGAGATGCAAAAAGAGAGTTGGATAGATTAATTTCCTCTTCACTACACAGGAAAGATGAGAAAGTACGCCCACCCTTAAGTTGATGCGGCACAATTTTGGAATCTGATCTCGTTGATTCATCCCGAAAAGAATTGTAAACGGCTAGGCTATTGTTATCAAGAAAATTATGATATTTCACCTGTCGCTCTGGAGGCGGTGATGTGGCTTCCAAAGCCCATGCATCAGTAGGAGTCCAGGCAGGCAATGCCGGTGGGCTACACTCAGTAAGTACCCCCCCATGGAAAGTAGAATTTTTCTGATTTGGTTTAGCCACACTAGCCTTTGGAGGAACACTGAACATTGGAAAGCACTGGCCTTCTGATATCACTTTCCTTGTTTTCTTTGAACTCTCTGCCCGACTGAGACCCCCATCGATCTTTCTTACTCTGTTCGGTTCAGTTACTTCTCCGAACCCTCTAAACAAGGAATGCTTCTTAACACCACGATTGTGTTGTTGCGCCTCCTCATAACGAACTGATACATGGCCACAAGCTTTGGTTTCTGACTTACAACTTGTGCACATCCAATGAGCCATCCAAACAGATTCGTAAGGATGTGAAGCTAGCTCATTTGTTCCTTCACTACCATGATACGATCGCGCAACCCGATCAGACATGATAAACGCACTTATAAACTACCCAATTTTGAAAATACCAAGTTTATCTCAATGGCTCATCGAAAATCACCTAACACCCAAGACACCAACAAAAATCATCAACCTCCATATTTCCATATGTTACATAAAAAATGAGAAATTCGAAGCCATGGTAATACTTTTCAATTTTTGTTAATGCAGGCACATAAAATTCCAATATATTTGTACACAAATAATTGCAACCAAGTATATAATTTCATCATTTCAAAAAATAAGTAACAAAAAATAGAGCAAAAGAGAGAATTGAAGCCAAAGTTAACTCCAAAGGTGAAGATCCATAGGAGGAGATGGTAACCAAAGCTGCCAGATAAGAGAGAGCGAGAGAGAGAGAGAGAGAGAGAGAGAGATGAAACCCAAAAGAGAAAAGCTTTTATTAAAGGGGATGAGAAGCAGAGGAAGAGGTAGAGGAAGGAGGATCTGAAAGCAGAGGCTTGACAGTGTTCGCTCAGCCAGATAGCCACAGCCACAATCTGTGAGCTCCAAGCCTTGGCCAGAGAGGGGAGAAAAGGAAGAGGGGACCCAATTCACCTGCACTTTTCCAATTGCTGTTTTTATACTTTTTCTTTTGTTTATTCATTTAAATACTTTATATTATTGTGTGTATTTGTTCATAATTCATAAATGTATGTGCATGCTGCTATAGGTCTATTTGATTGAGCGATCTAGGGAGAGAGTGAGAGAGAGGGTGCGGCAAGCTTTAGGGAGAAGAGAGATTGATTTAATTGTGAGGTGTGTTTGATTCACCTCATTGTGCCTTTATTTATAATAGTAGAAAGGGTAAATACCTTTCCCTTTAGGATTACAACATTTAATAGGTAATCTAGTCCTAATAGGAATATAAGATACTTTCCCATATTCTCTAGGATTTACACAATCACATTCCTATTCTAAATATGACTGCAACACTCCCCCTTGAGTGTGTAAATACTCAACAAACCATCGCATCAGATCTTCAGCAGATAAGGTAGAATAGTTGATGAAGTCATCGGCACAACGGGTGATCGCGAGTCTCAAATTTACTTTGAAGTATGCATGTGTAAAAACTCACAAAAACCTCGCTATGGTAAAACCCAAGGAATGGGGAAAACCCATAGACTAAGGGAAAAGTAAGAAAATATGCATAATGTCTTAAACAAACGTCAAACTGGACGAGTGTAGTGAACTCAAAGGAGTATGATCATCCCAGGATGGGTGCCTCATTAAAACCTCGTTAGGTAGCAAAAACCCAGTGGGAAAAATGCTCCTAATCGTAAGAAAAATAGTACATTAAGATCATGTGAGTATGCTTCTGGATACTCCCCCTGAGTTAGACAATTTGGGCATACCGATTCCTTGGACGAGCTTCTGAAATGTAGACTTGGGAAATGACTTGGTGAAGAGGTCGGCCAGGTTGTCCTTGGAACGGATTTGCTTGACTTCAATGTTCTGATGCTGCTGCTGCTGGTGTGAGTAAAAGAACTTCGGCGCTATGTGCTTGGTGTTGTCTCCCTTGATGTATCCCTTCTTTAACTGCTCGATACATGCTGCATTGTCTTCAAAGATCGTCGTAGGAAGGTCAATGACTGATGTAAGACCACTAGTGCTTCGAATATGTTCCATAACTTCTCTCAGCCAAAAGCACTCACGTGATGCTTCATGCAAAACGAGAATCTCAGCATGGTTAGACGAAGTTGCGACTAGCGTTTGCTTGGTAGACCTCCAAGATATAGCGGTGTCCCCAACAGTAAAGACATAACCCGTTTAAGAACGTGCTCTATATGGGTCAGACAGATATCCAGCATCTGCGTAACCAACAAGGCGAGAATCAATCTGAAGGCTATAGGGGGCGGCAACACTCGGAGATTTGCGGGTATAGAACAAGCCCAAATCCGTAGTACCCTTGAGGTAGCGGAAAATGTCTTTGACACCATGCCAGTGCCTGCGTGTGGGCGCATTGCTGTATCTAGCCAATAGATTCACATCGAAGGAGATGTCGGGTCTAGTGCACTGAGCCAAGTACAATAAAGCCCCAATTGCACTTAGGTAAGGAACTTCGGGTTCCAAAATCTCTTCCTCATCCTCATTTGGACAGAAGGGATCACGTTTAGCATCTAGAGTCCGAACGACCATGGGTGTGCTCGAAGGCTTTGCTTTATCCTCATTAAAATGTTGCAACACCTTTTGGGTGTAGTTCGATTGATGTACTAGGATTCCATCCAAACAATGCTCGATCTCCAGGCCGAGGCAATATCAAGTTTTCCCAAGATCCTTCATCTCAACTTCCGATTTCAAGTGTGCAGCAATTTCCTCAAGCTCTGCGGGAGTCCCGATGAGGTTTATGTCATCGACATAAACTGCAACGATTGCAAATCCGGAATGTGACTTCTTTATGAACACGCATGAGCATAGTTCGTTGTTAACATAACCCTGACTCGTCAAATATTCACTCAGACGGTTATACCACATCCGCTTGGATTGTTTCAATCCGTAGAGTGACCTCCTCAACGTAATTGAGAGAGTATTCCGTGGTCTAGAACTATTTGAACCAGTCAATGGAAGTCCTTCTGGAACTTTCATGTAAATTTCCGTATTTATATCCCCATAGAGATACGCGGTTACCACGTCCATAAGCTGCATATTCAGTTTTTCGGAAACTACCAAACTGATTAGGTAGCGGAACGTTATAACGTCCATTACGGGGGAATACGTCTTCCAGGGCGCTGAGGGAAGCCTTGCGCTACGAGGTGTGCTTTGTATCGCACTATTTCATTCTTCTCATTACACTTCCTCACGAAAACCCACTTGTAGCCAACAGGCTTCACGCGTGGTGGTGTAGGAACGATAGGTCCAAATACCTTACGTTTCGTGAGCGAATCGAGTTCGACCTGGATGGCTTGTTTCCAGTTTGACCAATCAGTTCTACGTCGGCATTCATTGACGGAACGTGGTTCAATGTCATCGCTAAGCATGATGTCAGTAGCTACTGAGTACGCGAATGCATCGTCAACGATCATCTCATTCCTATTCCAAACCTCATCCAATACTGTGTAGTGGACCGAAATCCCGCGATTCTCGGGAGGCCGTCATGTTTCGTTTGAAGCATCACCGTAATCTAGAATAACCTCATGCGTTGGAACGGATGAGTGAGCGATGTCGGATTCAAACTAGTGTCACTTGTTGGTGCCGTTTTCCTATTCCGGGGTTATGAATCCTTTGAACCAGGGGGTCTGCCACGCTTCAAGGTCAGAGCAGATGATTGGCTAGCTGCCAATGTACCTTGCCGCGTGGAAGGTGCAGCCTCCCCACCTTTGGGGACGGCCCGGCCTTCCCAGGCGGGTTGTTGACGTACACGGGGTACATCTATCCTTGTAGGTGTGTTTACAGCAGGTATATGTGATCTTGTCACCTTTGCTAGATCATTAAAAGCATTCGGCATGCTTGAAGCAATGCTCTAAAGATCTATAATTCGACGCACCTCAGTTTCAGACTGGGCAGTGCAGAGATCTAAATGAGACATAGTGGGAGCATACCACGACAATTCGCGACGTTCTACGGGAACGTTAGCATGCTTATCTCCCCCTAACGGCGGGAAGGCTGACTCATCAAAGTGACAATCCGCAAAACGTGCGGTAAAGAAATCTCCTGTCAAGGGTTCTAAGTATCGAACAATTGATGGAGAATCATAACCGACATAGATTCCCATTTTTCTCTGAGGACCCATTTTGGTACGTAGTGGCGGTGCTATTGGCACATAAATGGCGCACCCAAACACCCGTAAATGCGAGACGTCAGGCTCGTATCCAGTGACCAACTGTAACGTTGAATGTGGTTGGGTAGCGATGGGCCTCAGGCGAACCAACATAGCTACGTGCAGTATTGCATAGCCCTAGGCAGATATCGGCAGTTTGGTTCTCATAACCAATGTCCGAGCTATCATTTGAAGGCGCTTGATGAAAGCTTCTGCCAGGCCGTTTTGGGTGTAAACATGGGGCACAGGATGTTCCACATCAATCCCTACTGACATGCAATACTCGTCAAAAGTCTGTGACGTAAACTCTCCAGCGTTATCTAGTCGAATCGACTTAATAGGATAATCAAGGTGGTGAGCCCTTAGCTTAATGATTTGAGCTAGGAGTTTAGCAAAGGCGGCATTGCGTGTGGACAACAAGCAAATATGTGACCATCTTGTCGATGCATCAACCAACACCATAAAATATTTAAATGGTCCGCAAGTTGGTTGGATAGGTCCACAAATGTCCCCTTGAATCCTCTGAAGAAATTTAGGGGGGTCGTGAATAATCTTTGTGTGGGAGGGTTGAATATTCAACTTCCCTATAGAACACGCTTGGCATGTTGGAACCCTAGCATAGGGATGTAACTTATGCCCGTGAGAAGATTTGAGGATACGGCGCATCATGTCACGTCCAGGGTGTCCCAAACGATAGTGCCAAAGCAACAAAGTGTCCTGGAACTCAAGCATAGGGCCGGCCACTGTGTGGGCTTCTATGCCCCGAATGGTTGTGATGTACAACCCACTCGGCAGACGTTCCAACTTCTCATGAATATGCTTCTGGCCATATTCGTATGAAGTGTTACAAAGAAATTCAGAACCATGGTCTTCATTGGTTTCAAGATGATATTTATTATCTCGAATATCTCTAAAACTCAGCAACGTTCTTCCGGAACGTGGAGAATAGAGTGCCTCCTTAATGGTCAAGATTGTACCATTAGACAACATGATACGTGCCTTTCCGTATCCTTCAATCAGGTTGGATGGGCCTGAGAGAGTTGTCAAATGAGCTTTCTTAGGTATCAAGTTAGTAAAATAGTGTCGTTCACGCAAGATGGTGTGCGTGGTTGCACTATCTTCCAGACAACTAACTTCCCCACTAGACATACCTAGAAATAAATTGATTGAATTGGTCACATGTATAAATATAAGTCCATTCATTCAATTAAGTGATTCGAGAAAATAATATCCATTCAAATAACAATCCATAATTCAAAACAAACCAAAACCAAACAAATTATTCCAAACACTTAGGAAAATTGTTCAAAATTAAACCATAAGCCTAACAAAATAGGGGTAGGGGCGGCCACTCCTAGTAGGTTCGGCCACTAGGGGTAAACGCCCTAAAATCATGTCTATTTTATTCGTCCATAGGTGCTGACGCCTCCTGGAAATCCGATATCTCCATTGATGTAGTTGCATCTTTCGGATGATCCACATATGCAAAGTTAGAGTCACGACGGGAATGATACTTGGCAATAGCCTCAGGGGAAGCTCGGCATACGCGTGACCAATGATCATTTGATCCACAACGATAGCGCATGTCCAATTCAGTAGAAGCAGCCTGAATGAGAGCTTTTCCCTTGTTCTTGAAGTTTGGGACCTTAGGGGCGAGTGGTGCACACTGCTGGGTCGCAATTATGCCCTTAGGTGCGGCACTCTGTTGACCTTGGGCCCTGTGGTTGGGCTTGTCCCCCATTTCCACAGCCACGACGAGTCTGTCGTCATTTCTGACTGCGATAATTAGTCGCATGCGCTTCAGGCGCGGCGTGCGAGCCAGTGGGTCGAGCTTGATGGTTTCTCATCAAAAGCTGGTTCTGCTTTTCAGCGAGAAGTAAAACAGAGATCAAATCCGAGAACTTGGTGAATTTCTGTGCCCTATATTGTTGCTGCAGGACAATATTGGTGGCATGGAAGGTCGAATAGGTCTTTTCCAGGAGATCTGATTCGGTTAGTTCCACTTTGCAGAATTTCAACAAAGAACGGATTCTACAAACTTCAGAGCTGTATTCATTCACAGACTTAAAGTCTTGGAAGCGAAGATGCTGCCAGTCGTGTCTTGCTTCAGGCGAGTATATGTCTTTCTGGTGATCGAAACGGTCAGCCAGAGCAAGCCAGAGGGTGCGTGGGTCCTCTTCTGCGAGATACTCGGTCTGCAATGCATAATGGATGTGTCTTTGAATGAAGATCATTGCAGTAGCCTTCTGAGCTTCGTTAACAAGTTTGTCGGCGATAGGAGTCTCGATGGTGGCTCTAATGCCCTTTGCAGTTAAATGGAGCTTCACTTCTTGAACCCACTTCAGATAGTTTCTTCCAGAGACTTCTAGAACGGTGAAATCGAGCTTGTTCAAGTTCGACATGTCCCTAAAACGGAGGGAAAAAACGTGAGTAGTCATATGGTAAGCCATAGACATAAATCGTAGAACATACAGGTTCTTTAGACATATATTGGTTTAATTTATGCATGAAAACTGCAGGTTTCATGTGGTATGTTTTAAATGAAAACTTCAGGTTTCAAAGGCACTAAATTTGAACCTACAGGTTCAATTTAGGTTTTTATGAACAATGAGTTCATAATGAGAGGTTCTTGCAAGAAACACAGAATGCAAGATTTGAGGTTCTTCGGGAACTCAAGTGTGAGAGCTTCGTTGCTACGAAAGTATGTGACGGTTCAAAGTATAAAGATAAATTATTGAATCGTTAATGTCCAAAAGTGATCTTCAGGTCAAGAATTTTGGATTCATTATCAGATTAATGGACTGCATATCACTTTTAATTAATTCAATAAATCGGGCTATACAGGGTCGATTGTAGAAGCAAAATAATATTAACATAATATTATTGGACCGAAATTAAAGCCCCAAAATAATTTTGGGCTTGTACCGTGGGTGAAAGACACGGCTGGGTGCCTTGAGTAGGAACTCACAGCCCAAAAAGGGCCTCGGGGTGGTCTGCAGGCCACGGGTTGGGTGAGGACCCCCCAGCCGCAGCTGGGTTTGGGTGTGTACCGAGGGGAAGGCACGGGGGAAAGGCCCAGCAAGGCTGGCCTTGGGTTGTCACACGGGGGAGCCCAGTAACTGAGGCCGTGCGTGTGTGGCGCTGGGAAGGCTTCAGGCCTTGCGCGGAAGCCCAGCCCCGAGGGCTGGCTGATATGGGTGCAGGCCGTGAAAAGTCGTGGGCTGCAGGCCCAGCAAGAAACCCTCCAGGCCGAAGCCTGGTGTCCTTTTTGCACATGGATGGTGCGGTGCCGCACCAAATCCAGTTTCCCTTTTTTTTCTTTTTTTTTCTTTCAAATCCCTTAGGGTTTAGGAAACCCTAACTTGCTTCTAATTTGTTTTTATACTTTGACTCACAAATTCCACATAACAATTTAATTGTGCGATGCATGAAACAAATATATATATGAACAAAGAGAATATATATATCGGAAGGAAAATATAAACATAGGGGGTTCATGCATCATGGAGAATGTTTTCATGCTTCAGAGTTGTTTCAAATATCTTACTTTATTTTAAGCGTACCTAAGTAGCAGAAAACAAATGAGCCTTTGAATGTGGTGGATGATAGCCTCCTCCTATGATGCGTCAATTCCTTAGCTCGTCAATTCCTTAGCTTCTGGCAAGAGCGTGCTGATAACATGTTGTAGGCCTATTTGATTGAGCGATCTATGGAGAGAGTGAGAGAGAGGGTGCGGCAAGCTTTAGGGAGAAGAGAGATTGATTTAATTGTGAGGTGTGTTTGATTCACCCAATTGTGCCTTTATTTATAGTAGTAGAAAGGGTAAATACCTTTCCCTTTAGGATTACAACATTTAATAGGTAATCTAGTCCAAATAGGAATATAAGATACTTTCCCATATTCTCTAGGATTTACACAATCACATTCCTATTATAAATATGACTGCAACACATGCATCATTTTATTAGAAAATTAGGACAAAATGGGACTTCTATTTTATTTTATGTTTCTTTTTTTTTAACATGGTGTGCATTAAATGGGTTTGTAATGCACAACACATATGAGTATATGGTTAATTTGGATGTAATATGTGACACACTGTTACATTGTAATACTCATTCATTTAGAAGAGATAAACAAGAGATTTTTGAAATTTTTTGAAATAAATTGGTGAAATTACGTGAACCTTCATGAAACATCAATGAGTAATTTAAGAGTTATGAGAAAATATCGGATTTAATAGATTCTCGCGTTTTGAAAGTTGCAACAGTTCATATTACATCTCGTAGTTTCAAAAACCTTCGAGAAGTTTTGACTCATAAAAAAAAAGAAAGATAAGATATGATATATTCTCCTGCACTCAAGTTTTATAATCTCACAAGAATTTTAGAAGGAAAATTAGGAAATTTTAGAAATTTTATAAAGATAGGTTTTTTATCACAAATGGTCCTGAAATTGACCATCACCATCAAGATAGTCCCTGAAATTAAAAACCAATCAATGTAGTCCCTAAAATATAAGTGTCTCAAATCAATGTGGTCATTCCGTGACAATTCTGTTAAAAATTCTGTTAAGTGCTGATGTGGCACATAAATGGGTTCCATAAATTCTTTTTTCTCATAAGTGGTCCCTAAAATTGACACGCGACATCAAAATGGTCCCTGAAATTGACCTGCGACATAAAAAATAGTCCTTGAAATTTACAATCAATCAATGTAGTCCCGCAAGTAAGTGTCACAAATCAATGTAGTCATTCCGTCACAATTCTATCAAAAATTCTATTATACACATAAATGGATCACATAAGTCTAATTTAATTTAAAAAATTACAAATAGGTTTAATAATTTAATAGTTAATAAAAAGTTGTGAACCCAAAAACCCGGTCCTACATTCACCTGTAAGATCCCACATCGCCCAAGAGTGTGGATCCTGTAAGCCTTATATGTATATTCCCATCTATACCTAACACTAGGCTTTTTGGGAGCTCGCTGGCTTCAGATTCCATCGGAACTCCGAAGTTAAGCGAGTTTGCGCGAGAGCAATCCCATGATGGGTGACCCACTAGGAAGTTCTCGCGTGAGTTCCCAGAAACAAAAACCGTGAGGGTGTGGCCGGGGCCCAAAGTGGACAATATCGTGCTACGGCGGAGTCGAGCCTGGGATGTGGTGGGGGCCTGGGCCAGGATGTGACAATTTGGTATCAGAGCCAATCCTTGGCCGGAAGTGTGCCGACGACCAATCCCTGGCAGGAAGTGTGCTGACGAGGACGTCGGGCCCCTAAGGGGGGTGGATTGTAAGATCCCACATCGCCCAGGGGTGTGGATCATGTAAACCTTATATGTATATTCCCATCTCTACCTAGCACGAGGCCTTTTGGGAGCTCACTGGTTTCGGATTCCATCGGAACTCCGAAGTTAAGTGAGTTCGTGCGAGAGCAATCCCATGATGGGTGACCTACTGAGAAGTTCTCGCGTGACTTCCCAGAAACAAAAACCGTGAGGGCGTGACCCGGGCCCAAAGCGGACAATATCGTGCTTTGGCGGAATCGAGCCCAGGAGGTGGTGGGGACCCGGGCCGGGATGTGACATACCTCATATCCCAATCCACATTCCTCTACCTCCTTCGCTGTCTATTTTCTAAAAATAAAAATAAAAATTCCCACAACTTGCAGTAATTTCACGAAGCTTCAAGAGTTTTGGGAAAATGATATAGACAATACATTCTCAGTTACCGTTGTTGTTTCATGATAAATCTAAACAAAATCAAAACAAATAAATCATATTGTTTTCTCTCTGCTTTATTTTTTCGACTTTTTCTCTCTCTTTTTCTCCACCAAAAAATGTAAATGGAGATGCAAATGTGAATTTAACTCTCATATATCCGTCTTCCGTTGGGGATGTTCAAGATTTCACTTTTCCTTACAACATGTTAGGGCAATGTCAAATGTAATGGATATTTATTGTTTAGGAAGGCAAGTATGTCATAGAACAAAAATGTGTTGGTTCCAGTGGCACACAAAATATATTTATGCTAGAACTATCCTTTTTTGTTCATCCCTAATGCTAAGGTGACCGTTACTCCCTCCAAAATAATGACACTTGTCAGATTAACTAGCCATGATTATTTTTATGCCATTTATTCCTTTTCTCTTTCCTTAATTTGGAAAAAATAAAACATAATATCTTTATATATTTCAAAAATAAACAAGGTGTTGCAGTCCTATTAGATTAAGAATGTGATTGTGTAAATCCTAGTATATCTTGGAATATCTCTCATATTCCTATTAGAAGTAGATTACCTATTAAATGTTGTAATCCTAAAGGGTAATGAATTAACATTCCCTACTACTATAAATAAAGGCACAATGGGGTGGAATAACACACACCCACAATTACACATCTCTCTCTTCTTCTCTCTATGTGCCGCACCCCTCTTCTCTCTATGGCCTACATAATTGTTCAGTAAATTATGCCTACAGCACGTTATCAGCATGCTCTTGACGCTGCGCTAAAGAGAGTTTGATATTCAATCAGGGGAGTATTACGTTTTAATCGTTCTTCTTATGATTAATTTATTATTTTGAATTGATCTACATGTTATTGATTCAATTTAATTTTTCTTTGTTGAACGTGATACAACAACACATTGAAGATGTTATTCTGGCTTTCTGCGAAGGATCTTCTACAAATTCGAAGGCTTTTGTTGTTTTCTGCCAATCAGGTACGCTTAAAATAAAGTAAGATATTTGAAACGACTCTGAAGCTTGAAAACATTCCCCATGATGCATGAACCCCCTATGTTTATATTTTCCTTCCGATATATATATTGTATATGTTCATATATTTGTCAATATATATATTTGTTTCATGCATCGCACAATTAAATTATTATGTGGAATTTGTGAGTCAAAGTACAAAAATAGATTATAAGCAAATTAGGGTTTTCCTAAACCCTAAGGGATTTGAAAAAAAAAAAAGAAAAAAAGAAAAAAAAAAGGGAAATTAGGATATGGTGCAGCATACCACCGCACCACCACCATGGACACAGCACCAGGCCACGGCCTGGGCTCCAACTCGGTAGAGCCTGCAGCCCTTAGCCCAAACCTCCACGCCAGCCCAGATTGGCTGGGCCTTGTCCCTGGGCCCACAACCTTCCCACGCACACACGCACAGCCAGCCCTCGCAGCTGGGCTCCCTGGGCCACAAACCACGGCCCAAAAACCGAACCCAGCTGTGGCTGGGGCTTCATCCCTCACCCTTGTGGCCTGCAGCTCACCCCATGACTCTATTGGGCCATGATGTTTTTTACTAAAGGCACCCTGTGCCTTCCTTATCCCATAGCACAAAGCCCAAAACATTTTTTGGGCTATATTTTCGATCCAATAATATTATGTTAATATTATTTTGCTTCTACAATCGACCCTGTATGGCCCGATTTATTGAATTAATTAAAAGTGACATGCAGTCCATTAATCTGATAATGAATCCAAAGTTCTTGACCTGACGATCACTTTTGGACATTAACGATTCAATAATTTATTTTTATACTTTGAACCGTCACATACTTTTGTAATAACGAAGCTCTTACACTTGAGTTCCTGAAGAACCCCAAATCCACTACACTTAGGTAGTATATTGCATTCTGTGTTCTTGCAGGAACCTCTCTTTTATGAACTAAACATTCATAAACTAAATTGAACCTGTAGTTTCAAATTTAGTGCCTTTGAAACCCGAAGTTTTCATAAAACAATACACCCACCTCTCTTTTATGAACTAAACGTTCATATACTAATTGAAGCTGTAGTTTCAAATTTAGTGCCTTTGAAACCCGAAGTTTTCATAAAACAATACACCCATGAAAACCCGATGTTTTTCATGAAAACTATGTCTTAGATGCATATGGATGATTCATTCCCATAGCACCAATCACAATCTTGTTCCCTCCAATTCAGTGGATTGTCGAACCGTCACAAGTTCGATTTTCCTGATTTGGATGCTTCTATTCGAAACCACTTTATGTGGGATACAAGACATGAATCTCCACTTGACTATCAAGAAGCTGAGAAACCATTGAAGCCAACAATGACATGGAAGAGCTAAATAAAGCCTCTGCCATGATCTTCATTCGAAGATTTATGCCCAAAGCATTACAAACGGAAATACCTCCCGAACGAGGATTCCATGGCTATTTGGCTCGCTCTTACGGACCGTCTAATCATGAAAGACATTGCCTGAAGCACACCATGATTACGTCCATGAATAGGTACAATTCTGAAGTTTATCGATTGAATTTTGACTAGAGAATACTTTTCTCGTCCTTCCATGTTTCTAACTCGCTCATGAAGCAATAACAGTGTAGAAAGCGGAAGTTTACCAAATTCTCAGATCTGATTACTACCACAAACGTGAGAGAAAGATATAGACTCAATTCGGCTAGAGTCTACCGAATGGCTCAACCCAGTTCGATCAAACAATCCAATTTCGGGTTTGTTTTACAACATATGGTAGAATCAAGGCCTGCCAAGGTGTGGCATCATGCCCGAAGCATGATCCTTGGTACCTAAGACCTAAAACTTCAAGAATAAGGGATAGTATTCCCAAACCTTAACCATGTAGAATCTATTTTTGTCTCGATGGAATAGATCATTGGTTATGCACCTGTTCGTGCCCATACCAATGTTGTTAAGGAGTACCATTCTAGTAGTCAATATGTGACACTGATTTTGCTCCACCAAACATCGTTGGAAGAGCAGAATTTTGACATGGATGGCCTTGTTGGCCGAATCCTCTTAGTAAACCACTTACTTTGTGAACATTTTTCCATGTTTTTGGATTCAAGTTTGGTGTATGTTTTACTTATGGATAATCTTATTAATATTATCCTCGAATATGAGTTAATTGAATCATGTTTCTTAATACATGTGACCGATTCAATTAAACACGTGATTCAGTAGGAATGTGGGAAAGTTAGTTGTCTGGATGAATGTGTACTACGCACACTAACTTTACACCTAAATCACATCTCTAACAACGACTTCAGGTCTATCCAACCTGATTAAGAGCATTGGCACGTTCCTCGTTGTATGAATGATACTGCATCACCATTTAAGGGACCTTCAATTCTCCCTGACATTGAGTTTTTAAGGATATTCGAGATGACAATGATCATAAATGAAACCACTGAAAAAAATAGAGTGAAATATCTTTGCACCACCTCCAAAACTGAGCCTGAAACTTTGATTTGGGGCCAATGGATTGTCCTCCAATTGGGGCACACGCCATATGTGGCCGGCCTGGAGCTAGGTGATTTAGTAGTTTACTTGATTTGACACGACCTTTTGGGACACTTAGGTTAACAATGATGCTACGACGCATCCCCTTACCCTAAGTAAGGATCTTGTGCCTACAAGCACACTTGCCAAAGTCTACTCGTTTGTGAAATTTGATTTTCTAAATCATCCCTTGCAAAGATACAAAACAACTCTCTTTTCACAGTGGATTCAATGGAATATATGTGGACTAATCCAACCAAAATGCGGACCATATAAAGACTTATGGTTTTGGTTGATGAATCGACAAACTGGTCACATGTTTGTCCACACACATTACTGCTAAACCTCTTGGCCGATTATGGGCTCACCACCCTACTTATCCCTTAAGGTCAGAGAGACTGGATAATGCCGGAGAGTTTACATCGACGATTTTTGATACAGTATTGCATGTCGTTTTGGGTTTCTAATTGAACATCGAATTCCCATGTTCACCCCAAATAGCCTCACCTAGTGATCATAAAGTCCAATTTAAAGGATTGCCCGGATTTTAGGTAAACGTACCAAGTTCTCGGTTTCTGCCTAGGGCTATGCAATCCTTGTACACAGTGATGTTGGTCCGCCTTGAGGCCCATTGCCACCCAACCTATATGACGTTACAGTTGGTTACTGGGTACGAACCTGACGATTTTCGTATTTATGCATATGGGTGCGCATTCAATGTGCCAAGTGACGCCGCCATAATGTACCACCATGGGTCTTCAAAGAAGGATGTGTATCTTTTGTCGACCATGATTCTCCTTCACACTAGCTCTCTTCGAGCCCTTGCACGTGATCTCTTTACCGCTCATTTGCGAGTTGTCACTTTAATGAGACAGTCTTCCCGCCGTTAGGGGGAGATAAGAACGTCAACGTTCCTGTAGAACAGCGCGAATTTGCATGGACGTTGCCCATTATGTGTCATCTCGATCCCCATACCGCACAAATATGATAAGCAAGTGCGATGAATTTTAGATTTCAAAATGTTGCTCCAGACGCATTCCTTTGATCTAGCTAAAGTGACGAGATCATATACCAGCTGCAAACATGCCTGCAAGGATAGACGTACTTAATGGACGTCGAGTCAACATCCCTAGAGGGTGTGCCGCCCCTGTTGGACGATCTGGTACACCGGCGATAGCCAATCAATCTGTCTTGGCCTAGAGCATGACCGATCATTCGGTTTGTAGGATTCACTTCCCTGGAACAGGAAGACACCGCACAACAATGAATCTGAACTCGATCGCTGTCTCAAATCATTTCCATCTCATGAGATTAATCCGAATTACTCCCGAGACTTGAAGTTCTTAGTCCAGTATACTAGTTTGGGTGAGCTAAATGGATTTGAAATGAGATTATCATCGATGATGTTTTCACTTATATGGTAGCTACCGACATAAATGAAAAGCGACGATATCGAACCGTGTTCAGTTGATTAAATGACAACGTAGAACTGATTGGACAACTAAAGTTACAATCCAGGTCAAATTCCTTACCAAAGTGTGTTTAGAACCGTAGTTCCTACACTGCCCAAGGTAACCCGTTTGTGTTACAAGTGGGAAAGGAAGCGTTATGAGATGAATGAAATAGTGTGATATGATGCACGCCTTGCGGCGCAAGGTTTCTCTCAAAACGTCCTGTGATTGATAGCAGCATTATGAAATGTGGTTAGTGTTTCTCCATGGGGATATATATACGGAGATCGAAATGTCAGTTCCTGAAGAATTACATGGAATGGTTCAAATAGTGCCAAAACCACAAAACACCCTCTTAACTCGTTTTGAGGCGTTCACTTATGGATTGAAAAATTCGACAGATGTGGTATACCCGTCTATGTGATTATTTGATCAGTCAGGGATATGAATGAATGCCCATGCGTGTTAAACTATGAAGACTTATTCCAAATTGCTAGAGTTACAATTTATGTCGTTAACACGAATCTCACTAAGACTCCGGAAGAGCTTGAGAAAACTGACTCGCACTTGAAGATAAAATTTGAGATGAAGGATCTTAGGAAAACTCGTTTATGCCTTGACCTGAAGTCGAAGCATTGTTCTGACGGTATTTTGGTTTACCAGACGAATTACACCCCGAATGTGTTACCTTTGAGTATACCTTTGATCGTCCATACGTTGTATGCAAATGAGACCCTTGAAGAGGTTATGGAATCCGAAATTCCATATCTAAGTTCAACTTTGCGCTTCGTTGTACTTAGCTTATTGTATTTAGACAAGACATCTCCTTCGCTGTTGATCTTGGTAAAGATGCAGCGCCGCGCCTACACGCAACCACTGAATTGGTATTAAAGACGTTCCCTGAAGGTACTACGAATTTGGGCAAATCAAATCCCAACGCATCTCGAGCGGATCCAACCCCCCTGATCCTCGAAATGATGCTTGCCTTGTTGTTATGCTGACGTAGGTTACTTATCAAACCCGCACAAGGCAAAATCACCGAATGGTTATGTCTTTACCGTTAGGGATATCGCAATATCTTGGAGGTCCACAATATGACCTTAGTTGCGAAATCTTCAAATCGGTCCAAGACTCACCTCACTTCACTACGCCACACATGAGACATGGTTAAGAGTTATTGTTGAGCATATTCGAAGTACTTGCCGTGTTTTCATCCATCGTTGAGTCCCAACGATGATTCATAAAGACTGTGCCGCATGTATCAACCCGACCAAACCATGATACATCAACGAAGTCAACACGAAGACATATTGCGTCTACATCTACATCAGCAAAGCATCAGGAAATTGAAGTCATGCAAGCCGATCCCAGACAACCTTGCCGACCTTTAGACGACGTCACTGCCAAAGTCAACCTTCCAGAAGCTTGTCCAAGGAATTGGTATGCCTAACTATCATATGCAATGCTTGTAGTTGTCATTTGGAAGTTATGTCAAACTCAGGGGGAGTATCCAGAAGTATACTCACTTGATCTTAATGTACTCTTTTTCCCTACGTTTAGGAGCATTTTTCCCACTGCGTTTTTGCTACTTAACTAGGTTTTAACGAGGCACCCATCCTGGGCTGATCATACCCTTGTGAGCTCTTCTACTTAAGTCCAAAAGACGTATAGTTTTGACTTAATGCAACTTCTCACTTTTGTCCTTAGTCTATGGGTTTTTATCCCACCTTGGGTTTTACCATAGCGAGGTTTTGTGAGTTTTACTTTTTTATTCATTCTTCCTTTGATTTGAGACTCGCATTTGCTCATTGTGCTGACGACTTCATCAACTCTACTTGGTTCATCACTGAAGACACCTGATGCGCCATTTACTTGAATATTTACACACTCAAGGGGGAGTGTTGCAGTCCTATTAGATTAAGAATGTGATTGTGTAAATCCTAGTATACCTTGGAATATCTCTCATATTCCTATTAAGAGTAGATTACCTATTAAATGTTGTAATCCTATAGGGTAATGAATTAACATTCCCTACTACTATAAATAAAGGCACAATGGGGTGGTTTACACACACCCACAATTACACATCTCTCTCTCTCTTCTCTCTATGTGCCGCACCCCTCCCTCTCTATGGCCTCCATAATTGTTCAGTAAATTATGCTTGATAGGAGCATATTTATGCGACTTAGTTAGCTCGTTTTCTTGCGTTTACGTAGTTAGTTTATACTTATTATAGTGTTTTAAGCTATTTTCGTGTGTTTGTAGGTTCAAAAGGCTAAAGTGGCAAGAAAGTGCATTTCGGTGCATTTTGGAGCAGTTTTGGGCTTGGAATGGATAGCACATGCATGGAGCAAGGTGGATGGACGAATTTGAAGACCCAAAAGAGGCTAGGAATGTGCTAAAGAGATGAAGGAAATAAAATCAAGACAAAGAAGATAAGGAGCTCAGCAAGAAAGAAGGAATGTTAGCCAAGTTACCTTATTTTGTCCTAATCCTTTCCTAATCCTACTCTACCTAAGTTCCAGCTGGAAGGAAGATCCCTAAATATATTAGAACACTTAAATGCCTAATTCTAGAAAGCCTAATCCCATTCCTGCAAGGTGCCGCACCTATTCCTTCTAGAAACCCCTTGCCTTATCGTGCAAGCCATGTCCATTTCCCTCTAGGATCCTGCCGCATCCTGTTTCCCTTTTCCTCTTGGATTCTGACATTTACTTAGCCCTTTTCCCTATGGATTTGGAGAAAATCTTTCCCCAAAATTAATGCCTTGCCTTGATTCCCTCTCCCTATAAATTAAAGCATGTGCCGCAACATTCCACACGAACCATCCCTCACCATAATTCACAACCACCCCTCACTACACATCCCTCAACACAATCCACCACCAAATACCCTTGTGCTGCAGCTTTGCAAGGAGAAAGGAGAGGAAACCCTTGAGCCGTGCCCTGCCATTCAAGCTTTGGATTGCTGGAACGTTTTTAGGTGTATTCCATCTTTTGTTTTCAATGTTTAAATTTAATTATCCTTGTTTAATTGCGAACATGAGGAGCTAAACTCGTTTTAGCTAGAGGAGAATTCAAAACCATGAGCATATATGTGATATGAGTTAATTACTTCCAGTTATTATTTCATAAATCGTGAATGCAATTTACTTAACTGCTTGATTGATTACTTATTTTTGTATGTTGATTAAGGATGCATACTTAGTTTGCATGCATGAATTTGATGCTAAAATATAAGGGATTTTCACGTAATAGTTATGAACTTATATTTGCAAGTAGTGGAGGTCGCTAGTCATGATCGTGTTAAGTAAATTCCTGGCAGCAGTATCATGCTGTTCATAGTTACGAATGCTTTGTCAATGCTTATGATTTTCATAGAAGTTAATGATCTTTGATATGTATCTCTATTATGCTATTCATGTAGGGAACTTGAGAAGAATAATTTGGTTGCGATGCAACGTCCAATTCAATGAACTTAGAAAAATCTGAGGGTTAATCAGTGTTGTTCACGGTTAATCTGGGGCATTGTCGTTCATGGTTTATTCGAAGAATAACTGGAAATCGATTCATATGTATATGTGTCATGTGTGGAGAAGGACCCTCTAGCTAGCCTATCACCCATCAATTCACCCAATTCCGTGCCAAAGTTGTTTTGAATCTTTAAATTGTTTGTTTTTACTTTAAATTCGTCAAAAACCAATCCCCTTTTAATTTGTCGTATTAACTTAGTTAGAATCTGTCCAAATCTGTTTCTTTTAGTGTTTTGAGTCAAAATCAAATCAATTTTCGTCCAAAGTAACCCTTAGTGTTTGTTTTGAGTCAGTTTGCTTGTTTTGTGCTGTTTTGAGTCTTTTTAGTTTGTTTTGAGTCTTTAGAGTCCAGTTAAGTGTTTCTAAGTCTAGTTTTGTATTTTTAAGTTTAATTTGAGTAGATTAGCAGTCCCTCCTAATCCCCGGCCTAGAACGATCCCTACTTACATATCTACTACAATTGTTAACAAGAGGGTTTAATTTGTGTGCTGAGCTTTTATCACATCAATGCCTAGAACACAAGGCACACTTTAATATTATATAATAATATTGTTTCTAGAATCTTGGCATGGCATACCAGGTTATCTTTAAGGAAAACTAACGAAAAGAGCTTGAAAACTTTGAGTATTAATCAAAATGACAAAAAGGTGTTGTAACTGAATAGTACCAAGAGTGCTTTTTTAGAGTAAAAATGTGGTTTTTCGTTAAAGTGAACAGTACCGGGAGTGTTTCGTTAAAACTCCCTTATCTTTAGTGGCAATAGTAGTATACATGGCTCAATCCAAAAGGATACAAATATCTTTTCTCAACTAGAAATATCGTGACCAACACTGATACTCAACATCAACAAATATCCAAGGAAACCTGCTCTACACCCACATACGATGAATGTGAAAAATCATATATCCTTATGAGTAATGTGGGATGTTGCGCAGCCTATAACAGTGTTTAATAATATTAAGGCTGGGCTCTACTCTGTGCCAGTTCATTCAGAGCACTTACATGAAAAAGGAGTCGAACGCCCGACTTAAAAAAAAAGTTCGGGTTGAGAATGCCGCCAAGCTAAGAGGCAGTCGGGTCGGCCTTTCGCCAGGCACTGGCACTCAATGTCAGTTGGGATAAGGTATTGCCTCCTCAACTCTTCTAACCATAATGGGGTCATAACACTAGCAATGTGGTCACCATCATAATCAAAAGTATCGTAGTAGTAAAGGTCTATAGGCACGCCAACCGTGTAGGGGTAAGTCGGGTTCCCATAATCATTCAAATCTAAGATTTGATTAAGGCAGATGAGGACCCTCAGAAGTATCGAGCCAATTCTCGTGGCCCATCTCTTTCGAGTGAGCCTAGTCGAGATCTTGCTCTAGGTTGTTTTCTTGGTAATCCTGCACAAGCACCTCTTCCCGAGCTGGGGAGTGCTCTAGCTCTATGACCAAAGGTTGCACACTCTGCTGATAGACGAATGTGCCACCCAGCCCTATCAGCATACCATCTCTGAGCATGTCGGCAACATCAGTTATAACATCAAAATCATTGCTCTCGTTATCTAACGAACACTGGTAGTTCTGGGCCTTTTGGCATCGTTCCCATAATCTGAAGCAGTTGACATTGTTTGCACACGGTATCTACAAGCAGTTCTAGTTTTATAAAAAGATAGAGAAATGAGGGAGTGAAGATAACCAAAACATGAAATTGTAAAGTTCTAAATGTTAGGGGTAGAGCAAAAGCGCTCGGGAATGTTACAGGCCCGAGCGGCACGTAAGGACCAGGTTACCAGCACAACCAATAGACGGAGGCTCTCCTCGACATTATCTCATACTGGTGATGATCAGCAAAACAGAATTTAGGGGACGTATTTTAAAAACGCAAAAATGAGGAATTACATCATAATCAAGTGTTGGGGCAAAAAAAATGTAACCTACAAGCCCAGTCATGTCTCAAAGCCCAATCATTGTGGAAGTGTCACAAGCCGAGCTTAAATCCATGCTTAAAGTACAAAATGAAGAGTATGCAAATTTACGATCGTGACAAGCCAATAAAAGAATAGTCTATTAGATGCTAAGCCCATGCAAATCATGCATATTTATCATGCTAAGAAGTAATACATTAATTCGAGTCACGCCAAGCATGCGACACGCTTAAATGAGCCTAAGCCATGTAACATGGCTTGCCAAGTGGTTCGTGGTGTGGATGGTTATGAAGGTTCACTAGGCCTACGTAGAATTAGAATTGTGGAATACTTTTGAGCTGCTTGGGAGCACTAAAAGTCCAAGCCCATGATTTTGGCTTCACGTGGGAAGGCTTGAGAGAGAATAGATTTATCCTTACTTTTTCCCTTGCAAACCAAACTATGATACTTAGAAAACAACCAAAACCTAAAGCCAAGCTAACCAAATCACATGTTTACCTAGATTCGCGCACTTTTTTTATTGTGCAGAAATGAATCTTTCCTTTTTAAGCTCACACAAGAAAAAAAGGAGAGAAAGCATGAAGAAGCGTTAACAAAGATAGAGTCATGTTCTGGGACTTGGTCCAGGAAATGTGCTACTAGACTTGGTTCAGGAAATAAGAAACTTTAGGCAGTAGGCAGAGGGCAGTGTGTTGAAACAGGCTTTATGGGGCTCCTAGCCTCTGTAGCGTTGTATGTTGTTGCAGTCATATAAAGATGAAGGGAAGAGGTAACTAATATAGAAGATGAGAAGAAACCAAGAGATTCCCTAGCTGGAACCTGAAGGGATCTCTACTTCTATAAATACAAGGCATCAGTACACTGTAAAGGAGACACGACCATAGAGGGAGAAAAAGAACGACAATGGCAAGAATGCACCATGCATAGCAAGCTTTCTCTAATTGCAGGAAGCCTAGTTCTTTAGGGATAAGCTTTCCTTTCATCATGAGCCTTCCAATAAGCTTCCTTAAATTCTGTAAAACCACCAAATCATTAGAACCTTAGATTATCCACTTCAACACCTTATAGCCAAGAACAACGTCTCTTTTTCTCACGCCATACTTGTGGGCTTTTAGCTTCAACACCACGCATCATTCGTGCAAATCATAATTTGTTGTGATTACTTAGTTGTTCTAGTGTTTGTTAGTTTAACAAATACTCCCCAAAGCCGCTAAAATTAGCGCAGGAAGCACCCATCAACATTTAGAGAACACACTCATCAGCGTCGAGGGAAATACTTCATCAACGCCTAGGGAAACACTTGTCAAAGCTAAGGGAAACACTCCACCAGTGCCTAGGAAACACCAATCAGCACTGATGAAAACACTTCATTAGTGCCTAAAATATCTGACTATGGAAGGAAACACTTCATCATCACAGGAAACACTCAAGACAAAACCAGACCAGACCAAGCACACAAGAGTTGCTGGAAGATCAACAAAGCATTCCCTATGACTTATTTTTCCTTCGGGTTGCTTTAGGTCTAGTTCTTGCTAACTCAGAAACGGGAGACGTGAGGGTTTTAGCTCGTCTATTTACAAAATAGACCAGTCAAAGCCCTTCAACACAAAAACCCCCAAGTCTCAACATCAAGATAGGTACCAATGTGTGGAACTCATCTGAGGAAGATCAATGGAGGGTGTTGGTGACTCATGGTGTAGTTTCTTGACCACTAAAGAAACATTGCAGAGAGAATATAGCAAAGTTTTATTTCAAGAGTGATGAAGAATAGAGGTTTAGAATTTTGGAGATTGGATTATACAGGCCCAAGTGGCTAATCATAGTCATTGGAAAAAGGCACTAAAATGGTGAGACCGTGATACGTGGCACCTCGGTTGAGTTGGTTTTCAAAATGAAGTAGTTGTGAATGGATGTTGCAGTGCGCGAGGCCACACCTACCTGCAATGCATTAAATGTGGGGTGCCTCGATTACCACGCCAGTCTACCACTGACTGTCCTCGAATATCCAAACGTTTCCTCATCAGAGCTCTAGGAGCTGAACAGACGAGGTGTAACCGAGCTGATGACGTAATAAGAAGTCAGGTACAACCTAGACACTTTCCCGGGCAAGCACCATGAATGTGCAAACTAACCATTATAACTTTGTGCCCAAGAATGACCCTTTAGCCAATGAGTTAATAGACTTGTTAATGTTGGGCACTTCTAGGCCCCGTATGGCAGTATAGGTTGTGGAATGAAGTACAAAATGCCCAATAGGGATCAAAAGGTTCAAGACTTGGGAAAATATAAAAGAAGGTATACCCAAGCACACGAGTTGACCACCTTGATGTGTCACCCTGATTTGGTTAGCAAGAGATCTAGCCAAGCATCTAAGAGCACGTGGGCAGACTAAAAAGTTTGTGGTGCCAATCTCCTAGGACTGGTCAAATCAGGTGTCAATCATAGAACGTGGCAATTCATAGTCAACAACAAGAGTTCAGATGTGACGTAAAGGCAGTTGGACGAATGGTCAAAGAAACAAGGTTAAGTAACCAAGGCCGAGCATCCTGCTCGGTTCTCGCTACCCTGAAAGGGCACGCGCATTCTGACTGAGCGAATGTCACTTGTAAGATCCCACATCGCCCATGGGTGTGGATCCTGTAAGCCTTATATGTATATTCCCATCTCTGCCTAGCACGAGACATTTTGGGAGCTCACTGGCTTCGGGTCTCGTATGAACTCCGAAGTTAATCGAGAATGGGCCAGAACATTCCTAGGATGGGTGACCCACTGGGAAGTTTTGCTCACGTGATTTCCCATAAACAAAACCGTGAAGGCGTGGCCAGGACCCCAAGCGGACAATATTGTGCTATGGCGGAGTCGAGCCCAGGATGTGGTGGTGGCCTGGGCCGGGATGTGACAATTTGGTATCATAGCTAATCCCTGGTCAGAAGTGTGCCGACGAGGATGTTGGGCCCCTAAGGGGTGGATTGTAAGATCCCACATCGCCCAGGGGTGTGGATCTTGTAAGCCTTATATGTATATTCTCATCTCTACCTAGCACAAGGCCTTTTAGGAGCTCACTGGCTTCAGGTTCCGTAGGAACTCCGAAGTTAAGCGAGAATGGGCCAGAGCATTCCTAGGATAGGTGACCCACTGGGAAGTTCTGCTCGCGTGAGTTCCCAGAAACAAAACCCTGAGGGCGTAGCCGGGACCCAAAGCGGACAATATCGTGCTATGGCAGAGTCGAGCCCGGGATGAGGTGGTGGCCCGGGCTGGGATGTAACATCACTTCACTACCGAATGTCGGGAAGACAAGTGAATGGGTATTAGGATGGTAGTCTACGTAGGAGGTTTATTAAATGCTAAGTGAGGAGAACCAAGGGTGAATAGGCTCATTGAGGGATTATATGAAGGGATGAAGGCTTAAGCTTTTTGGGGTCGAAGAACTAAAAAGTGAAAGAATTTATGTATTAGCTGAGCACTATTTATTTAATCTTGCAATCAATACAATTACAAAACTGAGGATGTAGCCCAGTTTTGAGGGGTGAACCATTTAAACCTTTGTGTCCATTTAGATTCAGTCCCCCGACTGATTTTACCATAGAGGCCAACAATAGACAATAACTCCCTCCAACATAGCTTACAACTTTCATCGTACTATGCTCTCCAAAGAGCAACTCTTCTCAAAATCTCAAAAGGAAAGGTGTTGAGTTGGAATCTCATTCTAACTAAGGATTCTTATGGTTCCGAATGATCTATCTACAGGAGAACCAGGAACGAAGAGCTTTCCCCCATTTCCACTTGACTCTTTGGTCTTAAGAATGCTGGTTTTAAGAATGAGTGATTGCCCTTCTCCAACCCTTACTGCCCAACCTGAAAGTGAATAGCTAATGCGGTCCACTTAATAAACAGGGTTCTATGTCGGTCTGCGACCCCTGGGTGCCAAAGGCGTTCTTGGGGTGATCTCCTAGTTCCTACGGGATAGAGACGATAGGGTCATTCTATGGATTTTTCTTGCTTTTGCCGCATTTCGCTCAAAGGTTTGAAGGGAGATAGTGTATCAAGTTGTTCGCAAAGGCCAACTTGATCCTCTTCCCAAGGATCCCGGATGAGGGAACCCTAGGAGAGTTCTCGACTCTAACTACCATCCATGTACGATCCATACCAAGTCTGACCAACTGCCCATTCTACCTCCTCTACGTTCTTGACAACCCATCTTTGTCTCAGTAAAGTCTTTCAGTGGCATGTTTCGATCTTCCCCATTACTTAGAAAATGATCTTATCCTATCCTTTCTTTTTACTATGTTAACTTTTTATTACGACCTATTTTCTTGTTCGACAAAAGGTTCATTTATATACAATAATCAAATTGTAGCGAGTATAGTTTAGTGGTAAAAGTGTGATTCGTTCTATAATCCTTTATATAGTTAAGGGGTCTTTCAGTTTGATTAATATTTTGTTCCGACCAAAAACTTTATTTCTTAAAAGAATTTAATCCTTTACCTATCGATGAAAAATTCGAGGAAGAATATTACATTCTCATGATTTGTATCCAAGGAACAATTAAAATTTGAAAAATTTGATTATGAGATTACAAAACATAATTTTTTTATTTATTAGATCAATACTTCTAAGCACTAATATATTTTTAACGTCTAATTAGATCGGGTAATCATTCAACATTTAAGAACAGAAGCTCATTACTTTTTGTTTCCCTATAATTGGAACCATAGTAGGGCCCTACCCATTTATTCACTCGACCAATTTTTTTTTTATTAGACGACAAGAATTCAAACAATTTAAATAAGGTTTTGGACCTATTCTGTAAGAATGAAATATTCTCATAATTATCCATTGATACGACATGCTGCTTTTTCCATTCATTCCTTTTAGGATCAGTTGTGGTCTTACAAACTCTACCGGTGGTATGGACAAATCTTTTCTTCATACAAATGTGTAAAAGATACTAGCCGCAGTTGAAAGCCAAATACTCTACCGTTGAGTTAGCAACCCAAATAAAATAATTAGAATGTGTAGATCCACTCGAAATCTTAATAAATAAATAAAAATTGAATTGGACAACGAAATCCAAACCAATCAAACCATTAAAATAGCACAAATTTTTAAAATTCTAATTGATTAGATTCTGAACATAATAAAAATGAACAGATCCGATGAAAAAATTCTCAGATAAAAATAGGGATAAAGTAAAATTTTTATAAATAGCTCCTTGTCTCTTATGTCATCCATTAATTCTATAGTATATATAGATTTTATTGAGTTTAATCTTAATCAAAAAAAGACTTCTTGTATCACAGAAAATACAAGAACCCATTATTTGAATGAAATAAAAGCTATGGGACGGAGATATAAATGGATCCTTTTATCCACGATCGGATTATATTTATTTGATACACTGTTGTCAATATGAATGTTGAGAAAAGAATACAAAAGAAAAATAAATTATAAATACAATATTGGTGAAAAAATAAATTAAGTAAAAAAATGAGGTTTATTCACTAAAATAAGCAAGTGAAATTCTTTGTGTTTTTTAACTTTTTTTATTTGTTCCTTGACAGTAATCTCAAAATTTTATATTTATAGACCCCGATTACTTCATTTGTTTATTATTTGTTCACTTAATCTTTTTCTATCTATTTTATATATATCAATAAAATATAAATAGATTTTTGTTGTTAGAAAAGACACTATTTTTATAGTAACAATAATAAATTTAGTATGATATAAATAGAACAAAAGAGGAAATGTCAAATAAACAAAAAGGTTATACAAGGCTATATACAAATCATCCACGTTTTTTTTATTTCATTAATTGAATTTTATTTGTTGATTAGGGTGAAGTTCCGTAAAAGCCCCCACCCTTTTTGAAATATCATGAACAGTTCCTATAGGTTGAACACATTTTTCAAGGAAATTTAGAATAGCAGGAACATTTAAATAGATTTGATTCTTTATCGGATCATAAAAACCCACTTTACGAAGATCTCTTCCCTCTCGTAGGGGTCGAACATCAATTGCAACGATTCAATAAATGGCTCATTGGGATAGATGAACAATACTCCCCCCCCCCTAGAAACGTATGAGAAGTTTTCTCCTCGTAAGGCTCGAGAAAATTCTAAATTATATCTATGTAGAGAATCATAATATTAAATAGATCCATAAAATCATCAAATTCATTATATTATTGATTTTATTTTAAGTACTCTCCCCCACCCCCCCCCCCCTCCCCAATTTTTTTTTTTTTATTTGTATCCTCATAACTCAAGTTAAATAACTCAAAAGAAACCTTTTAGGTATTAAATTTATTGAGTGGTCTCTAACCCTTTTTGCCTGTCTCCTTTAGAATCTATTTTGATTACTAAATATGATCAGATTGTGAAGACAATTGAAAATGGTATTTCCTTGTTCCAGGATCTTTATCTTTGCCTTGAATCATTGGGTTTAGACATTACTTCGGTGATCTTTAAATCGTTTCAAATCGGCAGCAACATACCATTTTTTGTGATTTCTTTCTATCAAAGAATCGTATGAATGGTTGATTCCTACGTAATACACTTTACTTTTGATTTGATCAAAAGAGTTTTACCAATTCCAACAAAATTAACTTTTAAATTTTATCGAATTGGATCCTTTAGATTTATATATCTAAAATATACTTACGAAGTTGTTCCAATTTATTGATCGATACTAACCTTAGATTCTTGCCCTTGAGAAATTAATCAATACGTTCTACTCGAGCTCCATCGTGTACTATTTACATGGCAACACTCTCAAAAATGAGAGTTCCAGTGGAACAGAACAAATAATGTCGAGCCAAGAGCACTTTCGTTCCTATATAATATAAAAAAGTGGTGGATGTAAGAATCCACAGCTGATCATGTCCTTCAAGTCGCACGTTGCTTTCTGCCACATCGTTTTAAACGAAGTTTTACCATAACATTCCTTCAGTTTGGAACCAGTATGTAATTGATTCAATTATGGAATCGTGAATAATCATCGGTTCGGTCGGTACATAATAATCTATACTTTTTTCTTCTATATGAAGAATGGATAATGTATGACGAAGTCTCAACAAGAATTCAAAACCCATTGTTTATAATTTTTTTTAATTATAACTAACATAAGATTTTACGATTTATGTCGCCTCTAAGGAAGATACTAATCGTAGGGAAAACGGAATTTCCACAATGACTGCAAATCCCTATGACATCATTTGAGAATACAAATTTTTGTTGTACCCAAAAAATTGATTTTGGTTAGAATCATTAGCGGAAATAATCAAATGATTATGTTGATACATTTGACTAATTAAACGTTTTATAATTAGTAAACTATATTTAGTGTCATAACCTACATTATCCAACAAAATCGATCTATTTAAACCATGATCATGAGCAAGTGCATAAATATACTCCCGAAAGATAAGTGGGTATAGGAAGTCATGTTGCTGATATCTATCTAGTTCTAAATATCCTTGAAATTCTTCCATTTTTAATGTGAACAAGAAAAGAAATAGGTGATTTATTGGGTTATCAAATGATACATAGTACGATACAGTCAAAACAAGGTATTATAGTAAGAAAATACCTCGGAACAAGTAAGACTCATCAACAGACTCTCTAGCCTCTCTTTTGGGACCACTCATTATCCTTAATAATTTGAACCGTCTAAATTTAGAAAGCATTGTAATATCATCTTTGCACAAAGTCATATTAGTGTTTTCATGAAATACCATGTTCATCTATTTTTTTCCACCATAATTTGGTATCTTAGTGATCCTAAGATTTGTCCAACTTCTTGAATACGGTAAATTAAAACAAATAAATATAAAATATTGACGATTTTAACCATTGACATACAATGCAAAGTGAACCATACAAAGATTAATTAAACCTCTTTGTGTAAAAGAAAATCACAAAACATGATTACCTAGGAAAACATGATATTACATATTTAAGTTTATCCAAGTTAAAAAGAGTAATGTAGTTTTCTCTACATTCGCGTTCAAATATTCGTTCCAGTAATTTAGATACATATCAATTGTATAAAGAAAAAACACAATTCTTAGGAAATACCAGAGTAACACGTAGGTAAATCAAATACAGCCCTTCGTATTGGTTGGGGTTTATTTTCCACGTGTAAAACATAATAAAGGAAGAAGAAATAAGATGAAGACGTGTGCAAAACGTCGAAATGAAAGATGGCAGGCCCGGCTGGTTTTTTCAGACATTTGAGAGTTGGAGCCAAGCCGAAAGCAAGCAGAGATATGGATCAGCAACAAATAAATAAATAAATAACCAAATTAACAATATCCTAAATAGAATATCCTGTAAGTGTTTTATTTGGCAAGTTGTTGGAGGGTTACGTTGCCACGAACCTTGTTCACCCACCAAACATCATTAGTTCGGCCACATTTTATCCACGTCATGTCATTGGGAGGTCGATTTGTACTATATTGTCTATTAGACACTCGAGACATCATAAGACACTCTCTCACTAACCACCACGAAATGATCAGTAGTATAGGACGTATTTCAGGTCCATATTTTATACAGCATGTTCTGAGTTCGATCTTGATGCTGATGAATCGCACGATGATGGTTAGAGGATGCTCAAATACTTCTGTGAGTCTTCTTGATCTTAAAAATGTGAACTATCGTGACGAAATCACCAACTGGTTTCTATTTATTTTTATTTTTATCTTAAACAAGCACACACTCTCTTTCTCCTCACACTTTCAGAAAAGCCCATTTTACATGAAATGATTTAATGTTACCTAAAGTTCTGATTTATTAATGTAATATTATATGTAGAATTTTGTTTTTACATAATATGGTATTATTGATTTGAGATATCATAATGACAGTAAATTCATTTTTTGTAAGTGATATCCCGATTTATAATTCAGACGCCAACATTAATATTATTTTCTTCCTCCTCTTTTATCCTGCCTATGTCTTAATTATTTAAGGGGTAATTACCAACATTTTCATTCGCCTCACGACTGGGAATTAATGAATCAATGATTGGCTGTGAGGGGTACTAATTATCCTATCTTGTTTAAATTTTTTTAGTCATTTCCTTGATTAACCTAATTTTTGTATCCCACCGTCTTGCATACGAGTTTACAACATTGACAAGAAACTAAATTGAATTGAGCCACAATATTTCATTGCCTCGTCCAAAAGATGGCCCATTAAAAGAAAATTTTCTCTCAATCTAATGTAAACCACAAATCACATTTTACACATCTTATTCTAGTATAACCGGTGAGAAAAAGCCTTTAACCTTATACAATTCATGTACGCCCGTCAGAATTTTTGCTTGTTTTCGAGAGCGATATCTTTTGCCTCACCTTAATTGTGCACGAAATGAATCCACCAACATGATTGTAAGAAAACTCTAAACAATGCGTGGTCAACAGAAAAAGTTAAAAAGTATTTTTGAGTTGCAATAATATTTCAAAAGTGTTTTTGAAGAGGAATGGTTGACAAATAAATATAGTGCTATTTGAATGTTTTATAAAAAAAAAATATTAAAGTGGTTCAAATAAAGGCATTTAAGAGGATAAATACTTTTTAGAGGAACATTTCCAGTGCTACGTTGGTTAAAGGTCGTTTTGGAAGTACTTCTTTAGATAGCATTTTTGCTCATAAGTGTTTTTAGTAACAACACTACTATTAAAAAAGAACCATAATTTTTTTAAATTATTAAAAATACAAGTGCTTCGTAAAAAATCATTCAAAGTGTTTGCTAAATGATAAGCTCATATTTATATATATATATTACATCAAATTCACTTATCTTTTCTTAGTTAGTTCCTTATATTTTTGAGCTATTTACCTTGTTTTTGTGTTTTGTAGGATTTGTCAAGCAAATAAAATAAAAATAGCACAAGTGGGATTTTAAGTAACAAATTCGTCAAAACTGTCTGTGCGGATCAGCTGACTTTGGAAGCAAGTTGCGGACAGCTCAGAATGAATTAGAGAATGAGCCTTATATGCCTAGAAAGCTACGGATGTCTATTTTCTGGAGCATTTCACGGATTGATAATATCATTTTTCTAGAAGAAGTTATGGCCGTTTTAACACTTAAAGGTTGACAAGAAGCTGAGCAGTTTGTAACTGCAATTAAAGCAATAAACCCAATAAATCTAGCAGCCAAAACTGATGCAGTCAAGAACAAGCCAGCTGACACATATTCAAATATCAGAGGAAATGGAATTAAAGATGAGGATTAAGTGGGAGTAATAGGCATAAAGGCTACCTAAAGAGTTACAATTGTTTTACCATTTCCTCTCACTTATTGTCATCACTAAATGGCTGTTAGTGGGTTGAGTTATGGAGAAGAAACTGGGGTAGCAAGCAAGAACAAAAAGGCTGCAGGTTGCAGCGGCAAAGGGGAAAAAAATTAAAAAAAAATGGGAGGGAAGAAAGCAAGGCAGTAAGAAGTTGGACGAGGAAGAGGGAAGCAATTGAGGAAGGAGGAAATCTTGGCATTCTCTTCTTTCGGTTTTATCTTCTCAAACTCATGTCTTTCTTTTGGTTTTATTTAAGAATTATGTGTAACTAAATTTTTAGTAGTTAGGGGCTGTTTTGAAGCCCCGAATATGATTGCAAATGTGTTATGACATTTCGTTTCAATTTCTTTTATGAAATGATGAAAATTGCTTCACTACTTGTCTCATTGATGAATTCTTTATGTGTTTTCTACGGATGCATACTTAGTAAGCATATCTAAGATTTTAATGCTATGAATATGTGTGTGCCTGCCCTTGTCGAATGAGGACCTACATATGTTCTAGAGTAGTACTTGTTAATTGTGATTAACATGTGAACCAATTCCTAGGATAAGTAAGACAACGCTAGTACTTACGATGTCTTGTGATGACTCAAACTCTTTTCGTTCTTAATGATTTCTACTTGTTAAATCTACGAACACGTCATTCTAGATTGCATGCTAGGGACTCAGTTAAGTTGAAAACGCCATTCTCTTAACATAGTACATAAGAAAGAGTAATAGGTTGAGTTCTAACATTGAACCAACTTGAGCATCTTCAATCGGAAATAAAAGGAATTTGAATGAAATATAACATGTTTGCATGATTATTTGGTGGTGGATAGCAATTCCCCTAACTCGTTTGTCTTAATTGGTGAACTACTTAAAATATGTTTCTGCCCTATTTTTGTTCGATTTAATTTAAATATCAAATCAGCTCCAAAAATTCCAAAAATTTGTGTGAGTGTATCTCTGTGTGTCTAGTATCTTCATATAAAATTTCGTAGACTTTAGATAAGTGTAAGTCAGTCTAATAATTATTTTCGGTGGCTGGTCAGTAGTGACAACAACCCAATTTTTGTGACATTTAAGTAGTTAGTTAAAACAATCTTCTGCGGGAAAGACCCTT
This sequence comes from Cotoneaster glaucophyllus, assembly GCA_036320875.1. Classification (NCBI taxonomy): domain Eukaryota; kingdom Viridiplantae; phylum Streptophyta; class Magnoliopsida; order Rosales; family Rosaceae; genus Cotoneaster; species Cotoneaster glaucophyllus. The sequence goes on along the minus strand of CM070066.1, from coordinate 28,067,679 downwards.
ATTTTCATATGCTACAATTGACAAGTTTTAGTGTTAATAAGGAAAATCAATAGGACATTTGTGTGCTACTTTGTGGTGTGCTTTTAATCTTATCAAATTTTTGGCACCGTTGCCGGGGATTGTTATTTCTAATTACTTATTTTTCTATTGTTTTCTTTTCTTGTCTAATTAGTGTTTTTGTTTTTGTTTTTATTTTAGGTACTCTTTGTAGTATATGCATACTCGAAGGTCCAAGAGCATTGATCTAGCTTCCTACGATCCTGAGCTTGAATGAACACTTCGAAAGCTTCAGAGAGAAATCAAGCAGAAGCGTGCCTCGATGTTTTTACCACCATCTTCTCCACCACATTTGAGTTCGAAAGAGGAGGAAGAACCACAAGAAGGCATGGCTGATAACCGTACTTTGAGAGAGTTGGCAACGCCAAATACTGATCAACAACCATTGTGCATCATATATCCAAATGCAGAAGGAGGATTTGAGCTCAAGTCCGGCATGATTCACTACTTGCCTAAGTTCCATGGCTTCTCAACAGAGGATGCCAACAAGCATCTCATGGAGTTTCACGTGGTATGCTCAGGAATGAGACCATCAAATGTGGATGATGAGCAAGTCAAGTTAAGGGCATTCCCATTTACATTAGAAGCTAAAGCAAATGATGAATACGTGGAACCAGGTGAAGCAAGCATTCTTGGAGCAATAATTTTCGGCCACAAAAGCTGCAAGCATAAGGAAAGACATATGTGCAATCCGACAACAACATGGAGAGCCTTTGGAGATTACTATGAGCGGTTCGCGCATTTGGTTGCATCTTGTCCTAATCATCAGATTTCATAGCATCTTTTAATACAATACTTTTATGAGGGATTGTGTGGTACTGATCGTGTAATGTTTGATGCAGCAAATGTAGGAGCATTTATGGACAAGACACAAACTAATGCTAAGGCATTGTTAAAGAACATTGTTGGCAACACAAGACAATTTGGAGGGAGAGATGAGCTACCTCTTAAGAAAGTTAACGAGGTAAGTGCTAATTCTAGTATTGAATTACAATTAGCTAACTTGACTAATCTTGTGCAACAGGTTATGGTGGCTCCAAAACATGTGTGCGGTGTATGTTCAATGATGGGACATGCCATGAACATGTGCCCTTCGTTGATGGATCAAGGTGGTATTGAGCAAGCTAATGCGTTAGGAGGGTTTCAGGGGCAACAAAGGCAAAAGTATGATCCATATTCCAACAACTATAATGCGGGTTGGCGAGATCATCCACACTTAAAGTGGAACAATCAAGACAACGAACAACAATCTGTTCCTAGCAACTATAACCGTCCACCTGGCTTTTTTCAAGCAAGACCCCAGACACCATTTCAGCCTCAACAACAACAAGCTCCAAGTAAGTCTCTTGAGGAACTGTTGTACGTTCTTAACCACCTTTTATGTGATTCATGTCGCAAATCTTAAAGGCCTTCAACTTTCTTGATTAAACAAAAAAGCCTTATGTTCAGTCATAGGGTTTTACTCTAAGGTTAAGCTCTCATTGCATAGAAGGGCCCAAGCATAATGACTATGGAGCCAAAAATAATCAAGAGGCAACACGTGGATTTTTGGGTTAAAAAGACAAAATTACCCTTAGGGAACACCAAAATTCCTACACGCGAGCAGTGGACAATCATCCCTCAATCAAGTCAAAAGTGCCCAAAATAGGTATTTATTTATAACCTATTTCATCCATCCTCATCATATCTTCTTCATAAGGTAACTCTCAAATCATTCCTCTTTTATTATATTAATTAGCTAATTAATTAATTAATTAATTATTCTATTAATTAGATAATTAACCACAAATCAAGAACCTAACCCATAAAATCATCCAAGTGGCCGGTCTTTCCTCTCCCAAGGGGGGCCGGCCACACCCCTATATAAACCCCCTTATTCTCTCCAAAACTCAATTCCAACTCTCTTGCTAAATTCTCTAAATTCTCCAAACACTTTTCCCTCAAAATTCTAACTTTGGCATCAAAGGTTCTTCAGCCAAAGCCCCCTTCCCCATTCATCGTGGGCGCGTGAGGCTCTTGGCCTTGATTTAAGTTGTTATTTGTTTTGTATGTGCAATTTTGTCCAAGAACAAGGAGGAATAAATTTGCATCCACAAATTGGTGCTTTCATTGAGAGTTGAGTCACATGCTCGTAAAAGATTCTCGTATCTAAGGTTTCTTGTTTCTTTGCTTATTTGTAGATTTTTCGTACGTTCTTATCCTAGGAATTTTTATTTCTAAAAATCCTTTGATAAAACGTAAAAGTAAAATACAATGGCAAGAGATTCGGAAACCTCAATGAATGAAAATTCCAAAGTTCAAGGATTAGGACCGCGGCGATCTACATGGCTTAACATAGCGGTGAGTGGAGTGGCACCCCCACGAGGCACCACCGTGGCAACCACCCATGACAAGGTTCATGGTGCCACAACCACGGCCTGAGCCGTGCCACTTCAACCTTCAAGGGCCCAAGCCCTAACCGAGCCAGCCCGTGCCGCCTAAACCCAACGCGACCCCAATGCGTTGTCAAGCCGAGCCCAAGCCTCGTATCCACGTGTGCCACATGTCGAGCAACCCACTCTCGTGGCCCAGGCTACTCCCTTTGTTTCTCAAGCAGCCCAAGCCGGCCCAAGATTAGTCCAACTATCCCCGCTTCAAATTTCCGGATGTTCAATCGAGTCGGGGGCATTTTCACCACATTTCTCCGTGGATTTGACATTTCCCAACTCAAATCTTGCACCCAGAGTTTACCACCCTTCCACTGCTCAATGAGGCGCATTCCTTCCAAGCTCTTCCAATCCGAATGACGAACAACACTTGTCCCAACAAGTCATAGAGTTGACAAGTGTCTTTGCACAAGAGACGACCTTGGTGAATCAGCTCTTGCAACGCACCGAGATCTAATGTGCCCAGACGAGGTGTCCCGAAGTAGGATAAGGGAAGACAAGGGACCTCTCCAGCAGCGTCTTGGCAAGCAGCCACTTGACCAGCCACGAACCGAGTGTACGGGCAATGTACATTCCCGATTGGGCCCCCGAGATAGCGTATACTCTCGTCTTAGCGCGCAAAAGAGCGTGTGCTCTCGACTAGGCCCGCAGACGAGTATACACTCACGGTTGGGGCCACACTTCAGTAATCAACATGAGTAGCCTTCCAGCGAAGCGTTCATTCGTGGAGTAGGTAGCACGATGGACGGAGAGAAGCAGTCACTCAATCCGGCTCAAGTTCAACCGGCAGCCTACGAAGAATTCCCTCGCTTGCCAGGAATGGACAACATGCACCATTGACGTGACATAGACAAGCCAAACATGTAGAAGAGCAGCCTAGACCAGCAGGTCAAGACCGGGGCAGCCGGGAGCTCCACTACCCCAACAATGGCAAATTCAGGACGAGGTAGAACGACTCTTAAATGAGCGATTGCGTGATTTCCAACGCAACCAAATGGCCGATGAAGTGCTACGACAGGACATGATCAACATGAGCAGGTCACCCTTCACAGATGAGATCGAGCAGACAGAGCTTCCACACAAGTTTAGCATGCCACATTTCACATCTTTCAAAGGAAATCGAGATCCGAAGAGGCACTTAAAGCACTACCGAAGCACAATGGTCCTTTATCGGAACAACGATACCCTTATGTGCAAAATATTCGCCACCACTTTACAAGGCGAGGCGCAAAATTGGTTTCACACATTGCCACCACGATCCATCCAGAGTTTTGATAATCTTTCCTTGGTTTTCACCAAAGAATACTCATCCTACTGCTCGATCAAGAAAATGTCCGACCACTTGTTCAACGTGAAGAATAACCCAAAATAGTCGTTCCGCGGCTACGTGAAGAGGTTCAAAGCAGAGAAGGCGAAGATTGTCAGATGCAACGACTCGATAGCAAGTGCAGCCTTCCAAAAATGACTCCCAGCATACCACTCACTGTTAGGAGAACTGATCATGAAAGAAGATCTAACTCTAGCAGACTCTTTCGCTTTAGCAGAGAAGCATGCACTTTGGGATGAGGGTCGACGAGCAGACAAGGCGCCCGAACAGCCTCGAAAAGAGTCGGTAGTGGCTCAAAAGACGGAAGATGGGAAGCAGGCATGAGGCCAAACGTAGGGACCGACCCACGACCAAAGAAGGCTCGACGACCAAGAACTACTCTAAGTTCTCAATTTTGATCCACTAAATCCTTCGCGACATCAAGAATGAGCCATGGTTCAAGTTGCCGAAACAATAAAAGGGAGACACTTCCAAGTTGGATCACACCAAATACTGCGCTTAATAACCATGTGTAAATGCCAAGTGACAAGAAGTGATGAAGACCATTAGATCAAAGATTGGTTAGAGAAATATTGACCATTGGATGTGAGTTAGTTAGGAGGTTACTTAATTGTTAAGATTTCTTACTTGTATAAATAGTGTGCTAGCTCACTTTATGATGTAATAAACATTCTCTCTCTAGAAATATATACAAGATCCTTCATTTGTCTTTCTCACTAAAACTCTCTGTATTCTCTTTGATTTCTGCTGCCATAGTTATCATGGCATCAAGAGCTTAGGTTTTTTCATCAGGCCTGAGTCTTTGTGATTGTTTTGTGCGGAATCTGGATCTCTGAGCAGAATTTGGATCTCTAAGTCTGAAATTTCAAGTCGGTGAATTGGAGTCGGTGATTTCAAGTTGGCGAATTGGAGTCGGTGCTTTCAAGTTGACGTTTAGAGTTGTTGGTTTTGGCGATTGTTGCGATTTAGGTTGTGATTCAGGTTGTGATTCGGTGATTGTTGAAGTGTCTCGCAGCGTCTTAACAATGGCGGCGGACTTTTCGATTGAGAAGGATGACAGCATTTCAGGTCGTTTCTTTTCGATTTATCTACTTGATTGAGAATTTGATGTGTATTCTGAAGCACGAAGTTGTTTTGTGATTGATTGATTGTTGAAATCTTGGTGAATCTTGAAAAAAAAATTTAGGCACGAAGCCATATATCTGCATCTTGTGGTTGATTTGTTGAAGCACGAAGCTTAGTTTGTTGACTGTTTGATTTCCTGAAAACAAATTATAGCACGAAGCTCATCGATTGTTCAAGAAAATCACGAAATTGTGTTTAATTAGGGTACAAAGCAACCTGATTTGGTCTAAGAGCACGAAGCTCTCTGATTTGTGTGTTTGGAGTATTGGTATAGTATTGCAGAAAGTTATATAATTCTTGTGACAATGACAACTTCATCACTCAAGATTGATGGATTGCTGGGAATGCTTACAATTCGCCTACAGGATGATAATTTTGCTAAGTTGTCATTTCAATTTCGGTCAGTCTTGGAAGGGTATGAGCTGTTTGATTACTTTGATGGTACAAATGTTTGTCCTCCTAAGTATCTTATCTCTTTGGAGAGTGGACTGACAAAGGAATTCACAGCTGCTTATCGTGATTGGATAAAGGCAGATAAGGCTTTACTAAGTCTTCTTATTGCTACTCTCGGAGATGAAGCTATTGAGTATGCTGTACGGAGTAAGATAGCACATGAGGCATGGACACATCTTACTGATCAATATGTCACTGTCTCATGAGCTCGAATTAACCAGCTTAAGACGAAATTGCATACAATCAAGAAAAGAGCTGATTCCATTGAAAAGTATTTGCTCCGCCTTAAGCATTTGAAGGATCAGTTATTGGCTGCAGGAATATGTGTTTCCGAGAATGATTTGATTGTGGCAGCTCTAGCTGGTTTGCCTTCTTAATATAACATGATTCGTACTGTGATTGTGGCAAGAGAAACACCAATAACTTTGAAAGAGTTTCGTGCTCAGCTGCTGAGTGCAGAAAGAACTGCTGAGGAGTATCAATCTGCTATGCAATTTCCTATGACATGAATGTTTTCTCAAGGTGAATCATCTGCCACAGGGCTCGTAGACATTTCTATCAAGGGGAAAACTGTAATTCAGGAGCTAATGGTCAGTTTTATCAAGGAGAGAGTTCTAATTCTCAGAATTCTAATGCAGCAGGTTTTGTGGGCCAATCACAGAGACAAGGTGGTAACTACCATACTGGCAGTCAGAATCATACCAATGCAAGATAGTCTTACAGAAACCACACTAGTTTCAATGGTTCTCGGTTCTACACAAAGCCAAGGTTTAATGCTGGTAATTTTGGAGAGTTTAACAACAGAGGCAATCGTAGTTTCTCTGGTTCCTCAAACAATAATGGGAGCAATTCTACTTGGAATTCTTGGAATGGAAACACTGGTACGAAATCCAACATTATTCCTGAATGCCAGATTTGTAGCAAGAGAGGGCACACTGCACTTAATTGCTACTACAGAAATGAACAATTACCATCTTCTAATGGTCCAATCCCTGAGTGCCAGATCTGTGGAAAGCGAGGGCATATTGCTCTTAACTGTTACCATCGAAGCAATTATTCCTTCCAAGGTGCACCACCACCTCCATCTCTCAATGCATTGACTGCACAATCTTCTGCAGACTTCAACACTAATCAGGCTTGGATCATAGATACTGGGGCAACACATCATATGACTGACAATCTTGAGGGCTTAAATATGATTGGACCATTTGATGGAGATTAGAAAATCACAGTTGGCAGTGGTGAATGTCTTCCCGTGAAAAATACTGGTTCTTCTTCTATTCAGACATAACCTTTAAATCTCTATACTGTTTTGCATGTTCCTGAGTTAACTGCAAGTCTCATTTATGTCTATACTTTATGCAAGGATAATAATTGCTATGTAATTCTTGATGAATTTGGGTTTTGGGTGCAGGACAAGGCAACAAAGACAATACTCATGAGAGAAAAGAGTAGTGGGGGATTATATCACATACCAAATCAGCTCTTCTTCAAGTACAATCAGTTGAGGCAGTATACACCAAAAGCTTTTCTTGGGCAGTTAATAAAGGCTTCTTTGTGGCATCATCGGTTAGGTCATCCTACCAATGAAGTTCTACATAGTATGCTATCCCAGTCTCTGATTACCTATAAGAGTGATATAAATAAGCATGTTTGCAGTTTTTGTCTTAACGGCAAAATGTCTAGACAAGTGTTTGAAACTAGAACTTTGGGGTCTGTAAAGCCATTTGAGAGGATTAGTAGTGATGTATGGGGACCATTTTCAGTTGTATCATTAGAGGGTTATAGATACTATGTGAGTTTTATTGATGATTGTACTAAATTCACATGGATATTCCCTTTAATATACAAATCTTAAGTTCTGGAAGTATTTCAGTCTTTCTATGCATTCATTCAAACTCAGTTTCAAGCAGTTGATAAATTTTTCCAATCTGATGGTGGTGGAGAATACATGAGTTTGGCTTTTAAGAAGTTTCTTAGTTCCAAAGGTTTATTGCACGCCCTTACACTCCCCAACAGAATGGCACTGCTGAAAGAAAACACAGGCATATATTAGAAACTGCAATTACTCTGCTTACTTCAGCTAATCTTCCACATAATTTCTGGTATCATGCATGTGCACATGCAGTTTTCCTTATCAATAGGATGCCATGTAAATCTTTAAGTATGCAGTCTCCATTTTTCCAATTGTTCAAAGTTCAACCTGTGTTACATTTTTTGAAAATTTTTGGCACAATAGTGTATCATTATCTTAGACCCTATAACTCCTCAAAATTAAATGCAAGAACAGATCAATGTGTATTTGTGGGATATGCCTTAGGCTATAAGGGTGTACTTTGTTACCATATAGCTAAGCAACAGTTGTATATCTCTAGACATGTGATTCATGATGAGCAGACATTTCCTTTTTATCACAATAGTTCTTCAACCAATGCACAGAATGTTGCTGGTTCAGTTTCTAAACATCATCCTATGATAGTGCCTTATGTTCTACCAGTTCATGTTGACAATTCACAAAAGGATTCTTTTTCTTCACAAAGTTTCAGCAGTGAGAATTTCGTTCAAGATCAAATGGTTTCAGACATACCAGTTACTTCACAGAGTTCTCTTGATTTCATAGGTACTCAAGTTACTTCTCAACTCCAAGGTTCCTCACCCCACGCTACTCTTCTCTCTGCACCTACTCCCAACTCTTTGTTGCATGTCCATCACTTCGAGCCAATTGAGGTAGGCCCTTCTTCTTACCCAAATAATGATTCAAGTTTATTACATCCTGTATCTTCCATTGAACATCCTATGCAAACTAGACTAAAGACAGGTGCAATTCAAAGGAAAGATTATACTGCTTATTTTGCACAATCTCCTCTCTCTTCTTTATCCGGTGATTTAGCATTTTGTGGATATACTGCGTTACTCACTATTATTGAAAGTGATGAACCTTCATCATATAAAGCTGCTGTTAAATGTGCAATATGGAGAAAAGCAATGGTGGATGAGTTCACAGCTTTACAAAGACAAGGCACATGGATTTTTGTTCCTCCACCTTTGAACAGGAATATAATTGGCAGAAAGTGGGTCTACAAAGTCAAGAGAGATCAACATGGTGTAATTTCCAGATACAAAGCACGACTTGTTGCCCAAGGGGTTTAGTCAAGAACAAGGGCTGGATTATGCAGATACATTTAGTCCTGTTGTCAGGCATAATATAGTTCGAATTGTGCTTGCCCTTGCTGCATCTCAAAGATGGACTCTTAGACAATTAGATGTGAAGAATGCTTTTCTTCATGGGGATTTACAAGAAGAAGTGTTTATGCAGCAACCCCAAGGTTTCCAAGATTCTGCGCATCCGGATTATGTGTGCAAATTAGTCAATTCCCTATATGGTTTAAAACAGGCACCTAGGGCCTGGAATTCTAAATTCACAACCTATTTGTCTACAATGGGATTTGTTGCTTCAGATTCAGATACCAATCTTTTTGTCAAAACACAAGGTGGTGATGTAGTGATCTTTCTACTCTATGTCGATGACATTATCATTACTGGCTCTAGTACCTTACTGGTGCAACAAGTGATTGATACTTTAGGAGGAATTTTTGAAATGAAGGACATGGGACAACTTACATTTTTTTTGGGATTGCAGATTACATATCAAGAAAATGGTGATCTGTTTATATCTCAGTCCAAGTATATTAAGGATTTGTTGAAAAAGGCTGGTCTCGAGTCTTGTAAACCTTGTTCAACTCCCTACAAGCTTCTCACACAATTACTTAAGGATGAGGGTACACCTTTGACAGATCCAACTATGTTTCGAAGTTTGGTAGGAGCACTTCAATATCTTACATTCACTCGTCCGGACATTGCATATGCTGTCAATTATGCTTGTCAGTTTATGGCTCACCCTACTGATGTTCATTTCTCTCTTGTTAAACGGATCTTACGATATCTTCAGGGCACTGTACATTGTGGTCTCACTTATTCTGCTAGTTCACAGCTCCACTTGACACCTTTCAGTGATGCAGATTGGGCATCTGATATCAACACACAGAGATCTACAACGGGTTATGTTGTGTTCTTAGGTTTGAATCCTATCTCTTGGCAGTCTAAGAAGCAAGGGGGGGTATCTCGAAGCTCCACAGAGGCTGAGTACAAAGCCTTAGCTAATGCAGCTGCAGACATAGCTTGGGTGCGATTGCTTTTGAAAGACTTGCAAGTGTTTTTACCCAATCCCCCTCTGTTACACTATGATAATGTCTCCATGTTGGCACTGTGCTCTAATCCTGTCTTTCATTCTCGGATCAAACATTTGGACACGGATTTCCATTTTGTTCGAGAAAGGGTGCAGAAAGGCGATTTGCAGGTGGAATATATCTCCACTAAAGATCAAGTAGCTGATATTTTGACTAAGGGCTTACATGGTCCCTTATTTCTTCATCATTGCTGCAATCTCAAACTTGGTTACCCAAGTTGAGATTGAGGGGGGGGGGGTAATAACCATGTGTAAATGCCAAGTGACAAGAAGTGATGTAGACCGTTATATCAAAGATTGGTTAAAGAAATATTGACCATTGGATGTAAGTTAGTTAAGAGGTTACTTAATTGTTAAGATTTCTTACTTGTATAAATAGTGTGCTAGCTCACTTTATGATGTAATAAACATTCTCTCTCTAGAAATATATACAAGATCTTTCATTTGTCTCTCTCACTAAAACTCTGTGTATTCTCTTTGATTTCTGCCGCCATAGTTATCAGCGCTTTCCACCAAGGTCTCGGTCACACAACCGACGACTGCTACACTTGGAAGAACTACCTAATGAAGCTCGTGAAAGAAGGGAAGGTTGATAGATACTTGGACAAGCCAGTTATGCAGCTTAGAAGGAATGCAGACGAAGATGAAAAACCATTAACCAAAATGATTTGGATCAATGGCATCTTCGCCAAATCCGAGCACTTGGGGGCTACCAACAACTCCAAAAAGAGAAAAATCCAGCAGGGCTTTACTAGTTTCACAGGTCCAAGAAGTCGATACCTAACCTTGACCTATCATTGGCTTTACTGAGCAGGATGCAGAAGGTGTCGACTTTCCACACGACGACACACTAGTAGTATCTATCCAATTAGCCCATGCTATAGTCGACAGAATGATGGTCGACAATGGAAGTGCAGTTAATCTACTTCAACTCTCAGTCATTCAGAAGATGGGCCTGGAAAGCATAATCATACGCCTAGCAGAGGTACTCACCGGATTCAACGGGCACACTTCGACTGTCATCGGCCACATTACACTTGACATGAAAACACCGCCAGTTGTCTCAAAGCAGACGTTTACGATCGTAAACGACCCATCTCCCTACAATGGGATTCTTGGGAGACCTTGGTTGATCAAGCTGGATGCCGTCACTTCCATCAAGTATCAAAAGATTCGATTATGCATCTCAAGAGGAGGAGCCAGAGAAATCAAGTCTGACCAGGTCGCATCTTGACGATGCACTGTGCAAGTGTTGAAGGAATCAAAGAAGAAGAATTTTACCCCTGTAGAGGCTACCGAGGTCCAAAGGGACGAAGCTACCAAATAGCAATTACAACAAATGGATTAAGAAAATGGCGCCTAAGCAGATGAGATAGGATGGAAACCCGAAGAGGATGCCGAATACATCATTCTTGATCCCCAGCAGCCAAAAAAGACAGCTAGAATCGGCTCACGTCTAAGCCTAACCAAGAAGGAAGCACTCATAGCTTTCCTTAGGGAAAATCAAGACATCTTTGCACGGTCACCTTCCGACATGCCTGACATCGATCTCGAGATAGCTTGCCACAATCTGCATGTCGACCCTGCTGCCAAATCGGTGATCCAAAAGAGAAGGCATTTCACATCCGAACGAGTAGCGATCATCGAAGCGAAAATTAACAAGCTACTGGAGGTCGGATTCATAGAAGAGGTAGCACACTCAGCATGGCTTGCCAACGTCGTGCTAGTCGTGAAGAAAGACAAAGGCAAATGGAAGGTTTGCATAGACTACATGGACCTCGACAAAGCTTCCCCGAATCAATCTACTAGTAGAACAGTAAAGAGAAGGCCATAAGCTTAGATCTGGCAGAGGAGAAGTGCAAGCAGACCATCACCCGCATTACAGCCTACCAGCAGCAGCTACAACAAAAGGGCAAAGATCCGACAGTTCCAACCCTAGTCCTAAGAAAAACCTTCATCACTGCTCGTAGAGAAGGCTCCAAAAAGATGGATCTCATCTGGGAAGGTTCGTACAAGATCAACAGAGTAGGCAGCAAGGGTAGTTACACCATTGCCACCATGAACGACAAATAGATCGAGAAGCAATGGAACTCCTATAACCTGAGAAAGTACTATGTGTGACCTCGAAGACTTAAGCAGCTCAACGGGCATCAACTCGCAAGTCGAGGACTATCCAGTTGTTATGCAGTCTTTTACAGCTAAGTTATTCGTTTGTTTCACTCGTTTTTCAATGAGGAATTCAGAAGTAATTTACAACTTGTTTCAACTACATATCTACAACAACTTATCTTTCCTGCACTTCAAAAGAAGATCGCGTATTTCTTAGGGACCTACTGTTGGAATTTCACCCCCGAGGGACCAACCATGCTCTCCAATGCGCAAGGGTAAACTAATTCCCCGACACCCACATGGTTCTGCTCTCCAAAGTGGGAGGATAAACTCTACACTCCAAATATCCAAACATGGATGAGCCGGGCTGCCCTAGTATAACTAGATGCAAGATGGCTTGCGCCAGGATTCCTAGAAGTAGCCACGATGGTCTTTTTCAAGGCTTAGCTAACAGAAATATTTTGGGTCTCTTGGCCTAATCTGCGAGGAACCAGGCCCTAGAGACGGAGGGGGCACATTACGCAGTATGCCCTGGAAATCTAAAGCTGCTACCGACTGCACTAAGGTAGCCTACGATTTTCGGAAGACTGCCTACAGCTTGCCCTTTGAGCAGTAAAGCCACGCTAGACTAATACAACCGCACGTTCTGTGAAAGGTTAAACAAGCTAGTGTGCATATACAAAGTTTTATCCACCCCCGACATGCTACGTAGTCGATAAACTTCACCTCATCCAAGCGCGAAATGATCTACACTTAGTCCTAACGTGTTGTGATACTTGCTACGCAACCTACGGAATTGGAGAAAGCCAAGGTTAACAGCTTAATGGTTACGCGGACTTGTTTACTTTTGTAAGTAAGGCATCCGGCTACCAACCCTATGGCTAACAACTTTGCAAAGTTCTACACCAACACCTACGACAGCATAGGCTGCACAGGCCTGTCTGCTTATAGAAAAGTAGCACGTCTGCCGCTGGTCTATAAAGTTTAAAGGTTAGGGCATGAACAAATAAAGTGAAGATAGAGAAAAGCGAAGGAAACAAGTTTATTAAATTTTCTAGCAAAATTGATAAACAACTAGCAAAGACCGAATGAGTTCAAAGCAAAAGCAACAAGGGAAACAAAGAAAATCCTAAAGCTTATCTAGAAGACTACTCTTCAGCAGCTTGGACATCCCATGACTACTCAGTCGCCATACCTTCAGCAGCCGCGAAGCCTTCAATAGCGGCACCATCCGGCGTTTAACCTCTAGCTGCCCCAGCCTGGGCACTAACCTCTCCAACTACTTCACCAATAGAAGACTCAAAAGTGAAGGCGAGCAAGTCTTCTAGAGAAATAGAGAATGTTTCGAAGTCTTTACTAGAAAACTCAAAGTCAGACGGTAGCCTAAAGAGATGATCTACATAACCCAGCTTGTAAAAGTCAGCTTGACTCTGAGACGCGAAGCCTCGAACCCAGCCTTCTCACCATTCAACTGCTTATTCTCCTCGAGCAGACAAGCATGAATCCGCTGCAGCTCCTCCACTTCTTTCTTCAGATTGTCGTAGATCTTCAAAGCACCTTGGAGTTTCAAAACTTGAGGCTAAAGCTTATCAACAACCTTCTTGAAATTGATCACTTGGTTGTAAGCAGCAATTAGTTCTTCATCCTTTGCATAAGCAGCAGAGCGAAATTCAGAGATAGCACGCTGAAGATCTTGAATATGAGGTATGTAACACTCGATCTCCTTCTCTGCACTTTCATACTTTACTTGGATCGCGTCATGCCTAGTCTACAAATCCACGATCTCTTGGTAAGCGGTCTCAAGCTGCAAAGAAGTGGGGGCAGAGATGTTAGACCCATTCAAAGCAGCAAGCTCAGATTCCAACTTTTTGACTTTCTCGGCCGAGGAGTAAGCTTCAGCTGCCACAGTTCTTGCCATCTCCTTAGCAGCCTTGGTATCCTCTTGATCAAGAAGCATAGACTTGGCTGCCAGAATCGCCGTTTTCTGCATCATGGCCAGCAGAGCAATCCTCCTATACTCCGTCGTATACTTCACAAAGGAACTTGAGCCAACAACCCTTTTGACGTCATCAACAAACTTGGCATATACATCCATGTCCTCAAGTAGATCTGGTTTCAAAAGTGCACAAATCTCAGCAACTTCTCCAGAAACAGACTTGGTGGATTTCTCACGACTACCTGCATGAACAGTCTCCTTCTTCTCAGCATACGAGTCGGTCTCAGCAGGAGAAGGAATTGGTTTTGTCGCCACTTTAGCAGGCGGTGGCACCTTGTCATTCTTCATAGTAGCAAGCCTCTCCAAAGATGAACCAGACTTAGCCTTAGACCGATGCTTTAGCATAAACTTCAACACCGGAGACATGGATGAACTTCTACGCTGGGCAATCCTATCAGCAATCGAACTAGTAGCCTTCGGAATGGCAGGCGCCACCGGCATAAATCTGGCAGCCTCCTCTTTCTCACACTTGAATGAAGTCAAGTTAATCACAAGCTGAGCAGCTGGCGAACCCTCGCAAGCAGCTGAAGAAGTCTTCGGTTTCTTCTCAATAGGCGTCTCTTGAGTAGCAGGTGAACCCCCGCGAGCAGCGAAAGAAGTCTTTGGCTTCTTCTTAGCATACGTCTCTTAAGTAGGCGGGGAAGGCCTCTTTTTCCCACCTTCATTTGTAGCAGGCTCCACCACAGTAATAGGATGAGCCAACGCCTCAGCCTTGATTCATTTTATCTTCTATCTCAGGGGTAGCCCACCTTTTTCCCTACGAAGAGGACTAACCAGCCAACGCCACTCACGGTACTTGGAGGGGATACCTAGAGTAACATGCACTTTCTTCATGTTTAGAGAAGTCTTAGGAGTGGAGTCGAATTCCGAATCTACAAAAGCAGCGAAAGACAATCAAAAAATTCAAGAGCAGCTTGGCACAAATACAAAGTAGCCGAAAGATTAAGCAGCTTACTTACCGGAGACGAAGACCGTTGGAACACGCAACTTGAGGGAATAATCAGACTCCCACTCTCCACTTATCTCCAAAGTCTCTTTGGCCCAGTCATGATATCCATTGCTCGAATTATCAAAAAGCCTATGGCAAGATCGTAGCCACCCAACTCCCTCGATGTGGCCTCTGTCAAAGAAATACCAAAATTCGTTGACAGTCAAACCTAAGTCAAAGAATTGGCTTAGATTGTGGAATTCCACCATCACACGAACTGCATTCGAAGAACATTGAGCGAGGGCACATCTTTTGTAGTAGAGCACTTCTTGGAAAAAATGCGGTATAGGAAAAGTAAACCCCAACACAATATAGTAGGGGTGGAACTTGATGGCTCTCTGAGCCCCATCACATGGCTCACGGCTACTACCATCCTTAACACGCTTCATACGCACACCCGACGGAATGGCATGCCAATATGCTTCGAGGAAGTCTCTAAACAAGTCATCAGAGCCAATCTTGAAGTGATCAGCCTTGAAGTAACCAACCTTGCGTAAAGACCCACCCTAACGATGCAATGGCAGCACACCATCATCATTCTTGTGGCTCGATGAAGACATGCTTGAAGAAATTCTACAAAGATCCAAGGAAGATTCGTTAGATGGCTGCACACAAAAAAAAAAAAAAAAGAAAAGAAAAGAAAGGGAAAGGCACGGCACAAACAGGCCTCAAGGCCCAAGAAGGCTCTCGGCCTCTCTCTTTCCCCCCTCTTGGACACGGGCTCAAAGCCCAAAAAAAAAAAAGAATGGTGAAGGCCCAAGTTGCAAGAACCCAACACCCATGTCAGGCCCCACGGCCTGGCCTGTCTTCTCTCACCAGCAGGTCTCATGGCTCGTCCCCAGCGCCCAAACCAGTTGAAGCCACACATGGCACCACCTTGCCGTGGCTTCCCAAGTCAGCCTCTCACACCTCCTCGACACCCGTCGAGCCGAATTTCAAGCCCCGAGGCTCCCAAAAATTAAGAAGACAAGAAAATTAATTTTTTTTCTTACCTAGAAGCAACGAGAAGACGAAGCAAGCAACGAAAGACGATTCTTTGCAAGGGCAAGATGTAGAAGATTGCTAGAGGAGAGGGAACAAATATCCTCTAAGTTCTCTCTCTCTCTTGTAGGGTAGAATAAATTGCTTTCCAAAGTTGATTTAATAATCCACTTAAGGTGAACTTAAATAGGCTTTGAGAGAAATTTATTTCCCTTTCCTAGGAGGATTTAATTTCCTATTAAAGAGGGAATCTACATCAAAACAGGAAACAATTCTATGTTTCCCAAAGCAAGAAAATTTCTACACTTGTTGCCCTTTTCTACGAACAGCCCAACAGGTGTGGGGGCATTTGTGGAGCCAAAAATAATCAAGAGGTGACACGTGAATTTTTTGGTAAAGGACAAAATTACCCTCAGGGAACACCGAAATTCCTACGCGCGAGTAGTGGACAATCATCCCTCAATCAAATCAAAAGTGCCCAAAATAGGTATTTATTTATAACATATTTCATCCATCCTCATCATATATTCTCCACAAGGTAACCCCCAAATCATTCCTCTTTTATTATATTAATTAGCTAATTAACCACAAATCAAGAACCTAACCCACAAAATCATCCAAGTAGCCGGTCTTTCCTCTCCCAAGGGGGCCCGGCCACACCCCTATATAAACCCCCCTCATTCTCTCCAAAACTCAACTCCAATTCTCTTGCTAAATTCTCTAAATTCTCCAAACACTTTTTTCCTCAAAATTCTAACTTTGTCATCGAAGGTCCTTTGGCCAAAGGCCCCCCCCCCCTCCAATCATTGTGGGCGCATGAGGCTCTTAGCATTGACCTAAGGTGTTATTTGTTTTGTAGGTGCAATTTTTTCCAAGAACGAGGAAAAAATTTGCATCCACAATGACAATTCATGGCAGCCCATAAATGAATGGGGACTTTTTTCAATTTTGTTTGTACTTCATGATGAATGAATGAAAAATGGAATTCTGTATCAAATAGAAAAAAATATTAAAGATTAAAGTGAAACGCCACTTAGTATTACGGTTTAGTAGTATTTTTTTTTACTTTTAAGTGAGAGGTCTTTGGTTCAATTCTTGCCAAAGACGTTTTGAACCATATTTTTACTAGTCCATTGTGAGGCTTAGCCTACTCTCTTACCTTCTTAGTGTAGATGGTATTATTCGATTTAATAAAAAATAATATTAAAGTGAAATAGGAGCGATGAGTCACTCTATTTTTTTATTTTTTTATATTTGATGTTAGTTAGGAACATGGGCGTTGAAAAAAGATGCAATAGCGTTGAAGGAAAGTAGTAGTATTACGTATGTTAGTAGGGGAAAGGGGAGAGTTTCAAACCAACACAATAATTTAGAAGATATGAGAAGTTCAAACTTAAAACGCATAAATATAAACCCATCATTATATTCATTAGGAAATTGAATCAATAGTTTCTAACATGCCAAATGTACTATATCATTTAATGCATATTGAAAAGTCATGCACCAAAGCAATAATAAAATAGTGTTGGTTGAAACTTGATAGGTCGCGCTTTTCTCTCCTCTGTGAGAGTCTTTTCTCCCCTGTGAGATTCCGCCGGAGTGCGTGATTTGCTTCGTTTCTATCGCTGCCGTTCATCTAGTGCCCGAGCACCTAACTTCGTTTTCCTTCCCCTGTGGTTCTGAGGGGGTGGGTCTTGGTTGTTTTTTGTGTAACGTTTCGATTTCCCTTTTCTCTATTTCTATACTTTGACTTCCTGGGTCTCCCCTGTTTAATTTCTGTCCTGTGGTGGGTGGGGAGAGTTATTCAGGGCAGTCACCTTGCAATTGTTCTCTGCCTCTATTCCTCTGTCAAACCCCTATTCTGATTTGTCAGATTTGAATGGGGGTCGTGGGTCCTCGGGGATTTCGCTGTTTTGGGAAAGGTAGGTCATTAATTCCCATTTCAGGGTTTGGTTTAGTTGGTCTTGGGTTGTCTGATTTGGTTTGTTTCGGGTGAGCAAGCCGGGTGGAATTACTATACGGGATTTGGCTTTTTGCTTTAGGGTTTTGACTCTTTGCTTTACTCTACGGGTTTAGCTGGTCTTTGGTTGTCTGATTTGGTTTGTTTAGGGTGACCAAGCCGGGTGGATTTTCTGTAGTGTGGGCTGCTCTTCACCCTTCTGTCTGTGCTTTGAATGCGAGTTCTCAGTGGGCTGCTTTTCACCCTTCTGTCTGTGCTTTGAATGAGAGCTATCAGTGGGTCTTTTCTCATTAATGATGGAGGTTGGGGTAACTGATTTCAAACTCTCTCTCTCTCTGCTTTAACTACAGGCCAGGAATTTACAACTACTCCCAAAAGGTATGTGTTGAAGGATTTCAACCATTGTATTACTGGTAAAGGTTTATATGCTTTATACTTCCTGTTTGCTGCTACTCTCTTCTCTCTTTATTCTGAGAACCGACAAATGAGGAATAGACAAATGGAAAAGTCAGAAGTGGAGGATCTGGTGGTACATCTGGAACAATCTCTGGATATTACAAATATGGAAAGTGGAATCAAACTGGTGGGAGCGGCTTTGACGAGTAAGACGTTGAATAAGTGGGGAGTCAGAAATATTTTGAGATCAGCGTGGAAGAAGTTGGGGGATTTTGATGTTAAATGGGTTCGTGACAACACTTTCACCATTACAACAAGAGATGAGGCCTCGGTGCAGAGATTATTGAGTCAGGCCCCTTGGGCTGTCATGAAACAGATCTTCTCGGTGCAGAGATGGCCTCCTGAACTGGCCCTTGAGGAAATTCAAATGTCGTTGGTCCCGTTTTGGATTCAAATTAGAGGTGTCCCTCTGAATCTAAGTACAGAAGCGAATGTGAGACGCTTAGTTAAGGAGCTCGGGGAGTTCGTGGTCATGGAGGACCTAGCGAAAGCTAGAGGCTTTCTTCGGGTACAGGTGATTGTCGATACAGAGAAGCCTCTGGTCCCGGGATGTTGGATCCCTAGAGTTAATAACACAGATACTTGGATTGAGTTCAGATATGAGAGATTGCAGGATTTCTGTTATCGGTGCGAAAGGATCGGTCATGCAAATAATGAATGTGCTTTTGATCCCAGCAGAAATACTACATCCTATGGAGAGTGGATGAGAACGGCCCCGATTCGTGAGGAGGTGGTTGTTCCTCGGCCAGTCTCAGTTCTTCAAGGGACAAAGAGATTGGCTGGCACCGCAAGAAGAGGTACTGGATCAAGTTCTCAGAGGCGAGTGAGGGGCACGGAAGGTGTGGAGATTGGTGGTTCTGATGATGGAATACAGATTCATCCGCTTCAGGAGGAGGCACTCGTTCTGAGAAGTGGGAGAAGGAAATGGCATAGATTTCGGGGGGGGGGGGGGGGGGGGGGGGGGGGGGGGGGGAAGTTACTAGTCGTGCAAATACCACGGAACTTGGGCAGTCAGCAGCGCAGGTACCGCAAGTGGATCAGCATGTAGTTGTGGGCCTAAGACAATTGGGCAATTTGCCTAGCCCACTTTATAATCTGCTAAGCACAATAGATGGGAACCGGGCCGTTACAATTCAGGAATTCTCCAATGGTGGAATGGGTACCTCTTCAGGTGTGGGAGGTGTGCACGATAGGGGTCAAGGGATATCCCGGGAAAACCAAGATGTGGGTCCGGTTACTCGAACCCTGCAGAGCTATGAGAACTCTCAGTTTCGTCGTCTTGAAGAAAGCCTTGTAAGGCACGGTTCTAAAAGAGATTTTTTTCAACTGGAAATGGGGGTCCACAAGAAATTAAGGGGGGATGGGTATAGCTCTGTTGATGTAATGGTGGTTGTTAATTCTGCACAAAGCCAGGAGGGTCATGATATGGGTGCGTCTGAGGGCAGTGGCAGATTTATTCAAGAGGAGCAAGAAGAGGGTGATTCTTCTATGGGTGGTGGCGGCTGGCCCTCAACAGCCGCATCGGAGCCATGACACATATACTTTGGAACTGTCGTGGTCTTGGGTCGGACACGGTAGTTCGAGCCCTACATGGGCTCATTCGAAAATATAGACCCTCTATAATCTTTCTCTCTGAAACTAAGATGCAAGATCATAGAATAGAAGGGGTTAGACGGCGAATGGGGTTTTCTAACGGGTTTCATGTGGCACCTGTGGGAAGAGCGGGAGGTCTAAGCATGTGGTGGGATGATTCGTTGGAAGTGGAAGTTGACTTCTCTTCGAAACATATTATTGATGCTCGAGTCAGGATGGTAGGTGTGGAGGATTGGGCTCTGGTTACTTGGGTTTATAGTACTGCTTATAGAGCTGATAAAGCAGATTTCTGGGGTTGGATGAGAAATAAGTTTGGTCCTTCTGAGCTCCCTTGGCTGTGTGGAGGTGACTTTAATGAGTTCTTGTGGGACTATGAAAAGGTTGGGGGGCCGATGTTTTATATAACAGGCCCCGTTTACTTGAAAATTTCATGAATGGTGCTGAATTGTTAGATTTAAATTTTAATGGGCCCTGTTTTACTTGGCGAGGCACAAGGAATGGACAACTTGTGGAGGAAAGATTAGATCGTGGGTTATCCAACAGAACCTGGCTGGAAAAGTGGCCAATACCTCTGTCACCCAAGGCACGGTCCTCGGCTCTGATCATTGCCCTCTTATCATTCAAAGCCAGTCGCACGACCTAAAGGCAAAAAAGTTATTTCGTTTTGAAGCTTATTGGGCCAAGGAGAGTAGGTGCAGGGAGATTGTGGAAAACTGTTGGAGTCTCCCGTGTAGTGGCAGTGGGATTTCTCGTTGGCAAAATAAAATGAGGAAGTGTCGTTCTCAGCTTATTCGTTGGAATAGCCAGGAATTTAAAGCTCGGGGAAAGGAGATTGACAATCTTGTCCAGAGACTTGGAGAATTACAATGTAATTGGAATTTAAATTGGGAGGAAATCAAGTTGTTGACTGAACGGCTTGATAGACTGTGGGAGTTGGAGGAGAGCTACTGGCATCAGAGATCGAGGGTCAAATGGTTGAGGGAAGGAGACTCTAATACTACGTTTTTCCATTGTTCCACACTTCAAAGGCGCAGAAGAAATAAACTATTGAAGATAAGGGATGGGAATGACGGATGGGTGGATGATCAGGGGGTAATCCGAAATATGATTGATGAGCATTTCATCAATCTCTTTACGTCCGTAGGGAATCGTGATTGGCATCAGGTGCTGGAGAGTACTCGGTGCACAGTGACTGCAGATATGAATGATGTGCTGTCGAAGCCGATTTCTGAAGAGGAGATTAAGTTAGGTGCTATCCAGATGAGGGGTTTGAAGGCTCCGGGTCCAGACGGATTCCAAGGTTTGTTTTATCATTCTTTCTGGGATTCTTTGGTTTCGAAGGTTAATGATGTGGTGCGAGATATTGACAATGGGGTTTGCTCTCCTCATAAACTCAACTCAACACATATTGTCTTAATTCCTAAGGTTAAAAACCCAGAATCAGTTGGGCAGTTTCAGTCGATAAGCCTATGCAATTATTCTTATAAGATTTTATCTAAAGTGCTTGCTAACCGTCTCAAAGATATTCTTCCAGATATCATTTCTCCTATGCAGAATGCCTTTGTGGCAGGGAGGCAAATTCAAGATAATATTGGTGTGGCTCATGAATTATTCCACTTTCTAAAGCTTAGGAAAGCTAAGAGCAAATTTGAGATGGGCATTAAGTTTGATATGAATAAAGCCTATGATAGGGTGGAATGAGATTTCCTAGAGGCGGTGATGGAGAAGATGGGTTTCTGCTCTAGGTGGTGAGGCCTTGTTCTGGGGTGTGTTAAATCTGTTGAGTTTACGGTTATGCTAAATGGGCAGCCTGGGAAAAGGTTCACTCCGTCTCGGGGTCTTCGTCAGGGGGATCCGATTTCCCCTTATATTTTTCTCCTGGTCAGTGAGGTGCTCTCTAACCTCATCCACTCCGCGTGTGATAGTAGGAATCTTTTGGGCATTTCTATGAATCCCAATGGTCCGATAATTTCACATTTATTCTTTGTTGATGATACTTTGCTCTTTCTTTGGGCGGATCGTAAAAATTGCATTAATCTTGTCAAAATCATTGCAGATTATTGCCTTGCCTCAGGTCAACAGGTGAACCTTCAGAAATCTTGTGTCTTCTTTGGAGCTAATGTCCCGGGAGGTCTAGCTGGAGAGCTAAGTCAGATTCTCGGCATTAACTTGGTGGAGGATCCGGGGATGTATCTTGGCCTACCATCTATATGGGGTCGTTCCAAGAAGCAAGGCCTTGCTTATGTTAAGGGGAGGATGTTAGAGAAAATTCAAGGTTGGAAACAATGCACTCTGTCACAAGCGGGTAAGGAAGTTATGATCAAGGCGGTGTTACAAGTTATTCCTACGTACCCAATGAACTTGTTTAAATTCCCCTCTTCGTTGTGCACGGAGCAAGACTCTATAATTTTGAATTTTTGGTGGGGGAAGCACGGTGGGGGTAGGGGTATACACTGGGTGTCCCGGGACCTGTTGGGCCGGCCAAAAAATTTGGGTGGTATAGGACTCAGGTCTTTTAGTGCTTTTAATGATGCTCTACTGGCAAAGCAGTGTTGGAGGCTTGTGATGGATCCGAATTCTCTTTGGGCTAAAGTTCTTAAAGCCCGTTATTTCCCGAATTGTTCATTTCTTCAGGCTACTCGTGGAGGTCGTGCTTCATGGGGTTGGTCGAGTTTATTAGTGGGCCGAGATATCCTCCTTAAGGGAGCCCATTGGCAAATCCTGAATAAGGCAAGTGTTAAAGTTTGGTGTGACCGATGGCTCCTCTCCCTCCCTATCGGGCATCCTAGGCCTTTGGGTGAAGTGCAGGTTTCTAGGAACCTTTGTGTCAACTCTCTTATTTGCAGGCAGTCCGAGGTGTGGGATATTGATTTCCTCAAGCCTTTCATTTCTCATCATGAGGCTCAGATGATCTATGACACTTCTTTCGGGGATGTGTTGCGTCCGAATCGCCTTGTCTGGCCAGGTACGAAGAATGGTGTTTTCACGGTCAAATCGGGCTATCATTGGGCTTACTCCTGTGACTATCCTCTGCTGAATGGGGCAGTTTCATCTTCCTCTTTGGTTTCTTCTAATGTTTGGAAGGCTATCTGGAAGGTGCGAACTCCCCCTAAAATCAGATGTTTTCTTTGGAAGGCCTTGACCCGCGCCTTGCCTACAATGGATGCCCTGTTTAGGCGTAAGTGTTCCCCATCTCCCTTATGCCCTGTTTGTAATGACGGAGAGGAATCTGTTGAGCACTTCCTTTTTTTGTGCCCGTGGGTAACTACTGTGTGGTTTGGTGGGTCTTTAAATTATATTGTAAACAGGGCGGGTTTCTCTTCTTTTGCAAATTGGTTTTCTTTGCTTCTAAGCTATCCGCTGGGTTCAAAAGAGGATGTTAGTAGGGTGTTGTCTTATGTTGCTTTTTCTTGCTGGTTTATCTGGAAGGCCCGTTGTAATTTCCTTTACAACCAAACTACTTTAAACCCCCAACATGTAATTTTGTTTATCTCCTCCGCGGCTGCTGCCTTTGAGGAGGCGTCTTGCGCTCCTGTTGGGTCTCTTCTGCCTCGACAGGTCTCGTCTGTTGACTCGGTAAGGTGGTCTCCGCCCTATCCTCCTTTTACCAAGCTCAATGTCGATGCAAGTTGGAATGCCTCTTCAGCTTCGGGTTGTATGGG
Organism: Cotoneaster glaucophyllus; assembly: GCA_036320875.1. Taxonomy (NCBI): domain Eukaryota; kingdom Viridiplantae; phylum Streptophyta; class Magnoliopsida; order Rosales; family Rosaceae; genus Cotoneaster; species Cotoneaster glaucophyllus. Next base: position 28,044,300 of record CM070066.1, on the reverse strand, counting down.
TATTGTAGCCAGATTTGCAGATGGCTCCTTTGTTGGGGCTAGGAAGTTTTTGGTTTATGCTCCATGTGCTGCGAGGGCTGAAGCTTTTGCCATTTTATTTGGGTGTGATTTTGCTGCTTCGCTTGGCTTGCAAAGCATTATTGTCGAATCTGATTCCAAAGAGAATATTTCAGCTTTGAATGGTGATTTGTCCTTTGGCGGCTGGGAGGCTTATCCTACGTTGTCTAGGGTATTTAGACTTCGGGATACTTTTCAGAGGTGCCGCTGGTCTTGGGTCCCAATATCAGCCAACATGGCGGCGGACCGTTTGGCGTCGAGAAGTAACGTGGAGATGTGTGGTTCTACTTGGTTAGACATTCCACCATCCTCATTAGTGCATATTTTAAACAAGGATGGTCTTCCTGGCCCTCCGTAGTTTTGTGCAGTGTTGAGGGGTGACGCGTGACTCCAGGTTTAGCGTCTTTCTTTGTTCCCCTCTCCACTGTTTTCTGGTGTTTTCTCTTTGGTTGTTGCCTCCTTGTAGGCCTTCCCTTCCCTGGCTCTGGCCCCGGTAATAAAATCAGAGAAGTTAACTATATTATTCTATCTTTTGACAAAAAAAAAAAGCTACATTATTCTATCCATACTGTTTGACAGTTTTTACTATTCTCCATCTTCAGCAATATGTGTCATCCACAATCTTACAACACTCCATTATGGATATTCGCATATCAGTGGTCAGTTGCCTTGTTAAAATCTTGCTAAAAAAATTTACGTGGACAAAAATCGTAGCGAAGAAAAAGAGTACAGTTTTATTATCTTTGAGATAATATTAAATGTGCTCATGTTGTCTCGTTAAAACCTGGCTTAGCAAAACTTAATGAGAAAAAATCCTAGTTGAAGGTAATAGAGTCCTTGATTTTTGCAATCTTCAATTTGACTGATCATTAAGTCAGCGTAATCCACCTTGCACTAGTTTATGAAATGTAAACTTTAGTAGAGACAAGTAGGAAAGTCCGCGCTTTGCCACGGGTCTTTAGAATAACATTTACGACAATACTATTAACATATAAATAAGTTTGATATATTAATGTTTACATTTACGTTGTTTGAAAAGGTAAATTAGCAACATATACCGTGATCAAAAGATTAACAACATTAAACTGCTCATTATTCGAAATATTTAGATAGACTATGAACATGTTACTGAATCTAGATTCTCTTACTTCACTGTTTCCGGCTCATCTTCATCTTCATGATGTTGAGGTTTACGATTTCGGCTAGTTTCTACAAATTTTGAAAAAAAAATGAGTTGTTAGTGCGGACAAATAAGAAAACAAAAGGGGGTCATATAAGTAAAATTGAGATAGAGTTCACTTGTGATCCTGAAGGTGCAAACGAAAATTTTGTTTCCCTCTATTTTCATATGTTGTGGTTAATTTCATGAAAAAATCATATATAAAGGAATCCTATGCAAACAATGCAACATATAGAGTGTTAAAAAGCGGATGAGGAATATATGAAGTCTGAGAACAACATTTAAATGAGTAACATGTAAGGAATGTTAAAATAGAGAAGACATTGATGTACAATGTTGTACTGGAGAAGGGCATATATGTAGAATAATATCCTAGAAGATGGTGGACTGAAGAACCAAATTGTCTTATAGCATGCTTCTCAATAGTTTTAAAAATGGATTGGATTCCTATATTTCAGCAATTGGTACTATAAGATAAAACAATTGTATTTAAAAATAAATGATCAGATACATGCATAATACTATGTGAGAAGGGCTGAGACTTTTACCTCAGTATAAAAATTAAAATTCTTATTTTGAAAAGAAATTGAAGACAAATTAAGGATTAGATTATAAATTCAACATATAGTAAGAGTAAATTCAACATTACTTTCTCAGGAACTAAATTATTGTGTATCAACGCATATCATCATTTTTTAACATCTCATTTTTTTCCTTTTTTTTCCTACTTTTGAATGAATCAAGCATGCCATTTTTAAGGCTTTGTATAAAAGATTATATAAACCAACTAAAAATCTCATTCTTTCCTACTTTTGAATGAATGAAAAGCAATGTAACTTTAGTCCTAAAAACAAATTCACAAAACACAATCATAGTCACCAACTAAATTGCAATTTCAAAACAAAAGTAACTTTTGTTCTTAGAACCAAGAACCACATGCATACCAAAATTCCAAACCTTATTTTCTAGACATAAGAGTTCAAAATCTAAATGAAGGAAAGTCTACCTTCTCAAGGTGTAATTCTTCACTTGGTATTTCACCCTCCCTAATCCTTTGCACATGGTACACTGCAATGTTTGCCAACCATTGCAAGTTCCACAGTTCCACAGTTACCAGGAAAAAAAATTTCACAGCTAAGATTTTCTTGCACCATGATTTTGGAAATTTACACATAAAACGTTTTAAATTGTTGTGTCCAAATTTCTGAATGACAGAGAATGGTGCCTAGCACAATAAAAGTAGTATACTGCAAAATAATAGAAAGGCAGCACCTTTACACAATAATACATATAATTTTCATTTTCTATAGTTTATCATTTTTTTGTTAGATGATCAATCTACACACACACACACACACGCATATGTACATGGATATATATATAACATAGAAAATAAGCATAACTACAGATAAGGACCACCACCAAAATTGAACGGATAACGAAATTACCTTTGACATATCACCTTCTTTCCCATCTATAATGCTATGTCATAAGTTACTAAAGTAGCAACTGCTCGAAACATGAAGAAAACCATAACAGAATACCGTACTCAGTACCATGCAAGTTCCCAAGAGTAGTCCACCACCTCATAACCTACTGCTAAACTACAAATGTAGTTCAACCTGACCATCAAATTACACATTCACCAAAAAGACTAAATTATGGACATTCATTAAAAGGGCATAAACCAACCAACACACAAACAAAAACCACATATAAGTAGGAAAATGACTAAAAGCTCAGATTTTTATCATGTTACAAATGAACTGAATAAAACCCATTATTTTTTAGATAAATATTGACCACACAAACCATAAATTCATTACAAATCAGAAAAAAAAAAACGAATAAATCAGTGACGAAATTCCACAATATATTTTAATTGAGAGGAAATTCAAAATTCAAATGCAGAGTATTGATCTCAAGAAGGAGAAAGCAACTGAATGGTCAGAAAGATAGAAACAAAAAACATCACACTTGGAGAAAACTTGATTTGAATAATTATAAATGCACAAAATCTTATATGTAAGCTTACTTGTAAACATTTTCGAGTGGAAAGCTTTTCGAATTTTTCCCCATTTAGATATAACCGGAACTTTGGCTGCAACTAAATGAACAACACATTAGGACCAAGTAACTTTCTGTTTTGAGCCAAATATACACACACACAATATGATACAAAACCGTAAAAAAGCAGCAAAAGGTATTCTTAAAATACACAAAAATATAAGATCAGATGAATCCCTACATATTTGAGTTTCATAGCACTTAAAACTTTAAATTCTTCAATAAAAAACCCAAATATCACCTTGTCATTGTCGTTAACCACCGCCTCGTGCAACTTCCACGCTGCCCATCCAAGCCCATGTTCAAGCAGCTCACCTGCTGGAACAATTTTTGAACTAATGGGGTAAATTGAGTTCCCAAAATAGTCTCCGGACAATGATGGGTCTAATCTGGCTCTGTTATTCACAACCTACCTGTAATCATGGTATTCAATATTGATGTTACTGAAGATATCGAAAAATCATAAAATAAAAAATAAAAAAATAAAACGTTGATTATAATGTACTAAATGAAAGATTAAATTTCGAGGATAATTATCGATATTAATAGACCATGCCTGCAGCTGGTTCCTTGATCAGGTGGTTGACAACGCGCTCGAGTAATGGAGCGCCAGAGAAGGGCAGATAAAGACTGGAAGGAAGAGATTTTGGTGGTGCCAGACTCCGCATTGGCCTTTGCTTTGAGTTTGGCTAGGGATTCTGCGGAGAAGTGAAACATTCCCTTCTTGTGTGGGGGAGCTTCAAATCTGCCAATGAACTCATCTGAGTGTTTAAAAGGGAGGCTGAAAATTGGACCATGACCATCTGGAAACCACCGTTCTTGAAAATAAAAAGAGAACCAAATCATAAAACAATAAATTTCAATTCATTTACAAATCCCAAACTACAAAAGCACCAGATGTAAACAAAAGAAAACCACCAATTTCACATCTCAAAGAACTCACCAAGAAACCCTAGAAATTCCTTCAAATCAAATCCAAAAACTGAACATGAGTACCTGAATTGAATAAAAATTAAATACAATCAATTAACTGTTAACCAATTTTTTCCCAAAAAAAAAAAAAAAAAAACCCTTCAAAACACCCTAAACGATCCAAAATTCTCAAATCCGTTCAAAGAAACTTACCATGAAATCACAGCAACTTCACAAATCCTCTTCATATCTGCACAAAAAATAACGAAAAAGAAGTGCAATCAACCCAAGATCAGTAGAAACAAACCAAGAAAATCAAGTATCGGAGAAAAATTATCCATCAGCATTTCTCATTTTTACCTGAGGACTCGAGCTGGGCTCTGAGAGAGAAGTCGAGATGGTTCGTAGTTTCTCCGAAATAGAGCTTGTGGTTGCTGCAAGAAAGAGCTCGTTGTTTCTGGAAGCAAGTGGAAAAAGGTCAGCTTTCCGGTCCTTCTTCTTTCAAGATTACGAACACGTGGGCTTAGAGCAACTCCACCCATGGAGCCTTCCCCCAGGCAACTCACTATGCAATCCACCCTAATGAACAGTAACTGCCTTAAATGAATAGTAACTACCTTAAATGAACAGTAATTGCCATTTGCATCTCCACCCATCGAGCCCTTCCCCCAAGCAATAAGCAATTAAAATATTAGTTTTTTTCTCACCCAATCATAAAATATTATTATTTTTCTTTAATACTTTTATATCTCTCTCTATCTCTCTCTCTCTCCCCCACTCCCTCCAGATCCATCCTCCTAAAAACCCCCCAATCTCTCTCTCTCTCTCTCTCTCTCGCTCCCGCTCCCGCTCCCTCCCAGATCCATCCTCCCAAAAACCCCCAAAAACCAGAACCCAGCCCCCGGCCTCGACACCCCCTCCCCCTGCGACGAGCGACGACACCCAACCCCCCCACCCCGGCGCGACGACCCATCCTTCCCCCCCCGCGACGACCCCCCACCCAGCTCCGGCCTCGCTCCCGCTCCCTCTCTCCCTTTCTCCCTCGCTCTCGCCCTCTGTCTCTGTCTCTGTCTCTGTCTCTCTAACACAAAGAAAAAAAATAAAATATTCAAAGGGCTCGGGCAACAGGCCCGTGAGTTTGTGACTGCCCCCTTGCTCGGGCTCCCACCTGAGCTCGGGCCCCCAACGGCTGGAGCACTTCCCACCGGCCCTCAGGCCCCTTGCACTCCCCTCTCCCCCAAGCAAGAGCAACGGGTGGAGTTGCTCTTACGCTTTCGAAAAGGAGAACGACAGCTGGAACTGAAGGACCATTATACCCACACGTGTACACAAGGATAAAACTGCCATTTCACTGTTAAAATTGAAAAATAAATAGGCAAACAAACAGCAAACAGAGGGGCAAAAACGTAAAGTCACTGTTAATGAACAGTGTTCATCAACTGAGTTTTAGTATATATAATTTAGTGATAGCTCTATTAGATTATTGTTAAAACAAATATGTCTAATTTCGATAACTTTAACCTTTTAAAGTTTATATGTATTAAAAAATTTAGAGATATATTTTTAATCTTGTCGTCTTTGAGACATAATTTCTTTATTTAAGCAATATAAACTACATTATCTTCATGAATTTTGTCATTGTAATGATTAATTATTTTTTTTTCATTTTATAATCAATTATTCTATGAAAGATTTATTATAGTATAACATTTGATGCACAAATTAATTTGGGTCTAATCGGATACACGGTTTTCGTGATTATAAGATAGTGGAAAGATACTCTTGTGACAAATAAAAATAGAACTTAAATCATGTGGTGTAGTCCGTTAATGAATTTAGCTCAAAAAATAATTTTTACGTTAAATGCAGAGATAAAAATATACTTCACGTTTGCTCCTCCTTCAGCAAATGAATCGCGGTGTTGATGGGATGGGGAATCGAGTTTCTAAGAACAATAATCATCGGGTTCCAAATCAAGTTTCGAATTCGCCATTGAATGCTAATGTGGTTAGATCAAATCAGCGTCAGCAGCAATATCAACAGATGCCACAACAGCTACAACAAATATTTCCCAAGCATCAACCTATGACTTACAACACTTTGTACCTACCTGTGGGACCAAATGTTCAGTTCGGTAGTCCTGGAATGAGGGTAGGATTAGGGATGGGCTAAAAAAACCGAAAAGAGTAAATTGTAGCTATGGTCCATGAACTTTAATTCAATTGGAGCAATGGTCCCTCACCTAAAAATCCATTACTATTGGTCCCTCAACTTATAAAAAAGTGCAGCTATGATCCCTCAACTAAAAATTCATTACCATTGGTCCCTCAAATTTAATTCAACTGGATAAATGATCCCTTAACTTTAACCCAATTGTAGCAATGGTCCTTCCAACATAACTCGTTTTGACAAAAGTTTTGACGTAGTTGACGAAAAGGATCATAATTACACACTTTGATGAGTTGAGGGACCCTAATTATATAAATGGTTATTCCAACATAACTTATTTTGACAACATTTTGACTAAATTGATGAAAAAGACTATAACTACACATTTTGATAAGTTGAGAGACCATTGCTCCAATTTGATTAAAGTTGAGGGACCATTGCTACAATTTACTCACACCGAAAACTAAGAAAAATCTAACTGAACTCGAAAAAACTGACCAAAAAAAAAAAAGAAAACTAATGAAAAGTCCAAAAAAACTTTCATTTTAACGAAAAACCCTTTTTAAAGGTATAATGAATAGTGTCAGGTAAATGTAAAAATATGGTTTTTCGTTAAAAGTAAACAGTACCAGAAGTGTTTCATTAAAACTCCAAAAAAAAAAAAGCATTGAACTAAGAAAACCGAACCGAACCGAAATTGGTTGGTTCAGTCTTGATTTTGGTGGTTTGGAAATCAAATTGAACCAAAACTATATATATTATTAATTTTTTAATATATATTAATTATGAAATCATATACAAATACTTATATATATATATATATATATATATATTATTAATCATTGTCATTGCACAATTTTACTTAAATCGTCAATCCATGCGAATTTTCTTCTGATCAGTTTGTAATAAACCTTGAGTAAATGTGAACCGTGTTGAGAATTGTGAGAGCTTTGAACATTTGCATTAACAAATGTATGTCGGGTCCATCTATATCTATGTCTAATTACCAAAAGCTACAGACTGAATTATCAGAGTTGTAGAAAATATATAGCACACTTTCAGCATTATATCAAGAAACATGCAAGTTTTCATCATCATACCAAGAAACATGCAGGCTGTCAGAGTCGGAAAAAAAAAACCGAAATCAAACTGCAACCGTACCAATAAAAAGGGAACCGAAATTAAATTAAACCGAACAAAAATTAAACTTTTTTAAACCAAACTGAACCGAACCGAAAATTCAGTTTGGTTTCGGTTGTGGCAAAAAATCGAACCAATGGGAACCAAACCCACCCCTAGGTGGGATGATGTGAACTGGTGATCCGGGTATGAATGGCGATGTGGTTCTAAGTTCACAGATGGGAATGCTTGGGACTAGGAGTTGTAGGAGCAGAGAGACGAAAAAGAAAATTACATTACCCTTGCATTTAACGAAAAAAATCACTTTTGGACTAAATTTGCTAACGTCTTAAACCACGAGGGTTTAAATCTTAATTATTTTTACCATGAGAACTATCTTTCAATTATCTTATCACCACGAGAACTATTAATGACCATGAATTTGACAAGAGTAACAAACACATATCATATATTTTATCCGATTGGAGTAGTATGAGAACTTCCCTCAAGGATGAGGCGGTGGCGGCGGCGGCTACAGCTGCGAATTAGTATGTGGGATATCAGTTTAGGGTTTTTCTATTGTTGTTTGTCTTTTGCTGCTTTTGGGCTTAAGTTTGTGTGGACCTTTCATTTTATTTTGACTTGTAGCTCTCCTATTGCTTGGGATTTTTCAGTCGTTTAATAAGGATTCTGTGTTTTGTTTGAAGCCCAGTTATCACATTTGCAATTTCCTCTTTATTTTAAAGAGTTAAATTTTCATTTTTCACTCCAAATTTTTTAATATTTAAAAAAAAAGGTGAAAAATACACTAAAAAAGAACACAAAATAATTTTTTTAAAGTGCAAATAATAGTTTTCTACCCTACGGTGAATGAAGTTTGTTTTGTGGGAAAACAAAAAAAAGTCATAGACCCAACCGACGCTGCGTTTTGCGTTTTAATTTGGCAAGGTGTATAAAGCCCTAGCAAAACCCTAATCCAATTTCCACCACCTCTCTGCCTCTGCGTCTTGGAACTCTTGAGAAGCCAGCCATGGGGAAGGTGAAGGGCAAGCACCGTTTGGACAAGTACTACAAACTAGCCAAAGAGCACGGCTACCGCTCCCGAGCTTCATGGAAGCTTGCCCAGCTCGACACCAAGCACCAATTCCTCCACTCTGCTCACGCCGTCCTCGACCTCTGCGCCGCCCCCGGCGGTTGGATGCAAGTCGCTGTGCAGCGCGTGCCCGTCGGCAGCCTCGTGGTCGGCGTCGACCTAGTCCCCATCGCCCCGGTCCGCGGCGCCTTCTCCATCCAGCAGGACATCACCAAGCCCGAGTGCACGGCCAGGCTCAGAAAGCTGATAAAGGAGAATGGGTGTTCGGCTTTCGATTTGGTGCTTCATGATGGGTCGCCTAATGTCGGTGGCGCGTGGTCTTCGGAGGCGACGGCTCAGAACGCTTTGGTCGTTGATGCGGTGAAGTTGGCTACTCAGCTTTTGGCTCCCAAAGGAACATTTATTACTAAAGTATGTGTTGAATTTACATATTGGCAATCGGGTTTTTGTGGGTTTGTGTTGGATTTTTTGTATTTTTTGTGAGAAATGGGTTGGGGGTTGGTTTGCTTGCTGGGTTACTTCAAATGAAAAGTTTAAACTATGAGTGGTTAAATTGTGAGTTCTATTTGTTTGATTCATTACTGCATTCCTGAATGGGGCAGCGCTTGGAGTTAATTATACCTTAATATGCACGAAATTCCTGTTTTCAATTTGTTTAAGAGCTCAAACTGTTTAATATTTCAAGAATTGAATTGTGGACGTCTTTAAACATATACGTATTTTGTTTATGTAAGTGGTTTTGGTTTTGTTTTAGAATGCGAGCGCTAATTATTGTTTTGTTGCAGATCTTCAGGTCGCAGGATTATAATGCTGTCTACTATTGTATGAAGGAGGTGATTTTCCAGTTCTTTATTAATTGTAATTCTCTACATTGGTATGCCTATTTGATCCTCGTATATAGGTTGCAAAACATATTTATTCCAACACTCTGGATTTTGATATGCCTGGCTGATCCTGGTATATAATCTACAGCTATTTGAGAAGGTTGAACAGGATAAACCAGCCGCTAGTCGTAGCTCATCTGCTGAGACATATCTTTTGGGTTTTAAGTACAAGGCTCCTGCAAAGATTGATCCGCGTCTACTTGACGTAAAGCATCTATTTAAGTCTGTAGAACCTCAGAAGAAGGTAACTCATATTAGATTAAGCAGAATATCTGCTTTATATAAGTACAAAATTCTTGCCTTTTAAAAAATTAGTTTTAATATATTAATTCTCTTTATAACTCCTTGATATAGGTGGTAGATGTACTAAGAGGAACAAAGCAAAAAAGACACCGTGATGGGTATAAGTTCTTTCTAATTTTTAATTTTTTTTTTCTTTATATCTTTACCTGATCACTATTGTATGAGCTTCAGCATTCTAATTTCCAAACAGGATCATTGTATGTGGTTTTTCAAAGCATGTGTGTGGAAATTCAAAGTAATTGGTAAAATTGCATAGGATTGTTAATGGTGACGGCTGAACCCTAGTATTTCCCATAAGTAATTTTCTTAAAATCTTTTTTATTACTTTCTGTTTTGCTGATTAATTTTATAAAAGCCCAATTTCATTTATTTTAATTTTATTGGTGGGTCAATGATTTTGCTCTATCCACCATTGACCTTGTTTGTTCAAATTTTTTGAGTTCTTATGATTGCTATCTCTACCTGGTTCTCTTTATTTTTGTGTTCCTCTGATTGATATCTTACAAGTGTTGCCTGATTGGGTTCTATATTTAGGTATGAAGACGGAGACACAATTTTGAGAAAAGTGTCTTCTGCTGCTGCTTTCATTTGGTCTGATTTTCCTCTCGATATCCTTGGTTCTACTACATCCATAAGCTTTGACGATGAGGCATCTTTACCCATCAAGGATCATGCTTTAACAACAGAAGAGGTAGTTATTTATTGTTTTTTCTTTGCATGTTGTGTTCTCTTGATATAGATTTTACTTTTCCCTACTAGTTGAAAAAATGTGTTTTATTTGCCCCTTAAATACTTTCGAACCCTTGTAGTGTTCCAACCACTTTAACTATTATGGTTTGACAGGTTAAAACTCTCTGTGATGATCTGCGTGTTTTGGGGAAGCAAGATTTCAAGTACCTTTTGAAGTAAGAAATGTTGTTTCTTTTATCTATAAAATTGCTCTTTTAGATTTAAAAAATTGCATTTTGTGGCTAGACCTTATTAGAAGGTATCTCTGCATTCTTTGAGACATATCATCTATGATTGTTATTTGTTCGGTTGGGGTTTTGGCTGATCCCTGACCAGTTTGAGCTCTGAATGAGTCTTGGTAGGTCAATTATTATTCAACTTGGCTCGGGTTATTTGTTCATGTCATCTAATAACTACCTCTCGTTATTTGGTCTTACCTTCCAGTTGATGGGTTGTTTAACTTTCTGCTAAAGAAACATGGGAGGACTCCCACTGTTGTTTTACGTCACTTGGATTGTCGGAATAATTTAAATAAGTTGAGAAATAATTTCTAGTGATGGACAATTCAGATTGCAGAGTAGTTAATTTGCAATGCATCTACTAGACATGCAGTACATTGCAGTTTAGGTTTCTTGTTTCTTCATTCATACTAAGTTGTTCTGATTGTATTGTCATTTAGGTGGCGGATGCAGGTAAAAAAGGCCTTATCTCCGTCCCAGAAGACTGACGCTTCTACTACAGATGTTGAAAAGGAGGAGAATAAGGAGGATAAGGATGATGATGAAGACAAAATACTCAATGAAATGGAGGAGCTGACGTATGCTATGGAGCGCAAGAAGAAACGAACAAAGAAGCTTCTAGCTAAAAGACGAGCTCAAGTTTGTAGCTATTTGTTTCCTTTATATATTTATGCACGACTACTCTTCTCAAAAAAAAAAAAAAAAAAAAAAAAAAAAGCATGTCTACCCGCTGTTATTGGTCAGACATGAAACTGGTAGATGGTTAATGTTCTTGGGGAATATACACCATAGTTTGGAGAGACAATGATAATTAATTAACTGGAGTCTGATAATGTAAAGCTGATAGGTATTAATTCCATTAAGCAGTGTGATGGCCCTGGAATCGCCACCTCTATTGTATGTTTGCATGCACATTTTCGCTGGATTTGGTGCCAGGGCTTTCCCCTGTTTGACCATACAGTCTTTACTACGTTGCTTGTTGGATTGGTCCTTAGGTCCTGTGATGATATAAAAGATAGTATAACCTTTTCAATCAAGTATGAAGCTGAAAGTTTGACAGCTTCTTGCGTGCTGGCGGCACCTTCATGTTGTTGGTCTCTTTTTATGTACAAAAATAGTTCGCCTCCCTTTTTTTTTGGCTCAACAATTTGTCCATGTAAAGTTAGATTTAAAGTTGTAATCTTCCAGGATAAGAACTATTGTTTATTTCGCCTTCTCCTTTTCCCTTTTTTTCCATTCAACAATTTATCCATGTAGAGTTAGACTTAAAGTTGTAATCTTCCAGGATAAGAACTATTGTTTATTTCTTTATTATGAATATCAACATATGGCACTTTGTTCCTTTTGATTAAATCTATATATTGCAGGACAAGGTACGGAAAGCAACAGGGATGCAAATAGATGCACTGCAAGATGGTTATACTGACAATGAGTTGTTTTCCCTCGCTTCCATTAAGGTATGTTTTCATTTCACAATACCTTTGCACGTTGATTTTCTCTTGGGAATGAGATTTCTGATTGAGGAGCTTTTTTTCGAATCTCGAGAGTTCATTTTTTATGGGCCTTCTTGGGGAAGTTAGATTATAGTTTCAAGTCCTTGGTACAGTATGAAGGCTTCTATTTCACAACTTTTTTCTTTTCATGAGCCATTGCGAGCTTAGTATACTTGATTTATTTATTTGTTCCAAAACAGAATGGCATGAAGTTATTATTTAAATATATAAAAGGGTTTTACTATACTCTATAATTTGGAAATTACCATATTTTTTCTGTTATAATTTTACATTAGATGTTTCTGGCAGAATTTGTAGGCTACTTACTTTTAGTTGGCTTTTCTTTCTCCCTTTGTTTGTTGATTTTTGAAAGGATTTCATTTTTTTTCTCCTCAAAGATCAAATTCTTCCTTTTGCTTTTATGTTCCTTAATTTTTCTTGATGAAGATAGTAGGTTCTGACTTTACCAACTTCATGTATAAATATGAATTCATATCTTGACTGTATTCTCGTCCTTCAGGGTAAGAATGATCTGGTAGCTGTTGATTCCACTGAATACGATGGTGAGAATGGTGACCTTAGAGATGGTGAAAATGAGGAAACCCATGAGAAAACCCAAGAAGCATCATCCAGTGATATGGACACTGAAGATGAACGCAGAAGGTTATTCTTCTTTTACCTTATATTAGCATTAGATAAACAAATAATTCTATTATCTGTGTATTAAATCATGTATTACTATTTATGATGTTAGATATGATGCACAAATGGAAGATCTTTTTGACAAGGCCTATGAACAGTACACGTCCAAAAAGGAGGGAAGTGCAAAGCAGCGGAAACGTTTAAAACAAGCACATTCTGAAGACACTCAACTTTTGGAGGTATGAAGTTTTCATTATGCGTGGTGTTGCAAAAAAAAAAAATTCACACTTGATATGGGTCTCATGCTGTGGGTCTGTTTGGGAGTAGTGTTACTTAAAATCTCAATATCTTTCTGCAGAACTTTTTTTTGGTAGGCATGAGTGCATAGATGACGAAAGTATTTACATCTACAACAGAATAGTGCTTGTGCTGATATTTATTTATTTATTTGGCCGCACAGGAGGTGGATGGCAGTGATATTGTTCAGTCTGATTATGATTCAGACAAAGACCAGGGTATCCAGGAATCGAATCCTCTATTGGAAGCACTTGACGAGGGGGATGGACCTACTCAAGAGGAAATTACGAATAACTGGTTTAGTCAGGATATCTTTGCCGAAGCTGTAGAGCAGGGGGATTTGGAGAACTCTGGTAGTGAAGATGAAATGCAGGTTGAAAGGCAGGAGAAATTTCCCGTGCTAGAAAAGGCCAAGGAAAAGACTGCAATTCAGAATGGCAACGAAAATAATGCAATTCACAATGCCAAGAATAAGACTGAAAATAATGCTGCAGGGTCCAAAGGCCATAAACTTCAAGCTTCAAAGGCAGATGATTTTGAGATTGTCCCTGCTCCGGGTACAGATTCAAGTGATGACTCGTCATCAGATGAATCCGAGGATATGGATATAGATAAAAAAGCCGAGATACTGGCATGTGCAAAGAAAATGCTGAGGAAAAAGCCAAGGGAACAGATGCTTGATGATGCCTATAACAAGTACATGTTTGATGATGACGACTTGCCCAGATGGTTTTTAGATGAGGAGAAGAGGCACCGTCAACCAATTAAACCAGTGACCAAAGAAGAGATTAATGCCATGAAAGCACAATTCAAAGAAATTGATGCCCGGCCTGCAAAGAAGGTGGCAGAGGCTAAAGCTCGAAAGAAGCGAGTTGCCTTTAGGAAGCTTGAGAAGGTTCGGAAGAAGGCAAACACAATATCCGACCAGCCAGACATCTCTGATCGTTCAAAGAGGAAGCAAATTGAACAAATGTACAAGAAGGCTGCGCCCAAAAGGCCTCAAAAGGAGTATGTGGTTGCAAAGAAAGGAGTTCAAGTCAGGGTTGGCAAGGGTAAAGTACGTGTGGATCGACGGATGAAAAAGGATGCAAGGGGTAGTGGACCAGGTAAAAGGCCCGGAAAAGGCAATTCAAAGAAAGGAAAAACTGCTGCTAAGGGTGAGAGAGGAGGTAAGGGTGCCGGAAAGGGTGACAGAGGCAAGGGGCCGGGGAAAGGAAAGGCTTCAGGAAAGCCAACAGGCAGGAAGGGTAGGAAGTGAGAAATATGGGCCAGCAAGCACGACTGAGCTTCCGTGCGATAGGCTGTTCGTTAGTTTGCAAGATCAATTTTGTTTTTCGTCTGCTATCTCAATTTTTGTTTGTTGGAATGAGTTATAGTTCATTTGTTGGAGCCATCGTTGTTAAAACCTTAATCCTTCAGGAACGAAACAGTTTTTTGTGAAGTTATGAGGGGTTTTACTTGGGTCTCTGTAGTTTATGCAAAAACAGTTGGTTCGTTAGTCCTCATGGTGAAATTGAAGTTTTGGAGTCCCTATAGTTTGAACAATTTCACTTTTGTCTCAGCTTGAACTTGGGAACTTTAGGGCTTGTTTGATAATCATGGCTTTTTAGTTTTCAGTTTCTATATTCAGTTTTGACCCCATAAACGCAAAAACACTCGGAAAAGAAAAAAAATGTGTACAAAAATGACACTATATAAGCTTTTAACTTTTTGGGTACTTATTTTTATGAATGGTTCATTTGTCAAAATGAGAAATTATTTTGTGTCACGATTTTTGACCCAACAAATTCCAAAACACACTAAAAATAAAATTGTGTACAAAATGACTCAATTGCTATAGGCATAATTTACTGAACAGTTACGGAGACCAGAGAGAAAGGGAAGGTGCGGCAATAGCAGAGAGAAAGAGAGAGATGTGTAATTGTGGGTGTGTGTTATTACACCCCAATTCTGCCTTTATTTATAGTAGTAGGATATATAAAAACCTTTCCCTTTAGGATTACAACATTTAATAGGTGATCAACTCCTAAAAGAATATAAGATACATTCCCATATCTACTAGGATTTACACAATCACATTCCTAATCTAATAGGACTGCAATACTCCATCTTGAGTGCGTAAATACTCAAGTAAATGACGCATCAGGTCTTCAGTGATGAAGCAAGTACAGTTGATGAAGTCGTCGGCACAATGAGCAAATGCGAGTCTCAGATCAACGGAAGAATGCATCAAAAGTAAAACTCACAAAACCTCGCTATGGTAAAACCCAAGGTGGGAGAAAAATCTATAGACTAAGGAGAAAAGTGATAAGTTTCATTAAGTCAAAACTATACGTCTTTTGGACGCAAGTAGAAGAGCTCACAAGGGTTTGTAAGCCTAGGATGGCTGCCTCGTTCAACCTAGTTAGGTAGCAAAAACCCAGTGGGAAAAATGCTCCTAATCGTAGGGAAAAATATTACATTAAGATCAAGTAAGTATACTTCTGGATACTCCCATGAGTTTGACATAACTTCCAAATGAGAACTACAAGCATTGCATACGAATAGTTAGGCATACCAATTCCTCAGACAAGCTTCTGGAAGGTTGACTTCGGCAGTGATGTTGTGTAGAGGTCGGCAAGGGTGTCTGGGATTGGGTTGCATGACTTCAATCTCCTAATGCTTTGCTGATGTAGATGTAGACGCAATATGTCTTGGTGTTGACTTTGTTGATGTATCATGGCTTGGTCGGGTTGATACATGCGGTATAATCTTCATGGATTGTTGTCGGGACTCAACGATGGATGAAAACATGGCAAGTACTTCGAATATGCTCAACAAGAACTCCTAACCATGTTTCACTTGTGACGTAGTGAAGTAAGGTGAGTCTTGGAACGATTCAAAGATTTCGCAACCAAGGTCATATCGTGGACTTCCAAGATATTGTTATATCCATAACGGTAAAGACATAACCATTCGGGGATTTTGCCTTGTGCGGGTTTGATAAGTAACCTGCGTCAGCATAACAAACAAGGAAAACATCATTTCGAGGATCAGGGGGGTTGGATCTGCCAAAGATGCGTTAGGATTTGCCCTCGTAGTACCTTCAGGGTACGTCTTTAATACCAATTCAGTGGATGCGTGTAGGCGCGATGCTGCATCTTTACTAAGATTAGCAGCGAAGGAGATGTCCTGTTTAAATACAATAAGCTAAGTACAACGAAGCGCAAAGTTGAACTTAGATATGGAATTTTGGATTCCATGACCTCTTTAAGGGTTTCATTTGCATATAACGTTTGGACGATCAAAGATATACTCAAAGGTGGCACCTTCAGGGTGTAGTTCGACTAGTAGACCAAAATATTGTCAGAACAATGCTTCAACTTCAGGTCAAGGCATAAACGAGTTTTCCTAAGATCTTTCATCTCAAATTCCATCTTCAGGTGTGAGTCAGTTTTCTCAAGCTCTTCTAGAGTCTTAGTGAGATTCGGGTATAAACTGTAACTCTAGCAATTCGGAATAAGACTTCATAGTTTAACACGCAAGGGCATAATTCATCATTGACTGATCAAATAATCACTTAGACGGGTGTACCACATCTGTCGGATTGTAAGTGAATGCCTTAAACAAGTTAAGAGGGTATTCCGTGGTTTGGAACTATTTGAACTAGTCCATGTAATTCTTCGGGAACTTACATGTAAATCTCTGTATCTATATCCCCATGGAGAAAACACTAACCACATTTCATAATGCTGCTATCAATCACATGACGTTTTGAGAGAAACCTTGCGCCATAAGGCATGCATCATATCACATTATTTAATTTATCTCAATACGCTTCCTTTCCCACTTGTAACACAGCAGGGTTACCTTGGGCAGTGTAGGAACGATAGGTCCAATACACACTTTGGTAAGGAATTTGACCTGGATTGTAATTTCGGTTGTCCAATCAGTTCTACGTTGTCACTTAATCAACGAAACACGGTTCGATATTGTTGCTTTTCATTTATGTTGGTAGCTACCATATAAGTGAAAACATCATCGATGGTAATCTCATTTCAATTCCATTTAGCTCACCCAAACTAGTATACTGGACTAAGAACTTCAAGTCTCGGGAGTAATCCGGATTAATCTCATGAGATGGAAATGATTTGAGATAGCGATCGAGCTTAGATTCATTGTTGTGCTGTGCCTTCCTCTTATAGGGAAGTGAATCCTACGAATTCCTACGAATCGAGTGATTTGTCATGCTCTAGGCTAAGATAGATTGATTGGCTATCCGTCGGTATACCGGACCGTCCAACAGGGGCGGCACAGCTTCCAGCGATGTTGACTCGACGTTCGTTAAGTACGTCTATCCTTGTAGGCATGTTTGTAGCTGGTATATGATCTCATCACTTTAGCTAGATTAGAGGAATGCGTCTGGAGCAACATTCTGAAGGTTAGAATTTATCGCACTTGCTTATCACACTTGTGCGGTATGAGGATCGAGATGAGATATAGTGGGCAACGTCCACGCAAATTCGTGTCGTTTTCCAGAAACGTTGATGTTCTTATCTCCCCCTAACGGCTGGAAGATTGTCTCATTAAAGTGACAACCCGCAAATGAGCAGTAAAGAGATCGCATGCAAGGGCTCGAAGAGAGCTAGTATGAAGGAGAATCATAATTGACAAAGATTCACATCCTTCTTTTGAGGACCCATATTGGTACGTTGTGGCGGCGCAGCTTGACACATGGAGTGCACACCCAAATGCGTAAAGACGAAACTCATCAGGTTCATACCCAATAACCAACTGTAACGTCATATACGTTGGGTGGCAATGGGCCTTAAGGCGGACCAACATAGCTGCGTACAAGATAGCATAGCCTTAGGCAGGAACCGAAAACTTGGTATGTTCACCAAAATCCGGGCGATCATTTAATTTGCGCTATATGATCACTAGGCGAGGCTATTTGGGGTGAACATGGGAATTTGATGTTCAATTATAAACCCAAAATACATGTAATACTTTATCGATAACCGTCAATATAAACTCTCTAGTATTATCTAGTCTCCCGGACCTTAAGGAATAAGTAGGGTGGTGAACCCTTAATCGGCCAAGAGGTTTAGCAGCAATATGTGTGGACAAACATGTGACCAGTTTATTGATTCATCAACCAAAACCATAAGTATTTATATGGTCCACATTTTGGTTGGATTAGTCCACATATATTCCCTTGAATCCACTGTGAAAAGAGAGTCGTTTCGTATCTTTTCCAGGAATGATTTAGAAAATCAATTTCCCACAATGAGCGGGCTTTGGCAAGTGTGCTTGTAGGCACAAGATCCTTACTTCTGGTAAGGAGATGCGTCGCAACATCATTGGTCGACCTAAGTGTCCCAAATGGTTGTGCCAAAGCAAGTAAACTGCTCAATCACCAGGCTCCAGGCCGGCCATATGTGGTGTGTTCCCAGTTGGGAGGCAACCCATTATCCCCAAATCAAAGATTTAGGCTCATTCTTGGAGGTGGTGCAAAGATATTTCACTCTATTTTCTTTAGTGGTTTCATTTATGATCATTGTTCTCTCGAATATCCTTAAAAACTCAACGACAAGGAGAATTTAAGGTCCCTTAAATGGTGATGCAGTACCATTCATACAACGAGGAGCGTGCCAATGCTCTTAATTAGGTTGGATAAACCTGAAGTCGTTGTTAGAGACGTGATTTAGGTGTAAAGTTAGTATGCGTAGTATCATATTCATCCAGACAACTAACTTTTCCACATTCCTACCTAATCACGTGTTTAATTGAATTGGGTCACATGTATTAAGAAACATGATTCAATTAACTCATATTCGAGGATAATATCAATAAGATTATCCATAAGTAAAACAAACACCAAACATGAATCCAAGAACATGAAAAAATGTTCACAAAGTAAATGGTTTACTAAAGGGATTCGGCCAACAAGGCCATCCATGTCAAAATTCTGCTCTTCTAACGATGTTTGGTGGAGCAAAATTATTCTCACATATTGACTACGACAATGGTACTCCTTAACGACATTGGTAGGGGCACAAACAGGTGCATAGCCAATAATCTATTCCATTGAGACGAAAGTAGATTCTGCAGGATTAAGGTTTGGGAATACCATCCCTTATTGTTGAAGTTTTAGGTCTTAGATGCCAAGGATCATGCTTCGGTCATGATGCCACACCTTGGCAGGCCTTGATTCTACCATAGGTTGTAAAACAAACTCGAAATTGGATCGTGAGAGAGACAGAACCAAACTTGGGTTCGGTAGGCCTTAGCCAACTATGTCTATACCTTTCTCTCACGTTTGTAGTAGTAATCAGATCCGAGAATTTGGTAAGCTTCTGCTTTCTACACTGCTGCTTCAGGGGCGAGTTAGAAACATGAAAGGAAAAGAAAAGTATTCTCTAGTCAAAATTCAACCGGATTTATAAACTTTAGAATTGTACTCATTCATGGACGTAATCATGGTGTGCTTCGAGCAATATCTTTCATGATTAGATGGTCCATAGGAGCGAGCCAAAGAGCCATGGAATCCTCGTTCAGGAGGTATTTCCGTTAGTAATGTTTTGGGCATAAATCTTCGAATGAAGATCATGGCGGAGGCTTATTCAGCTCTTCCATGCCATTGTTGGCTACAATGGATTCTCAGCTTCTTGATAGTCAAGTGGAGATTCACGTCTTGTACCCACATAAAGTGGTTTCTAATAGAAACATCCAAATCAGGAAAATCGAACTTGTGACGGTTCGACAATCCACTGAATTGGAGGGAACACGATTGTGATTGGTGATATGGGAATGAATCATCTATAAGCATCAAAGTTAGAACATTCGGGGTTCAAAGACATGGTTTTCATGAAAAACATCGGGTTTTCATGGGTGTATTGTTTTATGAAAACTTCAGGTTTCAAAGGCACTAAATTTGAAACTACAGGTTCAATTTAGTTGATGAACGTTTAGTTCATAAACGAGAGGTTCCAGCAAGAACACAAAATGTAATATGCTGATTTAAGTGTAGTGGATTTGAGTTTCGGGAACTCAAGTGTGAGAGCTTCGTTACTATGAAACTATGTCAACAATTCAAAGTATGAAAATAAATTATTGAATCGCTAATGTCCAAAAGTGATATTTAGGTCAATAATTTTGGATTCACTATCAGATTAATGGACTGCATGTCACTTTTAATTAATTTAATAGATTGAGACCAAACGGAGTCGATCATAGAAGTAAAATAATATTAAAATAATATCATGGGTCGAAAAGAAGGGGCTCGAGTTGGGTATGGTTGCAAAAGCAGCCTACGGATTGGTCTTCAGGGCACAGGCCAATTTTTGAAGCCCAACAACAAGTGCTAGCGTAATTGGGGCAAGGGGGCACGGGTTAAGGCCCAATGAAAGCTGGCCTGTGGGTTCACATAGGGAACCAAACTGCATAGGCTAGTGACTTGTGATGCGGGCCGAGGTTGACACAAAGCCCAACAAGCATGACAGCTTGCTGGCGTGGGCCCAAGGACCAAGCTCAAGCCCAATCATGTGGGCTGGCATTGAAGTGAGCAGGCTTCAGGCTTGGGTACGCGCAGGTCAGGAGCCCAGCAAACATGGCTTGCTGGTTGTGGGTTAACAACTGCAGGCCAAGGTGCAGTCGGGCTCGGGGCTTTAGGCCCATCAAAATTTACCCCAGGCCGAGGCCTGGTTGTGACGTGCAAAGTGATGGTGCGGTGGGTGTGCCGCACCATGTCCAGTTTCCCTTTTTCTTTTTTTTTTTTTTTTTTTTTTTTTTTTTTCCGAAGTCCCTTAGGGTTTAGGAAACCCTAAATATGCTTCTAATTTATTTTATATACATTGACTCACAAATTCCACATAGCAAATATAATTGCGTAATGCATGAAACCAATATATATATATATATATATATATATATTGACAAAATATAACATATACAATATATATTTCGGAAGGTAAATATAAATGTAGGGGGTTCATGCATCATGGGGAATGTTTTCATGCTTCAAGGTTGATTCAAATATCTTACTTTATTTTAAGCATACCTGATTGGCAGAAAACAATAAAAGCCTTTGAATTTGTAGAAAATCCTTCTCAGAAAGTCGGGATTGCATCTCCAATGCGTTGTATCATGTTCAACACAGAAAAATTAAATTGAATCAATAGCATGCAGCTCAATTTAATAAATTAATAAATTTATCATAATAAGAATGATTAAAACATAATACTTCTCTAATTGAAGATCAAACTCTCTGTAGCGCAGCATCAAGAGCGTGCTGATAACGTGTTGTAGGCATAATTTACTGAACAATTGTGGAGGCCAGAGAGAGGGAAGGTGCAACAATGGTGGAGAGAAATAGAGAGATGTGTAATTGTGGGTGTGTGTTATTCCACCCCCATTCTGCCTTTATTTATAGTGTAGGATAGGTAAAAACATTTCCCTTTAGGATTACAACATTTAATAGGTAATCAACTCCTAATAGGAATATAAGATACATTCCCATATCTACTAGGATTTACACAATCACATTCCTAATCTAATAGGACTGCAACATTAATAAGCTTTTAATGTTTTTAGGTACTCATTTTTAGGAGTTTAGTCAATCGATGTGGATGATGTAGTCTATACTGGAAATGATGAAGCAATGAATGCATAATTCAAAGAAGAAATGATGAAAAGGTATGAGATGACTGACCTAAGCCTATGACATCATTTTCTTGGCATTGGGGTAAGCATCTTTATTCATCATAAAAAGTATGCTTATACCTAGATGGGGATCCTCTTCAGATCCCTTCCACCAAATCCACCCAATCAATTAATCCAGACCCTTGAAATTTGATCCAACGGCTACAAACAGGGGGTCCCTTTAAAAGTTATAATGACTTTAGCTGTTGGATCAAATTTTAAGGGTCAGGATTCTATGATTAGGTGGATTTGGTGGAAGGGATCTGGAGAGGATCCCTTTCCCTCATACCCTACTTGAGAAGTTTTTATTTTTTATTTATTTTTATTTTTTTTGTTGAAAGCAACGAAATGGTATTTCGTTGAATAAGTGTGTAGCAAACAACAACAGTTACAAAGAAGCAGGAGGAAACTCCTGCTACATTAAAGAGCTACTATCCGACAACAATACATCAATAATAATATCTGGTGGTTCCTCGAACCAAGTGTAGTTGCCTGGGAAGGACAGGGCAAAATAAGCAAGGTGGTGAGCAGCTTCATTGGCTTAGCGACGCGCATGGGAAGTAGAAGCTTCAGTGACCCCTAGCAGCAGAACCTTCGAGTCCTCAATGATGTGCCATTGGAACCAGCGTTCTGGTACTACTTGGCTTAAGGAGGGTGATAGAAATTCTCACTTCTTTCACAAATTTGATAATGGAAGAAGGTTGAAAAATCGAATCCTGGGATTACGGGATGACCACGGTAATTGGTTTGAGGACGATATCCTTGGACACTTCTCTAATATCTTTCAATCTCAGAACGTTGGGTACTTGGAATTTGGGCCTATTCTGAACGCCTTGGATATATGTGTGGATGAGGATATGATGCAGATCCTTAATGGGGACTTCTCTACGGTTGAGATCAGAGAGGCGCTTTTTTCAAATGGAGGCGTTTACAGCGTCTGGTCCTGATAGTCTTCCACTTCTGTTCTTCCAACGGTTTTAGAGTATCGTTGGACCTGATGTCTCATCGGTTATCCTTT
Source organism: Cotoneaster glaucophyllus (assembly GCA_036320875.1). Lineage (NCBI taxonomy): Eukaryota > Viridiplantae > Streptophyta > Magnoliopsida > Rosales > Rosaceae > Cotoneaster > Cotoneaster glaucophyllus. The sequence goes on along the minus strand of CM070066.1, from coordinate 28,021,416 downwards.
TTTTTTGAACTCTGGAATGATCCTCAATATCACTCATCTCGAAGCAAAAAAGCCCTCTGAGATGACACATTTACGTCCTATTTGCCTATGCAACGTTTTGTACAAAATTGCCTCTAAGGTTTTGGCTAATTAGTTGAAACTCATCATTCCCGCCTTATTTCTGAACATCAAAGTGCCTTTGTGCCGGGAAGACTTATCTCTAATAACACCATCTTGGATTCGGAAATTGCTCATTTCCTATTCAATTGAAAAAAGGGTATGAAAGGTTTTATGGCAATGAAATTGGATATGAGCAAAGCTTATGACCGGGTGGAGTGGGGTTATTTGAGAAGTGTCTTACAGAAAATGGGATTTCCCCCACGGTGGGTAGATTTATTAATGGTGTGTTTTGGTCACATCAAAGAAAGACTTTTGAAGCGTCTTAAGGGTTGGAAGAGGCGGATGCTAAGCTCTGCAAGGCGTGCGATCATTGTAAAGGTTGTGGCCCGATCTACCCCTATCTATACGATGCAATGCTTCCTATTGCCAATATACTTTTGTGAGGACCTGGACAAGATGGTGGCTGAATTTTGGTGGAATGGGATAGATGAAACTTTGAAAATTCATTGGCTATCATGGGATAAACTCGATTTGCCAAAGGGTGAAGGTAGCTTGGGTTTCCAAAACATGCATGTGTTCAACTTGGGGTTATTGGCAAAACAGGGGTGGCAGCTAATAAATGAGCCGAACTTCTTGGTGGCACAATCTATGAAGGCAAAATTTTATCCTATCATCTCTTTCTTGAAGGTTGAGGTTAAGACCAAAGCCTCAATTGGCTGGAGAAGTATTCGCACGGCTCATTCGATCATTGACAGAGGTTCCCACTGGTAGATTGGAAAGGGCAAGGTTGTGGACATTTGGGGGACCGTTGGATCCCATATCCCTCTTGATTCTGTGTTTTCACTTCAAAGCCTCTACTCCATGAGTTTAATTTAGTCTCTGATCTTATCTGCCACCAAACAAAACAATGGAAGTGAAGGGAAATAATGAGATTTATTTGGGATTTCTAGTGACTAGCATGCATATACAATTCTAAATTTATATACATAAGCAACGGAAGCGTATTATCACATATTATCAAAGCTATAGTCATGCAAATCCCCTTCAAGAAGCATAGGTTCATAAATGATGCATCAAATAAAATATTGAAGAACAAAGTGAAGGTTGAGTTTTATACCTCTTGATCTAGACTTTAGACCAAGGATGGACCACCTCCAAGCCCTTTGTTCTTGGAACTCCTTGAGCCTAGCCTCCCTCCTTGCTTCCTCCACCTTGATGGATTTGGATCTTCTTTGATTCTCCTTTAGTCTCCAAAGTAGAAGACCTCTAAAGATCCACACCCACTAGTGTAGTGAGATGGATGAAGGAATAACCAAGAGGAAGAGAAGATGATTAGTTAATCTCTCCTCTTGGTGGCCGGCCCTATGTGTTGGGAGAGAGAGAGAGAGTTGTTTTCTCCTTTTTGTTGAAAAGAACACACAAAACCCTAATGAACTTTTTCATTAAACTTTCTTTATAAATGTCAAAGAGGTGAGTCAACAAATTGACTCATTCTCTCTCTTCTTTCTTACTAATGGCTGCCACTATGTGTTGGGTTTGGACTTTGGGCTTTTATTATTTCAAGTCATCCTATGTTTGAATAAAAGGACCCAATGGGTTTGGGCCCAATGGGCCACGAATGAACCCGAACTTTTCTTTAAGTCCTAAACGATCTTTCATCGCTTTTATGATATCTTTAGACTTTCTAATTAATCATAACACTTAATTAATCCAATTAATTAATTCCATCATCCTTTAGTTATCTCACCACAAGAGTGTATCGGTGTACAATCGTTTTAGGTTCTAATTAGCAAGGCAGTGAGGTGATTGGACCCAATCCAATTGATTAGTATTAATTCAATCACTTAGTGAATTAAAACTTACTTTTAATTCTTCTTCTTCTTTGATAACTACCTATTTAATTATCTAGAAGAACCCACAAGCCATGAGTGACATCTAATCATATATCATGGCTACCCAAGCTAATGTAGAATATGTTTGGAGAACCTATTCAGTTGGAATTACAATGTAATTCGATCCTTCTCTAATACAATACTCACAATCACATTACTAGGGTATGGATACTTAATGTCAAACCCCTAATGTGAGTATGTCAAGTTATATGATTCTATTGAGTCGTATAGGAACGCTTTCCATCATTACACTCGATACTTCGGCCGAAGATTCCTGAATCATATCTATGAGTATTCATCCTCTCATAACAAGGATTAGAGATCCCTTGTTGATCATTCACATGCCTCTGAGAATAAATCACTGACCCCAACAATGCATAGAACACATCCAAGATGAGATGTGGTCATGTCTCATTATCAAATGATCAGCAACGTATCCCCAAAACAACTATGATGTCTCAGGTCAAAGGATTACTTACATTATTCCAACCATTAGAGTTACTTGCTTGACATGTGAGTAGACCTCCATGCAAGTACTCTCGTTTGATTGTATTCAGTGAACTCATTCCCTTAATGAGCACCTACATACTTGTCTTAGTGTCATTACACAAATGGGATGAGACTTTCCATCCTTCCAAATGAAGCAGACATAGTACGTACTAGTCTATCCGGATTGTTAGCGTCCCTCTAACAATCCTATGACTAGGAACCTTTTGGACACTATGGTTATGTAAAGAAGGTCTCTGTAATCCAACATCTTTAGATTACTTCTTCCATCAATCCATTGTCCATGGACTCACTAAATTTGGACGTATATCGTTCATTGAGATAGTCCTAATAAGTGTCTTTGCCTTTTACTGTATTAGAGTTATCAACACATACAGACATAGTCTTGAAAAGTTTCTTCCAAAGATTGACTTTCAGGGCATATCTCCAACAATCTCCCACTTGCACTAAAGTCAATCACTAGTGCATCTTATAGATGCTAGTCGAGTGATCTTGAGCTCGTAGGTTAACTATGTTATGTATTAATCCTTTTAACTTAAAAGGGTTTACCTATCAAATGTTTGGCAAAACATTTGATGTTGTCTCTTTCTTGTGTTCAAATACTTTGATGAGACCTTGATTCCAAGGCTTGAACTATCGCCCCATTACGTCGCAGTATCTTACTAACGACCTTATGGTTTGGATTCAATCATTGGTTCAAATGAACCCTGTCTATTCGAAACACATGTTGAAGCAGTTTCTAAAACTTTAATATATATATATCGACATATTTTTTGTTTGTATACTTTATACAAACTTTGCTCCAACTTTAAGACCATTGTAGTACCATACTAACAATACATTCATATGATTAGTACTTCATCCACCATGAAGTTCCATTTGTTAAAATGAGTTATTGTCACTTTGGTTTATAACCTAAGTGAATGCACGCTTCCAGAGTCTCACTCTGACATTCCTTTCTCAAAGGTAATATTACTCTATCAGTTGCTACGATTCTGATCCTGGGCCATAGCAATATCTAAAGTGACAACCTCGATGGTTATTCTCTTTTGGATATCATCTTACAAGTCCACACTTGTGTCCCTTTTGTGATTTTGTGGCATATTCTTTATAAGGGTCATGAAAGCAATTTTTCTATCATGAGTAGAAATACTTTCTCAAATCTTCAACGTTTGAGATTCAATTTCCCTATATAACATTTTGAGACAACCTTGTTGTATCATTAAATCCGTTTTAAGTCTATACTTCAAAATTGACCTTGTCACAATTTGGCATTTTGAGTAACATCTATTTTTCATTAAGTTTATCAAATAGACTTCACTAATAGCATGTTGCTCAATAGCATGACATTACTCCCACTGACCTTTGTTGTAACTAAGCATTCATTTGAAACTTTAAGAAAAACGTAACACTTATATTTTCTTGATTTGAATGCTTATAGCTCCCATTAACTTGTCTTGGATCTATTGACAATCTTTAAGATCCATTAGCTTATTGATGATGTCTCAACAGTTTTGGGACAATCAACAATCCTAGTAACACAAGTTATTTAAATGAACATACACAAAAGAATTCCTTCTCAAGTAATCCCATTTGAAATGTGTGACTTGTTTTATTAAGTCCATTCATTTAAATTATATGGTGTCATTCACCATACATCAAGTTTTAGTCATACTAAGACCTTTAAAGTAGTCATATAAGAATTATCCAAATCATTAGTGGAAGCATGGCTCCTACTAAGGATACAGAAATTCAACCATACCTCCTAGGTGGTTGATTTAATTCTTTAAAACTACTTAGAGCATTATAGTTACTTGAGGTGCCGAAATCGGATTGTCTTGTTGTTAAATTATATGTTGTGACTCATTTTGAAACTATTCCCTTTTGTTTCATCAACTTGTCCATTTGCTTTTGTTCTTAGCTTGTTCTCATAAAAGAGAATGATAGACAACTCCCAACATATAACCATTTTATGCTAGGTTGGTGAAACCAACATTCATAGGTTATTCTTAGAATGTTACACAACATACAATTTTAACACTTTGTAGAGCTTGAGACCTTTAACAATTAAAATTACAAGCTCATTAATAATAGTGTTTTACTATTAATTTTAGACAACTATAAACCAATCATATTCAAGTTTATATATCCTTTTCTCACCTCCCACTGTTTCTCATGACCTTAATGAGGAATCGCATTATACATTCAAAGTGTATAATTCTAAAGTATACGGGTAGAGGACATTTTTGGAGTAGCTTAAAACCCTTTAAGCTTTCGTTTCAACTTCACTAAGTTGATGTCTTGTTATTAAGTGACCAAGGTCTTTAAACCTTTTATAGATTTTAGACACTCATTCTTTGTTTAGGTTACTACTAACACATTTGACATCTCTTAAAACAATTTAAGAATGTCCAATTAGTTGTTCAAAAACTACTAGTTGTACCAAGAGTGATCTTGGTTATTGTGGTTAAGTAGGTGATAACCATATATAAGAAACGTTTTCTCTTATGTATTATTCACTTCATTATAATGTGATCATCCTTTTCTTCAAGAAAGGAAACTCTAGACTTTCTCAATTCATATAGAACTCATATGTAGGCAATTGGAACCAAATCTAAAGATTTATTGTATCCATCTATGGCCAACTTTTGAGATCTATCCTTAATTGATGGATCCAAAGCTTGGGTATCACATTACATATAAGTGATATATTTCTTGTATTTAACAAGAATACAACAAGACAATATTCAATTCATAACACTACTTTGAGGAACAATAATAGTAGAAGGCATTCATCACATTACATTGATATGATAAGTTAAACATTCATAATGTTTTATACAAAAGAATTAGCTCTTACATTAGAGACTAATTATATACCTTCATATAGGCACCAAAAGTGGGTCTTCCATCATATGAAGCCACATAATAAGTTCTTAGCAAAATAAGAAAGTTTAAAGACTATCTTTAAATGCCTAACAAACTTCCTAAGTAGTTAGCAAAAAATAATGGCCGAACTCTTCACTCCATCCTTTCTTTGCTCGTCCATCTTCTACTTAGCTCCTTCACCTACACACAATTGCATAAGTGATTAGCATTTTATATCAAATATAAAAATTAGAAGATCTAACAATTAGAATTGAAGATAAGAACAAAAACCATACCTTGTGGTTTGTCCTTCAGAGATGCAAGGTATAGCCTGCAATTCCTCTTCCAATGCCCGTCCTTTCCACAGTGGTGGCAGATTCCCTTGGGCTCCTTTGCCTTCTTTTTCTTCACTCCTCCTTGTGCCTTAGGAGTGGGTGACTTCTTCTCCTTTCCTTTGCCCTTGCCTTTCGGCTTAGCCTTGGAAGTGGATGGCTTGTTGTAGGCTACTGCAGCAGTCCCCACAACGTTCTCTTTCTTCATAGTCTTCTCAGCGGTTACTAACATGTTTAGTAACTCAGAGAGAGTGCTATCCATCTTGTTCATGTTGTAGTTCATAACGAACTGCGAGAACGAATCAGAAAGAGAAGCCAAGATGAAGTCCTGGGCCAATTCCCTGTCAAGTGGAGTACCTAGGTTCTCCAATTGTTCAATGAGTCCAATCATCTTCAGTACATGTTGATGCACTGGGGCTCCCTTGACCATTTTGGTCTTCACAAGTTCACTAACAGTGCTAAAGCGACGGTTGCGCGTCCCTTCACCATATAACTCCGTAAGATGGAGTATGATGGAAGATGCACTGTCCATACCCTCGTGCTGTCTCTGTAGCTCCTCATTCATGGAAGCCAACAGATAGCGCTTGGCTTGTGTATCATCCTCAACGTGCTTGTCATACTTAGCACGCTCATCCTCAGTGGCCTCAGGGCCAAGAGGTATGTGAGGTGGAGCCTTGTCTAGTACGTATACAATTTTCTCCAAGGTTAGGAGAATCTTGACATTACGGTACCAAGATGGGAAATTATGCCCCTCAAGGCAATGCTTGTCGAGTATCTTTGATAGTGTGCTTCCAACCATATCTATATACATAACAATAAAATAATTAGTTTGATTGTTGATTAAGTCAAACGATTCGGGTCTTTAAACCGAATGACACCACCCACTATTTTTGGCAAATCCCATATCCCTCAAGATGGAATCCGGGAGATTTCAAAGAAAGCTCCTAGCGGGTTATGGGAGACTCACTATTACCAAGCCCACCTCACAATGATATGATGTTGGCTAGCAAAAATAATAATGAGAGGGTAGAGTTACCCATTCACAACAACCTCTTGTGATTACCCATCTAGTTGGCCTCTAGAGAACAATGCCTCACAATGATATGATGTTGGCACCATTTCTCTTAGTTAAGTTTTGACCCACCATGCCGGTTTGGATAGGGGTCCAAGTATGACCTCACGATGATACGATGTCGGCCAGACTCGTTGCCTACCTTCACCTCATCAAATGTTTGAAATAGACTCCTCCTGAGTATAAGCACATACTTTGAACTTCCCCATGATAGGGTGAAGGCGGTGTATGAGTCATAAACGATTGGAGCCTACCATGGTGGAAGGCCACGAAGAAGTGTTCAAAAGCACCTCTCCGCTTTCAACTTAATATTGTTTGTTGGTTGAGGGATTTTAAGGTCTCATCATTTTTATTTATTTAATCACATTATAATAAATTGTGTCCTATTACAACTACTAGTCCAAAGTAAATGAAATTAGTAGCATATGATATCTCCACTATTCGTTTTTGCAAAACAAATCAAATATCAAAACAATTTTCAAAATATTGGTGATATATATTACTACTAGTTGAGTTCATTTTATTTTAGTAGCGTATGATACTCCCACTATTTGTTTTGAGAAAAACAAATCAATATCAAAAACGAATTTTTCAAATATTGAAAGTAACTACTACTACCGAGGTTTTTGCATTCCTTTGAATTTGGACTTTATAGTTATCTTAGGCTCTTTGGATGACTATGGACTTATTAGGTTGATTCAACAACGAGCCAACATTGTTGAATAAGATCTAGGGAAGATTGTATCATTTTAATTACGCGCTTTCAATCCAATTAAAACATTTTTCATTGAGCCATTAGAAACGAAAGACAATCATTCATTGCTAATTAGGGCGTTGGACCCAACAATTCTTTAATCTCATGAAAACCCCTTTTAATATGTCTTCTTACCAATAGTTAAAGAAACTCTAGTCTAGTACTAGAGGGAATCAACTAATTGAAAGAGATAAAGAAGTAATAAGAATTACAAACCGATACGTACTGAGGATTCAGAGTAGATGTGCGATTTCCAGACTAATCAAAAAGAAATTTGTGTGGAGTTGTTATCTTTCCATCAATGATACTGGTGAGGTTGTACCAACAAAAAATCAAAGCGAACAGAGCACTCTAGGTAAGATAATTTTTTGTGTTGAGCTTGATTGGAACCATAAAGCCAAGGTTCTAGATCGTGATCAAAGAAATTGTCGAAGAAGTCGATGAATTAGGGTAAGAATTTGAGAGAAGAGCAGGTTGAATTTGAGAGGCAGATTCAAATGAAGGAGATCCAGAAGTCGTCATTGCTGGATTTCTAGAGTTTGTAGCTTTGTGGAAGAAGATGAGCGGGAAGCGGTAGGAGAAGGATCAGAAAGGTCGTTAGACAAGGGAGAAAGATACCATAATTGGAAAATTATGATTTCATTTCGTAACGAATAAGATTACAAGTTGGTACATATACTAGTTACAAACTCACTTATATTAACAACTAATTACATCTCATCTAACTAATCACCAACTGATTACAAAAATGTTACAACTAACCTATAACAAACTCAACTATCTTGAGTAGACTTATTTACAATATTACCCTTATTAGTAGGCTCCTTGGATTTTGCGGGCAGAGACCCGGAGGGAGACGTAGTCAGAGGTTAGAGAGTACATATTGAGGGAAGATTGTGCAATACGGACCCAGATTCCAGTCAGGTTTTTTTAGATGAGCGGAAGTGGAGTTTCGAACGGCCAAGTTTCAGTCGATTCGTGGTGCTGGAGGTTGATGAGCTTGTTAAAGGAAAGAAAATAGTCAATGATCTTGTTGGAGTGCTTTTAGGGATATAGAAAACAGTCAATGATCTTGTTAGAGTGATTATAGGAAGCAAATGTAATTACCTAGAATTAGTCTGCACTTACTTAGAATAGCTCTAATCATATGTATAAAATTCCGTATTCATCTACCAATTTTGTATCAATGAAATTTCAAGCTCTACAGGTTCTACATTTCAATTTGGCATCAGAGCATCGATCCTGGTGACTCTAGAAGATCATACACCTCAGCTGCAAACACACCCAAAATTATTACCAAATACAGAGAAGGAAAATGGCTGAATCAAAATCCACATAGACAGTCTTCACCATCTCTGACCCATTAACTCTACACCAATCTGATACAATAAGATTTAACCTAGTCAACGTGCTGCTCGATAGACACAACTACGGCCAATGGAGCTGTTCTATGCCTCTCAGCCTCAGCGCAAAAAAAAAAGCTAGGATTGATTGAAGAAACTATCAAAACTCTTTCACCAACTGATGCTATGTTTCCGGTATGGCAACATTGCAATGATATGGTATTATCATGATCTACCTTGACATAGACGACGTGTACTGCATACCAACACAGTCGTTACCACTTGGAATGATCTGAAGGACATGTTTTGCCAAAACAACGATTGCATAATTTATCAAATCCGACAAGAAATTGTCGAATGTCAACAAGGACAACAGTCAATCTCCATGCACAACACCAAGACAAAATCTCTTCGGGATGAGTTGGATTAGTAAAATGAGCAAGTTAAATAACTCATTCTCGACTGTCTGACGCTCAATATTGATGATAGCCCATTTACCTAATGCACGCAATTCCCATGGCATGATCCTTCAGCACGAGAGGTAGATGAAAGTGGTAGGCTGGCGAGAAAATCCATCAAGTTCTTATGCGATGCAGACTAGTCGCTCCCAACGGACTCAATGACCTTCTAATTCTTATAAGTCCCTAAAGTGCACATATTGAGAGGAACACGGACATTGGGTGGATTAATGCTTTTATCTCAAAGGATTTCTAGAATGCCATAAATGGCACATGAAGAATGTGAAACCCAAAAATAAGAGGGCTATATTACCTTACACCAAAATAAAATCCTCACCTTGTCAATCATGTTAACTGTATCTCCGTTCTCTAGCATGAACACCTCAGGCACCCATCGTATACACCTCTCTATTCACTTTCCAAAACTATCCCAGATATAATGTTTGATTCTAAACACATTTGTGATGTTGCCACTTAGTACTACGATCTAGGGTATTCATCTTCACTTATAAATAAGAGGTCTTCGGTTCAATTCTCGCTAAAGGTGAATTTGAACCACATTTGCTAAGCCATTGTGAGCCTAAGCCAACCCCCCCCCCCCTTAGCCAGTAAACTCGATTGTCATTTATTTCTAGTTCAATTAAATCCAATGCACCTTTTGATTTAATTCATTGTATGTATGGGGACCTCACAAAACTCAAACACATTATGAAGCACGTTATTTTCTCACCATTGTGGATGATTTTACTAGATTTACATTTAACAAGTTCGAATGAGGCATCTAGACTAGGCAATCCCCAAGAAGAATTGATTACAACGGAGCTCTGATACGCATAAATACTTTGGTCAAACCAACTAAAGTAGTCTGATTAGAAACACTCAGGTTCAACACTTAGGATCTAACAAAAGGATTCAAAAAGTGTTTCCGACCCACACACTGACATCCAAGTTTCCAAAGAACTTTTGCTTAAGATTCACTCGAAACGAAGATGCAATCCGGACCAGGGAGAAATATTTTTGGTACCACACTGCAATCAATAATTCTAATCAACATAATAAGCTTACCGATGCCTCCCGTATGATTATTTTAGCATTTCACAACAGCACATCATTTCTTATAACATATTTAATCATGGCATAATAGGCGTAATATCAATCTGAAAACAATAATGGAAACTATAAACTTTATATATATTCACGAAAACAACTGCCCAGTCACTGATACATGGTCGGATCGTAGCCCTATTGCCTTGCTTGACCTCGTACGTCCTCGGGATAATTTTCACCTCTATGTGGAATAACTAAACTAATAAATTAAATAGGACATATTCAAAAAGGCTAGGTAAATCTCCCATACTTTGCTCAAACTGAAGGTTTAAATATACGAAAATGTTTAACTCGACCGGTACGTGTGAAGCACTCGCCGGCCGGAGCTCAGACGCGCCCTTACGCGCCGCCTAGCCCACGGCCACACGCGCGCCCACGCGCAGGCCACAGGCAGAGACTGATGGACGTTAGGACTATTCCGTCATAATTGACAGAATATTCCTTTAAATAGTAACAGTGTCACTTGACGCCATTAGAATATTCCATCAACTTTGACAGAATATTCTTCATCTTCTTTGGTGAGCTTCGCCGACGCTGGAAACTGGAAATTTTTGCCGGTTTTCTAGAAAAAATTCAAACCTTCATAACTTGCTTATTTCTCAACCATTTTCAACAAAATTTATATGGAATTGAAGCCCATGACGAGAAGAACAAGATTTTACCTTCGAAAGTCCAAAAATGGATGGGAAAAGGCCTGAAAAACGTTCAAAAAGTTCGGCCTAAACTTCGACTCCTCGAACACGTGTGTTCTCTCGTCAACTCCACTCCAAACTTAGTCTAGGGACACCAGGGAGTTGACTAGGTGCTTCCAAAACCTTCAAAAACTTGTAACTTGACCGAGATCACATCAAAGCAAACTTGTCCAAGTCGGAGCTTCCGAGTTGACGAGTCAAGACTCGGCCATTTGAGAATCGATTGGTACGACTAGGTTCGTGAGGTTGAGAGGATCACGATGGTGGGGTTTTTAAGTTTGATTTGTGAGTGTTTGATGAAGGTCCTTGTTGTTACAGAGAGGAAAGAGTTATAGGATAGAGAGAGAGAAGGAGAAGAAGATGAGAGAGAGAGAGGGAGAAATAAAAAGGCTTCTGATTGGGTTCAATAGTGTGGGAAAAGAAATGATTAGTGGTGAGAGATTTGAGGGCACACGAGACAGTTTTTAAAAGAAGAAAATGATCAGGTTCGGTACACATTTTAGATTACCTGAAATCTGCCCCTTATCAAAAACAGTGTTTCTAACATTGGATAATTTACACAGATGTGCACAAACCTACCCGATGATTACATACTTTAATGTAACGTAACTTTTTCGTTACAAGTCCTATTTGGGTCTAACTCATGCTCACGTATTCGTAACAACGAGTACTATTTAATTACGCTACTAGGTAAAATAAAATAAACGCTGAATAACTACATCCACGTAACTTTGCCAACAAGGGCATAAATATCAATTTACACACTCGGGGAGAAATTACATAGAAAATTAGGGATGGGTTGTGACGACCCGTCCCTAATTTTATGTTTTTACAAGTTTTAAAAGCATGATTTTACGAAAATGCCCTTAGAGGCGAGGGTATTGACTTTTGTTGATTAACGTATAGTGAGGTGTATGAATTGTTCCTTTAGCGTATTCCTGAAGTACTCGACATTCCAGACTCGTAGGCGCAAGCAGAAGAGGATTTGAGGTTACGATTAAAGTTTTACGGAACTGTAAACCTGAGAAGTACTTTTGTGTTAGTCACTTTTTATATATTTTTTATAATGTTTATATTTTCTATCTTTTAGTTATTTTTTTAAAAGAAGTGGAAGAGGAAAAAAAAAAGAAAAAGAGAAAGGGGAGAGACTGCCTGATGGCAGCGAAGAGGATGAGAAGATAGGAGGTTCCAGGAGGAAGAGTGGCCGAATAGGGAGAGGAGAGAGGAAGGTGAGTGACCAACCAGAAGAGGGAAACTGGAGGGGAAAGGAGGGAGAGGGATACACCGGATCCCTCTACCCGGTTCTCCATCGTGGGCCGACCCAGCGGCACTATTGATTCCGGTGCATTTTTTGGCGGTTCTCTGGTAAATTAGGATCCCTTATCATTGGTAATCATCCTGGAATCCTTCCCTCTACCCTTCTTATACAAAAACCTGAGCTAATTTGGCTCTAATTCGTGGAATTCAAACTGAGGGTTCAAAGGCAACCACATCGACAATCTATCATTTCTGAAGCCACTACCTTCGATCACCACCACCAACACACTTCCCTAGAACCCAGGAACAAAGCCCAAGTAGTGGTGGAGGCGTCAGAGCAAGTTTGGAGGTCGAATCGAACACACCCAAGTATAGGGTTTCCGACGGGTTTTAACAAAATTGAAGCTCTTCCCGGGCAAATTGGCCTTGGTCATAGGTATAAAAGTTACTCTACTCATTGAGATCTTCAATTCTGAAAAATTTGGTAATTTTTGGAGATAGTTGAATTTTTCCGGCGAGTCGTGGCGGCCGACCGCCACCCCCGGCGGCACGTGCGGCGGCACGTGGCCAATGGGCCGGCAATGTTATTTTTAGGCTATGTTTGACGTCTTAAGTTCAATTTTAATAATTGAATGACGTAGATTGGTCGTTGGAACTTAATTTCATTACGGTACGTGTTAGTAATATTTAAGGATCATAGGAACTTACGGATTAGGAATCCGACGTACCGATCTTTCTGAATTTGATTTGGAAGTTCATAAAATTAAACGTTAACCGCCACTTAGTTTTGACAATTGGCGGAGATCCGACTGTTCGATCGTAACAAAATTTAGTATGTTATTCTAGAAGTATATTGTGCATCTCTAGAAGTTACGGATCGGAAATCTGAGATCCAGATCTTCCAGATCGAGTTATGTAGAATTGTGACCATACCATCGAACTTTAATCGACGGTTGACTTTTGATCAATGGGTCTTAAACCATATTCTATTGATAAGAGTGCTGAGATGTGACTTTTGATCCGACCGTCGAACTGTGAGTTACATATTCTATTGATAAGAGTGCTGAGATGTGATTCAATGATTGTTCTAGGCGCTGATTATTCGGGACGCCTCGATGCTCGAGTTAGGGAATCGTAGCACGGTTTCCAGGTGAGTGGGCATTTTGGTTTTCTATATATGTATATATACCTTGTGTTTTTTCAGATTAGTCATATAATTGGTTATATGCTCTGAAATATTATGTTAAGTGTTCATACGTTAGATTATGTATTTATTAGTTGCATATACTATGATATGAATGAGTTTTAGTTGCATTATGGCATACCCATATGCATATTACCTACCTATAATTGTCGTGAAAGCTTGAAGTGCTAAGGTGAACGCGGGACGTTCAGGTGAGTTTATGGTGTTATTAGACATGATTAGGTTATGGCTTGATTATGTTGTGTTTTTCGCAACTCCGGCATTGTCGTACAGGTTGCCATAATAGGTAACTCCGACATTATCGTACAGGTTGCCTATGAGTCGTACAGGTTGTGTTAGGCAACGCCAACTCATGTGATATCATAGATTGATTTATGTGTCGTACAGACCACTATCGGTGGTTCCGACACATTTCTGTCGTACAGACCACTAGAGGTGTCGGTGGTTCCGACACAGTTTTGTCGTACAAATCACTAAAGGTGGTTCCGAAATAGTTTTCTCGTACAGACCACTAGAGGTGGTTCCGAAACAGTTTTCTCATACAGACCACTAGAGGTGGTTCGACACAGTTTTGTAGTACAGATCACTATAGGTGGTTCCGACTCATGTGATGAGCTATAGGTTCAGCCGTACAGGCCACTATAAGTGGATCCGGCTGACGCTTTATTATTCATCGTTTTAGTTCAGCTGTTGGACTTGAATAATTATATGGTATCTTGCAGGATATACATGTTGGGACTTCCAGGTATTATTTGCTAAATGTTCGTATCGGCGAGGATTCGTGGCATATTCCAGTTTAGGTGGCTACCTCTGAGGGTATGATTCTTACCTATGCTACTATACTTTACTTATGCTCTGACAACGGGTGTGATATGGGTTCAATTCCGCTCACCGCGCACCTCTACTCTTAGACACTTTAGGTTTAAATTTATTCACATTTTACACATTAGCACACTTTATGGCTTCGTCACCTTCCAGGTGTCGGCCAGAACGGCTCAATTCGGAGTCCTAGTGGACATTCCGGGTCGGGGTGTGTCATGGGTCGTCATAGCGCTAGTGAGAATAAATTTGTTTTTCAATTGTAGTATAATTGTATGAACATTTTAGTTTTAGTAATAAAATAAAAAAAAATTATATTGTGGTATCTTGTGAGATTGATATAATAAATACTAGCATATGGCCACACACAAAGTGTGTGTGAATTTTTTTTTATTTTTGTCTTTGAAGTAGGAGGAGAGAGTAAGAGTGTGATAGAGAATGTGGGGGTGGGAAGAGAGGTTTATTTTTTATTTTTTATTTTTTTAGTTTTTTTAGTTTTTAATTAGAGATATGTTAGAATCACATGTAGGTGAGGCTTTGAAAAAACAGCAAAATTTTTATTGTGTGAAATTACATTTCTGTCCATATTTCTTATTCATGTTCAATTTTAATTAAAGGGTTGAACTGATAATTTTATAGGATTTTGGTTGACAATAAGTGCCTTATTAATATGTATTTTAGATTAAACATAATTTCATATATATTTTAAATAATAAAATACTATTGCTTGACGAAGGCTGTTGGCGAGCAAGTCTTCTCTACTTTTGTTTTGTATTTTTTTTTTTATCATAAAGCTTACCCGATGAAAATTTTGTCGGGTTAAATATATTTTATTATTTTTTCGACAAAATAAAACTTTGCCCCGATAAAAGAATTTGGTCGGGTATGTAAGGTTCGTCGAGCAAAGTTGGTCAACACAATTTTCCTCAACGAAACTGTTGTCGTAAATCGGCCGGGAAAAGTGTTTTTGCCCGAGGATTTTTAAGTTTCGTCGGACCGAAGTTCGCACAATGACCATTGCCCGACAAATTTTTTTCAAACAGAACTTAAGACGAAGAAATGTCATTTTGCCGACTAATTTTGTTCATTTGGAGAGGTGTTTTTTTGTAGTGTAGTGTTGGCAAATTTTTTTCAAACAGAACTTAAGGCGAAGAAATGTCATTTTGCCGACTAATTTTGTTCATTTGGAGAGGTGTTTTGTTTTTTTTTGTAGTGTAGTGTTGCTTGTATAAAAATGTTTTATTAAGAAAGATTAATGGTAAAACTAGTTTTTTCGAATGGAAAAAATTTGTTGTCCATGACAGATTGGATGCCAATGATGAAGGCAAGACAAACGGGAGACTAGGTGCTAATGCACGAAGGCAAGTTGTTGCAACGTGCCAGTTGCAAGGTCCTAAACCTTTGTCCATGAGATTTTCCTTTTGTAGTTACACTACATTTAATTTCAAAAAATAGGAACGTCCCCACCAACCTACAAACTAAGAGCTTGTTCGATAACTATTCATTTTTCAATTTTTATTTTTTTCTGGTTGATAATTGAAAAAATGAGGGATGAAGAAGGGTGGTGAGATAGAGTCAAAAGAAAAAAAAAAAAAAAAAAAAAAACCTTAAAGTAGGTTTTGGTTTTTGGTTTTTAGTTTTCATTTTGTGTACCATTTCTTATGCATTTCTTCCAAATTTAGCGTTCTTCTTCCACTTTTCTTCATCTTTTTTTCCCCGGCCCCATACACTTTTTTCCATACGTATCTCAAGCACACACAAAAAAGCGGGCACACACAAAGTGTGTGAGTTATTTTTGTTTTTGAAATAGAAGGAGAGAGGAAGAGAGTGATAGAGAATGTGGGAGTGCGAAGTTTTTTTTTTTTTTTTTTTTTTTTTTTTAATTAGAGATATTTTAAGATTACATGTAGGTGGGGGGCTTTGAAAAAAAAAAAACAAAATTTGGTTGTGTGAAATTACACTTCTGCCCCATATTTCTTATTCATGTTCTTTTTTAATTAGAGAGTTAAACTGATAATTTCATAATGTTTTGATTGACAATGAGTGTTTTATTAATTAGTAAAGATAAATCATAAAGTTCTATTTTTCCCACTTCTTAAGTTCTACTACACCCTCAAAAAAGACAAGCTTTCTTGATTGCATTTTTCCAACAGTCATTAATGTGAATGAAGTCTTCCCTCCCTGCAAGTGGCAAGTCTATTACTCTATGAAATCATCAATTCTTCGTTGAACCAAGTCTTCCCTCCTTGGAAGTTTTTCCCAACTGGTGGGTTAAACTAAGACCTCGTTTGTTATAGATGATTGAATTGAAATGGATAAATAAGTCAAGATTCTAAAGTATGTTTAAAGTAGGAAAAAAAAATTGTAACCAACCCAGATGTAGGAGAATAAATACTCATGACGAAAACTTATCAATTCCAATCCTCCCCTAGACGGAAGAAGCCCTCTTCATGTCTAATCATCTTTTAATCCCCTCTAAATGAAAAATCATTCCCCTCTACAGTCAATATATATTCCTTGGAATTCGGAGAGTAATCAATTTCAATCAAATCTTTTATACCAAAAGAGGCCAAAATTTTCAGGAATCATGGATGAGAAGGAAAGGTGTGAAAGTAGTAGAGTTGGCGCAATGGTGTCATAAGTTTGTACGGGAAACAAGCTAAGTGGTAAAAACTTGGGCTGTAAGACAAGCTAAGTGGAAAAACATTTCATCTTTCTACTATTACTAACTGAGCAGTGGACAACTTATGAAACATTTAAGACTACAGTGTCACACATGAGACGCTGAGAGCTCCTCCCGTTGCAAGGTCAGATCCAGGAATTTTCATAAGAATGAACAACAATTTTTAAGGAGCTCGAGAAGTGAATCAACCCAAGAAAAATAGGGTGAAATGTTTAAATGTTCCTACCAAACAACTAGGCACCAACTATATGTTGATCAGTTACCATTTTTAGATGGTATTGGAACCTTTTGTCCTCAATAAGCATGCAGTATAACAACCAAATATGGAATAAACAATTGATTCCCAGGCTTAGAAGCAAGGTTCTTCTTCTTTCCGTTCCCGTATTAAATGTTATTAAATCGAAAGCTCTTGTGCTTGTTCACATTTAAACTAAAAGATTTAAATTTTGACCACCTACGTATACTTTATAGTTGGATCTATATTAATCTAACAATTCGAATTCGAATTAACAATTTTAACAACATAATATGTCAGACTGTAGAATAAGAGGAAGTTTCCTATTTAGGTAGAATAAAACCTTTGTATGCTTGCAAACAAATCAATATGATGCTCCCAGAAGATGAGGAAGTGCATATATTAACAAGAAATATAATACACTTGAAGGCAACCATTTTCTTGACGTTAAAGCTCAGAGAGCTTTGTTTGGATTCACATATAGCTCTCTTTGCTTATAAATGTACTTTCCCAAGCACTAAAGGAACAAGATTAATTAAGGTCTTCAGCAACTCAAGTTTTCATAACACCAGAGTCCTAAGTCCCCATCAGTCGTTTGCTTCAAAGCTTCCATATGCAACCTGTACGGCCTCTACCTAATGCTTAATTTTTTTTAGAACTTTGGCCAGCCTTATAAAACCATTAGACCTTGACCTTCTATCATGTCCGATCCCTACAAAATTTTCTATTGTATACGAACAATCCGGTCTAAAAAAATGGTGAAAACCAACAATTTCTGCTGGGGTTGTGGTCTTCTCTTCTTATGCTTTGTTGGGTTCTTTTTAACTCCGGGTGAAGCTGCTTTGAAAAAGTACCAATTCGATGTGAGCAATTCGTAATGGCAGCCTTAACATGCAGACTATAAGTTTATTTATCCATTTATTTACTGATTTACTAGTTCATTTTCAGGTTCAAGTGAAGAATGTGAGCAGGTTGTGCCATTCGAAGCCAATTGTTATAGTAAATGGGAGGTTCCCTGGACCTACAGTTTATGCTAGAGAAGGAGATACACTTCTTATAAATGTTACCAACCATGCAAAATATAACATGTCAATTCATTGGTAAGAATATTTATATTTGAATTTATTTGACTAATTTAGCATGATTAATACGAGCATTTGGGTTGTACTGATGAACAATTTGGTGGATTTTTGCAGGCATGGACTGAAGCAATATCGCAATGGGTGGGCAGATGGGCCCGCCTACATCACACAATGCCCTATCAACACAGGGAACAGTTATACCTACAATATTACTGTAACCGGGCAAAGAGGAACACTTTGGTGGCATGCTCACATCTTTTGGCTAAGAGCTACTGTCTACGGAGCGATTGTCATCTTGCCGAAACAAGGGGTTGGATTTCCATTTCCTCAGCCTTACAGTGAAGCTAACATTGTCTTAGGTGGGAGAGTGCGACCACAAGTTTTTGAAATACATGTAGAAAAATTCAGATTATATGCAGAAAATAATTGTATTGTTTCTTGTCAATGCTGTAGGAGAATGGTGGAATAATGACGTCGAAGAGGTTGTTAAGAAAGGGAACTTACTTGGATTGCCACCAGATATGTCAGATGCACACACCATCAATGGGAAGCCAGGTCCTCTGTTTCCATGTTCTGAAAAACGTAAGCTTGCTCCTTCTAAAGAGAGATTCTTAGACACCAGATATTCAAGATGCTTCTTGTAATTTCTTGTTTCTTGCTATCTCAGATACCTATGCATTAGAGGTTGAACAAGGAAAGACGTACCTGCTACGAATCATTAATGCTGCACTCAATGATGAGCTATTCTTCGCCATTACTGGCCACAATTTGACGGTGGTAGAAATTGATGCGGTCTATACCAAACCATTTACAACCCAAGCAATACTGATAGCACCTGGCCAGACTACGAATGTTCTTGTTCAAGCAATTCAAGCGCCCAACAGATATTTCATGGCTGCCAGGCCATTCATGGATGCACCTGTTTCCGTTGACAACAAAACTGCCACTGCTATACTACATTATAAAGGCATCCCAAATTATGTACAGCCAATCCTTCCTCAACTTCCAGCACTCAATAACAGTGCTTTCGCATTGGGCTACGATGGCAAGCTAAGAAGTCTAAACACAGCTCAGTTCCCAGCCAATGTACCTCTCAAAGTTGATCGACATCTCTTGTACACGATTGGTTTAGGAATCAACCCCTGCTCTACTTGCCTGAATGGAACACACCTCACTGCTGCTTTAAACAATATCACTTTTGTGATGCCACAGATTGGGCTCCTGCAAGCTCATTATTTCAACACCACAGGAATATTTACCACAGATTTCCCAGACCACCCTCCAACGCCTTTCAATTACACTGGTGCTCCACTCACAGCCAACCTTGGAACGAAAGAAGGCACCAGGCTTAGCAAGATTGCCTTCAATTCAACAGTAGAGTTGGTGCTACAAGACACCAATCTCCTCACAGTGGAGTCTCATCCCTTCCACCTTCATGGTTACAATTTCTTTGTTGTTGGCTCTGGAATTGGGAACTTTGACCCCAAGAACGACCCGGCTAAGTATAATTTGGTGGATCCTCCTGAAAGAAACACAGTCGGAGTTCCCACTGGTGGTTGGACTGCGATAAGGTTCAGGGCGGACAATCCAGGTAAACACATCGACATAACCAAATAGTGTGCTACATGAAACTTCAAATTTACTAATTAAGCACGTTATTTGTTATTTTTAGATATTTTACTAATCTTTTGAACGGCATATTATCATCGTTAGGTGTGTGGTTCCTGCACTGTCATTTGGAGCTGCATACCAGCTGGGGTTTGAAGACTGCATTTGTGGTGGAAAATGGGAAAGACTCTGATCACTCTGTCTTGCCTCCACCTAAAGACCTTCCACCTTGTTAGTTCCATGCACGTAAGTACGGGGAGAACTCAAATTTGGGTTTCTCGAAGAAAATGAACTATTATTTATTTTGAGCCTTTTGTCTGACAAATTCTTGCAAAAATTACTGCGAAGTGCAGGAGTTCTACAAGCAGAACTCTTGTTCTAAGACCAATAAAAGAATGTAATGTGTATCGGATTGTTTTAAATGTGAATTTAGTGTTGGAGTGACTTGACTTTCGTGTGTAATTAGGGGGATTTGTTCCAGTTTGAGTCCGTATAACTAGGGTAAATATTGTTGCATATTCTTAGCTTGTAAATCAAGTTTGTACCATATATATTTGCCTCCTTTGAGAGAAGAATGATATCAAGAATTGAAAGCCCAAATAAGCCCTAAATTAGCATGGTATCAGAGCACAGATCCTAAGATTTCTGCTCTGCCTATTCCCTTCATAATAATTTCGAGCCTTCATGGAAAATTTGCTGCCTCTTCATGGTGAAATCCCAATCACCGATTCCACCCTAACCGATGTTATACCTACTAGTACTACCCTAAACACTAATAATCCCGATGACTCTACCACATGTTGTAAAATATATCATCCATCACGATTCATCCGCTACATTGATTGGTAACAAACTTAACGGTGCTAATTATGGAGTTTGGTCCTAGATTGTCAAGATGTTTATTGCTAGTAAAGACAAGTTGGGATACTTGTTTGGAAGTAATCCTCAACCCCTATTGATGATCCAACTTTCACTAAGTGGGGCATAGAGAATGCCATTGTGAAAGGTTGGCTAATAATCTCTATGGTACCCAATCTAATTGGGTATTTTCTCCGACTACCGATGGTGAAGGAAGTGTGGGATGCCTTTGCTTACACGTACTATGATGGCTCCAATATTTCTCAAGTTTGCGATCTTGCCTAGAGGCGTGATAGATGACTAGTGGAGGCATACTATAATGACCTTCAATCCCTATGGCAAGAAATCGATTATCGACAACCCAATCCAATGAAGTGCAACACTGACACTGAAATTTATAATAAAATTGTTCAAACGGATCATGTTTATACATTGCTTGCAGGATTAGACGATATGTTCGATAAAATTCATAGTGACATTCTATGTACTGAGCCCTTTCCCTGTGTCGAACAAACATTTGCCTATCTTTGAAAAGAAGCTATGAGACATGAAATGATGAACAATAGTGCAAGAACTTTGAGTAGTGGGGCTACCATGGTTGCACGCCCAGCAGTGAGAGCCTCTCCTTCTTCAAGTTCCCGTCTTGAGCCCAAGAGAAGCCCATTGGACCAAGCTTAGGACTGCAGCTCTAGGCCAGTGGCCTGAGCCCAGCTTAGGGGTCCTTATCTACCAAACAACGCCATGACCTAGCATAGGCCCACGGCTCCCTCGGACCAAGCCATCTATTCCCATATGGCTACACCTACTATGGTAGTGAGAGACATGGTCGTGACCAATGTTTTCAACTACGTGGCTATCTTGAATGGAGGGAACCCTTAAAGCTTCAAAGACAACGGGAACGAGAGAAGCAAGATATCAAGCAAGGACAAGCGAATCTCTCAACCTCGATGTCTCAATTATCTTTAATATCTCAGGATAATCCTCCTATTGTTTCTAGTTCGATCGCGTTTTTTTTCTGGAGTTATCAAGTAACTGTGGTTATGCCTTACATGTGAATAATGATAATATTCAGTATGATTGGATCATAGACTCCGGTGCTACGAACCACATGATGTATGACCCTCATGATCTAGCATGTGATACCACCCACTACGACATAAAATCGCCAATGCGAGTGGTGTAACCTCTCCTGTTATTGGTACTGCAACTGTGCATCTTACTTCGACTTTCTCTTTATCTAATATATTACTTGTGCCTCCACTAAAGCATAAATTGATGTCTCCTGGTCAAGGTACTGATGTGTACTAATGTATCCGAAGTTTTATCTTATCTAGGATATTCTCACGAAGAAGATCATTGGTCATGGTACTAAGAGGGGGATCTCTATTTTTTGGATGATGTCAGTACGGGCCGAGTTAATCTAGTAACAGTTGATCACAAGAGACATCAATTATGGTTGTGGCATCACTGTGTGGGTCTTGGGTCTTTCAGTTATTTACAAATATGTTTTCAGATTTGTTTGTTGAATGTTCTATTTCCGATTTTAAGTGTGGCACTTGCATTCTTGCTAAATGTCACCGTGTTTCTTATCCATTGAGTTCTAATAAAAGCGTTATTCATTTTGGATTAATATGCTCTGATGTTTGCGGACCATCTCCAATTACTATTTTTTCTAGCATTCGATGGATTGTGATTTTTCCTGGTTGTATCTTCTTAAGAATAAAAGTGATGTGTTTTCGGCCCTCAAAGTGTTTCACACCATGGTTCAAACTCATTTTCATGCTAAAATGCAGATTTTGCGTTCTGACAATGGCAAATAATATGTTAATCATGATTTTGCCCATTATTTGACTAATTTTGCCCATTATTTGACTAATCTTGGTATCCTCCATATAAAACTACTTGTCACTAGGGGTGGAAAAAATTCCCAAAATTCCCAAACCAAACCAAAAAAATACCGATCCCAAACCAAAAATGTCCCAAACCGATTTTCCCAAAATTTCAGTATTCCCAAACCGAAAAAATACCGAAATTTCGGTATGGGAACCGGGATTGCCTTTCCAATATTTTGGTATTCCCATACCAAACCGAAAATATATATTTTTAATTATTATATATATTATTATTTTTTAATTATAATTAGAATTAATTTGAACCATTGGATTGTTTCAAATTAATCTATGTCGTCCATCTATTCCTTGTATATATTCTCGTTTAAGCTTACCATCAAGAACTTGGGTAAAATGCATAGTTTATCGTCCCTTTTGAATTTAGTTAAGACGATTGGTTGATTGCATTTTTAAGCAGGAACATATCAAAGTTTAAGCAAGCTATTTCTAGATGAGCCACGTATAGATATGTTATGTCATTTCATGTTTTCTTTTATACTTTTGCATGCTATTTCTAGATGAGCCACATATAGATATAGTATAATTCTTTATATATACTTGCCACTCTATTACCTGCTTGAATTGAAGCTTAAGGAGATCGGTTTGAATAGAGGCTTTTCAAGGTTAGTACTATATCTTCATTTTGCATTCAGATGTTTGTGTTGTTTATGTCGTATGAACATTAGTTAGATATGAATAAATATGAATTCTCTTTATAAATTGATATGACTCTTTAATTGTGTTTCCTCTTTATGAATAAATATGAATTCTCTTTAATTCTGTTTAATTGTTTCATCTTACTTTGCACATATTGAATATGTTAATGTTATTGCACTTGAATTGGATCCTCATATTTTAGTCCAAAAGCCCAAAAGCCCAAAAGCCCAAAAGCCCAAAACCGTTTCGGGATTCCCGATTTGTCCCGAAATCCCGAAACTATTTTGGGATTCCTGAAAATTAGGATTCCCGAAAATTTGGTTTGGGATCGGTATTGAAATTGGGATTCCCGAAAATTTCGGTTTGGGAATCGGGACAAGGGTTTCGGTATGGGATCCCATACCGAACCACCCCTACTTGTCACTAGACCCCTCAACAAAATAGGATGGTAGAGCGAAATAATCGAGATCTTTTAGAAACTAGCCGGGCCTTGTTAATTTGTGCGAATGTCCCATGTTCCTCTTGGGATGTCCCAATTCAAACTGCTACATATCTTATCAATCAGATGCCATCCAAAATCTTGGAATTTTAAAAACTATTACAAGCCTCTCCATCCCTCTTAATGATACCATCCCATGTCTTTGGGTGGGTCGGATTTGTTCACCTTCATAAAAATCAACGGACAAAACTTGACCTTTGTGCTCTTCGTTGTATTTTTATAGGGTATGAAGTGCATCAAAAAGGGTACTGTTGCTATCATCCCTCACTTGACATATGTATGTCACCAGGGATGTAACCTCATCCTTCGTTTTCCTCCAACCCTACTCTTCAGGGAGAGACAAGGAATGAAAACCAGAGCTGGACCAAACTACAATCATATCCAGCAGCGCCAACAACACTGCCAAACATGCCAACAGATAACACGGCACTGCCAGCCGAGCCAATAGCGGCTACAGCACTGCCAACTCAGCCAGCAGCGCTCCTGCCCACACAGAAAGCCACGGGAACAGTGCCAGTGGCAGTCAAACAACCACCAGACATGGCTGCAATGGTGCAACTGTTGGAATATGAGTATAAAACATAATTGAGAATTAACTATAATATTGGATGAATTCTTGAATGGAAAAGTCTTGATAAGGTGTTTGTGTGAATCCTATTTCTTGTAGGATTATGAGTGCTTTTAGTGTTCTTTTGGGAAAAGGTTTTAGTTTCCTGCACTAATTGGTTTTGTACACTCATTGTGTGAAAAGATTATGAGTGCTTTTAGTGTTCTTTTGGGAAAAGGTTTTAGTTTCCCGCACGAACTAGTTTTAAAACAACAATAGAAAAACGACACCGTTTTACTTAAAAAAAAAATAAAAAAATTTGCCGTTATGTTCGATGGGTTTGCGTCTTTTGCTATGCCTTGCATCTTTTCCTTCTTGTTTTTCTGGGTTTACGGCGATTCAAGGAATTTTATCCTTCTGATTCTTCTCGTGCAAGTTTCATTCAATAATTCTTTCTTCTGATTCTGGTTCCAAAAAGGTATGGCTGCAATTTTTTAAAAATTTAGAGTTGAGGTTAAGGATTGCTTGAATCAAAGAATATTGTGTATGTGCATGTAATTGGAGAATCTGCTAACATCTCACCAATTCGAATCAAAATCATCTAAATGGATAAACTGAATCAACTATTTAAGAGTTTCCGCTGCTACTTTATATTGGGGTTTATTGAATTTTGATTTCGATGCATGTGGTGTGATATATCCTTTACGAATATGATTCTGAATGCAATCTTCTGTGAGTTGTTTACTCTATATATGGTTACCTTTATAAAAGTTTGAGACCATGTGTATGACAAAATTGATTCATTAATGAAGATTACATAGTGAAATAGATAGAAATCATGAATCCCAAAAGATTCAAAGTGACGATTTCATTGTTATCTTCTGCAGTTTCACTAAAAACATTAAATTTGGCTGCTGTTCCTATACTCACTGGTGGGCGCAATTACAAAAAAATGGAGAAGGGAAATAGAATTGCTTTTGACACTGAATGAGTATGATATAGCACTTGATACGCCACAACCTGCACCCCTCACTGATAAGAGTTCGAAGGCTGAGAAGGTTGAGTTCGAAAGATGGACAAGAGCTAACAAAGTGGCATTATCCATTTTAGAGAGTGGGATGATTGACACTGTTCGTGGAGGTATCAAAAGATGTGATCTAGCAAAGGACTATTTCAAAGCTATTGAGAGCAAACTCAAGGAATCACAAAAGGCTGAAATTGCTCAATATATGACCCTTCTCATAACTTACAAGTTTGAAGGAGGTGGTTCAGTCAGAGATCACATTATGAGAATGACTGATGCGGCCGAAAAACTTAATTCATTAGACATGAATATCTTTGAAAAACAACTGGCGTTTATGATCCTGCAAGCACTTCCTCTGAAGTTCAGTCCATTAAAAATCTCCTACAATACTCAAGATAAGTCATGGACAGTGGATGAACTGATATCTCAATGTGTTCAAGAGGAAAATCGACAGAAGCAAGACAAAGGAAAGGAAGCTGAGACAATCAATTTTGTGCAGACCTTTAAGAAGAAGGATCTCAGTGCAAGTTCTGGTAAACCTTCTCAATTCAAACACCCTGATAAATCTTTTGTGCCTGCTAAGAATTCCAATTCCTCTAAGTCTAACAATCTTAAAGTTAAAACTAAAAACATTGAAAAAGTTAGATGTCATCATTGCAAAACTAAAGGTCATTATAGAAGAGATTGTGAAATATTCAAGGAATGGCTAAGAACTAAAGGTAGAACTAATGTCTATGTCTGTGAGGAATCAAATCTCATTGAAATTCCTGCAAATTCTTGGTGGTTTGATACTGGTGCATCTGTGCATATAACAAATTCTCTGCATGGTTTTGAAAAACAAAAACAAGCAAATACATACAATGTTTTTGTTGGTGAAGGAACCAGAGTTGCAGTTGAGTCGATAGGAAAAATAAAACTCAAACTTTCTTCTGGTTTTGTGTTAGAATTGACCAATGTCTTATATGTGCCTGCAATGAGAAGAAGTCTTATGTCTGCATCTAAATTGGTAGCTGAAGGTGTCACTTTCATAGGCAATAAGGAATGCATAAATTTTTTTAGTAAGGGATCTCTGATAGGAAAAGCATTTTTGCATGATCATTTGTGCAAAATGCAGTGCACATTATTGGACAATGGATTGATTGTTTTGAACACAACTACCAAGAGAATGCATAATTTTGACAACTCTTATATGTTATGGCATAAAAGATTAGGACATATTTCGAAAGATAGGATCATGCAACTGTCAAAATTAAATTTCATACCAGCTTTAGATTTCAATAGTGCATCTGAATGCATTGATTGCATGAAGGGTAAAACCACAAATTTTAGGAAAATGGATGCCAAAAGAAGTAAAAATTTGCTCGAAATTATACACACAGATGTTTGTGGACCTTTTCCTGTCAAAACAATCTGTGGAAATTCATATTTTGTGAGTTTTATAGATGATTTCTCCAGACATGGTTACATATTTCTAATAAAAGAAAAGTCAGCCGTCCTTGAGTGTTTCAAAGTTTTTAAATGTGCAGTTGAAAAACAACTAAACCTTGTGATTAAGATTGTTAGATCAGATAGGGGAGGGAATACTTTGGCAGGCACACAGAGGCAGGGCAACAAAAGGATCCTTTTGCACAGTTTCTTGAGCAGCAGGGCATTGTGGCCCAGTATACTACTCCAGGCACACCCCAACAGAATGGAGTGACTGAGAGAAGAAATCGAACTCTGATAGGATTGGTCAGAAGTCTCATCTCAAGATCGAAATTACCTAGTTTTTTGTGGGGAGAAGCATTGAGGACATCCAACTATGTGTTGAACCGAGTGCCTACAAAATCAGTGCCTAAAACACCATTTGAGCTATGGACTGGCAGAATACCAAGCTTTAATCATTTCCATGTGTGGGGTTGTAAAGCAGAAGCTAGGTTTTACAATCCAAATGAGAGGAAGCTCGACTCTAGAACCAGTTCATGCTACTTTGTGGGATATTCAGATAAGTCTAAAGGTTTCAAGTTCTATTGTCCTCAATCACAGACAAGAATTCAAGAGACTCATAATGCAATTTTCTTGGAAGATCAAGATGTATCAGACTTAGTTCATGATACTTTTGAGTTTGAAGAATCAGAAAAACTCGATGGCTCGATTCCAATGCACTACAATCATATCTCATTGCTGCCTAGAACTCATACACAAGAAGATGATTTTGATGAGGAGATGGCACATGAAATAGATGCCGGAACACAAGATAATCAAGAGGATGCTTCTTATACACAAGATACATCCTTAAATGCTTCAAGTTCTCATATTGACAGAGATACATGTCATTTGAGTAATCAATTGAATCTGAGGAAGTCAAGCAGAGTCAAGAAACCAGTTGTCTTAGCTGATTATGTCTATCTTCAAGAGACAGAAATCGACATAGGTGATATAGATGATCCAGTTACCTATCAACAAGCAATCCAATGTCCTCAAGTTGCATTGTGGAAGAAGGCAATGGAGGAAGAATTAGATTCCATGTCCAAGAATAAAGTCTGGACCCTTGTGAACTCTACTTCAAATTTTAAACCAATTGGTTGCAAGTGGGTTTACAAAACTAAAAGGATGCTGCAGGGAGAATAGAGAGATATAAGGCTCGGTTAGTAGCAAAAGGCTTCACTCAAAGAGAAGGGATTGATTACAATGACACGTTTTCACCAGTTTCTTCCAAAGATTCTATGAGGATCATCATGGCTTTGACATCTCATTTTGACCTGGAATTACACCAGATGGATGTTAAAACTGCCTTTTTGAATGGTGATCTAAAAGAAAACATATACATGGTGCAACCTCCTGGATTTATTGAAAGGGGGAAAGAGAATATGGTCTGCAAACTGAACAAGTCGATTTATGGGCTTAAACAGGCATCTAGACAGTGGTTTCTCAAGTTTGATCAGGTAGTCACTGCTCATGGTTTTGCTGAGAACAAGATGGATGATTGCATCTACTTAAAACACAAAGGATCAAAGTCTATCTTTCTGGTTTTGTATGTTGATGATATTCTGCTTGCAAGTTCTGACATACAGTTACTCAAAGAGACCAAGACTATGTTGAGTACTAATTTTGAAATGAAGGATTTAGGGGAAGCACATTACGTTTTGGGGATTGAAATAACAAGAGACAGAAAGAGAAAGCTTCTAGGGTTGTCTCAAAAGGGATACATTGAAAGGGTATTGAACCGATTCAATATGGAGAAATGCAATAAGGCAGATGTTCCAGTTAATAAAGGTGACAAGTTTTCTAAAGATCAATGTCCTAAGAGTGAGAATGAAATCGAGTTGATGAAGACGAAGCCCTATGCCTCATTAGTTGGAAGCATTATGTATGCTAACATTTGCACAAGGCCTGACTTAGCATTCATTGTTGGAGTGTTAGGTAGGTTTCAATCAAATCCAGGAGAATCTCATTGGGTGGCTGCAAAGAAAGTATTGAGGTATATGCAGAATACAAAAAATTATCAGTTAGTTTATGGTAGAGATGATGGTTTGGAGTTGGTTGGGTTTACAGATTCGGATCTTGCTGGAGATGTAGATGAGAGAAAATCAACTGGGGGTTACATCTTTATGCTAAATGGTGGTGCTATCTCCTGGAAAAGTGCTAAGCAAACAATAGTGTCTACTTCTACGATGGAAGCCGAATTTGTTGCATGTTTTGAAGGAATGAAGCAGGCAGTATGGTTGAGAAACTTTGTTGCTGAAATGAAAATTGTTGACTCAGTTAAAAGGCCTTTAAAGATGTTTTGTGACAATAATGCTGATGTGTTTTTCTCCAAGAACAATAAGAGAACTTCGGCTTCAAGATTAATGGATGTGAAGTTTCTTAAAGTTAGAGAAATGGTGAAGAAAGGAGAGATAGAAATTCAGTATTTGTCCACTGAGAAGATGATTGCAGATCCTCTTACCAAAGCTTTACCAAACAATGTGTTTAAGGCACATGTTACCAGAATGGGAATTTTAGAAGCTTTTGACAAGTGGGAGTAGACCAATGATCAGAATTGGCATGGTTTTGGAGCTGCAGTGTTGCTTGTGTCACTACGATTGGAGATTTCTTAAGTTAAGTTAGTTATGGCATATTGGAACTTCTTTAGTTTTTGTTTGATTCTGTTTTGATCTGTCTGTATTCATTTTTTCCGTCTTGTGATTAATTGTTTTAGATAGTTAGCATTACAATAAAATAGTTTGAGTTTGCTAGTAAATCACTTTGTGATTTTGCTGAAGTGCACTTTGGAACTATTTAAATGAACTGTTCTGTTATGAATAGTCCTGATCATTAAAGCTGAAATTTTAATTATGATTGAGTTAAAATTGACTTAAATGAGTAGGAGTAATGAATATTGGCACTACTGTGATTGTTTTCGTATAGCTACAAAATGCAAAATTGGATATGTTGTGATTCTTGGATAAAGTCTGATATTGTACAGATAGAATCCTAGAGTTCCATATTTTGATATGTATAGGTAATGTTGAATACGAGATTAGATGCTTTATTTTGGACTTAGTGATCACTTCCATGATTCATTTAGTTAATCATCGTGTTTGATACTCAAGAGGGAGAATGTTGGAATATGAGTATAAAACATAATTGAGAATTAACTATAATATTGGATGAATTCTTGAATGGAAAAGTCTTGATAAGGTGTTTGTGTGAATCCTATTTCTTGTAGGATTATGAGTGCTTTTAGTGTTCTTTTGGGAAAAGGTTTTAGTTTCCTGCACTAATTGGTTTTGTGCACTCATTGTGTGAAAAGGTTTTAGAGTTCAACACTAATTCTAATAGGAGAGTAAGTTGGATTAATATTGTATATAAACCTCAATCACTGCTCTTGCAAAGATACGGCTCATCTTGTATTGAATACCTATTGTTCAAAGAGCTCTCTGGTTTTGCTAAAGAGGAGAAGATTGTTTGGTTGTGGAGCTGCCATGGCTTCTTCAAGTTCAAGTTCTGCAGGTATGTCTTCGACTGGCTTTATGATTGAAGTTACAGTTTTTGTCATTTGGATCGATTGTTGGGAGTATTGGTGATTTATTGGCATATCAATGATCTGTGTTGTGGTTCTTACAGCAACCACTTGAGGTTGAGGTTATTGACGATACTAATTACTCCTCCTATTGATGTGTCCAATATTTTGAGTTCTCAGTTATCTTGCAGGCACAATTGAGGAATTACACTTCCTTGATACTTGCCGGACGAGGGAAAAAGATACAAATATCTTATTGCCAACTATGTGTCATCACATAAATGGTCAAAACCCAACAAAGCTGTCGTATAAGTATCCAAAACATGAATTTAAAAGATTTTAATCTTCGTATGCCTCCATATCTACTAAAAGTAATTTTAAGCTCTCGCTATACTAATGAACTCATTGAACACCCTCACTTCGAACCTTACATTTTATATTATGAACCCAAAGCTCCTAAAGCTCTCCAAGTCCTGGACCAAGACGACATATAACTTTCTAACATATTTATAGATACAATATGAAAAGGAAACAAGCATCAGCTTCAATGAACAATTCTAACAAATTGAATCTCCAATTACAAAAGGGCATTCAGATGACAAGTAAGAACCACGCCAAGCATATCCAAACAAAAGAACCTCTTTTCCGAAAAATACAAACAACAGGAAGAACAAAGACGTGCAAGGATGAAGAAATTTCATCAGACATATTCCACAAAAGAAAACTGATCCATGTCATCACGCATTGCATTCTAGATGACAAATGTAAAGCAATGATGCAATCCACCGGCCGAAATTCCATCTACAGTAACAATCAAACCATGGTTGAATATGAACTTTTACCTCCAAAATTTCAGAAATTAAGCAAAGATGGAAACCAGGCACACAAGCAACATAAACAACACAATAGCGCCAATCCAACAAACCCATTTTCCTCTTCTCTTTTTCATCTTCTTAGCATCAGAAAGCGCATTAGTTCCATCATTAATATAAGCCCCAGCACCAGCCACATTCTGTTCGATGTCATCCAACTGTTCGCCTTGCTTTTCAACCAACACAGCCATGTCAAGGAACACTTGATGGAGCTCCATCAAGCTTCTCTGTATGTCCATCAAGACCTCATGCCTTTCCTGATTCTCCATCACCAGCTCTGCCTTTCCTTCGAAAGTTTTGACCAGCCCATTTGTCGAAATCATCTTATCAATCACTTCATCACTCGCTTCCTCCCCAGTGGCACTGAAATACCTCCTCTTGAGACCGTCTTTGTGCTCCTTAACAATCTGTTCTCTCAAGATCTGAAAATCATTCATAATCTCTCTCAGCTTAATTCTCAAACCATTCGTCACGGAAATCCTCATTCGATCAACAGGGCTTCCTTCCTTGTAGGCCGCAGACACACTTCGATTAGCCACGTTACAACGATCAAGCGACTCCAAACTCGCTTTGATGCTTTTCGCTTTCCTCAAAATAGTAACCATGTCAGCATTGATTCTGTCTCTCAACCCTCTGAGCACTTTAGCACTGTGAGTGGACTTGGTTTCTTCATTCAGGTCCTGAAGATCAACAAGGAGGTTTGTGATCTCTTCCATGTCAGCCTTCATTGCGTTCACTTGTTCGAAAAATCCAGCGAGGTTATGTTCGTCAGCGGCGTCAAGTTTCCCCATTTCAAGGTCAGGTTGGGACTCGAGATCTTTCATAGCCTGCTTCTTGAGATCCACGTAACTGAGGAACGACTTGGTCATTAGATCATTCATCTTTGGGGAGACTTTCGAATACCAAGCTGGATAAAAAATTTAGGACTTCAATTCGTTAAAAACCATGTTAGAATAAGAGATTACGTCTTCCAATTGTTTGATTTTTGAGAACTTGGAACAAAACAAAGACATAAACAAGAAAGATCATTAAATTAATCGAATCTAATTCAGAAATGTCCCTTTACGTTCTAAATACAAACATCAAGCACAAAATTATTCAACAAAAAATTAGAAAAAAAAAAAAAAAAAAAAAAAAGGGGTAAGAAGGAAAACCTTGAAGAAATCGATTCTAGTGCGTATGAGGAAATCAAGTGCTGTAATCTTTCGATCTGGAGAAGGAAATTCAGGGATTGAAAGTTAAGGATCGATGGGAGCGTGTGGGTGCTTCAAGAGTGTTTGAAAGAAGTAGAAAAGCCTTCAGCATTTACAGGACTTTGGTTTTCCGCTTTTTTTTTTTTTTTCTTTTTTCACTCAAATTTCAAATTTCAAATTTCAAATTCTAACAGCGCTCCACTTCTTCCAAGCAGCCGTTATGTTAATGATGTCTTTTGGTTGGATTTCATATGTAGCCGTTAAAAGCAGTTCCACCGTGGGCTATAGCCCGGTGGACTGGCGTCTGAGTGACTTGGTCCAGCGTGTGCTGGCGATGGAGCCTAAGCGGGCCAGAGGGAGAGGCCCGGTACGAGTTGCCAGCGCGAGAGCCCGAATGCAATGTGACGCAACGTCAGCCACTTTTTTTTTTTTTTTTGTCAAGCGCGTGGGCTTCAAGCGAGCGTTGGTGCGCATCGCCCGACAGGATTTCAGAAGCTGGGGCCCGCGGCGCACTGTGAAAATGTTACCATTGGGAGGCCACATGGCTTCCCCTCGTCCGTTGGATTTCAACGGCAACAATTTGTGGACCGTTGGATTTCCAACGGTAACAAAAATTTAAAAAACTTATTTAATTTCGGTCGTTGGATCTGAGATCAATGATCCACATTATTCGCCTTTATAAATTAAAAAAAGAAAAAGAAAAAACAGTTTATAATTCTGAAATATTACTGTTGTGCCACGTGGCATAATATGGAGTGTTGGAATTCAATTTTTTTTTAATCCAATGGCAAAGATTAGTTAGGTGAATAAAAAATTAAAAAAAAATTAATAAAAATTCAAAAAAAAAAAAATTTGATTTTACTTTTCTATAAATACCTTCTCATGATTTTCTACCTTACACCACAATTTCATATTTTCTCAACTACTTTCAACCACATTCCTATCTTTCTCTCAAAGTTTCAATCCAATTTTTTTCCAACAAAATGACTACTGATGCAGGTACTAATTGGCCACTTATTGAAGATGTTGCGTTGTGTACTAGCTGGGTTGAAGTTATTCATGATCCGATTACGGGTAATGAGATGCAGTTGCGAGAAATGTGGAGTCTTATTCATACTAATTTTCTTGAGAAAATTGGTGGGAAATGAACCAAAGAATCGATGTCCAGTCGTTGAAAATTACTTAGCCAATCATTTAGTACATGGAGAGACACCTTGGCACAAGCTAGTAGTAATCTTCGAAGTGGGGAAAATTTAGCGGATCAGGTAACAATATATTATTTATTTGTTTGTACTATACCCAAATTTACATTATAACTATTTGTTTGTATTATTTATTTGTTACCTACTTTCATTATAATTATTTGTTTGTATTATTTATTTGTTACCTACTTTCATTATAATTTATTTCTTCTCCCGCATTGTGTAGGAACTTCATGCACAAGCTTGGTATAATGCCAAAACCAAAAGCAAAAACAAATCATTCAACCGGTGGGAATGTTGGAATATTGTCAAAGATTGTCCTAAATTCAGAGTTGTGCCCGTCGGTCCAGAAGTTTTCATGAACAACACCCCTACACTCTACACCCGATCATGCCTCGCATGTTCATGAAGATGATGCAAAAGAAGTGCCCTAAACGCCCCCCAGAACAAGCGTCGGGGTCGACCTGTTATCCAATTAAGTCTCAAGGTAAGAATGTTTCAAAAAGAAAAGGGAGTGCTTCCAAGAATGATTATGCGAAGTATATGGAAGAACTTACTCGCCAAGGTGAATTGACTTTGACACGGAAAATGGTGAAATTTGAGGCTAACCACCACTTTTATGAAAACATATATAAATATACCAGGTGCCCCAAATATTTTTGGGCCCCAAACGGTCGTCCTGCCCGCATTGGGCCTGAGTCGGTCCTAAACAGCTACGTGATGGCATCACATATCGATCCTAGACGTATCACAAGATCGAGATGTGATAGCCCTCACTATTGAGATTCACACACGGGTCGACATATGGTGATACCATGGCCGATCAACTAGCTCTAAAGGACAAGGAAAGGCTGCTATGATGCCATGAAGATGATAAAGTATTTAAATTTTAACAATCCTACCGTTTTTAGAACCCTTCCACCAAAATCCTCTTGTTTTAAAATTTATTCCTACTTAAATAGAGATGAACTTTTATAAACCCCTATCCAGATGTACTTCAAATCCTCATTAAATTCCCCTCGAGTTGTACAAAGGGTTCTTTAGAAAAAGATCCTTGAAATTTCAATTATCTAAACAAAAACTCACCTAATATTAAACATTCAAATAAAAACTAAATTTAATATAGACTGTTATGTAGACAAATATATAACCAACTATTATAACATATTTACAACTTTGCCACAAAATCCTAAGCATGTCAATAAATGTTATTACTCACCCTAATTAAAACCCATATGGAACCTTTACCTTTCATGTATCATAAATATTAGTCACATATATAGGAATTAGATATTTCAAACATTCTATCTGGTTTGTGTCTAAACACTTCCGGACACCCAATACTCTCCATTTTCAGGTGCATTAACAGAAATTAGATCCGCCAGCGAGTCGTGTTTTTACTCAGTTACGTAGATCTCAAGAAACGGGCCACGAAACACTTGAATCTGAACCCAAACTCAGAAAATGGAAAATTGAACCTCCCGGCCTCACAATTTTTCAAAGAAGCGACTGCATTCCATTCCCAGTTTCCATCCTAGCCTCTTAGATTCGTCCTTGAAGACTTTGGTGAATTACAAACTGAAGCAACTCCAGTGCACTGTGATAATACAGCTGCAATCGCAATCACCAAGAATCCAATGTTTCATCAGAAAACCAAGCACATTGACAGAAGATATCACTTCATCAAGGATGCACTACAAGAAGGGGTAATTGACTTACTGTACTGCCCAACAAATGAGCAAGCTGCAGACATCTTCACTAAAGCTCTAACCAAGGATCGGTTCAACTATCTCAGAGACATGCTCGGTGTGAAATCAGCTCAAAACTTAAAGGGGAGTGTTGAATTATAAGTTGTGAGCTGGTAGAATAAGTTTTATGTTTTAATTGGTGTATCCACTTGTGCTTAGAAAGCCAAGTGTAAAGCTTTGATTTGTAAAGGCCATGAGAGCCATGTGGTTTTCTCTTTTATTATTACATGTTGGATATGTGGCTGTGATCTAAGCTAGGAGAGAGAAGAGATCCAACAGTCACAAAACAGTTATATTCCTCACCTCACGACTTGTGTGAGTGTTAGTGGTCATATATCAGATATAGAAAAACCACCTCTGCAACTTGCAGAGAGTAAGAAGAAACCATTTCAAATTCTTATCATCTTCTTCGAATCCACTGAACAAAAGAATACCCAGAGCTTGATTTAATCTAACATTGTATCAGAGCCTGGTTGCGATTAGAACTGGGCGTGCACTGTGAATTCAAACATCATCGGTGCCGAGTTTCTGGGTTCACACAAGTTTGTAATGGCGGGATCTGGGAACGCGGAAGTGAGGACTCCGATTTTCTCCGGGGAGAACTACGAGTTCTGGAGAATCAAAATGGTCACTATTTTCAAGTCACATGGACTATGGAATCTGGTGGAAAATGGGGTTACGACACCCGATTCGAAGAAGGAGGCGAAGACTGATAAAGATACAGACTCTGATAGTGACGATGATGAGAAAATGTATGCAATCTTCATGAAAGATGCAAAGGCTCTTGGCATCATTCAAAATGCAGTTTCTGATCAGATCTTCCCTCGAATCGCAAACGCAGACTCAGCAAAAGTGGCGTGGGATCTGTTATATGGTGAATATCACGGTGGAGATCAGGTAAGGTCTGTGAAACTCCAGAATCTTAGAAGGGAATTTGAAAATACTAGAATGCGTGATGATGAATCCTTGACTGGGTATCTTACTCGTTTAAATGATCTGATTAATCAAATGAAGACGTTTGGTGAAATCCTTTCAAATGAGCAATTAGTTCAGAAGGTGTTAATCAGTCTCACTAACATGTATGATCCTATATGTTTAGTGATAGAAAACACCAAATGCCTGGAATCTGTTGAGTTGCAAGAGGTACTAGCTATATTGAAAAGTCAAGAGCAGAGGTTTGATTTGCATTCCTCTGATGCAACTGAGAGAGCATTTTCTTCTCTTATTGTTAACCCAAAAGAACAGAATCGAGGATATGCTCAGTCTAGTACATTTAAGCCACAAAGAAATTACAATTAGAAGGGTAAGAAGTGGGATTCAAAACCCAAGTTCCAGCAAAAGCCAATGTTTAACACTGCACAGAATTGTACTCCCACTCAGATTAGGGGTCAAGAGGGCACAAAACCTCAATGCAAAGTGTGCTTAAATTTCATTATGGTGAATGTAGGCATAAGGGGAAATCTAAATGTTATAACTGTGATAGATTTGGGCACTGGAAAAAAGAGTGTACTGTTAGAAAAGCTGTTCAGAAAGCAAACTGTGCAAATCAAATTGAAGTGACTGGAAATTTATTTTATGCAAATTGTGCTGTTGCTGAATCAAAAGTCAATGGGGAATGGTATATTGACAGTGGCTGCAGCAACCATATGACAGGGAATGTTGATCTTCTTGTTGATGTGAAGACTAATGTTGCAGGGAAAGTTCAAATGCCAACATGAGGGTTAGTGAATGTGGCAGGAATGGGATCACTGGCAATTGAAACTAACAGAGGGAGGAAATACATCAGAGAAGTCATGTACTTACCTGGCTTAAAGGAAAATCTATTAAGTGTGGGACAAATGGATGAACACGGATATTATCTTGTGTTTGGTGGAAGCATGTGTACTATTTATGATGGTCCTTCTCTGGAATGCAAAATTATTAGTGTGAAAATGAAAGGAAACAGGTGTTATCCTCTATCTCTGAGATTTGAGAACAAACTTGTGTTGAAGACTACTTTTACTGACTGTACTTGGAATTGGCACAGAAGATTAGGCCACTTGAACTTCTGAGGAATCAAACAGATGAAGGATAAAGACATGGTTCATGGTCTACCATATCTAGAAGATTATAATAGAATCTGTGAAGGCTGTCAATATGGTAAACAACATAGAGAAAGTTTTCCTAGTGGTCAAGCACAAAGAGCAGGTGCTCCACTTGAATTGGTTTATGTTGATCTATGTGGGCCAATGAGAAATGAATCCACTAGAGGAAACAAGTACTTTATGGTGCTTGTGGATGATGCAACAAGAATGATTTGGGTATACTTTCTTAGATATAAATCTGATGCTTTCTCTTGTTTCAAGAAATTCAAAGAAATGACTGAGTTGCAAACTGGTTTAAAGGTGAAATGCCTGAGGAGTGACAGAGGAGGAGAGTTCTTTTCTACTGAATTCAATTAGTTCTGTGATACAGAAGGCATTCAAAGGCAGCTCTCTCTTGCTTACACTCCACAGCAAAATGGAGTGGTGGAGAGGAAAAATAGAACAGTAATTGAAATGGCCAAGTCTATATTACATGATAAAGGAATGCCCTACTATATGTGGGCAGAAGCTGTACTGCAATATATCTTCTGAATCGATGTCCTACCAAGTCTCTTGACAACATAACCCCCTTTGAAGCTTACAGTGGAAGGAAACCGGGTATTGCTCATTTGAAGATTTTTGGGCTCAGTTTGTTATGTTCACACTCCATCTGAGAAAAGGCACAAACTAGAAGCTAAGAGTCTGAAGGGAGTTTTTGTTGGCTATGCAAAGTGTGAGAAAGGGTACAGAATTTTTGATCCACTCTCTAAAAGGTTAATATTGTCAAGAGATGTTGTGTTTGATGAAGTGTCAAGTTGGGACTGGCAAGGGAGCACGAAGAAACATATGACTATGCCTAATTATGAATGGCAGTCTATTGGGTTACCAAGGAGTGAACTTAAAGAAGTTGAGACTCAAGGTTCAAATAGCTTGTCTTCTGGTAGTTTGAGAGAAACCCCAAGTGGTACTAATGATGCTCAGTTTACTCCACAAATTCTATCTAGTGAGACTTCTAGCAGATCATGTGAAGGTGTGAGAGGCTCTCAAGTTTTTGATCATACTCCATTGAAATGGAGAAACTTGAATGATGTACTTGCTCAATGCAACTTATGCATTATGGAACCTGAGAAGTATGAAGATGCTGCAGAGGATGAGTCTTGGATGAAAGCCATGAAAGATGAGCTCTCCATGATTGAAAAGAATGCAACCTGGGAACTGGTAGACCGACCATCTAGCAAGCCTATAATTGGAGTTAAATGGGTGTTTAAAACCAAACTCAATCTTGATGGAACTGTGCAAAAGAACAAGGCACGGCTTGTGGCAAAGGGATATGCCCAGAAACCAGGAATAGACTATAATGAGACATTTGCCCATGTTGCTAGGTTGGATACAATCCGAACTCTCATTGCTTTGGCAGCACACAAGAGCTGGAAACTCTATCAGCTCGATGTCAAATCTGCCTTTCTGAATGGTGTTCTGGAAGAGGAAGTGTATGTTGAGCAACCAGATGGATTTGTGATCACAGGAAAAGAAGACAAAGTGTATAGACTTCATAAAGCTCTTTATGGTCTCAAACAGGCACCTAGAGCCTGGTATGGAGAGATTGACACTTATTTTGCAAAGTGTGGATTTATGAAGAGTCTAAGTAAGGCTACTCTCTACACCAAAGCAAGGGGAGATGAAATTCTGATTGTTTCAATCTATGTGGACGACATTATATATACTGGAAACAGCAGTGGCCTGTTGAAAGAATTCAAGGAGGATATGATGGTCAAGTATGAAATGACTGATTTGGGTCTTCTTCATCATTTTCTTGGCATGGGAATTATTCAAACTCACTCTAGCATTTTCATTCACCAAAGAAAGTATGCTATCTCTCTGTTGAATAAATTTGGTCTAAGTGAGTGCAAATCTGTTGTCACACCCCTTGTCTCATCAGATAAGCTATGTAAAGATGATGGTAGTGGACCAGCAAGTGAGGAACAATATAGAAGAATTGTAGGAAGCTTGCTATACCTTACTGCTACAAGCCCATATATAATGTATGCTGCCAATCTCCTTGCAAGATTCATGCACAGTCCCACAAATAAACATTTTGGTACTGCTAAAAGAGTGCTAAGATACATTAAAGATACTCTGGATTATGGCTTGGAGTATGTGAAGGGAAAGAAAGCAATGCTAATTGGTTTTTGTGATAGTGATTGGGGAGGATCCGTAGATGATAGCAAAAGCACTTTTGGATATGCTTTTTCTTTTGGTAGTGGTGTGTTTTCATAGGCTTCAGTGAAACAAAATTGTGTTGCTCTCTCCACTGCAGAAGCCGAGTGTATCTGTGCTTCTAAAGCAACTGCTCAAGTTATTTGGCTTAGATTCGTCCTTGAAGACTTTAGTGAATTACAAACTGAAGCAACTCCAGTGCACTGTGATAATACAACTGCAATCGCAATCACCAAGAATCCAGTGTTTCATTAGAAAACCAAGCACATTGACAGAAGATATCACTTCATCAAGGATGCACTACAAGAAGGGGTAATTGACTTACTGTACTGTCCAACAAATGAGCAAGCTGCAGACATCTTCACTAAAGCTCTAACCAAGGATCGGTTCAACTATCTCAGAGACATGCTCGGTGTGAAATCAGCTCAAAACTTAAAGGGGAGTGTTGAGTTATAAGTTGTGAGCTGATAGAATAAGTTTTATGTTTTAATTGGTGTATCCACTTGTGCTTAGAAAGCCAAGTGTAAAGCTTTGATTTGTAAAGGCCATGAGAGCCATGTGGTTTTCTCTTTTATTATTACGTGTTGGATGTGTGGCTGTGATCTAAGCTAGGAGAGAGAAGAGATCCAACAGTCACAAAATAGTTATATTCCTCACCTCACGACTTGTGTGAGTGTTAGTGGTCATATATCAGATATAGAAAGAGCACATCTGCAACTTGCAGAGAGTAAGAAGAAACCATTTCAAATTCTTATCATCTTCTTCGAATCCACTCTACAAAAGAATACCCAGAGCTTGATTTAATCTAACAATTTTTTCTTTTGTTATTACAACTTAAGCTTTCTTGAACTATACTTTCGGGTGACTCGGTCCATAAAATATTATTTCTGTAACGATTTTCTGTGTTTGAGCTTCGAAGGAAATTCCTAAAATATATTTAATGCATCTGTTTTAAGTTCTCAAGATTAAACTTGAAACCTTGGGGTAAATGTCGTCCCAGAAGTTTGTTGAATGAAACAAGATTTACATTTAAAAGAATCCGTATACATTGAACGGTTTTTATTGTTCTTAAAACAAGAGTTTTGCTTGCAGAACTCCTGCAGTTTACAGGAATATTTGCAAGAAGTTGTCAGTCAAAAAGGCTGAAAACAAACTAGTTTGTGCTCTCCAAGAAACTCCACCGTGAGTTCTCCATTATGTGGAACTTGGAACTAACATGAAGGTAGGTCCGCAGGTGGAGGCAAGACAGAGTGATCAGAGTCTTTCCCATTTTCCACCACAAATGCAGTCTTCAAACCCCAGCTAGTATGCAGCTCCAAATGACAGTGCATGAACCATACGCCTAAAGATGATCAAATTACCGTCCGAAAGATTAGTAAAATCTATTTAAAAACAATTGCAATCTTGCTTAATTTAGTAAATTTATATTAAATAACACTGTTTTATTATGTTGATGTCTTTACCTGGATTATCAGCCCTGAACCTTATGGCAGTCCAACCGCCAGTGGGAACTCCCACTGTGTTTCTCTCAGGAGGGTCAACCAAGTTAAATGTAGCCGAGTCCTTTTTTGGGTCAAAGTTCCCAATTCCAGAGCCAACAACAAAGAAATTGTAACCATGAAGGTGGAAGGGATGGGACTCTACTGTGAGAAGATTTGTGTCTTGTAGCACCAGCTCTACTGTCGAATTGAAGGCAATCTTGCTAAGCCGGGTACCTTGTTTCGTTCCAAGGTTGGCAGTGAGCGGTGCACCCGTGTAATTGAAAGGCGTTGGAGGGCGATCTGGGAAATCTGTGGTAAATACTCCCTTGGTGTTGAAAAAATGAGCTTGAAGCAGCCCAATTTTTGGCATCACAAAAGTGATATTGTTTAAAGAAGCAGTGAGCTGTGTTCCATTCAGACAAGTAGGGCAAGGGTTGATTCCTAAACCAATTGTGTAAAAGAGATGTCGATCAACTTTGAGAGGTACATTGGCTGGGAACTGTGCTGTGTTTAGACTTCTTAGCTTGTCATCATAGTTTAATGCAAAGACGGTGTTATTGAGTGCTGGAAGTTGAGGAAGGACAGGCTGTACGGAATTCATGATGCCTTTGTATTGTAGTATTGCAGTGGCAGTTTTGTTGTCAACCGAAACGGGTGCATCCATAAATGGCCTGGCAGCCATGAAATATCTGCCCGGCGCTTGGGTTGCTTGAACAAGTACGTTTGTAGTCTGGCCTGGTGCTATTAGTATTGCTTGAGTTGTAAATGGTTTGGTATAGACTGCATCAATTTCTACCACTGTCAAGTTGTGGCCAGCAATGGCGAAGAATAGCTCATCATTGAGTGCAGCATTTATGATTCGTAGTAGGTACGTCTTTCCTTGTTCAACCTCCAATGCATAGGTATCTGAGACAGCATATAAAACTAGAAATTATATATACGAATCGCCTTAAAAGTCTAGTGTAAAAAATTTCTCTATCGAAGGCACTAGCTTACATTTTTCAGAGCATGGAAGCAGCGGCCCTGGTTTCCCATTGATGGTGTGTGCATCCGACATGTTTGGTGGCAATCCCAGTTTGTTTCCTTGTTTAACAAGTTCTTCGACGTCATTATTCCACCATTCTCCTGCACCATTTTCAAGAAACGATACCATTTATTTTCGGGATCTGTTTGGTATTCTACTTGAATCTAACTTTTTAAACTCAAAAACAATTTTCAAGTTTTAGGCCTTAAAAACTCGTTTGGTAGGACTATTTTTAAAAACTGAACTCAAGCCTAACTCAAAAATATAGTCTATTCTTTAAAAACATAAAAAGTGAGTTTTTAGAGTTTTTAAACTTTAAACTCACTCCTTTTTTTTCTCTCCCTCCTCCCCTCTCACTCCAAATCTATCTCTCTCTTTTCTTCTTCCTCTCTCCTTTTTTTTTTATCTTTTTCGTCTCTCCTCCAATCCGCTCCCTTCATTCTCTCGGTTCTTTCTCTCACTCATCTTTCTCTCTATCTCATCCGATCCTCTCCCTTCTTTCTCTTTCCTTCAATCATCTCTTACTTTCTTTCCTCCTCTCTCCTCTTTCTCCCTCTCTTGCAACCCCCTCTTTTTAGATCTATTTGTCTAGTTTAAGTCGTAAAATTTAAAAATTTTAAATCGAAAACCAATCAAGTTTTTTAGTCTTAAAGAAAATTGTTTTCAAGAAATGTTCTTAAGAAATATTTTGAGAAATGATAAAAAATTTCAAATAAGATACCAAACAGGCCCTAAATGTCTTTCAGGAAGCATTCCAAATTCTTATCGTTAAACTAACTCACCTAAGACAATGTTAGCTTCCCTATAGGGCTGAGGAAATGGATATCCAACCCCTTGTTTAGGCATGATGACAATCGCGCCATAGACAGTTGCTCGTAGCCAAAAGATGTGAGCATGCCACCAAAGTGTTCCTCTTTGGCCTGTTATAGTAATATTATAGGTGTAGATGTGCCCTGTCTTGATAGGACATTGTGTAATGTAGGCAGGCCCGTCCGCCCACCCATTGCGATATTGCTTCAGTCCATGCCTGCAAATTCCATCAAAAATTAATTTCACATTGAGAATACCCAAAATTTTCATGTTTATTTCACGCTTTAATTAGACTAATAATATAAATTGAAATATAAATATTGTTCTTACCAATGAATTGACATGTTATATTTTGCATGGTTGGTAACATTTATAAGTAGTGTATCTCCTTCTCTAGCATAAACTGTAGGTCCAGGTAACATCCCATTTACTGTAACAATTGGCTTCGAATGGCACAACCTGCTCACGTTCTTCACTTGAACCTGAAAATAAATGTACCTACAAATTAGTAAATAGATAATTATTAAATTGTAGTATGCATTCTAAGGCTGCCATTGTGAATTGCTCACATCGAACTGGTACGTCTTTGCAGCAGCTTCGGCAGGAGTTAAAAATAACCCAACAATGCATAAGAAAAGAAGTGAAAACCCCCAGCACAAAATGTTGGTTTCTGCCATTTTTCGGGACCGAATCGTTCGCATATAATTAATTGAAAGTTTGTGGAGGATGAGACATGATAGATGGTCGAGGTCTAATGTTTTTATAGCGCTGTGCCTAAATTTAAAAATAAAAATATGATCAATTTGGTAGATGGAGGGGTATTGTCAACAGTAGGTAGAATCTGTAGAGGTTGTATGTGAAAGATTTGAAGCAAAATACTGATATGGACATAAATGCCAACTTGAAGAACTTAAGTATTAGCAAG
This sequence comes from Cotoneaster glaucophyllus, assembly GCA_036320875.1. Lineage (NCBI taxonomy): Eukaryota > Viridiplantae > Streptophyta > Magnoliopsida > Rosales > Rosaceae > Cotoneaster > Cotoneaster glaucophyllus. The sequence continues at coordinate 27,977,411 of CM070066.1, read as the reverse complement.
AGAGCTACGTGAAGACTCAATGGCTCTCTCTCAGCTTTAACGTCAAGTAAATTTGGTAGGCATCAAGCGCATGTTTTCTGTTAACATATCCACTTCCCCTCTTTTGTGGCCTTTGCAGTATATATTAACCAGGCTCCTAGCTCCCCAAAATGCTTTGTTACCTATTGATGGAACTTCATGGTTATCATTTCCTTCTTAAAGACAATAAAAGCATGTTTGCTATGTTGCTAGGGTTTTCATTTGGACCATAATCCTATTTAATTATGGATAATGCTAGAGAGATCAAATTTTTAAACCAAATTTGCAAACCAAATTTGCAACAAATCTGTAGACCAAATGATTTGTTACCAATATAAAATAGGGAACTTTAACTAAAAGTTTCCGGTACTGTTCACTTTAACGAAAAACCACATTTTTACACTAAAAAGTCAATCCTAGTACTATTCACTTTACCCTTTATTTTGTCCTTATCGTTAAAACTCAAAGTTTTCAAGCTCTTTTCATTAGTTTTGCTTAGAAAATAACCACGTTAATCAACACTTAAGTAATAATTCAATCATAAATATCCACATCATTTGGTTTAGAAACTTGGTCTCCCTAGCTAGCATTACCCATTAATTATTTTGTATGCTCGTAGCATTTTAGGTAAGTAATAAAGAAACATGATGGGCTTTAAATTATTAGTATATATTTGTTTTATTGTCATTAGTACTATAGTTTAACGGTATTTCTTTTCAGTTGTATGTAGACCTGGCAGTTTCTGACACGACACGGTAACACGACACGAAAATAACGGGTTTCGGGTCAACACGATAACTTATCGGGTTATTATCGGGTCACCCGTTAACAGGTATACACGCGGGTAATATGTGGGTAACCCGTTTCGACCCGTTAAGAAAAAAAATATTTTGATAATTTTAAAGTTTAATTACTAAAAGATTTATTATAAAATACAATAGCCATATTAATATATACAATATATTCTATATTAAATATATAGTTTTGTGTTATTATTCTATATAAGTTAAAAAAAAAAAGTTTTAGTCATTATTTATTTTTATTATGAGAGTTCCTTATTATCATTACTAGAATAAATTTTACTTAACATGTTGTTGTCCACAATTAAAATAAACTAGTATAGTATTTGTATAGGCAAGAACTAATAAGACATACATACAAGTATGAAAAATGTGAAAGAATATATAAACACTCGTGATTCATCATTATTCCTCCACGAGTAGATAATGGTTACACTTACATTATCATTTAGATTTTTAAAATCGTCCAAACCCTCATGAATAATGTTTTTTATTTGAGGGAAAAATTAATAAAATTAATAATAATTATTATAGAAGTGTAAAAAATGTAAAATAAATATACAATCACTCATAGTGACAAGCTTTACAACTTTCATGAAGAGGTCAGCTTCGAAATCCAACACTATAATCCATAAACCTTAAATTTATATTTAACCGTTGATTGTCATTTGCGCTTTATTCTTCTTACTGAATTTCATTTTTTAAATTTTTTTTTTTGAAAACATGATCAACTGGCGGATGTAAGAAGATGAACGGTTCAGATCTTTGATATCACGTTTTGATATTTACGGTTAACTGAAATATGAGTCGATGTCATATAGTTTGTAGAAACTTTATAAACATCAAGCAATATTTTCACTTACCGTAAAACTCTGAATATAATATCAATGATCCAAACCGTTCATCTTCCTGCATCCTCTAATAGATCATGTTTTCAAAAAAGAAAATCTGAAAAAACAAAATTGATGAGAACAATAAAGCGTAAATGTAAACAACAATCAACGGTTAAATTTTGATCTATGATTTATATGTTTATAGTGGCGAATTTCGAAGTTAAGCTCTTCATGAAAGTTATAAAGCTTGTCATTACGAGCGTTTATATATTTTTTCTATATTTTTTTTGAACTTCTACATTAATTAAAAAACTATTAAAGACTTTAGGTAAGCGAAAATATACTTAAAAGAAAATTGCGTTTTTATATTTTGGATATGACAATATGGTATGTATATACTTATTTTGTATTATGTTTTTCATTTGATTATTTATTGGTTTAAAATATATTTTCCTTAACGGGTAACGGGTCGGGTCATATTACCTGTTAATATTATCAGGTCGATTTCGGGTCGGGTCATTTTACCCGTTTATTTTAACGGGTGTTACACGACACGACCCGTTAAGATATTGGGTATGACACGAAAATGATACGAACACGAGAAACACGACACGAATGCCAGGTCTAGCTGTATGTGAGAGGTCTTAAGTTTAACTCTTGTGGATGACAAGTTAGAACCACATATTATAGCTGACTTGTGAAAAATGTTGAAGTTCCATTGTAAAATCAATTGGTAATGTGAGAAGTGTGTTACCGCAAAAAAAATTGTAGTGTGAGAAGTAGCTCAAATTCTTACAAGTCCTTGCAAAGTTTGTTCATCACTAATGTGACACTTTGTTCTTCACATTCTCATACCTCCTCACGTGTGACAAATGTTCAAGTCAACACGTTTGGCCGTTGAGCTTCACAGGTGAGTCATCTCCTCCGATACTATGAAGAAAATTGAGGTTCCACCATCAATTGAAAATATGAGAAGTAGCCAACTTCTTATAAGCTATTGCAAAGTTTGATCCACCACAGATCAATGTGAGACTTTTTCCTTCACGGTTCTCCCAACTCTCCTACTTGTACTACAAAGAAAGAGAGCAGAGGCTATCCTATTTAGTAGTTATTTGATAGCTGTTGTTGGGGTGACAATGGTGTTGCCAATAAACAAAAAGTTACAGAAAAAGCTATTCTTATCAACGTATTCTTTTCTATTCAGGAGTAGGGGAAATAGAAAACAAAGACGTGGGATACAAGCCTAATAACTTTTTTTTGGTCAGTGAATACAATTCTAATATATAAGTGATTGTATATATATACATGAATTGTGAAAACCTCTATAAAAAGCGGCTCCCACACGTACACTCGGTCCATAAACATTTTATAAAAGCTACAAGTTTTGCAGCACGGATTTATAGCTCTCATTTTACTATTTAAATTTAAAGTTCCTTAATATATGGTAAAGCAAGCAAGAATCTTGCTTCTAAGCTTTGGGATCAATTTTTTTATTCAATATCTAGTTGCTTATACTGCTTATTGAGAACAAATGCTCAAGGCCATGAGAAGAAATGCTTATTGATGAAATAATTTTGAATATTAAAGTAGCTGTATTTTTCTTGAACCCGGTCAACCATTCTATGAGATTGTACCACTATTTCAGTCTAGTTGACTTGAGTAAATCTACTTTTAGGAACATCAAGTAAACTCCACTATTTTTAATTCTTTTACTGTAAGCTGTTTATATTTATAATTAAGACACAATAATACTAACATGGACCATGAAAGATGAGAGAGTTTGCGACCAAAAAGGAAATATGAGAGAGTTATATTGAAAAAAAAAAATGCAAGTGTTGAGAAATAAATGATGAAAAGTACTGGAATTAAAACCAAAACCATTTTGAAGTTTTGAACGCATCTCATGATACCATGACCATGGCCTCTGCATGGCAAATTTCAGTAAGATTTAATTTTTTTTTGTCTTTGGTTTGTATAATATAATCTGTTTGGACGTGTGATTTATACGTATACTGTCCAAGTTTATAGTAGAAATTGAGTAAGTATCTTGTTTCAGTAGTCTTTCTCGAAGGGTTTGTGTGGGCGTACGTGAATGAAACACATGCAATGGCTTTTCGGCCACAGAATCAATATATCCTCTGGCGATCGATGCGTACGCCATGCATTCACTTGTTTAGGTTTGTGGGGTTACAAATATAATGATTGAGACAACAAAAAAATAAATAAAAGAAGAAAATATCCCCAGAACTTAACTGTACATCATTGACCATTGTTATTGATTTGCACTTTCAAGTTTAAAATTACATTTTTGGCCAATTTATCCACTAAATCACTGGAAATTGTCAATTTTCTCCGTACCGTCATATTTAACCACATTTTATCCACTATAAAAAAAAAAAAAAAATTGTATTGATTGAATTCTAAAAGACACACATGTCGTCACTTAGTATTACAGTCTATTGATATTCATCTTCACTTGTAACCAGGCCTGGCCCAGGCCCAGTGCGGGCAGGGCGATCGTCCGGGGCCCAAAAAAATTTGGGGCACCAAAATTGTTAGGGTGATATATTTATATATGTTATAAATTTATAAAATTTGGTATAATGACAAGGAAATTTAACTAGAACTGATGGTTTTGTTGTTTAAAATGAATGAGGAGGTCCTAGGTTCAAAACACTGTGTGTGCTTATTTACATTCTAATTTTTACAAATTTATTCTCATAACAGTATAAATTTATAAAATTTGGCTAAATGATCACGAAATTTAATTAGAAGCAACGGTTTTTGTTGTTTAAAATTAACGAGAGATCCTAAGTTCGAAATGTTATGTGCATGTTTATTTTTTTCAATTTTTTCCAATTTTTGTTTGGTTGTTAATTTATTTACTAGCTAGCAGTTATGTGGGTTGCTATTTTTAAATATCCGTTACAATTCAAGTCTAATTTTTAGTAAAGAGTAATGCTTAAGCTAAATTTTTAGACCAAATTTGCAAATAATATTACGTGTCATCAAAATGTTTAATTTAATGTTCATTCATTACTTATACATGTCCTTAAAGACTCAAAAACATTAATATTTTTTTAGTCTTACATTGACGATGTTAGTAAATAAGAAAAAATAACTTACGATTTATACAAAAACGCTTTAAAAGTTTAGGTGGAAAAAAAAAACTCATAATCTATCTACTTGTAAGCCCGAAGTTTTTTAGTTTCCTTCTCTTGATACAAAATAAATTAATTATTTCGTCTTTCTAAATTATTGAGTTTGAAGTGTTTTTCTAAATATAATTTTATCGATGTCTTACGTGTGAAAATAAATATTTTTTATATGAAATGAGGGCACATTTTTTTACGTTGCCCCGGGCCTCAAAAATCTCTGGACCGGCCCTGCTTGTAACTAAGAGGTCTTAGGTTAGAACTCACCAAAAGCGAATTTGAACTACATTATTGCTAGCCTATTGTGGGCTTAGCCCACCTCTCGCACCCCCCCTCAATGTAGATAATATCGTTTGTTAAAAAAATAAAAAAATAAATAAATAAAATAAAATAAATAAATAAATAAAAAAACACACATGCCAAGTAGGCGTGTAAATGGATTAACGGATTTTATTCGGATCATCAGATCTGACTGGTGGATTCAGATCCAATTAGCATCGGATTCGAATTTGATTAGATCCTTATCGGATTTAATATAGGAAGTTTTAACGAAACACTCCTGGTACTGTTCATTTTTAACGAAAAACCACATTTTTACCTTTCCCTGGTACTATTTACTATATAGGAAACTTGATATAAGTCCAATTTTTTGAGCCAATAGTAGGAATAGTCCAATTTATTAAAATAAGTCCAATTTGTTATATTTAATTATTTAATTATCAATAGTTATCTGTTCAATAATAAGATTTATTATAAAAATCAAATTTCTTCCTAATTATCTCTTTGCTTATTTCTTTTTATTTATCTTTTTGTTATTTCTCGTTCTTCCTTCTGCTTTAAACCTATTTATAAATTTTATTTTTAATTTTTTTAATAAACCTATATCACAGGTTAATTATATTTATCTACCTATATGATAGATTTTATTTTTTTTTTTATTTTTTATTTTTTTAAATCAACCTGTCACAGATTAATGTGTCTTACTTGTAGGTATGTTATGTTTTTTCTACCTTTTAATTAGGTTTCATATCTCACGTATAGGTATAATATACATTCATATATTTGTTACTTGAGTTAGGGTAGAATGTTTTGCAGATAAATTTATGTTAGTATATTAGTTTTTTTGTTATAAGATATTAATTATATTTTTTGGAGTTGGAAAATGCATAATATTAGAAGATTTTAATTGATTTTTAATATTTTTAGAAAATACAAAATGAGTATAAAAATAAAAATAAAAACATATAATTAGATAACTGGACTCACTTCTAAAAACACTCTACATTTTTGGACCTGGATCTAAAAGCCCCTTTACTATACCTTTATTTGTCATTTTTCATTAAAACTAAATTTTTTTTGGACTTTTCATTAGTTTTCTTTTTAATATAAGGTAAATTAGGATCAAAAGTCAAGCTAGCGAGATAGAACTTTAAGGAAAAGTATGTACCAAGTAGGGCTGGAAAAAATTCCCGAACATCCCGAACCAAACCGAAAAAATCCCGATCCCAAACCGAAAACGTCCCGAACCGAAAATCCCGAATAATTCGACACCCGATCCTGAACCGATCCCGAAAAATTCGGTACGGGATTCGGGATCACATTTGCTTTCATTCGGTAATCCCAAACCGAACCAAAACATTTATAAAATATATATTTAATTTTAAATAGGTTTAAGAATTATGTGGACCGTCGGATTAGTTGAGATTTAATCTCAACCGTCCAATCCAACTTAAGTTTTTCAGTCCTCTCGTCTCTGTCCCTCATTCTTATTCACAGACACACACTCACACACATTCTCGAATTCTCTCAAGTCTCAACCCAATCTCATCTCTCTCACTCTTGACTTCACATTCGTCGAGACGCCGTTGTCATCATCCAAGAGTTGCCGTAGAAAAAAGAGACGCCGTTGTTGTCAAAAGTAAGGAGGCGTCGTCGTCGAGTCTCCTTCTGCAGAAGTATGAAGGAGGTGCCGTCGTCGTCATCCAAGAGTTGTCGGCGTCTTTGTCATCCAAGAGTAGCCGCAGAAGATCTGAAAACTTCGATTTCGCATCGTATATTGAGTCCAATGGCTTTGATAGTCTCAACTCTTCTCCGGCGAGGAGCTCCAGGGAGCGGAAGGAATGAAGCAGCCGTAGAAAAAGCAGCAGCCACAAGGAGTGATGAGATTTCTGGGTTGATTTCGAAATATAAGGTTTTATTTCAAATTCTTTTTATGGGTTAATTTCTAGGGTTTGTCAAGATTGGGGTTGAATCTGTTTTGATTTGTTTCTTGATCTGCAATTGGAAAAACTACTTTGTAAAACAATTTTGAATTTTGAATAGATGAGTTTTGTATAATCAAATCCCGAACAGAAATACTGAAAAATTTCGAGAATCTCGAACTTCTGGAGTACCGAAATATCGGTTCAGTTTCGGGTTTTGAAATTCCGTCCCGAAAGGGATCGATTTGGGTTTGAGTTTGAGCTTTTCGGTTCGGGATCCTGATCCGAACCACCCCTAGTACCAAGCCCAACCAATTTTATATGCATTTATAAGCCACACTTTGTGGATCAAGACAATTATAAGGATAGTACAGTTACATGTTTGCCCCTATTGCACAATACCTTAGCCCACCTAGCTCATCACTGGAAATCCTCCTGAATACTCTTACAGATCATCAAAAACTTTTTGCATCCAATTGACTTTTTACCAACTAAAATATAAAAATGATGACTATTAGAAGATTTGAACTCATGATCCCATGTGAAACATTGTCAACTTACAAGCTCAACTACATTAATTTCTTTGTTGATTGTTATGTCTTAAAATATTTATATCATCATTATTTGTTGAGAATAATGTATCGCTGCAAGTCATTATTCAACAGTAACATCAAAATTATATTATATATTTAATATTAGAAAGTCAGCATGAGAGTTTGGTGTCTCAAAGCTTCACCAAAAAAAATTTGACACACCCCGACCGGAGTCGAGGCATGCTAGCTGTCACATTAGAGTGACGTAGCCAAGAGTGCAAAAAAAGTAAATAAAAATATGAACAAATTAAAACCAAACTGACACTTATTTAAACTAGAGATAGGTAAGCGTGCGGAAGTGGTCAAACCTAAGTTACAAATATCCAGAGCATTGGTAACATAAAGGTGTAGACGAACTGATTAAGTACTAAATACACAATGAGAGAGAAATATCCCTACACTATTTGAAGGAGTGTCAGAACCGTCGATTAATCCTCGTGTGCCACAAAGGAGGACAGCTATCTAGGACTTGGAGGGGCGAAAAACAGAAAGGTCAGTGGGCAAAAACAAAGCTTTAGAAAACACATTTCTCTTTTCTGAAAGTAATAACCCCACACCGTAAAACCCGTATAGTTTCCAGAAAATAATACTACATAATATGAAAATGAATGAACAAAGGTTGTGAAAACAGAAGCATGCCATGCCACAATATCTCAGCAATAATAAATGTAAGTCAGGTGTGAAATCAATCTAAACTAGCATGCCAGTCAGAGTAACCTAATGTGACCTGTACAACTAGACCTATTGCTCATCAGTCTATGCTAGCACACGATCGTTTGTGACGCCTTGATATTCGTGCTAGGGAGTTGTAATGCAGACTCCAAGTGAGTGGGTCTTTTACTTTTTATAGTATATATATGATTGATAGTTTCCACAAATGCTTTTAAATTGATTTATGCATTTTGTGCCATGTCTTAATTGTTGTGAATGCTTTGAAATGTTATGATATGGTTGATATGGTTGAGTTGCATCATGGCATATCCATATGCATATTACCTGCATATAATTGTTGTGAATGTTTGAAATGCTAAGGTGAACGCGGGACGCGCAGGTAAGTTCAGGTAAGGTTATGTGGTGAATTGAAATGGTTGAATCAATTTGGCATGCATATGTTCATATAGTGCTCATCATTGCTACATCCCGGTTTTAGTGCTCCCGCCCAAGGCCAGGGCACAACCTTCACGTGTATAACACCTCCCGCATAACACGCTCGCCTTGGATCCAAGTAGGTGCTAGCCTGTCGTACAAATTGCATTAGGTAGTTCCGAGTAGGTGACCCGCACCTAGCGCACAACTTCATGTGATCGTAGCACTAGAGCGTAAATTATTACACCTAGCCTATCATACAGACTGCACTAGGAAGTTTTGACTCGTGTGTTAGCATATAGACTGATGAGTGATAGGTACAGTCGTACAGGTCACATTAGGTGACTCCGACTGACATGCTAGTATAGATTATTGAGCACATGATCATATCTATATTACTGTTGAGCTATTCTGTTGTGGCATATTTTTGGACTTACAGTTAGCATGCATTTGATTTTCATACTTATACTTAGTATGATATTTTGGAAACTATACATGTTTTACGGTGAGGGGTTATAACATTTTCAAAAAGGTTTTCATAAAGCATTATTTTCAAGCCCACTCACCCTTGTTTTTCGCCCCTCCAGGTTCTAGTAGCAGAGTTTTCATACTGACAAGGATTATTGGCAAATTTTGGTGTAGATGATTACCATCGATGGTATAATTGTCACCTTATTTTACAGTACTGTACGTATGCTCTGTCATCACGTGTGAAATGGGTTCATTCCCGCTCACCGCGCACTTTTGTATTTAGGCACTTTTAGGTTTAAATTTATTCACATTTTCCACATCACTACACTTTATGGCTTCGTCACCTTCCAGGTGTCGGCCATCACAGCTCGATTCAGAGTCCTAGTTGACATTCCGGGTCGAGGTGTGTCAAAATTAGACTATAAAGCCCCTCAAACAAAAAAACATGGACAGAAAAAACCCAAGGGTAGTTTTGTCTGAAAGAAAAAAAAATTATAATTCGTTTTATTAGGAAAAAAAGAGATAACAAAGGGGACGTGCTGAAATACCTGATTTATTTTCTTATAAAAAAATTGAGATAAAAAGAATTTAACCCAACCAACCAACACTACTCCTCCTGCAGAACGAGAGCGTTTACTATCTCACAGAAATAAAAATAAGAAAATACAAAATAAAATGCAGTTATAGTATTGTAAGAAAAAACAGAAACTTAAAATTGTTTTTATTTAAAAAATGAAAAGAAAAAAAAGACGTGACCAACTCTACTCCTCCTCCATTTCAAACAAAAAATAAATAAAATAAAACGGACAGAAAAATAAATATAAAAGCCCAAGGGTAATTTTGTCAGAAAGAAAAAAAATTATAATTCGTTTTATTAGGAAAAAAAAGAGATAAAAAAGGGGACGTGCTGAAATCCCTGATTTATTTTCTTCTAAAAAAATGACATAAAAAGAATTTAACCCAACCAACCAACACCACTCCTCCTCCATTTTAGGAGAGCGAGAGCGTTTAATATCTCACAGATATAAAAATAAGTAAATAAAAAATAAAATACAGTTATAATATTGTAAGAAAAAACAGAAACTTAAAATTGTTTTTATTGAAAAAATGAAAAAATGAAAAAAAAAAAAAAAAAACATTACCAACTCCACTCTTCCTCCATTTTCGGAGAGAGAGGGAGGGACTAATATGTAAGGTCCCACATCGCCCAAGGGTGTGGATGCTCTATGCCTTATATGTATATTCCCATTTCTACCTAGCACGAGGCATTTTGGGAGCTCACTGGCTTCAGATTCCATTGGAACTCCGAAGTTAAGAAAGTTCGCGCGAGAGCAATCTCATGATGGGTGACCCACTGAGAAGTTCTCGTGTGAGTTCCCAGAAACAAAATTGTGAGGGCGTGGCCGGGGCCTAAAACGGACAATATCGTACTACGGCAGAGTCGAGCCCGGGATGTGACAAATATCTCATATAAATATTGTTAAAAAAACAAAAACAAAAGCTTAAAATTTGTTTTATTGAAAAATGAAAAAAAAAAAAAGAAAAGGCGTGACCGACTCCACTCCTCTTCCATTTTCAAAGAAAATATTAATCTAACAAAATTATATTTTAAAAATATCTAAGAAATTAAAAAACGAGATAAAAAGAATTTAATATCTCACAAAATTATATATTTATATATAGATATATATATGAATAAAATAGGAATTGGTAGAAATTTTCACAGGTGAAGCAAATCAAACCTATTTTCAGACAAAGAAGATAAAAAAGAAAAACTATAGTAACTAGGAAAGCCCCGGAGATTCTATGGGAAATTGGAAACGTCAAAGTGAGTTGTGGCTTATAAATAGGAAGATGAGGAGATAACGGGCGAAGCATATTCATGATATTAGGTTGGGTTTCTGTTAATTTGCTCTACAAGCAGAGCGAAAAAAAAAGAAGCCCTTATCGGGTCGATGATTGAAGCCTATTTCTTAGGGCTCTTAAAGAACGTGACTCTTCTTGTTGACGCTTAAGAATCGCATGTATAACACTCAGCCCATGAGTTTTTTAAGCAATTCTTTTATTATTATATATTTTTTATATTATTTTCTTGTCTTCCTTTTTTCTTTTCAACCTTGTAATAAGGTACACTGAACACTAACATAATATCTGTTCAAACTAAAAGTACAAGCAAACTAGAAAACGAAAGGGTCCCGCAAGCAAGTAGACTTTTTCGGGTAGCAAAGCTAGCTCTTCGTATCATTGGCATTGGGCAGGTGAACCTGGCTACATTTTCCCTTAATACTTGAATAAGGAAATCAGGGTTCTTTGACTGGTGATGTAGTGGCTAGCAAATCGATAGTGCTGGGTTAGATGCTTGGCTCCAGTCTTTAGATATTTTTGAATGAGATGGGTAATTCTTTTATTAGTAGTCTCCGAGAGTGTGCTCTAGTAAAACTTTCTGCTATAGTTGCCGATGAGGTCTTTTTTGAGTCAATGGGCTTTGATTCGTCGCCATTCTCTAAGTGGAGTCGTGCTTTGTTCATTGCAAGTGTTGAGTTTGAGGCAAAGCGGAATAAGTTCGATCCGGATGTGATCTAGGAAAAGAAGAACGTCATCGTGGCAGAGGTAGTAGCTCAAGCTAAAGAACTTGAGAAGACCTTGGAGGAAAAGATGAACTTGCTTGATGCATGCCACGCTGTATGCAAGGATCTGAAGACCGCCCACTCATCTAGGAGCAGATCATTGAGTTAGAAAGGAAGCTGTCGGGTTTGCGGAACTAAGCTTCATCTCTTATGGAAAAGCTGGATGAGTGTAATGACAAAGAGTCCGAGCTAGAGTCGCAAATGGAATCTGTTGCATAGGACATAGAAAGCTTGTCGATGAGGGTCGTTCTTGCCGAGCATGAGTATAAACGTGCAACATCTTCCCTTTATGTTTATAGGGAGAAGATTATGGGGCTGCAAAAGTCCGTTGAGACAGTTGGGCTTTGAGCTTTCTTGCTTTGTCAGCCATGGACATCTTCATAGTTTTGATTTTACTTTCTTTATGCCGATAAGACATACCTATAAACATGGTTTGATTGCTCCATTCGATCGATCGCTTCCGTTCGAATAGATTAGTTGGGAATTTGATGCTTTGCAGTGAAGGGCCTACCTGTTAAAGCAGTTGATCCACTCGACAGGGCGAGAAACAGATAGAGATGAAGATGCAGAGTCTGATGCGCCTCTCATCCCGGTGAAGAAGAGGTGGATTTCCTGGGCCCCTCATTGGGTCGGAGCTTCCTATCTCTTATTCGTTCCCCTGGAGTAAAGTAATCGGAATCAGGGTTTGGTTCTGGTGGCCTCATATCTCCTACCCAATTTGAAGAGGGGACAAGCGTATCTCAGCACTTAGACAAGATGGAGAAGATTTAAAAAGAATTTGTAGCAGTGAGAGTCAAAATGACTTATCGTGATCAGTGACCAGGAAGTCTGCTGAAGTCATTTGAGTCTTTGACAACCACTCTCTCCCGCGAAACTCATCCTTTAACTATGATTAATCTGACCATTTTCTTTAGGCAGAAGCTAAAAAGAGATTTGAACAACAGTCTGAAAAGACTAATGCTGCGCAAAAGAATATGTTTAAAAAGAAGAAAAAGCACAAAGTGAGTGCAGAAGGACCTGAAAAACATAGAGTGGTCCTGCAAGAAGAAAGGTCACTTGAGTTTTGAGTTCCCATAAAAGAAGGAAAAGGGGAAAAGCCATGATGATCAGGAAAAGGTAGTGTTGGTCACTACTATGGCCCTGTTTGCCAACATTTCAAATAGTTGGTGGATCGGGTCCTCGCATCATATTTTCTTCCAAAAGGTAGTTTACTTGCTTACTTTAAAGAGTAAGGGGCTGGTTCTTAGCTCTTGGTGCCTGCTTTAGCTTGTCGAGGGTCGTAACGTAAATCGCTTTCTTGAGCTTGCATACCATACCAAGCCTAAGAGAAGAGAAGCCTGGAGTTGGAAGAGGCTGAATATAAACTTTTTCTTCGAAAAAATATTCTTGAAGGCAGTTTACTTGCTTAGTGTGAAGCGCTAAGGATACATCGAGTCTCTTGGATTTCACGGCATAGCATCTATACCCGGACTGAGCATATCCAAGAAAGACACAAGGGGTTGACTTACTCTAACAAGTAAGCAAGTAAACTACCTTGGGGACAATTTTTCTCTTAACTGCACAGGCAAAACACGTGCATCTAAACACTCGCGCCTACAAGATGGTGATGCCCCAGTAAGAAGTTCATGAGGTGTCGTTGCATTTTATTCCCTCTCCCAAAAAAAAATAAAAAGAAAAATAAAAAGGGAGAGAGATTCCCTGTCCCCTCTTTATGCACATTCATATACATAGCCAGACATAAAGGTGTACAATCCGGTCAAAATCTGCGGCTCTTTAAGTGCATTCACTGTAGGTTCTCTTACTTGCTCTAGTGGCTGGCAAACGCCAACCGAGAGGGGAGAGGCTCAGGAATCAACTAGTTCCGAGCGGACTCGTGGAGCTGTTGCTTGGATTATCGTAGAATAAGAGGAGCCATCTTAGGAAATGACTTAACTTAAAAGACACATGTCGCCACTACGAGGCGAGGGAGTCACTTGTCTAGTCTTGTGGCGCACTCACTCCCGTTACGAGAATTAAATCACGCCCCAGCTCGGCTCGAGACCAAGACTCCTTACAACTCGCACCATTAGCAGCACTGAGCGGCCGAAGATTGATTGAAAGGGCAGCCCCTTCCCTTTAATCTAAATATTGTGATCAAGAGCACACACTGACCCATTAATCATCATCTCATCTGGTGCGAAGAAAAAAAGGAGGAAAACAAAAACTTAAAATTATTTTTATTGAAAAAATGAACAAAAAAAGACATGACCAACTCCACTCCTCCTCCATTTTCGGAGAGAGAGAGAGGGACTAATATCTCATATAAATATTGTTACAAAAACAAAAACTTAAAATTTGTTTTATTGAAAAATGAAAAAAAAAAAAAAAAAAAGACGTGACCAACTCCACTCCTCTTCCATTTTCAAAGAAAATATTAATCTAACAAAATTATATTTTAAAAATATCTAAGAAATTAAAAAATGAGATAAAAAGAATTTAATATCTCGCAAAATTACATATTTATATATATACACACGAAACCAACGTGGGAGAAAGAAAGGGGTAGAGGTTGCCGTTGGTTTTCAAAAAGGAGTGTAATTTTGTCAGAAAGAAAAAAATTATAATTCGTTTTATTAAGAAAAAAAATGAGATAAAAAGAATTTAACCCAACCAACCAACACCACTCCTACTCCATTTCAGGAGAGTGAAAGCGTTTAATATCTCACAGAAATAAAAATAAGAAAATGCAAAATAAAACACAATCATAGTATTGTAACAAAAAACAGAAACTTAAAATTATTTTTATTGAAAAAAAGAAAAAAAAAGACATGACCAACTCCACTCCTCCATTTTTGAAGAGAGAAAGGGACTAATATCTCATAGAAATATTGTTAAAAAAATAGAAACTTAAAATTTGTTTTAATGAAAAATGAAAAAAAAAAGACGTGACCAACTGCACTCCTCTTCCATTTTTGGAGAAAATATTAATCTAACAAAATTATATTTTTAAAAAAAATATCTAAGGAATTTAAAAATGAGATAAAAAGAATTTAAGATCTCACAAAATTATGTAACTACTATCAATAGTTATTGCTTGGTATTACAAACTCTCACACTCCAAAGTGGGATAAAACGGGTTTAAGCAACGTCCAAGTCATCATTCGTCTTTTTTTTTTCAAATTTTTTGCTTTTTTGCTTTGCCATTCTTCTCTCTCTCCCTCTCCCCAGGCGTTAAAAGGAAATTAATTTGGGTGTAAGGTCCTTTTTTTCACTTACACGGGTTTTCGCCTTTCAAACGTATGTGCTATAGCTTTTGCAAACCCTAATCCGTTTACATATCCATTTGTGTATATATATAAATATATGTATATGCATTTTTGTGGTTAAAATCTTGGTGCTTTTTATTTCAATTTTCTTATTCTTTCTCTCTCCTTTTTGTTATAGGTCAAGACGATTCTATTAGGCTCCAAAGTTCAAAGGTTTGAGTAACTTTGGGTAAATCTCAATCTAAATTTACCTTTTTAGTTTTTAGGTTTTTTTTACGGTTTATCTTTTACGTGATGAATTTGATGCGCTCTACTGCAGCTTTCAGGATGTATATATGAGTTTGTATTTAGTATTTCCAAGTCAATTTTAGTTTTTTTTAACTTCTTCCTTTGAAATTTTCATTGTGCGTTTTTTAAATTTTGTTCAGATGAGTTTCAATTTTGATTATCTTAATGTGTTATACGTGTGCTATGGAAATTAAAAAAAAAATTATTTGTTTTCACTCTCAGAATATTTACAAGAATACCCACAAAAAATGGAGAAGGAACTACCTATTATAAGATATCAAACAGACGTGTCTCTATTTTTACACCTGGTTGGGAGATATCTGTCGGAGTAAAAACTACTGATCTAAGCCTACTAATTCTTAAAGAGTGGAAAAAGAAGAAGCATGAGCAATATGTATTCTGAATTCTTTATTAAATTTGTTACAAGAAATTCTAACATTATATATACCTTCAATATATAGGTGGCGCATGATAAAGGCTGTAGAAGAATTAAAATCTTTAACAACACCTCGCATAGTCCCATTCCAAATTACGTGCAGAGTGTTGGACACTGTATTTGAAGCAGTTGTCGTAATAGTCCCATTCCAACTTCCCCGCTCCAACTTCCCCATCCTTGCGCTCTAACTTCTTCATGTTCCCCTGTGATCCTCATTCTTTCCGTTCCCCTGCAAACCTCCAGTGTCTCTCTAAGGGTCTTACTCCTCCATACAAAAATTGAATCGTTGCCTAAGGTAGCATTTGGTACGAAGACATGACAGAACTGGATGGAATGGGACGGAACGAAGGTTCATGTTATGTTTCGTACATGCAGGATGGAACGAAATGATTATTCTGTTTTGCATTTGGTAAGCGCATGATGAATAGAACCAAAAGATTAAATGACTAACTTACCCACGTGCACAACAAAAAATAAAAAATAAAAATAAAAAATAAAAAATAAAAACTCGAAGACTCTCATTCTAAACCCACTTCACCCATATTTCCATATTTCAGATCAAAACCCAATTTCCCAATTCAGATCAACCCACGCCGTCATCTTCTTCTTTGCCCAGATTAACCATTTCTGCCGCAGAATCTTCTTAGTCATCGACAACTCAACCACCATCTTCATCCCGTCTTCTTCTCCTCCGAACCTAACTCCCTCAAAGTACCCATTTTCCAATTCTTCCCGCATCGTTCCCCAGCCTACCAAAAACCCCAACTCCCTCAAATTCATTTCAATCAATTTCTGCAGCATCGTCTTCGTCCTCCCTAGGCTTACAGTGATGGCTTGGCTATGATGATGGCACTGGAGAAGAAGGTGGAGCGCGGAGGGATTGAACATGCGGCGATGGAGGAGCTTCGACATCGTTAACGACGGCATTGGTCTCCTCTTCGCGCTTTTGCTGTCATGACAGTGACGGTGGTGGCGGTGGTGCTGCTACTGCTTGTGGCACTTGCCCGATTCCTCGACGATCATCATTGGAAAAGGCCTGGCGGTGCTTGCTATGCGAGTCCTAGGAGTCATTGGCGACGGTCTCGTCGTGGGACTACCAGAGAGGAAGGAGGCAGCAAGAGGAAGGTGGGGTTGGGTTCGGATGGGTTTGCTGGGTTTGTGGTGGATGAGCATTGTTCTAAAAATATCCGCCTAGGCGGCGCTAGGCAGTTGGCCACCACCCTGATTAACGCCTAGACGTTTAAAAATTAAGAAAGGGTGTCTAGACCTGCTACAGCGCCAACCTAGACCGCCTAGGCACTCGCCTAGCCCGCCCATACCCGCTTAGGCACCCTCCTAGTTAGACAGAAAATAGATAACTTTCATTTTGCATTTTATTTTTTTAATAAATTGTAAGAGACTTGTTGAATACATAAATGAATACACATTATATGCATGTTCCCCATGTTTTCATTATGTTCCAATACTTCCTAATATATATGTGTTGACCCTAAAAACTACCAAGCCTATATCTCCAACTACCCAAATGCATTTATTAAGCACGACCTCTCACTGCTACAAAACTTGACAAGTGGCAACTTCTCATCGAGACTGTCCATCTTCAATAATGCGTACCCCCACATTCGAGGCGTGCAGACACTGAAATATCTTATCGTCATAACCTTCGTCATCACACGCAATCGTGTATTCTTAATTTGGGTGCTTTTCGACCTTTTCACTTGAATTTTCAAAGATCCGTTATGATTGTGAAGTTCTTCGGCCAGATTCACCCTTCATGTTTTAAAATTAAACCGTTGATATTCTTCCTCAATTGCCTATTAATACTCTGCCCAGCTTCATCTGGATTTTCACGCTTTCAAACTTTCAGAAATTGTTGCCATTTGCTCTCAGCCCAAAAAAAGAAACCAAACTTTGAAACCCAAAAAAACTTCAAACCTACTTTAATGGCTTACAATACCTTCATTAGCAAGCTCACCGAGGAGTGCAACAAATGCCAAGACTTCATCAATCGGAATGCTATCAAAACCCTCTGATTCGAGGGTGATTCAAAAGCTTCTCACCAGATGCTCGGACCACTTTTCAAGGACAACATCCCCGAAACCATCACCGAAATGTTGAAGGCCCACTGCCTAAAACCCTTATTTCAAGGGTATGATTGGTCGAAGTGGGAATCGACCAAACCTCAAGGAGCCTGACCCTCAAGCCCCGCAACGGGTTACCCGAATGGAACCACACTTTGGTGATGAATGGAAAGCTCTCAGCATTTTCGACGCTATCAAGCTTTCAACCTTTGAGATCAACAAGGACCGAGAGCTTCTGATGATCGCCCTGAGCTTTTGGTGTTCGGCCACCAACACCATGGTTCTTGCCCTCAGCTCTATCGGTCTAACCGTACTGGATATCACAGCCATACTCGGCACTTTTCCCTCTGGCCTCCCAATTAATACCACTTTTTCACGGTATCAATTCGACCTGGATCTGAAAGCAGTCTTAGACGAGCGTGCCATTGAAGTTTTGACAAAGAACAATCAGGAGTCGTCGAAATAAGATATGCACAAATTGCACAAAAATTTATTCAACTATAACACCGTGATAAGCCATTTCGTCGGCTCAGAGGGGGAAGCTCTCAAGAAAAGAAAACACAAGGCCTTCTTGTTTTACTGGTACAATAAATTCATCTTTTGTACCAAGTCAAACAAGTGTTTGGCCAAGAATATGCCAGTGGCCGAAGCTCTAGCCAGCGTGACACACCCCGACCCAGAGTATCCACATGGACACCTGAATCACAATGTGTTGCCCGACACCTAGAAGGTAACGAAGCTATAAAGTGTAGTCATGTGAAAATTGTGAATAAATTAAAACTTAAAAGTGACTAATTTAGAGTACGCATGTGAGCAAGATTGAACCCATTTCACACAAGTGATGTCAGAGCATAAATAAATTGCAGTAAAAGAAGAGTAATGACATTTATAGCAAAAGGAGAAGTCTCCTATATAACAGATTTTGTCAACCATCCTCGTCATCACGAAGCCTGTGCCACTAAAATCCTGGAAGGGCGAAAAATAAGGGTGAGTGGCCCTAAAAAATTAAGTTATTCTAAAACTTTTTTGAAAGCGTGTAACTCCTCGCTGTAAAACAAGTATATGATTTCCCAAAGTAATAATATAATAATAGGTAGTAGGGAACCCTGCATCAAAAATGAGCCAAAGGATATAGGGTGCTACTACGAAATATCTCATCATCAAAACCCAAATAGCTGTCATAAATTCACTGCTATGAAAATTACTACTCATTATCTATGTAGGCACACAAGTCATACAGAAAGTAGCTGCATGAATAGGCTAGGTGTAGGTTTTACATTCTAGTACTACATCACTTGAGCTGCGCTAGTCGCATCACATTACGAGTCCAACACATCATACAAAAAGACAAGCTGACACCTAACTCTGGATCCAAAACAAATGTAAACGGTGCATGTGAACTACATGTGAAGCTAGTCCTTGGCCCAAGACAGTACAAATAACTAAGAGACACTGTGCAAACATGTAATAATGAGCAGATAAAAATGCAAGGTTGTCATGCCACAAGTTTATGCTCACAATAATATTTAAAACATACAGTGTACTAAAAGTCTATTTGTAAAGCTAAACATGGCATGTCACATCATAATATATAAAAGCATAAAAGCAGTTGTTGGAAAAATCACATATACATGTATAGATATAGGAATTGCTTAAGGAGAGGGATCCCCATTTTTTTCAAAAAATGGGGATTAGGTGTGGGCCCACTTCATATCGAATTTCAACGATCCGAATCGTCTATTTTTCAAGTTACACCTCATAGATCATCCTTGCAAAATATTAGCCAAATCTGAAATATTTAAGACATCTAATTGGGTTCAAAAATATTAACGAATACTTTGTTATATAAGAAACAATGAAATTTTATCTTGATAATTAAATAGGCAAATGGTTTCGGATTGAATTGAAATTTTGCAAGGATGATCTATGAAGTGTAACTTGAAAAATAGATGGTTCGGATCATTGAAATTCGATGTGGAGTGGGCCCCACACCTAATCCCCATTTTTTGAAAAAAATGGGGATCCCTCTCCTTAAGCAACCTGTATAGATATATAAAAACAAAAAGACTCACTCACATAACCATAGCTTGCTTGCTCTCGATAAGCCTTGTCATTCGTCAAACCGAATAAGCTTGTACCTATACCAAGTCACATTGACTTAACAAAATACTTAAAACACAAATCATACACAAAATGGGCAGATTATAGTTAATCTGTCCAAAATTCCCATTTTACAAAATTGCCCCTAAAACTAGAGGTAATTGGAAAAATGTCCCCAACTTCTTAGAATTACCAAACAGCCCTAAAGCTTCAACAATTTTTGCAGTTTGGTCCTTGTTGTACAAAAACAGCACAACAAGATCGTTATTTGTCCAAGATTTCTTACCATACTAAGCATATACCATATGAACTTCAAGTGGGAAACGATGGGTCCATCTCTTCCTCTCACATTCTCTTATTTTGTCTTTGTCTTGCTATAAAAAATTAATATAAGATGTTGACGTGGCTTAACCTTGACCGTTCAATCAAGAGAGAAGGGAAAGGGAGGGAAAAAAATGAGAGAATCCTACTTCTCTAGGGAAGAGAGATAGAGAGAGAATCGGCTGAAATGAGGGAAAAAATAATAATAAAATAATAGGAAAATGATGAGGCGTGAGAGAGAGGATGGGGGTTGTCTGACATGGGAAAAAATAAATAAAATAAAATTGGGGGAATGAGACATGAGAGCACTTCCACCGGAGTGGAATTTGCCTAGCACCCTGTTTTTTGTCTCCAGCCCGCCTACTTGCCTGGCACCCAGCCCAAGCCAGGCAAGAGTCCAGCCCAATTTTGACAAACCCATTCCCCAGTCAATTGTCTGGAGCGTGAGTTACACGCGCGAGGCACGGAGAGTAGCCGACAGGCTACTGGCACACGGGGCCCGCTGTCAGGCCGACTTTTCACACACCCGTGAGTGGGCGACGTGGCTTCAGTCGTGCCGTTGGATTTCCAACGGCTAGTTTTTCTAGACCGTTGGATTTCCAACGGTAAAAAAAATTTCAAATTTTATTTTAACGTGGACCGTTGGATCTTCAGTATTGTCATGAGCACAGTAGATATGTGTTCGTGAGTTGTTAAACGGATCCGGTTCGTATTCATCGATGGCATCATAATCATACTCATCTTCAACAATCATATTGTGGAGAATAATACACATCATCATGACAGATCGAAGAGCCTCGACATCAAACAATCTAGCTGCAGCCCTGACAATCGCCCAACGAGCTTGCATGATTCCAAAACAACGCTCGACATCCTTCCTACACCCCTCTTGACATTTTGCAAAGTTTTTTTATTTTTCACTCTGGGGATGTGGCACTGTTTTGACAAACGTTGGCCACCTTGGGTAAATGCCATCTGCAAGGTAGTATGATCCCTCGTATTGAGTACCATTGACCCAATATGTGCATTTCGGCGATTTTCCTTGCAGCAGGTCATCGAACACTGGAGATTGGGCAAGGACATTTATGTCATTCTGAGCTCCTGGAACACCAAAAAAAGCATGCCAAATCCAGGTATCAAAAGAAGCCACCGCTTCCAAAATGATGCTTTTGGCTCCTTTTCTGTCGCCATAAGCTCCTTGCCACGCACTTGGACAGTTTTTCCAAGTCCAGTGCATGTAGTCGATCCTTCCAATCATGCCAGGGAAGCCTTGCATCTCACCCTTCCTCAGAAGCCTTCGCATGTCCCTTGGCGTGGGTGTCTGGAGGTACTCATTGGTGTACAGGGCTTCAATTGCAGAGCAAAACCGCATCAAGGACTCCAGAACAGTTGTTTTTCCCATCCTCGCAATCTCATCCACTTGATCTGCAGATGCTCCATAAGCAAGCATTCGCAAGGCAGCCGTAATTTTTTGCTCGGGAAGAAGACCTAGAACATGAAAAGCATCCTCTTTTTGCACAAAATATGGATCATGGTTGCAAACAGCACTCATGATTTTGTCGAACAAACATCGTTGCATTCTAAAACGACGTCTAAAAACATGATCTGGGAAAACACTGTTGGGAATAAAATAATCTTCCAAGAGATCTTTACCTCGTCTTTCCTCTTTTCTATCGAAGTTTGCGGCATGTCTTAGTTTGGCTATCTGACCCACAGCTTCCATGACACTGCAGGAATGTGAGGCCCTCTGCCTTCTGTGGTGATCTTCCTCATCCTCCTCCATGAAGAAAGCCTCATCTCCACCTCCATATTCCTGGAGATTGATCATCTCTTCCTGTTGTGCCAACAATCTTTTCTGTTGCTCCTCATATTGTTTTTGCACTCTCCTTGAAGAAGACATTGTAAAAAAAAAACTCAAGATTTGAAAACGATGAAGAAGGATTTTGAGCTAAAAAGAAGGATTGAGTTTGGTGTGACGATGGATGTAGAGATGTAGGGTTTATATTGACAAAAAAAGAAAGGATGAGGTTCTGGACAATGCCACGTGGCACTACATGATTGGTTGAAAATCTTATCGAAATCTTGGCTAAATTATTACAAACAGGAAGTGACACGTGGCGCGTCGAGATTGGTTGAAAATCTTATCAGAAATCTATCCACAAAATAGTACGTTCGGATAATGACACGTGGCGTGACGAGATTGGTTGAAAATCTTATCGAAATCTTGGCTAAATTATTGTAAACAGGAAGTGACACGTGCCGTGTCGGGATTGGTTGAAAATCTTAGCGAAAATCTATGCACAAAATAGTACGTTCGGATAATGACACATGGCGTGACGAGATTGGTTAAAAATCCTATCTGAAATTAAAACAATTTTTTTATTTTATAAAAAAAATTAATAATATTTTGAAATGGGCTGGGTGCCAGCGCATTTTGTAGGGGTGGAGATCGTTTGGGCCAGCGCATTTTTAGACTGGGTGCCAGCACATTTTTTTTAGGGGTGGAGATGCTTTGGCCTATTACTGTTCACTGGATGAAGTGGGAGGGATTTAACAAAAAAGTAATGATGATGTCTGATGGAGTGCAAGAGTGGGGTGTTCCAAGCCCAACAAAACAATATTCAATCTTGTTCCAATAAAAAAAACAAAAACAATATTCAATCTTCCATTTGCCTTTATCAAAGCCAATAAATTCTTATGCAACACACCCATGTACCTTCAAACTTTCATTTAGACTCAACAAATTATTAATTAAAGGGCACTTGCTTCTCTTAGTCAAATTAGTCAGCTTATGCAAACATTTACACTGCACGAAGGCCGAATTCGTGTTCCAGATAAAACACATGCAGTGCGCGCTGCTGAAGGAGAGATTCTAAGTTTTGGATTTGCCTCTGGTATTTTCATACAGTTTTGGACATAATTTGTTCGTTATAATCCCAAATTGAGCTCTGTTTGCAGCCGCGTGTTCGTAAAAATGAGTACTATTCAAAAATAGTAAAATAAGACTGGAAAAGTGAGTACT
This sequence comes from Cotoneaster glaucophyllus, assembly GCA_036320875.1. Taxonomy (NCBI): domain Eukaryota; kingdom Viridiplantae; phylum Streptophyta; class Magnoliopsida; order Rosales; family Rosaceae; genus Cotoneaster; species Cotoneaster glaucophyllus. The sequence goes on along the minus strand of CM070066.1, from coordinate 27,954,134 downwards.
ATTCAAAAATAGTAAAATTACCCCTGCTGACTTCGACCCAGCAACAGGCGGCAAGCACGGCCGAAAGAAACCCTTCCCCCAATCCAAAAAGGAATCCAGTGATCATCCTGGAGGGAGAGGTATGACCATTTCCCGACTAACAAACGATCTTCTTCTATAATCAGGAGAGCGAGAGCGAAGTACTCTCGCTGGTGAGGCACCCTCGACGGGTTGAACCACCAACTACAAGTCCTTGCCTCTGGGCAAAGGCAAAGGTGTTGCATCCCCTCTTTGTGATTCCCAAATGGCAGTCAAGGCGGCTGGCCAGGTCGACCCCCAAGCGGCCAAAGTAGGTCCGGGACATGAAGCGGCACCTTCTGTTGAACCAGAACCAACGACAGAGACGCCGGTTCATCCCCAGGACCAGAACCTCGGTATCCCGCCTCAGGAGGTCACTTCGACCTTTGTAAGACTCATCATCATTTTGTTTTATTAATTTCCTGCCTTAGAACTCTAAACCAAGAAAAACATTAAATGCCAGGTGCCCAATCGCTCATTTCATCGAAAATTCTATGCGTCGAAGGGCATTATTTATATTTCCTGGCCACCCCAGTGGCCATCAAACGTAGATAACCTTCATCGGCCGCATGAATTAAAAAGCTGCCTTAAACACTGGGCTCGGACATTAAGCTCTCTGAGTTCGACCAATGAACCAACAGACATGGCCGAAGTCTCTTCTCGGCAGGTCTAACACAACTTATTTCTCTACCATCCTTTTGAATTCTATTTTCTCTAACAAATCTTTTATGTGTAGCCTTCATGGGAAGTCAAGCTTGACGCCTTTCTCTCCAACACTTCGGGGACAGTTGAGCCTTTTGCAACCACGACCGAGTTTAACGCCTTCGCCAATCTGTAGGAACTTATGTCTCTTTCAGCCTCACAAATCCTTGAACTCAAAGGTCTCGAGCCTGTGTGACAGTGCTTTAACGACCTTGCAGCTGACGGCCTGCTAAGCAACAAGAGTGATGTTCATCTGTCAGTTGTCCTAGAAAGAACTCGACAATATTTCACTATTTTATAGAAGACTCTTCAGACAGAGGACAACCAAAGCTCGAGGCAATAAAGGCAAAGAAGGAGAAATTGGCCGACCTTGACCATCAAATCGCCGAACTTCATCGTTAGAGGTTGCGTGTTGCTTCTGAGCTTGAAAAGGATTTTGAGTCAACAAACATCAACTGGCAGAGTACGTGGCTGGTGCAAAACATATACAGCAACTAAATGCTGACAAAAGAACATGACAGGCTGAGGTCACGATGGCAAAGTGAAGTGGCTAGAACTGAAAGTCGCCCTTGAAGCTTTTCTTCCTTCGATTTCTTAGGATTTTTTTTGTGTCGGCTTGTAGGCTAGTGGATTTCTTTTTGTAATTTTTGCGTGTATGCCTTTGAAAATTAATGAAATCAATCATTTATTCTTGCATCTCCCAAGTGACCGGATAATATTTCTTTAGGAATTTCCCATTGATCAGTAATTTATGAATTAAACCAATTTGATCCTTGAGGTGGTATGCCCTCTTGCCAAGAACTTTGTGGATGATGAATGGGCTTTCCCAATTCAGTGACCATTTCCCGAATCTGGGATCCTTAATCCCTACTGGTAACACAGTTTGCCACACTAACTCACCTTCACCGAATGTCTTTTGCCTAACTCATCGATTATAAGCTCGTTCGGCAATCTTTTTCTACGCCACTAGTAAATTATAGGCATCGAGCCGAGCTTCCTCCAAATCTTCTAACTCTTGCCTCATGGACTGACTATACTCGGCACTGAACAAACTGCTTTGTTTAATAACTCGTAACGAGTTTATGCTTAGCTCGACTGGTAGCATCGCGTCGTGTCCATAAGTTAATGTATATGGGGTCGTCCCTGTTGTTGATCGAAGTGAAGTTTGATATGCCCATAATGCCTCGTTTAACTATAATGGCAACATACCAGGCTTTTCTTTTATCATTTTCTCAAGAATACCGATTACAACTTTATTACTTGTTTTGGCCTGTCCGTTTTCTTGTGGGTAATATGGCATGGACTGTTTGAGCTGAATTTTCAAACTTATTATGTATTTTTTAAACCTGTCGGCCATAAAAATCATGTCTTTGTTCGTTATAATTATTTCTGGTACGCCAAATCTCGTCATGATGTTTTTTTCTACAAAATTGCAAACTTCTTTAGATGTTAACTGGGCCTATGATTTTGCTTCAATCCACTTAGTGAAGTAGTCGGTCACTACAAGTATCCATGCATGATTTGCCGATCCGAAAGACGGCGCAATCTTGCCGACTACATCCATGGCCCATCCTCTGAACAACCATGGCTTGGTGACTGAGTGAAGTAATTCAGCCGGGACCCTCTGTATGGGCCCATGGATTTGACATTGTACACAACCTTGCGCATATTTAATGCAATCTTATAACATACACGGTCAAAAATAACCATGTCGGCGGAGTAACCAACGTGTTTTGCATCCAAATTGATGAACCCCGCATATTCCTTCGTGTACCTCTGAAATAGCTTAGGCAGCCTTATCTGGATCGAGGCACAGTAACAACAGACCGTCTTCACCTTTTCGGTATAGTTCATTCAGGCACATTATGTAATTTGTGGTGTGTATTCTTGTATTGCAGTCGTGTTTGCCACTGGGATTATCAAGATACTGCATGATTAATCTTCTCTAGTCGTCTGGTAATGTCTCGACCGCGCAAATTTCCATAGGATCCTCTCGTTCCAACAACGAAGGTAGAGACATAACTCGTGTACAGATTACGTGGTCGTGTTGGAAAACTTGTTGATTAACCAAGGTCGGGTATAGACGTTGCACCACTGGTATGAAATTGCCCAGCTCGTCCCGCCAAAAGTTGTGCTCTGGAGGCTATTTGAGCCAACTCGTCTGCGTCAATATTTCGAACTCGTGAAATGTGCTTGAACGTAATGCCTGCATCAGTAATTCGTCTGCCTTCAAGTCGTGAAGGACATTAAGGCCGATGAAGAGGGCCTCATATTCGGCTTGATTGTTTGTACAGTCAAAATCTAACTTGAGAGAAAAATACCATCGATAGTGATCAGAGGACTGGATGACGATTCCAACGCCGGCTGAGGTCGAGGTACTAGAGCCATCAAAATACATCATCCAATAATTTTCAAGTGTTTCCACCATGTCAATTTCGACATCATTGCCCCCAAAACGTATTGAGAAGGATGTTGAGCTAAGCAATTGGCCAACGTTTGTCCTTTGACTGCTTTTTAGGGCATATATTGCAAACTAAATTCGGACAGCGCCATTGTCCATTTCCCAATTTGGCCTTTTACTATTGGCCGAGTGGGCATATAATGAATAACATCTGTCTGGGCGATGACCTGAGTAGCAGAAGGGAGAATGTAATGCCTAAATTTAGACATAGCAAAGAACAAAGGCAAATAGATTTTCTCGACGGCTGAGTAATTTATCTCAGTTGAGATAAGATTCCGACTAAGATAAAAATTGGCTAGCTCTCACCCAGTGTCGTTGTCTTGCGTAAGAAGACAACCAATGGATTCCTCGGCAGTCAAGATATACAACTTAAGAGGTTTACTGCGCCGAGCTGGCATAAAGACAAGTGGGGTGGTGAGGGAGACCTTGATTTGCGTGAAAAATATCTTGATGATTTTCGCGCCATTCGAATTTGTTAAAATCCTCAAGTTTTAAGAGCGTGGAAAAAAAATCCTTCATTTTCCCCACTGAGTAAGGATTGTAATTGCTTCTTGGTTGTTAGGGGTGGAGCATCAATGATCGCTTGAGCTTTATTCTCATCCACCTCGATGCCACGATGATGGACAGGGAAACCCAAAAAGTTGTATGCCGATACACCAAAGGCGCATTTGGCAGGGTTCATTTTAAGGTTAGGTTGGCGCATATGAAGGAAAGTTCAGCGAAGATATCAAGTGACAGAACTGGACCATTGTCTCATTCGGCGAGGAACTTTACTATGTTCATGCCAGAATTTGGTTGCTTGGAAACAGTATACCAATGGGCTAACAAGCGTTCTATAATGGATGAAACCGCGGCCCAACGTTTATCCTATTTGGTATCAGGCATCAGGATCGTCAATTAGGTTAACTAACCTGAGTCTCACCGAATCCTGCTGAACAGTCTCAGCGCCCACCTCGATGGCTTTCTAAACCGAGATCCGAGTATGTCGTCCTTCTTCATTGAAACCTTGCAGGGTGATGTAGCTGACATGATCATCATAGTAGCGAGCTTAAATCATATTAGCTTCGAACGGCTGATTGTCGGCCGAATGAACCACAACTGATTTGTCGTCCTAGAAGATGAGGACTTGATATGATGACGAGGGGATACAACCAATTTGGTGGATCCAGTCACAACCAAGCAATGCATTATACTAACTTTTTGAATCGACTATACAAAACATGGTCATATGATTTCGACCTGCGATAGTCGCCTCTACAAGAAGCACTCCCTTAGTCTGAGATTTGTTGCCAACAAAACTGTTTATGGTTACCCTTGATGGAATGAGTTCGTCGTTGGCGTGATGTAGTGCTTTCATGATAGAAATGGGCATTATGTTGACCGTTGCTCCACATTCGACAAAAATTTTGGAAATTGGGTACCCTTCAATATGGGCCATGACATACAACGACTTAAAGTGATAAAGATTAACGGATGGGGAACGAAAAATAGTTCGGCAAGAGCTGCTTTCAGTTATCCTTTTTGCTTATTTGCTCAATTTCTTCGACGACCACAAAATCGACTTGCGTGGCCTCCTCGGCAATTATTTCACTATCCCAAAAATTTGGTTGGGATGTGGTTAGCCGGAATTCTTCGGGTAAGACATGGACCATGCTGATTTCTATGTTATCGATGACCGAAGGGTCCATCAGGTCGTGATCTTCATCCTTTGGATTTTTGGGCGAGGTGTCTTGCTCGTGGGCATTACTCGCTTGGCCATCTTCGGCTATAGCAAAAACACGTTCATGCGGCATGTTTGTCGGAGCTGTTTCATTTTGAATTTTGATCACTGGCTTATTCGGCGTTGGGATCTGGTCTTGTGCTTGTAAAGCCTTACGAGTTCGCTCCTGATATGCGATACGGGCGTCTCTTGTCCAGGTAAGCATCTAAATGCGCCACACGCTCTTTCACATCGGTTGTAAGGCCGAAGTGAGAAATGGTTGAGAAAACTTTAAAATGGTACTACAGATATTGGAGGTCTTCGAGAGAGAAAGGAAGATCAGCATTATTAATATATGTATATGGTTCTACCTCGAAGATGAGAACTCGAGCCTCGCGTATATGTTGGAACCTAACCTTCATCCCCCGATCCGACCACTTTTGGATGATCTGTTCGGCATTGGGGGATATTAAAGCCAAATTAAGAGACTTTTGGCATGCTTTTGGTAGGCCGTATAAGTCATTAGCCGAACGTTTCTTGTGAAACTCCCGCGTGTATTCCAGAGCTTCGTCAAGAAATGACTGGTGGCAGAGGAAGTTTGTTTTCGACTTTCTTTCGAAATGGCTCGAAGCGAGCTTTCATCTCCCCAAGCCGAAGAATGAGTTTGACTCGCTTCTCGGACTCTTCAATTGTGGTTTCAAAATCACGATCGATTACCTTCTTTCCTTGAAGCAGTTCGGCCATGATTGCCAAAGGTTGTCGGTCATCTTTGTTACCCATCGTTTCTTTCGGTTACCTTTTGTTAGCAGGGGTAGCTTGGGTTGCTTATCAGTGAGCCATACATTCTATTCTTTGGTAACGACGTTTTTGCGATTTGGACAACGTGGTATATGCACTGGTAGGGTAGTTATAGCTATACCAACGCTGGTCACGTGACTCAGGTGGCTTGAAGGTTCACCTGTTCGCAGGTAAACTTGAGCTGCCAGAGTTGCACGTATAATAATCTTCATTGTAAAATGGTGCGTCGAAATCAAGTCGTCACCTGATCGAAGATGGTTTGTTATTTTGTGTTTGAGGGTCGAGCCTATAAAAAACTTTCTGGCGTTGACCTGTTTCGAGCACTTTTTGAGATGCTGCCATAGTTGCAGACGTGGGTTACAGTGCTTCAGCCTGAAGTGGTTGTTCCCTCGGGAAACTTGAGTTTGTCATTGTAGATCGTCCATTAGGTTGGGGATTTTGAAATTTTCTCTTCTCAGATAAAATAATCATACTCCTCGACATGTTGAGCTAATTCGTACATATCTCGGAAGTCTGCCCCCAAGAATTTTTTTTTGTACTCTACATGACAAGCCTAACAAACTCAACTTCAAGGAGTGGTACTCGGCACCAGTTTCTGGCCGATTTAAACCTTGTAAGATATTTCATTGGTGACTTGTTGGATGATTGAGCCATCCTAGCTAGAGAAGAAACTGACATTTCTATCCCTGGGCGATAGAATTGCTTATGAAATTTCTCGACTAATTCCTCTCAGCTTTGGATGGAGTTGGGTGGGAGGTTGATGTACCATGTGAACGCTAAGCCAGTTAATGAGAAATTGAATAGTTGTAGTTTATGAAAATCATTGTTAACATCTCCACATTAATCAGTGAATCGAGCCACGTGCTCTAACGAGGAGAAGGATAACTCTTTGCGAAAAGGCTAAAGTCTGGAATCTTGAATCATTCAGGATATTCGAACCTGTCTACAAAGGCTGGATATGGGTGAATGAATTTTGGGAATTTTATCCCCTTTTGTAAGGCCGAATCAATCATTCTCTAGACTTCGACCATGTCAACGGGCGTTGTTTCTGCTCCTCGATTAGTTCTGACCGATCTGTTACTTGATTCACCATTTTTCTCTAAGTTAATCATTTTGCGCTAAGCAGATCCTGTCTCAGCTTGTATCGTTGGTAGGGGATTATTCTTTAGAAGAAAGGGCTGCCTCGGCTGATCGGCGGGTCCAATTTTGTGGACGTTACTAACCAGAACTTCGAGCAATCTATTGTGCATAGCGCTATTATCACGCATTTCTTCAAGTATGCTTTTTACTTCTCAGCTGAACATTTGCTCAAACTGTAGAGATTGTTCTTCAAATTGTCGCCGGAGAAAAGATCTAGATGGTGGATCGGAGGCCTTATCACCGTCCTCATCACAATCCTCCATTAGTCTTTCAACAAAAACGCCTCTTGTCATTTTGGTGGGGATTTCTGCATCACGAGTCTGACCATCGAGATTAATTTTATTTTCTTGGCATGTTGTACTTATGGCTTCAGGTGTTATGGTAGCAAGATGATTATGTGCCTGTGACAAGCCATCTTGTCTTGGGCTTTGGACTGTAGAAGAAAGATTAGTCGTTGACTTACCCATGACTGTTTTTTTTTACTGACCGTGTTTCAATGGTCAGGAACTTTGTAGCTTTAGCACAGGGTCCCCCCAGACGTGCCAAAATGTTGACCCTAAAAACTACCATGCCTACGTGGCACTCAGGCTGAGTAATTAATAAGCTAACTACGTCATTCGATTGTGTGCGAGGCGTGCCAACTTGTCAGCCAAGTTCGGCCGGGGAGTAAAATATGTTGATGTGGCGTTGGGCGCACTGCTGACTTCTTGATCTTGTGACTGCGGCCAAGGACGAAACACATCTTGACCTTCGGGTTATAGAGCCTGAAAGTAAGGCTGTTAGTTTCTTCGAAGTTCACAAATCGTTGGCCCCGGGTTCGGTCTCGGTAATTATATTCGTGAGAGTATAAGTACGCCGAACTGGCACCAAACTGTATGGACACAAATACTCTAAAGAGATAAATGTCTTGATTGTAAAAGTGGTTCGGCCGTCGGAGTGCCGAACTCTAAAATGTACTTGTGAATATCCAATCATAAAACAAAACTCGGCTTTCAATGTGCCGAGCCTAGTAAACTAGTAACACCTCACTTCCCCGAGAAGGCTGATGAGATGACCTCTACCAACAAGGACTTGGAAATCCTTGTTGACCGAGACTTGGGTAAATAACCAGTCGGTCTCGAAGCAGTGTTGTCTATCCAAACTGAAGATGCTCATCGGTCGACTGATTCTAAGGCTCCAGTGTTGTCTATCCAAACTGAAGATGTTGCCAGTTGCCTTCACAATGCTGTTTATCTAAATTGAAGATGTGTTGGCGGGAAGAAAGGGGAAAAGGAAAAAATCTCAAGGTTGTTGAGAAGCTTTGCGTAGGGTAATTTGTGTGTTGATTTGAAGGGGGTTTTGAACGATGCACTCACTTCTCTATTTATAACAGCGAACCCCCTCATGGCCGAACTAGAAACGTACTCGGATTAAAACTCCTCAACCTAATCCGATCAGGTTTCGGCCAATCCTAATCCCTTTAGGACTTTGAACCAAGCTCCTTAACGAACCAGATTCATCTCCTAATTCTAAGCATCTTCAGCTTTAAGACTCCTTGTTGCACTAGGGTTCGACTACCTCACCCTTATCTAAACCAATCCTTCTAGCAATAGGATTCGGTCGACTTTGACTGGATAGCCCATGACAAGATTCTAGATGAATGTTACTGGGACGAAAACCACACTAATTTACACGAAATATAATAGATTTACTTCAATCCGCATAGTCTGCCTAGGCACCCGCCTAGCCGCTTAGGTACTAGGCATCAGCTCGTCTCCCAACTAGCGCCTACCGTCTTTTAGAACCTTGAGGGGAAGAGGAGGCTACAAGAGAGAAGGAGGGTAGAAGAGAGGGAGGCTACGGGGAGGGAGAGAGAGAAAGTAGACAGTGGAATTAATGAAAAAGAAAAAGGGTATTGTTGTCCAAAAAATTATAATTTTGTGTTCCATGGGTTGGAACAAGTCATTCCAGGGGAAAGGTGGAACAAAAAAATGACTAAAATTCATTTCAGGGAGACGCACCAAACGTAGGACGAGTGCGTTATGTCCATCTCATCTCACGTACCAAACGGTACATAAAGTAACAGAGTCCATCCCATCGTCACCGAATCCCATCATCTTCTCGAACCAGTAGTTATGTTGCAGAGAACTCGACGCTGTTGCGAAGTCACCGCCATGGGTGCCATCATCCTTTATTTTCAATGTGGTCTCGGTATCGGTAATCGCCAATTAATTTTTGATTTTTTCCTTGATAATTGTCAAATTAATTCAAACTTGCCCAGAGAGAGGAAGAAGATGAAGATTGTGACATACAACGTGAACGGGTTGCCCAGTTCGGCCCTCTCCTCATATTGCTGAATTTATTAGACGCACGGATCATGGGCATTTTGGTACGTTTGCCTCAGACTCACGCTTAAAATTCAGTTCTCTGTGATTTCATTTGTTGGATAAAGTTTAAAGATTTGCTTTCTCTGATTTAAATTTCTCTCTTGGCTTCGTTTGCAATCTTTTGTGGATTAATTCTTCATACTTTACCAAGTTTGTATCTGTTGGACGTAGGAATTGTTCTTTTATTTATATCATATGTTTGAATTGTTATTATTTCAAATACGTCCATCCTGGCAGATTCTAACAGATGATGCTCTTCTCAAGCGTCAAAAGAAAGAAATTGAGGAGCTTCGAGCCAAATTGCTGGTTAAATTTTCTTTTATATTAATTGTCGACATCCGTGTATGATAATAATTATAAATATAGATCGTCTACGTAAATTAAAGGAGTTTAAATACTCGCATGTTTTAGGAATCTCATTCAGAACGTTGGGCAGAGGAAATCCTCAATCTGCAAAAACACGGTATTGCAGGTTTGGAATATACACTTTATGTTATTATTAGTTGAATGCAAGTGTATTCTGGGACATGCATACTTTCTGTGCAGACTGAGTTAGAGAGGAAGCGTATGGCTTTGGGGTTGGAGGAGGAAAAAAAAAGCCCAAGCTGAAAAAGAGAAGATGGTGCAACAGCAAGCTAAGAAAATTGAGAACCAAAGCTCAATGGTGTTGTATTCAAATAGAGATGAGAACCGCGATCGCTTTTAAAAAGGTTTCAATGACTAATTAATTTTCATTTCGAACTTCTGTATAATTGATGTTCATATTTATGTTCGATTCCTAATTTTGTTGTTCGGAAAATGAAAAATAACTACTTAAAAGTGTAAAATTCTATTATCTATAAACACAAAATATGTGCTTGATATTATAACGTGCTGTTGCCAATGAGGTAAGATTTAGTTAAACACTCTGTTGAATCAATAATTTTAGCACGTTACAGGTTAGAGACGTGGTTGACGACCACCATGCCAACTCAAGAACACAAGACAAGCCTCCAATTTTGCCTTCACACGCTTCCTCCTTTTTATTTGGAGCAAGTGGAGATGGCGACCCAAAATAATAACTAGCCAAGGTATATTTCAGCTTTCCATTTCTTTGTCTACATTGCAGGCAGTCATGTACTATGAGTATCATATTCATATTTCTTTGTCTTCCATTGGAATAATATTTGATTGAGTTAAAACTTTGATTTATGAATATACACGTTTTTATTTGTTTCTCTTTCATAGGATTGGCATCATTTCAGTCCAATAACACTCTCAAGATAGATAAGTCTGAGGAATTTAGCTCTGATTTCCTTTTTTCCTACTGTTTATAGATATGCCTGTCATTTTATTCATTTTTCATGTCAACTTTGTTCTACAAGCCTACTGTAGTTATTATTATTTTTTTTTAAATATATTTAGGTTTTTTTTTTTTTTTTTGACAAATGATAGATTTTGTTAGATTAGGTGTTTTGGAAAAGGTATTTTATGTGCATAAAGGCTATTAAGCTTAACCAAATTGTACCCACTTGCTAGCTTCATCAGCTTATGCTTGTGAGGCAAAAGGAGATGACTTGGTTGTTTAATCAAGCTAATAATTTGATTAAAACAATTCATTGTGGCTACTTATTAACTGTTATTTAGTTGAATTTGGTTTTCTCAAGATTCAGGGTTATGTTTACTTCGTGGAGAATTAGAGAAGTTTGATCGACTATGAGGCCAACTTGGGATTCTATTAAATTTTAGTTATGGCTCACTATTGACTGTTTTCTCTTAATTTCTTTTGTAGAACAATATTGCTAATTTTCTTCATATGTTCAGATTGATTTCTTTTGCTTTCTGTTACACCGTATGTTCAATAACAATGATGTAGCCTGGTTTACTATACAAATACGTATTTTTGTTACACCATATGTTCAAACAGAAGCTTAAGTCACATTACATTTAAATCTGATGGTGTAAACATTTATACAATAAAAAAAAAACTCGCATTCAATCAGTTTATCTTTATCCATGTCTGCTTTCTCCTCATATTAATTCTATTTGTTTCTACTTCGATGAGTTTGTGTATTGCCTATCCAAAATATGTTGCTTACGTAGTTCCATGTCGATTTCATTCAAAGCATGTGAAAAGCATTAAATAAATAAAATGTCCATGAGGTTGTATTAATGTTCTGTTTTTTGGCTATCCTATTCTTATGTGTGTCTTCTGGAAAAAATGATCAAAGGAAAGAATTATTTATATTGAATTCAGTTTTTCTTGATCAGTTGCACACACTCTGTTTATTCAGTTTTCCTTCGTTTCTTTTTCCACCACTTGCCAGTTGACGCACACAAAATAAAATAAATATTTGTAAAAATAAAAAAATAAAAATAAAAAGGGGACTCAAAATCGATGTTTATAGAGTACTTAATACCAAATCAAGCTACTCAATACTATGGTCTAGTGGTATTCCTCTTCACTTGGAGGTGAGAAGTCTTAGGTTCGAATCTCGTAGATGGCGAATTCGATACCAAATTAAGTTGTCTATTATGTGGCTTAACCGAACTTCCCCTCTCCTTAACGTAAAAATATTGATGTACTAAAAAAAACCAAATCAAAGGTGTGGTTTTAACATAAATAAAAAATATTTAGGAGCTCAAAGCTCCCGTGATAATAAAAAGGCTTCTTGCATGCGCATGAACGCCCGATTATATTTTACTTGATCCTTTGGCAATGAGTAATAGATTTCGGGGCAGAAACAGTGAGAGTCACCACACGTACTTTATTTGCAATTTAGGAGGAAGAATCTAATCTCCTTTTTTTAAGTCTCTCGATTTCAATTACATTTTAAGATTTTGCCTAAATAGTTGGACGAGGCCATCTCTTTTGGCAATGAGGTTCTATTTATTTACAGTGATCACTTAAGGAACATAAGAATATCTAAAGCAATACATCTTTGGGACGCGGAGCGCCTGTGATGCAAAAATGTCTCTCGTATGCACGTGAGCGCGTGCGGAGAGGCTATATATATATATATATACAGGCCCCTTACCAAGAGGGATCCGCATTTTTCTAAAAAATGGGAACACCCTCTTGACCGTTGGATTAGCTTTAATGAAATTGTGTGGTTGAGATTAAAACACAGGCCACACAATCTCAACCACACAATTTCATTAAAGGCAAATCCAACGGTTAAAAGGGTGTCCCCATATTTTTAGAAAAATGGGGATCCCTCTTGTGAAAGGATTTATATATATTTATATATATATATATATATATATATAGGCTTAAGGGGAGGGATCCCTATTTTTTCAAAAAAATGGGGACACGCTCCCCACCATTGGATTTAACTTTAATGAAATTGTGTGGTTGAGATTGTGTGGCTTGTGTTTTAATCTTAACCACACAATTTCATTAAAGCCAATCTAACGGTGGGGAGCGTGTCCCCATTTTTTTAAAAAATGGGGATCCCTCCCCTTAAGCAACCTGTATATATATATATATAAGGTTTTGTAGATATATAAACGTTCATAATAGATGACAATATATTTGAGACGACAGAGTGGTTTCGTATAATTTTTTGTTCCATTCCCACCCATCTTCAATTCCCGCTATAAAGGAGGTAATCTTCCTCCTTTCTTTTTTTTTTTTTTTTTTTTTTTTTTTCATGTCTACTTAAAATGACAAAGAAACAGTAATTATGTTATTAAATGTGGCATTTCCAGTTGGGGTTTTTTGTTTTCAGTTTGAATTTGTTTGCAAAATTAGATTATAATTAGGTTTTCTTTTTAAATTTTTTTTTTATCTATTGATAATCATTTCATGTTTAAGTAATAAAGTTGTTAATATTTTTTTATTGACAATCCAAAAATATTATTTTACCCTGCTTTGTATAATTTTTCCCCTGTGATTTTATATATTTGGAATGAACTGCAACCTTTTCATGAAAGCTCATTAAAGAAAACAATAGTTGAATTACTATATGTGGCCTTTGGCATTGGCAGTGACAATTTTTTGTTCACATTTATTGCTTACGTATAAAAATTAGAGGTTTTAAATATAAAAAATTCATGGGCAAAAGACAGTTTACTACCCTCATGTTTCGTGGTTTTCAACATTTAGTATATCAGGTTTTTTTCATCCCAGAATCATACCTAAAGTGTTAATTTTGGGACAGTCTCATACATCTGTTAGTCAAACCGTTAATCGTTCCGTTAAGTGATGACGTGGCGCGCCATGTGGACAATGACTGGGCGCCACGTGTCATTAAAATATTAAAATAAAATAAAATAAAATAAAAAAAAAGAAAAACCCCATAATCCCCTTCTTCTTCCCTGCAACCCGCACCCTCCCCAATTTTTTTTTTTTTCCCTCTCTCTCTCTTCTTCTTCCTTTCTTCCTCCCTCAACCCTCCCTTCCTTCTTCCCTGCAACCCGCACCCTCCAATCTGTAATTTCTCAAGCATCATTTTCCCACCGCCATCCTCATCCAAAGCCGCCTGATAAACCTGCCAAAGCGGCTCAAGCACAAACTGAACAAACATTGGCCTAGCATTTTTCACACCAGCTACACCCTTCTTCGCCACAATCATCTTGGTTTTCGGATTAAAGTACCTCGGTCCCCACAAAGCCCTTGTCAATGCAGCCGCACTCACCCCAAAATTCGAAGAGTAAATCTCAGCAAACTCACTAATGCAGAAACCCCAACCGTCCAAAGCACACACAAACGCAACATTCCCCTTCTGGGGTTGAAACGTATCTTCCTCATCGTCCTCCACATCCAAAAGGCTCAGATTTTGATCGCTACCCACATCCACAGCCGGAAGAAGAGGGGGGAGGAGGAAGAAGAGAAGAAGACAGAGGAGGTGAAAGGCGGAAGAACAAAAAAAAAGAAAAAAAAAGAGGGATCTGCAAACGCAGGCGAAGAAGAAGAAAGAAAAAAAGAAGCAAAAAAAAGGACCCCCCGGCGACCCACTTCGCCATTCCCCCCTGCGCCACCCTCTCCTTCTTCCTCCTTCGCAGATCGCAGATCTGACCCACGTTCCCCCCCCCCCCCCCCCGGCGACCGCACCCTCTCCTCCTTCCCCTCCCCCCCACGCCGACCGCACCATCTCCTCTTCCCCGTCCACCCCCCACCCCCCCCCCCCCCCCTCGCGCGACCCTCTTGCAGATCTGTTCTTTTCATTTTTTTTTCGCTTTTTTCTCCTTCCCTCCTCCTCCTTCTACTTCTGAGTTGGGGGAAAGAAATGGGTATTTTTTTTTTTCCCTCTTCTTCTGGGCTGGGCGCAGGGTAGAAGACATGTGTGTTTTTTTTTTTTTCTTGCTTTTTTTTATAATTAATTATTTTAATATTTTTAGTTTAGTGACACGTGGCGCCCAGTCATTGTCCATATGGGCACCACGTTATCACTTAACGGAAGGATTAACGGTTTGACTAACGGATGTATGAAACTGTCCCAAAATTAACACTTTAGGTATGATTCTGAGATGAAAAAAACTTGATGTACTAAATGTTGAAAACCACGAAACATGAGGGTAGTAAACTGTCTTTTGCCCAAAATTCATTTAAGAGGTTTCATAATGTGCAAGTAGGGATGGTAACGGTTCGGTTTGGGGACGGAAATGCTATATCTATCCCCTTGGGGACGAAAATTAACCATATCTATAACCGCAAATTAACCATCGGGTATTATCCATAACCATACCCACCGGGTAACGGATTCCCCATCGGTTAACGGTTATACCCATCTTCGTCAATACAAAAAATATATTTGTTCAATTAACGCATGATAATTTAGTAAATATTAATTTCGTCACTAAATATTTGATGTATAAAATGATTTAATGAATGGATCTTGTGTAGCATAAAAATTAAAGCTAAATATTGATAATGTTGGTTGATCCTTAATATCTCCCATAAGTACTATTAGTCTAGATTCTCATAGATTTTCATTCATATCAAAACTTTTTAACTTACTCATAAAATGTAACTCACACATTACAAATTTTGTATTCTCAAGGTAATGGATTCAATGAATAATATATATATATATATATTAATACAATTATATTATATATGATTATAAATACATACTATTATATTATATATAATTCGGTTCGGATTTGGTTACGGATATGGATTGGGGACCCCTATAACCATATCCAAAACCATAACCGAATATTATTAACGGTTTTTCCCCATATCCAAATGATACCCGAATTTTCATACCCAAATCCAATCCATTCGGACGGTTATCCACGGTTATCGGTTTTAACGGTTAGAATTGTCATCCCTATGTGCAAGTGGTGTCACATCCCGACCCGGGGTCCACCATATCCGGGCCCGCTCCACCACCGTAGCACGATATTGTCCGCTTTAGGCCCTGACTACGCCCCCACGGTTTTGTTTCTGGGAACTCACACGAGAACTTCCCAGTGGGTCACCCATCATGGGAGTGCTCTCGCGCGCTACTCGCTTAACTTCGGAGTTCCTATGGAACCCGAAGCCAGTGAGCTCCCAAAAGGCCTCGTGCTAGGTAGGGATGAGAATATACATATAAGGATCACTCCCCTGGGCGATGTGGGATCTCACAATCCACCCCCCTTAGGGGCCCGACGTCCTCGTCGGCACACCACGGCCAGGGTTAGGCTCTGATACCAAATTGTCACATCCCGACCGGGGGTCCCCCACATCCCGGGCCCGCTCCACCACCGTAGCACGATATTGTCCGCTTTGGGCCCCGACTACGCCCTCACGGTTTTGTTTCTGGGAACTCACACGAGAACTTCCCAGTGGGTCACCCATCATGGGAGTGCTCTCGCGCGCTACTAGCTTAACTTCGGAGTTCCCATGGAACCCGAAGCCAGTGAGCTCCCAAAAGGCCTCATGCTAGGTAGGGATGAGAATATACTTATAAGGATCACTCCCCTGGGCGATGTGGGATCTCACAAGTGGATTATAGATCGGTTAGTTAAGAGTTTTTAACTTTGCACTTAAGGTCTTGTGTTTGAATTTCCTCACTGTAGTTCTGATGAGTTTAGTATAGATTGTCCTATCATTTGTTAAAAAAGTCCATAATGTGAAAAATGTCTATTTTCTTTAATATTTGATGTGCGAAATACGAATACGAAGACATAATTATTTTATGTGAAGTTATGATAGGGCACATTCGATGTCGCTCTGGGCCTCAAAAAGCTTGGGACCCGCCTTGCTTCATAACTACAAAAATTAACAATATTCATAACCGCAAATTAATCATCGAGATTATTCATAACTATACTCACAAGGTAACAGATTTCTCATCGGTTAACTGTTATATCCGTCTTCGTCAATACGAAAAATATATTCCTTCTGTTTACGCATTATAATTTAGTAAAAATTAATTTCGTCATCTAATAATGGACGTATAAAATGATTCAATGGCCACTTAGTACTATGGTCTAGTGGTATTCATTTTCACTTCTAAGTGAGAGGTTTTAGGTTCGATTCTCACAAAATGTGAGTTTGAACCACATTATTGCTAACCCATTATGAGACTTAGCCTATCATCCCACCCTGTCAGTGTAAAAATATCGTTTGTCAAAAAAAAAAAAAAAAAAAATTCAAATCTTGTGGATTATAAAAATTAAATCATTGTATTTTAAATATTGATGACATTAACTGATCTTTGATATCTTCCATAAGTACTATTGAGTTCTCATTGATTTGATTCAAAACTTTTGAACTTTCTCATAAAATGCAACTTTTGGGTCGAATTCGGTGAATAAAGAAAATATATAAATTATATTATATATTATTTGGGTCGAACTCGAGGACGGATACAGACTAAGAACCCTATAACCATATCCAAAATCATAACCGAATAATATTCAAGGTTTTTCTCCATTCCCAAATTTTCATACCCACATCTGTTCTATTCAGGCGGTAATCTACTGTTGCCATCCCTACTTATCGGTGATTTTATAATTAGTAAGTTCCAAAAGAAACTTCAATGGAGACACCCTTTGAATTAAGGACTGCCAAGAATAATAGATGGGCCTGAACATCAGCCTTTTCGATTAAGCTGAGATTTATCATTTGTAGCCCATATCCACCCAATTCTTAGCCCACAAGGGGAAGGCAATCAAGGGCACTGTTCCCCGGTATAAATACTAACACCACGAAGAAAAACCTAAGTCACCAATCTGCTTCTTCGTCTCCTCCCTCCAACCTAATCATTCACTCTTTCTCAGTTCTAACTTCTCGCCGCCCCCGACTCCATAACCAAATCCCCTAATCTCTGTTTTCGATTTATTATTATGGTTTGTAGGAGGCAAGCAGGTGCAATGATGATGAGAAATTTATAATCTCGTTAATCTGATCTTGTATGAGGAGAAACTATCTCATCCATTCATAATCTTTCTGAGCACCTTCTTCCTTCTTATTCTCATTTATTTTATTTGAACTCAAAGTTTTCCTGCTTTCTGTACTTCTGTTTTCATTTTGTTTTAGATTTTGTTTTTGGGTTTTTCTTGTTCTGGGTTTATTTTACAATGCGTCGAATTTTTCGTGGAAAAAAGGTCAGAAATCGTGGGTTTTTTTTTTGTCAATAAAAATCGTGGATTTTTTTTGTCAAAAATCGTGGAAAAAGGTCAAAAATTGTTTTCTAATTCAGAGAACCCCCTTTTGAAGTTGAAGTTGAGAATCTGAAGCAACAAATTTCATCTTAACGGAAGAAATATTATGCAATAGTTAATTGCCATGAGCCTTTTGAATTGGAATAGTCAGAATCTGGGGTTTTAAACTTTGATCATAACCCCTAAACAAGAATAATGCTGTGTTTGAAAGTGCTGTGTAACGAGGTGCTTTTGGGATAAGTGTTTATTATAAGAACATTGAATTTTTATTTGTAGAAATCTCACATTATTTTTTAAAAAATCATTTCTAATAGATTAAATAATTTGTCACTAATAAAGAATGGAGCTTGGCTATAAGAACATTTCTAATGTTCATTATAAAAACATTTCTAATGTTTATTATAAGAACTTTGAATTTTTAATTGTAGAAGTCTCACATTATTTACAAGTTTTAACAGGAAGAAGGGAAAAGCGGATGACTATAAGGTTTCAAATTTAGTTTTTGCAGATGACTGTCTTATTTTTACTAAAGCTACTACAAAAGGCGCTATGATTGTTATTGATGTTCTAAATAAATTTGTTGTAGCCTCAGGGCAGCAAATCAATTTCAACAAGTCTTCTTTATACTTCTCTGCAAATACAAATAGCCAAGTTAAAAACGAAATTGTGAATATTCTTCAATACAGCATAAATCTACCATTGGTAAATATCTTGGAATACATAACATTGTATTCTGATCGTCTGAGTGGTAATGAGCTGATACGTAGGATCAAGCAAAAATTGGCAGATTGGAAAGCAAATACTCTTTCTAAGGCAGGGAGACTCACTCTTATTCAAGCAAATCTCACAGGTATGCCTAATCACATAATGTCTTGCGTTAAATGCCCTAAGAAACTAACGAGTCAATTAAATAAAGACTTTAGACATTTTTTTAGGGGTAATACTCATAAGTGTAATCTGATTAGTTGGAAGCACTAGTACAAAAACACGTTTGCGCGACGCAGAAAAATTCGTCGCGCAAAGTTGAACACAAAACGTCGCCCAAACGGCCTTTGCGCAACGACACTTTGCGCGACAAAGACCGACGTCACGCAAAACTGTTTTGCGTAACGTCGGTCTTCGTCGCGCAAAACAGTTTTGCTTGACGTTGGTCTTCGTTGCGCAAAGTTTTGGCGCCAAACCAAGATGGCTTTGCCGATTTTTTCATTGACTTTGCGTAACGCACATCTACCAGCGTTGCACAAAACAGCTTTGCGCGACGATGGACCTACGTCACGCAAAGTGTATTTTTTACTAGTGAAGGAAGTTTGTAGACCTAAAATGGCGGGTGGATTATGTCACATCCCGGCCTGGGTCCCCAATACACCCCGGGCTCGACTTTGTCGTAGCACGATATTGTCCACTTTGGGCCCCGACCACGCCCTCACGATTTTGTTTCTGGGAACTCACACGAGCAGAACTTCCTAGTGGGTCACCCATCCTAGGATGGCTCTGGCCCATTCTCGCTTAACTTCGGAGTTCCTACGGAATCCGAAGCCAGTGAGCTCTCAAAAGGTCTCGTGCTAGGTAGAGATGGGAATATACATTTAAGGCTTACATGATCCACACCCCTGAGCGATGTGGGATCTTACAATCCACCCCCCTTAGGGGCTCGACGTCCTCGTCGGCACACTTCCGGCCAGGGATTGGCTCTGATACGAAATTGTCACATCTCGGCCCGGTTCCCCACCACACCCTAGGCTCGACTCTGTCTCAGCACGATATTTGTCCGCTTTGGGCCTCAACCACGCCCTCACGGTTTTATTTATGGGAACTCACACGAGCAGAACTTCCCAGTGGGTCACCCATCCTGGGATTGCTCTGGCCCATTCTCGCTTAACTTCGGATTTCCTACGGAATCCGAAGCCAATGAGCTCCCAAAAAGCCTCGTGCTAGGTAGATGGGCTAAGACCACATCCCGGGCTCAACTCCGCCCTAGCACGATATTGTCAACTTTGGGCCCCAACCACGCCCTCACGATTTTGTTTCTTGGAACTCACGCGACCAGAACTTCCCAGTGGGTCACCCATCCTGGGAATGCTCTGGCCCCGTACTCACTTAACTTCGGAGTTCCTACGGAACCTGAAGCCAATGAGCTCCCAAAAGGCCTCGTGCTATTTGGAGGTGGGCATGTACGTATAAGGCATAGAGGATCCACTCCCCTAAGTGATGTGAGATCTCACAGATTAGGTATTAGAAACATTGACCATTTCAATAGTGCGTGCCTCGCTAAACTTGGATGGAAAGTAATGTTTGACAAGGATAGTTGGTGGGCAAACATTGTTAGAAGGAAATACCTTAGGAATGACAATTTTTTGGAAGCTAAAGTGAAACAACATCATTCCTTAGCTTGGAAAGGCATTTTGGGAGCCAGTGATATAATCCTAAAGGGCATGAGATGAGTGGTGAGTGATGGCAAGGACATCCTGTTCTGGACCATAACTGGTTTTTTCCTCACCCCATTTTCTATCTCATACCAGAGAACCAGTTTCATAGTATTCAATGGGATACCAAAGTTGCGGAGTTTTTATCTAATGGTCAATGGGATAGAAATAAACTGAATATTATTTTAGACAATGACATTGTTGATAAGATTTGTGATATCCCTTTTCCTCTTAATAATGCTAAAGACACTGTGGTTTGGGGCCCTAGTACAAATGGAAGATTTTCGGTGAAGTCTGCGACTTGGATCCAAAGGTAGAATGTAAATATGTCCCCGGTGCAGAATCTTATTAATAGGATATGGAAACAAGTTTTGCCGCCTAAGATTAAGCTGTTTGCATGGTCCCTAGTCAAGGGTAAATTACAAACTAGTAAAAGACTTGGTCATTTTCTTCCTAATGTAATTAACCAATGCCGGATGTGTCATAACCATGAGGAAGATCAGGATCATCTGTTTCTCCACTGTCAATATGCCAAGCACGTCTGGAACCATTCAAATGAGTTTTCTCTCCCTAACAGTGACAATAACCTCAAAATTAATGATTGGTTAAACGGATTATCCCATCAAGGAAAACACGAAGTTAGTTGTTTAAGTAAAGCCCTGGCTATTTGTTGGCAAATCTAGAATGATAGAAATGCAAGTATTTTCAGGAATGAAAATACTATCCATTATAGATCTTTTATTAAAGGTCTGTCCTTGGCAAATGATTACTTCAAGGAGAATGCTATGCTTGATGCCAAAACGGAAGAAAGAGTCGAAGAGAGCTTAATTAAATGGCAATGCCCTCCCAACCCTTACATTAAAATTAACTTTGATGGTTCTGTTTCAAACTCAGTTGCGGCTGGAGGTTTCGTTGCTAGAAACGGGAATTGTAAACCTGTTTTGGCTGGTGCTATGAATTTTGGCTCGGTTTCTATCAATGTTGCTGAAGCTTTAGCTCTTCGTGAAGCGCTTTTATGGGCTAGAAGAAGAAATTGGATACATGTTTGGGTTGAAGGTGACTCTAAACTTGTCATCGATGCGGTGTGTGGTGCTTGCGAGGTGCCCTGGAATCTGGAACCCATTATTGAGGACATCAGGTGGTGTGCCAAAAGCTTTCAGGACATTAGATGGAGCCATATTTTTAGAGAGATAAACTTTGTTGCTGATGCTATGGCAACTATTGGTCTAAAAAGCTCAAATCTTTGTATTTGGGATGCTTGCCTCCCAATGGAAGCGCTTTTAGCTTTTCGTTTTGATTGTAATGGATTTGGCTGTGTAAGGGGTTTCTCTATCCAATCTATGCTTCTTCTTTTTTCTATCAAAAATAAAAGTAAAAATAAAGAATGGAACTTTATTGCAAAAAGTGCATCAACTTAAGCATCTAATTTTTGAATTGGCAAGTGTTCGATCATCTTCAAGAGTCGGATTAATATGAGTAGCCGAGTGATTTCTTTGATTGCCCTTCTTCATTTTTGTCAAGGCTATCATTCACGCTTTGATGAGTGAAGGGACTCTAATTGTAGCAATGGTCATTCCAGCATAACTCATTTGGACAAATTTTGACGAAGTTGATGAAAAGGATCTACACATTTTGATGAGTCGAGAGACCAATGGTAATAGATTTTTAGTTAAGGGACCATTGTTACAATTTACTCTTACCTTTTAGAGTAAAAAATAAAGATAATTTTATGACCCCTACCATCCATTTGTCATTACCCTCCACCAACCAGTGGAGATGCTAATGGTGTAGCGCTAAACTTGTTATTTATGTGTCCCTCTTGGCATCAATTTTGGAAGCCTTTTAATTATTTATAGAGGTCAATTCGATTTGGATAGATCGACGATTTGAGAAACCAAATCACTTTGGTTAGAGTGGTTTGGTTTAGTTGGCTCTGTTCACTTGTGCCCTTTTTCTTTTACCTTAATACTCAATAATTTCGCTCACTCTTATTTAATACAAAATTTTCCACTTACGGTAAGTTTGATTCAATTTCTTGTACTTATTTAAATCTCGATCTAGATTTTTTCAGATAGAAACCAAGATTGATGAATGCTGACCAACACCAAAAAAGTGACTAAACTATAACATGCATGATGACTCAATTAAGTGACAAATTATTAAATCTACCAAAAATTCAGCTCTGAATATAGAGTTATTCCCAAATTTAAACAAATGTAAGAAACAACATTTATTCCAACACATTATCTCGAAGTGCCACACCTAATGAATCTCGGACTCTCTACTACATGGATAACAACATTCTCAAAGCATAGTTTAAGTTATGAGTACCACAATCAAGGAAAGATACAAATATATTCAAGTCATACGATCCATTCTAAGATAGATGTTTATAATAGAGAATTACATTAAGAAAAAGTGTCATCCTCAGTAGGAGCAATTCATAGCTGACGATGTTTAGGCCTCAATGTCAGAGTAGTTCCTGCTACTATGCCCTGAGGGGGCGAAAAACAAATGAGTGGACAAAAACAAAAATTTTCTAAAATTAATTTCTCTTTTGGAACATACTAATTCCCTGCTTTAATCCTCTGTTTTAGAAACCATATATGCATAAAATCCTTAAGATGCCGGAGTAGCAAAAATAAAATCATTTACAAGAGGGGGAGTTTTGAACCTGGGACGCATGGGTAGAAACTCAACATCCTATCCACTAGAATATTAGACCACATACCTTTAAAGTGTTATGGGAACTTTCATCCTATAGTAATATTTTCTCCAAAATACTTACAGATAAATTCCAGAGCATGTCTCGAGCTCAAAGGTCCAACATGAAACATAATAACCCTTCTAGGGTCATTTTATTCATTTCACATAGAATGGGGCGAAATTAATAGAAAATTAAGGACGGGTCATAACATCCATACATTTACTTCCCATATAGACTATATACCATTTTGTTTATTTACAAACGATAATATCTATACTAAATTCATCTAAACTATAAGAAATAGAAGAGTTTAAAATCAGGATTGTGCTGTTCTCACACCCCCTTTAACCTTGCACACATCTCTTTTTTTTTTTTTCCTTCATTTCACTCGATGTACCACATAATTGAGAAGAATGTATGAAAAGTAAAATGATAAGTTTGGATAACACCACCCTAAAATCAATACGCAGAGTTAATGAGAAAACCATATATTTTACCAAGACAATTAAATAAGATTGTCATCCCACATTCCAAATGTGAAATAAATACTGTAAAGAATCCTACAAACATAAGAAAATGGATGCAACAAAAAGAAAAGTCAGTGAACGTAGACAATCCAAGTACACAGAGCAAATTCACTTAGTATTACGGCCTACTAATATTCGTCTTCACTTATAAAGGAGAGGTCTTAGGTTTAATTCTCACTAAAGGTGAATTTGAACCACATTATTGCTAGCTTATTGTGAGGCTAAATCATCATCTCCCTCTAGTGTAATATCCTTTATTAGAAGAAAAAAAAAAAGTACGCAAAGCAAAGGAAGGGAATCCAAGTACACACCACACCCAAAGTCTCCTGCCTGGCGGTTCTGCACCAAAACCGTAGCCCATGATTTCCCGAACAAAACAACCCAATACAAACAAATCGACAACAAAAATCCAAAAGCCATAAGAAACCCACATCATTAAAATCATCCTTAATTCGGTTCTGCTAATCATACGATAATGGCGCTGGAGACGGTGAAGGAGGACGAAGAAGTTTACAGGTGGAGAGAAGTGCAGCTGCTTCAAATCGCAGAGCTGGAGAGAGAGAAGCTGGTGAGAAGGCGAGGCCGTGACATTGTCATAGCCGTGGATCATGGGCCCAACAGCAAGCACGCTTTCGATTGGGCTCTCATCCATTTCTGCAGGCTCGCGGATACCATCCATCTTGTTCATGCCGTTTCCAGTTAATTCATTTCTTCATTTGCAAGCTTTCTTGATGTTGTTCTGTATTTTTACATTTTTTTTATTTTTATTTTTTATGTTAGTATTCAATTTCAATCTGAATTGCACACCTCGAGTGTTAAATCTTTTGTATAATTATTGTGGTGAAGAGGTTTTTCCATGAGACAGGTCCTATGAGACTTTGTTTTAACAATGGGGTGGGAGGCGTGTTCATGGGTCCCAACCCGTTGTTACAAGGAGAGTATCGAGAGAGTTCATAGGACCTGTCATATTCAAGATTTTTTTTTTTTTTTTTTCTTTCAATTGTAGATGCATATGATTCTCATGTTGTATGTTTGTTCCTATCATGCAGCACCTAGACGGTTATCTTGAGCTAACCTCTTCTTTTTTTTTCGTGATTAGATGTGAAAAACGAGATTCTTTACAATGCAAGTGAGGGGCTTATGCAGAAGCTTGCTGTGGAGGCATTTGAAGTTGCCATGGTGAGTATAATAAGGGTTGTACTTGGCGCAAGCGTAACTTAATGCCCCTTCAATCATGTGTGGAACATTAGCCATGTCTAATTTTATATGTAAACTGTTGATCTAATTTGGGGCATCCAAAATTGCACATAAAATTGCACTTAAACAACTTTTGGCCATTGCAATTTCTCAAGTAAAGTTGGCATCATGAGTAGTCATTTGCAGCATCAAATAAATGAGTTCCATTGTTTGCCTACACTCGATCTATATTGTTGTGATGGATAAGCGTAATCTAGTCGAATTAATTGGATAATGCCGATATAGCATGATAACAGTAATAATGGATACCCCAATGCAACTTGAACTGTTTTTATCGGCAAATGTTGACTTGCCAAACTGTCTGAGAACATAAAATGTGTGGTTCCTGCATGCTATAAATCTGAGCTATCGATTAATGCCTGATTTTTATATTCATATTCTGGTAATATAAACATCTGACGATACAAATTTGTCAAGATAACGTATTTACTGTTATTCTATAGGTAAATAATGTGGACAATTATGAGAACCAACTGTAGGTTATTTTCTTGAATTTGGAATTTCTCACATCCAAAATTTTAAACAATATTTATGGAAGTAGGTAAGGACTAGTGCCCGGATTGTGGAAGGGGATCCTGGTAAGGTAATTTGCAAGGAAGCAGAACGAGTAAAGCCAGCAGCTGTGATCCTAGGTACCAGAGGCAGAGGATTCATTCAAAGGTACCCTTCCTCTCTCTCTCTCTCTCTCTCTCTCTCTCTCTCTCTCTCTCTCTCTCTCTCACACACACACACACACACATAATTCATTTACTCACTTTATTACTGGGATTTCTTCAGTGTACTACAAGGAAGTGTGAGTGAGTATTGCATGCGCAACTGTAAATCAGCTCCGGTTGTAATCGTTCCAGGAAAAGGTATTATTTTCCATCTTATATGTGAATGGAACCAGCTTAAAGTCGATTGCACATAACTTTTTTTTGAAACATAAATATTTGTATCTTAAATGGCAGAAGCTGGAGATGAGTCGATGATCTAGCAGCGGAGCTCATGGTATGTATAGAACAGTTTGGCCCTTGATTAATGCTGTGCAATTTCTTTTAGTACCTTGCTGGATTATCTGGACGTAGTAGTTGGAACTTGGTATGGTTGTAAGACTAAGAATCAATTGGCCAAGTCCTACCGTAAATGGTTATTCGGATGAAATGGTCAAAATGTAGAAAAAGATATGTGAGCTGAAAAGTATGTTTCATCGATACGTGAATAAGAATATATACAATTACATTCCTTGCACAACAAGGTATTATCCCTACAAGTTAGGAATACAACTACAATTAGGATTACAATCATATCTAGACTAACTATGTTTCTACTTGTCTAACACTCCCCCTCAAGTTGGAGAGTAGATGTCAAGAACTCCCAACTTGCGTAACATAGTCGAAAACTTTTCCTTCCTAGAGGCTTGGTGAACAAATCCGCCAATTGGTGTACCGTACCAACATACTTGGTTTCTATAAT
The DNA here is from genome assembly GCA_036320875.1 of Cotoneaster glaucophyllus. Classification (NCBI taxonomy): domain Eukaryota; kingdom Viridiplantae; phylum Streptophyta; class Magnoliopsida; order Rosales; family Rosaceae; genus Cotoneaster; species Cotoneaster glaucophyllus. The sequence goes on along the minus strand of CM070066.1, from coordinate 27,927,962 downwards.
GCCATTTGCAATCTTATCTCGTATAAAGTGACAATCCATCTCAATGTGACGAGTCTGCTCATGAAAAATAGGATTAGCGGCTATATGTAACGTTGCTTGATTATCACAAAATAAAATGGAAGGACCATCTAAAGGAATATTCAAATCCTTCAACAAAAACCGAAGCCAAATTAACTCGCAACAAGCACCTGCCATAGCCCTATATTCTGCCTCAGCTGAAGAGAGTGAAACAGTTTTTTGTCGCTTCGTCTGCCACGAAATCAAAGAATTTCCCCAAGAATACACAATACCCAGTAGTCGAACGGCGAGTGATAGGATAACCTACCTAATCAGAGTCACAAAATGCAGCTAACTTGGTCTAGGTTGTCAGAACGGAATAATAAGCCTTGACCTGAAGTAGACTTCAAATAACAAACAACACGAAGTGCAGCATCCATATAAGGTACACGTGGCTTGTGCATAAACTGACTCAAAACATGCACAGGATAGGTGATATCCAGCTGAATTATGGTGAGGTAGATTAACCGTTCTATTAAACGCCGATACTTTTCAGGATGCTTGAGAAGTTCTCGTTTATCAGATAATTTTGTATCATCCATAGGAAAAACAATGGGCCGTGCTCCCAGAAAACCATAATCCTTGAGAATCTCTAATACGTACTTACGCTGTGAAATATAAATCCCACGTTGGGATCGAGAAACCTTAATACCCAAAAAATATTTTAAATCACCAAGGTCTTTTATTCAAAAATGATCACGGAGAAAAGACTTCAAAGAATCAATGGCACTGATGTCGTTGCCTGTAATCACAATATCATCCACATAAATTAGCAAAGCTGTGAAAGAAGTACCAGAGGTGAACAGTGAATAGTCAACTTTGGATTGTTGAAAACTAGCGGAAAGAATGGCACTAGTGAATTTGGCAAACCATTGGCGAGAAGCCTGCTTGAGACCATAAAGGGACTTGTGAAGACAACACACAAGATTCTCCCCTTGTTGCTGAAGAGACATATAAATTTCCTCATGCAAGTCACCATGCAGAAAAAGCATTATTAACATCGAGCTGATGAAGAGACTAAGACTGACTAGCGGCACGAACAAGAAGACAACGCATTGTAATCATCTTAGCAGTAGGAGAAAAAGTGTCATCATAATCAATACCTTCAGCCTGTGTGTAACCTTTAGCAACTAAGTGAGCTTTATGACGCTTAATGGAACCATTAGAATTATACTTCAATTTGTACACCCACTTACAATCAACGAGAACTTTGCCAAGGGGCAAGGTAGTCAAAGTCCAAGTACCATTGGCATGTAAAGCTTGAAGCTCCTCATTCATGGCACGACACCAATTAGGGTCATTGGCAACCTTGACAAAGGATGATGGCTTCACATTCCGACTAACAGAGTAAATATATGAAAAATGTTTGGGAGAGTAACGGTGGTAAGAAATAAAATTACAAAGTGGATATCGCGTACCTTTTGCAGAACTAGGCTGTGAAGTCAAGGATTGGTGTGGTGGCAGAATCACCTGCGAGCAAATGTAGGCTTTTAAATAGGATAGGGGTTTATGGGTACGGGAAGAAGTGCGTTGGGTGTGGGGAATGTCAGGATGAGGCGTGGGCTGGGAGATGGGGGGGGTTCGTGGGTAGTTGGGTGGAATCTGGGGCAGTATCTGTGGAGGGAGCAGGTGGGGCCGAGAGTGTAGTGGTGGAAGTAGGCCTGGCAATTCCTGACACGACCAGATAACCCGACCCGACACGACACGAAATTAACAGGTGTTCGGGTCGACACGATAACGAATCGGGTCGTTATCGGGTATACACGTGGGTAACACGATACACGATAAGCAAAATATTAATTTTATAACTTTATAACCCTAAAAAAATACTATAATAATTATATATATTAATTTAACAATTTATACCCCTAAGAACTATAATAATTATATATATATATATAAATTAAATTAAATTTTAAAAATTGGTGACCATTAGATCGGCTTAAATATACATACCATTTAATTTTTCAAGTGTTATTCGTACAAAATAAATAAATTCAAATCTACTTAATATATATATATATATATATATATATACACACACCATTGAACTTGATGGGATACGAATTCTACGAAACTAATTTTAACGATCCAACCGTAGAACTTGCTTGTATATGCTTCGAGATCGCATATGCCAAAAATTAAAAAAAAACAAACACTCAGAGATCAAGTAACGGGACAAAACTTTTCGACGGTTATAAACGAAAAATCACGATTTAACGGTTATTTTAAGTCCGATTTTGATGATTTTTTACAGCTACACTCCTTTACCCTATATGAATACAATGAATGAATTCGATCTTCAATTTAAAATATTTACACAAGTAGATACCACAAAATCTTATGTTATACTTAATGAAAGGATAAATAAACTCTTTTAAGTGTTAGTGAATCTATTGTTTTGATGAGATACGCATTCTACGAAACTAATTTCAACAATCCAACCGTCAAACTTGTTTGTATATGCTTCAAGATCGTATACGCCAAAAATCACAAAAAACAAACTTTCAGAGATCAAGTAACGAGACAAAACTTTTCGACGGTTATAAACTAAAAATCACGATTTAACGGTTATTTTAACTCCGATTTTGATAATTTTTTACAACTACACTCCTTAACCCTATATGAATACAATGATTGAATTTGATCTTCAATTTAAAATATTTACACAAGTGGATACCACAAAAACTTATGTTATGCTTAATGAAAGTATAAATAAACTCTAAGTGTTAGTGAATATATCGTTTTGGGATACGCATCCTACAAAACTAATTTCAACGATCCAACCGTCAAAATATTTTGTATATGCTTCAAGATCACATACGCCAAAAATCGTAAAAAAAAACATTCAGAGATCAAGTAACGGGATAAAAAATTTCGACGGTTATAAACAAAAAATCATGATTTAACGGTTATTTTAACTCTGATTTTGATGATTTTTTACAGCTACACTCCTTGACCTTATATGAATACAATGAATGAATTTGATCTTCAATTTAAAATATTTTACACAAGTGGATACCACAAAATCTTATGTTATACTTAATGAAAGGACAAATAAACTCTAAGTGTTAGTCAATCTTTTGTTTTGATGAGATACGCATTCTACGAAACTAATTTCAACGATCCAACCGTCAAACTTGTTTGTATATGCTTCGAGATCGCATACGCCAAAAATCACAAAAAACAAACATTCAGAGATCAAGTAACGGGACAAAACGTTTTGACGATTATAAACGAAAATTCAAGATTTAACGGTTATTTTAACTCCGATTTTGATGATTTTTTTACAGCTACACTCCTTGATCCTATATGAATACAATGAATGAATTCGATCTTCAATTTAAAATATTTACACAAGTGGATACCACAAAATCTTATATTATACTTAATGAAAGTATGAATAAACTCTTAAGTGTTAGTGAATATATCATTTTGACGGGATACGCATTCTACAAAACTAATTTCAACGATCCAACCGTCAAACTTGTTTGTATGTGCTTCGAGATCACATACGCCAAAAATCACAAAAAACAAACATTCAGAGATCAAGTAACGGGACAAAACGTTTTGACGGTTATAAACGAAAATTCAAGATTTAACGGTTATTTTAACTCCGATTTTGATGATTTTTTACAGCTACACTCCTTCATCCTATATGAATACAATGAATGAATTCGATCTTCAATTTAAAATATTTACTCAAGTGGATACCACAAAATCTTATATTATACTTAATGAACTCTTAAGTGTTAGTGAATCTATCATTTTGATGGGATACGCATTCTACAAAACTAATTTCAACGATCCAACAGTCAAACTTGTTTGTATATACTTCGAGATCACATACGCCAAAAATCGTAAAAAAAAAAACATTCAGAGATCAAGTAGCGGGACAAAACTTTTCGATGGTTATAAACGAAAAATCGCGATTTAACGGTTATTTTAACTCCAATTTTGATGATTTTTTACAGCTATCTTCCTTGACCCTATATGAATACAATGAATGAATTCGATCTTCAATTTAAAATATTTACACAAGTGGATAGAATAAAATCTTATGTTATACTTAATGAAAGTATAAATAAACTCTAAATATTAGTGAATCTATTGTTTTGATGGGATACGCATTCTACGAAACTAATTTCAACGATCCAACCATCAAAATTATTTATATATGCTTTGAGATCGCATACGCCAAAAATCGCAAAAAACAAACATTCAGAGATCAAGTAACGTGACAAAACTTTTCGACGGTTATAAACGAAAAATCTTGATTTAACGGTTATTTTAACTCCGATTTTGATGATTTTTTACATATACACTCCTTGACCCTATATGAATACAATGAATGAATTCGATCTTCAATTTAAAATATTTACACAAGTGGATACCACAAAATCTTATGTTAAACTTAATGAAAGTATAAATAAACTAAGTGTTAGTGAATCTATCCTTTTGATGAGATATACATTATACGAAACTAATTTCAACGATCCAACCGTCAAACTTTTTGTATATGCTTCGAGATCACATACGCCAAAAATCATAAAAAACAAACATTCAGAGATCAAGTAACGGGATAAAACTTTTTGATGGTTATAAGCGAAAAATCACGATTTAATGGTTATTTTAACTTTGATTTTAATGATTTTTTACAGCTACCTTCCTTGACCCTATATGAATACAATGAATGAATTCGATCTTCAATTTAAAATATTTACACAAGTGGATATCACAAAATCTTATGTTATACTTAATTAAAGTATAAATAAACTCTAAGTGTTAGTGAATCTATTGTTTTGATGGGATACGCATTCTACGAAACTAATTTCAACGATCCAACCGTCAAACTTATTTGTATATGCTTCGAGATCGCATACGCCAAGAATCTTAAAAAACAAACATTCAAAGATCAAGTAACGGGACAAAACTTTTCGACGGTTATCAACGAAAAATCACGATTTAACGGTTATTTTAACTCCGATTTTGATGATTTTTTACAGATACACTCTTTGACCCTATATGAATACAATGAATGAACTCGACCGTCAATTTAAAATATTTACACTAGTGGATAACACAAAATCTTATGTTATACTTAATGAAGGCTTCACAACCTTGAAAACAAAAACTCTTTCATTTTGCATATCCTTGCACATTTAATATTTTGTAATAGACTAGTAGTGTATGAATGTTTTTTTATTAGGCTCTTATTTTCGAGTGTAGATGTAGTACTTAAATGACAAATGTGTTTTAATGTTTTGAAGTAATATTTATGTGGCAATGTGTGGTATGTGCAAATTTAAGAAAAAAATATATTTTTCTTAATGGGTCATAACGGGTCGGGTCAGTTTACCCGTTGGGTAAAGTGACCTGACCTGTTAAGATAACAGGTGTGACACGACACGACCCGTTAAGATAACATGTGTTACACGAAAACGACACGAACACTACAGACACGACCCGTTTGCCAGGTCTGGGTGGAAGGGTGGACTGGTGAGGTGGCAACATGGGAAGGGGGCATGGAAGTGGAGGTGCTAAGGTTGCAGTATGGGAAGGTGGTGTGGTGTCAGGAGGTGGGGGATAGGAAAGGTCCAGAGGAGAGGGAAGAGGCAATGTAGGCATGGGGGATGGGGTATGGGTAAGGTTAACGGCAAAAGGGAAGGAATCTCCATGAAAGATTACATCCGTACTGGTCAGAGTGCGGTGAATGTCTAGGTCGTATAGTTTGTATGCTTTCTATCCATGAGGGTAACCAAGGAAGATGCAATGATGGGCCCGAGGGGAAAATTTAGTGGTGGGAATGACAGTGGTGGCATAGGCTAGACAACTAAAGACGCGGAAATGGTCATAGGTTGGGGTTTTGTTATGGAGAACGTCAAAATGAGATTTATTATGGAGAAGACGGGTAAGGAGACTGTTTATTAGATAAGTAGCTGTAAGAACACATTCACCCCAAAATTTTAGAGGAAGATATGATTGAAAGCCAAGGGTGCTAGCAGTTTCAAGGAGGTGCCTATGTTTTCGTTCAACAACGCCATTTTGTTGAGGGGTATAAACACAAGAAGTTTGAAAAAGGACCCCATTGTCTGAGAAAAAATTACAAAGAGAAAAAAATTCGCCTCCATTATCAGTATGACTGCATTCGATTTTAGTATGGAATTGAGTATTGACATAAGCAAAAAAATCCTTGATTAATTGTTGAGTATCTGATTTATGTTTCATGAGAAAGACCCACATAAAGCGAGAAAAATCATCCACAATGGTTAAAAAATAGTGAGCTCCAGAAAAGGGAAGATTGACAATTCGGGCCCCAAATATCACAATGAATTAAAGCAAAAGGAAAAGTCGTTGAAATTGAACTTAAACCAAAAGGTTGATGAGTTTGTTTCGCCAAAGGACAAACATCACAAACATGACTAGAATCAAAAGAACAATTAAGAAAACTAGAAGCTAAAGCTTGCAAACGAGTAGATGAAGGGTGACCAAGGCGCCTATGCCATAGGGAGGACGAGATGTTGATGATGTTGCAGAGAGGGTGACAGGTAGGGATAGAGGAGCAAGGGCCACAAGGTAATATAGATCACTGCGTCGCTTACCCACACCAATCATCACCTTTGAAACCAAGTCCTGCAAAATACACAAATAAGGAAAGAATGTTACGGAACACGATAATCCATCTGCGAGCTTACCAACCAATTAAAGGTCCACTTTAAAATTAGGGACACATAAAACATCTTTCAAATTAACTGGGGAATTTAAACGAAGAGTGCCAGTTAAAGTAATTGGAGCGGTAGTACCATTAGGCAAAGAAACAGGTGGCAAACACGAAGCAGAAGTATTAACTAAACATGAAGCGGAAAAAGTAATATGATCTGTAGCTCCGCTGTCAAGGATCCATTGACCATGACGCGAAGCTACAGGTAACAAACCTTTGGCAAAGTCATCATTGAAAACGACTTGGGCCTGAGGAGACGAAAGAAGAGTCTGCAGTGTCAGTTAGGGCAGCAAGGACACGGGAATGCTGCTCGGTTGAAAGGTGGGGCATTGCAACCTGTACATCATGCAAAGTGCGCTAGCCTTGCACGTGATGGGCTGAGGGAGGGACAGTGGAATTGCAGGCCTGGGGGTTGTTGGGCCGAGGACTAGCATTGTTGGTGCTATATGCGGGATTGGCAGCACCATTACTGCATGAATAACCAGCAGATATAGTGGGCGTGAAGAAGCGACGGGGTGGCCGCCATGGTTGTCCATAGAGGGGATGACGGACAGGTAATCGTGAAGTTTGTGACAATTTTCGCCAATGTGAAAGTCATAGTTACAATAGGTGCAGTGGAGAGAAGGATGGTCGAAGGAAGTATGGGAAGAGCCATGAACCGCCATAGTTGCAGGTTGGTCTGCAAAACGAAGGGAACCCAACGAGTGCTGTTTTTCAGCCTGAGAAACCGAGGAACAAGCTTGGTGAACAGTGGGCAGAGGGTTCATTAAAAGAATCTGGTCCTGAATGGCAGAGAAAGACTCATTAAGCCCCATGAGGAATTGCATAAGTTGCTGCCTTTCATTCTTGGTGCCACAAGAACAGGTGTAGCGCTCGTTGTACGAGGCAAGTTCGTCCCAAAGGCCTTTGACGCGAGTGAAATAGGTGGAGATGGTGGCAAGTTCACGGTTGAGTTGGAAGATGCGGGCGGTGTTGCTTTGGGAGAACTGTTCACGAAGGTCATCCCATACGACTTTGGCATTGGTGGAAAAGAGGACGAACTCGACAAGATCGGGCTCTAAAGAATGAAGGAGCCAAGAAAGAATCATGTCATTGCAGCAGCGCCAAGCGACATGAGTATTAGGATCCTTGGAGGACGGCTCCTCGATATTACCATTAATAAAACCAAGTTTGTTCTTGGCGCTCAAGGAAATCTCCATACAGTGCGCCCAGGTTGTATAATTTTCTCCATTCAATTTTTTGGAGACAAGAACAAGGTTAGGGTGATCAGAATGGTGAAGGTAAAAGGGGGTACTGCTATCAGAGTCTCCCATGATGGAAGAACAGGAACAACAGAAGAAGGCTGCCGAATTTTTTTAAAGAAAATCTAAGGTTTTGAAACCTGCTCTGTATACCATGTAGAAAAAAGATATGTGAGCTGAAAAGTATATTTCATTGATACGTGAATAAGAATATATACAATTACATTCCTTGCACATCAAGGTATTATCCCTACAAGTTAGGAATACAACTACAACTAGGATTACAATCATATCTAGACTCTAACTATGTTTCTACTTGTCTAACAAAATGCATAGTAATGTTTAAGCTGCATGTATTAATCAAGATCTTTGATTATTTAGATTTTCTCCGAGTGTTGCCTCATTGCTTGATGTCTTAACTCATTTTACGGAATAATGTGAACAGCAGATTCTTCTGGTAAAAATATAGAAGAGTAATCATGTTAGTATTAAGATGAGATGAGATTCTCACTAGTCACTCCTTTTATCACTGTGGTCGGAACTTTCACTTGGATCTTTTCTACCCTCAACAAGGAAAGATTCTTACCTACATCTTTGGATAGATCCCCGTTAGTATGCGACTCATCGGACTCATGGGGATATATCCTAATGATACATGAGATTCTCTCATCAATTGTGTGCCCAAACGTAAAATTACCGAGATCACAATTAAACTAATTTTATTTTGAAATTATACATCATGTTATCGTAGAAGTATAATTACACAAAAACTGATATAGGCTCAGTGCTAATCCCATTGGCCAATACACTCTTCACTTATAACTAGGTAAACTCGCGTGATGAATGGTATAGGAATAATGCTGTATAAGATGTAGCCCAATTTGGGTCACTGGTTTTACGATGTAGAAGGCCTCAAGCCTATGAAGATATTATTAGGAAATTATAAAAACTCCCTTCCAAACATTTTTTTCTTCAGTCACCCCTACAAGTTTTCCAATTAGCTCATAGTATATTTGAAAGCTGGGCGCGTAATTGTTGATGAATGCTCAAATAAAATATGCAAGTAAAACAGAGGAAGTTTCGGTGAGCAACTTTTGTGACTGGGGAGACCAAAACTTTTGGGGAAATGGCCGGGAAACTAGCAATTATCGAAGACTTTTAGATGGACTTGACATTCGTGTCGTGTAACACCTGTTAATATTATCAGGTAAAATATTTGTAGTTGACCTCTTCATGAAAGTTGTAAAATTTGTCATTATGAGTGATTGTGTATATATATATTTTACATTTTTTTCACTCCTACAATAATTACTATTATTTTGCACTATAATAAAAACACTATTCATGAGATTTGGAGGGTTTTAAAAACTTAAACGACCGTGTACCATCGTTTTAGTGTAGAGGATGTAATCATGAGCATTTATATATGCTTTCATATTTTTCAAACTTGTACATTAATGATTATGAATTTTATTTATTTTGAACTCACTTAAAAAATATTATTCATGAGGGTTTGTATGGTTTTAAAAATTCAAACGACAATGTACCCATCCTCATAGTGTAGAGGATGCAATCACGGGCGTTTGCATATTTTTGCACCTTTTTCGCACTTGTAAATTAATTATTATAATTTTTTTAAAAGTGTTTGGTATTTTTTAAATGACTTGATATTTTTATTTTTAATGTGCTTTATGATTTTTTTTAATCTCACTCTTTGCCTATAGTATACTATAAAATAAATAAAAAAATAAAATAAAATTTTTAAATTTATATAAAAATAATACAATAATACATATTTAATATACAATATGTATATTATGACTACTGTATTTCATAGTAAGTTTTTTTTTTTTTTTTTTTGTAGTTTAAAAAATTAAAATCATCAAAATAATTTTTTCCTTAACGTGTCGAAACGGGTTACCTATGTGTAAACCTGTTAAGGACCCGTTATTAACGGGTTCTTATCGTGTGACCCGATAACGACACTATTAGTTATTGTGCTGACTCGAAACCCATTATTTTCGTGTCATTTACGTGTCGTGTTAACAAGTCGTGTAATACCAAGTTCTAACATAGCATGTTCAAACTTGGTATTGCCAATAACACAAGGGATTGTGAAACTACCTGGATCTTTGCATTTAGGTGGCAGTTTCCTTTGTAAAACTGCAGAAACATTCTCACTTACCCGTACCACTTCCTTGTTCGAGATTCGTTTCCTTGTTGTACAAAGCTCTTTAAAAAATTTAGCATACTTTGGAACTTGCTTTATTGCATCAAGGAGTGGGATATTGACTTGTACTTTCCTGAAGGTTTCTAAGATGTCTTTTTCATTCTCTTTTTTCTTAGATTGTATAAACCTGCGAGGGAAAGGCACATTTGGTGGAATAGGGTTAGAAGGAATTGAATTCAAACCAACCTTACCTGAATTGGATGGCGTAGGAGCCTTAGAAGGCTGCGGCAAGGATTGTTCCTCTCTTGCCGTGGCCTTGTCCAACTCTTCTTCTTCGAGCAGCAGCCGTTCATCCACGTTTTGGCTTTGTTTGGACGTCTTTGGATTGGTTCCAATCTCTTTACCACTTCTCAAGGTAATAGCCTTAGCAGTTTCAAAAAAAAAACCTCTCTTTGGATTTACAACGGTTGAACTAGGAAGTTTGCCTTGTTCTCTAAATTGTCCCATGAATTCTGCCATACGCCCTATTTGATTCTTCAATTCACCCATCTCCTTGGCTTGATTTTGTAAACCCTGAGTAAAAAAAGTTAGTGCTTGAAGAATTTTATCATTATCCATTGACGAACCTGAATTTGGTTGGGAAGATTGTGGGGGCGGGTGTGGTGGTGCAAATGGCCTTTGATAGAGCCCCAGGAGGTGGCTATCTATATATGCCTTGTTGTTGAGTTTGTTGAGGTTCTCTCTACTTTATATTTAGATGATCTCTCTAGCCCGGATTGTAGGTGTTGGAGAATGGGTCATTCCTTGGTTGATTTTGGCCTTGATAACCTATGGCATTGGCACTTTCCCATCCCCCATTCTCTATTAACTGAGGACGTTGATCAGTAGAGTGTCCTTGCACAGAGCACACGCCACAAGCAGCTGCACTTTGCACTTTGGATCCTTCAACAACCTGTGATAGAAGAACATAGAGATTAGCCATTTAAGATTGAAGTTCTGAAATAGCACTTACCTCATTAACTTGATTCTGCCATGTAGGTTCTCTTTGTCCAACTCCTTCGTATTGTTGTGCATTAAAGGCTAGATTTGCTATTAAGATCTTTGTAGCAACTTGTGTTTTGTCAACTAAAGCACCTCCAGCTGAAGCATCAAGCATTTGTCTCTCAAGGGGAAGTAATCCTTAATAGAAATATTGAATTAAGAGCTCCTCCTTCATTTGATGTTGTGGGCACGATGCAACTAAAGTCTTGAAGCGCTCATAATACATTGGAAAGGATTCTCCTGGGCCTTGTTGAATTCCACTAATTTTCTTCCTCAAAAGAATCACTCTTGAAGTTGGGAAGAATTTCTCTAAGAATGCTTTCTTCATGCTTTCCCAAGAAGTGATGGTTCTAGGTGCTAATTCAAAGAGCCAATCTTTAGCCTTTTCCAAAAGAGAGAATGGAAAGGCTTTCATCTTCAGAATATTTCCATCTACATTAATTGGTGTCATGCTCGAGCACACCACTTCAAATTCCTTAAGACGCTTGTTCGGATCTTCCATGGACAGCCCATGGTATTTGGGAATGTGATGCAGCAAACTAGACTTCAATTCAAACTCATCGGTTTTGCCTTGAGCTGCCCTAGGGTATTGAATGCAAAGAGGGATGGCATTGTCCAGTCCTGAGGCTGAAAGTTCCTTGATTGTTCAATTGTCTACAGCCATGTCCTGTTCCTCTTCCTCTTCCTCAAATTTGGATTCAGAACTAGAACTAGGTGGATTGAATTCTGGCTGCTTCCTCTTCCTTCTCAAAGTTCGTTCAAAATCGTCGTCAAACTCCAATATATGCCCACGAACAGGTTGAGAACTTCGAGTCATAAACTAGTACCTAAAACAAAGAAAACAACACAAAACAAAATCAGAAACACAAGAAAAAAAAATATGAAAAAAAACAAGGGCAATTTTGCTAATCCCCGACAACGGCGCCAAAATTTGATGTGGTTAAAGCTAGCACACAAATTAAACCCTATAATTTAGACGATTGTAGTATGAGCAAGTAGGGATCGTTCTAGGCCGGGGATTAGAAGAGATGCTAATCAACACAAATTAGACTTAAAAGCGGAAAAACTAGGCTAGACTAACACAAAATAAGAACTGAGGGGGATTTTTGGACTAATTTTAACTAAAACAAGTAAATTGCAGCAATGAATTAAGTTTTGTACGAAATATAGGTGAAAAGCTAGCTAGAGGATTCTTCTCCACACATGAATCATATGCATACAAATCGATTTCCAGTTATTATTCCTATAAACCATGAATGACAATGCCCCAAATTAATTGTGAACAACACTAATTAACTCTCAGTTTTTCCTAAGTTCATTGAATTGGACTCAGCGACGCAACCAAATTATTCTTCTCAAGTTCCCTAACTATGAAAAGCATGATAAAGATACATCTCAAAGATCATTAAATTCTGTGAAAATCATAAGCATTGACAAGGCATTCGTAACTATGAAAAGCATGATACTCCTACCAAGAATTTACTTAACTCAATCATGAATAGTGACTTTTACTACTTGCAAATATAAGTTCATAACGATTAGGTGAAATTCCCTTATATTCTAGCATCAAATCCCTACATGCAAACTAAGTGTGCACCCTTAATAAACATACAAGAATAGGTTCTTTATAAAACAGATAAGTAAATCACATTCATGTTTTATGAAACAATAACTGGATGTAATCAATTTATATAAAACATATGATCATGGCTTTGAATTCACCTCTAGCTAAAAAGAAACTTAGTTACACATGTTCGTCATACCTAAAACGCAATCTAAAATAAACATTAAAACGAAGCAAGGATAGAAAGAACTCTGAAAAAACTCCAATGACAGATTCGGCACTCTTCTCTAGATGCAGGATGTGGCACTCCTCTCTTTCCCTTCTGAAATCTGTGGCACAAACTTAATATATAGGCAGAGGGCATGGCATACTCCGAGGAGGAGAAAGATTAGGTTCTTTGCATAATTTTAGGACTCCTAGAATTAGATAGGAGGTGTTGGAATGTGATAAGGACTCCTCCTTGCAGCTGGAGATAAGGTAAGGTAAGATAAGGATAGGATAGGATTAGATAAGGTTAGTTAAGATAAGGTTGGATAAGATAAGGTTGCCCTTTCTTGTCTAATTCCTTGTCTTCCAAGCCTCAATTTTAATTCCTCCAGATTCTAGCACTAGCACTCTTTAAACACCAAAAACGTCAGTCCTATAAGCTCTCCACACATGCTATCTAATCCAAGTCCAAAACTGCTCCAAATTGCTCCATTTTGCCATTTATTGTCACCTTTACCAATTGGACCTACAAAAATACGAAAATAGCTTAAATTACTATAATAAATAGAAATTAACTAAGTAAATGCAAAGAAATAAGCTACCAAAGTCGCATAAATATGCTCCTATCACCTGAGCCACGGTTTTAATTAAAATCTCTATGCCAGCACTACTTAGAAGACTCCCACGCCATCCATTAAGTTTTTTCCAAACCCGATCTTTGATATATGCGAATGTAGTCTTCTTGGATTTATCAGTGAAAACCAACAACCCAAGATAACGATCATGGTATTCCACCCGGTTCATACCAAGGCAATCGACAAGTAATTGAGCATCCATTTCAGTCACATTCGCACTGAATGCCACACAGCTTTTGGAAAGATTAACCGCTTGCCCGAAGCCAACTCATAAGATCTCAACAATTCCTTTAGTTCACAACATTCCTACAAAGTACTTCTGGCAAAAATAAAGCTATCATCTGCAAAGAGGAGATGATGTATACTAGGTGCACCATTACAAACCTTGATCCATTGTATCCGTCCTTGAGCCTTCCACACATCCAACAAGGCCGAAAGACATTCTGCATAAATCACAAACAAGAATGGAGACAACGGATCCCCTTGCTGAATACCTATTTTAGGTTGTAAGAAGCCCACTGGTTCCCCATTAAGCTTGAACGAATAAGAAACTGAAGTGACACACATCATTATCCAAGTAATCCATTCCTCTGTGAACCTCAATCTTCTCATCAATTGTTCTAGGAACATCCATTCGTTGCGATCATAGGCTTTATTGATGTTTAATTTCAGTGCCATCACACCATTCCTACCACTATTCTTCTTTTTCATAGAGTGAGCAATTTCTGATGCCACCAAACAATTCTCTGAGATTAATCTTCTAGTAATAAATGCATTTTGGGATGGCGAAATGATATCAGGTAAAATAAGCTTCAAACTGTTCGTGAGTACTTGGGAACAAATTTTGTATATCACATTACACAAACTAATTGGGCAAAGTTAAGTCATGGAGGTTGGGTCTGCTTTCTTAGGTATAAGAGTTACATGCATAAAATTAACTTTCCGTATCATACTCCCTGATGAAAGAAGATAACGAACTCCATCACAGACATCATGACCAACAATTGGCCAATGTTTCTGATAAAACCCATGAGTCATTCCATCTGGTCCTGGCACCTTGGTAGGTGCATTTGAAACAAAGCAGACTTTATTTCTTAATCAGAAAACGGTAACAGAAGATTCTGATTCATCTCGGTCGTGACTTTCGGTGCAGCCGCACTTAGAATTACAGAAGCATCTACTACACCCGTGGAGTCAAACAATTTCTGAAAATAATCCACTATTACCGAGGCCATACCAGCCTTACTTTCATGCCACTACCCTGTTTCATCAAACAAACCGTGCAGCCCATTTCGTCGTTGTCGTCGAGATGTTTTTTGATGAAAATATCTAGTATTTTGATCTCCAAGACACAACCAATTGTCTTTGGACCGTTGACGCCAGAATGCCTCTTCTTGTGCCAATAGCGAGTGTAATCGAGTATACAATTCATGCCTTTGAGCAATAGTTGTTTCATTGAACGGCTTACCAAATAAAGCTTGTAGTTTATCTTCCGTTGCCATTATTTCACCAGGAATTGAACGTTCATTGCTCTTCACCCATTTTAACAAATGCACCCTTGTCGCGTTAATCTTCTCCATAACTTGATACATAGGGGATCCAATGCAGTTTGAAGACCATCCCTCTTGTATCGTTGTCTCACAACCATCCTACACTGACCATCCATCTCCATATCGGAAACTTTTCTTAAACTTTGCTATTTTCCTGACCTCCCACTCCAACAAGATCGGAATATGGTTCGAAGACGTAGGCTTCATATGGACAACTCTGAAACCCAAAAATAAATCAAACCATTTTTGTGTGGAAAACGCTCTATCTAAACAAACCTTAATACCACCACCCCTCGTCGTTACCCAAGTAAACTTGTTGCCAACAAAGCCCATGTCTTTCAGTTCACAATCCATCAACGCATTTCGAAATCCTTCCATTTGCCTTTCACTTGGTACATCACCACCCTCCTATTCAACAGCTTGGAGAACTTCATTAAAATCCCCAAAACAACAACATGGTAATGACGAATTTTCCTTGAGACGTTGAAGCAACTCTCATGATTTGTAATGTTCAGATTCAACTGGATAGCTATAAAAGAACGTAAGTCTCCAGTGAAGGGCATCTTCCACTTTGCCCACCTCAAAATTAATATGATTCGAAAAATATAAGCGGAGTGAAAGCTGGGCTTCCTCTTTCCACATAGCACACAGGCCACCAGACCAATCAGAACTCGATACAGTAAACACACAATCAAACTGTAACTGTGATTTTAACTTCTCCATATGTTCTCTGGAGCTTTTAGTTTTGCACAGAAAAATCACTGCGGGATCTTTAAAGAGAACGAGTATCTTAAGTGCTCGAATTGCACGGAGCTTGAAGAAGCACGTTTCTTTATGGCATGGGATCTTCCAACAAAATCCTTTTCCCGATCCATACGTTTCCCCAATTCAGGGAGAACAAACTTACTAGGATGCATCCTTATATTTCCTTTATTACGTCCCAAGCGCTATTTGAAATTTTTTCCGTCCAAATTCCCAGTTCCAAAAATGAACGGATTAAGATTGAAAGCATCAGATCCCAACGAAAGTGTAGGTTCAACCTGGTGATCATAGCTTTTCTTCCTGACATCCCTAACTTCATCATTCCCTAAATGCCAAACACTCCTACTATTCTGAGGTGGACTATCTTGGTTAATAAAGACCCATTGCCATACATTCGACGTCAGTATCTCATTACCAAACAGCAGCAAAGGTTGACTTGGACTCAATAAAGGCTCTCTAAGTGGTGCCACATATGGCAAGATTGCCATAATATCATCCTCCCCCCTAAGCTTTTCATTAAGACCAGGAATAACCAGGCGTATCTGCCTCCCCTCGGGCCGCATTCATAACCTGCATGCTCAATCCCAAACCACCTTCCCCTGTACCCTCATTCCACGACTCGTGTATTTCAGAGGTTGCTCTATCCTGATTACCTCCACCAAACCCGTCTTCAGCTCCCACATCTTCCTCCATAATATTCATCCATGTCATCCACGATTGGCACTGATATAGTCCAACCACCATCAGGTCCCAACCCAAACCGTTTACCCGCAGGCTTTTTATATTCCTTCCCTAGTACATCATCTTGAAACCACCTCCCATAAGGTTTAGCATAGTCATCATCGTGTCGTCCGTGATATTTTTCACACTCGTCCTCCACATGATCCATTATGCCACATAAGAAACAAGTGAATGCAATTTTTCGTATCGAATATCAACATTCAAAGTTCGACCTTCTAACTGCAATGCCACGTAACGTCTTCAAGGTTTTCGAATATCCAATCGGACCCTAATTCTGAGAAAGCTTCCAAACTGTTCCTCCTTTCTACTCTGATCAGTGAGTACATAATCTCCCAAGTGGTTGCCCAGAAACTTCCCCATTTGGCGTGTCATATAACAGAACGGTAATCCCTTCACTTGAATCCAAAATTCCTGATGAAACAGTGGAACCCTCGTTGGATTGGTCATATTATCTGCCTCTGCAATAACCAAAAGGAATTGTTTATTAAATAGCCAGCACCCCGCCCCCCCCCTTGGGATGGTGGTTCGCTCATAAAGAGAGTTGAATCTGAAAGCAAAGCGATCGTCTTCGAGATCGAATATCAGCACATGCGCCTTAGGGCGCCATAAATTCCTCATATGTCGCTTAAAGCTTTCCTTGTTGATTGGTTTAGAGGACAAAACTTTGCCCACCAGAAACACCTTAACGATTTCAAAGATCCCACATCTTATTTGTCAACCATGATGACTTTCTGTTCCTCCTCTGTAATAGCAAACTTCCTTGAGAATTTTGAAACTATTTCTTCCATTGTCGTCAGTCCTGTTATAAGCTATGACCAACCCCACGTACAAACTTTGAAACACCTTATTGAGAATTGCAGGACTCTCTCCCACACCATTAGACAACTGGAGCACACCCAGCCCTCACGCCTGCCTCCTCGCCGGAAAGAGCAGTCTGAATCACCGAAAACCAAGCTTTCCCGATATTCTCAGCCGTCGCTCTCCTAGGGTTTGCAAAGAAAACCTAGAGAGCCTTTTTGGATTTTATACCATGTTAGCTGCACTGATATTTGCACTATGTAGAAAGAATCTATGTAGTTTTTGAGCTTTCATTCCTTGAAACGGCACCATGTGAGCGAAAGCTGACCAAAAAGACCTAAAAGATGACTAAAGCAAAATTTTTCCACACCAAGTTTGGAGTGGACCCAAGAAATGGGGAAGGCAAGATCATCTATCACCATCAAGAGGAACAAAAAGAATCAAAGGAGATCATTCATATGGATGAGGCCAGGTCCACGGACCACACCCCTTTCTCACTATTATATTTGGCTTGAAAATGAAGTGACATGAACCTTTTTTCGATTCATAACAAGGGCTAGAAGTGGTAACGTGTATGCAATCTTTAGTGGTCCAAAAACCCGAACAACAACGGGTGAGACCGATGAGTCCTGACATGTTTTGTGCGATTTAGTCTGGTCTTTACCAGTTGTATATCGGCGGAAACATGACATGTTTTGTGCGATTTACTTTGGTAACACTTTGGTTTTTGGTTTTTAGTTTCATTTTTCAGTTCAAAAGATGGCGAGGAGATACATAGGGAAAAAAAGAGAGAACAAAGGGAGGAGGAAGGGGAGAGTTGGATTCGGGATAGAATAGTACCTAAATAAAAAGAAAAACTAAAAACAATTCCAAATAGTTTTTACTTTCGAGTTTTTGTTTCACGCATTATTCTTCATTTCTCCATGTCTCTCTCCCTCATTCTATTCGAAAACAAAGTGTTGCCAAACAAGCCCAAAGATTCTCCCTATTTATATGTTCATTTTCTGTCTAGGGTTGCTAAGAATTCAGCTGAGAAGTGAAATCCCTCTCTGTTATAGGCTCCTAAAAGGGTAGTTGATGTAGATTCATATATATGAACCTGTAGAGTCCCCCTCCATTGAAGGATCCTCAAATAATAATAATTGATCGACACCTTGTGGTGCTTATTCTGTAACTTTTCTCAATGATTCGAATCGTCTATACTTTGATCCAATTGATCATTCTTGCAAAAAATTATACAAATTTAAAACCATTCAGACGTCCAATTGTAGTGAAGCAATAGAAACTAGACTAATACGATTTGTCAAATGAACACTAATATGATTACCACTTAATCCAACTGTCAAATGGTTTCAGATTTTGATATTTTTTTTTGTAAAGATGATCTTTGAGGGAAGACCTAAAAGATTACGGTTAGATCGTTGGAATACGATGTGGAGTGGGTTGTGTGACATTTTTGTGTAGAATTATCCATGGCCGTATCATGTGCTCTTTTAAACAGGTTGCTTAAGGGGAGGGATCCCCATTTTTTTTTAAAAATGGGGACACGCTCCCCACCGTTAGATTGACTTTAATGAAATTGTGTGGTTAAGATTAAAACACAAGCCACACAATCTCAACCACACAATTTCATTAAAGTTAAATCCAACGGTGGGGAGCGTGTCCCCATTTTTTGAAAAAATGGGGATCCCTCCCCTTAAGCAATTCCCTCTTTTAAATTAGTACGAATAACTTACTGATCTAAAATGGATAAAAAGTAAACTAAATAAATCGATAATCAGATCACGGAATAAATAAGTGATTACTTAAACAACGGATGATTAAGAGATTGTTCAAATGTTCTTTCTTTTAGCTATTTTAACCCAAAAAACAACTTGGTGAATAGTCACTACGCTAAATATTAAACTCTCACTGCTCTCTCTTTCTCTCTCTCTCTCAAAAGTAATAAAATGTTCATGGTTTGTTAAAGGGCAATTAGCTGGAATGATTATTTTTTGATATTTGGTTGCAGAAATGATCACTTTTAACAATGACAATATATTTATCATACATCAATGGCACAACGATAAAATAAAGACCACACAACGATGACGATATGTAAAAGTTGATCATTTTTGCAACTAAATGTCAAAAACTAACCATTTCAGCTAATAGCTCTTTGTTAAAATAGCTAGTGTTATTGGAGATCCAAAGATAAACTGGCCAGCCAATACGGCTTTACTTTTCTGTTCACTACTAAATTAACCTAAAAGGCTCTTGAAGAAGGTTTTTTAATTTTTTTAATTTTTGAACAAACAATATCATTTACACAAAGGGAATATTTTCTTCCTATTTAACTACATTATCAAACAACATTTTACCCCAAGACTTTGGCATATGATAATTTAGAAAATGGTAGTAAACTAAAGAGAAAATTACACAAAACTACCTCAACTATGGATCGAATTCGTTGCAAAGTCGGACATTCGTTAAATTTTTTGTGAATTTGGCTATTAAATGATGACGTGGTAGAAACCGGGCCCAGTCCTTAGCCAACGGGAATAATAAATAAATTAATTATTGAAAATTATTCATTTTTATTTAATATTTAAAATTAATTCATTATTAATTTTTTATTTAATAATTAAATTAATTTAAAAAAATCTCTCTTTCTCTTCTCCCCAATTGCCGATCTTCATCTTCTCCCCAATTTCCAATCGTCTCTTCCCTTCACTCCTTCCTCCCCTCACTTCTTCCTCCTCCATCACTCCCTCCTCATATCAGCCCATCCTAAACTGAATCCAAATCTGACTTGCAGCCTCCTTCTTCCCCCCACTTCTCGACCCTAAACTCTGGTCGCCAACGCCTAGCCTTGACAAATTACTCAAGCCAATGCTGACCCTTTGTCACCCCTAAACCCAAAGAGGCTTTCATGCGGCAACGGCCCCGATCTCATCTTTATCCTATTCAACCCCAGCGACAACGCCAAAGTGGGAGACATCTGCATAGGAACGAAGCCAGAAATTTGTAAGAATTGGGCATCCTAAAACAACAAGGTACAATTAAAAAAACTCAAGAATTTACTACACAAAACACTTGTATATTAATCCATAAAGTTTTTCATACATCTTACAATATTTCTCGACACGTTTTCATGCAAATATCTCTCTCTATAAAAATAATCATGTTATCAATGATTCATTGATCTCCCATTTGATTTCTCAATCGATTTTTCAGAAATTTCATACTCTTTCAACAGTGCAGTAGCAACTAGAAGAGTTAATGCTAATGTTATAAGCATGTAAACTAGCGGATACACCTTGTCTTTTTTCCATTGGACCATTTGTTTTAATAGTTTAATTAGAACTGACGTTGGAATTGAAATGCAATCCATTTTTTCATTTGTAGTTTAATTAGGGCTTGGGAATTGGGATGCAAAATACACACACGCACACAATTGAGTGGGGGCGGATGCCCCCTTGGCCCTATACAGCTCGGTCCTTGCATCCGCAGATGACTTCTTGGTAATCGCGCCAGTCGCGAGCTCTTGGAATCTGCCTAGTGAATCCATCGCCACTACTAGAACTGGTACCGAGCGAGTCGTCTTTGGATGTGGATTTGGAATTATGATTTTGCTGGGAAGGAGGCGCAAGGGGAGGAGCAATCAAAACTCAAGGGGAGAAGATGAAGATCGACATTTTGGGGAGAGCGAGAGAGAGATTTATTTTAAGTTAATTTTAATTATTAAAGAAAAAATTAATAATTTATTAATAATTAAATAATTTCCAATTACTTTTAATTAATTAAATAAAAATAAATATTTTTTAATTAATTAATTAATTTTTTATTCCAGTTGCTATAGGAGTGGGCCCCCTCCTGCCACGTCATCATTTAATAGTCAAATTAACAGAAATTTAACGGAGGTATGACATTGCAACGAATTCACAAGTTGAGGTATGACATTGGAATGTTTAAAACATGAGGTATGAGATTGTGGTTCAACCCATAATTGAGATAGTTTTGTGTAATTTGTTCTAAACGGGTAATCTAAGGGAAATTTCAATGGAGGCACCTGACCATCACATGTATAATTATCAGCACTCTTTGTTTTTACATAATTATCATCAGGGTCTCTCATCATATATTTATATTATTCCTCTCAAAAGGGGGCTGGGTCGGTCCACGGGTAGGCTGTTGGCCACTATCCGTCATCTAGTAGTGCTTGCCTGAACTTGTCTCTCAGCTCCATCCATTGGAAGGACAACTTGCATTCCATCATCAATCTTCAAAACATGATTAGGCAATTTTTCCTTCCCATGACAACTGCTGGCTATTGACATTTGATATTGCTTGTGTCAACAGTTGTCTTTCACTTCAATTGTTGGGTTGTGGGGGGGGAGGGGGGGGGGGGGGGGGGGGGGGGGGGGGGGGGGGGGGTGGTGGGGGGGGGGATGGTGGGAAAGTAATTTAGTTTGTAAAAGAAAAAAAAATCTTACGTGTCACGGAGTTGTATCACTTATGTTCATATTTCTATTCTTGTGACCTCACTTCAATTGTTGGGTGGGGGTGGGGGAAGTAATTTAGTTTGTAAAAGAATAAAAAATCTTACGTGTCACGGAGTTGTATCACTTATGTTCATATTTCTATTCTCGTGACTTGGCATGTAAGATATGAAATTAGAGTTTAGGGTTTAGGATTTAGGGTACGAGGGAAATAAAAACAATGGAAGATATTTGTGTATATAGGAGAATTTATTTTATTCATACTATGTTGCAGGTACATATATATAAATATGTTATGTACTTAAGAGAGTAGAAAAAATAATCTGGATCAGATGCATTAAGTAAACTTTTCCAAGAATCAAACGAGTGATGTTTCATTCACATCTCCATCTTTAAATTGCTACCTTCAATGGAACCTGCAAAAATAACATACATGAGAGTGTCTCTTTAGCTAATTTTTCCTTAGTCCGGATTGAAATCTCCGACAAGATTTTTATCGAGTTCCATTGTTAGCACCCTATCCTTAGTTTTGTACGTTTTTCATCTTTTTCAGTAAATCTAACTTCAACTCAAAAAGATACAACAGAAAAAAAAAAAAATGATTGACCAATCAAAAGCACCATCATTATTTGATTGAGTGAATTGGAGCCTAAACTTTCTCTTGTGGGGACCATTTCATTTGAGTAAGACTTGATATACACCATCACCATTATGTGGATTACAGACTCAAATTGCACCAGACCTTTAACTGCTCACCCTTTCTAATCAATAATGTTTAGGCAAGATAACCATTCATTTAGAAAAAATATTCTTTCCAACAAAGTGATATTCCAAGCTATGCTAATATACTCTAATCTGGAAAGTTTATCTTCGCCCAATTAGAAAGGACCTAAATTCCTAAACCAAATATTTAGACATTTGTGGGTCTATGTGGTCCATAATCTCTATCACAGGTAGTTAAACCTAATAATTCTTATCTTACAGGAATGGGTTATGGGCATTGGTATGAGAATGCAGGAGAAAGATTAGTTCTATCTACCTGTAAATGGTTGCGATTGAAAGGATGATCTTCCTTGTTGAAATTCCACATTGAAAATGTTCTGTATATCAGCATCCCAAATTGCCGTAGGTTGGGCTTGCTGCAAGTGGCATATACTATTTTCGATAAAAATATTGCTAAAATTTTACAGGTTCCATAAAACTGATACAAGAGTTTAAAGACATTACAGTGAAACAGGATGTGCCAAGAAATGGTTCGGGGATTGAACCAGGAACGCTTATGGTTCTTCGAAGCGCCAAATCAGTGGAATTTAACCCCATATCCAACCCACAAGATGCCAATTGTTGCATTGGATTCAACTGAAGATACCCAGAATTGGTCATTTCTGATGACATACCAATCGTCTGAAAATTGGCCGCGCACGTAGGAAGCATCTGCTGATTTGAAGCGAAATGAGAGTATAAGTAATGGAACTTTAGACAAACAATTCTTCATTAGTTAGCCAAAAGAGTAAAAACATTATTCTCTTAAAGAACCTTTTTTTTTTTTTTTTTTTTTCCTGGTAAGCCATTTCGAGCAAGTTTGCACATCAAATTTTTGAGAACTACAGGGATGGTAATTGGGATATCTATAAAAACCAAGGTTATAAAAGACGTTTGACGCTAGTCGGGCAGTGGGTTAGGACCTAGCGTCTAGGCGGCTAGACGGGGATTAAGCGGAACAGACGGATTTAAGAAAATTTATTATATTGTATCAATAAATGCCTATTTATACTTAAAAAAAATACACATAATTGTATTGAGATACATACATTGCATAATAAACAGACATATAGATTATAAAGTATTATTGAAAACATGGGGAACAAACATATAATGAGTGTTCATCCAAGTATTCAACAAATCTATTATATTTTATTGAAAAACTAAAATCCAAAATGAAAGTTATTGATTTATTGTCTAAGTGGGTGTCATGACCTAGGCTGGTGCCTAAGCGAGTTTAAGCGGGCTAGGCGGACGCTTAAACGGGTCAAGGCGCCCTCTCTTGATTTTCAAATGCCTAGGGACTAATTGTGGTTGTGACCAACCGCGTAGCGCCTAGGCGGGGCCAACTGCGTAGCGCCTAGGCGGGGCCAACCGCCTAGCTCAGGAGATTTTTAGAACAATGATAAAAACTGATTGGTCTTATAGAACTTAAAAGATTACTGACCTCTTTTGCAAACAAGTCATCGATGTTGAAGTCGACCCTCGGATTCACAGCAGCTAGTTTCATAGACAGGAACTGTTAATTATGAAGCGGATCCGTTTAAGAATACTGAACAATAAAAAGATTTCCAAGTACTTAAACCAATGATGGAAAAAGATCAAATGTATGTCACCTCTACTTGTCGTTGGAGAGACTGAACATAATTGATGATTTCATCAAGCATGCCGGCCTTGCCAGTTATCTTGTTGCACCCTGGCACTAAATCTTGCAGATAGTTCATTCGTTCACTGATTTTTTCCCTCCTAACCTGCAGGATCATGAGACCAACACAAGGCATAAATAACACGAAATCGAAGAACAAGGTTTACACGCGGTAAAAGTTATATGTAATTTTGAACCCCATATGTCCTTCTCACCCTCTCAGCCAAGCTGTGGCTATCAGTGGCCTGACCTCGCCGCGTGCGGACATGGATGTAATCAGGCTTTTGAACCTCAGAAGCTTTTGAATTGTCCTTTGAAGTATCAGCAGAAGATTCTTTGTCGTTGTTCTTGGTGCTGATTTGCTCTGTGATCTTGGAGTCCCCTTCCTCTGCACAACTTTTCATTCTCTTCTCAGTGCTATCACTTTCTGCAGTTGCAGCCTGGAAATCCCAAAAATAGATATATATGTAATCAGCCAATTTCTCAAAACATTCAATACTTCTCTCATGGCCTATTGAAATTTGTAGCTTAAATTCCAAAAACTTACTCAATTTAAACACAGACATCTTATGACAAAAAAAAAATCAAGCATTTAAAATAGAAAGTAAATAAAGGGAAAAAAAATAAAAAATCAAGGGACACAACTACAACACAGAAAACGAACAAAGTACAATCCAATGTATATATATACATATACATTTTTGGGATATTGGATGAAACGAGGACTTAATTCCAAATTCTGAAATGAGTAAAATAAGATAATGCATCTTTTCGATCAAATATTGATGACATATTAGAGAGTTGAACATAGAGGGCACACCTTATTGCTCTGCACCTTATCAGCCTTCCTTTTTTTAAAGCTTTCCTTCCCGGCCGGCAAGCTAAGCTTTTGAGACAAAACGGTGTCGCTTGACTTCTTCTCAGCGGCTACAGTGGGCGAGCAACTAAAAGTCCTGGAAATGTTGTTATTGAGAACATTACCCATCTCTTCGAACCCTGCAGTTCCATTATTATTCATGACCAAACCACAAGACCCGAAACCCAATTCTGCCCACCGGTTTTCCGAACTCGGGTCGGGTTTCACTGCCGGGTTGCCACCAAGAATACCGTGAAACCCGTGAGCATGAATTGGAAGGGAGAACACCCCACTAAGCTCGCTCCCGCCAAAATTATACTGAATCTGCTGCTGTTGTTGATCATGATGGTCGCTCTGCTGCCACTTCATCCGGTCCCTCTGCCTCTCCATCACCGTCATGTCGGTACATTTTCCGGCGATGAAGGTCCCCGGCGTGTTCATACAGTTCAACGTCTCCGGTAAAGCTCTGTTCATCACACAGACAAAAACACACACAGATTTTGGAAACCTCTGAAATCGAGCGATGTGACCAGAAATCGAAAGGGAAACAATTGATGGGTAGTAATACTTTCAGGGTCTGAATAATGGGTAGTGATTAGTTTTGGAAAATGTGGTGAGATTGGTTAGGATTATTACCTCGTGCCCAATATATTTAGGAGTTTTATAGGCAAGGTTTTGATCATAAAGTAGTAGTAGTGTGTAATGGGAGCTGGTGGATGATGGTATTGGAGCAGTTGGAGAGAGGGAGAGATAGAGAGAGAGATGGAAATGTGAGAGAAAGCTAAAGAGGAGAGGGAGGGGGTTAGGTATATATAAAGACGAAGAAAGGGTTGGCCGGAATCTGACAAAGAAATAGCCGGAATTATTAGAGAGAGAGGAGAGAGAGAGATTTAAGATGATGATAGAGAGAGAGAGAGAGGAGGATGAAGCAACTGGGGCAGAGAGCCATCGAATGTATCCACATAACCAGAGGCCGTGGGTTGTGGGCCATGATTGACATGACCGCCACGTGGTCTTGTCCGGACTAAAACGGAGTGTTAAGCCTGGTTGCTAGGTTTAGGGTTCCGACGGAACGGGGTTTATTTTGTGGTGCTGCATGCTAAATATGATTAGCAGCGTCTGACGACTGCATGATAGTCTAGGTCTACATGTCTTACGGTGACGACTACCTATCACGGTAACGGATAACTCGAATATGACTAATTGACTATGACATGTTATATTTTGATTCTCTTTAGTCTAATAGTATTTAGCATATTAATAATTTAATTATCAATTAGCTCTTTAGTAATTAACAAAAACATCCGTGCATTGTTTTTTATTTATTTTATTTTTTTATTTTTTTTATTTATTTTATTTTTTTATTTTTTTTAATACAACGATATTTTACTTGAGAGGAGAGGTAGGGTATTGGGCAAGGTCACTAACTAGGTATCGAATTCAACATAAATATAATACGTTATTGTTATCCATGTATGTCGAATTTGACAACTCTCGCTTATAGGTAAGGAGGGATATCAACGGTAGTAATAGTTGGTAACGTCCTTGCATTGTTAGATATTGGGTATCATTGAGTTTTGGATAGTGTATTAAAATACTTGACAAAGTTACCTTCTTTTTTTTTTTTTTTTAACAAAACGTTTAGGGTGAGAGGAGGCTACATCATCCTAGGGTCAAGGCATATCACAAGCACTATTAGGAATAACATCTTGGGTGACGAAGGGGAAACTGTCACCGTAAACATTTGGTGGCGAAGACTCCGTTGCGCAAAGCTCGTGACGTCAGGCATTGTGCGACAAAGGAAATGTCTTCGTCGCGCAAAATGAAGATTGCACGACGGAAGTCGTGGTCGTTGCGCATACTGAGCGACGAAACTGGGTTTTGACCCCAAACTCTTGCGCGACGGTGACACGGGTTCAACCCTCAAACTTTTGCGCGACGGATATAGAGGCCGTCCCAGTGAAATTTTAAAATTCGTTGTTATAAATAATCTATTATTTATTTGTAAATTAGTTATATAAATAATTTATTTTTTTTCGGTTATGTAAAAGTGTATTTAATGAGAATAAAAATAGAAAATGTAAAGAAGAATATTGAATTGAAAAATTATTGTAAATGTACATACAATGGAAAAAGTATTTTTAAATTCGAAAACAATTTAAAACAAAACTAAAAAAAGAAGTCCTCGACGTCACAATCGTCGGCTGGTGGTGTTATTGCTGTGTCAGGGGCTGGGAGGTCGTAGCTGTTGCGATGTGGGGCTGGGAGGATGTAGCTGCTGCGGTGGGGGGCTAGGGGGTCTTTTCTGGAGGTAGTTCCACGTCGGGGAATTGAATGCCAGATATCTGAAGTGCACGACGTATTTGGTTCATGAAATTCTTTTGGGCCACAATCTGACATTGCTGGGCCGCAATCTGCTCCTTCAAGCCCACCACTTCAGATGTCATCATATCGACCCGTTATGTTCTTTGCCTGGAGGATGAGGTAGACGGGTCCCGAAGGCGGGCTTTCCCAAGCCCCCCGGTGAACATTCCCACGCCGACAACCGAGGGTCTAATCAAGTGTGTCGGTCATGATCTGAAATCCAGCATCCTCAGGGGGGGAACACCTCCTCGATCAGGGTCTCTAGGGGAAGCTGGGAAGTCACCTTCTCCATAACTGTCTGGCCCTTCTCCACCATGGTGGACTAGAAAAATGAAAAAAAGAAATTAATTTGAATATAAATGTAATTAATATTAATACAAATTGAATATTATAAATGTGAAAGAATTTACATGAAGCTGCTCCGTCAGCTCATCCCCGGGCCGAACGTACACCTCCTTAAACATGTCAATTTCAGGAAACTTTGACCCCCCTAATTTTTTTTAAAGTGTTAACATAGATTACCAATTGTGTAATAAAGAGTAAAAAGATTGAAAACTTAAAATAAATATACAGTTACCTTACGTCGCTCCTCCAACCTATAAGAGAAGCATCGTGACCTGGATCGGTGAAGAAGTTTCTTCTTCGACCGATTGTTCGAGTTTGCCTTCACTTTTTTCTGTTGAATTAAAAAAAAATTATAACAAATGAATGAAAAAATGAAATGTTTTTTTTTTTTTAAATTGTAAACTTTTTTATTAATATATTATTGAAATATAAATTATACGTACCAAGTATATATCTTGTCTTGAAAATGGCCGCAGAGCCACTGCCATTCATCCTGATGGTCCAGCAACTTTATAGGGCACCCAACTTCTAGAGCGACCTTCAGACCGTCATATAACTCACAATGCTTGTGGAGGTCGCTCTTCCATTGAGTGAACCTACTGGAGCAATGGTCGTTGATGTACTCCATTTGGTTAGAATCGAGGTTGGAGAGGTCATAGTGATGCTGCAAAACTCAACAAATAAATAGTAGTTAAAATTTATAAGCTTGGTATACTTTAATAAAAATGTAGTATTTGAGGTTGAAAATGCTTACCGATAATTCATAAAGCACGGCGTCCTTGGTTTCTTATGGCACATCTCTCCATGACTCCCACCTAAGGGGGCAATGGCTCTTGATAATGCAGCCAACGTCGGTGGCCAACGCACTATGCTGCTCCTTTGTTGCAGTTGCACGATGTCGAGGATCCCACCTAATGGTGATCTTCTGGGTCGTGGTGTGAGTGGTCTGAGAAGTCTTTTGTAGTCTGCAAGGGCCCCTGATTTTTTTTTACCTACCAAATAATTATAACATTTCCTAAAACCTGCACACAATATAACAACATAAACAACACATCCACCTAACAATTCAAACAGTTTATACCAACTGGGGACGTTAAAACAAAATTTACAACTTGTTGATATGACTTCTCAATGCTACTTAACAATCATTAATATGGGTCAAAATCACAATTCAAAATAACTAGCTAGCATGCACGTTATTCTCTGAATGAATTAAAAGATCAGTTCGATTTGCATCAAATATTTTTAACTTTGCTGCTCAATTATTAGAGAGGATAAGATTCCTTAATTATATTATGGTTCACATTTTAATTACACAAGATAAGTTCACATTCTATACTTGAAGGGAAATGGTGGGATTTTGAATATCCATCTTTTAAATGGAAGTTTGATTATCTGCAACTAATAATGCAGTAAATTTGCACTTTATGCCTCTAGTTGCTAAGAGCAAAATTGTCACACCCCAAAACTCGAGGTGTGAGATTAAGAGAAATAAATAGAATAAAAAGGTTGTTTAAGGGTGTAAAACAAATATTAGCTTAAGATTATGTCAATGAAGATTTAAACTCAACAATTACATTATACCAAACTACAAAGGTAACTCAAAGAAATAAAGTTAAAGACTTATTGTGGTAATACAAACTGCAAAAATGACTTGTACCATAAAATTCATCGAAACTAATTCGTTTAACCAAAAAGTAAGAAAATTTCCTGATTCAAAGTAGACACCTAAAATGAAGTTATGTTAAAATTTCAAGGATTTTCGAGTTCGGGAAGTATAGAAAAATTTAAATCTAAAACAGGCGTACTGCTATTTTTCTAAAAAAACAAAAAAAAAATTTCATCAACATCAAGTCAGTTTAGAAATAAAGCTGATTAATGATAAGGGAATTCCATGGAATTTAATAATTTCCCTCAATGTTTCAGTGAACAGAATTATACTTACATAAGCTAATATATGCTTCCTTTTATATCACATTTGGTTTTTAGGGAGGTGTACTAAGCTCTTATGAATCGTACAAGTTTCTTCAAAAATCAAGAATAGTATTTAATTATGATGCTATTTGAAAACAAGATCAAAACGATTATTGTGCTTGAAGTACTTCAACTGGTGTATACAGTCAAGGATATAGATTCTTTTTAAATGAGCATCTCCATAATTATATGTTCCCTATTTTTTTTTTGGGTTAAATGTGTTTGCATATAAGCTTTATACACTAATATACACTAGAAGAGGAGGAGAATGCGGGAGGAAAGGAAGGGAGGAAGCAAGCTTACTCGTCTGGGACGCCTCTCCATGGACAGAGGAAGCGTCACCAGACGGCTGAGCCTCCTCATTCCCCAGAAGTCCGAGGCCGTCGATGAGTCCATCTGGTGCTTAGGACAGGATGCGTCATCGAAGAAGTCGATGATGCAGCAGCCGTAGACACCGTTGGCCCCAATGGTGCGACTGGAGGGACACCTGTCGTGTCCAAATCAGGTGTGGAGGTGGCAGAAACCTTACCTCCTTAAGAAGGTGTCTCACTACCCCTAATAGCTGCCCGCCGGTTTGATATTAAGTTCGACATCTACAAAAACAATCATGAATCTGTTTAAATAATCAAATTATTATATGCATTTCATTTCACATATATAAGGTGAATGAAAACAACACAACAAAACCCAAAAAACCACAAACCATGATTTATTCAACGCTTGAAGCCACTAATTATAAGTTATTCGATCTTTCAAGCACACAAACATCACACTAGATGCTTTATGTATCCAAAGAGTGTTAGAAGCTCAATTTTATTTTCTGACTTGTACAAATACCAAAGCATTTCACATAATAGGTTCCAATATGAAGGCTTACTTTGTAATGCATGTCATATATCATAAAAAAATAAAGCAAAAAACTCATGCATGAAAGGGATTTCATTTCGCAATCAGCCTATAGACAAATGGAGAATCAAACACAAAATTATCTAAAGGTTCTTCTATTCTTGATTCAGAGAAAAGTTTGCTTGCACTCCTCAAAAGTTGCTTAGATGACTGAATATAGAAATGGCCCCTATCAAGGATTGTTTCATAGACCTTGCTTTATTTCCTCAAGACCAAAGAA
Source organism: Cotoneaster glaucophyllus (assembly GCA_036320875.1). Taxonomy (NCBI): domain Eukaryota; kingdom Viridiplantae; phylum Streptophyta; class Magnoliopsida; order Rosales; family Rosaceae; genus Cotoneaster; species Cotoneaster glaucophyllus. The sequence goes on along the minus strand of CM070066.1, from coordinate 27,896,922 downwards.
ATCCCTAGGAATAAGTATTTGGATGGATACTATGGTGAACACTTTGTTATCCAACCTGATATGCTTAAATTGCTATCAATCCATGAGAGTCATGAAGACTTGACATGACACAGACTGATTATAGACATACATGGATTTGGATGGATACTATGGTGAACACTTTGTTATCTCAACTTAGTATCTGTCTCAACTAGTTGGTATCTCAAGAGGGTTTTGTGAACACGAAAATTTCTTGAAACGAAACGCGACAAGAACACGTGTACAAACAAATATTTTGTATTTAATTTTGGGTTTGCAATCTCTCTTAACCTTATCCTCTGATTCGATCTCCGTAAGATGTAGATTTGTGGATGTGTGATTTGATCCAAGGGCCGTCGAGGCTTGATCTTGGATGAACGGTTGGAAGTTTCTTCAAGGGCCGTTGGGGCTTGATCTTGAAGGTTAATGAACGGGTCTTCAAGGGGCTTTTGGGCTTGATCTTGAAGGTTGTGCGGATTTCTTCAAGGGCTTTTGGGCTTGATCTTGAAGGACGGTTGTACGGATTTCTTCAAGGGCTTTTGGGCTTGATCTTGAAGGGGTTGATGTGTGGATTTGTTGATGTTGTTGATCCAAAGGGCCGTTGGGGCTTGATCTTAGGATGAACGGATGAACGGATCTTCAAGGGCTTTTGGGCTTGATCTTGAAGAATGGCGGATGAATTTATTGATGAACACTTTCTTCAAGGGCTGTCGGGGCTTGATCTTGAATTGGTGGAAGTTCTTCAAGGGCCTTAGGGCTTGATCTTGAAGGCGGATTTGGCGAAGAACGAAGAGAGCTTTCTTGATCCTTCGGGACTTGCTTGAGAGCTTTAGAGTTTCAAGGCTTCAAGGCTTTGGGGGAATTCTCTTCCAATTTGGGAGTAGAGAGATGTATTTGTGAATTGGTGATTTGATACCTTGATGGAGATGCCTATTTATAGGCTTTTCAAAATTTTCCCACCCAAGCACCATTACCTAATTTTCCCACTTAATAACATTTTAAACTTTGAAGTAGTAAATTTATGGCCTAATTTCCCACTTAATGCAATTTTAAACTTAAAATGTGCTTGCTTTGTCATTTCCCAAAATGAGAAGAAAAACTTGTTTTGATCCTCCAAGGGTATTTCTTCCTATTTTGTTTGAGTCACACACCATGTGTACAATTTGTACGACACGTGGCGTATGCTATGTATGCCTTGACATATCAAAACTTTAATGCATTGGTGAACATTTGTTTCACCGAAATTTCGATGTCTACAAATTCCCCCACTTCAAGGCGCATCGTATACATGTGCTTGTCAAGTGTAGAAGATGTGTTTTGAAGTACCTCAATGTAGATGTCGATTCAAGGACCGTCGAGGCTTGATCTTGAATCTGGCTGGAGTTTTCTTCAAGTGCCGTTGAGGCTTGTTCTTGAATTTTGTTTGAAATTTCTTCAAGGGCCGTTGAGGCTTGATCTTGAAATGGGTTGCAAATTTCTTCAAGGGCCGTTGAGGCTTGATCTTGAAATGGACTGCAAATTTCTTCAAGGGCCGTAGAGGCTTGAATCTTGAATTTTGTGCTGCAAGTTTCTTCAAGTGCCGTTGAGGCTTGTTCTTGAATTCGGCTGGAAGATTTTCTGGTTTCCTCCAATTTTTAACTTTCCACAGGCTTATTCTTGAACTGGGTTGGAGGATTCTCTGGTTTCCTCTGTATGGATCATGCGGTTCTGTAGGCAAAGGTGTCATGCTATAGTGATCTGTTTCAGCTCACCATGTTGCATTCTTCTCTGCTTGTTTCTTTTGCCTGGAAGAAGTGGTGTGCAACCTTTTGCCTTTAAATGGTCCTTCAGAGCACTTGAGCACTTAAGAGCAAGGCTAGGTAAGCAACCAGGCAAAAGGTTTCGATCAATCAGCCCCAGATTGGACGTTTGATTTCAGGTTCTGACTGATTGCTTTCTTTCTCCCTGTCTTGCAGGTAAGAGCAAGGGTGAAGGAAAGAAAAGGGAAAAGCATGATATGAGATACCTTTGCTTTTGACCCTGCTGATATGAGATACGTTTGCTTTTGAAGAAGTAGCGGATGAACCAGCACATATATTGGTTGCGCTTGTCTCCACATGCTTCGATGTATTAATTTCACCTGCCTCATCTGTTCTTCAGGCAGATGTGGTATTCTCCCTAGTTTTTTTTTTTTCATGCAGGTTTGACATCTTTTCTTGCAGTATTTGCCCCCTGATGCAGGAGTTGAATGCAAACCTTGCATTTGAATGGTCATTCAGAACATCACTTCTCAGCGGCTCATCATGCAGAAGTTTGAGTGGAAGTTCCGACATATTGCTTTTCTTTATCCTTGTCTTGCAGGTAAGAACAAGGACAAAGGAAAGGACAGGGATATTGCATGATATGAGATACTCTTGCTCTCGTCCCTGATGATATGAGATACGTTTGCTTTTGAAGAAGTAGATTTCCACAGGTTTAATCTTGAACTGGGCTGGGAAGTTTCTTCTGCTAGAGTGGCTTCAAATGTTTTAAGTTTACTCATTTTACCTGGAGCTGGGCTCGATTCAAGGGTGGTGGACACTTGATCTTGAATTCGACTTGTGATTTCTTCAAGGGCCGTTGAGCCTTGATCTAGATGAATGGAAACGGGCCCACGAGCTGTTTCAGGATTTGAACATCTGGCAAGCCGACACGAGGTGGAGATGATGGCCTGTTTCTTTGTTCAATCTCCCCAATTCATATTGAAGAGGGTCAGGAGATGAATCTTCAAGGTTGATGTTTCATTGTCGCTCGTCTTGTCTGTTCTCCAGGCAGATGAGTACTCGAGAGCAAGACTAGGTAAGCAATCAGGGAAGGAATGGAGCAGTCCGTTCCTGATTGGAAGCTTGGTACCAAGTGCCGCCCGATTGCTCTCCTTCTTATTGTCCTATAGTGAAGAGGGAGGACAAAGAAAAGGATAGGGAGAAAGCATGATATGAGATACTTTCGCTTTCGACCCTGATGATATGAGATACTTTTGCTCTGGTGTGACTTGTTTGCAGAGGCATTCTTGGGGAGCAAGAAGACTGAGTATTTCGAGAGGTTTTGCTAGGAGTGTTACTCTCGGAGGTGAAGAAGGGTTTGGGCATTTTTGCAGGTCTGCCTTGCTATGGAGGACGAAGGTCGACATATATAGGAATTTCCAGACTGCAAGTAGTGGCACTATTCCTTTACTCTTGTCGGCAACCGTTGGGTAATCGAAACAGTAAGATTCACGGGTTTTTTAACTTTGTCAGAAATCTTTGACAAAGTTGCCTGTGATTTACGCAAAGCTGAAATTGCGTGTGAAAGGTGTCGACAAACCTGGAAAAGCTGATCTTTTGAAATCCGTGGAGCGGCCCCTCTTCGATCTTTGAACCGGTGGCCTAGTTGCTTCTTCGATTTCCGAACAGGCGGCCCTGTCGCTTCTTCCTTTTTTTTTTTTGGTTGTGTCGTACGCAGTTTATGCTCTTACGGGCCAGGAGCAGTTGTTGCCATTTGCGGTTTCAGCTCATGCAGACAATGAGCGGTCTTGGTTGTCATGATGCAGTTTCAACTCGTGCAGGCAAGGAGCATCGGTGCCGTGTGCAGTTTAGGCTCGTGCAGGCAAGGAGCGTTGGTGTCGTCTTTTAGGCTCGAGCGAACGAGGAGCATTGGTGTCGCCTTTTAGGCTCGTGTGAACGAGAAGCACTGCAGCCTGCGTTGGTGTCGCCTTTTAGGCTCATGCGGACGAGGAGCTTTGGTTGTCGCCTTTTATGCTCGTGCGGACGAGGAGCTTGATTGTCGCAGATTTGTCAAGCGGTCTGGGAAAGGTGGTCCTCGCAATCTTCATGGCAAGGGGCCTTGGCCGAGTATTTGAATAAGTTTTCGAGGAAGAACAGATGGCGCATGAGCGATCTTTGTTTCAAACTTTCCTCATCTTCAACACTTTCACATTGCTTTGGAGGTTGGTGAAAGCTGTTTTGCCCCATTTCTGATTGGTGCACTTGTGGAGAAGACGTATGCTTCTTGTGTAGTTTCTTTGGAGTGACATGAGTCCATCCTTCAACTTCACTTGACTTGGAGTATGCCCCCAACGGTTGAGGTGAAGACTTTGAGTTGAAAGAGCCAAAAGTGACATCTTCTTTAGGGATTTCATCTTCTTGGATCGTGATGGGGAAGACATCTTGGACCTCATTTTTATTGTCATCTTCTTGGGCTTGTTGACGTGAAGATTGGCCCGTGTGGACGATGGTGCACCTCCTTACCTTTAGTGGTTCTTTTGTGTCAACCTCCAAAGTTGCTTGGCGTTTCATTCTTGAAGGAATCAAGCTTCGAACATCATCTTTTTCTGCTAGACTGTCGAGTTTTCCTTCCTTTGGCGTTGTCTTCCTTTTTCTAAAAGGCTTCTTGGTTTCTTCAAGTCTGTTCAAAACCGACCGTCGCGGAGGAGAGCCAGTCATGTTGCTTTGTCCTTTTGGTTTTGACAACCTTTTGAAAACAGAGCTTTGGGATGTTGGCATGCTAAGCCTCTTGAAGACGGAAGTTTGGTCTTGACTACCAATGCGATCAAGTGCCGAAATTCTGGGTTTTGAACGGTTCAATCTATCGAAGACTGAAGTTCGAGGGGCGGGTTTAGGCTCCTCTTGATCTTGTTCAACGCTTACACTTATGTGTTGAGTGTTAGCATCTTTCGCCTTGCTTGAAATCTTCACAGGTACATTTGGTGTGAAGCCAAGTCCAGCTCTGTTGTTGTCAACTCCATAACCATGCTCCTTCAACTTCTTTTGAGTCTTGGTGAGGTCACGTTCTTTATCGTTGACGACACTTGAAATCTTTTTTTCAGGACTTGAAGAGGAAGCGAAGTCGTACCCAGCCTTTGACATGAGCTCGTACGTGTTTGGATCGAGACCTTCTTCGGTCCTCTTGGTTGGAAGGGAGCTTGGTTTTGATTTCATGTTGTTTTGTACCCCCAGGCGGTTGATGAGTGCGATGACTTGCAAGTTTTGCCCCTCTGCGGTCTTTGTGAGCCTTGCAATTGCTTCACTCATTTGAGCCAGCTGTTGTTCAATGGAGGTAGCGCCGACGGTTGTAAGAACGGCTTGGCCCTCCTTTGATGCCATTGATTTTGAGGTGCTTGAAGATAGAGATGAGAGGTAGAGATTGTCCCACTGGGCGTGCCAAATTTGTGAACACGAAAATTTCCTGAAACGAAATGCGATAAGAACACGTGTACAAACAAATATTTTGTATTTAATTTTGGGTTTGCAATCTCTCTTAACCTTATCCTCTGATTCGATCTCCGTAAGATGTAGATTTGTGGATGTGTGATTTGATCCAAGGGCCGTCGAGGCTTGATTTTGGATGAACGGTTGGAAGTTTCTTCAAGGGCCGTTGGGGCTTGATCTTGAAGGTTAATGAACGGGTCTTCAAGGGGCTTTTGGGCTTGATCTTGAAGGTTGTGCGGATTTCTTCAAGGGCTTTTGGGCTTGATCTTGAAGGACGGTTGTGCGGATTTCTTCAAGGGCTTTTGGGCTTGATCTTGAAGGTTGATGTGTGGATTTGTTGATGTTGTTCATCCAAAGGGCCGTTGGGGCTTGATCTTAGGATGAACGGATGAACGGATCTTCAAGGGCTTTTGGGCTTGTCTTGAAGAATGGCAGATGAATTTATTGATGAACACTTTCTTCAAGGGCCGTCGGGGCTTGATCTTGAATTGGTGGAAGTTCTTCAAGGGCCTTAGGGCTTGATCTTGAAGGCGGATTTGGCGAAGAACGAAGAGAGCTTTCTTGATCCTTCGGGACTTGCTTGAGAGCTTTAGAGTTTCAAGGCTTCAAGGCTTTGGGGGAATTCTCTTCCAATTTGGGAGTAGAGAGATGTATTTGTGAATTGGTGATTTGATACCTTGATGGAGATGCCTATTTATAGGCTTTTGGGAATGAATTACCACCACAAAATTTTCCCACCCAAGCACCATTACCTAATTTTCCCACTTAATAACATTTTAAACTTTGAAGTGGTAAATTTATGGCCTAATTTCCCACTTAATGCAATTTTAAACTTAAAATGTGCTTGCTTTGTCATTTCCCAAAATGAGAAGAAAAACTTGTTTTGATCCTCCAAGGGTATTTCTTCCTATTTTGTTTGAGTCACACGCCATGTGTACAATTTGTACGACACGTGGCGTATGCTATGTATGCCTTGACATATCAAAACTTTAATGCATTGGTGAACATTGTTTCACCGAAATTTCAATGTCTACAGGTTTATATAACTCATGCATGAAAGTAAAAAAAACAAAAATTGGTACTTTCGGCTCACTGCTATGTTTCCCAATGAAAATCATGTACCAATTGAACTGAAGGTTCAGGCGAAAATTGAAGTGTTGCAAATACTACAAAAGGAGAATTATTTAACATAAATTTTGAAAAAGAAAAATGACAACATACAATTCAATCATATAAACCTGAAAAAACATGGTTCAAATCCAAACTCTACGAATCCCGAAATAAAATTGAGTAAGTAATTGCAAGAAATAAACATTTCAATCAACACTTGAATTATAATTTTATATGCTGGTTTACAACCTGTGATGAATGTATAGCTACATGCATGGAGATTTAACCCAGGATTCCCATTTCCAACCTTAAATTCCTAACCCAGGATTCCCAATTCCCTAAATCCCTAAATCCCAACCCAATTTTAACCCTAAATCTGTAAATCCCTTAATTCCAACCAAATTTTAACCCTAAATCCCTAAATCCTAAAATGTTGTAATTACTGGGTGCTTACCTAGTAATATTGCGGCGGTGGGGAGAAGGTGCGGTGTCGGAGTACGGTGGATAGGGAGATTGTCAGAGAGACAAAGAAACAGAGAGAGTGCGAGAGTGGGAGAGAAGAGCTTGAGGTAGTGAGTCTGAGATATAGAGAGTGCGAGAGAGGGAGAGAGAAGGAGAGAGGAACCTCAGAGAATCGAGCGAGAGAGGGAGAGAGGAGCTTGAGAGAATCGAACATAATCGAGAGATAGGTTGAGCAAGTCTGAGAGGGAGGCAAAGAGTTAAGGCGCGAAATTAAAAACGAGCCTAACTTTGGGAAAAAAAAAATCAATTTTACATTTTTGCGCGACGAAGATGTTTAAACTTTCGTCGCGCAACCAATTTTAAAAAAAAATGATTTTTTTAATTTGCGAGACAAATATTTATACAACGTCGTCGCGCATAACTGTAAATTTAATTTATTTTTTGGTTTAAATAAATATATAATTTTTTTAAATTTCATTTTGTTAAAATTTTTTAAGGAAACTTTTGTTTGTATACAACATTTTTAAATACCATTCAATACATTTAATTAATATACATCAAAATTTTTCATTAATCCTCGTCTGAACTAGAATAAAGATCATCAATATTGTAAGATTCAGACTCCCATTCCTCCTCGTCTGTAGGCACATCAACATCGTCATTCACGCGCTCGAGTGCATTCTAACGCAGCAGATCCCCGAGGTCAATCGTAATGGAATCGATCGGTATTTTGATTTCAGGACCTCCAGTTACCTGATACGGTTCTTGTACAATAGTCATATCCCGTAGTGTATCTGCACCTAAGTGCCGTTGAAGTCTCCAATTGTTGGTCAGCAACGTCACCATAATCATAATTGGCAGCAGGATCTCGGTCCCCAATATCATATCTCCCTATGTGCTCAATCTTTTGAACTACTTTCCATCCCCTCCCGGCCTTAGGGTTATCTATATAGAAAATTTGTTTAGCCATCGTTGGTAAAATGTAAGGGTCGTCGTTATACCAACACCTGTTAGTGTTGATCGATAGCAAACTATCGTCTCGCTTAACACCTGCAACCCAATGTGGGTTTGTATCAAACCAGCGAAACTTAAGGAAGATAACTTGACACGGGTCTTTGTAAAGCAATTGCACAACACTTGTCATTTTTTCATATAAATCAATGTCTACAATGTCGCCCGCACCCGGTACATGTACCTCACTATTTTGCGTACAAAGCTTGTCATCACGATCAGCTGCCAAAAACTTGATGCCATTTACATGACATCCAGAGTACAATTCTGCGCTTAGGGGCCCAATGTGCTACCTCCATGTCCTTTTTGTCAAACGTCTCCCATCTGATTGATTCGCCAAATGGTCGTGCCATTTGGAAAAAAAACCAGAATTTTTTTCACTTCTTACACCATCGTCATTATTGCGTTGCTGTTAATTGAACGCATTCTCAACGTCTTGTAGGTACATTGCACAAAATGTAAGGGACTCAACACCGACCCATGCCTCCACGATTGATCATTCAGGCTTTGCCCTATTCTGTATACTCTTTTTTAATTCACCCAGTGGTCTGCATCAATAAACAAATTATAGTATAAAATTAGTGCAATTATACATACATCACGAATTAATGTATTTATGGCGATTATATACCTTTCAATCGGATACATCCATCGATAGTTGACGGGTCCGGCTAGAAGTGTCTCATCCGGCAAGTGAATCATCATGTGGATCATGCTTGTGAAGATAGTTGGAGGAAATATTTGTTCAAACATGCGTAGTACTTAAATAATATTATCTCACAACTGTTTAACATCGGACTTCCGCAAAGTTTGTGCAGTTAATTGAGAAAAATATCTTGCTAACAACATAATCTGCTTCATCACATCTTCGAGCTAGAGGTGTTGAATTCCCACTGGGAGAAGGCGTTGAAGTATGACATGACAGTCATAACTCTTGAGACCGGAAAATTTGCCTCCATCCATGTTTGCGCAACGACCTATGTTTAAAGCATACCTATCTAGAAACTTTACAAAAGATAGAAACTGCAAAAACTTTTTCCTGTTTTTCGGTTTCACCGAAAACGATGCGAGCTTCTTTCTAGCTATGTCTCCATCCTTCGCCATCCATAAACCTAGCCTAATGCCCATTTTTTCCAGATTGATCCGAGCTTTTATTATGTCCTTTGTTTTTCCCTCGATGTCCAGTATAGGTCCGACTAGTGTATCAAAAACATTTTTCTCAACATGCATTACATCGATGTTGTGTCTCAATTTTAATTTGGACCAGTACGGGAGCTCAAACAACCTTGTCTTCTGTGTCCAGTTTAGATGTGTGTCTAGTTGTGTCTTATTTACGGACTTGCCCAACGGAACAAAAGCCAACTGATTCACCTGAGCCAAAATTTCATCGCCGGACCATTCTCTTGGTCTTGGTCGAAGCTCTGTGCCTTTGAAGAAGGCTGTCTCATTCTGACGCCACTCGTGGTCCCACGGCAACCACCTACGATGCCCTAGGTAACAAACTTTTGCCGCGTGCCAACTAGACATTGTGTCCTCTTTGCAAATTGGACATGCGTAGTAACCCTTATTAACAATGTCATCATCATAAATTCTTTTTTCATGCATTTCCAAGGCGGAAAATTATACGGAATTGCGAAGATTGGCCAAGTGTTGTGGTATTAGTTTAGAACCCTGAACAGATTAAACCCGTCTGTCGCAAGTCCCAATCTAACGTTTCGAGGCTCACGTGAAAATTCAAGGTATAGCCGATCAAACTTTTTCCTGGCCTCTCCATCTGCAGGATGTCTCATAACATCGTCATCCACTCGTCTGTCCTTATGCCACCTCATGTCGCTTGCAGTGTGCATCGACATATGCAGTCGCTGCAACCTGGGCTTTAATGGGAGATAACGCATAATTTTTTGTGGAATTCGTTCTTCTATTTTGAGATGTCATTTTAAATTGTGACTCATTACATACATGACATTTATCCAACGCTTTATTCTCTTTGTAGAACAAAATGCAATTATTTTTACACGTGTGAGTTTTTTGATATCCCGATCTAACACCACTCAGCACCTTCTTTGCCCTTTTATGATCTTTAGGAAGGCAATTGTCCTTTGGAAGCATCCTCTTGAAAACCCCCAAAAAGTAATCAAAACACTGGTTCGACATACGAAACTTTGTTTTTCCATGCATCAACTCAACAATGGCCGTGAGCATCGAAAATCCTTCTCAACCAGGGTATAATTCTTGCTTGGCACTTTTTAATAGTTTTACGTATTTTCGAATGCTTCACTGTCCATGGTGGGAGGGACGCCATCTTCTACTTCCACATTCGTATTCGAACTAGCGGTTGGAAAAGCATCATTGATAATGTCCATAATTTGATCATTTGGACCCACAACAGAGCCAACTGTATCCACTGCTCGGGTAGTGTCGGAGGATGAACCATATTGTATTTGTTCTCCATGATGATTCCACATAGTATAGGTTTCCATCATCCCATTTCTCATTAAATGGTATTGAAAAGTTTCAAAATATTCAGTCATTAAGTGATTACATTTTCTACAAGGACACCGAATTTGAGTTGAACCGCGGTTGTTTGCAATTGCAAAATCGATGAACTAATTTATTCCATCCAAATATTCATCAGCACATCTGTTAGGATTTTGTATCCACTGTTTGTCCATTTCACCTGCAAAGAATTTTTTTTACAAGGGTTACAACAACTTCAATTATGACATGCCACCTTATGCCTCCGGTATGGGTCCTATCTCATTTGAGAATGCACAGTTACGTGCTGTAATTTACGGTTCTAACACATTAGAGTTTGAGCGTGACAAAAATGGATAGCATCTCCCTGCAGTTCTTCAAGTGCACGACGTAGATACAAAAAACTACGAAGCACCCTAAGAGGCAAAGAGATGCTACCACATTTCCCACGTTCAAACTCTAATCCCTGAACCGCAAACTACAACATGTAAATGTGCAATCTCAAGCTGTCCAAAAATTTGGGACAATTCAAGAATTAATTGGACCGCAATCATGCTTTCGCATCCATTCGGGAAATCCAACTAATTCTCAAACGAGAAACTAAGCTCATATGAACATTGCAAACCATTTTTTGTACATCCATACAAAAGTGATTGCATGCAAATACATAAACTCACAACACCTATAAACTACATACCTCAAACTGTTGGAAATTGCACCAGGGGAAGGCAGCTGCTGCAATTGTTTCCCAGCTTCTGCCTTCCTGTAATCTGGTTAAGTTTAGTAAAGTGAAGAACTTTTGCACGACGCAACCATTGTCGTGCAAAACCTTGGGCTTCCACATTTTATTTTTGTTTTTTGTTTTGTTTTTTTTTTTTTGTGACATTGACGTGGCCTTCAACTTTTTTCACGCCTTTGACTTCCCGGGTTTTCACGCGCATGTATTTATTTATTTATTTTTATTTTTATTTTTTTGGGATATTGACAACATTTTTCCATTTGTGCATATTTAATTGATATACTTACTTATTAAAATGCATTAATGTCATTCATAATAAACATCAAGTACATATTTAATAAAAAAAAATTCATACTAAAAAAAATTAAAATTCATATATAATTATTAAATAAGCAATAATATTAAAATAAGAAATCCTATTCTACTCATCCCCCGGTACTTCTGGTTCTTGCTGTAGTGCTGCAGTGCGTTCATTATCAAACTTCCACTCCCGAAATCTCAACTTGAACACATTGTCGATAGCCTTCATCAAATTTGGGTCACTTTTGTCACTGTCCCAATTTGCCTATCATGCAAAAATTAATAAATTCAAATCTCATTATTATATTATATTTAAAAAACATAATTATTATTTAACGAATGAAATTAGCTTATACAGCTAACTTATCAATCATGTGCATCTTCAACCCCTCGAGGATGGCTCTCCAAGACTCCCAATCCGCAACACATTCGGTACGCACCATTGCTCTTACATCAGACGAAAAGCTGGCGCGCTTATTTGACTTCATAACCCCTATTATTTCGTCCGCAGTAATTCTGTAACGGGTTCCCCCATATGTGTGCCGGACCCGTATCGCAGCTCTTTCCTTCTTGTTTATCAACAAAAAATAATTTCATAATACTTAAGCTAAATAAAAACTTTATACAAAATGAAGAAATTTCAACGCAAACCTTTTCCAGAACCTTCTCCATTGGTTGCCTTTGATGAATGTGCATCTTTGTCGGCCATCATACCAACACTCAAAGAACGAACTGATTATAATCGTCATAATTGCAAAGCGTTATCGAAACAAATTGTGAAGAATAAAGACAGCAGAAGCACATATTTATAGGAAGGTTAGGGACTTTGCGCGACGAAAGGTTGGTCACGCAAACATATGCAGTAAATACGGTATTTATTTCTCTGATTCAGATGCACCAAATACGTTGACCTATAATTGAACGCCCTTGTGCGACGAAACCTTTGTCGCGCAAGAGTTTGCACAACGACACCTTTGTCGTGCAAAGGTTTTTGCGACGAACTTATTGAAATTATAAAGTTTACGTAAACATAGATTTCAGTTATAATATGTATTCTAAAAATAATTACTACCTTAAATAAATTGATATTATATTCCATTCAATTAATACATCAAATAATTAATACCTTAAATAAATTAATGTTATATTCCATTCACTTAATACACTAAATCATTAATACCTTAACTAAATTATATTATATTCCATTCAATGATTACCTTAAATAAATTAGTATTATATTTCATTCAATTAATACCTTCAATAAATTGATATTATACTCCATTCAATTATTTAAATAACCAAACATGAATTAAAACATAATTAAGCCCAAATACATAACTTATAAAAAGTACCTTAAATTTAAATATTGCCATACAAAACATAAATTTAAAACTACTATTTCGTTGGTCCTCCATTCCGCTGGACTTATAACGCCACCTATTGTAACCTCCCTCCAACGCATCCTCCATCAACTTCATCAACTGTTCGTTTGTATCATCATCAAGAGTATACTTACACTATTACACATATATGCAAATAATTAATTCTAACATATAACAAAAAATTTCCCAAAATTAATTATTGATCCATTAATAGTATACTTACTAATAATTCATCCATCATTGCCTTCTTCGCATTATCAGGCACATCTTTCCAAGAACGTCACTCAACAGTAGGGCAATTGTTCCCATGGCTACAACAATCGCATGCGCGAACTGAAAATGATGCATCAAATCATTCGGGTCGGCATCGGTCACGTTATCATCCTTGTTTTTATCCTCCATCTCAGCATGAATAGAATTGTGAAGAATAAGGTAACAGAATTATGAAGAAAAAAGATAGCAGAAATACATATTTATAGGAATGATAGGTCCTTTGCGCGACGAAGGCTTTGTCGCGCAAAGACCTCTCTAAATAATTTCAGATTCTATTGATTCACATACATTGAATGCTCTAATTGAAAACTAACTGTAACTTGCGCGATGAAGCCTTTGTCGCGCAAGCGTTGTATGTTCTGCCCAAGAAAATGAACAAACTTTGCGCGACGAAGCCTTTGTTGCACAAAGATGCAACAAGCTTTCCGTGAAGAAGTCTTTGTCATGAAAAGATACATTACTACAAAAGGGCCTTATTGTGTCAGTGGCAGATAAAACATTCCAACACCACTTAATATGGTCGAAGTTACTGTCGGTCATAACAGACATAAACTGTTAATCTTGCTTGTAACCGACATTGATTTTAATATTTTTAATACTGGTGTCGCATTAAAAAAAACTGTGTCGCTTTTAACCAATATAACGTTAGCGTCGGTTAAAAGACAACTAGTGTCGCTTCTGGCTGACACTAATGATAGTTTTTAAATATTTTCAAAGATAGTGTCAGTTGTAGCCGACATAGGTTTTAATTTTTATTAAAAATTTTGAAACACGATGTCAGTTGTAGCCGACATAGTTTTTAATTTTTTAAAATATTTTGAAAACAATGTAGGTTGTAGGCGACGATTGGTGGCCTTTATATACCCTCCCCGTGTTTTCTCTTCCTCATTGGAGGCATCTGTTGATTAGATACAGTCTTGATGTTATGCATATCGAGAAGAATATATGTGACAATGTGGTGGGAACATTGCTAGATATAGAAAAGTCTAAAGATAGATTGACTGCACGTGCAGATCTTGATGTCTTGAACATAAGATGTGGTTAACACCCACGCATAGAACATTTTGACGTCCATCATTGTTCATGTTGAAAAGAGAAGAAAAAACTACATTTTGCAAAGTGTTGTCTACTATTTGAGTCCCGACTGGATATTTATCAAATTTGTCGCAATGGGTGCACGGTGAATGAACGAAAAATACATGGATTGAAAAGTCACGATTGCCATGTTTTAATGCATCAGTTACTCCCGCTTGCAATATGTCTGGTTTTGCCTAAAGCTGTTACTATGGTATTATTAGAGTTGAGTTCAATTTTCAAACGGTTGTGTAGTAAGAAGAAGTCTGAGGAAGGATTCAAGCAATTGAATTCAAGAATTACGTTGACATTATGTCAACTTGAAAAAATATTCCCTCCAGCATTTTTTGATGTAATGGTGCACCTCTTAGTTCACTTGGTAGATGAAGCAGCTCTTGCAGGGTCTGATAAATATAGATGGATGTATCCAATTGAACGGTAATTAACAATTTTTTTTTATAATTTTTTTACAATTGTAGTCATAACTTTAATTAATAATTATAATAATTTGTGTTTCATTTTATAATTGTATGTATTTGCAAATACTGAAGCGCTTTGTTCATAATAAGGGTCGTCCTGAAGGTTCTATTGCTGAAGCATATTTGGTGGATGAGTGCTTGTCCTTCTGTTCGATGTATCTTAGAGATGTCGATTCTCGTCGCACCTGTAAAGGCCGAAATGAAGATGGTATTGGACATGGAATATCTGCTGGGTTATCAATTATTAACTCCAAAGGATGTTATATGGGTTCAGGAGAAAATGTGGTGCTCGATCTAAATGTTCTTGATCAGTGTCATAGATACATTCTAAATAATTGTGATGAAGTTAACCCATTTATAAGGTAAGAACATTTAATCATACGCCTTAATGTTTTATTGGTTTTCTTATTTTGAAAAATTAATTATCTAAATTTGGATTATACCTCCTCAACCCTTAGAGATCAATCCGCTTTGACTTATGAAGAGGAGCCAGTGACGATTTTGGATTAGAAGGACAAGGTGCTGAGAAACAAGGCCATTCAGATGGTAAAGGTTCTGTGGAGAAACCATTCAGTGGAAGAAGCTACTTGGGAGACTGAGGATCAGATGAGAGATATGTATCCTCGCTTGTTTTATGAGTATCAGTGATGTATTTTGTTGTTTGAATTTCGAGGACGAAATTTCTTAAGGGGGGTAAATTGTGACAGCCCGTCCCGAAAAATTGTACTTTTATTATCCTCAAAAATGGGAAAGTACGATATTACCCTTGAGCGTTGGGTTGAAATCTCATGTTGGGCTAAGTTTCAAGGCCCAAATTATTGGTTTTGGACTAATAGAATTGTTTCCTAGTTTATGGGAACCTATTAGTTTAGAATTAGTTAGGGTTTGTAGTAACCTTAGTTTAGGGCCAATTAGGACTTAGAGTTTGATTGTTTTTGGTGATGTGTTAGTGTGAGGACCACACACATATCCCTTAAACCTCTCTCTCTCCCGTGACTTTCTCTCCTCTCTCTCACTCTCGGACTCTCTCACTCTCTCTCTGCAATGGTACGACAACACCCAAATCAAACCTAAAACTTCATGGATCGAGCCTTCTGATACCTCCATCGTGATCATTGTTAGTTCACGAGCACAACCTTAGCCTTAGCTGGTTGTGAGACTGTCAAAAACCCTAGAACCCGAAGGCTCCGTCGAGGGAACAGTGCCACCAAAGCAATCGTGGAGGTTTTACGGCATTTCAAAGTCTAAAAAGGTATTTAAACTTCCTCCTGAGCTTTCTGGGTGAGTTTTGGTTAAGGTTTCACGTAAAGAAACCCAGAAAAAACGAAGTTCAGATTCTAGCACTGTTCACCAACTTTTTAACAGAGGTTTTTCTTTGAATTTCAAGCTCACAGGGAGCTTTAAAAGGTCCTCACACAAACCTCGGAGTGGTTCGTTGGTGAAAATTAGACGTCGGAGTCACGAGTTCTACAAGTTTCAAGTTTGGCCGGATTATCGAAGCTTTTTCTGGAGTGATCCCGTGGATTTTGAAGCTTCAAACAGGTATAATGTTGTTCTACTTGTCATAAGCTTCATTTTGGTTTAAGAATCTTGAAAAATGGTGCAAAAACGAGCTAGAAACTTAGGTTTGAAGTTTTTCCCAGTTTCCGGTGACGGCGACGGTCGCCAGAGTTCGAAGGTAGGGATCCGGTGTCAATTTGGACGGAATATTCCTAACGGCGTCAGGTATCTTTGACAGATTCCGTTAGTTTTAACGGAATATTCTACGGAATATTCCTAACGGCAGTTAGGGATTCCGTCAGGGTTGGTCGCGAGTGGGGGCACGTCTGGCAGTGCCCTTGCCGGCGCGTGACGACGCGTGGGGTCTCAAAAATTAATTCTAAAAATATGGGGATGTTCCTGAGGTTGTGCAGATCATTTTGGTATATTCAAACACCTCATTTGAGCAATGTATGAGAAGTTATTTCCTAGTTTCATTTATGTGCTTTAAAATAACGTTAAAACAGTTGTTTCTCACATAGGCGAGACCTATCCGGAGGACGAGCGTAGCCAGGCTAGGCACGGGGGCTACGATCCATTTACTTACCAGTGAGTGGGCTTTTGGTTTTCCGTATATACCTATATACTAAGTATTTTTCCCAGAATATGCATTTTAAATGATTTTATCAAAGAATTGCCATGCCAATATATTGTTATTATCAAATATGCATTGTGAATTGTATATGCATGATTGTTGGTGCTGCGGGCGCTCAGGTAAGTTCCATGTAAGATTATGTGTTGTTAATAAGAAGTTGAGTTATGAAGAGTACGATGAGATGCATCGAGGGCTCATTAAACTACACCCCGGTGTTAGTTCTCCCGCCCAGAGTTAGGGGCATAGTCTTTCACGTGATGTTCACCTCTCGCACCACACGTTCATCTTGGATCCAAGTTAGGTGCACAGTCCTGTCGTATAGACCACTTTCAGTGGGTTCAACTCGTAGGTGACCCGCGATCATTCGCACAGTCTTCACGTGATTGTAGCACTAGTGCGTATTGTTTTACACCTAGTCCTGTCGTATAGACCACTATAGGTGGGTTCGACTCATGTGCAGGCATGATTTATGAGCTAGAGATCAGATGATGAAATATTGCAGTTGTTGTTGCATTGAATTACTTACTTGATGATTTAGTTGCATGGCATGGCATATTCATGATTTGTTCACATATATTGACAATGATGATTTTCAGTTGAGATTTGGTATATGTATATACTATTTTCTGGGAAAGTATACAGGTTTTACGGCGAGGGGATATAACTGTTTATTAAAGAAATGTTTTTGAAAAGCTTTGTTTTTGCCCACTCACGCTTTTGTTTTGCGCCCCTCCAGGTATTAGGTAACTTTGTTGGTGGCTCACGAGGACATAACGGAGGTTCTGACAGACCATCACCTATGTAGGACCACCTTCGGGTGTTATTTAATTAAGTACTTCTTATGCTTGACTGCACCTAGACTATTTTACGCTCTGATTGTGTATTCACACTTATTTATGTTCTGGTACTCCTTGAAGTTTGTTTTTATTCATTCGTAAATCTTTCTATAATATTGCATCCGCATTGTGCACATGGCTACGTCACCCTCACGTGACGACCAGCATGCCTTGATCTCGGTCGGGGTGTGTCAGTTATCATGTCAACTTTTATCTTCATTCGTATTGCAGATGAATTCAAGATGTCATCCTAATGACACGTTGATATCTCAAGACTTGCATTGGCTAGCTAATTATCCTAGTAGGGTTGTGAGTAGATATAAAAATCACATTGTTCATGGGTTCGGATTTCGCATAAAATATGTGGATGATAAGCATAAGAATCAAAATTGTGGTGTCTTTGTACCTGTAAATGTTACTGGTGCAATTGGGCAAGTGACTTGTTATGGCAGAGTTGTAGATATGTTCGAGGTTAAATATTGTGGTCATACTGAGTCAGGAGGTAGGGGTCGAGCTGTGATGTTATTTAAGTGTGAATGGGTTAATAGTGAAAGTCAACAAGGAATGAAGACCAATCAAGATGGATTTACTATGGTGAACTTCAATCGATTGAGATTTAAAGAGGATCCTTTCATATTAGCATTACAAGTATTTTACGTCGAGGATACAATTGAAAAAGATTGGCACTTAGTTGTTCGAATGCAGCCGAGGGATTTGTTTGACATATTAGAGTATAGTGATGCAATTGATGATTATGCCATACCTAATTTGGATGATCGGATACTTGACAATGAAAATTTCCTTACAATGGTTGGTGTGGAAGAGACTCCTTTTCATGAATCATTACCGTTGCCGACTGAGTTCGTTAATTATGCCAATACCAACGATGACCTAACAGATGATGACTTGGAATAAATATATTAATTATTTTATGTATTTGAAGTATTAATTAGACTATGTTTCAATTAGTATGTGATGATATTTTATAATAAAATTATATTTCTTTTTTATTACGTATTTTATTCAAGTTAAATTTTATTTATTAAAATCTTTAAATGTTATATGAGATAACAAAAAAAAAGTACCGGTTATTTTTTTTCTTTGGGTTAAACATTTTTTTTTTTAAACTAGTATGTTGTCGTTTTTAGATGACGGTATTGGTCAGATAATTTGAAATATTAGGCAGGAAATTTCCCGCTTGCTCTGCACGAGAAAATGGATGCAGAGACTTAGTGTCAGTTTTAACTGAAGCTATCATCTTTTAATTCGATGTGAGTTTCATTGAACCAACGCTACGTGAATTTCAAAAAGTGCGTCAAAAGTTAACCGACACCAACATTAATTTAAACCGACGCCATGATTTTCAATAAAGAGTGTCAGAAAGTTGAAGTTGGTGTTGGTTAAGACCGACACCAACATTAATTTAAACCGATGCCGTGATTTCCAATAAAGAGTGTCAGAAAGTTGACTGGTTCATTTAACTCGTCAGTAAAGTGTGTCAGGTTGGCGTCGGTTTTAACCGACACCATGTACATTTAATTCGACACCAGTTGCTTTTAATTTGACGTCAGTCAAACAATGTTAGTTTAACCCGACGCCAACTTAGTACCCATATTTAAACCCCTTTCTTTCCCATTTCATTCGTGCTTTCATTTCTCCCCCAATTTCAGTCTTTCTTCTTCTCCTTCCCCATTTCATCTGTGCATCACTTTCTTCCGCCTTTTCAGTTTTTCCTAACTCCAATTGGAAGAGGAAGAGCTCGAAGGTGGTTCATTTATAAATTATTAAGATTATTAATTTTAGTTTATGTTTTGAATTCTAATTAGTTTTATGCTTAAATTGAAAATTTATTTTTGTTTCTTGGTTTTTAATTGTTTTTTCTGTATTTATAAGGATTAACTCAACAGAGACGCGGACCCTCAATTCCGAATTGGAAAGAACAACCTTGTTCATTTGATTTGTCTAGAAAATGCATTAGTGATAATTCTAGTGCGTTTTCGAAACATGTAGCAGCAGAGGTTAGAGATTACAGAAATATTCCGATGGTGGCATACTGGAATAAAGAAAAAACAAAGGTAAACGTTTCTGATTTATTTTGTTATACCTTGAAATTTGTCTAATAGATTCTTTTATTTTTCAGGAGATTGCCGAAAAAAATAAGCATAATCGGCAGTTTAAAATTATGAACGACACAACCAGTTCAAAATCTTTTGCAAGAGTTTGGAAAAAATTTGTATGGGTTGTGCAATTTTAAGAATTGTAATTATTTTAAATTTAATATATAGTTGGTAGAAATTTTATTTTTAATATGAAGTTTGCTTAAAATTGTGTGTTTTTTCATTGACATATGGTGGGAATTATTTTTAATTATTATTAATTAAAAACTAACACAGATTGTTTTTTATATTATTAATATATTTGGTGTCGTTTATGGACGACATCATAATAATTATTTTATGTATCTAGATCTTATGTAATGTCGGTTAAAGCCGAGATTGGTTTTAGTATTTTATTTGTTTAACTGTTGCTTGATGTCGGTTAGGACCGTCATCATGTCAGAATTCAACGTCACTTCTAACCGATGTAAGTTTAGATGTCACTTTTAACCAACGTTGTTGTTCTTTTTTATTTTATATTACTTTGCTTCTTGGTGGCGGATTAAGGGGACTAACTGACGTCAATACCCTTTTCGTGACACTAGCAACGGCGTCGGTTCTCCAATCCAACATTATACGATTTGATGTCGGATTTTTACCAAAAATCCGACAGTATATGGGGTTTTTTTTCGGTTTTAACCAACGCCAGTGATAGCCTCTTTTCTAGTAGTGATATAGCGAGAAAATGTTCGTCACATGTTAGGTTTCCCGCAAAAAAAAAAAAACCACGTTTTTCTTGTTGGCTTTGCGTGACGAACATTTTTTTTTTGTCGTCGTGCAAAATGTTTTGCTCGACTAAGTGCTCCATCGCTCAAAGTTCACTACCCTTGCGCGACGAAGGTCTGTTTATTGTTGCGTAAGGTCTGATTGCGCGACGGAATTTGATTTGTCGCGTAAGTAGTTTTTTGTGCTAGTGAAGGCACTTTGGGGACTTACAAAGGGGTCTTAGCCTATTTTTTGGTTTTCATAGATCATCCACCCAAAAGGGTTGTTAGCAGAAGAACTCGAACCTGGGCCTTTCGTCTAGCAAAGAGAACGATCCCTTCCAACTCAACCAACCCTAGTTGGGTACTTTTTTTTTTCTTTTTTTTTTTTTGACAAGCTACATTAATGGATATTTTATGAACATAAACCAAATTTACAAGAGATCAAATGGGTACATATTTTCTAGTGACCAATTTCTTCATCTAGAGAGAAATTTACGCAATCAACAAATGAGATAAACCCTTGCATGGCTACCACACACAAAAGTTAGGTTCAAAAGGTATAATCTGTCACAAAGGATGAAGGAGAAGGCGAGGTTTCTCATTCGTCAGGGGAGGGGAAGGGAGGCGCAAGGTAAGGGAAAAGGAGGGGAGACACGAGGTAAGAGAAAAATGGAAGGCAATGCCGTTGCCGGGCCCGGTGAGGGGGGCGGAGACCGATGGTAAGGGAAACGGAGGGAGAGTGGTGGCATGGTGCGTGTGGTTATATCCCTTACGTATGTCAACACTCATGCCCTATAAGGGATACACGTATAAGGAACCTTTAAAGATTTTGTGTTTAGCCTTTAGGATATTAACCAATAACACATGGCAAGTAAATATGAGTCAAGTTAGTTACAAAGGTGGTTGGGGGTTGAGTTTGTTGAAAGGTTAATATTGTAATTGAGTAAGGATGTTAGAGGGTAATATTGTAATTGTGGGTTGTTATTGGTTATTATATATAACCATTCGATCCTTCATACTCGGCTAGCAAGTCTTGTAAGAAGCTTTCATTTTACTAAGAAATCAGAATAATTCTTCCTTCCATTTCTTTCTTTCTGCTTTATCCTTGTATTCTTGAGAGAATCTATAGGTTTGTTAATATGGTATCATCGCCTGGAAAGGTTTACTACCGCATTCCGTTTTGGTGATTTTCCTGCTGCTCTTCAACACTACTGGTCGATTTGATTGCTGGGTTTCTTGAAGATTTTGCTGCTCTTCAACACTATCGGTCAATTAGATTGTTGGGTTTCTTGAAGATTTTGTGCTTGAAGCCTATGCAAATGTTCGATTTTTGGTGTAAATCAAGTGATTTCTCTCTGGTTTGAGAAATTTGTGCAATACCTACAATTTCTGTGATGTGGTAGTTTGAGTTTTGTGTGAAGAATAAAGAATGTTGTTTGATTAGTATGCTGAGAAGTATTATATTTGTGATTTATGTATTCTGAGAAATGCAACGGAGTGTCAATCTCCTGTGAAAAGTGAAAAGGGGTATCAATCTCTTGTGATAAGAAAGTGTCAGTCTTTCTTGGTAGAATTCGGTAGAATTCTTTGTTTGTTTCATATCAGCAAAGTGACAAGGAGTATCAATCTCATGTGATTAGAAAGTGTCAGTCTTTCTTGGTATTATTTTGAGGAATTTTGACCTAGAGAAATTGTTATTCTTTCTTTCTTTCGTTGATACTTGTGAAATCAAGATTTTAGAATTTTCTTGGTGAACTTTTGAGAGAAATTATAACTGTTATGAGATTCTTGGTTCTAAGTTGTAACAATGGCGTCTTCATCATTCAAAGTGGAGAATTTACTGGGAATGTTAACTATAAAGTTGGGGGATGATAACTTTGCCAAATGGGCGTTTCAATTTCAGTCAGTTCTCAAAGGATATAAGCTTTTTGGTTATTTCGATGGCACAACATTGTGTCCATCAAAGTATGTGGTTAATACAGACTCTAGAGTAAAAACTGAGATTACAAAAGATTATATTGAATGGGAAGCTACGAATATGGCTCTTTTAAGTTTGTTACTGGCAACTCGTACATATGAGGCTATGAAGTATGTTTTAGGATACAGAACTGCGTTTGAGGCATGGAGTAATCTTGTCGATAGGTATGCATCTGTTTCAAAGTCTAGCATGAATCATCTTAAAACTGAATTGGATACTATTCAAAAGGGCACATATACTATTGATAAATATATGTTAAGATTGAAGAATATAAGGGAGCAATTAACTGCAGCTGGTGAGTTAATTTCTGCTAATGACATTATAATTGCTGGTTTAGCCGGTCTGCCTAAGGAGTATTCTGTTATAAGGACTATAATTGGCTAGGGAGTCATTTATTACCTTGAAAGAGTTCAGGGCACAATTGTTGGGTGCTAAAAAGGAAATTGAAGGTGAAATAAATCTGTTATCTCAAAACATGTCAGCATTATATGTTAATGGTTTGAATTCCTCTGGTGCTAGATCTTCTTCTGGGTCTGGATCTACATCTAATCCTGTAGGGCACAATCATATTCCATCAACTATTGGAGGCACTATAACTCAGTCTCCTTATACTGGTGTTGCACAATCATTCATTCTTGCATCACAACCATACCTGCAATCATTTCCTCAGCAATATCCACAACCATTTCCTCCTAATCCTTCAACATTATATCCACCATCTTATGGATTCGGCTTCATGGGTAACAATACTGGTTCAAGGAATCAGTTTGGAAATAAACCATTCAATTGTACAAACTACAAAGGCAACAACAATTTCAGGTCTAATGGTGGATATAAAGGAAAACCTTTTAACTCTGGTAATTCTTCTGGTTTTCAAGCTAATACTACAAGGCAGAATGGGTCTAATGCATGGTCTGGGAGCACTGATACTAGGTCTAGTATGGTTGTTGAGTGTCAGATATGGAATAAAAGGGGTCATACTGTAGTGAACTGTTTTCGAATGAACACAAATACAGCATCTCCAGGCTTCGTTGTTGAGTGTCAGATATGTGGAAAAATGGGTCATTGTACTCTAGAATGTTATCACATAGGCAACTATGCTTATCAAGCACAACCACCACAATCATCCTTCAATGCTATGGCTGTACAACATTCAACAGAGTTCATTCCCAATGATGCGTGGATAGTAGACTCTGGATCATCACACCATATCACTACAGATGTCAATTCGCTCAATCAAGTTACACCATTTGAAGGTTTTGATACCATAACTATTGTCAATGGCACAAGCTTATCCATTGCAAATACTGGTTCTACAATTCTGAAAACTAAATCCAGTGACCTTGTTCTTAATAATGTGTTGCATGTCCCAAATATTTCTAGAAGTTTATTATCTGTACAACAACTATGTGCTGATAACCATAGTTGGTTTATACGTGATGAAAGTGAGTTTTTTGTGCAGGACAAGAAGACAAAGGAGGTTCTGTACCAAGGAAAGAGTAAACCAAGGCAACTGTTTCAAATTCCTTTAATCAAATGTTCAAAGGGAGTGCAGTTTGCAGTTCAGTGTTCATCTGTTTCTCTTGGACAAATGGTAAAATCAAATCTCTGGCATCAACGAATGGGTCATCCTGCAAATGAAATATTAGATGTGATGTTGAATAAGTTTGGTATATCAGCTGATGTAGATGATAAGCATAGTTTGTGTATTCATTGTATCAAGGGTAAAATGTCAAGAATTCCTTTTCTTTCTAGAATTGATAAATGTACTTCACCGTTTGAAAAGGTTCATACAGACATTTGGGGACCATCTCCTGTAAAGTCATTAGAAGGATATAGATACTATGTAACCTTTCTTGATGAATACACAAGATACACTTGGATTTTCCCATTGTGCAATAAATAAGATCTCTTTCATGTATTTGTCAAATTTTATAACTTCATACTTACACAATTTGGAGTACCTATAAAGTGTGTACAGTCAGATGAAAGAGGAGAGCATACTAGTCATTCTTTTAACACCTTTCTTGCTGCAAAAGGAATAGAACAGATGATATCATGTCCATACACCCCACAACAGAATGGTTTGATTGAAATGAAACATAGACATATAGTAGAGACAACAATAACTCTACTTGTCACTGCCAAGTTACCAGTTGAATTCTGGTATTATGCATGTGCACATTCTGTATTACTTATAAATAGATTGCCTTGTAAGTCTATTTCCATGGAGTCTCCTTACTACAGACTATATAAGAAATAGCCAGATCTAAAGTTATTGAAGGTGTTTGGGTGTATTGTGTGTCCTTGGTTAAGGCCATATAATGTCAATAAACTGTAGTGAAGGTCTGAAATGTGCATTTTTTTAGGGTATTCAACGGGATACAAAGGGGTGATTTGTTATAACCCAATAAATGGCAAGTCAATAATCTCTCAAGGCATATTATCTTTGATGAGACCATGTTTCCTTCTACAAAGGTACCAAAATTATCACATGAAGAACAGGTTGGTACTATATGCTCTAAACTAGCTTCAGTGCTTGTTCCAGTACCTATGACAGTGGGAAATTCAGTTAATGACACTGTGATTCATCCAAGTCTAGTTGAGAATACTGTGTTTTCAATGCATCAGTCTGAAGATACATCATCTTCTGGAGTTCATCGTCATGCAAATGCTCCTACAAATCAAGTTTCAGACATGCAGGAATTTGAAACACAATCATCATCAACAACTACTCTTTCCAACCCAATTGGTGTAGCTCCTTTGCTTCATGTCTTAGATCCTACATAACTACAGGTAATTCTACCTTTACCTCCTTCCAACAACATATCAAGTTATTCTAATGTATCCAATGTTGACACTGGAATTCAGACAAGGCTTAAGACAGGAGCTCTAACAAGACAGGATTATTCTTCCTTTCTTGCAAGCTTTCCTGAGTTGTCATCTCTACAACTTGAACCCTCTTTGGTATCTGATAATGCTATGGATAATGGTGGTTTTACTTTTCTTGCTGATATTGGAAAAATTGAAGAACCAAAACATTTTAGAGCTGCATCAACAGTAACTCAGTGACAACAGGCTATGCAAGAGGAATATGATGCAGGTTAACATATTTCTTGCGATTACAAATCCAATATAACTCTGATGGTTCATTGTTAGTTACACAGTCAAAATATGCCAAAGAGCTACTCAAGAAAGCAGGGATGGAGAATTGTAAACCCACATCAACACCATCGAAGCCCCACTCTCAGTTACTTGTGGCTGAAGAAAATGCTTTAGCGGATCCTACTCACTACAGAAGTCTTGCGGGAGCACTTCAGTATCTAACCTTCACTTGTCCAGATATTGCTCACTCAGTCAATGTAGTTTGTCAATATATGACTCATCTGACAGATTTACAAATGCATCTGTTGAAGAGAATCATGAGATATTTGCAGGGTACTTTAGAATGTGGGTTGAAGTAACAAATGTTTATCCTGGTTCTAATTGGGCAGCTGATATTAATACAAAGAGGTCTATCACTGGATTTGTGGTGTTTCTGGGATCCAATCCAGCATCATGGCAGTCAAAGAAACAAGCTACAATTTCAAGAAGTTCAACAGAAGCTGAGTACAAAGCTCTAGCTCACTGTGCAGCTGATGTTTATTGGATCAGGTCATTACTCAAAGATGTGAGTCAATTTATACCTATACCTCCCCAAACTTCATTGTGATAATCTCTTTGCTTTAGCACTATGCTCCAATCCAGTATTTCATTCTAGGATCAAACACCTAGACTCCGATTTGCATTTTGTTCAGGAGAAACTGCAGAGAAGTGACCTTACTGTGCACTATATACCAACTGAAGAATAGGTCGCAGATGTGTTCACTAAGGGTCTTCATAGTCTAATCTTTGTAAAACACTACATTACTCTTAATCTGGGATCTACTAATTCAAAGTTGCCGGAAAGTCAACAACTCTTGCAGAAATTGTCAAGAGCAGTAGCTTCAAGGGGTCACAGTCAAGTTAGCAATGTTCTTTGTTCTAAATGATCAACTTACAAACCTAGCTTGGGATCTTCCCAACTATGTTTGAGGGGGGAGTGTTAACCAATAACACATGGCAAGTAAATGAGTCAAGTTAGTTACAAAGGTAGTTGGAGATTGAGTTTGTTGAGAAGGTTAATATTGTAATTGAGTAAGGATGTTAGAGGGTAATATTGTAATTGTGGGTTGTTATTGGTTATTACATATAACCATTCGATCCTTCAGATTTGGCTAGTAAGTCTTGTAAGAAGCTTTCATTTTACTAAGAAATCCGAGAATAATTCTTCCTTCCATTTCTTTCTTTCTGCTTTATCCTTGTATTCTCGAGAAATCTATAGGTTTGTTAATATAGGATACGTGTGTATGGAAAATGGAATAGGGAAGATGAAAGCGGAACAAATATAGCCAAACACAATTTTTCAACACAAAATGGATAAACAAAAGCTTTTTATATTAGCACCACATGAAATGTTGAATGCATCCCACATCAAAATTTAGTATTAAATAACTTATTTACCTTACTATGCAATGGCAATTTTGACCTTATAAGGTTATTAAAAAAAAATTATATACACCCCAAATTACTTTTAACTCATTATTTATCTTCTTCAACTATCAAAACCCCTCCAACCCTCCATTGTTGAACAAAACCCTAACCAATGAAACTATAAACATTTTGATTGATAAAAATTATTTTTGACGAATGAAACACGAAATGAATGTTTTGGAAGCTTCACATGAGGTAAGACTTCATATTTTTTATTGTTTTAGGGATTTTGATGATATCGATAATTATTTAATCTTGCTTTTGATGCGTTATTCAAGCTTCTATATTCGTATTCATCTTTTAGGGATCACATGGATTACATGACGAATTAAACACCTAAAATTACCACCAAATATAAAAAACTGACGACATGGGTTTTAATGGTGGAATTGAAAACAACCCACATATGCTTTAAATCCCTGGTAGCATCTTTTGTCAAAATTCCAGTCAGCATTTTTTGTCCAAATTAAAAGCTTTATAAGATTTGAGAAATGTGGGGTGTATAGAAAATATGGGGTGCATGTAGAAAATGTGATAGGAGCATATTTATGCAACTTAGTTAGCTTGTTTCTTGGCATTTATGTAGTTAATTTCTAGTTATTATAATATTTTAAGCTATTTTCGTGTGTTTGTAGGTTCAAAGGGCTAAAGTGGCAAGAAAGTGCATTTTGGTGCATTTTGGAGCAGTTTTGGGCTTGGAATGGATAGCACATGCATGGAGCAAGGTGGATGGACGAATTTGAAGACCAAAAGAGGCTAGGAATATGCTAAAGAGATGAAGGAAATAAATTCAAGACAAAGAAGATAAGGAAGCTCAGCAAGAAAGAAGGAATATTAGCCAAGTTACCTTATTTTGTCCTAATCCTTTCCTAAATCCTACTCCACCTAGGTTCCAGCTACAAGGAGGATCCTTAAATATATTAGGACACTTAAATGTATGATTCTAGAAGGGCTAATCCCATTCCTAAAAGGAGCCGCACCTATCCCTTCTAGAAAACCCCTTTCCTTGCCGTGCAAGGCATCCCCTTTCCTCCTAGGATCCTGCCGCACCCTCTTTCCCTTTTCCTCTTGGATTCTGACATTTATTTACCCTTTTTCCTTGTGGATTTGGTGTACAAATCTGTCTCCAAATTAAATGAGGTCGTGACCTTCCTCTCCCTATAAATTAAAGCCTTTGCCGCATCATTCCATACCATCCATCCCTGACCATAATTCACAACCACCCCTCACTACACATCCCTCAGCACAAATCACCACCAAATACCCTTGTGCCGCAGCAAAGAAGGAAAGAGAAGGAGACCCTTGAGCCGTGCCTGCCATTCAAGCTTTGGATTGCTGGAACGTTTTTAGGTGTAATCCATCTTTTGTTTTCAATGTTTAAATTTAAGTATCTTTGTTTAATTGCGAACATGAGAGGCTAAACTCATTTTAGCTAGAGGAGAATTCAAAACCATGAACATATATGTGATATGAGTTGATTACTTCCAGTTATTATTTCATAAATCGTGAATGCAATTTACTTAACTGCTTGATTGATAACTTATTCTTGTATGTCGATTAAGGATGCATACTTAGTTTGCATGCATGAATTTGATGCTAAAATATAAGGGATTTTCACCTAATATTATGAACTTATATTTGCAAGTAGTGGAGGTCGCTAGTCATGATCGTGTTAAGTAAATTCCTAGCAGGAGTATCATGCTGTTCATAGTTACGAATGCCTTGTCAATGCTTATGATTTTCACAGAGCTTAATGATCTTTTATATGTATCTCTATTACGCTGTTCAAGTAGGGAACTTGAGAAGAATAATTTGGTTGCGATGCGATGTCCAATTCAATGAACTTAGGAAAATCTGAGGGTTAATTAGTGCTGTTGACGGTTAATCTGGGGCATTGTCATTCATGGTCTATTGGAAGAATAACTGGAAATTGATTTATATGCATATGTGTCATGTGTGGAGAAGAACCCTCTAGCTAGCCTATCACCCATCAATTCATCCAATTTCGTGCCAATCTTGTTTAGAGTCTTTAATTTGTTTGTTTTACTTTAAAATCGTCAAAACCAATTTCCCCTTTAAATTTCGTGTCAAAGTGTTTGTTTTACTTTAATTTTCTTCCAAATTTGTTTCCTTTAGTGTTTTGAGTCAAAATCAAATCAATTTTCGTCCAAAGTAATCCTTAGTGTTTGTTTTAAGTCAATTTGCTTGTTTTGTGCTGTTTTGAGTCTTTCTAGTTTGTTTTGAGTCTTTAGAGTCTAGTTTTATGTTTTTGAGTCAGTTTTGAGTAGATTAGCAATCCCTCCTAATCCCTGGCCTAGAACGATCCCTACTTACATATCTACTACAATTGTCAACAAGAGGGTTTAATTTGTGTGCTAAGCTTTTATCACATCAAAATGTAAGGTGTATATTAAGAATGTGGGGTGTGAGGGTATTATGGGGAAGTATGTGGGATGTATTAAGATAATTTTTAATTGAAAAAGAAAATGTGGGGTGTATTAAATATGTGGGGTTTATTCAACAATTTGTGGGGTGTTAATATAATAAGCCTAAACAAATTATGCATGATGACTTTCTTTAATTTATCCGACAAAACAACTCTCTTTGTTAGTCCTATTGAATGTTTTGGCACTCAACATGATATAAGCAATGAACCAATACAAAATCACGAGAAATTTTTATTGTGACGGGAACACAGGTGGTACACCATGTATTTTTATGTAAGAGGTGAGAAATTTTATTTTTTAAGTGATTAACTTTTTAACACACATATCTCACCATTTGTATAGTGACACATAGTGTACAACTCCATGTGCCGGTCACATTGAAAAATCTCTCAAAATCACAGTGAAATACAGTTTCACTCACTACAGTTGCCACGGCTGATGATGCATACACACTACTTTTATTGCAACAATCATTTTATTACGTGAAGTTGGCTAGTTGAAATAATAAAATTTTTAAAATAAAATAATAATGACAATATCATTTAATATTCGTGGGACTATGATTTTTCAAGGACAAAGTAAGGCTGATCGGGATACAATTACTTCAGAAGTTCGGTCATGGACTTCGAGCAGAGCTGGACTAGGTGGAGCAGCGGTGCCACCATCACCCATCTTTCGTGGCAATAGGCAAAGTCCGAGTGACTCTGCTCAAATGACCATGCTTGTTCCATAAGACATCTGGGAGTTCCTGCAATTTAGGAATTGGAGTGCGCCCAAGTAATCATACTCCTAAGAGGACGCAATATCTACATCTAGATATCCTCTAGGATTCTCCAAGTTTAGTATGAGAATTCTATCCTAATGAGGTCACTCCCACAATGTGGGATTTTATAGTAAGCCCACATTACGTTTTTGTCCTTGACTTTCGTTGCTCGTAATTTCTTCGTTATAGTTCCGTTTCCAAACGGTTTTTCCTAAGAGTTCGTGGAATCGAACTCTATCTGAAAATGCTAAGATTGACCGCAAAAGGTCTATGAATTTTAAATGACTAATTACGAAACATCAAACCTTGTAACTAACTAAATTTCTAATTTTTTTACGAAAATGAGATAAATTCATATAATTACTAAATACGAAAATTTAAATAGTGAAATTTGGGGACGGGATTTCACACCCTAAATAGCTAAGTCAGAGTAGAATCATAATCAACAAATATTCACATCCTTATTTGAGGATCCATATTGATACGTTGAGGCGGCGCAACTTGGCATAGAAAATGCACACCTAAAACGTGTAAATACAAAATGTCAGGTTTGTAACCAGTAACCAACTATAACGCCCAAAATAGGTTAGGTGGCAATGTGCCTCAAGGTGGACCAACATAGCTGCATACAAGATTGCATAGCCCTAGGCAGAAATCGCAAGCTTGGTGCCTTCACTAAGGTCTGGGAAATCATCTTAATTGTGCTCTATGATCGCTCCACGAAGTTATTTGTAGTAATATAAATAAGGCGATTTAGCCACAGGGTTCTCTACGCATCAATTTGGAGAACTTGGCTTAGAGAGCTTTTGACGATTCAAGTTATTTTACAAGGTGTTTTCAATCCTTTTGTTAATAATATTTCTTTTGATTTTAATTATGATTATGCATAACTAATTCCTTTTTGTTAGGGCGAGTTCATGAGCCTTAGCATGAATACCTAGTCTTTATTTAATTTCTTAGGATATTATGCATGCTTACTTTGAATTATTAATTAAATTATCTTTGTCTTAGTGCTTCGCAACCATTAGGATATTTAGATAAGTAATTAGATGCAATTCGGTCGGAATATCACCGAAGGATTGAGTATGGCTTCTTGTGGTTAATAATTGTAATTTCACTTAAGGCGAATATCACTCTCTAAAGGGTTGCATGGTTTTTCAAAAGGTTTTTGATGAGTCCATATTATACCATATATTTTACCCTATTCTTAGTTATAGTTTATTGGTTATTTTGGTAGAGTTTTGATACTTTTGTTATATATTTTCAATGTAGGACCTTCGACTTCTTCAAGAGAAAAACGTGATCAAACGGATGAATTTTGGAGTGATTCCAATTGGAATATGTTCGTGAGTGTTTCAAGATGATTGTTTCAAAATTTCAGATTTTTCTACCTAGCTGTTTGACGGTGGTGATGAAAAGAAGGCACAGCGCGTAGCTTTCCCATATTGACGTTTATGCACGTTTTATGTATTTTGAAGGTCAAGATGGCATATTTTGAAGAACATTCCTTTTGAGGATTTGTTAGGGACGTCTCAAGATTTAAAAAGAGACTTTTAAGACCAAATCAGAGTTGATTTGGTCAGTCAAAAGTCTGATTTTCTGAAAAGTCTAAATTTCAATTCAAATAGGAAGCATTTTATTTCCTAGTTATCTTATTCTATTATGTTTCCTAATTTTTAGAAGACCTTTTCCAGTAAGAATTTAATTTTGTAGTAGTATATATAAGGCTTATTAGCCATTAGGAGGAGAACGCATCAATTTGGAGAACTTAGCTAGGCTTTGACGATTTGTATTTCAAGGTGTTTTCTATCATTTTTATATTTTAATAAAATTCCTTTTGTTTTATGATTGTTCGTAACTAATTTCCATTTGCTAGGGCAATGCTTTGAGCCTTAGCATGAATATGTAGTTTTATTTAATTGCTTATGATATCATACTTGCATATTTTGAATTATTAATCACTGTGTTTAAACTGTCTCTGTATCTTAATGCTTAGCTAACAGTAGGATGTTTAGATAAGTAATTAGATGCAATTAAGTTGGAATGCCACCGGAGGATTTAGTACTACTTCTTGTGATTAGTTGTAAGTTCACCTAGGGCGAATGCCACGTCTTAGGGGTTGCATAGTTTTTCAAATGGTTTTCACAAAGCATAACAAGTCATGCATGTTCATATTTGATATGAATGCCACAGACGGATTGCATGTTTGATATACGTTCTAGCTTGAATGCCACAAGTAGAATATGCATAAGGAAAACCTAACCTTCAAAGTTGCATGTTTAATTCATAAGTAATTGGTAAATCTACATAGGATTGTTAAGGGGACGGCGTAACCCTAGGCTTTTACAATTTGGTTTTCAAAACGTTTTCCTTTGTTTTCTTTACTTTGCTAATTTTTTAATCATTTTAATTAAATTCATTTTTATTATTTTTAAATTCAAAATAAACATCTTCAAATCTTTGTTTTCAAATAATTAACTAAGATTTTGGTTTTGCATAAATTGTTTTAAATAATCCCTGTGGAAACGACCTTGCTTGAGCCGTTTATACTACAACCACTTTAAGTGTTTTTATCCTTACTTTTGCAGGTGGTAAAAATCACTATCAATTTTCACAAAGCTTAGCATATTCATATTTGATCTGAACATCACAAATGGATTACATTTTAGGTATATGTTCTTACTTAAATATCACGAGGAGAATATGCATCAGGAAAACTATTTGTTTTCAATTTGGTTTCCTTAAAATTGGTAAAGCTGCATAGAAATTCATAAATAATTGGTAAAACTACATAGAAATTTTAAAGTGACGGCAGAACCTAGTGCCTTATTATCATTGTTTTTCAAAAACTGTTTGTTTTCAATTTGGTTTCGTTAAAATTGTTTTCTTACTGATTTCTTTAATTGTTTTTATTAAAACTTATTTTTATTATTTTAAATTCTAGAATCAATCTTTTCCAAATATTGTTTTAAATAATTAATTAAGATTTGGGTTTTATATAAATTGTTTAAAGTATTTCCTATGAAGAACGACCTTATTTGAGCCATTTATACTACAATTACTTTGTTTTCTTGCAAATATTTTTAAATATATTTTTATCTCTATTTTTGCATGTGGTAAAAATCTCATCGCTATTCTATTTCAAGGTAATCATATTTTGCATCTCCGTTTTATCCACATAGACATCGAGTCTCTCTCTCTCTCTCTCTCTCTCTCTCTCTCTCTCTCTCTCTCTCTATATATATATATATAGATATATATTTATCACCATATTAGGTACGTACTCACCTGAAAAAAAAACGTAAACATTCTTAACATTAAGCTTAATGATGCAACACTTTGGATTGAGACTTTTGGGTTGGAATCAATTACGCTTTACTTGAAATTTATGCAGCCGTTTGAAGCTTGAAGCAACAGAAGGTAACTAGATTGTACAGAACAATTTTCATTTGTGGGAACTCGTCCAGAGAGGATGAAGGCTACTTCCATTATCAATTCGTGGACCCAAAATTCATCCCTCCCCTCACTCTCTCTCTCTCTCTCTCTCTCTCTCTCTCTCTCTCTCTGTAGCGCGCGTACACACACACACACACACACATATATATATATATATATATATATACACATTATACTATAATAGGACCTTCTGAGGGGAAATTGGACCTGGCTTTCTCTATCTCATTTCCTCTGTCACTTTATCTGGTCTTGATGAACAGAAAGCAACTCTTGGCCCCATATTTTTAGTGTCTTACAATTTTGCTCACTCAATTCTCAAGTGCTTTCCATCTTTACACCTGGTTTGACCAAACTCTACCAAAAGTACGAATCTTTAATAACCTTCCTTTGGCTAGTACTTAGCACCATCAAATAATAATCAGGTCTCCACCACCTAGGAGGGTCGTAGATTTATTTTGGATATTGGGTCCAATTCAGCAAAAATATAAAATAAAATTGTGGGATCTAATAATTTTCTGTCATGTAAAAGGTACATGTCTTTGTTAAAAAAAAAAAAAGAAAAAAAAATAAAAAAAAGGGACATGTGCATGCCAAGGTGGCCCCTCGATATTTTATTCTATTTTTAGGAAATACTAGTAATAGAGCCCGCGTGTTGCTGCGGTTTTTAAAAGTCTATAAAACATGTAAAAAGTTCTATTACAATAGTAGCACATTGTATCATGGTGTTATGATTATAAAAAAAGTTTGATTGCTTATGTTCGAAATGAAATTTACTTACCATGGGAGAGGTTGATCTAGGTTCTGCCCATATGCTAAACAGATGCCAAAATATGTATCCTGGAGACTTCTTGGTTCAACCTGAAAGGAAAATGAATAGATTTTCAAATTGAAATAGTGAAGAAAAATAATTTTAGTTGAACTATTTTCAAAACTGTGAATTATCATGAATTAAAAACACTCACCATCTTCTTTTCAAATGCATAACAAAACTTGTAAAAAAAAAAAGAAATAAAAAATACAGAAAATAATACCAAAATTTAAACACCGACAGACAAATGAATAATAAAAAATAGCAAACTAAATGATCAAGGCCCTTTTGTTTCTCTGTAAGCTTTCTTTGCAAAGCACAGGAGCATATAATGAAAAAGCTCTATTAACGACATCCATAATCAAAAACAGCAGGACAACAAATAAAAATATAACAAAGACCAAATTTATTAATTTTTAATCAGAGAAGCCATCATGCACCCAAAATTTTTTACTCATTTTTTACCATAATTATAACAAATGCTGGCTATAAATACACAGACTCAAACAAAATCGAAATTTCTATTTTAAAAATAAAACCAAAACGTATATCTAAGACTATGAGCAGGAGAAAAACAGAATAGAGGAGACACACAACCTTCTTCTCAAATCAAACTATAACTAATAAGTTCAGAATAAAACAACACTTCTAACTATACACGAAATGAGAAAAAAAACCACATAAAACCTAGTTTGTGCCAATGATTTCCACGTTTGAGAAGATAAAGTTCTGTATAAAATAAAATTTTCAAATCCTGAACTCACACTATTGTTGACCTTCAGTTAACCGTAGAAACACTGCAGCTGCAGATGGACTCTTAAACAAACCAAAATTTCCAGCTTCAACACAGATGTTTTCCAATCCTACAAACAAAATTTCAGGAAAAAGTAAAAACTTGAATCCCCCGAAATTATAAGTAAAACCCAGACCCACATACCCTTTAAAAAAAACTTCTTCGAAATGAGAAAAAAAACTATGTGCACATCTAAAACTACAAAAGAAAAATACAAAGATCTGTATTCAAAAAGACCCAAAACTTTGCAGGAAATGATGCATCCTCCGAGTAAAAAAATAATCTACCACCATCGAACCAAAGAACAGAAATAATTTACAACCCCTTAATCACCAACTGCAGAGATTCAAAAATAAACTCAACGTTTCATCACAGCTTTACGATCAACAACCTAACCAACTAAACCTTACCCTCGAGTGGCAAGAGACAGTGCAACAACCAATTTGTCGTCGTCTCTGTACAAAGAAAACCTGCAAAACAAACCATGAACCAAAAAAAAAATCATAAATCATAAATCTCAAAAAGGTTGAGAAACAAAATTCCAGAAAGAAGAAATAGATGGATACGAAAAACATACTCTTTGTTGTTAATTAACATCCTATATATTGCCGTTCTCCCTACTAATTTTGCAAAATTAAAACCCTAAATTAAAAAAAAAATCCCCAAGTTGTAAATCTCTAATTCGAACCCTAATTCAAAAGCCCTACATTGTAAATCCCAAATTCGTTTTATAAGTATGAAATTGCTTACCTTAAATGGGTTGAACAACAGTTAAAAGGATTACAAACAAAAAAAATTCCGTAAGTTGTAAATCTCTAATTCGAAACCTAATTCAAAAGCTTTATATTGTAAATCCCAAATTGGTTTTATACATATGAAATTGCTTACCCTAAATGGCTTGAACAACAGTTAAAAGGATTACAGGTGGCTTCAATAACGGCGGCGTTAAAGGCTACAAACAAAACCTACAAAATCAGAAAAATAACAAAGAAAACCTAACAAAACTAAATTTATATACATATGAAATCCATATTTAAATACGACTAATAGGAAGGGAGGAGAAATTACCCTTGGGTAAGTCTGAGTGGCAGCTGCAGCTGGCGAAATTGAAAAGATTTTGGCAGATAGGCGAGCAGGGAGACGGCGGCGGGAGCATGAAGGAAGGAAGTAGCGAGAAAAGCTGCGTCGACTAAGTGAGTTGACTGAGGAAACAAAGAGGTGAGAACAACCAATGATAGACGCGTGGTCACCAAGGGCAGAAGCGTCATTTTACTGTAGAAAAGATGGCAAAAAAGAAGCTTAACAAACGAATTGAGGGCATTTTGGTCCGCACACTGCCCTAGAACAGTAACCAGAAGTTTGGGTTTTAGGATATATAGAATGTCGGAAGAAAAAAATCTATTACTTAAAAGTCTATATTACATGTTTATTGTTGTAGGCCTATTTGATTGAACGATCTAGAGAGAGAGTGAGAGAGGGAGGCCGGCCACTTTTAAAGAGAAGAGAGATTGAGTTAATTGTGAGTTGTGTTTGATTCATCCCATTGTGCCTTTATTTATAGTAGTAGAAAGGGTAAATACCTTTCCCTTTAGGATTACAACATTTAATAGGTAATCTACTCCTAATAGGAATATAAGATACTTTCCCATATTCTCTAGGATTTACACAATCACATTCCTATTCTAAACATGACTGCAACACTCCCCCTTGAGTGTGTAAATACCTCAACAAACCATTGCATCCGATCTTCAGCAGATAAGGTAGAATAGTTGATGAAGTCATTGGCACAATGGGTGATCGCGAGTCTCAAATTTACTTTGAAGTATGCATGTGTAAAAACTCACAAAAACCTCGTTATGGTAAAACCCAAGATATGGGGAAAACCCATAGACTAAGGGAAAAGTAAGAAAATATGCATAATGTCTAAAACAAGCCTCAAACTGGACGAGTGTAGTGAACTCAACGGAGTATGATCATCTCATGATGGGTGCCTCATTAAAAATTCATTAGGTAGCAAAAACCCAGTGGAAAAATGCTCCTAATCGTAGGAAAAAGAGTACATTAAGATCATGTGAGTATGCTTCTAGATACTCCCCCTGAGTTAGACATAACTTCTAAATAAGAGAACTACAAGCGATTCAATTTAGATAATTTACGCATACCGATTCCTTGGACAAGCTTCTGAAATGTAGACTTGGGCAATGACTTGGTGAAGAGGTCGGCCAGATTGTCCTGGGAATGGATTTGCTTGACTTCAATGTTCTGATGCTGCTGCTGTTGGTGTGAGTAAAAGAACTTCAGCGCTATGTGCTTGGTGTTGTCTGCCTTGATGTATCCCTTCTTCAGCTGCTTGATACATCTGCATTGTCTTCAAAGATCATCGTAGGAAGGTCAACGACTGATGTAAGACCACTAGTGGTTCGAATATGTTCCATAACTTCTCTCAACCAAAAGCACTCACGCGATGCTTCATGCAGGGCGAGAATCTCAGCATGGTTACACGAAGTCACGACTAGCGTTTGCTTCGTAGACCTCCAAGATATAGCGGTGTCTCCAACGGTAAAGACATAACCCGTTTGAGAACATGCTCTATGTGGGTTAGACAGATATCCAGCATCTGCGTAACCAACAAGGCGAGAATCAATCCGAGGGCTATAGGGGGCGGCAACACTCAAAAATTCACGGGTATAGAACAAGCCCAAATCCGTAGTACCCTTGAGGTAGCGAAAAATGTCTTTAAGACCATTCCAGTGCCTGTGTGTGGGCGCATTGCTGTATCTAGCCAATAGATTCATAGCGAACGAGATGTCGGGTCTAGTGCACTGAGCCAAGTACAATAAAGCCCCAATTGCACTTAGGTTAGGAACTTCGGGTTCCAAAATCTCTTCCTCATCCTCCTTTGCATGGAAGGAATCTCGTTTAGCATCTAGAGTCCGAACGACCATGGGTGTGCTCGAAGGCTTCGCTTTATCCTCATCGAAATGTCGCAACACCTTTTGGGTGTAGTTCGATTGATGTACAAGGATTCCATCCGAACAATGCTCGATCTTCAGGCCGAGACAATATTGAGTTTTCGCAAGATCCTTCATCTCAAA
Organism: Cotoneaster glaucophyllus; assembly: GCA_036320875.1. Lineage (NCBI taxonomy): Eukaryota > Viridiplantae > Streptophyta > Magnoliopsida > Rosales > Rosaceae > Cotoneaster > Cotoneaster glaucophyllus. The sequence goes on along the minus strand of CM070066.1, from coordinate 27,858,650 downwards.
TTCCGATTTCAAGTGTGCAGCAATTTCCTCAAGCTCTACGGAAGTCCCGATGAAGTTCATGTCATCGACATAAACTGCAACGATTGCAAATCCAGAATGTGACTTCTTTATGAACACACATGGGCATACTTCGTTGTTCACATAACCCTAACTCGTCAAATATTCACTCAGACGGTTATACCACATCCGCCGGATTGTTTCAATCCATAGAGTGACCTCCTCAACCTAATTGAGAGAGTGTTATGTGGTCTAGAACTATTTGAACTAGTCAATGGAAGTCCTTCTGGAACTTTCATGTAAATTTCCGTATCTAGATTCACATAGAGATACGCGGTTACTACGTCCATAAGCTGCATATTCAGTTTTTCGAAAACTACCAAACTAATTAGGTAGCGGAACGCTATAACGTCCATTACAAGGGAATACGTCTCCTCGTTATCAATTTCAAGACGTGGAGAGAAGCCTTGCGCTACGAGATGTGCTTTGTATCGCACTATTTCATTCTTCTCATTACGCTTCCTCACGAAAACCTACTTGTAGCCAACAGGCTTCACGCGTGATGGTGTAGGAACGATAGGTCCAAATACCTTACGTTTTGCGAGCGAATCGAGTTCGACCTGGATTGCTTGTTTCTAGTTTGACCAATCGGTTCTACGTTGGCATTCATCGATGGAACGTTGTTCAATGTCATCGCTAAGCATGATGTCAATAGCTATTGAGTACGCCAATGCATCGTCGACAATCATCTCATTCCTATTCCAAACCTCATCCAATATTGTGTAGTGGACCAAAATCTAGTGATTCTCGGGAGGCCAGCATGTTTCGTCTGAAGCATCACCGTAATCTAGAATAACCTCATATGTTCGAACGGATGAGTGAGCGATGGTCGGGTTCAAACTAGGGTCACTAGTTGGTGCCGTTTTCCTCTTTCGAGGTTGTGAATCCTTTGAACCAAGGGGTCTGCCACGCTTCAGGGTCGAAGCAGATAATTGGCTAGCCGCCAATGTACCTTGTCGCGTGGAGGGTGCAGCCTCCCCACCTTCGGGGATGGCCCAACCTTCCCAGGTGGGTTGTTGACGTACGCAGGGTACATCTATCCTTGCAAGTGTGTTTGCAGCGGGTATATGTGATCTTGTCACCTTTGTTAGATCATTAAAAGCATCTGGCATGGTTTGAGCAATGCTCTGAAGATCTATAATTCGTCGCACCTCAGTTTCAAACTGGGCAGTGCGGGGATCTAAATGAGACATAGTGGGAGCATACCACGACAATTCGCGGCGTTCTACGGGAACGTTATCATGCTTATCTCCCCCTAACGACGGGAAAACTGTCTCATCAAAGTGACAATCCGCAAAATGTGCGGTAAAAATATCTCCTGTCAAGGGTTCTAAGTAGCGAACTATTGATGGCGAATCATAATCGACATAGATTCCCATTTTTCTCTGAGGACCCATTTTGATACGTAGTCGCGGCGCTATTAGCACATAAATAGCGCACCCAAACACCCGTAAAAGCGAGACGTCAGGCTCGTATCCAGTGACCAACTGTAACGGTGAATGTGGTTGGGTAGTGATGGGCCTCAGGCGGACCAACATAGCTGCGTGGAATATTGCATAGCCCCAGGCAGATACCGGCAGTTTGGTTTGCATAACCAAAGTCCGAGCTATCATTTGAAGGCGCTTTATGAAAGATTCTGCCAGGGCGTTTTGGGTGTGAACATAGGGCACAGGATGTTCCACATCAATCCCTACTGACATGCCATAATCTTCAAAAGTTTGTGACGTAAACTCTCCAGCGTTATCCAGTCGAATCGACTTAATCGGATAATCAGGGTGGTGAGCCCTTAACTTAATGATTTGAGCTAGGAGTTTATTAAACGCGGCGTTGTGTGTGGATAGCAAGCAAACATGTGACCATCTTGTCGATGCATCAACCAACACCATAAAATATTTAAATGGTCCGCAGGTTGGTTGGATAGGTCCACAAATGTCCCCTTGAATCCTCTGAAGAAATTTAGGGGGGTCATGAATAATCTTTGTGTGAGAGGGTTGAGTATTCAACTTCCCTAAGGAACACGCTTGGCATGGCGGAACCCTAACATATGGAGGTAACTTATGCCAGTGAGAAGATTTAAGGATACGGCACATCATGTCACGTCCAGGGTGTCCCAAACGATCATGCCAAAGCAACAAAGTGTCCTGGAACTCAGGCATAGGGCCGGCCACTGTGTGGGCTTCTATGCTGTGAATGGTTGTGATGTACAACCCACTCGGCAGACGTTTCAACTTCTCATGAATATGCTTCTGGCCATATTCGTACGAAGTGATACAAAGAAATTCAGAACCATGATCTTCAGTGGTTTCAAGAGGATATTTATTATCTCGAATATCTCTAAAACTCAGCAACATTCTTCCGGAACGTGGAGAATAGAGTGCCTCCTTAATGGTCAAGATTGTACCATTAGACAACATGATACGCACCTTACCGTATCCTTCAATCAGGTTGGATGGGCCTGAGAAAGTTGTCAAAGGAGCTTTCTTGGGTATCAAGTTATTAAAACAGTGTCGTTCACGCAAGATGGTGTGCGTGGTTGCACTATCTGCCAGACAACTAACTTCCCCACTAGACATACCTAGAAATAAATTGATTGAATTGGTCACATGCATAAATATAAGTTCATTCATTCAATTAAGCAATTCGAGAAAATAATGTCCATTCCAATAACAATCCATAATTCAAAACAAACCAAAACCAAACAAATTATTCCAAACACTTAGGAAAATTGTTCAATATTAAACCATAAACCTAACAAAATAGGGGGGTAGGGCCGGCCACTCCTAGTGGATTTGGCCACTAGGGGTAAACGCCCTAAAAACATGTCTAATTTATTCGTCCATATGTGATGACGCCTCCTAGAAGTTCGATATCTCCATTGATGTTGTTGCATCTTTCGGATGATCCACATGAAGTTAGACTCATGACGGGAATGATACTTGGCAATAGCCTTAGGGGAAGCTTGGCATATGTGTGACCAATGATCCTTTGATCCACAACGATAACACATGTCCAATTCAGTAGAAGCAGCCTGAATGGGAGCTTTGCCCTTGTTCTTGAAGTTTGGGACCTTAGGGGCGAGTGGTGGACGCTGCTGGGTCTCAATTCTTCCCTTAGGTGCGGCACTCTGTTGACCTTGGGCCCGTGGTTGGGTTTGTCCCTCATTACCACGGCCACGACGATTCTGTTGTCGTTTCTGGCTGCAAGATTAATCGCATGTGTTTCAGGCGCAGTGTGCGAGCCAGTGGGTCGAGCTTGATGGTTTCTCATCAAAAGCTGGTTCTGTTTTTTAGCGAGAAGTAAAACAGAGATCAAATTCGAAAACTTGGTGAATTTATGTGCCCTATATTGCTGCTGCAGGACAATATTGGTGTCATGGAAGGTCGAATAAGTCTTCTCCAGGAGATCTAATTCGGTTAGTTCCACTTTGCAGAATTTCAACAAAGAACGGGTTCTACAAACTTCAGAGTTGTATTCATTCACAGACTTAAAGTCTTGGAAGCGAAGATGCTGCCAGTCGTGTCTTGCTTCAGGCAAATAGATGTCTTTCTGGTGATCGAAACGGTCAGCCAGAGCAAACAAGAGGATGCGTAGGTCCTCCTCAGCGAGATACTCGGTCTGCAGTGCATCATGGATGTGTCTACAGATGAAGATCATTGTAGTAGCCTTCCGAGCTTCGTCAATAGGTTTGTCAGCGATAGGAGTCTAGATGGCGGCTCTAATGCCCTTTGCAGCTAGATGAAGCTTCACATCTTGTACCCATTTCAGATAGTTTTTTCCAGAGACTTTAGAGTGGTGAAATCGAGCTTGTTCAAGTTCGACATGTCCCTAAAACGGAGGGAAAAACGTGAGTAGTCATATGAAAGCCATAGACATATATCGGAGAACATACAGGTTTCATGTGGTATGTTTTGAATGAAAACTTAAGGTTTCAAAGGCACTAAATTTGAAACTACAGGTTCAATTTAGGTTTTTATGAACAATTAGTTCATAATGAGAGGTTCCTGCAAGAAACACTGAATGCACTATACTAACTAAGTGTAGTGGATTTGGGGTTCTTCGGGAACTCAAGTGTGAGAGCTTCGTTACTACGAAAGTATGTGACGGTTCAAAGTATAAAGATAAATTATTGAATCATTCATGTCCAAAAGTGATCTTCAGGTCAAGAATTTTGGATTCATTATCAGATTAATGGACTGCAGATCACTTTTAATTAATTCAATAAATCGGGCCATACAAGGTCGATTGTAGAAGCAAAAATAATATTAACATAATATTATTGGATCGAAATTAACGCCCCAAAATAATATGGGCTGGGTGTCGTGGGTATGGGAAGGCACGGGGTGCCTTGAGTAGAAAACTCACGGCCCAAAAAGGGCCTCGGGGGTGGTCTGCAGGCCACGCGGAGGGAGAGAACCCCAGCCGCAGCTAGGTTCTGTTTTTGGACCGAAAAGGGATGGCACGGAGGAAGGCCCAGCAAAAGCTGGCCTTCGGTTTGGTCATGGGAAGCCCAGTCCGAGGGCTGGCGTGTGCGTGTGTGTGTGTGTGTGTGGCCCAGCCACGTGGGCTGGCAGGAAAAACACGGGCAAGAGCCCAGCAAGCAAAGCTTGCTGGCAATTTGGCAATTTGTCCAAATTAGGCTGCGGGCCTGGGTTAACATGCATGGGCTCGGGGCTTCAGGCCCAGCCGAGATGAAATCCAGGTTATGGCCTGGTATTTGCTTGCATGGTGGTGAGGTGATCTTGCCGCACCATACCCAATTTCCTTCTTTTTTTTCTTTTTTTTTCAAATCCCTTAGGGTTTAGGAAACCCTAATTTGCTTCTAATTTATTTTTGTACTTTGACTCATAAATTCCACATAACAATTTAATTATGCGATGCATGAAACAAATATATATATATATATATATATATATATGAACATCTATAATATATATAGGAAGGAAAATATAAACATAGGGGGTTCATGCATCATGGGGAATGTTTTCATGCTTCAGAGTCGTTTCAAATATCTTCATTTATTTTAAGCGTACCTGATTAGCAGAAAACGAATAAGCCTTTGAATTTGGTGGATGATAGCCTCCTCCTACGATCCGTCAATTCCTTAGCTTCTGGCAAGAGCGTGTTGATAACGTGTTGTAGGCCTATTTGATTGAACGAACTAGAGAGAGTGAGAGAGGGAGGCCGGCCACTTTTAGAGAGAAGAGAGATTGAGTTAATTGTGAGGTGTGTTTGATTCACCCCATTGTGCCTTTATTTATAGTAGTAGAAAGGGTAAATACCTTTCCCTTTAGGATTACAACATTTAATAGGTAATCTACTCCTAATAGGAATATAAGATATTTTCCCATATTCTCTAGGATTTACACAATCACATTTCTATTCTAAATATGCCTGCAACATTTATTACATTTTTGGATTGTTGATATTTTTAGTTCTCTCTAAAACTTTTCATTTTGTTGTGCTTTGTGCATATATGGACAGAGATACTTCATCGTCGCCGGAAGCACTCGATACAACACTAGACCAGACCAACACTCTCAAACGGGTTGAAGGTTTTTCCGAATTTATTATGCAAAGTTATAACCAACATAATTAACTTCGTATAAACGGTACCTTTGAAAACTTTAACAAATTTCACACCATGTTTCCTGTATTAATGCTGTACAAATTAAATTCACCTAAACTACTAATGTTTATATGTCACAATTAAATAATTAAAACTTGAAAAATTAAATTAAGAGACAAATACATATCTTACCTTTAATTTTATTGTAATCCAATCACAAACCTTAAACAAACAACATTAATTAATCACACATTTAAAAAAAAAATATTCAACAAATAACAAAATTAACCGTAGATGAATTGGAAGAGGGTGTTAAAGAAGGAAAGGATCAGCACAATTCAAGTAACAAATCAATCCAGCAGATAACAAATTAATTGTAATATATTTTCCTATTCTGTTGTATGCTAGCTTAATTGTATGAGTTAGTTTACCATCAATTACGTCATAGCTATTGTATATAACCTTATACATTGTGTTGAATAATATTACAAGAGAAAGTATTTACTCAAACAAGATTTCTTTGAGAGGGAAAGATATGAGAGATATAGATGTGAGTGAGAGACAGAGATTTTTTATTTTATTTTATTTTTTTGTTTTGTAGAGGCAACAAGAAGCAGCAGTGCGCGGTGAGAGTAAGAATGGAAAGAAAGGAGAAGGCACAGACTTCTTTAATGAATATGGTTTTGTCTAATGAACCGTTTTGTCAGAAGAATACAACAAAGCCGTCGAGCAAATAATATTTCCCCGTAGTGCTGATTCAAGCACTACTATATAAGGCAAATGGGACCTGGCCTTATCCATCTCCCATTTCTTCCTCAATTAATGAACAGAAAACTTGGCTACTTACTGTTTTTTCCTTTTTTAATTGGCGTCTTATTTCCTTTTGCTTGCTCAAAATGCTTCCAGCTTTACATTAGATTGGTTTGAAAAAAGCCTCAAAGTACTTAAGTATATAGTGAATAATCTCAAATTAAAGTCCTTTTTCGAAGATTGCACACTATCAAATTCACATGGAATATTTGGATAGGACCAATTTAGAGGGGAACCACTAAGATAGCAACTTATGCAAGTGGGGTATCCCTTATTTTATTTATTTTGTATTCTTTATTTTAATTGCTTTTTTTTTGTTCAAGTAATGTTTCGAAGATAGCACATATAAGATATAAATTCTTGGATGGAAAATTTTATTTGGACCTAACTTCTCTTTGCACCCAATTAATATTTTCTCTCGACCGAATTTTCAAATTTGTCTTTAAATAAATAAAAATTGAAGTTTTCTTTTATATCTCTACACCCAAACTCCATGACCACGATTGCACGCCTCCATTATTTCCGGCGAGCCCAACCCAAATGCCATCAACACTAATATCGACAAATCAAGTGGAAAACAGATGGCTAAGGAGTGGCATTGCCAAAATTATTTTAAAAACTATTTTTTAAAAAAGTTAGGGCTAAAATTGTGTTTGGTAAATGAAAAAATTATAGATTTGTCGATAGATTCAAAACAGCAGAAAGCAGAAACAGCTTTACCCCTGCTTCTGAAAACATCGCTTTTTTTTTTTCGCAGCGCAGCGATCACAGCAGAAACATCGATTTTTCACAGCAGAAACATCGCTTTACCCCTAATGTGAAGCTTAAAGCAAACTTAGCCGGTAGAAGCCCTTTTTCTTTCACTTGATGTAAGGAACCTTGGGAAAAGACATAAAGAACCTTAGGGTTCGGAGATCACCTGTGGCCTTATGCATAAGCCCTTTTTCATATATTGATTTACGGAAAGGAAAGTGATAATGACAAGAAAAGAAATCCCCTCTACACCGGCTCTTTTTTACTTTCCAATTAGTTAGATCCAAAGGAGAGAAGAAAAAAGAGCATCAGTGGATTGGGTTCACCTGAAAAAATGGAGGTGCAGTGGTAATGTGAGTTTAGGGTTATTGGGTGTTGAGATAACAAATTTCAATATTTATTTTCTCATTCTTATTTATTTAAGGGAAAATTTGAAAAATTAGTTGTGAAAATTTAGTAATTGGTTGTATAGATAAAAAAGTTGGGTCCAAATAAAATTTATCTTCTTAGTTTCGTGGTTTTAAAGAAGGTATAAGATCTAAGAAGTGAGAGAGAGGGAGAATGACTATCTCTGACGAATAACACTAGCTAGCTAGAACTAGAATTAATTTTCCCACTTCCGTTGATATATACTTTGAACCAAAAGATCGCAGATGTGGTGGTTGAAAATGCTAGAAATGGAAAACCCAAACTATCTCCTCTATAGAATGAGATCTTTTTTTTTCACGTGCAAATATGATTAACAATCTAATAGTACAACATGTCGAATCATATTACAAGAGGAAACATTTTTTTTTTCACGTGCAAATATTTTGACTGGTGGTGATAAAATTTGATAAGTATAGGCCATATATGGCATCTAATTAACTTGTTAATCCGATTTAAAAACTTAGCTAGTTATCGAAACTCAAACAAATAGATCACCAAAAACTTAGCAAGAAAAATATACCATATTTGGATTTTGGAATGCCAGAACCTCCCATCTCATCTCATGGCAGATCGCCACCTCATCACAAAGTGCGTCGATGGGTGTGTATATGGGTCCCCTGCTACTCTGTTCTTCGTTTCAACCAAACGAACCGTTTCACTTAAATTATGTTTTTCATCCCAGGTCCAAACGACATCGTTTTGGCCTGGATTTCTGAAGAAAAAAGGGGTTCGCTGCCCATCGCAGCGCCACAACAGCGCCACAACAGAGCAGCAGCAGTAGGCGGAGGGGCGGAATCTCCCTTCTAGGCTTGATTTCCGTCGTTCCTAGGCTTTATTTCCGGCCGCCCCTCCCTGTCCCTCTGTAGCTTCGCCTATGACTATCTGTGTGGTCCAATAAAAACTTGCATGTTGAGCAACCATCTCCCTTTCTTGGCCGTTCAAATCAATATTTTCATCTTAAAGACAAATACATATATAAGAGTAGTTTATTTGTACCATCTCAAAACGTAATCTTGTTTAGCTAGCTGAAACCGATAAAAAAATCGAGACATAGATAGATATGATACTTGAATAATTGAGATATATATATATATATATTTGTATATAAAAGTTAGTGAAAACTTGATGTACTATTTAATATTTATGGATTGAATGACATATATGTTGACTTGGTGTGTTAAATAATACCCAGTAAATTATGTGTTCTGTATACAGTTTATATTTTGCATTATTATTTTTAATATTTTATTTAGTAGACAAGAAAAAAAGAAAAAAACTGCGCCCATGGTCCTATACAGTTTTGGTGGGAGCCGCTACCGGATCAATTTTGAAGAATTAATGGGAATTCGGAAGTTGGATATGCACAACAAGTTTACACTACTACAATATTAGCTTTAGGTGTCGGATGATGGTGGCGGTTTAATAAGCCATTATCCGTTAGTGTCGGATAACAATGAAATCCTGTCGGTTATATCCGAATAAATTCCTGAAGGATATTTAGTGTCGGATGCAACCGCCATAAAATTATTATAACAGCCAGTATTTTTGAATTTTTTAAAAAAAAATATTTTTAACATATTCCAGCGGTTTTTAAGTTAATGATGGCGGTTGTAACCGACAGAAATTGACTATTTTATTATTTTAGTTTCTGACGGTTATTATTTTAGTATTCTGGTGGTTATAACCAACCAAAATTGACTATATTATTATTTTAAAATGTTATATTGATTATAAATAAATAAATAAACACATGGTTTAATTTTTTTTTTCTCACTCATGGCTCTGTCGGATATAACCGACACGAACAGAGTAAAATTTTGGGCGAACCGCTAGAATAATCTCTGAATGTTTTCCACTCATGGTCCCCTTACCTAATCTTTGAAAGTTTTTTTTTATTTTTTTTTATTTTTTTTTTGCGATTTTTTATACATGCTATCTTGGAGTATATACAAACATATTTGACGGTTGGATCGTTGAAACTAGTTTCGTAGAATGCATATCCTATCAAATTGATAGATTTAACAAACACAAGAGTTAATGTTATACTTCCATTAAGTATAAAATAAGATTTATCCACTAGTGTAAATATTTTAAATTGAAGATTGAATTCATTCATTGCATTCTTATAGGGTCGAGGAGTACAGCTATAAAAAATCGTCAAAATCGGAGCTAAAATAACCGTTAAATTGTGATTTTTCGTTTATAACCATCGAAAACTTTTGTTCCGTTACCTAATCTCTTAATGTTTTTTTTTTGCGATTTTTTCTGTATGCAATCTTGGAGTGTGTACAAACAAGTTTGACGGTTGGATCGTTAAAAAACGTTTTGTAGAATGCATATCGCATCAAAATGGTAGATTAAACAAACACTTAGAGTTAATGTTATACTTCCCCATCAAGTACAAAATAAGATTTTGTGTAAATATTTTAAATTGAAGATCGAATTCGTTCAATGCATTCTTATAGGGTCGAGGAGTGCAGCTATAAAAAATCATCAAAATCAGAGCTAAAATAACCGTTAAATTGTAATTTTCATTTATAACGAAAACTTTTGTTCTGTTACGTAATCTCTGAATTTTTTTTTTTGTGATATTTTACGTATGCTATCTCGGAGTGTGTACAAACAAGTTTGACGGTTAGATCATTGAAAAAAGTTTCATAGAATGTGTATTGCGTCAAAATGGTAGATTAAATAAACACTTAAGAGTTAATGTTATACTTCCATTAAGTATAAAATAAGATTTATCCACTAGTGTAAATATTTTAAATTGAAGATCGAATTCATTCATTGCATTCTTATAGGGTCGAGGAGTGCAGCTGTAAAAAATCATCAGAATCGGAGCTAAAATAACCGTTAAATTGTGATTTTTCGTTTATAACCATACAAAACTTTTGTTCCGTTACCTAATCTCTGAGTGTTTATTTTTTGCGATTTTTTCTGTATGCAATCTCGGAGTGTGTACAAACAAGTTTGACGGTTCGATCGTTAAAAAACGTTTTGTAGACAAACACTTAGAGAGTTAATGTTATACTTCCTCATCAAGTATAAAATAAGATTTTGTGGTATCCACTATGTAAATATTTTAAATTGAAGATCGAATTCGTTCAATGCATTCTTATAGGGGTCGAGGAGTGTAGCTGTAAAAAATCATCAAAATCAGAGCTAAAATAACCATTAAATTATGATTTTTCATTTGTAACGAAAACTTTTGTTCTGTTACCTAATCTCTGAAATTTGTTTTTGTGATATTTTACGTATGCGATCTCGGAGTGTGTACAAACAAGTTTGACAGTTAGATCATTGAAAAAAGGTTCGTAGAATGTGTATCGCGTCAAAACGGTAGATTAAATAAACACTGAAAGAGTTAATGTTATACTTCCATTAAGTATAAAATAAGATTTTGCAGTATCCACTAGTGTAAATATTTTAAATTGAAGATCGAATTCATTCATTGCATTCCTATAAGGTCGATGAATGTAGCTGTAAAAAAATCATCAAAATCAGAGCTAAAATAACTGTTAAATTGAAATTTTTCGTTTATAACCGTCGAAAACTTTTGTTCCGTTACCTAATCTTTGAATGTTTTTTTTTTTTTTTGCCATTTTTTACGTATGCAATCTCAGAGTGTGTACAAATAAGTTTGACGGTTGGATTGTTGAAAAAGGTTTCGTAGAATGCATATCGCGTCAAAACGGTAGATTAAACAAACACTTAGAGTTAATATTACACTTCCATTAAGTATAAAGTAAGATTTTGTGGTATCCACTAGTGCAAATAATTTAAATTGAAGATCGAATTCTTTCATTGCATTCTTATAAGCTTGAGGAGTGTAGCTGTAAAAAAAATCATCAAAACCGAAGCTAAAATAACCGTTAAATTGAGATTTTTCGTTTATAACCGTCGAAAACTTTTGTTCTGTTACTTATTCTCTGAATGTTTTTTTTTTTGCGATTTTTTACGTATTAGATCATGGAAACTAGTTTTGTAGAATGCATATCTCTGTTAAATTTGCCTAAATTTTGAAATGGGAAAAGTAATTTGTGCTCAATTTTATCTATGTTTTTCAAGTATTGATTAGACAATATTTAGTTTATGTGATGACATTTTCATTGTACAATTATATTTTTGTTTCTTTATCACATATTTTACATGGGTTATTATCTATTAAACAAAACAATTATTTATTTAATTTTTAAAAACGTATTCTATTTAAATACGTATTATTTATTTATTTATCAAACAAAACAATTATTATTTTATTTTTTAAAATCGTAACAAAATTTTTTTTTTTTGGGGGCAGGGGGGGAATGGGAGGGAATTTTTGTGACGACCCGTCCCAAATTATTGTATATATTTATCCTCGAGTATGTAAAGTCACGATAATGCCCTCGAGGTTTGGTGACGGGGATATACGTATATAGTTTTAAATTATTATTTTTCGCTTACGTGATTAAATTGTACTCGACGTCACGAGAGCGTTGACGTGAGTTAGGCTCGAATCAGAATTGTAACGAGAAAGTTACAAATATTTAGGTGCGTAAACGGGTAAATTTTGGACCAATTATATGGGTTCCTATTTTTTTGGGCCCAATCAGATTTTATTATTTTCTTCTTTTGCCCAATCAGGCACGCACACACATGTACACATTTCCTCCTTCTGTCTCTCCTTCTCGAGCTTTCTTTCCCCTTGTTCTTTCTGCACCCGTGAGACCATCACACACCAACACCTTGAAACCTTATAGATCGAGCCTGAAACTACCTCCATCGTATTCGTATCAACCTCACGAGTCTAGCCGTATCATTAGTTTGAAGAAAAGATGTGTAGAACTCGAGAAACCCGAGCTCAGGCGAGGGGACCAATTTCCACCGACGCGATCACGAAAGATTTATTTGGTTTCGAGACTTAAGAATGTGCTATTCTAGCTTCCCTGGCACATTGGAACAATTTTGGAGTGGCTTGGACATCAGGACATATGGGTTCGTGAAGTTCCAGTTTAGCCAGAATTTTTCAAAAAAATTTCCAATTGTTTCCGTTGGATTTTGGACTTTTGATAGGTAAGATTATGTTCTCCTTGTTGAGAGCTTCAATTCTACATAACATTTGTGAAATTTGGTTCAAAAATGAAGTAGAAATTAAGGATTTAAGATTTTCCAGAATCCGGCGTTGCAGACGGCGGCTCCGGAGAAGGTCATCGGAGAAGATAGAGAATATTTCGTCAACTTTAACAGAATATACTAACGGCGTCAGGTAAATCTAATGGAATATGCTTTTGTTTAACGAAATATTCCCTAACGCCGTTAGGGTTTCCGTCCAACGTGCCAGGCACGTGTCTGCGCATGTCCGGCGTTTGTGGTCCTGACTTAGCCGGCGCGTGAGAGCGCGTGAGATATCAGAAGATTTTTCTAAAAATATGGGGATGCTCGTGGTGTTGAGTAAGCCACGATGGTATATTCAAACACCCCAATTAAGCAGCGTATGAGAAGTTATTACACGGTTTTGGTTATGTACTTTAGAATTAACGTTAAATTAGTTTTTTCGCATATAGGTGAGACATATTCTGAGGGCGAACGTGGTTAGGTGAGACTTGGGGGCTACGACCCTGCTACATACCAGTGAGTGGGTTTTTGGTTTTCTATATATACATATATATGTTTTACATTTTCCCATAAGGTGTTTTAAAGAAGTGTATATTTTTTAAATGCCATGTCATACTTGCATTTCATTTTAGTATATGCATTACCATGTGTACGCATAATATTGTATGACGATGCGGAGGCTAGGTAAATTTTAGGGGAGTACTGTGGGATGATAGTGGTGGCATTGTTTATGGTTATGCGTAGATGCATTTATAGCTCATTATCCTGCACCCCGGTGTTAGTGTCGCCCGAGGCTAGGGCATAGCCTTCACGTGATCGTTCACCTCCCGGACCGCACGCTCACCTTGGATCCAAGTTTGGTGCTAGCCTGTCGTACAGACCACATTAGGTGCTTTCTACTCATAGGTGACCCGTGATTTATGGCACAACCTTCACGTGATCGTAGCACTTGAATGTACATATTTACACCTAGCCTGTGTACAAATCACATTAGGTGGTTCCGACTCGTGTGCAGGAATTGGTTATGAGCTATAGATACAGCCGTACAGGTCACATTAGGTGACTCTGGCTGACATATCATTTGCTTCACATCACCTGGCTTACATATTTATTATTGAGATACTTAACATGGCACTTACTTCGATTTTAGTGTTCTCAAGTCTGATTTCTATATACGTATGTATTATTATTTTGGGAAATTATACGGGCTTTATTGTGATGGGTTATTATTTTTGGAAAGTGAAATGGTTTCATAAAGCTTTGTTTTTGTCCACTCACGTTTTATGTTTGGCGCCCCTCCAGGTTCTAGTTAGATATGCATGTTGGTGGCTTACAAGTACACTACGCCGGTTCTAACAGACTTCAAGTAACGTAGGAATTTCTTTCAAGTCTTGTGTAACTAACGTTTAGCTTGCTAGACTGCATCTAGATTACCTATACTCTGAATATGTGTATCTACACTTAAAGTACCTCCACATTCATATTTAGTGTAAGTTAGCTAGTTTGGTTTTTATTTACTCACATTTTCATATCATTATCACTCCCGTACTACGTACATGGCTACGTCACCCTTACGTGACGGCCAGCATGCCTCGATTTAGGTCGGGGTGTGTCAGTTTGATATCAGAGCCTAGGTTTGGCAGTCCTGCATATTTTGTGGGTATTCTAATCATTTTGATGTCTTATGTCAGAACCATGCCACCTCGTAGAGAGCCACGTACTTCCTCTGAGTCTAATTTTGCAGATATTGCACAACTTGGTGAAGCCATTGAAAATGCCATTCATTCCTCACTTAGCCCTCCCCAGAGAATTCCCTTGGAGACTGTATATAATTTAAAGTTGAATAATTTTGTTGGTAATGAGGGGCCTGTGGGAGCTGATCATTGGCTCAACCATGTCAAGAAAACCTTTCGAGTGATACAGGGACGAGGGAATTTCCCTGAGGATAGATGGGTCGAGACGACCACTTGGTTTTTGGGTGAGGAGGCTGCATCCTGGTAGAGACAAAAATCTTTTCAGTTGTCAACGGAAGAAGCCGCAGATTGGGAGGTTTTTAAGCATTTATTCCAGAAGAAATTTGTATTCCCAAAGTATTTGGATCTTAAGAAGGAAGAATTATCGCGTTTAAAACAAGGGAAAATGTCAGGTACTGAGTATTATCGGAAGTTTACTGATTTGTCCCGATATTATCCGGAGATTTCTGCAAATCCTGCTTAGATGCTTCGACATTTTAAATGGGGTACTCGAAAGAAGTGGCATTCTATGGCGACTACGATTCCTTGTTCTACATATCAGGAGTTTTATGAAGTTCTACTTCAAGTTGAGGACTCAAAAAATGCTCCAAGTGACAGTGATGAGGGGGAAGAAAAAGATAATAACTAGAAGAAAAATAATAATAAAGATAAAGGGCAATCATTGCAGGGTCCTCGCAAAACACAGAACTTTAAACGAAGTGGTACTAGCTCTGGTTCATCCAGTGGTGCTTCGAGTTCTACTGTGCCATAGAGGGGCAGTCGGTTTTCAGGAGGTTCCCGGTTCCAGAGATAGAGAGATTTTAACAATTATGGTGCTTCATTCTGTCATAGGTGTAATAGTTGGCATTTTGGGGAATGTAGGCAAGGTAACAGAGGATGTTTTGCTTGTGGTCAAACGGGACACCAGGCTAATCAGTGCCCACAGAGCCAGCAGAAGCCCCAGCCACTTGCCTTACCACCACCAGTTTCTATTCAGCAGGTCCTAGAGCCTGGTGGTTATACCCCGACGGGTTATGGTGGAGCATATCATTATCAAGGAGATATATCTTCGTATTCTGGAAGACCGTATCTGTACCCATATGATATGTATCATCAGAGTGGTTACGCTCAGTATCTAAGAGGTTACCTGCCATATCCAGGTGGTGGATCACAATGGTATTCCGGAGGACAGTCCTAGAACGTCGAGGTTGCTTCTAGCAATGCTGGATCGACTAGGTAGCCTAATCAACCTGGTTAGGGACGAGGTATGCAGGGACGTGAACACCTAGGTAACAAGGGTCATGGAGGCCGGCAGCAGGCGCAGGGTCGTCTCCATCATATTACTCTGCAGGATGCAGAACAACCCTGATCTGATTATGGGTACGTTGAATATTCTTGGCCATTCTTTTAGAGTATTAATTGATTCAGGTGCCACACACTTAGTTATTTCTCATACGTTTGTTCAAACGACGCAACCCTACCCCACACGTCTCGGTTATGGGTTAGAATTTTCGATGCCTAGAGGTGAGAAATCTTATGTTAGCTGGGTATATTAAGGATGTCCTGTTCTGGTGGAGGACATCGTTATGCTAGCTAATCTTGTTCCTATGGATATTGTCGATTTCGATGTTATTTTGGGCATGGATTGGTTACATTATAATCGTGCTAAGTTGGATTGTTATGAGAAGGTTGTCACCTTCCATCGACCGAGCTTACCTGTGGTTACTGTTGTTGGCGAGCATTGTGGATTGAGACAAGGCGTTATCTCGGTCGTAAGAGCAAAGAAATTATTGAGGAAAGGATGTCAGGGTTATTTAGCTCATGTGGTGCTGAACGAGGATACGGCTACTTGTGTGGAGGATGTTCGGGTAGACAGACACTTTCCTGATTTCTTTCCTGAGAATTTACCTAGGCTACCACCAGATAGTGAGGTGGAATTCACTATTGATTTAATTCCAGGTACTGATCTTATTTCCTTAACCCCTTATCGAATGGCTCATGCTGAGTTGAGGGAATTGAAAACTCAGTTACAAGAACTTGTTGATAAGGGTTTCATCAAACCGAGCTTCACCATGGGGAGCTCCAATGTTGTTTGTGCGGAAGAAAGACGAAACTCTTAGGCTGTGTATTCATTATCGATAGTTGAATCGGGTGACAATTAAACAACGTTACCTGTTGCTGCGTATAAATGATTTATTTGACCAGCTTCTAGGTGCCTGTGTGTTTTCCAAAATTGATTTGAGGTCAGGGTACTATCAGTTCAAGATCAAGTGTGAGGATGTTCCGAAGACCACATTTCAGACTTGATATGGTCATTACGAGTTTCTTGTGATGCCGTTCAGGGTTAACGAATGCCCAGCAGCTTTTATGAACCCGATGAATTGGATATTTAGCCCATACCTTGATAGGTTCTTATTATTTTCATTGATGATATTTTGGTGTATTCTAAATCCAAAGTGGAGCACACTCGACATCTCACTCTGGTTTCGAAAAAGTTGAGGGAGCATCGGCTATATGCTAAGTTTAGTAAATGTCAATTTTGGCTGGATCAAGTGTCGTTCTGGGGGCATGTGATATCAGCCCAAGGTATTCTAGTAGATCCTCAGAAAGTAGCTGCAGTAGAGAATTGGGAGTAACCTCGTACTATCACCGAAGTACGGAGTTTTCTTGGCCTTGCGGGCTATTATCGACGCTTTGTGAAAGATTTCTCAGCTATAGCTTTACCATTGATGATGTTAACCAGGAAGGGAGTTAAATTTGAGTGGAGTGATGATTATGAGAGAAGTTTTCAGCAATTCAAATATTGTCTCACTCATGCACCTGTTCTTGCACTTCCTGATGACAGTGGGAATTTTAAGATTTACAGTGATGCTTCTTTGAATAGCTTGGGCAGTGTGTTAATGCGGCATGGCAAGGTAATCGCATATGCTTCGTGACAACCACGAGATGAATTATGCTACTCATGATCTTGAGTTAGCTACTATTATCTTTGCATTGAAAATCTTGAGACATTATTTGAATGGTGAAACATGTTGGATCTTCACCGACCACAAAAGCCTCAAATATATTTTTACTCAGAGAGATCTTAATCTAAGGCAGTGGAGATGGGTTGAATTGCTCAGTGATTATAATTGTACGATTGAGTATCATCTTGGTCGTGCAAACTCTGTAGCTGATGCTTTAAGCCGGAAAACTTAGGGTCGACTCAACACACTTTATGCACGCAGTGCTCCACTCTTGACTGAATTGCGATTTACTAGGGTCATGCTAGGTGAAGATTACCAGGGAGCTCTACTTGCTAATTTTCAAGTTAGGCCAATTTTGTCGGATCGTGCGCTAGAAGCTCAAATGAATGATACGGAAACTCAAGAATTAATTTAGGCAGTTTCATAGGGAAAAAGAAGGATCTCAGGATTAGGGGTTCCGATGGGATGCTGATGCAAGAGAATCGTATGTACGTGCCTAATGTTGAAGAACTAAAGAAAGACATTCTCGATGAGGCGTATATTTCAGCTTATGCTATGCATCCTGGGAGTACCAAGATGTATCACACCATCCAACCCTTCTATTATTGGCCTGGTATGAAAAGAGGGATTGCTGAATACGTAAGTCGTTGTGCAGTTTGTCAACAAGTTAAGGCAGAAAGGAAGAAACCTTTTGGATTAATGCAGCCACTTCCTATTCCTCAATGGAAATGGGAAAATATTACCATGGACTTCGTATACAAGCTTCCTCGTACGTGAAATGGGTATGACGGTATTTGGATGATAGTGGATCGGCTTACCAAGTCAGCGCACTTTATACCAGTTCGAGAGAACTATTCTTTATGCCGATTAGCTGAGCTATTTATATCAGAGGTTGTTAAATACCACGGGGTTCCGGTTAGTATTATTTTTGATCGGGATCCTAGGTTCACTTCTAAGTTTTGGGTGGCTTTCCAGGAAGCTCTTGGTTTGAGATTGCTTTATAGTACGACGTATCATCCACAGACAGACGGGCAATCCGAGAGAACTATGCAGACATTAGAAGATATGTTGAGATCCTCAGTGCTGCAGTTTGGAGACGCTTGGCATAAGCATTTGGATTTAATTGAGTTTGCCTACAATAACAGCTACCATTCTAGCATCGGTATGTCACCTTTCGAGGCACTCTATGGTAAGTCTTGTCGTAGTCCTCTATGTTGGTCAGAAGTTGGCGAGAGGGTGTTAGTGGGCCCTAAAATTGTTGATGAGACTACCCAAAATATTCAGGTGATTAAAGCTAATCTGAAAGGGGCCCAGGATCGGCAAAAGACTCTTGTTGATAAACATGCCACTGATAGAGTGTATAAAGTTGGAGATTGGGTATTTTTGAAGCTATCTCCGTGGAAGGGCGTAGTATGGTTCAGTAAGAAAGGTAAGTTAAGTCCTCGCTACATTAGACCATACCAAATCACCGAACGAGTTGGTGAAGTTGCCTATAGACTTGAATTACCCCTAGAGATATCAAAGGTGCATGATGTTTTTCTTAAAATATGGGGATGCTCATGGTGTTGAGTAGGCCACAATGGTATATTCAAACACCCCAATTGAGCAACGTATGAAAAGTTATTACACGGTTTTGGTTATGTACTTTCGAATTAACGTTAAATTAGTTGTTTCGCATATAGGTGAGACGTATTCTGAGGACGAACGTGGTCAGGCGAGACTAGGGGGCTACGATCCTACTATATACCAATGAGTGGGTTTTTGGTTTTCTATATATACGTATATATGTTTTACATTTTCCTAGAAATTGTTTTAAAGAAGCGTATATTTTTTAAGTGCTATGTCATACTTGCATTTCATTTTAGTATATGCATTGCCATGTGTACGCATAATATTGTATGACGATGCGAAGGCCAGGTCAGTTTTAGGGGAGTACTGTGGGATGATAGTGGTGGCATTGTTTATGGTTATGCGTAGATGCATTTAGAGCTCATTGTCCTGCACCCTGGTGTTAGTGTTCCCGCCCGAGGCCAGGGCATAGCCTTCACGTGATCGTTCACCTCCCACACCGCACGCTCACCTTGGATCCAAGTTTGGTGCTAGCTTGTCTTACAGACTACACTAGGTGGTTCCGACTCGTAGGTGACCCGCGATTTATCGTACAACTTTCACGTGATCGTAGCACTTGAGCGTACATATTTACACCTAGCCTGTCGTACAGACCACATTAGGTGGTTTCAATTCATGTGCAGGAATTGGTTATGAGCTATAGGTACAGCCTTACAGGTCACGTTAGGTGACTCCGGCTGACATTTCATTTTATATTGATTCACATCACCTGGCTTACATATTTATTGTTGAGATACTTAATATGGCACTTACTTCGATTTTATTGTTCTCAAGTCTGATTTCTATATACATATGTATTATTATTTTGGGAAATTATATGGGTTTTACGGTGAGGGGTTATTATTTTTGGAAAGTGAAATAGTTTCATAAAGCTTTGTTTTTGCCCACTCACGTTTTCTGTTTTGCGCCCCTCCAGGTTCTAGTTAGACGTTCGTGTTGGTGGCTTACGAGGACACTACGGCGGTTCTGACAAACTTCAAGTAACGTAGGAATTTCTTTCAGGGCTTGTGTAACTAACGTTTAGCTTGATGGACTGTATCTAGGTTACCTATGCTCTGAATATGTGTATCTACACTTAAAGTGCCTCCACGTGCACTTATTTATTTAGTGTAGGTTAGCTAGTTTGGTTTTTGTTTACTCACATTTTCATATCATTATCACTCCTGTACTGCGCACATGGCTATGTCACCTTTACGTGACTGCTAGCATGCCTCGATTTAGGTTGAGGTGTGTCAATTTTAGGGGGATTTTTGTTGCCATTTTTTTTTTGTCTGCTATAACCGATAACAATGAAAATTTTCCAAAATAAAACCCCTCCATCTCTTCCTTGTGCATGTGCCTTCTCCTTTCCCCCTTCATTCCCCTTTTTCTCCTCTCCTCATTTCCTTCTCCTTCTCTTCTCCCCTTCTCCTTCTCGCTTCAATCACCATGGATGAACAATTCGAGAAGCAACATTCCAAAACCAGTACGTTTTGCATTATTTGTATTACGTTCAATTTGTGTTTTAAATTCTTGATGAAATTGGTAATTGCTCATCTCTCAAATTGGATGGAACCATTTACTAACTATATACAACCTTTTTTTTTTGTTGTCATTCTAGACTATTGCTAAGGTCGTTGGTCATCTGGATTACTCTTTTGCAACAGCATGGCATCCTGATGGTCGCATATTTTCCATCGAAAACCAGGACAAGACTTCCCTTGTTTGGGACATAAGAAATCTTTCATTGCCAGTTGCTGTTCTGAAGAATAACTTGGGTGCTGCTAGGTCAATTCGCTTTTCATCAGATGGTCAGTTCATGGTGGTCGTGGAAACAACAGATTTTGTGCATATATATAGCACAAAGGCACATTACAAAGTGCGGCAAGAGATTGATTTCTTTGGGGATATATCCGGTGTATGAATGAGTCCGGATGACGAGTCTCTGTATATAGGAATCTGGGACCGAACATACGCCAGCGTGCTACAGTATAACAAAAGGCATACGTACGGATATCTAGATTCCTATTTTTGATCATTTTGGCAAGTGATATGGCGTACCTTAGAGGAACGTTGCACATCTCAAAGCTTGAAAATGTAGTGAATATAGGGGAGGCCAACTTGAAAAGGAAATGAATGATTCAGAAAGTGGTTTATATTTTTTTTATTATTAATATATTTTAAGTTGGTTTTATCCGACAGAGAATGCTCTTATTTATTCATTATTACTAAATTCTCTGTCGGATATATCTGACACAAGTTCTGTTGGTTTTAGAGTATTTTCTGTCGGTTTTATCTGACAGAGAATGATCTTATTTATTCATTATTAATATTCTCTTTTGGTTATATCCGACACAATTTTTATCAGTTTTAGAGTATTTTATGTTGATTATATCCGCCACTGCATCCATTTTCTGTCGGATTTTGCTTAATATCCGACAGCAACGTATGGTTCTTGTCGGTTATCATAGTGACTAATAAATGGTTTTGTAGTAGTGAGAGTCGTTCCTAAGGAGATAAAGAAGCACTTCATCAATCAGTTAGAGCCTGATTAAGACATTGACAAGAGTGAGCCAAATTTGATGAAGTGCATCAACAACATATTCAAATCCTCATTCCGGAAGTGGAAGTTTGATGTTGAACGTGAGGCAGAACTGAACCAAATATTTGAACCACTAGTGGCAGAATAGAATTCTATTTTTGTTTTTCTTTTATGGTTAATTAAATAATAACTTCTGGGTTTTAAGTTTTTATTTATGAATGTTATTACTTTTTAATATGCAATTTTAAATTTTTTGTTCAATAAAATATTATTGTAAATAAATGACTATATTAATTAAATATGCATGAATGCTTAATTAATTTAAATAGTTGTATATTTTTTCGGGTGTAATTTAATACTTTGTTTATTACATATGTATGTGATTTAAAATGAATAAAGTAATAAACGAAAAAAAGTATTAACAAAAAAAAATTGAACTAAAATGCGACGGAAACGGTGTTTTTCGCGCAAAACGTAATTACGCGACGAACATTGTCTCGTCGCTCAAAGGTTGTCAAAGAACTTAGGATGGTCATGAGTTGGCACCATAAAGTTAATGTATATGTTTTACACGACGATATTTTCATCACGCATGGTGGGCCAAAAAACGCAGTAAAGGAAAACAGATTTGGAGCTAAAATTTCGAATGCATAGGTTTTATGTGACGAATGGTTTGTCGCACAAGAATATGACATTTTAAGTCATTTTCCCAAATGCAGAGAGGGAGAGACTACAAATTCATTGCAGCTCCGTCTCTCCTTCCTCAGCTTACTGTCTCTCTTCCCGCTCTTCATCACCTATATCATTTGGTAAGCGAATTTTTTTAAATGACTATCGGTGAGGAACGAATTAGGAGGTATATTTTCTTCAACTATTTCCTTAACGTTAATTGTAGTTTATTTGTTTGTTTTTTTAGCATTAATGTGATATAATTTATTTGTATGCAAATATTTTTGTACGGGTTGTACAAAAATTATTTTTTGTTGTACGAAGTTAAGTTAACTTTGTACATTATTTCATGAAAACTTAGTTTCCCGTTTGAGAATTAGTTGGATTTCGCGCATGGATGCTAAAGCATGACTGTGGTCCAATTAATTCTTGAATTGTCCAATTTTTGTACAGTTTGGGAATGCATAGTTATGCATTGTAGTTTGAGGTACCTGGATTAGATTTCCATAAGCAGAAATTTGGTAGCATGTCTGTGCATTTTTCGAGTGTTGTGTATGTATTTAATATATACATGCTACACTTGAAGTACTGCAAGGATACGCTGCCAAATTTTTTTTATGTCGAAATCTAATTTGATGAGAGCCGTAAAATACGACACGTAGCTGTGCATTCCTGAATAGGATAAGACCTTTACTAGAGGTATAAGGTGGCATGTTATAATTGAAGTGTTTGTAACCATTGTGATTTTGTTTTGTTTGCAGGCGATATAGACATACAATGGATACAGAATCCTAAGGGATGTGTTGATGAATACCTGGATGGAATAAATCAGTTTATTGATTTCTCAATGGCACACAACCAGGGTTCACCTCTAATTCAGTGTCCGTGTAGGAACTGTAATAATTCAATGGTTGAGAATTATGAAAATGTTAAATACCATTTCGTAAGACATGTATGATGGAGACGTATACCACTTGGAATCAACATGGGGAACGATTAGTACATGCTTCATCTTCACATGTGAACCCATTAGTTAAGGCAATTGAATCTTATGTTGATCCAAACGAACAAATTATGGATATCCTAGAAGATGCTTTTCTAAACGCCTCTACCAATTTTGATCAGGAAGGGGGAGATGACGTCCCTCGAAGCATGGATAGTGGAGCATTTAAAAATTATGAAAAGCTATTAAAACAAGAATTATACCCCAGTTGCGAGGATTTTTCTGTACTGGCGGCTATTGTAGAGTTGATGCGTGGAAAAATAAATTTTCGTATGTCCAACCAGTGCTTTGATTAATTTTTTGGGCCTTTTCAAGAGGATGCTTCAAAGGAGAATTGTTTTCCTGAAGATCACAAAAAAGATAAGAATGTGTTGAATGGTCTGGGATTAGGCCATGAAAAAATTCACGCGTGCAAAAATAATTGTGTATTGTTCTATAAGGAGAATGAAGCGTTTGATAAATGCCCTATATGCAAAGAGTCGAGGTTTAAAATGACAGCTCAAAACAGAATGACGAAGATTCCACAAAAAGTTATACGTTACCTACCACTAAAGCCTAGGCTCCAGCGTTTGTATATGCTGACACATACTGCTAGTGATATAAGATGGCATAAGAACATACGAGTGGATGATGATTTGATGAGGCATCCTGCTGATGGTGAGGCATGGAAAAAGTTTGATCGTTTATACCATGAATTTGTGCGAGAGACGCAGAATGTAAGATTGGGGCTGGCCATAGACGGATTTAATCCGTTCGGGGTATTAAACCAAAACCATACCACTTGGCCAATCTTCGTAATTTCATACAATTTGCCGCCTTGTAAATGCATGAAGAAAGAATATATAATGATGACTATATTGATAATCGAGGATCTGGGCAAGGCTATTGATGTTTATTTGCGGTCATTGATTGATGAGCTGAAAGATTTGTGAGAAAATAGATTTCTGACATACGATAAATCAACTGGGCAGATGTTCACCTTGCGAGCAGCAGTGATGTAGACTATAAATGATTTTCCCACGTATGCTATGATGTTGGGGTGGAGTACTAAGGGTTATTTGGCATGCCGGGAAAGTTTGTTACCTAGGGCATCGTAGATGGTTGTCGTAGGACCACGAGTGGAGTCAGAACGAGACAGCATTCTTCCACGAAACAGAGATTCGGCCAAGACCTAGAGAATGGTCTGGAGAAAATATTTTAGTGCACTTGAGTCATTTGGATTTTGGTCTGTTTGGCAAATTGGCAAATAAGACCAGACCAAACACCCATTTAAAATGGACAGAAAAAGTATGGTTTTTGAGCTGCCGTATTGGTTGAAATTGAAACTACGTCACAATCTCAATGTTATGCATGTTGAGAAGAACGTGTTTGACATACTGGTGGAACTATATTAGACATCAAGGGAAAAACGAAAGACACGATCAAAGCTTGCATCGATGTGGAGCAAATGGGAATAAAGCCATGTTTATGGATGCCGAGGGAGCATGAGATAGCTAGAAAGGGCCTAGCATCCTTTTTTAGTAAAACTGGAGAAGAGGAAAGAGTTTTTAAAGTTTCTATCCTCCGTAAAATTTCCAAATGGGTATGCTTTAAATAGCGACCAATGCACAAACATAGATGGGGGCAAATTTTCTGGGCTTAAGAGCCAAGATTGTCATGTCATACTGCAACGCCTGCTCCCAGTTGGTATTCGACACCTCTTGCCAGAAAATGTGGTGAGCCGATTCTATTATTGGCTAGATTTTTTTCAAAATTATCTGCTAGGACGTTGCGAAAGTCTGATGTACAATAGTTACGCACCGACATTGTCGAAGTTCTATGCAAGTTTGAACAAATATTTCCTCATTCCTTCTTCACAAGCATGATACACATTATTATTGACTTGCCAATTGAAAGGTATAAAGTCCTTAGTCATTTATTATTTCGGGAACAATTGATGATTTAACTGATTTTGAATCATAACAACTTTTATTTTGCAGAGTACTGGGTGAGTTAAAGAAGAGTGTAAGGAACAAGACAAAGCCGGATGATCAATTGCGGAGGCTTGGGTGGTGTTTAAGATGAATACGTTTTGTGCTATGTACTTACAAGACGTTGAGACAACGTTCAATTGACCACAACGTAATAATGACGGTGGTGTGAGAAGGCAAAAACTATATGTGTTTGCCGAAATCGTCGTACGACCATTTGGCGAACCAATATGAGGCGATTTGTTCACGGAAAAGGACATGCAGGTAGCTCATTGGTTCATACTTAACAATTGTGACTAGATAATTGAGTACCTAGATGAGCATGAAGAGTTGATGAAGCGGAAACAAGTTGAATATCAGATTGCGCAACGAACGAGACTATAAACAAATAGGAATATTATTAAACAAACGAGAATGCCGGAATGGCTACAAAACCCTAAGAGGCTACATTATGACTACCTTGTTATTCATGTTAAACTAAAGCCATATTTATAAAGAGCAAAACTCAAATAATTATAATATACTAATATTTTCCAACACCCCTCATCAAACTCATGGCGGTATATGACATGGGTTTGCAAACAAGCAGATGCATACTGGCTCCATTAGGCGGACTGGTAGGTATGCAAACTTGACTTGACGTGACTTGACTGGCAAACTGGTTCTTGATTCTTGACTTGACTAAACTTAACTGGAAAACTGGTTCTTGATTCTTGATTCTTGATTCTTGATTCTTGCTGGCAAACTGATTTTGGTTCGAACTCGACCGGTGATTAAAATGTTGATGTTGCGTTGTGTGCGCAGGCTGACTTCTGAATCTCGGGATCACGGCCGAGGAAGGAACAGGCCTCGGCCCTTGGGTTCTAGAGCCTGAAGACAAGGCTACTAGTCTTGCGAAGTTCAATATCAAATAAGGCTTTCAATGTGCCGAATGTAGTAACATGTAACACCTCACTTCGCCGAGAAGGCTGATGAGATGACCTCTGCCAATAAGGATTCGAAAATCCTTCTCGGCCGAGACTTGGATAGATAACCAGTTGGCCTCGACGCAGTGCTGTTTATCCAAACTGAAGGTGCTTCGCGGTCGGCTGATTCTACGGCAACAGTGCTGTTTATCCAAACTGAAGATGTTTACCGGTTGCCTCCACAGTGCTGTTTATCCAAACTGAAGATGTGTTGGCGAAAAAGAAAATAAAAAAAACTCAAGGTTGAGAGGGTTTGCGCAGGGCAGATTTATGTGTTGAGTTGGAGGTCCCTGAATGTTGTGCTCCTCCCTCTATTTATAGTAGTGCAAATACTCCTGATCGAGTTAGAATCGTCCTTGGGTATGAATCCTCTTCCTCATCAAATTCTACCTCGGCCGATCCTAATCCAACTCTATCTCGGCCGATCCTACTTCAACTAGGACTTTGAATCTGCCCCCAGTCGCAGGCCAAATTCTTTCATGCACCATGATTTGCCTAGAACTCCTTATCCCAATAGGTTTCGGCCACTTAACCTTTATCACATTCTCGTGTTCTAGATAATTCAATATATTATTAAGAGATAATTATTATGATAAAATCACAATATTATTCCCTAACAATAACTAAAATTATCCTGACTCAGTCACCTAACGGCTTAGAACTTCATTCACTCAACGGCCTCGACTGTTCGGGCCGATTGTGTAATTTTAGGCCTAAACATTGCCCCCCAGTTTCCTTGAGCTTCGGCTCGTAAGCCGAATGGTTGAGGAAATTAGCGCATTCGAAGAAATATATGGTCGAGGAATCCATTCCACAGCTTGACACCCTCGGCGAGCTGGTCGAGAAAAACCAAATGGGGTCGAAGTCTTGAAGACTCTCGCCCACCACTTCTACCGAAAATGTGCGGGGTAGGAGAGCACCGACTCGCCGAGCTCGGCAGGTTGAGAAGAATTGGGTAGGAGGCCGAGAAGAATCTCTCCTGATAGCTCGACCTGCCTCTATATATATATATATATATATAAATATATTTCACCAAAGCCTTTATCGATTTGATAGCCGAACTACCAAGTTTCTAGCACCAAGACTCCAAAGCTAGCCTTTTTTGTCGAGACTACTATTCCACCTTTTTTGGTTTGCCGAGACTACTATTCCACCTTTTTTGTTTGCCGAGACTATTGTTAGCCGAGCACACCATTTTTGTTTGCCGAGCCATTTGGTTGCCCCCCTTATTTTCTTATGCATCGGCTTGCATAGCCGTATGTGTAAGAAAATAATTTCTTTATTGCATATATATATGTATATTTTTTGTTTTTAGCAAACGAAAAGAAAAGTGGCCAAACCATAGTTGGGAGGAGGCCAACGATGCTTTATTCCAAGCCGAGACCTTTTTATATCAAAATTCTCAATTTGATTTCGCTTTAGGCCGAATGAAGAATTTTTCCTCAATATTTTCGACTTGGCGAAATATTTTTCATTTTCGACCGCCGAATGTGTTGAACAATTATGATGCCCTCCAAGCATAATTTCGGCTTTTAATTCAAATAACTTAGCCGAATGAGATTTCTCCATATCGGCTCTATTGCCAATAATCATATCGATTGGCGTGGTTTCGGCGTCTAAAACCATGTCTTGGCCTTGTTCGTCATTGGAACACTCCGCTGACGAATCGTTTTCTAAGTCAAATTTTGACTCAGAAACTTGAACTCTTTCTTCTAGGCCTACCACACTTTCAGTCTCGACCGAGACAACAGGTGGCCTAGGTATTTCTTTGGCCGTCTCGATAATCTTCTTAGGCCGAATGTTGGTTGTGGCCGGAGAGAAAAATTGCCCCCCGGTCTTTTCAACCAACCATTCATCAAATGGAATTGACTTATAGTCGAAAACGTAAGGAAAATGTTCTCTATTTAGCCAGGCATTGAATCGAGCCGTGTCTTCATTCACCTATTGCTCTCGGAGGCTATCATGAGCTTTTATTCTCAACATGCGAGCGAATGACTTTTGCATCTCTCTTTGGCCGCAAAGAACTTTTTCCACTTCCAAAGATCTTTTACTTTCCTCATACGATTGGCTACATGGAGCCGAATCAGAATCTTGATATATCATATGAACTTCGTAGTCTTAGCACTGGGTCCCACTGGGCGTGCCAAAATGTTGACCCTAAAAACTACCAAGCCTACGTGGCATGCAGGCCGAATAATCTATGAGCTAACTACATCCTTCGGTTGAATGCGGGGCGTGCCAACTCGACGGCCGAACTCGGCCGGTGAGTAAAATGTTGATGTTGCGTTGTGTGCGCGGCTGACTTCTAAATCTTGCGATCACGGCCGAGGAAGGAACGCGCCTCGGCCCTTGGGTTCGAAAGCCTGAAGACAAGGCTACTAGTCTTGCGAAGTTCACGACTCGTCGACGCTGGATTCGGTCACGGTGATTATATTCGTGAAGGTATAAGCACGCCGAATCGACACCAACGTATAAGAGCACAGATACTCGAAACAGATATAGGTCTTGATGGTGAAAGTGGTTCGGCCGTCTGAATGCCGAACTCTGAAACCAACCTGCGAGTATCCAATCATAAAACAACTCGGCGTTCGATGTGCCGAGCTCGGTAACTAGTAATACCTCACTTCGCCGAGAAGGCTGGTGAGATAACCTTTGCCAATAAGGATTCGAAAATCCTTCTCGACCGAGACTTGGATAGATAACCAGTTGGCCGAACTCGGCCGGTGAGTAAAATGTTGATGTTGCGTTGTGTGCGTGGCTGACTTCTAAATCTCGCGATCACGGCCGAGGAAGGAACAGGCCTCGACCCTTGGGTTCTAGAGCCTGAAGACAAGGCTACTAGTCTTGCGAAGTTCAATATCAAATTCGGCTTTCAATGTGCCGAATGTAGTAACCTGTAACACCTCACTTCGCCGAGAAGGCTGATGAGATGACCTCTGCCAATAAGGATTCGAAAATCCTTCTCGGCCGAGACTTGGATAGATAACCAGTCGGCCCCGACACAGTGCTGTTTATCCAAACTGAAGGTGCTTCGCGCTCGGCTGATTCTACGACAACAGTGCTGTTTATCCAAACTGAAGATGTTTACCGGTTGCCTCCACTGTGCTGTTTATCCAAACTGAAGATGTGTTGGCGAAAAAGAAAATAAAAAAATCTCAAGGTTGAGAGGGTTTGCGCAGGGCAGATTTGTGTGTTGAGTTGGAGGTCCTGAATGTTGTGCTCCTCCCTCTATTTATAGTAGTGCAAATACTCCTGATCGAGTTAGAATCGTCCTTGGGTATGAATCCTCTTCCTCATCAAATTCTACCTCGGCCGATCCTAATCCAACTCTATCTCGGCCGATCCTACTTCAACTAGGACTTTGAATCTGCTCCCAGTCGCAGGCCAAATTCTTTCATGCACCATGATTTGCCTAGAACTCCTTATCCCAATAGGTTTCGGCCACTTAACCTTTATCACATTCTCGTGTTCTAGATAATTCAATATATTATTAAGAGATAATTATTATGATAAAATCACAATATTATTCCCTAACAATAACTAAAATTATCCTGACTCAGTCACCTAACGGCTTAGAACTTCATTCACTCAACGGCCTCGACCGTTCGGGCCGATTGTGTAATTTTGGGCCTAAACAGAAGGATAATGGGATTGTGACAAGTAGATGGAAAAGTTGTATTATACTTGTGCCAGTGAGAATATTGAATTGGGCAGAAAAGGCCGTGGAAATAAGGATGTGTTATGTGGGCAAAAAGGCCCGAGGATATGTTATATGGGCAAAAAGCCAGTGGTTGTGGATGTTGGAAAAAAGGCCTAAGGATGTGTATCGAGGCATAGGAAATGCCCGCCATCGTGAGACAGGACCTTTATCTTCGACCTCCACCTCGGGACTTGTCACATCATTGACGGAGCAAGTAGCGGAACTCCAGCAGTAGGTGGCATCCCAAAATCAGCACATTGCGACGCAAACTGCCCATATTGCCACCCAACATCCTCATATTACTGCCCAAGAGTCTAGGATGTCCCAGCTCATCACCGTGTTTGCGAGGGGAGGCTTCAACATCCCACCGCTACACCTTCGACTTCCCAAGCCCCCGACCCAACACAGCCGACTGCCACAGTTGACTCTGATGACTTTTTATTGTAGTTTTTTTTTTTTTAATTAAACATTTGTACTTTTTAAAAAATTCCTGGCTTGTACGTACATTTTCATATTTATTTTTAATTAATATTCTTCTTTATCAATTACTGTTCCTAATTCAATTTAACCAAACAAAATTATTTAGTTTAAAATTCAGTTTATAAATAATTTTTTTTTTTAAAAAAAGGACAATGGTTTGCGTGACAAAATAATTCGTTGTCCTATTAACAAACGCGACGACAAAGTACAATCTTGCAGTAAGGAGAGCTTCATCCCATAAAACTATAGGCGACGAAAGACTTATTCATCGCTTTTTCTTGCACCACGAACTTCTTTGTCCCTTTAAACTTCATGTGACGAGTTCTATTTCGTCGCTCCTATAGGTATGTGCAACGATTGGACTTCGTCCCTAAACATTTTATGAGACAAACTTAGTTTTTGCTGGGCAAACAATTTTGCGTGACGTCGTTTTTTTATTCATCGCGCAATACCTTTCTTTACGAGCCTTGTACGAAAAACACAGCGCGACAGAGTTTTCGTTGTTTATCATTTTACGCAGCGAAATTTCGCTTTATGCGACGATTTCAGTTTCGTTGCCAAAACTGTTTTATGCAGTAGTGTACATGTAACAGGTATACAATCATTACTACAATATGTGGACTTAGGTTTATATCTGGTGTGTACTTATTACAACATGGGTCTATTCGAAACCCTTTGGCATCCATGTCATGGTTTCTCAAACACATACAATTGTTTCTTGATCGAAACATACACACAATAAGTTGACTAAATATTACTAGTAATCTATTGGGGTTGGCCAAGGAACATGCTAAGAAGCGACAAATAAGCCTCTTTTGTTTGGTTGATCGATCATCGAGCATAGTTTTATATTTTGTCCAAGTATTCATTTATCACCTTTCCATTTTGCTTCCAAAATTTATACATTATACAACTAGTCATTGATATTGAGATATCTGTTGAAGCTGTTAGTTCTATTATCTTATCTTTAATAGATCAAATGAATGCATAGAATAATATAGGGGAACCGGGAGAGAGAAGGGTGATGAGGCAATTGAAGATAGCATCAGATCGGATGTTTAGGAGTATCCTAGTTCTCGCAGGCCCTCCCCTCCTTTATTATTTTGGGAGAGCAAAAATGTTACTCTTACTATATATTTATACTACTATTTGTACAATCTTTTTAATATAAATGAAATCGACATGGGTTGTTCGATCCTACCTACAAAGAGAGAGAGAGAGAGAGAGAGAGAGAGAGAGAGAGAGAGTGATGAAGTTAGGGTTTCACTGGAGACTCTTGTGCATGGCCCCGTTACCCTTGTAGCTATTATATCCAACCATGCATACAGCCAGCGGAGATACTATGGGCTTCCTTCCCTTCTTTAATGCCTTACTGAGCACAATCTCTACCCCAGATATGGCCACCTGTTTACAAGTATTACTATATTGAGGCTTTGGGTCAATGTGGTATGATGTACCATGCGTCATCACTTTTTATCTATGGTGACTCCTCGTAAGACACATACATTTTCTTCTCTGTTTTTGGTTTAGAAGAAAATAATTCTTCACTCGTTACTTTTTTTTAGAGTTTAAAACCTTTTTGTCACTGTGTTTATGTTTAAATCCATTTTTGTCATTGAATTTTTTATTTTTTTTTAACAAATGATATTATCTACACTAAGGAAGAGAGGATGAGCTTAGCCTCATAATAGGCTAACTATAATGTGGTTCAAACTCGCCTTTGTCAATAATTAAACCTAAGACCTCTCACTTACAAGTGAAGAGGAATATCACTAAACTATAGTACTAAGTGGCTGGTCACTGTATTGTTAATTTAGTATTTTGTCACTGTGTTTTATAAAGTTTATAATGTTAGTCACTTTTGTTAACTTTATGTTAAAATTATTAATGATTAATTTGTTAATTAAAAATTATTTTCAAGTTGTAAGTTTATTTAATTGAAGAATAATAGAAAGGGAGAGAGAGGGGCATGGCAAGGAGTTGAGAGAGATTTGATGAATTATGAGGTGTGTATCTCACCTTTTTTTTTCCTAAACAAGGAAATTTAATTAGATAGCTCTAGTACAACCATGTCCCATACAATAAAACAGAAAACATTGTAAGCATTATTAGGTATACAAGCATTCCAAATGTGCAGATTTTCAACTTGATGCCAAAACGTTACTAGTGCATCTGCCACAAAGTTTGCTTTTTGAAAAATATGAGCCCACCTAATCTCGAATAAGAAATAGGAGAGCCATTTGACATCACCCAGAATTGACCTTAGGTTCCAAGGAATGTTACATCGGCCTTGAACATCATCAATTATTAACTTTAAGTCTCCTTCGATAATGATGTGTTTTAGTTATTTCCTGTTGGCCCATTTTAAAGTTCTCTAAGCGCCGTTGCCTCCGCCACGGAGATGGTGTTTTCTCCCCAGTTTTGAGGCCCAGCGATGACAGGTCTACCAACGTGATCTCTAATAATGAAACCTGCCGCTGCGAAGCTTTGACAGAAAAGCCCATCAAAGTTGATTTTGACAAAATGGTCCTTCGGTTTGGTCCAAGTAATCCTTACCATGCTCCTTCCCGCAACATGAGCTCGAACCATATTGTTGGTTGAGAAAAAAGCTTTTCTAATACTGTCGGCAATACTAATCCTGGTTCTTGCCATAGGTTTAGACTTTCTAAAAACAAAATCATTTCTGTCATTCAAAATTTGCCAACAAACTAACAAAGCCTTACTTAAATGTCTCAATTCCATATTATCTAAATTAGGCAGAGTATTTAGCCAATCTATTAAACTCGCACTATTCCTAGCGGTGTTATGACCCCAAACATCCTTCGCAAATTGACATTCCAGGAATAAATGATTTTGGTCTTCAAGATTCAGATTACTATAAAGGCAATTAGTATCAATGTTCTTGATATACTTATCTTTTTCCTGGTTTGTAATCTATTTCTAATTAGTAGCCAACTGAACGTTTTTAATTTAGGTGGGATAGTTAACTTCCACATTTTGCTCAAAAGCTTCAGACTTGTACTATGTCAACATAACATGTTGTCACCAAGTAGCAGGTTTAACAGAGAGCTTACCATTAGCATTAGCTCCCTACACAATGCAATCTTCAATCTCCTGGAGAGGAATAGAGATGTGACATATTTTCCTCGCAATATTTCATCCGCATACTGGGTCAGCATATTCCAATCCTAGCAATTATTCGCTCTAAATTGGTTTACTTTTATATTTAAATCAAGGATGTCTTTGATTTTCAGGGATGAGATTAAGTAGTGTGCCTGGAAAAATCCAATGGTGAGTCCAGAATAGTATGTTCCTGCCATTGGCCCAGAGCCCATTTCATATCCTTAATAATTGTATATCTACTTTCCAAAATTCCTTTCCAAGCTGTACGGTAATACTGTCTAACCTTACATTACCTAGTTCTCCTTATGAAGGTACTTCCTCCTCACAATTTGAACCAACCAATTATTAAGATCTGTTAGAATTTTCCATCCCAATATTGCTAAATAGGCATCGTTGAAATGTTCCAAGTTTCTAATTGCTAAACCCTCAGACTTTTTAGAAGTGCTGACATCCTTCCATGCAATGGGGTTCATATTATTGTCATGGCCCCAAGCAAAACTTCCTACATTCTTTGTTCAGTTTAGCAGTTAATTTATTTGGGCATGTAAAACAAGACATTACATGATTAGGCATACCAGTAAGGTTAGATTGGACAACAGTTAATACACCAACTTTATAAGGGGTATTAACCTTCCAACCAGTGAGTTTTTGTTTGACTTTTCTTATTAGCTCATTACCATTCATAGCATCTTTCCAAAAAACAATATTGTGAATTCCTAGATATTTCCCAATTGTAGTTTTCTGTTGAATTTGCATAATCTCAACAATCTCATTCCTCTGGTTGTTAGTATTATTATAGAAATAAAGGGATGACTTGTGAAAATTTACCTGTTGGACTAGAGGCCTTGGCAAAGAAGTTCAGGATTCCTAAAATATTTCTCGCAGCCCTTG
Source organism: Cotoneaster glaucophyllus (assembly GCA_036320875.1). Taxonomy (NCBI): domain Eukaryota; kingdom Viridiplantae; phylum Streptophyta; class Magnoliopsida; order Rosales; family Rosaceae; genus Cotoneaster; species Cotoneaster glaucophyllus. The sequence goes on along the minus strand of CM070066.1, from coordinate 27,824,288 downwards.
ATGTAGCTCTTGCAAACTAGAGGCAATCATTTGCAAGCACCAAATTGGAATTGGAAACTTTGTAGCCAAATGGGGATGTTAGGAGACCACCATGGGACTTTGGGATGCGTTATAGTTTATTTAAATGTCGAATTCGAGGTTAAAATACACAAAATAAATATATATATGGTGATCGAGGATCACCTTCATCTCTTAGAGTAAAAGTAGCCATGTTCAAACAATTGATCAAAATTGGGAAGGATGTTGAAGTTATGCATTCCATAATTAAATTACCCATCTTGAATAAAAAAACCAAATTTGATAAGCACATACCTGATCGAATACCAGTTCAGCATATCATAGGCCTTTTCCAGATCCAGTTTGATAGCCATGTTGCATGTTTCTCCTTTCTTCCTTTTAAAGTTTTAGAGAAAATCTCATGAGCAATCAAAACATTATCCTCTATTTTTCGTCCTAATGCAAAAGCACCATGGTTCTTTGAGATAAAAAGATCAAAATCGGCTTTAGCCTCTTAATTAAAACATTGTAATAATTTATAACTTATATTACAAAGACTTATAGGCCTATAACTATTGACAAGGCATTTTAGCCAAAATGGTCCCTGATATTTGCATAACTCATCACTTTGGTCCCTGAGATTGAAAATCAATAGAAATGGTCCCTGAGATTGTCCACCACCCATTATTTTGGTCCTTCCATTAAAAACTCCGTTAAGTGTCCCGAAACTCTTGGCTGAAAGTTTGGGCAATTTTCAAAGCTTCGTAACTCAATCGTTTCTTAACCAAATTCAATCCATAATATATCAAAATGAACATAGGAAAGTGTAAAATAAGATTATACCTATTTGGAAGCCCAATAGTTGCCGGAGATGGCTAGAAAATAGCCTAAAAGGTGATTGGTCAGCGGGAAAACTGGAAAACTCACCGGAAACTGGGTAAACTTTAAACGTTCGTAACTTCTTCAATACTCAACGAAATCAAGTGAATCAAAAACAAAAATCATACTTTTCGACGAGAGGAAGAGAATGGTACCTTTCTAGATGACTAAATCATCGTGATTTGGTCGGAAAATTACTCGAAAGTGGCTGTCTTAGTCTCGAGTTAGCCACTTTTGAGCTGTTTTTCGGCCAAACCACGGCGAATTAGCTGTCTAGAAAGGTACCATTCTCTTCATCTGATTGAGAAGCATTATTTTCGTTGAGCATTGAAGAAGTTATGATCATTTAAAGTTTACCCAGTTTCCGGCGAGTTTTCCAGTTTTCCCACGGACTAGTCACCTTTCAGGCTATTTTCCAGCCATCTCCGGCAATCATTGGGCTTCCAAATAGGTATAATCTTGTTCTACACTTTCCTATCTTCATTTTTATATGTTATGGATCGAATGTGGTCAAGAAACAATTGAGTTATGAAGCTTTGAAAATTACCCAAACTTCTGGCCAAAAGCTTCGGGACATTTAATGGAGTTTTTAACGGAAGGACCAAAATAATGGATGGTGGACAATCCCAAGGACCATTTCTATTAATTTTCAATCTTAGGGACCAAAATGATGTGTTATGCAAATCTCAAGGACCATTTTGGCTAAAGATTCTCCACTTTAAGGATGAAAGCTATATTTATCAACGTTAGACCACGTTTTTATCAAAGAAGTCTTTCATAAGACAGACCCAGAATCTTTAAAAGTGTCTCAGCAACCTTAGTTAAAACTAGCATGTAAACCATTAGGGTTTGGGGCTTTCAGCGCACCAATGTTGTTTACAGCTTCCTACACTTCCTTATCTCACCAACTCCGGGTGAAGCTGTATTAGATAGAGCACTGGTGTCACCATCACTCTACTCCGGGGCACTAGGCGGAGTCCTAGTGACTCTACTAGATGACAATACTTGTTCTGTAAGACACACGAAGTGATCCGGATACAGGCATAAATAAGATCTTATAAGTCTTGGAGTACTTACAATCTAGGAATTAACATGTGTCGCAAGTAATCATAACTCCTAAGAGGATGCAATATCTACTTCTAAATATCCTCTAAGATTCTCCTAGCTTAGAATGAGAATTGTATCCTAAAAAGATATTTCTCCCCACAGTCTAAGGTTCATCTATGGTAACGCAATCTAAATACTTCAATTCTCTTGCCCACTGCTTAAGTCTAAAATTATTCACTAACTTGACTGTCGGAGAGCCTTTGGGCACACCCCCTCCCCCTTCGGGTGTCTTAAGCTTGCTCATGATTGTTTAGTGTTTTACAAGTTGCTCGAGTTTGTGTTCAACCACCACTCACAGTGGTGCGTGAATTTGGTTTCAACAATTGGTGCTTTCATTGAGAGCAAGCTATTATTCCTCTCGATCAAATCACTCTACTAACGAACATGTTTACCGAAGAGAGCTCAGTCAAGGCCAACATTAACCCACCAATGGAGATGACTTCTCTTCTAACACGTCCATTATTTCGGAACGAATAATTCGCTGCCTTAGACCACTGTAACCCATGGCAAGTAACAGTCGACAAGGAGTAACGGGCACAACAGGAAACAGTGGGGACCTAGTCAACATACTACCATGGACCAAATTTGGGAAACCTTGACGAAGTCCAATTCTTTTCTCGAGAAGCTGCAAAAGAACAAGACTGTCGTTCAAGCATAGAGCCATTCTAGCTTCGTAGACATGGAAAAACAAATGAAAAACCTTAAGAATTCAAACAGGATTACCCCTCAAACTCAAATTCCTGTTTTTAGATATGAAAACATAAGTATCATAACTCTTGAATGTGACCCTATAACAACCTCTGCTATTACGATGCAGCCGAACACTATCAATCAAAGAAGGGTCGCAACAAGAAATGGACAAGTCACTAAAGGGGTTACTGGAGAAGAACCACTAGATCAACATAATCCTCCCCAAGGTGCTGCAGGAGTACTAAGAACATACCCACATCGTCTAAGGTTTGACTAGCCTGAATTTTTCAGAGATTAAAAACGATGACACCTTCTGAATAGAGAAAATCATGTGGGCCTAAACAGTCAACCTCACACCCAAAGCAGGTTGACAGTCCGAGTTAGGACCCCACTTTCAATGTCAATTGAACAAATACTCCCACTGGTTGAAATCTCAGCAGGTCCAAATCGTTCCGCAGTGACTCTGGTCCCGACTATCACATCATGCATTACCGGAACACCAAGGCACTATATATCAACAATCATGCGTGGATGTGTAAAATGTTCCCATCTACTTTACAGGGACCAGTGTAGCCTGCGAGATCCATCGATTGTTTCGAAACTATGGCCAACATATTCACAAACACCTACTCAGTGTACTGTGAAGTGCGCAAAAGCCAGGAAGCCATGTTCATAATGGTCCCGTGGTCCAAAGCAGAAATCTCAGGACATATCTAAAACGCTTCCTGGTAGAACTAACGGAAGTGGATAAACCAGATGATAAATTGGTCGCAATGGCATTCAAGGGAGGGTTGTCCATTCCCCATATTTCACAAAAGCTGAACAAGAGAAAATAGGACTACGCCACTCTAGTGGAGTGCTTTGATATTGCAGACGATCTGATGGACTAGGATGAAAAGAACAACCGAATCAAATTATCCCAGAAAAACTAATAGAAGAAGGGCTAACAAAGATACACCCTCTTATTCTCCACGACAAGTTGCAAGAGGAAACCAAGACAAACATGGACCACCAAAACCAAAATAGTATATTGCTTTGAACACCACCATCAATAATATCTTCCATAGTATTAAGGATAAACCGTTCCTCTGATGCCCAGAGCTGCTTCCGGAGCACCTGGCCAAGTAAAACCAGAAGGAATAGTGCTATTTCCATAAAAGCACCGGTCATGCTACCAAAGGGTGCCAAATGTTGAGGTATCACATCGAAGAATTGCTGGATTAGGGGCACTGCTGAACCCAGGTACAGAGGCTGGTCTGATAAGCACAATAATGACGAGGATAAGCGGTTAACAAAGAAACCAACCCTTAATATAAACCACATCACGAAGTACGAAAGAGCAGGCAGGCGATAGAAGTAGTCATAAGAAATCTGGTCCCAATCATTCTAATGTGGACCCTCTGTCAGTGCCTTTAGATCAAGTAAAAGCAAAGGTAGCACGAACTACACGCGATTTGCCTTTCCTAGGATATGTAAGCATTTCTCTATGGACTCAATCGCCATGCCACCTGCGCCAAGACAAGTCCATGAAGAACTCATCTCTTCATGCCTCACCATAGACTTATCGTCCAAAGTGATCCCTGGTGTAAGTCTTACATTTGATTCTCCACCCTCGAGATGTGTAGGCAATCTTTTTCGGATTCAATCACACCCTCTTGTCGACCAATTCTACTTAGATCATGAATAAAGAAAATTTATCTGTTTTAAATGTCAGTTGTTTCTTTCCTTTTTTGGTGATGTAGGGATTAACCTACTCGTTCCAAACATGGCCTAAATTTTGAAAACTTTGCGTAAACACGTCTATAAAAATTCAAAATTACACAGCTAGAGGACTTCCCTTAGCTCAATCCATCTTGAACAGTTAGTAGCTTGGGAAACTCAAACAGTAATAAGCGGGGTAACGATTGGTGAGCTACAGGCACGGGCACATGGCGCCTTGACCCGAAAGTCCAATGCACAATCTAGCGTTCAAAACGTTTATGCAACCAATGAGGTTGTGGGTTATAACATTCAAACTCAGGCTCTACGCCATTCAAGGGAATAGTCAAGGGCAATTCAGAAATCATCTGAATGTGGCTCTCAACCCCTACCCTTAGTAAGACTGCTTGTATCCTGAACCAGCATACTAAACCAAATATGTTTTGCAACATTGTATGTTAGCAGGTTTGAAAAGAGCATCCAAACTTGGAAATCCCCAAGAGAAATTTCATTCTGACAAAGCTCTGATATGCAGAAGTGCCTTGGTCAAGCCAACTAAGGTAGCCCGATCGGAAATGCTCATGTCCAATGCATAGGATCTGATAAAAGGATTCGAAAAGTTTTTCTGACCAGCATGTAGGCGACCAGGTCTCCAAAGAATTTCATTTAAGATTCACTGGAGATGGAATGCAACACGAGTTAAAGAAAATATACTTCTAACATCACGTTGCACATTTCGAAGAACCCTTAATATGGGAGCAAGAAGAATAAATAGATAGAAGGACAATCGTAACTTCGAAGTTGCCATCCTTTTTGGTACGATAGCAGCAAAAAAGTAAGGACAGAGTAAGAGGTTCTCTATGGGTTTAAATACCTGGTACCAAAGTAAGGTGGTACTCTAGATATTATGATGGGCACCTCTATGAACACTAAATTTGTGAGGTGATGCTTCTCCAAATCAGCATCATCAAGGGATGCTATCAAGCTCTGTCCTAGGCCCACAAGCTTAATCGTGCTCCGTTCTATCACCTACATTCCTAAAGTTACTTTACTTTGAATTTTTTACTAGACCAAGACGCGGCCAATGTTATAAAATCCGAAAATGGTCACTTAGAACAACCGACACAATAATGAAGATGTGAATCGACAAGAAACAACTCCTCAGATAAAGCCAAAAAGATCTAAAACCTAGACAAGGGCAAAAGGTGCACAAGAAACAAGAGATAAAATAGTGAACATGCCCCTACTCTAGCTTAGCAAAAGAAACAAAAGATGACTACTCAATGCCATCAGCATTTGTGGCACCCTTAGAGTTGGCCGAAGGAGAATTGACAAAGGTAACTATGGTAACGATGGTACCTTCTTCCTTCTGCAGCCCCTCAGAATCAGAAGAAGACTCACTCCACTTTGATAAGGCAAGCATCGACACATCAACCGCGAGCGAAGAAGGCACCAGTAAACCGACTTCACATATCTCTTCCAGTATGCAAGCTAGAGTCTCATCCATTGTGGTGAGCTTAGCCCGTGTAGCCGTCAAGATATTTATGGCTATTCTTCTTAATACAACTGTCGCAATCCTGCGATCTCCTTCTCATTCTGCTGAGAGGACTCTACTTTGATTTTCTTAATTTAACTTATTTCTTCTCGGGTCGCATCTAAGTCTGACTGAAGAATAGATCTATCAGCATCCCATGAGCTCTGTTCTAACGCCAGCAACCTTTCCGCCTCATGCAAATGTACTTTCAAAGTCTCATTCTCAATAGTCCAGGACCGCTCCACATCCATAAGTGCCTCAAGCCTGGTTCATTTTTCCTGCAAATCCCGCTCAAACTTGATCATGCCACCTAGTTCACTCTTGTAAGCAACTTCGAGCTTGAATTTTTGTCCACTTGGGCATAGATTAGGGCTTCAGTCCAAGCATTTGCCTGAAAAAGATGTACAGAGGCGAGAGTAAGAAGAAAACAAGCAAGTAGCAAACAATATTGGAGAAAACTGAGTTGGAAAAACTAATTGTATATCTATTTCGATAACATTTCTCCTTAAGGTCTTCTACATATATGACTTCCCTAAAGTCAATAGAAGAGACAACGGTACAAAGCAAGGCCTGGGCATGCCCTGCGTCATGGAGAGCACTTGCGTCCAAAGGAAGTGACACCGACCTAAAGATGGGCTTGATCACGAGGCGGGACACTTGACCAGATGCTTCACCACTGGCGCCTGAAAGAATAGATGGCTCTTCTGGTACATTGCTTGCTATGCCCCCTATGAGAATTTGATTACAAGAGGGCACATTTGTAAATCCAATGATTAGGATAGTGAAGGAATAGATGTTGTCAGCCCTCCCATACGCTCTTTCCCTTTCTGGTTCACTAAGCCATTTTTTAACTTTGGCGTGGCGTGCATATGATGTGGAAAGCATTATAAATAAGATTAGGATGACTTGACCTGAAATTCTGAATGTCAATTTTGCAATTAGTGATATAAGTGGACTACCAAAGTGTACATCAAGATTGAAAAAAGTATCAGGCTTTGGCACTCTTCTGAGATGTGTAAAGAACGAGGAATTCATGCAAAAACAGTTCACCATAGTACCACTCATTCAGACGTTCAAAACAGAAGATGATACGTGCAAATGTTGGAGTAAGATTTCAAAAGCTGAATTGGAAATTCACGAGTATTTCTTTCCATAGTTGCGGGAAATGAAATCTTAGCCCCAAATAGAGATAACAGGGAAGAATTCTAGTACAAGGGCAATTAGGATTTGAGAGGCTGGGGAGATCGTTATTCACCTTCTCAATGTCTTCCCACCAGTCCCGGCACCCGTAAAGAGGATAGCTACAACCCGCAAGAAAGGCTTCTTCTTCTCCCTTGTTACATACACTGACCATGGGAGGTTCAGGATTAGCAAGAGTAACAGGATGAGCAGATGAGCTGGCGACCATGATTTTACCAAAATTTGAGGAAATATAATGATCAAAGAAGAAGACTACGTTGTTCTCTGGGCAGAACAAGAAATTTAGAGATTCAGTGATGAAGTACGAACAAATGTACGATGGATATATAGAGAAAAAATTTCAAATCATCCCATCGTTGAATATGGATCAATTTTCCTTGAGAACAGATGGTTATGTCTGTAAAGCATAATGTCGGAGGTAATTCTTCATGTTTCTGGTGCACGCAACAGACTCATCACATTATCATTATGAAATCTTTGGCACAGAGCTCAAGGTTACTCATTCGAATTCGAAACGCCTCTACTTTACAACCAAGAGTTACATGGTTTACAAGAATTTGGAGACCAAATAATAGGTATTCCAGCACACTCCAAAATGCATGGTCTTTGGATAACAAATCATCTTCAAGAGGAATGAGTTACCTCTCATACCGATACTTAGGGGTAATTGTTGGACTATGATTTTCAATGGCCGAAGTAAGGCTGATCTGAATATCGTTATCTCAGAAGTTCGGTCATAGACTTACCAGTTCCAGGCGGAGCTGTATCAAACGAAGTGGTGGTGCCACCATCACTCTACTCTAGGGCACTAGGCGAAGTCCTAGCTACTCCGCTGGATGACCATGCTTGTTCCGCAAGACAAGCGATCTGGTCAGAAATGGACACAATTAGATCCTATAAGTCTTGGAGTTCCTACAATCTAGGGATTGGCATGTGCCGCAAGTTATCATAACTCCTAAGAGGATGCAATATCTACTTCAAGATATCCTATAGGATTTTCTTGGCTTACAACGAGGATTCTATCATAAAAAGGTCTCTCTCTCCACAATAAGATACACTCATCTAGGGTTCATCTATGGTTATGCAATCTAAACACTTGAATTCTCTTGCCCACTGCTTGAGTCTAAAGTCATTCACTAACTTGACCATCAGAGAGTTTTTGGCAAACACACACCCTCAGGTCTTAGGCTTGCTCACGGTTGTTTACAGTTTTGCAGGTTGCTCGAGTTTATACTCAACCACCACTCACCCATATTGGGGTCGTTTATGACCCAGGACATTGGCAAGAGGTCATCGAAGTTAGTTGCATCATGGGAGCCATTGTCGCACCAAGTGCCTCAGAAAAGTCCGTGCATGGAAGAAGCTCGCTCCCCAGCTTAAAGAAGTGATGATGTTAGAGCTTTTTGGTAAGTTTTTTTTTTAAGTTTATTACTTTTATTTATTTCATTATTAGTGTTTGTTTTTTTAAACTAACATTTGTTTTTTTTTTATTTGTCTATTTCAGGTCAACTTAAAGATTGACATAGAAGAGTCGGGTATGTCCGAGTACATAACCTGGCTGTGTACTCATATGTTCAAGGAGTGGATGAACCACCTGCACAACTACTACATAGGAGATTTGTGCATCTCATGTTGAAGCTTTGACCCATCCAACCCTAGAGTTTGTTGAAAGGATGGACGAGTGACATGGCTCTGCAGTAATTTCAAAGCTTTTAATTTCTGGAGATGGATAAATATTAGGGGTGGGTTGGAAAAACCGAAAACCGAACCGAAACCGAAAAAAACCGAACCGAAAAAAAAACCGAACCGAAACTGTCAAATCGAACCGAACAAAATATGGTTGGTTCGGTTTCAGTTTTGGAGGTCCGGAAACCGGACCGGACCAGACCGAACCGAACCGATATATGAAAATAATATATAAATAGTCAAAATCTGGTGGTATAAGGATTCGAACCCCTTCCCTCCAGGTTGGGGATAGCTAATTGAAGCCAACTTGACCGTAGGCTTTCTGTTGCTATAATTCTACAAGTATAATATTTATAGGTATTCAAATCTTTAATGCTTTATAAACTTCATAAAGCTTACAAACCCTAGCAGCCATCCCATTTCACCTCTTCAGTTTTCTCAATCATTCTCTCTTCCCTCCTCTGCGTTCTTCCTCTCTAATCTCTGCTTCCTCAATCTCTCTCTCTCCTTCCTCTCTTTCTCCAAATCACTCTCTCTCCACTCTCTTTCTCCAAATCTCTGCATTCTTCCCTTGTCCCTTTCGAATCGGCACCCCTCCAAATTGGAAGATTCTAATCCGTATTTTCCGATCTCTTACAGGTAATTTTCGAATCAAAACGAATATGATTTATATTGTGATTTTGCTGAATTAAAATGGGTTTTTCTTTTAATTTTTTTGTCGGGGTTTTGCATATTGTTCATAGTTTGGGGTTTTCCATATTGACATCTAATTGGGTTATGCTGCACCTGTTTTGCTTTTCTTGATTGTGCATGCCTCCCTCTCCAAATGGCAGATCTTGAAGCTGCAGGGTATATTAAAATCTAAAATTTTATGTACCCAAATTTGCAGTGATGTGGATTAGAGCAATGCAAGAGTGTTCAGAGCAAAGAAGAATCTAAAAATGCAGAGAAATCCCATTTTTTTTTATCTTGATGTAAAATCCAAGGTCCCCAAATCAGAAATCCCAAACTTTTATAAAATCCAATTCAATGCATGTATGTGACAATGACCTCCGTAAACGGCGTCGTCGTCTGCATCGAAGTCCTTGGCTTTGCTCTTGATGTTGAACCATTTTTTTACCAGTGTCATGGGCCATGAAAGCTTCAGAAATTAGCTCAAAAAAGTTAGCATCTCATAACACATGGTGAGGTATTGTATGAGTTATGTACAAATTTTCAGACTGAGACTTATTTAAATTTTGAAGGCGTTTATCTGGGGAAAGACTTGGTTTATCATAATTTTTGCTATTGAAGAAAAAAAAAAAACCGAACCGGAAAAAACAGAACCGAAAAAAACCGAAACCAAAAAAAAATTGAACCGAACCGGACCGAACCGAAATTTCGGTTCGATTTCAGTTTTGGCAAAAAACCGAACCGTTTTGAACCGAACCCAGCCCTAATAAATATTTCAATTTTAAAAATATTGTACGAATATTGCAATCTTAATATATATAATTAAATAAAAAAATTTATGTTGTGATTTTTTTAAGATTAATATAATTAAATGTAATTAAATTATTTATGTTAAATATAATTTAAATTACGGATTTAAAAAAATTAAAAAGTTTGCCGACGAATATTGTCATCGCGCATGTATTATGTATTTTTTTTCTTTAAATTCCTTGCCCGACGACTGTTCTTCAAGCAAAATAATTTTTTATTTTTATTTTTTGGAAACCCGACGAAATACTATTGTCGAGCAAATTAGATTTGTCGCCCTTCGCTCGACAAAACTGTTTCGTTGGGCAAATAGAATTTGGTTGACGGAGTTCTACTATATATACGTCGGGCAAAAGTTTTAGCTATAATTTTTGCCCAACGAAATCCTATCGTGCAAAACCTTGAATGACGAAATCCTTCGTTTGTCTGATGAAATACTTTCGTCTGAAAAGGGCGTTTTTCTTATGTAGTGAGCTATTCACTTGGCATATTGGTCATGGAGTTTCAGACAGTAATAAAACACAATTAATTAGTATATTATTTTGAATAACTTTCTTCCAATTACCCGGATATTAATCCACTTTAACAGTCTGATATCATAACTTTAAAACGGTAGCTCATTGCCCATTGAGCACAACTGAAGGTGATTAATAATATTATCTATTGACATATTTAGGGGGAGGGCAATGTTGCATAAGTTGTAAATATTTCATAAGAATAGGTTATTTATTTGTCAATATGGTAGACCATTTGAATTTTTGGTTTTATTTGGATGTTTACTATGAGGTGGTCCCCTTTTTTTTTTTTTTTCCAGAGAGTTACAAGGGCCTATCTTAAGAAATAAAGGAAGATTGAAGAGCGAATTCACTAGGGTTTGAGTAATAGACAATTGGATGAATGATTTTCTTCGATTGCTTAACTCTTTCTGTACAAGGTATTATATACAAATATTACAATTAAACACATAGCCACTATTACGGCAAGTAAGCCGTGATCCACAATTTATGGCATTTGACTTAGGCTAGAAGAGGTAATTCATAATGATTATAATAACTATACTAACATTTTCCTAATTCAGGAAGATATTATCATAATCACAATAATATTATAATAACTACAATAATTATTTCATAATACTCCCCCTCAAGTTGGAGAGTGAAGATCTTGAACTCCCAACTTGCCACGTAGTGTCACAAACTGGTCCTTTCCTAAGGGCCTTTGTAAATACATCTGCCAACTGAAAGCGAGTGGGAATATGTGAAGGACTAATCATTCCAGCTTGTAGTTTTTCGCGAACTATGTGACAGTCGATTTCTATGTGCTTTGTACGTTCATGGAAAACAGGATTTGCTGCAATGTACAAAGCGGCTTGATTGTCACAATACAATGGTGTGGGAGCTACTTGCGGGACCTTCAAATCTTGTAATATATAACGTAGCCAAGTTAGCTCCAAACATGTATTAGCCATAGCTCGATATTCGGCTTCTGCTGATGATCTAGACACATTGGCTTGTTTCTTGGACTTCCATGAGATGAGAGAATTTCCAAGGAAAATGCAATACCCTGTAACTGATCTCCTTGTGGCACGACAACCTCCCCAATCTGAATCACAGAAGGCTTTCAAGGAAAGATTGTTAGAGGCAGGAAATAGTAGGCCTTGACCCGCTGTGCCTTTGATGTATCTAAGGATTCGTAAAGCAGCATCCCAATGTGGCTTTCGAGGTTGATGCATGAATTGACTAAGTGTCCGAACGGAGTAGACTATATCTGGCCGTGTGATAGTGAGATAAATTAACCTCCCAACCAGTCTTCGATACTGAGTTGGGTCATTGAGAAGTGCTCCATCTGTGGGGCTGAGTTTGAGATTCTGTTCCATTGGAAACTTGTCTGGTCGTGCACCTGTAAGTCCTGAATCTTGCAGAATGTCTAATGCATATTTTCTTTGAGACATGAAAATACCTTTCTTGGAACGTGAAAATTCAATGCCCAAGAAATACTTCAAATCTCCAAGATCTTTGATGCGAAAACGCTTGAGAAGAAATGTTTTGAGACGTTCCATCTCTTGAAGATCATTACCTGTCAGAAGTATGTCATCAACATAGATAAGCACTGCTGTGAATGAAGTACCTTGTGTCTTGGTGAAGAGGGAATAATCAGCCTTTGACTGACGGTATCCTGCTCTCTGAATGATGGTTGAAAAGGTAGAAAACCAATTTCTGGATGCTTGTTTGAGTCCATAGAGAGACTTGTTGAGCCGACATACAATGTTCTCCCCCTGTCGGCGAAGACCAGGAGGAGGCGTCATGTAAACAACTTCATGCAAATCACCATGGAGGAAGGCATTCTGGACATCTAATTGGTGAATGTACTAGTGACGAGCGGAGGCAACAGTAAGGAGACACCGCAAGGTGGTGAGTTTGGCGGTAGGAGAAATGGTCTCCTGATAGTCGACTCCCTCAATTTAAGTGTAGCCTTTAGCAACGAGACGAGCTTTGTAACGCTCAATGGTGCCGTCAGACTTGTATTTGATTTTGTAGACCCACTTGCAGCCGATGGGTTTATGACCAGGAGGCAAAAGAACCATACTCCAAGTGTGATTTTGTTGTAGAGCTTCTAATTCGACATGCATGGCATGTTGCCAATTAGGATCTTGGATAGCTTGAGCATATGAAGTGGGCTTGGTAGGACCTGTAATGTTAGCTAGAAAAGCGAAATGGGAAGGAGAGAAACGAGAATATGAGAGAAAATCAGAGAGAGGATAACGAGTACCTGAAGGACGAGGTGCCAGGTTAGATAGACTGACGTGGTTGGACATGTGGTAGTCATTATGCCATGCCGGAGGGTGTGTAGGACGGGTAGAATGTCGTGAATGTGCCATGGTGGGTTGAAAATGGAGGGATGCTGTGGGGCCAATATGAGTAGTGGGTGTGGGTGTATTAGGAGTAGGTGGGCTTGTATGATCAGAAAAGGCTGGTGGACTAGCAGGAGACGGTGTGTCATTACACGGTGGACTGGCATTAGATGGTGGGCCAACGGAAGTGGGTAAAGGCTGACATGGATCGGTGTTGGAAGACACGAGAGGTTGAGGATGGATAGGTGGTTGGCGTGTGGCAGGCATTTGGCAGGTGGTGTGTGGAGGACACGAGAAGTTGGGATGTGACTGGGGTGGGCCAGCAGCGGGCAGATTGAGGTAGGGTGAGGTGTCAGGAGGGGGTGAAGGTTGATTAGATTTAGTGGGTCGTCAGATGGGGCAAAAGGCAGGGGGCCGTGGCAGGTGGTGAGAGTGGTGGAGGCATGTGCTGTCATGTGTCACGCACAGGTCGTGGGTCAGGCATAGGGTGGCGTGAGGGTGACGTGGGTGTAGGGATCGGCAATGGTGAATTGGCTGGGGTGGTAGTGGATGGGATGGGAGTGGCAGATGGTGGTGAGAATGGAAATATATTTTCGTGAAATTTTACATCTCGACTGACAAGGAATGTGTGAGAGTCCAAATCGTAGAGTGTATAACCTTTTTGACCAAGAGGGTAGCCGATAAATATGCAACGTTGGGAACGGGTGTCAAACTTGTGAGTTGGCTGTACAACAGTGGCATAACAAAGACAACCAAAAACTCGCAAGTGAGTAAGAGATGGTGGTCTGTTGTATAAAAGCTCAAAAGGAGATTTGTTGGATAGTAATGGTGATGGTATGCGGTTGATGAGATATACAGCTGTTAAGACACAATCACCCCAAAAGGAGAGAGGTATGTTGGATTGGAATCAAAGGGCACGGGCAACAGTGAGAATATGCCGATGTTTACATTCTACAACCCCATTTTGTTGTGGAGTGTATACGCATGTGCGTTGATACTCAATGCCATTATTTTGAAAAAAAAGCTTTCATGGATAAGAATTCTAACCCATTGTCAACCTTGATTGCCTTAACATTGACATTAAACTGTGTGTGGACAAAGGAAATGAAAGTTTTCAAAAGATTTTGTGTCTCAGATTTAAATTGCATAAGAAATACCCATGTGCATCTAGTAAAATCATCCACAATGGTAAGAAAAAATCTAGCCCCAGAATGTGTGGGAATTTTATGTGGGCCCCAAATATCACAATGTAATAAATCAAATGCTCTATGAGTTGAAATTGAACTTAAGGGAAAAGGAAGCCTTGTTTGTTTGGCCATGGGACAAATACCACAACTATTATCAAAAGAATTGTTATGCAAAGATAATAAAGGAGAGATTAATTTAAGGCGAGAAGGAGAAGGGTGACCAAGACGCATGTGCCATAAGTTGGAGGGATGTGATACTTGGCAAGAAACTGGTGTCCGTTGCACTGGAGACATGTAATAAAGACCACCACGTTGTTTACCCGAGCCCAATTATCTTTCCTGTAGCCAAGTCCTGCAAGACACAAAAAGTGGGAAACAATAGGACACAACAATTTAGAGAATCAGTGACTTTGCTAGCAGACATAAGGTTTAAGCGGAAGGATGGGACACATAAAACATTATCCAAAATGATGTCAGAATTAAATGGTATAGTGCCAATGGAAGTGATTGGGGCAGTAGAACCAGTGGGTAGATTAACTATGGGTGTAGGTGATGATTTTGTTTTAGTGAAAAGTGTGGAATCAGAAGTGATGTGGTCTGTAGCTCCGCTATCCAAAATCTAAGGCTTGGTGAATATAGAATTTGCTGAAGGAACAGAAACAGAAAACAGACCTGGAGTATTTGCATAAACATTATGATTACCAGAAGCACAATTGTGATTTGTCATAGACACAATATGAGCAAGTTGTTGTAGATGGTCACTGGAAAGGTCGTGCAATGAGTTGGATGGAACGGATGGCCCCTAACTGGAAATAGGAATTGTACGTGCAGAGACATTTGCTGCGTTGGCAGCATGTAAGAAGGCAGGCGTCTTGCGGTCCGTGCTGGTAGCATGAATTGGCTGCATTTGTTGGCAGCATACGCTGGAAGCATGCTTCGGCTGATGACACGTTTGTTGGTGATGATGAATTTGCTGATCATGCATGTGATGCTTGGTCAAACATGTATTTGATGCTGTGGAAATTTTTTGAGAATTGAGTTTTGTCTTTTCTGAAAGTGTTTGATTTGGCATGGTTTTCAAAGATTGAACTTTGTGTTTTCTGACAAGGGAAGAGTTGATTTGATTTGACATGGTGGTTTTGAGAAGTAAGAAATCAGGCACCAGAATGGTGCTCTGATACCATCTTAAGAAATAAAGGAAGATTGAAGAGCGAATTCACTAGGGTTTGAGTAATAGACAATTGGATGAATGATTTTCTTCGATTGCTTAACTCTTTCTGTACAAGGTATTATATACAAATATTACAATTAAACACATAACCATTATTACGGCAAGTAAGCCGTGATCCACAGTTTATGGCATTTGACTTAGGCTAGAAGAGGTAATTCATAATGATTATAATATTATAATAACTATGATAACATTTTCCTAATTCAGGAAGATATTATCATAATCACAATAATATTATAATAACTACAATAATTATTTCATAATAGCCTATATCTAAAGAATTCATGTAAATAATACTAAAGTTGATATCCTAACTTCAACCACCTTATGATAGATGAAATACTGAAAATGATATCCTTGGTTACTCTTTTGTGACCCAATAAAAAGTTGCTTGATTGTCAATCTAAAGTTCTAGTATACTTGGAATTTGATTGGAAAACATTACGTGGGTACCCAACTGCAAGAGATTGGTGGGGATATTGGTCCTTCGAGAATATGATGGTGCCCGGTTTGGTGCAAGCAAAGTCAACTTGATTTTGAAAGAACCAGCTGTAACAAGCTAGCCATTATTCTATAATATGATGTGTATTTTCGTGTGATTGTGTGTTTGAGAATTGTGTTCCCATTCCCAAAGTCTATCATCTGAACAACTACTCTCGTATCTCGTTGATAAGTGATGAGTAGATTTTATATTATATATTTAACCATATTCTTAGTATATTTTGGTTATTATTTTGGAAGAATTTTGATACTTTGAATCGTATTTTCAATATAGGACTTTCGACTTCCTCTGGAGCAAAATGTAACCAAATGGATGAATTTTGCAGTAATTCTAGTTGGAGGACGTTCGTGAGTCAATTAGCTTAATCATGTCAAAATATCAGATTTTTCCACTAAGCGGTTATTTTCTGGCGATAGAATAAATGAATGTGCAGTGCTGGAATAGTGACATTTTGGGGTTGAATTACGTTTTTGGAGCCCAAGATGACCTCGGATGGGTTCGTGGCCTTCTGGAGATGTGTTCAGAACATCCTGATCTTTAAAATAAGCTATCATGGGCCGGATTTGGAGGATATTTAAGGCTAAAACATGGCTAGACAGTTCCTTTGCAGATTCTCCTAGTTTAATTAAGACTTTATTTTCTAAGTTATTTTATTATTATTTAGTCTCCTAATTATAACAAAAGACTACACTTTAGGGTTTGTGCAATGGCATAGCAGGATATATTGCTTTGCCATTCTTATTCTTTTCTACGCTCTCTTTTATGAACTTTGAGACAGAGTAATTGCTAGGGTTTTAAAGGCTTTCAGATTTTCAACTTCAAGGTGTTTTCATTCTTATTCATTCTAATAATATTTTCTATGATTTTAATTATGAATATGCGTAACTAATTCGTTTTTCTAGGGCGAAACCTTGAGCCTTAGCATGAATATGTGATTTTTATTTAATTCCTTATGATTGATTGCATGCCTCATTGTTTTAAACTATCTAATTGTCTTAATACTTGATCACCATTAGGATCTTTAGAAAAGTAAATTGATGCAATTTTGGTCGGAATGTTCCCTAAAATTGATGCTGTCTTCTTGTGATTAATAATTGTAATTTCACTTAAGATGAACACCACGTCTTAAGGGGTGCACGGTTTTTCAAAGGGTTTTCATAAAGCATAATGAGTCTTTCATGTTCATATTTAATCCGAACGTCCGGACAGATTGCATGTTAGATATACATTCTATGTTGGAGGTTCCAAGTACAATATAAATTTGGAAAACCTAACCTTCAAAGTGGCATGTGTAGATCATAAGTAATTGGTAAAAATACATAGGATTGCTAGGTGATGGTGAAACCTTAGTGTTTTTCTAAATTGGTATTTAAAACTCTTTTCTTTTATCATTTTTTTAATTAAAACTCGTTTTTAATATTATCCAATTCCAAAATCTCTTTTCTCAATTTTTTATTTTAAGTAATTAATTAGGAGTTGTTTTACATAAATTATTAAAATAATCATTGAGGAGAACAACCTTGCATGAGCATCTATACTACATCCTTGTATTCTTGCAAGTATTTCATGTGATTTTGACCCTATTTACGGTTAAAATCCTACCAAGAAATTGGCTCCGTTACTAGGAATTATTTTTATTTAATTGCAAAGTACTCTCGTAGTCTCGTTGATAAGTGTTACCCAGTACAAATGATTTTAAAGGAGGACTAAGAAAGAACGAGCATAAAAAACCAGTACCTAAATTCATCAACTTTCCCAAAAAAAAAAAAAGAGGAGGAGGCGAATTTTGTTTTGACGAGTCACACGAGAAACTTGCTCCAAGTAATTGAGTACGCCATGTAGCCTACTCTCTCCCAAAGTAGGTTGACATTGCCAGTAGCGAAGCAGGAATTCTCGGAGGGAGGGACGAACTTAAATAAGTGCAAGGTAAAAGAAAAATGGTAACAACCAAATCTTTTTATATATCTTAGACTCTTAATCCTATAAGAGCAAGTCCACCCCTAAAAAAATACGCAGCACCCAACCCATTTAATCTACTCAGTGAACAATGATAGACCCCAATGAACAGTAATATGTCAAATGCATCTCCACCCCTAAAAAATGCGCTGGCACAAATGATCTCCACCCCTACAAAATGCGCTGGCACCCAGCCCATTTAAAATATGATTAAATTTTTTATAAAATAATAAATAAAAAAATAGTTTTAATTTCAATAGGATTTTTAACCCATTTAAAATATTATTAAATTTTTTATAAAATATTAAATAAAAAATAGTTTTAATTTCGATAGGATTTTTAACTAATCTCGTCACGCCACGTGTCATTATCCGAACGTACTATTTTGTGAAAAGATTTCCTCTAAGATTTTCAACAAATCCCGACGCGTCACGTGTCACTATCTGTTTACAATAATTTAGCCAAGATTTTCAACCAATCTTGCCACGTGACGTGTCATTATCTGAACGTACTATTTTGTGGATAGATTTCCCATAAGATTTTCAACCAATCCCGACGCGCCATGTGTCACTATCTGTTTACAATAATTTAGCCAAGATTTTGATAAGATTTTCAACCAATCATGTAGTGCCATGTGACATTGTCCAGAACCTCATCCTTTTTTTTTTTTTTTGTCCATATAAACCCTACATCCCTACATCCATCCTCACACCAAACTCAATCCTTCTTGCTCAGAATCCTTCTTCATCGTTTTCAAATTTTGAGTTCTTACAATGTCTTATTCAAGGAGAGTGTATAAACTGTTTGAGGAGCAACATAAAAGATTGTTGGCACAACAGGAAGAATTGGTCAATCTCGAGAAAGGTGGAGGTTGAGATGAGGCTTTCACAATGGAGGAGGATGAGGATGATGGCCATGGAAGTTGTGGGTCAGATAGCCAAAACCAGAGGTGCCACAAATTTCGATAGAAAAAGGGAATGACGAGGTAAAGATCTCTTGGAAGATTATTTTATTCCCAACAGCGTATTCCCTGATCATTTTTTTAGACGTCGTTTTAGAATGCAACAAAGTTTGTTCGACAAAATCATGAGTGCTATTTGCAACCATGATCCATAGTTTGTGCAAAAAGAGGATGCTTTTCATGTTCTAGGTCTTCTTCCTAAGCAAAAAATTACGGCTGCCTTACGAATGCTTGCATATGGAGCATCTGTAGATCAAGTGGATGAGATCGCGAGGATGGGAAAAACAACTGTTCTGGAGTCCCTGATGTGGTTTTGCTCTACAATTGAAGCCCTCTACACCAATAAGTACCTTCGGAAACCCACGCCAAAGGACATGCGAAGGCTTTTGAGGAAGGGTGAGATGCGAGGCTTCCATGGCATGATTGGAAGCATCGACTACATGCACTAGACTTGGAAAAACTGTCCAAGTGCGTGGCAAGGAGCTTATGGCGACAGAAAATGAGCCAAAAGTATCATTTTGGAAGCGGTGGCTTCATTTGATACATGGATTTGGCATGCTTTTTTTGGTATTCCAGGAGCTCAGAATAACCTAAATGTCCTTGCCCAATCTCCAATGTTTGACGAATTGCTGCAAGGAAAAGTGCCGAGATGCACATATTGGGTTAATGGCCATAAATACGACGAAGCATACTACCTTGCAGACGGCATTTACACAAGGTGGTCAACGTTTGTCAAAACAGTGCCACATCCATAGAGTGAAAAAGAAAAACACTTTGCAAAATGTCAAGAGGGGTGTAGGAAGGATGTGGAGCGTTGTTTTGGTATCCTGCAAGTTCGTTGGGCGATTGTCAAGGTTGTTGCTAGAATGTTTGATGTCGAGGCTCTTCGATCCATCATGATGACATGTATTATTCTCCACAATATGATTGTGGAAGATGAGTATGATTATGATGACGTCGATGAATACGAGCCGGATACGATGAACAACTCAAGAAAACGTATCTACCATGCTCATGACTGGACCGAAGATCCCGTGCAACACGAGCCGTTGGAATGAGATGGACGTTACAATGAATTGATCGTTGAGCGGTACACTTCAGTCCAAGAGCCATACTGGCACATAAGCCGCCAGAATGGCTTAATTGAGCACCAGTGGGGATTGCAACAAGGTGAAGATAATTAAAATGAGCTTGTGGTTGAAGAATAAAGTGTATTTTTTAAAGTTTACGTAATTTTATTTAGTGTTTTTTTTTAAGTTTATTTGGTAAGGTTATGTAATTTTGTTTGCTATTTTTTTTTAAGTTTTTTTGGTGAGTTTATGTAATCTTATTTAGTGTGTTTTTTTTTAAGTTTATTTGGTGAGGTTATGTAATTTTATTTGGTGTTTTTTTTTTAAGTTTATTTGGTGAGGTTATGTAATTTTATTTGGTGTTTTTTTTTAAGTTTATTTGGTGAGTTTATGTAATCTAATTTGATGTGTTTAAATAAAGTACAAAAATAAATTTGAAATTACATAGCGTTTTAAAAATAAATAAGAAATTACATAAAGTACTAATAATAAATAAGAAATTACACAAAGTACTAATAATAAATAATAAATTACATAAGGTACTACCAATAAATAAGAATTTACATAAAGTACTAAAAACAACGACGAAATTACATAAATTACTAAAAATAAAGACTAAATTACATAAAGTACTACCAATAAATAAGAAATTACATAAAGTACTAAAAATAAATAAGAAATTACATCTAGTAATAAAAATAAATAAGAAATTACATAAAGTACTAAAAATAAAGACGAAGTTACATAAAGTACTAAAAATAAAGACGAAATTAAATAAAGTACTACAAATAAATACGAAATTATACAAAGTCTGTGGAGCTAGGATATGTGGTGCTAGGATCTTCGTTGCTAGGATCTATGTAGCTAGAACCCCCTCGACTTGTTTCCGCATCTCTTCCACGCCTCCTTCGCACCACGTCTCTTTTTTCCGATGTCCAAAAATATTTTGAATTTGGAGACAGTCCTACTAGAGGCTTGTTCATAGTGTCACAATTTGCTTGAGCCATCCTTTCTTCTCTAAGCATCTCATTTTCTCGATTAAGTGCTTCTCTAATCATCTCGTTTTCTCGATTAAGTACTTTTCTTTGTCTCTCAGCCGCCGTATCACGTCTCTCAGTAGCTGCTAATATTGTTGCCATAGCCATCGCTTTTTCCTCATCTCTAGCCGTTTCCCGCGTCATGTTCAAGTCACCTTGGTGAGCAAGTTCATCTATATATTTAGTGTAGTCATTTTTGGAAGAACTACCTTTTTTCTTTGATACATTTTTACCTTGAGGCCTGAGGGATTGACAAGTCGGTTTGGTCTCCGACACTTCTTTAGGCATCTCTTCCGTCTCTTCAAATGTGTCACCTTCTTGTTTGGTCGTGTCCGCTTCTGGCGAACTATGTAGACTCATGTCGTGCATGACAACTTCTGGACCGGTTGCTACAATTCTATATCTAGAGCAATCTTTGACAATTTGCCAACATTTCCATTTGTTGAATGATTTGTATGGTTCTTCGCATTGTAGAATGCTTGTGCTTGTAGTGTCTATAAATGTGAGATAAGACAGTATTATAAAATGCGGGTGTAACACAAATAAATAAATTAAAATATTGATGCGGGGGGAATAGATATAAATAAATAAAAATATTGTCACCTGATCTGCTAAACTTGTCCCACTACGCAGATTACAAGAAGCATGAGAGATAACGTTTTTCCAACAAGTAAAGGATGCATTGAGTTTTTTCCAACGACCTTGAAGACCTTGACTACTTCTGGCATCTTTTCCATGTACATCACAAAACATTTTCATAATTTTACTCCACATTTGTCGCTTATCCATCTCATTACCCGTAATCGGGTCATGAGTAGTGTGAACCCAGCATTCGCACAGCGTAACATCTTCGATGAGCTTTGACACCACGCTGGCGTCAACATGGCATCAGATAGGCCATCCCATAGGTCTGTCGATTCTGGGTCGGCCTATGGCCTGGCTTGGGCTGGGTGCCAACCTATTAGGCTGGGGTGGAGCAAAAAAAGGGGAGGCCGGTCCATTTTTCAAGTTGGGTGCCAGTCTATTAGGCTGGGATGGAACTGCTCTAATGAAAGAAAAAAAAAATCTTAGAGTCTTAATCCTATAATTTATATATCCTTCCATTACATAACTGTATAACAAAAGAACAAAAAAATATCTTAAACTCTTAATCCTATAGTATAGAGTAATATCTAAACAAACAACGAATTTAATTAATCAATACCAACAATCATATGAATAATCAAGAATTCAATTTTTATTCTAAACAACAACTGGTCATCAGGGCCTTTTAAGTAATTGAGTAAGTTGATTAGGGTTTATAGTGGTTACTGGTTACTGCAATCAATTTTTATTGCTAGACCATGTGTGATTCAAGTTCCTATAATATATATAATGTATGAATCCTCTTTTATGTACTTAAAAAAAACAAAAAATCAATAATCATAGTATTCATATGATTAATCTATCATCGATAACCATAACTTAAAAAAAAAAAAAAAAAAAAAAATATGGACTGGCCATTAAAACAGTTCAATGTGAAGAATGTTTTTCTCCATGGGAATTTTGAGGAAGAAGTATATATGGATTTTCCACCCGAGTATACTGCTGGTGGGAATACCGGAATATGTCGGTTGCGTAAGTCACTCTATGGACTTAAGCAATCACCTTGTGCATGGTTTGATAGGTTTACTCAAGTTATGAAAAAGAATGGGTATCGTCAGAGCCATTCTGATTACACTTTGTTTGTAAAGCGGAGACAAGAAAAAGTGATAGCCTTAATCATATATGTAGATGACATGATTATAATAGGAGATGATTTTGATGAGATTTTGAAGTTGCAAGGAAATCTTGCAACCGAGTTAAAATTGAAGAACCTAGGGGATTTGAAGTATTTTCTTGGGGTTGACGTTGCTCGCTCATCTAAAGGTATCTTTCTTGTCTTAACATAAGTATGTTTTGGATTTATTAAAAGAAACTGGTATGTTAGGGTGTAAGTTGTCAGACACTCCCATTGTTGAAAAGCATCATCTATGTTTGGATCATAGATATTAGAGACTTGTAGAAAGACTAATTTATTTGGCTCATACATCTCCAGATATCGGCTATGTTGTGAGTGTAGTGAGTCAGTTTATGCACTCACCAAGTGTAGATCATATGGCTACTATTATGCGTATCCTAGCATATTTAAAGTCTGTGCTAGGAAAATGAGTTTTGTATGAGAGGCACGGTCATTTGAAGATTGAAGGATTCACGGATGTTGATTGGGCAGGTAATGTAGATGATAGGCGATCTACTTCTGGGTATTTTACTTTTGTTGGAGGAAATCTGGTTACATGGAGAAGTAAGAAATAGAAGGTAGTATCACGATCCTCAGCTGAGACTGATTATAGGGGCGTGGCTCAAGGCATTTGTGAAATTCTTTGGCTTCGAAAACTTCTTTGGAGTCTTGGGTTCAAGCCAAAGGAGACCATGAAATTGTATTGTGATAACAAGTCAGCGAGAGATATAGTTGATAATCCAGTGCAGCATGATAGGATAAAGCATGTGGAGGTTGATCGACATTTTATCAAAGAGAAGTTCGAGAAGAAGATTGTGTCAATACCGTTTGTGAATTCGGAGGAGCAACTTGCAGATATTCTTACTCATGTTGTGTGTAGTCGAAAGTTTGATGACTCACTTGTCAAGGTGGGCATGTGTGATATCTATGCACCAACTCTAGGGGGAGTGTAAAATGTGAGCCAATATTGGAAAAAAGGGAATGTAAAGATATTGTAAATATTAGGAGTCCTTTATTAGGTAGGATATTGTTTGTGTCCTTTATTGTTTCCTTATCGAATAGGGATTGTATATGTATATATTTCAATGATGTAATACAATGAAAATTAAACCGTAAAATTCCATTGCGTGGTTAGATCCCATTGCTTTGCAAGCTGGTTTTATAAGGACAAGTTCTTTATGATCATCTCCTATCAACTAAACCACAAAAATTTCAACTATAATTCCACAGATAGTCTTATTTTATTGCATGTGTTGACAAATTATGGGCATCAAATTCCACTTCATGACCTCCTCATAGGTCCAGCCAAGGGAAAAAGATCATCGCCAGATCCTTTTTTAGGGATCCTGGAGATCCCGTGATTGTAAGCATTCATCGTACAGTCAGAAATCATTTCAAAATTAAAAATTAAAAATTAAATACAAATAGCATCTAATGAAAACTGACTGCACAATATATGATGAACGATCACGATCATGATCACGAAATATCCAGAATCCCAGAAAAGGATCCGGCGAGGATACTTTTCCCCAGCCAAGGCCTAGAAAAAGTCTGATTATTCCCTTGTTTGCTTTGGGGACCTAATCCCAAGTACTATTTATACTTCATGTATGATGCGAAACCCATTTATCTGCTGGGCAATTTAATAAGTTGGACCTTCTTCAGTGTGCGTAGGCCTATCAACAAACAAGGCCTCTTAAACGTAGTTGCACACCAACAACATTTTGGCAAGCACTGAAAAAATTTATGTGAAATTTTATTTAGACCCACTGATCTTTTTTCTACACCCAATTTATAGTTTTTAATCTTGAAATTCCAAATTTTTACAACAATTTTCTTTCTACATCCATATTGAAAAAGAACAAAAAAATAAAATATAAGATTCCAACACTAGAAAACCCGGGCCATGTCATCACTCCAAACCCTAACCACCCCGAATTTCTACCCCTCCCCAACCCCCCCACCGCTATCTTCTTATCACCCACAATGAAACCCCAAAGATCTCAGCCATCAATGTCCCTTTGCCGACCTTTTGCCGGCCACACAATAGCTCTCTCTTCCATGCAGTCCTTCTAACATGTCTGAATTATGCCAAAATTGTCGACGTGTTAAATCTAAGTGTGTTGGACCATATGTTAATAATACCATTAATTTTTCCAAAAAAAGACATGTTTCTTTTGGGTTTTTTAATCGTGGGTTTTTGGGAATAATGTTCTAATTTCCAAATTGTTGTGGGTGGTAAGGGTGGTGGCAGTGGGGAGTTGGGGAGGTTAGAAACTGGGGAGTTAAGGTTTAAAGAGATAGGGTGGCTGGAGTTGCTTATTGCTAAATTATTATTATTTTCTTTTTGTGCTTGTTGGGTGTAGAAAGAGAATTATTGTGCACATTTGGAATTTCAAAATAAAAAATAATAAGTTGGGTGTAGAAAGAGGATAAATGGGTCTAAATAAAATTTTCCAAAATTTTTTTTTTTAAACAAGTTAAAAAATGGAGTGCTATCATGGTATATTTTTTCTTCTCTTTTAAAAGCTGGAAAAATCAATATTAATAACTAATTTTCGATTGGATTAGATCTCGAAAAAAGACATTTATAATGTTAGAGTATCCAGCCCAAAATCAATTAAAAATGAATGGAACCTACAATATCTCATATAAACGTATCCAACTTAACATCAATTGAAAATGAGTGCAAAAACTACTAACTATTGTACTTCTTCAAAACAAAATAATTTTTCTTCTTCTTTCAACAACTTAAAATTTGACTTTATAAAAAACTACTTAGAATTTGAGACCTCATTGAAATTTGAGATGATAAATGATATTGGACTAGTTGGGTGACAATTTAACGAATTCTATGTAATTGTTCAAGTATTAATCATAATATAAACAACCAAATTGTTTTCAATTTATCAGTCCTTTTTATATAATAGTATAAATATTGCGTTAGACAGAAAACAATCGTTAATATGCATAACAATAATTCTCAGAATTGTTGCCAATAATTCTCAGGTGATGGAGATGAGAGGCTCAGAAATCTCCAAATGTTAGCATGGCACTGTACATTTATATATGGAAAAGTTTTAAACCGCTCGTGTTAGAAAAAATTTGAATCAACGGAATAAACTAAGTAATGCTATTATGACCATTGACCACCTAAGTATTTATACTATTTGATGTGGCGGATGGAGGTGGACAACCACGTCATTTAAAATTTGTCTTTGTGGCAGTTGAGGTGGATAATTAGTTCGATTGATTTTTTATTAATAAAATAATATAAATTTTTCAAACACTACCCCCAGTCCTCCCGCCTCAGCTCCCCTTCTCCATCGTCACTTTCCTTCCCACCCTCTATAAGTTCTCCACCCCCTCCTTCTGCATCGACAGACCACCTTAGGCATTTGCTATTTTACATGTGTGGAATTAGATGGTCATAAGGGGTTTTCGAAACACCAACATGTGCCACCGCGCTCTGCCCCAGCCAGCACGCTTCACTATTTCATCGATACTTTCTTTGTGAATTGATGCAAAGAAAAAATATTTTCTTTCTTATTGCTCCTATGAGATCTTGTTTATTTGCTACCTCAAAACTTTTGCTCATGATGTTTTAGAAATCCATCACGCTTCACAATTTATTATATATTGGTTCTTTAGATTTCTAAGCCTTTCATGTTTGTTGAATTTACAACAAAGATTTTGCCAACAAGACTTTTCCCTTTGTTCCACCATTAAAAATATGGGAAACAATGGTTAATGATGTTGAGAGCTATTATTAATATCAAGCTATATCAAATCCCTAGTTGAAGATGGCTTTTATATATGGACATGGATGATGTGGTAGCAAAAATCCACCTTCTTTGGTACTGACAAATTTGTACCTATAAAACAAATAAACACCTTTGATAAAAGATCAAAGTCACGCGCCCAAGGAGTAGGGGGCATGGGGGTTCGACATCATTTTGGCCAAGTTGTGTCATCTGTAGGATGAAGGAGAACGTTTTAAATAAATCTTAGGATTATCTTGTAATATCTTTGAATAGGTATGATTGTGATTCATTCCTTGATTGAGTTAGTCTTCAATTAGGAAAGCATAAAGATAAGACTAATTAATCTCATCTTTAATACCATTACATTTTATCCTTGCCAAGGATAGGAATGCTTGATGAATGATGCATTGTCTATGGTGTCGTCACATCTGACAATCTTAGCCTTCTCTCTGCCTTGAACACCTTCACATAGTTAAGGAGCATATCCCTGGGTCATTCTCGACGTTGAACAGATGGTTAGACTACTTCTTCTTGATCGAGCGATAGGACAAATATTCCTTAGTGAAAATCAAAGAGATGCCAATGAAGTTCCAGATTAACCGTGGCGGTAGGGTGAAGAACCAGTCTTGCGCCTAGCCTTGCAAGTCAATAGAGAAATCTTGCACATGAGGGCATTGTTGTTTTTGTATAGGATCATGGCATTGCAGTAGTGCTTCAGGTGTCTATCTCGATCTTCGTTTCCTGTGAAGAGAGTGAAATGTGGCATGTTGAACTTGCAAGGTGGGTTTATCTACTTAATCTCATTTATGAAGTGCAACATGCTAACTATATCTCTCTAGAGTACTTTGTCGGTGGTCTCAATGAGCTGGAAAATCGTGCAATCGTTCGGTTAAAAGTCGTACTACTTCCTTCTAGATCTGCCTCTCC
This sequence comes from Cotoneaster glaucophyllus, assembly GCA_036320875.1. NCBI lineage: Eukaryota > Viridiplantae > Streptophyta > Magnoliopsida > Rosales > Rosaceae > Cotoneaster > Cotoneaster glaucophyllus. Next base: position 27,796,773 of record CM070066.1, on the reverse strand, counting down.
TGGGGTAGCGGAGCTTTCGGCTGCTCTCAGTAGTGGTCTGCGGGTCAGTGCGGCTCTTCCCTCTATCGTACATGTTTGTGGCACGTTGCGGTGCACATTGTTCATCTCTGGTTGACGAGCGGCCTACTCGTGGTTGCACTTGGCATTGGCTACTAGTTGAACTTGAGCTAGATTGTTCTTGTGCTTCTCTCCTTACCTTATGCTGCCTGCTTCGGTAAAGATAGAAGGACCTCCATGTGGGGCAAGTCACGAGTGAATACTGTGTCTAGAATGCATATTAGATTTTGGGCCCAACCGTGGATGTGCACTTTCCCACGAGCCAAGTTAGGAGTGAACACTTTTTTTTGCGCATTAAGGCAAGATAAAAAACATCACCCTGAGGGCAAAGACGAGAGTGAACACTGCCAAAATCTCGCCTGTTGCGCAAGGGCGTTCGTCAAATCTATGACCTATCGAGACAAGTATGGATCGTCATTCTTGGTGGAAAAGCTCAATTGGTAGGCATCTCTTTGAGTGGTGGAAGTGTAATAGACAACGAGTGCCAAATTCAAGCCGAGACGGGTTAAATTTGCAGAAAAAGGTGAAAAAAAATTCCAATTCAATCGTAGGCCCGACTGTAGACCTAGCCGGTTTAATTTGGGACCAATCTGGAAGGCTAAAGTGAGTTCGGGCACAAGGACATGAACTCAGGTCAAGCGTTAGGGTGTAGGTCTGGATAGGCCTGGCCCGTCTATCCTTAGGTTGGGACGCACTGCCCTCGTGGGTTGGGCAGTGTATAGCTTGCACATGAGCTTGGGCCACCTTGTTTGCAAGGCCTAATGTTGTTGCAGATGTGGTCTATGCCTAAAAGGCTTGAGTCGTTGTTGCAAAAAAGGGTTGACTGCGCTTGGGCTTCCTGCCTTTGACTTGCTAAAGTCCGTTCACTATAGGCCTGCATGGTACGGGCTAGGCTGCTACGGTGGAATCTGTGGTGGTCCAGGTGGTTTATGCGGTTGAAGTTGTGGGGCCATGTCATGGTTTATGTCCTCTAGTCAAACTCCTTGAACATAGAGCATTTCGCCCCAAAAGCACCCCACTTGTAGGGGTGGCCATTTTTAGGGGAGAGAGTGTCAAAATTTTTGTTAAGTTTCAAAATTCAAAAGGTGAAAGAAAAGTGTGAGAAAAGATGTTTAATGAGCGCAAAGTACTAAAGTAAATCACACAAACAAAAACAAACAAATACTAAACAAAACACAAAGTGATTTTGGATTAAAACTCCCAAACCTTTCTTCCTATGAAGATGATGACTACAACAAGAACAATGAAGAACATTCATGAAAACCCAAAACTTTCTCAAACAGAAGGGGATAAAGATCTAGGCTTCATAGGGGTTCCTAATATCACTTTAAATCCCATTTAACAAGACAAACAAGAACCCAAAACCCATCCTATAGGTGTTGGCCTAACCCCCGCCCCTCCTCCCCCAATACAAAGGCTCCAAATTTTAGCTCCAACACTCGTGGTCATTTGAACTATATCTACAACTTTGAGATGATTAATTTACATTCAAAGTGGTAAGAATAAAGCTTGTAAGTTACAACCTTCAAATCATAAGCTATGAACAACAAAACCCAAAGGGGTTCACCAACTACTAGACCTAGGCTCTTGATACAACTTGAAAGAAATTTTTTGGGAGAGGGCAAGATGGAGGAGAGGTTGTGAGTGAGAGTTAGAGAGAGGGAGGGTTGTAGTAGAAAGCGACGACATGCGATGGGGTAGAAGAAAAGAAGGCACAAACCTATTTGATGAGTTGGAGTTTGGTCGACAAACGATATTGTCGGGTAACTACAAGGAACATATGGAGCGAAGGTTTAGTCAATGGATTTTTTTACACGTCATTGTGGGCCTTTATCCATGACAAGAACACATGGGCCGATGAAATGGGTCGTCGGGCAAACCTTCAAATACTATGCGCCATGTTGGCGCCAAAATTTTCGCCCAACGAATTTCACCTTGCCTTACGACTCTCTTCCGTCGGGTAAAGGTTTTGAGTAAACCCTAAAAGTTGACCAATTTTGCCTACCAACTGAAAAAATCGTCAGGTAAAATCCCTTGACTTGACGAGATTTCGTTCGTTGAACAAAATTTTGTAGGACAAGCCCTAATTTCTGGTATATTGAAGTAGTATTACTCGGAAATATTTCCTAACTCCAACATGCAAGATAGTTTTTTTGTTAATATTGTCACCAGGCCTGTTTTTCGTAAGACATATAGAAGTTCAAATAATTGTGTTGCAACCCGAGATTTCACCTTATCCATCTTTTTCAATGCATGAGGCTTGAGTAAAGCTGATAGCTACAAAGATTCCAAATCTTTAAAGCAATCACTCTTTCCCCAGAAATGGAAGATAGATATGCTTTTTTTTCTTTCTGGTTGAACAATGTAATAGCGTTAGAGCATAGGTATATGCAACCTCTGATAGTTTCCGATTGGTCATAACACAAACTAAAACCTTTAGCTTTAGGGCAGATAAAAAACTGTTTTCCATAGACATGCCGCTGATCCATAGAAATACTTCGACTGGGTTTCTAGTTTGTACCACCAAATAAAAGTAAAAATATAAAACGAAGCTGAAATACATGACCAATGATTCACTGCTTAGAATGGAACGTCACCCCTACCAATCAACTGACGTACCACACCCTCATCCAATCCTATCCAATTAGAATACTGTCTAAGCACCTGTTTCTTTTTTGTTTTTGTTTTTCCAAACTGTCTAATGAGCACCTGTTGACTCGACTGATAATACAGTTAACATGCAGAAACAAACAAACGTATCTTAATACGATCGTGGTACTTGGCTCAGGTAGCCAGCTACAAGTTTTGGAATGTTGTTCAGAAGAAAGATCCGAAAACCCAATTCCAAAGATCTGAAAAATTTAATACAAACAAAACATATAATTTCTCTGCATGAACCCATTTACCCACGTACATCCTCTTTGGTCGTTTGCTTTATCCAAAAGATCCTGTCAGTAATCACCGATTCAGCCCTAACCTGCGATCAAAATTGACAACTTAAACTTTAGGGTTTGATATTCTTTTTTCTTTTTAAACAAATGAGGATTTAAGTTCATCCTGTTTTCGGATGAATTTATTCAATTATGCTTGTTCCATTTTTTTATTGCACGACTTTGATTCACAATATACGAATTTAGAACTTCATGCAATAAAATACGGCCAGTGAGTACCCAACTTACTGACTACCCTACATAGCCCAATACAGATTTAACACATGTCAAATGAATTTCATCCAAAACTCTTCCTATCTTCGTAACCAAACAAGCACCATCTTCTTCCCCCCTTCTTGCCGTGCAGACAACCCACTCTCTTCTTCGGCGATTTCGCCTCTCTGTTCCCGGTGAGAACAACACCCTTCTCCGGTGAGACCAACCCTAAATCCCTCAGTTCTCTGGTGAGCCCACCCCAATCCCTCTCTTCTCAGGCGAGCCCACCCCCAAACCCTCTCTTCATTGGCGAGCTCGCCCCAATCCCTTCCTTCCCCAGCAACCCCAACTCCACCCATCTCTCCTCCAATGACCTCAACTACCCCAGCCCCTCTGTTCGCCGGCGAGTCCAACGTCAACCGTCTCTTTGATGGTGTCCCCACCTAGTCCTCTTTGACATCGATCCCACTCCAGTCCTTGTTGATGGGGTTGTTATTGGGGTGCACAGAGAGGGAGATGATTGATGTTTGGTTACAAAGATAACTAATGTTTGGGGTAGTTTTAGATAAGACAGGTGGCTTATTCTCATTGGCCCGCATTATGAAATCAGTAAATTGAGTACTCCCCAGTGAAAACCCAAGTATTGTCCATAAAATATTACAACTATCCTATGTTATTAAATGAAATGGTCATTAGATGATTTTGTTTGTTTTATGAAAAAAATTCATATTAATTATCTGCTAATAAATACATACCGTCGTGTATTAAGATGTGGAAGGTTTGAAGTTATAGTATGATTCAAAGTTCAATTAAATTACACACACCCTACAGTACATCAAGTGCTCTTACAATCGTAAAAGTTAACATATATTTGGACTTAACAATTTCTTATGAGAATTGTTATTGTCACTCTAAAAACTATAATTATGGACTCCAAACTTTTTATATTAAAAAAATATATACTAATGTAGGCATAATTTACTAAACAATTATGGAGGCCAAAAAGAGAGAGAGGTGCGGAGAAGAAAGAGAGATGTGTAATTGTGGGTGTGTGTTATCTCATCCCATTGTGCCTTTATTTATAGTAGTAGGGAAGGTTAATTCCTCACCCTTTAGGATTACAACATTTAATAGGTAATCTACTCCTAAAAAGAATATAAGAGATATTCCAAAATATATCACATTCCTATTCCAATAGGACTGCAACACTCCCCCTTTAGTGTGTAAATACTCAAGTAAATGGCGCATCAGGTCTTCAGCGATGAAGTAAGTACAATTGATGAAGTCGTCGGCACAATGAGCAAATGCGAGTCTCAAATCAATGGAAGAATGCATAAAAAGTAAAACTCACAAAACCTCGCTATGGTAAAACCCAAGGTGAGAGAAAAACCCATAGTCTAAGGAGGAAAGTGAGAAGTTGCATTAAGTCAAAATTATACGCCTTTTGGACGCAAGTAGAATAACTCACAAGGGTATGATCAGCCCAGGATGGGTGCCTCGTTAAAACCTAGTTAGGTAGCAAAAACCCAGTGGGAAAAATGCTCCTAATCGTAGGGAAAAATAGTACATTAAGATCAAGTGAGTATACTTCTGGATACTCCCCCTGAGTTTGACATAACTTCCAAATGAGAACTACAAGCATTGCATATGATAGTTAGGCATACCAATTCCTCGGACAAGCTTCTGGAAGGTTGACTTCGGCAGTGACGTCGTGTAGAGGTCGGCAAGGTTGTCTGAGATCGGCTTGCATGACTTCAATCTCCTGATGCTTTGCTAATGTAGATTTAGATGCAATATGTCTTGGTGTTGACTTCGTTGACGTATCATGGCTTGGTCGGGTGGATACATACGACATAGTCTTCATGGATCCTCGTGGGACTCAACGATGGATGAAAACACAGCAAGTACTTCGAATATGCTCAACAAGAACTCCTAACCATGTCTCACGTGTGGCGTAGTGAAGTGAGGTGAGTCTTGGAATGATTTGAAGATTTCGCAACTAAGATCATATTGTGGACCTCCAAGATATTGCGATATCCCTAATGGTAAAGACATAACCATTCGGGGATTTTGCCTTGTGTGGGTTTGATAAATAACCTGCATCAGCATAACAAACAAGGCATGCATCATTTCGAGCAACAGGGGGGTTGGATCCGCTCGATATGCGTCGGGATTTGATTTGCCCAAATTCGTAGTACCTTCAGGGAACGTCTTTAATACCAATTCAGTGGTTGCGTGTATGCGCGGTGCTGCATCTTTACCAAGATCAACAGCGAAAGAGATGTCCTGTCTAAATACAATGAGTTAAGTACAACGAAGTGCAAAGTTGAACTTAGATATGGAATTTCGGATTCCATAACCTCTTCAAGGGTCTCATTTGCATATAACGTATGGACGATCAAAGGTATACTCAAAGGTAACATATTTGGGGTGTAGTTCGACTGGTAGACCAAAATACTGTCAGAACAATGCTTCAACTTCAGGTCAAGGCATAAATGAGTTTTCCTAAGATCCTTCATCTCAAATTCCATCTTCAGGTGCGAGTCAGTTTTCTCAAGCTCTTCTGAAGTCTTAGTGAGATTCGTATTAACGACAAAAACTGTAACTTTAGCAATTTGGAATAAGACTTCATAGTTTAACACGCAAGGGCATAATTCATATCCCTGACTGATCAAATAATCACGTAGATGGGTATACCACATCCGTCAGATTTTTCAATCCATAAGTGAACGCCTCGAAATGAATTAAGAGGGTGTTCCGTGGTTTGGAACTATTTGAACCAGTCCATGTAATTCTTCGAGAACTTACATGTAAATCTCCGTATCTATATCCCCATGGAGAAAATACTAACCACATTTCATAATGCTGCTATCAATCATAGGACATTTTGAGAGAAACCTTGCGCCATAAGGCGTGCATCATATCGCATTATTTCATTCATCTCATAACACTTCCTTTCCCACTTGTAACACAATAGGGTTACATTGGGCAGTGTAGGAACTACGGGTCCAAACACACTTTGGTAAGGAATTTGACCTGGATTGTAACTTCAGTTGTCCAATCAGTTCTACGTTGTCACTTAATCAACGGAACACGGTTCGATATCGTCGCTTTTCATTTATGTCAGTAGCTACCATATAAGTGAAAACATCATTGATGATAATCTCATTTCAATTCAATTTAGCTCATCCAAACTAGTATACTGGACCAAGAACTTCAAGTCTCGGGAGTAATCCGGATTAATCTCATGAGATGGAAATGATTTGAGATAGCGATCGAGTTTAGATTCATTGTTGTGCCGTGTCTTCCTCTTCTAGAGAAGTGAATCCTATGAACCGAATGATCTGTCGTGCTCTAAGCCAAGACAGATTGATTGGCTATCCGTCGGTGTACTGGACCGTCCAACAGAGGTGTCCAAACCGTCCAGCAAGAGCGGCACACCCTCTAGGGATGTTAACTCGACGTCCATTAAGTACGTCTATCCTTACAGGCATGTTTACAGTTGGTATATGATTCGTCACTTTAGCTAGATCAGAGGAATGTGTTTGGCGCAACATTCTGAAATCTAGAATTCATCGCACTTGCTTATCACACTTGTGCGATATGGGGATCGAGATGAGACATAGTGGGCAACGTCCACGCAAATTCACACCGTTCTACAGGAACATTGACGTTCTTATCTCCCCCTTAAAGCGGAAGATTGTCTCATTAAAGTGACAACCCGTAAATGAGCGGTAAAGAGATCGCGTGCAAGGGCTCTAAGAGAGCTAGTGTGAAGGAGAATCATGATCGACAAAAGATACACATCCTTCTTTGAGGACCCATGGTGGTACGTTGCGGTGGTGCAACTTGGCACATGCAATGCACACCCAAATGCGTAAATACGAAAATCGTCAGGTTCGTACCCAGTAACCAACTGTAACGTCATATAGGTTGGGTGGCAATGGACCTCAAGGCGGACCAACATAACTGCGTATAAGGATTGCATAGCCCTAGGCAGAAACCGAAAACTTGGTATGTTTGCCCAAAATCTGGGCAATCATTTAAATTGCGCTTTATGATCGCTAAGCGAGGCAATTTGGGGTGAACATGGGAATTCGATGTTCAATTAGAAACCCAAAATGACATGCAATACTTTATCGAAACCGTCGATATAAACTCTCCGGCATTATCCAGTCTCCCGGACCTTAAGGGATAAGTAGGGTGGTGAGCCCTTAATCAGCCAGAAGGTTTAGCAGCAATGTGTGTAGACAAACATGTGACCAGTTTGTCGATTCATCAACCAAAACCATAAGTCTTTATATGGTGCGCATTTTGGTTGGATTAGTCCACGTATATTCCCTTGAATCCACCATGAAAAGAGAGTCGTTTCGTATATTTGCAAGGGATGATTTAGAAAATCAAATTTCACAAACAAGTAGACTTTGGCAAGTGAGCTTGTAGGCACAAGATCCTTACTTCGGGTAAGAAGATGCGTCGTAGCATCGTTGGTCGACCTAAGTGTCCCAAAGGTCATGCCAAAGCAAGTAAACTACTTAAATCACCTAGCTCCAGGCCGACCACATGTGGTGTATCCTCAGTTAGGAGACAACCCATTGGTTCCAAATCAAAGCTTCAGGCACATTTTTGGAGGTGGTGCAAAGATATTTCACTCTATTTTCTTCAGTGGTTTCATTTATGATCATTGTCATCTCAAATATCCTTAAAAACTCAACGTCAGGGAGAATTTAAGGTCCCTTAAATGGTGATGCAGTACCATTCATACAACGAGGAGCGTGCCAATGCTCTTAATCAGGTTGGATAGACCTGAAGTCGTTGTTAGAGATGTGATTTAGGTGTAAAGTTAGTGTGTGTAGTACACATTCATCCACACGACTAACTTTCCCACATTCCTATCTAATCACGTGTTTAATTGAATCGGCCACATGTACTAAGAAACATGATTCAATTAACTAATATTCGAGGACAATATCAATAAGATTATCAACATACACCAAACTTGAATCCAAGAACATGGAAAAATGTTCACAAAGTAAGTGGTTTACTAAGGGGATTCGGCCAACAAGGCCATCCATGTCAAAATTCTGCTCTTCCAACGATGTTTGGTGGAGCAAACTTAGTCTCACATATTGACTACGAGAATGGTACTCCTCAAAGACATTGGTAGAGGCATGAACAGGTGCATAACCAACGATCTATTCCATCGAGACGGAAGTAGATTCTGCAGGGTTGAGGTTTGGGGATATTATCCCTTATTCTTGAAGTTTTAGGTCTTAGGTGCCAAGGATCACACTTTGGGCATGATGCCACATCTTGGCAGGCCCTGATTTTTCCATATGTTTGTTGTAGTAATCAGATCCGAGAATTTGGTAAACTTCCACTTTCTACACTTGTTGCTTCAGGAGCGAGTTAGAAACATGGAAGGACGAGAAAAGTATTCTCCAGTCAAAATTCGATCGGATTTATAAACTTCAGAATTGTACTCATTCATGGACGTAATCATGGTGTGCTTCAGGTAATGTCTTGCATGATTAGACGCTCCGTAGGAGCGAGGCAAAGAGCCATGGAATCCTCGATCGGGAGGTATTTCCATTTGTAATGCTTCGGGCATAAGTCTTCGAATAAAGATTATGGCGGAGGCTTATTCAGCTCTTCCTTGCCATTGTTGGCTTCAATGGTTTCTCAGCTACTTGGTAGTCAAATGGAAGATTCACGTCTTGTACCCCACATTAATTGGTTTCTAATAGAAACGTCCAAATCAGGAAAATCAAACTTATGATGGTTCGACAATCCACCGAATTGGAGGGAACAAGATTGTGATTTGGTGCTATGGGAATGAATCACCCATAAGCATCAAAGTTAGAACATTCGAGTTCTAAGACATGGTTTTCATGAAAAACATCAGGTTTTCATGGGTGTATTGTTTTATGAAAACTTCGGGTTTCAAAGGCACTAAATTTGAAACTACAGGTTCAATTTAGTTTATGAATGTTTAGTTCATAAAAGAATGGTTCCTGCAAGAACACACAATGCAATATACAACTAAGTGTAGTGGATTTGGGGTTCTTCGGGAACTCAAGTGTTAAAGCTTCGTTACTACGAAAGTATGTTACGGATCAAAGTATAAAAATAAATTATTGAATCGTTAATGTCCAAAAGTGATCTTCAAGTCAATAATTTGGGATTCATTATCAGATTAATGGACTGCAGGTCACTTTTAATTAATTCAATAAATCGGGCCATACGGGGTCGATTGTAGAAGCAAAATAATATTGACATAATATTATTGGATCGAAATTATAGCTCCAAAATAATTTTGGGCTTTGTGCCGTGGGTTAAGGAAGGCACGGGGTGCCTTGAGTAAAAAAAATCATGGCCCAAAAGGGCCTTGGGTTATGGCTGCAGGCCACGGGGGAAAGACGAAGCCCCAGCCGCAGCTGGGTTACGGTTTTGGGCCAAGGGGGCACGGGAGTAAGCCCAAAGACATGCTGGTTGGTCACAGGGAGCCCAGCCACAAAGAAGGGTTGGCTGTTGCGTGCGGGTTGCAAGAACAAAACCCAGCCTTGTGGGCTGGCGTTCAAGCCGAAGGGACCAAGCCCAGTTGTATGGGTTGTTTGCATGGCTACGGGCCATGGTGCAAGGATGAAGGGTTGCAGGCCATCCATTTGGACCCCAGGCCGAGGCCTAGTATCAATATGCACGGTGATGGTGCGGTGGGTGTGCCGCACCATGCTCAGTTTTCCCCTTTTTTTCTTTTTTTCTTCTTTTTTTTCAAATCCCTTAGGGTTTAGGAAAACCCTAATTTGCTTCTAATTTATTTTTTTACTTTGACTCACAAATTCCACATAACAATTTAATTGTGCGATGCATGAAACAAATATATATATTGACAAATATATGAACATATACAATATATATATCGGAAGGAAAATATAAACATAGGGGGTTCATGCATCATGGGGAATGTTTTCATGCTTTAGAGTCGTTTCAAATATCTTCCCTTATTTAAAGCGTACCTGATTGGCAGAAAACAAAAAAAGCCTTTGAATTTGTAGAAGTTCCTTCGCAGAAAGCCGGGATTGCATCTCCAACACAGAAAAATTAAATTGAATCAATAGCATGTAGATCAATTCAATAAAATAATAAATTAATCATAAGAAGAATGATTAAAACGTAATACTCCCTTGATTGAAGATCAAACTCTCTTTAGCGCGGCCTCAAGAGCGAGCTGATAACGTGTTGTAGGCATAATTTACTGAACAATTATGGAGGCCAAAAAGAGAGAGGTGCGGCAAGAGTAGAGAAGAAAGAGAGATGTGTAATTGTGGGTGTGTGTTATCTCACCCCATTGTGCCTTTATTTATAGTAGTAGGGAAGGTTAATTCCTTACCCTTTAGGATTATAACATTTAATAGGTAATCTAGTCCTAATAAGAATATAAGAGATATTCCAAGATATACTAGGATTTACACAATCACATTCATATTCCAATAGAACTGCAACATATACAGTATTATAAGGACTGCACAATTAAATTTTTAAAGGATCAATAATAATTAGCATTGGTCTACTTTCTTCTTAGTGCGACTTCATGACCTGAGTGGATTTAAACTTAGAAATTTTAGAAATTCCCTCAGGTTTAGTTGAGATTAAAGTTGCCCGCCACGGTCTGACTAATAAGGATCCGTATCGTCTTTCAATATCTATTTTATGTCACGAGTACCTCTTTTACTCTAATGTGCCGGAGTCTTAACTTTGTGAGTTCTTAAGAAAGAATGAGGATTCTCTCCAGATCCTCTTTGTGATGATCCCGGATCCTCAAATCGTGTCCGTTCATCATACATAGTGCAGCTAGTTTTCATCCGGTATTTTTCATGTTTAATTTTAAATAAAAATATTTTAAATAATTTATGACCACACGATGTACAATGAATGGACACGATTTGAGAATTCCATGATCCCCACAAAAAGGATCCAGAAAGGATCCTCATTCCTTAAGAAAAATGATATTTCTCCTTTTGACAAGTTAAAACGGTGGTGATAAGCATTAAAGATATAATGTACAAAGCCCATAGGGATTTTGCTAGTTAAAGAAGAGCTCACTAATAGCCGCTCCTGCTTTTCTCTCTTGCAGGAACCCCCCCCCCCAAATTCCCAGCCTTCGCCGCCGACTCCTTCCTCTGGTTGGAGTCGGTCGGCTTTCCCTTGCTGCTACCCCTTTTCTTCTCCTCTCTAGCCCATTACCCTTGCCCTCGGGTTATCCTCCTTCCCCCTCCGCCCTTTTCTCTCCTGCTGCAACCCAACTAGCTACCCATACCCTCAGATCTTCCCTCTTCCCCTGTCACGCTTTCCCTCATCTGGTTTTTTTCCTACGGTGCTTTATTTATGTTTTCCTTTTGCCTTTCTTTGAGCTTTGTCTCAGTTTGTTTGAGCTTTGTCTCAATTCTCTTAGCTTGTCTCAGATCGGAACCTGTAGACACCTCTCATACTTCGATGTTTCTTTCCGTCGTGAGTCCACAACTACCAACCACTGCTACTCAGCCCCGGGTGCTTCTCTTCGGTGACGTGCTTGGGTTTTGGGTGGCTGTTAAAGTGTTCTTTTGCACTATTTGGTAGGATTATGGGAGCGCTCACAGCGCTGGTGGCTCGGTCACCCCTATTTTCCGTTGATCCGGTTGCTGCTTTTGGTTCGATTTTTTGTGGTGGTGGCCTTTCGATGGAGGCTCGTCAGATTTGGTGGTGGCTGTTGGTTTCCTCTTTATTTTTAGGGTTTCTGTTGTTTTTTTGCTATGCCTTTTGGGCTTTGTGTTGTATATACTTTTTCCTGCTGGGCTTGTATTTCGGTTGTGAGATGTCTTTTGGAAAAAAACATATAGTTTGGTCGTTGACATGATAAACACAAGTGGATTTTCATGGAATGATGTCAAAAAGTGCGTTGAAGTTGACAGTGATGACGCATGGCAAACTTATGTGCAAGTTCATATCCTATTTTATTTATAAATTAGTTATATTCTTGCCGCTATATTTGTTACGCATGCTAAATTTTAGTTATGCTATGTTGATATAATTTTAGAGAAATAAAGAAGCCGATGGATGGAGAAGCAAACCTTTTCCACTATTTGATAGATTTGCATATATATTTGGAAAAGATCGGGCTACGGGTAATGTAGCCGAAACCCCTGCTCAAATGGTGGAGGAACAAAGTCATGATCAAGTTGGTGAAAGTGATATTGGAGGTGAAAATTTTGTTTCTTCAATGAACCAACAAACCCAACAAAGCACCCCATCTGAAAATAGCCAAAGAAAGAGGAAAAGAGCTGTGGGAAGTTCAAGTGATGGAACCGAGGCAATTATCAGTGGACTGAAAGATTTTTATGTTGAAAGTGGGAAGAGGATGCAAATGGTAACTGAAGCTTTAGTTCAAGGTACTGCAGATCATAGTGACATAGCTAACGAACTTGAAGCAATGGATCTTTCTCCTATGGATCAAATTGATGCATTGTCTCTTATTTTGGAAAAACCACAAAATGTGGGAGTGTTCAGGGCAATCAAACCGCAACTCAAGAAAGTGTTCGTCCAAAGGCTTTTAAGCGACAAAGCAAGCGGATGAGTATTTTGGCTAATGTTAACATGGATGTATTTTATTAAGATTGATGTATTTTATTAATGTTAACATGGCTAATGTTAACATGGATGTATTTTATTAATCGTACAATCTTATGTTATGGCTTATAACTTAGCTTTGCACTATAAAGTATTTTGGCTAATGTCAACTAGGATTTTGTAAGTTATGGAGATCTATTTTGGCTAATGTTAACTAATGTTAACTAGGATTTTGTAAATTATGGAGATCTTCTTATGTACTTGTATTTGTTGAAGTTGCATGTATTGGGCACTATTCTTTTTCTTCTTTTGGGTGATAGAGTTTAAACCAAGCTACATTTGCAAATTAAACTCAACTATTTATAAATAGTATGTCCCAACTATAGTATGTCCCAATTCTATTAGCAGGTATTAGAAACAAAACAATTGTCCTCTTTTTTTAAGATTCATAATATACATGGCAAAAATATGCTCCAATTAACCCATATCATGAGATTTGTAGCATTACTCTATTACACAATGACAAAAATTTGTAGTCCTAGTCTAAGCAAACACAAATCTGGTGAACAGTACTGTTTTTATTATCCTGGTTCTTAGTCCGACACTGCACCAAACGCTTCACTAAGTTAGTCCAGCTTAGTCCAGTCTAAGCCAGTCCAGCTTAGTCCCTGCAGCTAGTCCAGTCCGAGACAGTCCGGCGCAACAAACGCACCCTAAATTCATTAAAACTCAATTTTATCCCTACTATTATATTCAAAGCTATTTTATCCAATTATTCGTCAACTTAAATTACTTGTCACACTTTATAGTGTAATACCATCCTTTTTTCTCGCTTATAAACATTTCATATAGGTTGCAAATCTAACATCTAATTTACCCTCTAAAGTTAACTTCATACACTATTTCTTTATGTAAAATTACCAGTCTACTCTCCTATGTGTGTCACGTGCAAGTAACTTGACTTAAATTGATGGAAAATTGAATATAGTAGCCTTGAATCTAATATTAGGGATGTAATTGACAGATTTTTATATTTCAATGACTGATTTTTGTGAAAAAAAAAAGTTTAGGGACCTAATTTTCACTCAAGTGATAATTTAGGGACTAAATTGACAGTTTATTCTAATGTCTAATGATCAAATTGATTTATTACTATGAAAAATAAAAGGCTTAAAGCCAAACCAGAGGATCCTGAAGCATTGAACGAGAGAGAGAGAGAGAGAGAGAGAGAGAGAGAGAGAGAGAGAGAGAGAGAGAGAGAGGGAGAGAGAGAGAGAGAGATTTGCAACCATTCAAGACAATGACAGGCCCTACTACAATTGAATCACCACAATATATTGTCTGAAAACAGTAAACAGATACAACACATTTTAACAGATGCAACGCTTAGGTGGCACTTGCCAAAATATACCGATGAATATAGATCCTAATCCATAACCCAAAATCAGAAGCAAATGATCGAGCAACAAATTTGGTGATGAACCCTAATAACAGCAAGAGGAAGTTAGGTAATGAGTAGAAAAACGTCACTTTCAAGTTTCGAGCAATCCAAAAATAAAACGGATCAATGTGCCTTCACCTGCATCACTGGAAGATAACCCCTTCGCAAGGGCAAGGAATATTAGACGATAAATTATAGCCGCCTAGCTTGGAGCTGCTTCATGGCTGTACCTCACCAAATTAATCATCCAAGATCATGGGCATTTTTTAATAGGATGAAATCAACCCAGCATCAACAAAGATCACTAGACATGTCTTATATCACAAAGGAGTGCTGAAGGAATTCTTTGTAACTCGAAAGTTTCCGCGAACCCAATCGCAGGCCGTAAGGAAGTTTCTCGAGTGCATTTCTAAGCCATATGGAAATAAAAATCAATAGCATACACAATCATATATATCTTCTGATTTTCATAAGCTTATACAGAATAAGATCATGAGGCTTAAATATCTCAATGCTATTATTTCGCACAAGGGAACTTATACACTAAAATTCTTTCAAATAACAGATGTACATATACATTTTAACTTTCCAATTGCCTCCAATGCTCTGCCGGAAACCATACTAATCACACTACGTTTGGGAAGAAATCAATAATAAAGCATCAAAGCGCAAGATCGAGCCGCGCAACGCCAGCAAGAAATGAGGCTACAAAGCATGAGCAAAGGGAATGAGTACTGGTTTGTTAGTGCTTAAATTATTTTAGAAGCAGGTATGAAAAAAAAAAATCTTAATAAAAATTTGTGTTTCGTAAGTCTTATTTTTTTATTTTCAAAATTACAAGTCATTCAAAGCCACTCTTTATTACGGTGGTATTCCTATTCACTTGTATAATCTAGTCTCGTGGATGGTGAATTGGATACCAAATTAGATTGCCTTATTATGTAACACCGAACACCTCTTCCTCTTTGTGTAAAAATATATCGTCGTACTAAAAAAAAAAAATTAAAAAAAGGTTAAAAGGAGGAAAAGGGGAAGCAGCAAAATGTTGCTTCTCAAAACCCGCTTTTGTTTCCAATGGAGACGGATGAACAATCATCTTTACTAAACATTTCTAAATGACAATCGTACCCTCTCTTTCTCCTTTTGTTGTTCGTTTCTCCTGTACGTTGCTGACCTCAATGAAGGACACCGTCGCTGACTCCGTGAAGAGCTGACTGCTTAAAAACTAAGGGCTTGTTTGGTATCCTATTTAAATTTTTTTTATAATTTCTCAAAACATTTCTTAAGAATTTTTCTTGAAATCATTTTCTTTAAGACTCAAAAACTTGTTTGGTATGCGATTTAAAAAATCTAAATCTTACAACTTAAACTGGACAAAGAGATCAAAAAAGAGGGGGTTGAGAGAGAAAGAGGATAGAGGAGGAAAGAAAGTAAGAGATGATTGGAGGAAAGAGAAAGAAGTGAGAGGATCGGAGGAGATAGAGAGGAAGAAGAGTGAGAAAAAGAACCAAGATAATGAAGAGAACAGATTGGAGGACAGACGAAAAAAGGTAAAAAAAAAATAAGAAAGAGAAGGGCGAGAGAGAAAGAATAAAAGAGAGAGAGATTTGGAGTGAAAGGGGAGGAAGGAGAGAAAATAAATGAGTGAGCTTAAGTTTAAAAACTCTAAAAACTAACTTTTTGTGTTTTTAGAGAATAGACTATATTTTTGAGTTGGTCTTGAGTTCAGTTTTTGAAAATAGTCCTACCAAACAAGTTTTTAAGGCCTAAAACTTGAAAATTGTTTTTGAGTTTAAAAAGTTGGATTCAAGTAGAATACCAAACAGGCTCTAAGATGTTTAATAAGAAACATCAAAATCTTTTAACCTCATCAATCTTCCAATTGTGTTGTTGGCTAATCCCACCCTCATCTCCTGCAACTTCCCATCCCTCCCACTCAAAAACCTAATTCTCATAAACTCATTACTCCAATCCCAGAATTTCACATTCCCAGAAAAGCTCAAAAGTTTTAATCTTAACCCAATTTTGCAAAACATTTCTTTAAATTACTATTATCAGGGGGGATTCGAAATTATTATACATGGTGGTAACCCAACACCCTATCCACTAGGATATTGGACCACATGCAAAGAGGAAGGATTTTTGCAAAACTTCAATCTTTACATCCCATAAGGAAAAGGTTGTCTCCAATTTTTCAGTGTACCTTGAATGGTCAAAAACCAGAAGACCCAGTTCGGAGCATCTTGAAGGCTTCAATCGCTCTAGGGAATGGAGAGCCACTTCCTTGCCCTTATTCAAGCTTTCGCACAAAATCGACCTTAGGTGAGAGAATCTCCTCCCAGGGGGCCCGGTTCCAAATCCCACTTAAAAATTAGACAAAATTCGACTGTCGTATAAATCCAGCGACTTCGACTCAATGACACCAATTTTGATCGCGTCAAGGAAAAGATCCACATCGAGGCTGGACTTGTGGGCGAATATCCTCCCCTCCACCAGCCCCACCATCATGGAAGGGATGATAGTCTGGATCGCCAGCAATGCGAACAGAGGGTTGCGAGAGTTCCATTACGAGGGACGGAGAAATTGAGGGAGAGGAGAGAATGTGAATGAGGGATGGAGAAAATGAGAGAGATTACAAAGAAAAAAGTATAAATAAAAAAAAATTATTATATCCCAGTTAATTATATATACCTTTTTTAATCATTTAATAAAGTCATACCTATTTTGTATAAAAATTTAATAATGTTGTAAACATTCCTAGTTTAAGTGTGATTGTGTAAATCTTATATTAGATTTGATTCTAGTTACCCTTTCCTATTAGAACTTGTATTACTTGGGGAAGAAGTAATATCTTCTCTCCTCCTTATTACTATAAATAAAGGCACAAGGACTGGGGAAATAACACACAATTCCTCAAGCCTATTCTACAATCTCTCTCTTTTCTCTTTGCCGCACCCCTCTCCCTTTGTCAGATAAAATAAGCCACAACACGTTATCAGCACGCTCATGCCGCTGCGCTTAGGAATCTGACGCTCAACAAATTTTTCTGCATCAAACCAGTTCATCCATATCATCACGCAACCAGGTTCTTTCAAAACAATGACTTTTAACTCGATATTTTTGTAGCACTGAGAGCATGAACATTCACCATGATGCATGACCCAACTTTATGTCTCACGAATTTTAGATTCTACATAAATTGTGTATGCCTCATAACCATAATTATTGAAATTATGTGAATTTGATATTTGCCATGAATTGAATCATACATATGTACATGCATTGAAAATATTATTTTGCATATGCATCAAATTACATATGTGCTTCATTGAAATATATATACATATAAAATTCAATTGAAAAAAAATTAAATTGGGGAACCTAGGGTTCTTTTGAACCCATGACCACCATCCTACAGATGGGGTCTCCACGCCAAACCGAGAGCTTGCAGCTCTCCTCCTTCCCAGAAAACCCACGGAGCCAGAAGCTCCAAGCCTCAAAACCCAGAAAACCCGACACCCATCGATGGTGTCCTTGTCCTCGACCACGGCATGGCCTGCAACCATTGCCTTGAACCTTTGGTTCATATTGCCGACGACCAGCAGTCGTCCCACGTCGGAATTAGGCCGAGATTCTTTTGAATCTCATCGAAATTTTTTTCACAAATTTTTCGATTCGAATTTCTAGGTTTTTTTTAGAACGATTGAATTTGAAAACAAATCCTCGTTCCTATTTGAGGTTTCTCATGAACCATGGCTTGCTCCGACCTTGGCAAAGCCGTCTGACATGGCGCCGTCGACCAAAACCGGCGTTCTTCTCCGGTGACACATGTCCTGCTACGGCTAGGATGTTTTTTGCCTCAGACCCGAGCCCATTAGGGCTTTGCTGCACTCGGTCCAACACCAAAAAGAAAAATTAATTTCCTTTGGGTCTACCTGCAACAGGCCAACCTTTGGGCCTACGTCTCACGGACCAATTTTTTTTTAGCCACCCGTGGCTTCATATTTTTTTTGGATCCCGAATTTTATTTCGCCTATTATTTTAGGCCCAATGGGTTTTATATTTTTTTACACCCACTTTAATTTGGCCCGAAGTCCAAATAATTAAAATTCAATTATAATTATCATCCTAAATTTATATTTTTGCATATTCTTGTTGCATATTTGCTTGCATATATATTTATGTTTCCCTGGATGAATATATGAACCTGAAGTTCATAATTATTTTGAAACCTGAAGTTTCTTATAAACATGCCTTGTTTGAAAACTTGAAGTTTTCATTTAAAAACATCACCTATGAAACCCTGAAGTTTTTCATGCAAAATTCAACCAATACATGTCTATTAGAACCTGTATGTTCTACTCATACGTGAATGGATTGATTCTTCTCCATTACACTAACCACATCTTGTCCATCTATTTTGTGATAGGAACATGTTGAATTTGAACACACTCGACTTCACCGCTTTGGAGGTCTCTGGAAGGAACTACCTCAAGTGGGTTCAAGATGTGAAGCTCTACCTCACTGCAAAGAACTTGCGTCCTGCTATTGAAGAAGCAACTGACGAGCCTGTTGGAGAAGCTGAAAAAGCCACCGCTATGATCTTCATCCGAAGACATATTCATGATGCCCTGCAAACTGAGTATCTTGCTGAGGATGATCCATGTGCATTATGGGTCGCTTTGGCTGATCGTTTTGATCACCAAAAGGACATATTCTTGCTTGAAGCAGGACACGACTGGCAGCATTTGCGCTTCCAAGACTTTAAGTTAGTGAATGAATATAATTCTGAAGTTTATCGAATCCAATCACTTCTCAAGTTTTGTAATGAAACTTTGACTGAAGAGGATTTCCTGGAGAAGACCTCTTCAATCTTCTCTGCTTCTAATACTGTCATACAGCAACAATATAGAGCTCAGAAGTTCACTACGTTCTCGGATTTGATCTGTGTTCTACTTCTTGCTGAAAAGCAGAACCAGCTATTGATGACGAATCATCAAGCTCGACCTACTGCGGCCACTGCTGTGCCTGAAGCACATTATAGCACCAACCAACGCCCAAAACGCCAAAAAAGGCGTGGTAGGGGCGGCCAGAAGCCATCCCACCAAGGTCAACAGAGTCAAGGCCCGTCCAAGGGAGGAAACAAAGCCCCGAAGTGCTCAAACCTCTCTCCCAAGGCCCCAAACTTCAAGAATAAGGGCAAAGCACCTGAAACCATGGATGCAGACATGTGTTATCGCTGTGGTTCACATGACTATTGGTCCCGTGTTTTCTGAGCTCCTAAGAAGGTTGTAGATGAATATCATTCTCGTCGTAAGAAGTTTGAATCAAAGTTCATGCAAGTGGACGAATCGAAGACTACAAAGATGGAGGTTTCTGATTTTCAAGAGGATACCACCCCTATGGAAGATTAGAATCTTAGACATAGACTTATTTTCAGTTGAAATAAGACAATTGGGGCCGAATTCCACCTAGTGGCATAACCCCCTTTGTTTTTGGTTGATTTTCGAAAATTTTTCCTTTATGTTTTGGATTATTAGTTGGTGATTTGTTTTGGATATTAAGTTTTTCCTTGAATAAATGAAATTATTTTGAATTGATAATTGTTTTTTTTTTATAAATGTTTATTCATGTGACTTATTCAAATTAATTTTTCATTCTAGGTATGACTAGTGGGAAAGTTAGTTGTCTGGTAGATAGTGCAACCATGCACACAATTTTGTGTGAACGCATCTATTTCACTAACTTCATACCTAAGTATGCACCTCTGACAACCCTCTCAAGCCCATCCAACCTGATAAAAAGACATGGTAAGGCACGTATAATGTTGTCTAATGGTACAATTTTGACCATTGCTGAGGCACTCTATTCTCCACGTTCCGGAAGAACGTTACTAAGCTTCAAGGGTACTAGAGATAATAATTACCATACTGAAACCCACGTAGAAAACGGAGTTGAATTTTTGTGCATAACTTCCTACGAATATGACCAGAAGCGTATTCTGGATAAGATGGAGCGTACCCCGAGTGATCTGTATACTACGACCATACGCCCCATAGAATGCCACTATGTGGCCGGCCCTACTACTGGGACCGCGCACGAAATTACACTTTGGCATGACCAGTTGGGACATCCTGGACGAATAGCGATGGGTCGTATCCTCAAATTATCGCACGGGCATCCACTAACCCGAAGTTTAGGTTTGATCCAAGGAATCGCATGTCAAACATCTTTGATGGGAAAGCTTATTACTAAGCCTTCTTATAACAAGAGTCGTTCGAATCCTCCCATTTTTCTACGACGGATTCAGGGGGACATTTGTGGACCGATTCAACCTCCCTGCGAACCACTTGGATACTTTATGGTTTTGGTTGATGCTTCCACATGTTTGTCACATGTGTGCTTGTTGTCCACAAGTAATGCAGCATTCTCCAAACTGTTGGCTCAGGTTATAAAACTCAGGGCTCACCGCCCTGATTTTCCGATCAAATCTATTCGATTGGATAATACTGGAGAATTCACATCTAAAAGTTTTGATGACTATTGCATGTCTATTGGGGTTGAAGTTGAACATCATGTACCCCATGTTCACACCCAGAACGGTCTAGCAGAGGCTTTCATTAAGCGTTTACAAATGATTGCTCGATCGTTGGTCATACGTACCAAGCTCGCGATCGCTGCTTGGGGCCATGCAATATTGCATGCAGCAAAGTTGCTCTGCCTAAGGCCTATTGCAACACAACCATTTAGTGCCCTTCAGTTGGTTACCGGATACGAACCCGACATATCGCATCTGCTCATTTTTTGTTGTGTTGTGTTGTGTTGTATATGTACCGATCTCGCCGCCCTTACGTACAAAAATGGGGCCTCAGCGAAGGATGGGAATCTATGTCGGATATGATTCTCCTTCGATTATTCGTTACTTAGAACCTTTGATAGTCACTTCTATGAGATAGTCTTCCTGTTGTTAGGGGAGATAAGAACGTCAACGTTCCTAAAGAACGACTCGAATTATCGTGGACGACTCCCACTTTGTCTCATTTAGATCCCCGCACCGCTTAGTCTGAAACTGAAGTGCAACGCATATTAGATCTCCAGAGCATAGCTCAGAGCATGCCAGATGCTTTCACAGATCTAGCACGCGTGACAAGATCACATATTCCAGCATGCCAGATGCTTTCACAGATCTGTTTACCGTGTGTTCCGTTGATGAATGTCGACGTAGAACTGATTGGTTAAACTAGAAACAAGCAATCCAAGTCGAACTCGATTCGCTTGCGAAACGTAAGGTGTTTGGACTTGTAGCTCCTACTCCTCCACATGTGAAGCCTGTTGGCTACAAGTGGGTTTTCGTTCGGAAGCGTAATGAGAATAACGAAATTGTGCGTTACAAAGCTCGTCTTGTGGCACAAGACTTCTCACAACGCCCCGGGATTGACTATGACGAAACTTATTCACCCGTTATGGATGTGATTACTTTTCGCTACCTTATCAGTTTGGTCGTTTCCGAAAAATTGGATATGCAGCTGATGGACGTAGTAACAGCGTATCTCTATGAGGATCTTGATACGGAAATTTATATGAAAGTCCCTAAGGACTTACATTGACTGGTCCAAATATTTCCAAACCCCGGAACACGCTCTCAATTCGGCTGAGGCGTTCACTCTACGGTTTGAAACAATCTGGAAGAATGTGGTATAACCATCTGAGTGAGTATTTGACTAGTTAAGGATATGTGAACAACGAACTATGCCCTTGTGTGTTCATTAAGAAGTCACATTCCAGATGTGCGATTGTTGCAGTATATCTTGATGACATGAATCTCATCGGAACTCCTGAAGAGCTCGGGAGAACTACCGCGAACCTGAAGTCAGAATTTGAGATGAAAGATCTAGGCAAGACTCGATACTATCTCGGTCTTGAGATAGAGCATTGTTCGGATGGAATCCTAGTACATTAATCAAACTACACCCAGAAGGTGTTGTGCCGCTTTAATGAGGATAAAACGAAGCCTTCGAGTACTCCTATGGTCGTTCGTACGTTAGATGCAAAATGTGATCCTTTCCGTCCGAAGGAGGATGAAGAAGATATTTTGGAGCCTGAAGTTCCGTATCTAAGTGCGATAGGCTCTTTATTGTACTTAGCTCAATGCACTAGACACGACATCTCCTTCACTGGTAATCTTTTGGCAAGATACAGTAATGCACCTACATGTAGACACTGGACTAGCGTGAAAGACATCTTTCATTAACTTAAGGGTACTACGGATTTGGGCTTGTTCTATCCCTACGAATCCTCGAGTGGTGCCGCACCCTGTGCTCCTTGAGTTGATTCTCGCCTTGTTGGTTATGCCGACGCAGGATACTTATCTGATCCGCACAAGGCGTGCTCTTAAACTGGTTATGTCTTTACCGTTGGAGGCACCGCAATCTCTTGGAGGTCAACTAAAGAGACCTTAGTTGCCACTTCGTCTAACCACGCTGAAATTCTCGCCTTACATGAAGCAGCTCGGGAATGCTTTTGCTTGAGAGCAGTAGTGGGCCATATTCGAAGCTTCTGCGATCTTTATCCCGTCGTTGATGTCCCGACGACAATCTTTCAAGATAACGCAGCTTGCATCAAACAGCTCAAGAAGGGTTACATTAAAGGAGACAACACCAAGCACATTGCACCGAAGTTTTTCTTTTCACATCAACAACAAGAGCATCAGAAGATTGAAGTCATGCAAATCCGTTCACAAGACAATCTGGCCGATCTCTTCACCAAATCACTGCCGAAGACGACGTTTCAAAAGCTTGTTCATGGAATTTGTATACGTAAACTTTCTGAGTTGTAACTTTGCTACTTCTCTTTGGAATTATGTCAAACTCAGGGGGAGTATCTTGTAGATACTTGCTTGATCTTAATGTACTCTTTTTCCCTACGATTAGGAGCATTTTTTACACTGGGTTTTTACTACCTAACTAGGTTTTAACGAAGCACCCACCTTGGGCTGGTCATATCCCTGATGACGTCATCTAGACGTTTCTTTTGACTTTTCATTTCTCACACATTTTTCCTTAGACTATGGATTTTTTCCCTACTCGGGTTTTTGCCATAGCCTTAGGGTTTTTTAGTCAGACGTACTACTTATGCAAGTTCCTACCTTATTGAGAATAAGCGTTGTTCCTTGGAATCAAAACTGACGAGTCGACTTCCTCAACTTCTGCATGATGCTGAATCTACCTTGAGTATTTACACACTTAAGGGGGAGTGTTGTAAACATTCCTAGTTTAAGTGTGATTGTGTAAATCCTAGATTAGATTTGATTCTAGCTACCCTTTCTTATTAGAACTTATATTACTTGGGGAAGAAGTAATATCTTCTCTCCTCTTCTAGTACGTCTCACTAAAGAACTTGTATTACTTGAGAATAACACACAATTCCTCAAGCCTATTCTACAAACTCTCTCTCTTCTCTTTGCCGGACCCCTCTCCCTTTCTCAGATAAAATAGGCCACAACAAATAAACACAATAATTTTTTTTTTGGCTAAAAACACTTTTTACAACCATAGTTTACTTCACAGCTTTTTATCCTCACAACATAGCCTTAAGAAACATCATAACTTCTATGACTAAATACCACAGAACATGCCCAATAAATAAAAAATTCGAAAAGACGAAAACTAGTAAGGGGCAGAAAAATAACAAGATAAAATGGCCGGTAAACTATCAATGTTTCCTCCTTTTAAACTGAGTCCCTGACCAATAATTGTCGTTGGGCTCTGCTAGGCAACGGCCTCCACTGGATACCTGTCAATGCAATCTTCCCATGGACTATGAGGAGAAGGTTTTACACTTCGAAGAACCTCCCACACCGCACTGTTACATTTGAAACCACTACCGAAAACAATCTGCCAGACACGGTTTCCCTTTTGCATCCTCCCTTTTGCCTCGATATAAGCCAACTCATACCAAATCGAACTAGACGAGGTGTTACCAAACCTGTGGAGCCGAGATGCCTCAACATGAACTGGTAGAAGCTGCAAGTTCTTCTCAAGCTCATCAATGACGGCCCTTCCCCCAGCATGTATGCAGAAATGATCAAAAACAAGCTTGAAATCTGGGATCCAAGGCGCGACTTTCGTGTTGAACAACTTCTTCACAACCAAAGTGCAAAGAAGAGAAGCTACTCACTTAAAGGCAGGACAAGGGGACCCAATGTTGTGATGTTAGCCTTGAGAGCCGCACCGGCAATTGTCATGAGATCCTTTGACAAAGAAAGCCCAGTTTTCCCATCATCATCTTGCTCTTGATAAACGCACCTAAATGCCTTATCATCAGCGCCACAGTGAGTCTTCACAACATGGACTAGCTTATACTTAGCCCTATGCCTATCCATGGACATATTTGAAAGCAAAACTACTGACCCACCAACACGGAACAAACAGTTGGGTATCAACATGGATTTCTTGTTCCCAAAGTACCAATTCTGAGTAATATTCTCAGTACTAACAACAACCGCGTATGTATTCCTATGAATTTGCAACATATCCTTAGCAAGATCAACAGCTATAACTCCAGTACTACACCCCATACCCCCTAAATTAAAACTTCTAATATTCCCCCTCAATTTGTACTTATTAACAACCATAGCAGACTGTGAAGGAGTTAGATTAAACAAACTACAATTCACAACAAGAATACCAATGTCCCTAGGCTTAACATTTTCATTAGCAAACAGATCATCCAATGCACCAAAAATCACCTGCTCTACCTCCTCGCGAGCCGCCGCCATTGAAATCCTTGGCAGAACGTAATTCATTGCTTCAGGGACATAAGTCTCCTCTCCGAGGCCAGATTCGCTCCAAAATCTTGTGCTGGAACTCAAGCGAGGACTCATCAAAGTCCTCTATCAACTTTCAATGCTCCATAAACTGGTGGTATATCACTTTCAAATGCGACGGGGCCTTGTAACACGAATAGTCCATAACGAAAATGGATCTCGGACGGGTCATAATGTAGATGGTGGATCGAAAAACAACCATAGCAGAGAAAATGATGACAGCGACGAGATTGCACTGGAGTTGGAGCCAGAGCTGGTGAATGTCATCCGGGTTCACCTGGAGTCTTCAATGACGATGACCACAATTAAAGGAACTAAACAGAGAGTCAGGAGATGGGTTATCAAGTAATGGTAACCCAATTTCACATACTTCAAGTTCACAGTCTGTAAGAAATCCAGTAGCTAACGGCTCTGAACTCCACCATTGGTGGTCATGTTAGACTTCGTGTGAATGACAATGAGATAACAACTAGGTTTCTTGAATTACACGCAAACTCTTTGTACGAGTTGTGTGGTTGAAGGAATCTGAGATCCTTGGTATAATAGGAGTTGTGGAGTTTAGTTATTGTACATCTATATTAACAGGACTACTTGTAGGGTATTCACGGAGATATAAGAGTCACGATGGGACTAGAACTTGCTATGAAGATAGAGTTGATCACTACTACTGATAATAGGCCGGTATGTGTGGAACTTTGATAGGATAATTGGGTATATATATACATATTGAAGAAGTCCTTGCTGCCACACAATAAGACTCTCGAGAACCAAACCCCATTTACTGGTAGAGATCATCACCGTGTGCTGGTAGTAGAAGACTGTCTTGTTAGTTCATTCGATGGCTGCTGCTTCAGGTAAGTCGCCTCTGCAGATTGCTTATTAAGGTTTTGTATTGAGGTGGTTAGTGGTTGTAATCCTATCACTACGTTGAATATGTTAACAGTTTGTGTGGGCATATAAATTCTAACATATGGTATCAGAGCCACTCAACGTGGTTAGGGTTCGTCACTCATACTAAAGACTATGATACAGTTTTGATATATATAATCCTAGAAAAATTCGCTTCCGCCATATGTTCTTAACTAATCAATATGTGACTTATCTATCAATCAAAATATGATAATAGGCTATCTGGTTTTCTCGAGTTGTGTTTGCTTTGTTTGCAGGCAACCTATTTTTCATGCAGATAAGCACAGCGCTGGAAAATCCAGCAGTTATAGAAGACCTTTTGGGATTCATAATATACTAGTCAATACTAAATTGAAAAACAAATATGAATTATAAGTAAGGACTATAACATCTAATCTGCTTAAAAGTGTTTGGATTGTTGTTTTTGACTTGCTGCTCAAGTGATGGATATGTGGTTTATTTGTATTAAATGAATAGTAATCTGCTCAAAAGTGTTTATTTATTCAAGTCAAACAAGTAAATCAAAGTATAATGAGTCATTAAACTGACAAGATTATGCTTTTCATCTGCTCGAAAGTGTTGGAGTTATGTAAATTGCCCTTGTGTTTAATGACTTAATTAAACAAAACTAATATAAATGGCTTCTGTCCAAAGATAATACCATGTTTATATGATTTTGGTTGGGGAAATATTGAAACTATAGTTTTCCTGGTTTGATAAACTGGCTACTAAATAATGTTGTTTTCATGATCTTCTTCAGCACCTCACATGACGTCTTTCAACTTCAACAATATAGAGACCTTGACTGGCTCCAACTTCAAGAGATGGAAGGAGGATGTCGAAATAGTGCTAGGTCTCATGGATCTTGATCTGGCACTAAGGGATGAAAAGCCTGGAGCTATCACTGCAGAGAGCACCGCAGATGAAAAATTGAAGTTTGAAAAATGGGAGAGGGTGAATCGAATGTCCATGGCCATCATGAAGAAAACAATAGTGCAATCGATCAAATGGGGGGTTCATAAGATTGAAAATGCAAGGGAATTCTTGGCTGCAGTAAGAGAAAAGTTCAAGGAGTCAGAAAAGGCAGAAACAGGAACCTTCCTTACACAAATTACATCAATGAAGTATGATGGTATGGGAAGTGTCAGAGAACACATACTAAAGATGGTAGACCTTGCTCAGAAACTGAAGGACCTTAAGGTACCTATGACTGACCAATTCTTAGTTCACATGGCTTTGAATTCTCTACCTCCTAAATATGGGCAGCTCAAAGTCTCGTACAACACTCAAAAGGATAAATAGGGAATTGATGAACTGATTTCAATGTGTTCTCAAGAAGAGGATCGACTCAAAAAGGACAAGGCAGTGGATGTGAATTTTGTGCAAGCTGAAAAACGCAAAAAGGACTCTACTTTTGGTTCAACCACACCTGCTGGTAAGAAGAAGAAGAAATAAAACTTTTCTTCATTTAAAAGTACTAACCCTACTAAAGGATCTCACAAAATTAAGACTTTTAATGCCGAGATTGAGAAAGAAAAAGAATGTTATTTTTGCAAAGAGACATGTCACTTAACAAATAATTGCACTGGATTGAAAAATTGGCTTGTCACTAAAGGTAATATCATAAACATTTTTGTATGTGTTGAGTCAAATTTAGTTTTTATTCCCCCTCAAAGTTGGTGGTTTGACACAGGTTGCTCCATTCGTATAACTAATTCGTTGCAAGGATTCTCAAAAACAAGGGAGATAAACAATAAAGTCTACAATGTCTATGTAGGAAATGGGAGCAAAGTTGCTGTTGAATCCATAGGAAGAGTCGAATTAGTTCTTTCATCTGGTTTTGTTTTTTAATTGAGTCCAGTACTTTATGTACCTTCCATGAGAAGGAATTTGATTTCTGCATCTAAGTTAGTTAAGTCAGGGTTTACCTTTGTTGGTGACCATCATTGTGTAAAGTTTTACCATTCGAATGATAGTAATAAATTGCTTGGGAAAGCTTTTCTTGAAATCGATATATGGCAGCTAGAATGTTCATACAAAAATGAATGCTTTAGTGTTCAAGCTGTTGGTTCCAAATTATTGTCCATTTCTGAAAAATCCTCAATGCTTTGGCATAAAAGGTTGGGACACGTATCTAAAGAAAGAATCATCACCTTGTCAAAACAAAACATGTTTCCACAACTTGACTTTAGTTATTTCAAAGAATGTGTCGATTGTCTCAAGGGAAAACTCACCAACACTAGAAAGCTAGGTTCAAACCGTAGTCAATCCCTGCTAGAAATCATACATACTGACATATGTGGACCTTTTCCAAACAAAACAATTTGTGGAAAATCATATTTTATATCCTCTATTGATGATTTTTCACGTTATGCATATGTTTCTCTCATCCCGGAAAAATCTGAAGCCTTGGAGTGTTTTAAATCTTTTCATTTAGAGGTTGAAAAACAAGTCGAAAAACAAATTAAAATTGTGAGATCCGATAGAGGTGGTGAGTATTTTGGCAGGTACACAGATGTTGGACAACACAAAGGGCCCTTTGCAACTTATCTTGAACAAAATGGCATCGTAGCACAATATACCACCCCAAGGAGCTCTCAACAAAACAGGGTGGCGGAAAGAAGAAATCGCACTCTTAAGGATATGATAAGGTCCATGTTTGCACACTCACATCTTCCTAATTTTCTATGGGGAGAAGCGTCAAAAAAAGCAACATATATCTTGAACCAAGTGCCTAGCAAGTCAGTCAAACTGGTGCCATTTGAAGAATGGAATGGCAGAAAACCAAGTTTCCACCACTTTCATGTTTGGGGATGTAAGCCAAGGAAAGATTCTATAATCCAATGGAAAAGAAGCTTGATCCAAGAACTACAAGTTGTAGGTTTATTGGATACTCCGAAAGATCAAAAGGGTTTAGGTTTTATTGCCCTAACAGTCATTCAAGAATTATGGAGACACATAATGCTAAGTTTCTTGAGCATTTGGATGGGGACAATGAAAGCACTTCACATTTAATATCACCAGATTTTGAAGAACTACCACAAGGATGTGAGTTACTTGAGCAGCAAGCAACTGTCGTGTGCATTCCTTTCGAGCCACAACAATTTCCTCCACCTGATAGCCTCCCTGAGCAGCAAGTACAATTGATAAATGAACACCAAACTCCCCAAAAAGAAGAACAAGGTTTCAACACTGAAGATTTGGAACAAGATAATATAAATGATCAAATAAATGGCACAGCTGTTGCACCGATTCAGGTACCTATCAGAAAGTCACAGCGAGTTCACAAACCTGTCACATTGCCAAATTTCGTGTATCTCAATGAGGCAGAATATAACGTAGGAGATGATGATCATCCCACATCCTATCATCAAGCAATCTCAAGCACAAGATCAACGTTGTGGAATGAAGCCATGCATGAAGAGTTACAGTCTATGGAGAAGAATAGAGTATGGACCTTAGTACCAAAACCGACGGGGGTTCACAAACTCATGGGTTGCAAATGGGTCTTTAAGACAAAGAGAGACTCAGAGGGCAATATTGACAAGCATAAAGCGAGACTAGTGGCAAAAGGCTGTGCACAAATAGAAGGAGTTGATTACAACGAGACATTTTCTCCAGTCTCAACCAAAGACTCCATGAGGATAATACTAGCCCTCACGGCTCACTTTCATTTAGAGCTTCATCAGATGGACGTTAAAACAACTTTTCTCAATGGAGATCTCGAAGAAGGCATATACACGAGTCAACCACCAAGATTTGTTGAAAGGGGGAAAAAGTTGATGGTTTGTAAGCTGAATAAATCCATTTATGGATTGAAATAGGCTTCGAGGCAATGGAACAAGAAGTTTGATAGTGTGATGGAAAAGTCAGGATTTCAGGAGAATAAACTGGATGTGTGTGTGTGTACTTCAAAGTCTATGGTACCAAGGTAATATTCTTGGTTTTGTATGCAGACGATATATTAATGGCAGGCTCGGATATGTTTCTGCTACAGTCGACCAAAGGTATGTTAGCTCAGAATTTTGATATAAAGGACTTGGGAGAGGCCCGATTTGTTTTGGGGATAGAAATTATTAGGGATCGTGCCAAGAGATCCCTTGGTCTTTCACAAAGACAATATATTGATAGGGTGACTAAAAGATTTAATATGGATAAATGTTCAAATGGAGAGCTACCTATTCGAAAATGAGACAAATTGACTTGCGAGCAAAGTCCCAAGAATGATCTGGAGAAAGAAGGAATGAAAGACAAACCATATGCTTCTTTAGTAGAGAGCTTGATGTACGCACAGGTAGGTACAAGACCGGATTTAGCCTTTGCAGTAAGTGTATTGGGCAGGTTTCAATCAAATCCTGGTGCATCTCATTGGGTTGCAGCTAAAAAGGCTTTGAGGTATCTCAAAAGAACTAGGGATTTTATGTTGACATATAGTCATGTGGATAAACTTGAGTTGGTAGCATTCTCTAATTCTGACTTTGCAGGTTGTATAGACGATAGAAGGTCGACTAATGGTTACATCTTTCTGCTAGCTAATGGGGCAGTTTCATGGAAGAGTTCAAAGCAAAAGAGTATTGCATCTTCCACGATGGAGGCTGAATTCATGGGGTATTATGCAGCAACTCAACAAGCCATTTGGCTTAAAAATATGATGAAATGGCTGGTGATTATTGACAATGTTGAAAGGCCTCTCAAACTTTTTTGTGATAATAAAGCTGCGGTCTTCTTTTCGAAGAATAATAAGAGATCTTATGAAGCAAGTTAATGGATATAAAGTTTCTAAAAGTGAGAGATGAGGTGAAGAAGGGGACTATTGATATTGAGTATATCAACACCAATTTGATGGTCGCCAATCCAATGACAAAGGCTTTGCCAGTGGGAGTCTTCAAGGGGCATGTTTTTAACATGGGAGTAAGAGAGTCCTTTGATTCAGTTAATTAGTGGGAGTAAGCACTCTAGAGACTGTGTTGAATTCATTTTTATTCAATTACTTCTTTTGTTGTCAGTAATTAGTTGCAATGCAATGAATTGTTATTATTGGTTTTGATAATCTATGCATTTTGTCATCTTGAACAGTTTGGTACTGGAAGTAGTTTTCAGTTTGTTTTGAGGAACCAGAGTTTTGTTTGCTGGTTCTCAATGTCGTGATTCTAGTAGTAACATAGTGTTTCATGATAAATGTGTATGTAATTATAGAGTATCAAGTACAGGTTATTCGTACTTGGGATTTCTATGGTTCTGCATTTTTCTTGGAATGACAGGTTACTAATTATGGTGGTTACAAGCTTTTGTAAACTCAATGATCATCATGATTCTTGTTGTATTGAGGTATGTCATTGACATTCAAGGGGGAAAATGTTAGACTTCGTGTGAATGACAATGAGATAACAACTAGGTTTCTTGAATTACACGCAAACTCTTTGTACGAGTTGTGTGGTTGAAGGAATCTGAGATCCTTGGTATAGTAGGAGTTGTGGAGTTTAGTTATTGTACAACCATATTAACAGGAGTACTTGTAGGGTATTCATGGAGATATAAGAGTCACGATGGGACTAGAACTTGCTATGAGGATAGAGTTGATCACTACTACTGATAATAGGCCGGTATGTGTGGAACTTTGATAGGATAATTGGGTATATAGATACATATTGAAGAAGTCCCTGCTACCACACAATAAGACTCTCGAGAACCAAAACCTATTTACTGGTAGAGGTCATCACCGTGTGCTGGTAGTAGAAGAGTGGCTTGTTAGTTCATTTGATGGCTGCTGCTTCAGGTAAGTATCCTCTACAGATTGCTTATTAGGGTTTTGTATTAAGGTGGTTAGTGGTTGTAATCCTAGCACTACGTTGAATATGTTAACAGTTTGTGTGTGCGTATAAATTCTAACAGGTTGGAGAAATGCACATGATGGGTTTGCAAAACGGTAGCAGAGAGGATTCAGAGGTTTATATCTGTCGAAAAGGATGATGTGTGTAGGTGAAGAGGACGGGTCTGAGGAGAAGATAAGGAGTTGAAAGTTGATACAACTAAAACATCGACAGAGAGAGGTTTCGAGGGTTTGGTGTGCTAATTGTGTTTGTTTTGCTACCACTCAACCATTTGTCGCTGTTTAGTATAAGATTTGTGAGGAAGAGAAGAGGGAGTGATGCAAGAAATGGACTGATAAAATTTTAGGAGGGGGAGGGGAAAGATAAGGGTTTTTAAATATGGGGGGACAGATGTTTCAAATGGAAACACGGGAGAGGGGAATGCTGATGGGGACTTGGGGGTGATTGCTTGTGTCCCTTCCCAAATAGGCAAATGGTGATTGCTTACCTATATATTGTATCATAGCTTTAATTAAATTTCTTCATTTATGCATCTTTACTCAAAATTTTAATTTGTGTCTTTAGTCCCCGTATTTTCGATTTTGCTAATTTAGTCCTCCTTTTTTTTTAGAGAAATTAGATGAACAGAGATAAACACAAGGGCAAAATTGACCAAATGACTAAAACACAAGGACCAATTTAACATTTATGCCTATATGATACCTATATCATAGGTTGATAAAATATGTTTAACCTCTGATAGAGGTATCTACAGAATAAATAAAAATTATCTACCTATCATCCATGAACATAGTTCAGAGAAATTTCATTTTTCATACAATTATGGATCTATATTATTATATATGTTGATAATAATATATAATACATACGAAATACATTAGTTAACACAGTTAACCTATGATAGAGGCAGAAGAAAATTTGAGATACGAACTAGGAGCAGGGAAAAAGAGAAACATGTTGCAGTCATATTTAGAATAGGAATGTGATTGTGTAAATCCTAGAGAATATGGGAAAGTATCTTATATTCCTATTAGGACTAGATTACCTATTAAATGTTGTAATCCTAAAGGGAAATGTATTTACCCTTTCTACTACTATAAATAAAGGCACAATGGGGTGAATCAAACACACCTCACAATTAAATCAATCTCTCTTCTCCCTAAAGCTTGCCGCACCCTCTCTCTCACTCTCTCCCTAGATCGCTCAATTAAATAGGCCTACAACACGTTATCAGCACGCTCTTGCCAGAAGCTAAGGAATTGACGAGCTAAGGAATTGATGCATCATAGGAAGAGGCTATCATCCACCACATTCAAAGGCTTATTTGTTTTCTGCTACTCAGGTACGCTTAAAATAAAGTAAGATATTTGAAACGACTCTGAAGCATGAAAATATTCCCCATGATACCCCCTATGTTTATATTTTCCTTCCGATATATATATTCTCTTTGTTCATATATATATTTGTTTCATGCATCGCACAATTAAATTGTTATGTGGAATTTGTGAGTCAAAGTATAAAAACAAATTAGAAGCAAGTTAGGGTTTCCTAAACCCTAAGACCATCTCCAATGGTGGGCTAAAAGCTAAATTACCCCCCAAAATTTTCCCCCAAACTCACTCGAACCCAAGGGGAAAATTTGGGCTAAATGCTAAATGCTAAATCAAGGCCAAATTCCCCCCAGAATTTAGCCCAGAAATTGGTGGGGGCTCCACCGAACCGAGTGAAAATATTTATCGGAATTTAAATTTTTTTAGATTAAAATGTTCATAAAATTAATTTACAATAGTCTACATATTTATTTTTTATTTTTAAATTAATTTAAGAAAAAAAATAGCCTAAGTTTATTCTTTAATAATCCCGGGCTAAAATTTTAGGGTAGAACGGGTTGGAGTAGAAAAGCTGTTTCTGGGCTAAAAGGTAAATTGTCCGGGCTAAAATATTTGGCTTTTAGCCCAACCATTGGAGATGGTCTAAGGGATTTGAAAAAAAAAAAGAAAAAAATGGGGAAATTAGATTTGTTGCGGCACCACACCATCCATGTGCAAAAAGGACACCAGGCTTCACCTTGGAGGGTTCCCTGCTGGGCCTGCAGCCCACGGCCTTTCACGGCCCGCACCCATATCAACCAGCTCTCAGGCTGGGCTTCCGCGCAAGGCCCGAAGCCTTCCCAGCGCCACACACGCACGGCCCCAGTTACTGGGCTACCCCGTGTGACAACCCAAGGCCAGCCTTGCTGGGCCTTTCCCCAGTGCCTTCCCCTCGGTACACACCCAAACCCAGCTACGGTTGGGGGGCCCTCACCAAACCCGTGGCCTGCAGACCATCCCGAGGCCCTTTTTGGGCCGTGAGTTCCTACTCAAGGCACCCAGCCGTGTCTTTCACTCACGGCACCCAGCCGTGTCTTTCACTCACGGCACATGCCCAAAATTATTTTGGGGCTTTAATTTCGATCCAATAATATTATGTTAATATTATTTTGCTTCTACAATCGACCCTGTATGGCCCGATTTATTAAATTTATTAAAAGTGACCTGCAGTCCATTAATTTGATAATGAATCCAAAATTCTTGACTTGAAGATCACTTTTGGACATTAACGATTCAATAATTTATCTTTATACTTTGAACAGTCACATACTTTCGTAGTAACGAAGCTCTCACACTTGAGTTCCCGAAGAACCTCAAATCCACTACACTTAGTTAGTATATTGCATTCTGTGTTTCTTGCAAGAACCTCTCATTATGAACTCATTGTTCATAAAAACCTAAATTGAACCTGTAGTTTCAAATTTAGTGCCTTTGAAACCTGAAGTTTTCATTCAAAACATACCACATGAAACCTGCAGTTTTAATGCATAAATTAAACCAATACATGTCTAAAGAACCTGTATGTTCTACGATATATGTATATGGCTTACCATATGACTACTCACATTTCTTCCCTTCGTTTTAGGGACATGTCGAACTTGAACAAGCTCGATTTCACCGCTCTAGATGTCTCTGGAAGAAACTATCTGAAGTGGGTTCAAGACGTGAAGCTCTATTTAACTGCAAAGGGCATTAGAGCCATCATCAAGACTCCTATCGCTGACAAACCTGTTGAAGAAGCTCAGAAGGCTACTGCAATGATCTTCATTCGAAGACACATCCATGATGCATTGCAGACCAAGTATCTCGCTGAAGAGGACCCACGCACCTTTTGGCTTGCTCTGGCTGACCGTTTCGATCACCAGAAAGACATATACTTGCCTGAAGCAAGACACAACTGGCAGCATCTTTGCTTCCAAGACTTTAAGTCTGTGAATGAATACAACTCTGAAGTTTGTAGAATCCGTTCTTTGTTGAAATTCTGCAAAGTGGAATTAACCGAATCAGATCTCTTGGAGAAGACCAATTTGACCTTCCATGCCACCAATATTGTTCTGCAGCAACAATATAGGGAACAGAAATTCACCAAGTTCTTGGATTTGATCTCTGTTTTACTTTTCGCTGAAAAACAGAACCAGCTTTTGATGAGAAACCATCAAGCTCGACACACTGGCTAGCACGCCGCTCCTGAAGTGCATGCGACTAATTATCGCAGCCTAAAACGACGACAGACTCATTGTGGCCGTGGAAATGGGGGACAAGCCCAACCACGGGCATAAGGTCAACAGAGTGCCGCACCTAAGGGCAGAATTGCAACCCAGCAACGTCCACCACTCGCCCCTAAGGTCCCAAACTTCAAGAACAAGGGCAAAGCTCCCATTCAGGTTGCTTCTACTGAATTGGACATGTGTTATTGCTGTGGATCCGAGGATCATTGGTCACACGTATGCCGAGCTTCCCCTAAGGCAATTGCCAAGTATCATTCTCGTCGTGAGTCTAACTTTGCACATGTGGATCATCCGGAATATGCAACTACATCAATGGAGATATCAGATTTCCAGGAGGCGTCAGCACCTATGGACGAATAAATTAGACATGATTTTTTGGGCGTTTACCCCTAGTGGCCGAACCCACTAGGAGTGGTCGGCCCCTACCCCTATTTTGTTAAGCTTATGGTTTAATTTTGAACAATTTTCCTAAGTGTTTGGAATAATTTGTTTGGTTCTAGTTTGTTTTGAATTATGGATTGTTATTGGAATGGATATTATTTTCTCGAATTGCTTAATTGAATGAATGGACTTATATTTATACATGTGACCAATTCAATCAATTTATTTCTAGGTATGTCTAGTGCGGAAGTTAGTTGTCTGGCAGATAGTGCAACCACGCACACCATCTTGTGTGAACGACACTATTTTACTAACTTGATACCCGAGAAAGCTCCTTTGACAACTCTCTCAGGCCCATCCAACCTGATTGAAGGGTACGGAAAGGCACGTATCATGTTGTCTAATGGTACAATGGTACAATCTTGACCATTAAGGAGGCACTCTATTATCCCTGTTCTGGAAGAATGTTGCTGAGTTTTAGGGATATTCGAGATAATAAATATCATCTTGAAACCACTGAAGACCATGGTTATGAATTTCTTTGTATCACTTCATACGAATATGGCCAGAAGCATATTCATGAGAAGTTGGAACGTCTGCGAGTGGGTTGTACATCACAACCATTCGGGGCATAGAAGCCCACACAGTGGCCGGCCCTATGCTTGAGTTCCAGGACATTTTGTTGCTTTGGCACGATCGTTTGGGACACCCTGAACGTGACATGATGCACCGTATCCTCAAATCTTCTCACGAGCATAAGTTACATCCCTATGCTAGGGTTCCAACATGCCAATCGTGTTTTATAGGGAAGTTGAATATTCAACCCTTCCACACAGATTATTCACGACCCCCCTAAATTTCCTCAGAGGATTCAAGGGGACATTTGTGGACTTATCCAACCAATCTGCGGAGCATTTAAATATTTTATGGTGTTGGTTGATGCATCGACAAGATGGTCACATGTTTGCATGTTGTCCACACGCAACGCCGCGTTTGCTAAACTCCTAGCTCAAATCATTAAGCTAAGGGCTCACCACCCTGATTATCCGATTAAGTAGATTCGACTGGATAACGCTGGAGAGTTTAAGTCACAGACTTTTGACAAGTATTGCATGTCAGTAGGGATTGATGTGGAACATCCTCTACCTCATGTTCACACCCAAAACGGCCTGGCAGAAGCGTTCATAAAACGCCTTCAAATGATAGCTCGAACTTTGGTTATGAGAACCAAACTACCGGTATCTGCCTGGGGCTATGCAATACTGCACGCAGCTATGTTGTTCCGCCGGAGGCCCATCGCTACCCAACCACATTCACCGTTACAGTTGGTTACTGGATACAAGCCTGACGTCTTGCATTTACGGGTGTTTGAGTGCGCCATTTATGTGCCAATAGCGCCGCCACTGCCTACCAAAATGGGTCATCAGAGAAAAATGGGAATCTATGTCGGTTATGATTCACCATCAATTGTTTGATACTTAGAACCCTTGGCAGGAGATCTCTTTACCACACGTTTTGCGGATTGTCACTTTGATGAGACAGTCTTCCCGCCTTTAGGGGGAGATAAGCATGCTAACGTTCCCGTAGAACGCCGCGAATTGTCATGGCATGCTCCCACTATGTCTCATTTAGATCCCTGCACTGCCCAGTCTGAAACTGAGGTGCGACTAATTATAGATCTTCAGAGCATTGCTCAAAGCATGCCGGATGCTTTTAATGATCTAGCAAAGGTGACAAGATCACATATACCCATTGCAAACACACCTGAAAGGATAGATGTACCCCTTGTACGTCTACAACCCGCCTGGGAAGGCTAGGCCGTCCCCGAAGGTGGGGAGGCCACACCCTCCATGCAGCAAGGTACGTTAGCGGCTAGCCAATCATCTACTCTGGCCCTGAAGCGTAGCAGACCCCCTAGTTCAAAGGATTCACTGTTGGAAGTATGCCCACAAAGCCACTCATTTGATGTAATAGCTTTTGGAATACTTATTGTATTAAACTTTTATATGTTTAATAAAGGGCAAAGCTTATTGTTAATCACTATTTATTGTATCATGTGTTTAAGCAATAAGGGAATCCAAGGAATGTATTTGATCTAAAAGATAAGTAATTTAAGTAAGTTAAATTAACGAGACCTTTCTCTTATGTTCATTCCTAAAACGTTCCTAGCCATAGGATTGCCAATTGGGCATTGACAGTCCGTTAAGGTTAGTATGTGTTATGTCTACTCAAGCGTGAGTATGACTAGTCTCAAGTCATTTGGTGTTAGACACTAAGACAAACACATAGGTGCTCGAAAGGTAATCGAGTACACTGAACAACGATCAAACGAGAGTTCGAACATACATGTCATGTAAGAACTCGTTAGTTACAATATGCAAAGTAGTCCTTTGACCTGAGGCATCATTGATGTCTAATGGTTAGGTCCTTGATCTTTGATCATGTCAAAGGCATTCCATTGTGAGTGTCCACGGCATTGTTGGGGTCAAGCTATCTAATCATGTAGACATGTGAATGCACAACAAGGGATCTCTAACCTTCCATGGTGGAAGGAGAATACTCTAAGATATGATTCGAGAGTCTTTGGCCAAAGCATATGAATATGACTTAGGAAGTTTGTTCCAAATCATATTCAAATTGAATCATATAGAAAAGTATCACATTGGACAGTAGACATGAAACAAACTATCACTCAAACAATGTGATAAAGAGTATTGTATTAGAGAAGGACCGTATTGCATTGTAGTTGTAACTGGATAGGTTCTCCAACCACTTCTACTTAGCTTGGGTAACCATGAAATGCTGCTAGGTGTCACTCATGGTTTGTGGAAGCCCTGAAGATTAGCAAACACTAATCAAAAGGGAGAATTGAAATGTTGTTTCAATTCACAATCGATCGTTAAGAGTAACAATCGCCCATTGCCTTGCTAATTGGAACCTAATGGATCGTACACCGAGTAAGGATGAAAGTGAAGAAATAAAATGAGATGGATATGCAATTAAAAGGTTTAATTGAATTATGGTCAAGATTAATTAATTAGTTAATTAATTATACGAAATGTTCGTATTGGGCTTTTAAGTTGGTTTTGGGTTTCAAGGCCCAAAAGTGTTTTGGTCCACAAGGTCCATTATGTTTAAGTTGTATGACAACTAAAACAAAATGGGCAATTAGCCCAATACCAAAAGGGGGCCGGCCATAAGGGTGAGGGGTAGTAGGTTATGCTTTATTGCAAGTTTGCCACTCACCTAAGAATGAAGTATAAAAGCAACTTTATAGCTTTATTTTCATTAAGGCTTTTCTAAGAGAAAAAGAAGAGAAACATTGTCTCCAATTTTCTCCATAGAGGCCGGCCAACTTAGGGGGTTTTTACTAGCATCAAAAATCTCTCTAAGTCATCCATTTCATCTTCACACTACATCTTTGGTGTGGAGACTTAGAGGTACTAAATCTTTGGTACTTTTGGAGATCCTTTCCTCACATCCTCAAGGAGCAAAGGAGCATACAAATCACAAGGTAGATCCAAGGAGTTAGGAGGTGACTTGAAGGCCCTCCACTTGGGTGAATCCCTTGCGTAATCAAGGATGAGCTTCAAGGGTAAAGAATCTCTAAATCCTTTCTTCTCTTTAAGTTTGTTAAAGAGACTATTGGTTCACCATATGCTAGGCTTTGAAAGTCATGGGTTTTATGAATTGTTTTTGAATGCATGCCTACTTTAAAGTGTTATTAGTTTGCATATGTATTCAAATGTTCTTACTTGTTCTTAGCTAGGACAATATTTTTCCTTCAAGTGGTATCAGAGCCTAGGTCTAGTGTATGGTGGATCCTTTTGGGTTTTGTGATTTTTCATATTTTGTGATTTAAATGTTGTAAATGTTACAAGCTTTGTTCTTGCTTTGAATATAAATTTTGTTTGAAAATTATGCATCTCAAATGTTGTAGATGTAGTTCATTTAAGCATGAATATTGGAACTAAAATTTGGTGCCATAAATTTTGGGATTTTCGGCCAAATCTAAAGGGTGAATTTTGGGTTCATGTTTGTCTTGTTAAAATGGTTTTAAAGTGCCTTTTGGAACCCTTAAGTACCCTATGTTGTTAACCTTCTTTTAAGAAGTGAAAATTTGAGTTTTGTTGATTGAAAGCATTCATGGAGCTCTTATGAGTTTTTCATGAGTGTTCTTCATGTTCTTGAGTTTTGGGCCAAGAACAAAAAGGTTTTGTGTTTTGATTCAAAAGTTTTATGTTTTTCATAAAGTTTTGGTTTATAGAAAAGGGTGAAGACTTATTGGTGAGGATGATAAATGTCATTAATGTTTACAAAACATTTTCTTACATGTCTATAATGTTTTACAAAACATTTTCTTACACCCATCAATTTCACCTTTAATCTCACCAACCAAAATCAACTCACAAAAACTTTTTAGAAATTTTTTTTCTTTTTCAACAAATCCGGCCAACCCCTTCAAGGGGGTTTCCTTGGGCCTTTTGTGTAATTACATAAAGTTTTGATACTTTTGTGTATTTATATTTTGGCCCAAAAGTTTACGTTTTTCGCGTAAAGGTCCAAAATCATAAAAGGACAAATTGTTTTGTTCCTTTAATGTAGATTTTGTAATTATTGAAAATTTTGGGTTCTAGTTGTAATTACATGAAGTTGTGGACTCTTGTGTTTTTACAAAGTGACCCCAAAAGTTTTTGTTTTTGCTAAATGGCCCAAAAGTTGTGGTCATTGTTTTTGGCCCAAATAAAAGAGAACAAAATGGTTTTGTCTCTATAATGAGAATTGGATTTTCATTATATTTAGTTCCATTTAAATCAATTCTATGAATCCAAGAACCAATTGTTTAAAGTTGCTTTCTTAGTTAAATGTGTTTAATTAAGAAAAGGGTGATTATGAACCAAAGGCCTCGATAATTGAGCTATGTGATTGGCCGATTTACATTGTGAATGTTTGGGTTTAGTAGAGCAGATTTGAATGTAATTTGATTAGTTCAATTGTTGTAAATGGACATAAGTCCATCATTTGTTTTTGTAAAAGGGCATAAGCCCTTCTATTTATTTCAAGTATTCCTTTTGTTTATATGTATGCAAATTGGAATAGTTGGGTCCAACGCCCAATAGGAAATAACGGTTTAATTAGATTAAACGCGTAACTAAAATCAACAAGCTTCTACCTTAAATCCAAGGTCCAACACAAGGCTCGTGTTGGATCAAATCAAACGGTTCATAATCATCCTAAAACCTAAAATGACTATATGGTCCATATGAGGATGCAATGCGTTCGTTAGTAGTTCCATATAGTCTCGCTTGTTTCAACGAAACAGTGGGAGTATTATATGCTACTAAATCATATTAACTTGGACCAATAGTTATGATAGGCCCATGTTCTTTTAATTTGATTAAAATGATTTTGATGTAGCCCAAAACTACTCCCTCAACAAACGAATATTAAGTTGATAAACGAGAGATGTTTTGAACACCTCTTCGTAGGCCTTCCACCGTGGTGGACTCCAATCGTTTGTGACTTGTACACCGGCTTCACCATATCATGGGGGAGTTCAAAGTGCATGCTTACCTTCAGGAGGAGTCCATAAACATATGATGAGGTGAATGTAGGCAACGAGGATAGCCGACATCGTATCATCGTGAGGCTATTCTTGAACCCCTACACGAACTAAGCATGGTGGGAATAACTTAACTAAGTGCAATGGTGCCGACATTGTATCATCGTGAGGCATCATTCTCTAGAGGCCGAAAGGATGGGTAATCACAAGAGGTTGTTGTGAATGAGTAAGTGTACTCTCTCATCATTATTTTTGCTAACCAACATCGTATCATCGTGACGTGGGCTTGGTAATGGAGAGTCTCCCATACCCCGCTAAGAGTTCAATATAACTCTCGGATTCCATTGAGGGATGTGGAATTTGCCAAAAATAGTGGGTGGTACTATTTGATTTAAGACCCAATCAAGTAGTTAACAACAATCTAATACGATTTCTGTTATGTTATGTAGTTAACGACATGCCTAAAATACTACCCACCATTATACTTGACAAAAGGGGCCTTGTGGGCCAACGTTTCCTTGCTTGGTATCGCCACATTGAGAATGTCTCAAAGGTGATAAACATATTGTATGTGCTTAAGCAATCCCCTCCTCATGTACCTCCTACGAAACTAGCTTCAAAGGAGGAGTGTCAAGATTATGCTAGACACTATGAGGATGACTTACAAGCCAAATGCTTAATCCTCACTTCACTTAGTGAGGAGCTTAAGAAGCTACATAAGCACATGGACACTTCTTGTGCCATGGTTGAAAGTTTGCATAAGATGCATGACATTGAGACTAGTAACGTACGATTCTCAAATGTTTGTAGTCTATTAAATGCCAAAATGGCAAAGGGGGCATCGGTCCAAAAACATGGACAAAAGATGGAAAGGATCTTTCAAGATCTTAAAAGTTTAGGAACTTCCATCGATGGGAAAATGGCCCAAGATTTTTTCCTTGCATCTCTCTCGGATGATTTCACTAAGTTTATTGTAAACTATAAAGTGAATAGATTTGATCATACTTTCACCAAGATGATTGACATGTGCTGTAAATTTGAAAAATGTTTCAAAAAGGACAGTGGGAGTGAGAATGCAAATACAAGGAAAAGGTTGCTTAAGAAGAAGGCAAAGAAATCCAAAGGAACATGCTTTCATTGTGGAAAGGATGAACGTTGGAAGAAGAAATACAGGGTGCGCATTGCGAGCCTTATGACACGAACTTTTGAAGAGACTATTTCTGTCATGGAGAGTGCTTTTACAATGAGTTCCAATTCCTGGATATTTGATTCAGGCGCTAGCCAACATATCTGTAATACGATGCAGGGACTAGTAGGGAGCAAATCACTGCGCAATGGGGAGATGGTTGTGCGAGTTGGGA
This sequence comes from Cotoneaster glaucophyllus, assembly GCA_036320875.1. NCBI lineage: Eukaryota > Viridiplantae > Streptophyta > Magnoliopsida > Rosales > Rosaceae > Cotoneaster > Cotoneaster glaucophyllus. The sequence continues at coordinate 27,754,058 of CM070066.1, read as the reverse complement.
ACGGCACTAAAATCTCTGCAAAAGCAATAGGCACCTACATGCTTGAACTACCCTCTGGGGAAGTCCTGGAACTTAAAAATTGTTTATATTTTCCTTCATGTATAAAGAATTTGATTTCTATCTCTAAGCTTTTACGAGATGGGCACTCAGTATTGTTTGACAAAATGAGTTGCACTTTATACTTGAACGGTCGTATTATCTCTCAAGGTAATATGATAGAGGGACTTTTTCACCTAGAGACGAATGGTGGTATGCACTGTATTGAAAGCGGGAATACCTCAAAACCCAAAAGGGCTAGAGAAGATGCTAACCAAGAAAGGATGTGGCATCTCAAACTTGGACATGTGAACCTTGATAAGATTCGCAAGATGTCGAAAGACGGATATTTCCGCCCATTAGGTAATGACCAGATGGGTACTTGTGAATGTTGCTTGAAAGGGAAAATGACCAAATCTCCATTTACTGGAAAATGAGAGCGTGCCACTGAAATTCTAGGGTTAATCCACACTGACGTGTGTGGACCTATGTCTACCACGTCGAGAGGAGGCTTCTCCTACTATATCACATTCACCGACGATCACTCTCGGTTTGGCTATGTGTATCTTATGAAGTACAAGTCAGAATCCTTTGAAAGGTTCAAAGAATTCAAGAATGAAGTAGAGAAGCAAACTGGGAAACAGATAAAGACCTTAAGATCAGATCGAGGGGGTGAATATCTGAGTAACGAGTTCCTAGATTATCTCAAAGAGTGTGGAATAATATCACAGTGGACTCCACCGGGAACTCCACAACTTAATGGAGTTTCTGAAAGGAGAAATCGAACCTTAATGAACATGGTTCGTTCTATGATGAGTTCCGCTGATCTGCCAGTAACATTCTGGGGATACGCTCTATATAAAGCAGCTTACTTGCTTAATAGAGTACCTTCCAAATCAGTTTCACAAACGCCCTATGAGATATGGCACGGAAGAAAGCCAAGTCTTAATCACATTAAGATTTGGGGTTGTGAAGCATATGTCAAGAAGCTTGAAGCTACTAAGCTTGAAGCGAGATCAGTAAGGTGCTATTTTGTGGGATATCCTAGAGAAACTATGGGATATGAGTTCTACCATCCTGACGACCAGAAAGTCTTTGTCGCCAGAACTGCTAAGTTTCTAGAGGACGAATTTGTTCTCAAAGGAACTATAAGTAACCAGATGGAAATTAATGAGATTAATGATGAACCACAAACAAGCACACGACATGTTGACAACCTTGTTCCGGAACCCCTAGCTCCACGTAGATCTGAACGGGTTAGTAAGCCACCTAGAAGGTATGGCTTAGACAATGACTTTGCGGAATTGCACCTTCTAGGTGACAATGACACAAAGGAGGACCCTAGAGACTACGTTGAAGCAATGTCCGACATTGATTCAAAGAGATGGCAAGAAGCCATGAAATCCGAGATGGATTCCATGTATCAAAATCAGGTCTGGACTCTTGTTGACCCTCCAGAAGGTATAGTACCTGTTGGAAATAAATGGGTATTTAAGAGGAAGATAGGCGTTGATGGGAACGTGGAGACTTATAAGGCTAGACTAGTAGCCAAGGGTTATAGGCAAAGAGAAGGGATTGACTATGAAGAAACTTTCTCTCCTGTAGCCATGATTAAGTCCATTCGGATTTTACTTGCTATAGCTGCGTACCATGATTATGAGATATGGCAAATGGACGTGAAGACGGCCTTTCTGAATGGCTACCTAGAGGAAGAGCTTTATATGGCTCAACCCGAAGGTTTCGTGTCCAAGTCTGAAAAGACTCAGGTATGCAAGCTACAGAGGTCCATTTATGGACTTAAGCAAGCCTCAAGGAGCTGGAACTTTCGTTTTGATACCGAAATCAAATCGTTTGGTTTTACTCAAAATGAAGACGACAATTGTGTTTATCAAAAGGTCGTTGGGGATGCAGTTGTATTCCTAGTGTTATATGTTGATGACATATTACTATTCGGGAATGACACTGCAGTGCTTTCTACTGTAAAAGTGTGGTTGTCTAAAACCTTCCACATGAAAGATTTAGGAGATGCATCTTATGTACTTGGGATAAAGCTCTATCGTGATAGATCCAGAAAATTAATTGGATTATCCCAATCTATGTACATCGATAAGGTGCTAAGTAGGTTCCAGATGGAACAATCTAAGAAAGGTCTTCTTCCTGTAAGACATGGAATTCACCTTTCTAAATCCATGGGACCGAAAACTCCTGATGAGATACGGCAAATGAATAGGATTCCTTATGCTTCCGGCATAGGAAGTCTTATGTATGCCATGATATGCACAAGGCCTGATATCGCATATGCTGTGAGCATTACTAGTCGATATCAATCTAACCCAGGATCAGAACACTGGGCAGCTGTCAAGACGGTCCTTAAGTACTTAAGAAGAACTAAGGACATGTTCCTCGTTTATGGAGGAGCAGCAGAGTTGCGAGTGGAAGGCTATACAGACGCAGATTTCCAATCTGACGTCGATGATAGAAGTTCCAACTCCGGATATGTATTCACTCTGAATGGTGGGGCTGTTAGCTGGAAAAGCAAGAAACAAAGTGTAATTGCTGATTCCACGACAGAGGCCGAATATGTCGCTGCAGCTGAAGCCGGCAAAGAAGCGTTCTGGATGAAGAAGTTCATTACTGAACTTAGAGTGGTTCCAACCATTACATCACCAGTAACTTTGTACTGTGATAATAGTGGGGCGATAGCTCAAGCCAAGGAACCAAGGGCACATCAAAAGAACAAGCATTTTGATAGACGCTTTAATATCATTAGAAGATATGCTACCGAGGGGAAAGTCAACATCCTCAAAGTTGCCTCAGCCGATAACGTAGCAGATCCACTAACAAAGCCAATGTCTCAAGACCAGCTTAACCGTCATATGGAAAAGATGGGTATTAGATACATGGGAAGATGGCTTTGAGTGCAAGTGGGAGATTGTTGGAAGTATGCCCACAAAGCCACTCATTTGATGTAATAGCTTTTGGAATACTTATTGTATTAAACTTTTATATGTTTAATAAAGGGCAAAGCTTATTGTTAATCACTATTTATTGTATCATGTGTTTAAGCAATAAGGGAATCCAAGGAATGTATTTGATCTAAGAGATAAGTAATTTAAGTAAGTTAAATTAACGAGACCTTTCTCTTATGTTCATTCCTAAAACGTTCCTAGCCATAGGATTGCCAATTGGGCATTGACAGTCCGTTAAGGTTAGTATGTGTTATGTCTACTCAAGCGTGAGTATGACTAGTCTCAAGTCATTTGGTGTTAGACACTAAGACAAACACATAGGTGCTCGAAAGGTAATCGAGTACACTGAACAACGATCAAACGAGAGTTCGAACATACATGTCATGTAAGAACTCGTTAGTTACAATATGCAAAGTAGTCCTTTGACCTGAGGCATCATTGATGTCTAATGGTTAGGTCCTTGATCTTTGATCATGTCAAAGGCATTCCATTGTGAGTGTCCACGGCATTGTTGGGGTCAAGCTATCTAATCATGTAGACATGTGAATGCACAACAAGGGATCTCTAACCTTCCATGGTGGAAGGAGAATACTCTAAGATATGATTCGAGAGTCTTTGGCCAAAGCATATGAATATGACTTAGGAAGTTTGTTCCAAATCATATTCAAATTGAATCATATAGAAAAGTATCACATTGGATAGTAGACATGCAACAAACTATCACTCAAACAATGTGATAAAGAGTATTGTATTAGAGAAGGACCGTATTGCATTGTAGTTGTAACTGGATAGGTTCTCCAACCACTTCTACTTAGCTTGGGTAACCATGAAATGCTGCTAGGTGTCACTCATGGTTTGTGGAAGCCCTGAAGATTAGCAAACACTAATCAAAAGGGAGAATTGAAATGTTGTTTCAATTCACAATCGATCGTTAAGAGTAACAATCGCCCATTGCCTTGCTAATTGGAACCTAATGGATCGTACACCGAGTAAGGATGAAAGTGAAGAAATAAAATGAGATGGATATGCAATTAAAAGGTTTAATTGAATTATGGTCAAGATTAATTAATTAGTTAATTAATTATACGAAATGTTCGTATTGGGCTTTTAAGTTGGTTTTGGGTTTCAAGGCCCAAAAGTGTTTTGGTCCACAAGGTCCATTATGTTTAAGTTGTATGACAACTAAAACAAAATGGGCAATTAGCACAATACCAAAAGGGGGCCGGCCATAAGGGTGAGGGGTAGTAGGTTATGCTTTATTGCAAGTTTGCCACTCACCTAAGAATGAAGTATAAAAGCAACTTTATAGCTTTATTTTCATTAAGGCTTTTCTAAGAGAAAAAGAAGAGAAACATTGTCTCCAATTTTCTCCATAGAGGCCGGCCAACTTAGGGGGTTTTTACTAGCATCAAAAATCTCTCTAAGTCATCCATTTCATCTTCACACTACATCTTTGGTGTGGAGACTTAGAGGTACTAAATCTTTGGTACTTTTGGAGATCCTTTCCTCACATCCTCAAGGAGCAAAGGAGCATACAAATCACAAGGTAGATCCAAGGAGTTAGGAGGTGACTTGAAGGCCCTCCACTTGGGTGAATCCCTTGTGTAATCAAGGATGAGCTTCAAGGGTAAAGAATCTCTAAATCCTTTCTTCTCTTTAAGTTTGTTAAAGAGACTATTGGTTCACCATATGCTAGGCTTTGAAAGTCATGGGTTTTATGAATTGTTTTTGAATGCATGCCTACTTTAAAGTGTTATTAGTTTGCATATGTATTCAAATGTTCTTACTTGTTCTTAGCTAGGACAATATTTTTCCTTCATTCACAACCGCGGAAGAGGAAAACGGCACCAACTAGTGAGCTTAGTTTGAATCCGACCATCGCTAACTCATCCGTTCCAACGCATGAGGTTATTCTAGATTACGGTGATGCTTCAGACGAAACATGTCGGCCTTCCTAGAATCGCGAGATTTCGGTCCACTGCACAGTATTGGATGAGGTTTGGAATAGGAATGACATGATCGTCGACGATGCATTCGCGTACTCAGTAGCTACTGACATCATGCTTAGCAATGACATTGAACCACGTTCCGTCGATGAATGCCGATGTAGAACCGATTGGTCAAACTGGAAACAAGCAATCCAAGTCGAACTCGGTTCACTCGCGAAACGTAAGGTATTTGGACCTATCGTTCCTACACCACCACGCGTGAAGCCTGTTGGCTACAAGTGGGTTTTCGTGAGGAAGCGTAATGAGAAGAATGAAATAGTGTGATACAAAGCACGCCTCGTAGAGCAAGGCTTCTCTGAGCGCCCTAGAATTGGTTACGAGGAGACGTATTCCCCCGTAATGGACATTATAACGTTCCGCTACCTAATCAGTTTGGTAGTTTCCGAAACTGAATATGCAGCTTATGGACGTGGTAACCGCGTATCTCTATGGGGATCTAAATACGGAAATTTACATGAAAGTTCTAGAAAGACTTCCATTGACTGGTTCAAATAGTTCTAGACCACGGAACACACTCTCAATTAGGCTGAGGAGGTCACTCTACGGATTGAAACAATCCAAGCGGATGTGGTATAACCGTCTGAGTGAATATTTGACGAGTCAGGGTTATGTGAACAACGAACTATGCCCATGCATGTTCATAAAGAGTTACATTCCAGATTTGCAATCGTTGCAGTTTATGTCGATGACATGAACCTCATCGGGACTCCCGCAGAGCTTGAGGAAATTGCTGCACACTTGAAATCGGAATTTGAGATGAAGGATCTTGGGAAAACAAGATATTGCCTTAGCCTGGAGATCGAGCATTGTTCGGATGGAATCTTAGTACATCAATCGAACTACACCCAAAAGGTGTTGCATCATTTTAATGAGGATAAAGCGAAGCCTTCGAGCACACCCATGGTCGTTCGGACTCTAGATGCTAAACGAGATCCCTTCCGTCCAAAGGAGGATGAGGAAGAGATTTTGGAACCCGAAGTCCCTTACCTACGTGCAATTGGGGCTTTATTGTACTTGGCTCAGTGCACTAGACCCGACATCTAATTCGCTGTGAATCTATTGGCTAGATATAGCAATGCGCCCACACGCAGACACTGGAATGGTGTCAGACATTTTCCGCTACCTCAAGGGTACTACGGATTTGGGATTGTTCTATACCCGCGAATCTTCGAGTGTTGCCGCCCTTTATAGCCCTCGGATTGATTCTCGCCTTGTTGGTTACGCAGATGCTGGATATCTGTCTGACCCGCATAGAGCACGTTCTCAAACGGGTTATGTCTTTACCATTGGGACACCGCTATATCTTGGAGGTCTACCAAGCAAACGCTAGTCACATCTTTGTCTAACCATGCTGAGATTCTCGCCCTGCATGAAGAATCGCGTGAGTGCTTTTGGCTGAGAGAAGTTATGGAACATATTCGAAGCACAAGTGGTCTTACATCAGTCGTTGACCTTCCTACTGGGTTTTTGCTACCTAACGAGGTTTTAATGAGGCACCCATACTGGGATGATCATACTCCGTTGAGTTCACTACACTCGTCCAATTTGACGTTTGTTTAAGACATTATGCATCTTTTCTTACTTTTTCCTTAGTCTATGGGTTTTCCCCATTCCTTGGGTTTTACCATAGCGAGGTTTTTGTTAGTTTTTACACATGCATACTTCGACGTAAATTTGAGACTTGCGATCACCCGTTGTGCCGATGACTTCATCAACTATTCTACCTTATCTGGTGAAGATCTGATGGTTTGTTGAGTATTTACACACTCAAGGGGGAGTGTTGCAGTCATATTTAGAATAGGAATGTGATTGTGTAAATCCTAGAAAATATGGGAAAGTATCTTATATTCCTATTAGGACTAGATTACCTATTAAATGTTGTAATCCTAAAGGGAAAGGTATTTACCCTTTCTACTATTATAAATAAAGGCACAATGGGGTGAATCAAACACACCTCACAATTAAATCAATCTCTCTTCTCCCTAAAGCTTGCCGCACCTTCTCTCTTACTCTCTCCCTATATCACTCAATCAAATAGGCGTACAACAAAACAATTATTTATTCTTATATTTAATACTAAAATTGAGTAATGACGAAAGTATAAATAAGGGATGACATTCATCACAATTTAATTAAATTAGATGTTCGTAAAAAGTGAATGGACCTAACCTAACAAATTGGATTAAGACTAATAATAACTCACAAAACTGGACTTATATAAATTTGCTCATTTTTTTATGATGAGAAAAAATGTTTCTATGTTGTGGCTTATTTTCACTAAGGGGTGCGGCAAAGAACAGAGAGAGAGAATTGTGGAATTTCAAGGATGTCAATTTCCCTTTGCATGTACCTTTATTTATAGTAAATAAAAGAAAGAAAGAAACTTGTCCTGCAAGTAATACAAATCCTGATAGGAAATAATCACTGTCATAAAGAGTGAACCAAATCTACCAACGATTTACAGAATCACACTTATACTAGAATTGATGTCATAATACTTCCCCTTGAGTGTGTAAATACTCAAATAGTGTTTGCATCAGATCTTCATAGACGATGTAAAAGCAGTTGATGTGGTCGACGACTCAATGAATAAATTTGAATCTCAAAGTAAACCCGAAAGGAATGCATAAAAGGTAAAACTCACAACCTCGTTGTTACAACCTGTATCTTAAAATCGTGTAGTTTAATCCCAAAGGATATGAAAAGACAAAATGACCCTAGTTGGTGTCTTGAATAATTATGAAGCCCTGAGTCAATTTCTCATATTTTTCTATTTTATTTAATTATTTTTGTACTCACAAGTATGTCGGCGAAAGCAAAATCGAGTTTGAAGTTACGAAAGTTAAGTTACGAATTTTGATAAACAAAGGGTAAAATTGTAGTTTTCACTTGGAAAATTTTGAGTGGGACTGAACCCCCATTCTCGGTTACTTTCTTCTCTTTCCCCATTTCTACAACGTTGACTCTAGGGGTGGGCAAACGGGCCTAGGACCCGCGGGGCGGGGCGGGTCTAACCGATTCGGGGCGGGTACGGGGCGGGTCCAAGTTTTGTAAACTCAAAACGGGGCGGGTTCATGTAATTGGCGGGGCGGGGCGGGTCCAAATTTCTGAAAAAACGGGTACCCGAACCGGACCGTTTCTACCGTCCATTATACGGAGATTAAATCTCCACCCTTCATTTCTACCACATATCTTATCTCTCCCTCTCTGTCACTGACTCACCTTCTCTCTCGAAGTTTGGAAGTATTTTTCCAGGTGCCATCCTCTCTCAACTTCCAGGTTGCCTCCTCATAGATTCTAGGGCTTGATTTTTCTCCTCCTCCTCCACCTCCGTCGTCTCTAGAACCTTGGTTTCTTCTCCCTGCAAGGCGTCTCGCCATCACTTCGCCTCCGACCGCTTCCTTAGTGCCTCCTCCACCGCTCGCTCCTCCTCTCATTGAAGCACGGTGTACATCGGCGCTTCCCCTACACCATCTGCTCTCGGATCAGAGTTGTCGCTCCCCTTTTCCCACTCGAGTCGAGTCCTCTCGTGAACACCACCATAACCATGGTCTCCTCCCAAACGCGACCGCCCGTCACCGCTGTCGAGAACACCACCATCATCCTGTGATTCGAAATATATCATCTTCCCTCACATTAAGGTAATTTCTAAATTAGGGTTTTTGAATTATCTGGGTTCCTAAATTTAGGGATTTAGGACTTTTGAATTAGGATTTTTGAAATTTCTAGGTTACTGAATTTGGGGATGTAATTTCTAAATTTTCTGGATTTAATTGGTTTTGGTTGAGTTTTGATTTTAGTTTAGCATTGAAAATTCATGCTGTAAAGGATCTTGCTGGACTTGATTTTAATTTTATGGAACTTATTCATGTTCATTGATTTTCTTACCGAATTCCATATGCTTTAAATTGCTACGCTTTAAATGTTGTTGGATGATTGGGAATGGTTGTCTGCGTATTTTACATATGGACGTGATTTGCAGTTATAATTTGATGATTGGGAATGGTTGTCTGCGTATTTTACACTTTAAATGTTGTTGGATGATAAGAATGGGAAAACTGATTGAATGAAGTTGTTGTCTTCAAATGCGCCAAACCTGTTCTAACAAAAAAATTGTAGACCCAAATATGTTCTTTAAAAAAATGTAATTGGACCCGTGGACCCGGCCCGAAACGACCCGTTTGAAACGGGCCGGGTTAGGTCCGGTTCCAATTTCAGAAATTCCATTACTCGGCCCGGCCCGCCCCACTGCAATTTAAAACGGGTTCGGTCCGGTTCCTCCAAATTTGGGCCCGGCCCGGCCCGTGCCCACCCCTAGTTGACTGTCCCTAACTCTCTATCTCTCTCACTCTCTGTCACTGAAAGAAAATGTCGCTTTTCTAGTTTAAAGTGTATTGTATTTCAAAAGGAGAATGCATGTACAAAGACATATATGTAGGAAAGAAAGAAAAAGTTACAAGTAGCCCTAAAGACCGGGTAAGCCTAGAACCCATACTCTTCCTTAATTTAAGGTGATTCACACCAAACACAACATGTGACCAATATTTGTTGGGAACATTCATGTGCAGCACTAAAGCTCGAGTCTTCTCAAGCAGGTCTCTATTCTTCCTTTCTGATACCCCATTTTGTTGGGGTGTCCCTACACAACTGGTTTGGTGAACAATGCCTTGTGAACTCAAGTACTGAACCATGTTATTGGACAGAAACTCAGTGCCATTGTCCGACATAAGTAACCTTAATGTTTGAGTTGTATTGAGTTTGTACAAGTTTATGGAAATCTTTAAATATGCAGAAAACCTCACTTTTTGATTTCATGAGGTATAAAAAAGTGACACGAGTGAAATCATCAACAAAAATGACAAAATACTTATAATCATCCATTGATTCAATTGTAGGTCCCCAAACATTAGTTTGTACAATCTTAAATGGCTTACATGTCTTTAAAACTGAAGTGCCAAAAGGTAATCTAACTAACTTTGAAACATAACATGTTTCACATGTAAGTGGTGACTGACAAAACATAGGAAACAACTTTGACAAAACAACTTCAGAAGGATGAGCAAGTCTTTGGTGCCATAATTGTTGGTTTTCTAAACACTTTGCTCCAGCTTGAAGGGCTCTAGGCATGACTAAGTTTTTTCACAGGTAGTAGAGACCATTTAGAAGGAACCCTTCAACAATCATCTTCTTAGTGATGATGTCCTAAAAAACAACTTTGTTGGGTGAGAAAATGGCAAGACAGTTTAGGGAATTCGTAAACTTTCCTACTGAAAGTAGTTAGAAAGGAAATGAGGGAACATAGAGGGCTAATGACTCATTATTGTTTGTGACTATACTAACTCTTCCCTTACCCAAAACTGACACATTTTTTCCATTTGTAACATACACTAGTGAGGGATTTTTGAATGCTTGAAAGTCATGCAAGTTTGAAAGTTTATTTGTCATGTGATCAGTGGCACCAGAGTCAATTATCCAACAATCCTATTCAACGCTTGTTTGTAATGCAATGGAGAAGGCTTTGAGTATACCTGAGGCCTCTTCATATGTTGCATACTTGTTTTGGGCAAGAAATCCTGCAAATTGCCCCAGCATAGCAGTATGATCTCCATCTTCATTTTACGAGTTTGATGCAGCACTTCCATGACCTTTTTTTTTTTTTTTTTTTTTGGAAGAGAAACGATATAGCACTTCCATGACCTTTGATTTGCAAGTATGTAGCAAATTTGTTTATGAGTGTCACAGGACTTGCAGTGAAGTCCATGGATCCTTATGAGACCTCATAGGTAAAGTTAGCTGCATGTTGACTCTTGAAGTGGCTTGCTTGTGCAGATTTTGATGGAATCACCTTCCCATTTTTGGTGAATTTGGACTTCAATTCTAGATGAAGAATCCAACACTTCTCTTCCACGTGACCAACACCATTACAGTAAGTACACTTGAGGTAAGGTTCTTACCCTTGTATACTTTGTGGTCTGAAGCATACGCTCAAGCTTCAGTTGGCCTAAAGCTAGATTCACCATTCATAGCTCTCTTCCTAGTTTCTTCGGGTTAGACAGTTGCACAAACACTTTTGAAGGTTGGAAGTTTTTGACTCATCAATATGTGGCTTCTAAGATCCTCATACTCCGAGCTTAAGCTTCCCAAAAGTTGGTATATATTGTCTTCCTCAACCCTCTTTAGTAGGATACTTGCATTTGTGGTGTGTGGAAGGTACACATCCAGCTCATTCCACATAGTTTTCATGCTGCCAAGGTGCTGCACAAAAGACTTCCCTTCTTGTTGGATGCATGCAATGTCTTTCTTCAGTTGAAAAACCCTTGCATAATTGTTTTGATTTCCATACATGTCCTTCACAGAGTTCCACAAATCTTATGAGGACTCTGAGTAACTGAAAATTTTAGCTATATGCTTCTCCATAGTATTGAGAAGAAGGACATGACGAGTTGATCCTTGCAGAGCCAAGCATCATATGTTGGTGAGGTGATTCCAGGTGCTTCGATGTTTCCGTTTACAAAACCAAGCTTTCATTTCCCACTGAGGGCAAGTAAAACTGCACGAGACCAAGGTAGATAGTTGAATTCATTCGACAAAACTGAACACAAATGCTGATTAGTATTAACTGAGAAGTTTGAAGGGGAAATATGGGAGGTATCACCCCTCAATATTTACTGAATCATCTTCAGCCATGGCTTAAGATTGAAGGTGAGAAGCAGCGGTGATGAATTGGAAAAAGACATGTTACAAATAAAATGCTTTGCTACCATGTTATTTTCTAGTTTAAAGTGTATTGTATTTCATAAGGAGAATGCATGTACAAGGACATATATGTAGGAAAGAAAGAAAAGATTACAAGTAGCCCTAGAGACCGGGTAAACCTAGAACCCATACTCTTCCTTAATTTAAGGTGATTCACACCAAGCACAGGACTAAGAAGTAACAACAAGTGAAAGACCTTAAATCAAGGAGAGGATGTAACGCTGGCATTGACAATGAGCAGCCATGATGATTACTTGGAGACTTATGATATGGGATGATACGCTAGAGTGCTAGGGTTTCATCTATGGACCTAAGACTTTTATACTTCAACGGAAAACCACCACCACCTTTACCATTTTCCGTCAAAATCTTAATAGATACCACATAAATAATCATCTAGGTAGTGTGAGGAATTGAATAGATGCATTGCGTGCACAATCCAGTGCCAGAAATATGATAACTCGAGCTTGAGTTCTCAGTGGAATTCTCCGGCATCTTCCTAGTGAAAACTTACGGAAAAACCTTTTATTTAGCTCAAACTTTACTCCAATCATTCTTAGGTATCAATTCCAGGTTGTGGATGTTGAATTTGAGTTATAAATCGAGGTTTTAAACTCTGTAATGCTCTATGCAATTTCCAACTTCCCGGCGAGTTTTTCCAGTTGAATTTTGTTAGGTTTTGACCCCGCATGCCCTCCGTTTGTGAAAGTTCAATGTCTAAATAGTACTTTTTGATGTTGAATTAACGAGATGTTAGAACATGCTTATAAAAGCTAAGTTATACATTCATAGGTACAAGTGGGATTAAATTGGACTAAGGCAAGGGACTTAATGAGGAAGTACGCTTTGATTACATGTAAGTGGATCCCTTTAAAACTTTTTTTTTTCGATTAAATTGTTTTGATGAATAAATGATTTGAAATCAATTTATGAAACTTAAGTAGAATTGATATTATGACACTATTGTGAATTTAATAATTTATTTTTACTAAATGGTCATCATGCACTATGTACTAGCTAGCTACGGCTATATGACTATTTGCAGGCATTGATATTTCTAGTAGAGGCTAGATCTTATGAGTGATTACCAGTAGAAAATTTAGCTAGTAGAGGCTAGCAATACATAATGGAGGTGGATCTGAGCATCCCTTTAAAGAGGGTGCTAACTGTGAACCCTTGATCAGGCCCGGTCTAGTCCCAGTGCGGGCAGGGCGATCGTCTGGGGCCCAAAAAAATTGGGGGCATCAAAATTATTAGGGTGATATATTTATATATGTTTTTATAAGAGTATAAATTTATAAAATTTGGTATAATGACAAAGAAAGTTAATTAGAATTGGTGGTTTTGTTGTTTAAAATCAATGAGGAGGTCCTAGGTTCAAAACACTATGTGTGCTTATTTACATTCCAATTTTTACAAATTTCTTTTCATAACAGTATAAATTCATAAAATTTGGCTAAATGAACAAGAAGTTTAATTAGAAGCAATGGTTTTTGTTGTTTAAAATTAACGAGAGGTCCTAAGTTCGAAATGTTATGTGCATGTTTATTTTTTTCAATTTTTACAAATTTTTGTTTGGTTGTTAATTTATTTACTAGTAAGCAGCTATGTGGGTTGCTATTTTTAAATATTCATTCCAATTCAAGTCTAATCTTTAGTAAAGAGTAATGCTTAAACTAAATTTTTAGACCAAATTTGCAAATAATATTACGTGTCATCAAAAGGTTTGATTTAATTTTCATTCATTACTTATACATATCCTTAAAGACTCAAAAACATTAATATTTTTTTAGTCTTATATTGACGATGTTAGTAAATAAGAAAAAATAACTTACAATTTATACAAAAACACTTTAAAAGTTCAGATGGAAAGACAAAACTCATAATCTATCTACTTGTAAGCCTGAAGTTTTTTAGTTTTCTTCTCTTGATACAAAATAAATTAATTATTTCGTCTTTCTAAATTATTGAGTTTGAAGTGTTTTTCTAAATATAATTTTATCCATGTCTTACGTGTGAAAACAAATATTTTTTTATATGAAATGAGGGCACATTTTTTTACGTTGCCCCGGGCCTCAAAAATCTCTGGACCGACCCTGCCCTTGATGAGGAAAGTCATGTCCTTATTAGTTACGTGAAGTTGTTTGAAGTTTATTTTTATTGTGGGTGTAGGAGATCAATATACATGCTTGCTTGGAAGAGGACTTAGACGGTAGGTACGTTATGATAGACAGAGTGTTCGAGGATGAACTTTTGGTCTACACTGAAGATACCTATGTTGATGATTATGTGAAGGAATCCCTACAAAAGGATGTGATGTTATGCTTTCCTTCTGCTGTTAATCATACAGAAGAGAACGTTGACCATGAGGAGGCTGGAATTAGAGAAGTGGTGGAGCCTCAGGAGGAGGAGGGTTGGACCACAGTGGTTCCTAAGTTAAAAAAGAAGGTTGACAAGAAGAGAAATGGGGAGCTGGTGGTTGATGATGCCGTATCAAAGAATGCTGGGAAAGAGGTAGGAAAAGTGTAAGTGGATACCTAAGGCTGATCTTGTGTCGGACTGAAGGAAGAGTTGAGGTAACTCTAACAAAGAACAGAAGGTAAATGATAACTTTAAAGTTTGCTATATATGCATGTCCTCTAAAGTTCTTGTTCATTTAAATGATAATTCTACTCTTGCGGCTACACTTCAGATCATTAAGAGGACTAATATAGTTACTATAATTTGTAATAACCGTGTTGTGCATGTTTTGGTCAATGTTTCTTTCCGTTATATGTCATCTGTATTGTCATGATATGGTAGGTAAGAAGGGAACTAGAAGTATTGGGGAGAGAAACTCTACAGCTGGGGATGTTGTGGCATCTATTATGGCGGCACTACTAGGCCTAAAGTGGGAGTTTTAAGTCCAAGGAAGCGTATCCGAGAGTGTTGGTGAATTCAATTTTAAATTAAGAATATTGATGATGAATATGGAAAAACATTCAGAAAACTTGAGAATGAGGAAGAAGAGAATTGCGATCAAAATCACAGAGAATATCCCTTTACCAATTCTTCCATATATTTCGGGGCTCTTTTTCTTACACATAAGAGATCATACACTCCAACAATATAACCGTTGGAAATGAGAGAGAGATACAACTTCAAAATTCAATCTATGCCATCCAAACTGTACTACACTGAGATTAAGACACTTGTCCAATATCAAGCCCTATGAGACTTGACTAACACATTACAATTTTAACAAACAAGCTCAACCTATGAGCTGAAGCTTTTCTCTAAACAAAAATTGTAATCTTCCTTTTATCGGTTTATCAATTTACACTTCAACACTCCCTCTAAATTGTGAACTAATTTCACTCCCAATTGCTATCTGAGATGACATAATTGATCCTTAGCAGGAGCCTTTGTGAATATGTCTGCTACCTGATCATTGGTTGGACAGTACACCAAGTCAATGATCTCATTCTGCAAAGCTTCCTTGATAAAGTGATACCTTCTATTGATGTGTTCGGTTTTCTTATGAAAGATAGGGTTCTTAGTGATTGCAATGGGAGAAATGCTATCACATTTTAGTTGAGTTGCAACAATCTGTGTTTCACTAAAATCCTCCAACACAAACCTTAACCAGGTTGCTTGTGCAGTGGCTTCTTCTGCACTAATGTACTCAGCTGTGGATAGTGCAACACAGTGTTGCTTGCCTAAGCATCAAGAGAATACTCCACTTCCAAAGGTGAATGCATACCCTAAAATGCTTCTCATATCATCTTCGGATCCACTCAAATCACTTTCACATAATCCAAACAACATTGCTTCTTGACCTTTCTTGTACTCCAAACCATAGGCCAAAGTTCCTTATATGTACCTCAGCACTCTTTTAGCAGTTCCATAGTGTTTGTTAGTTGGACAATGCATGAATCTTGCTAGTAGACAAGATGCATACATAATATCTGCCCTAGTTACAGTGAGATACAATAGGCTGCCAACTATTTTCTTGAACTATGTTTCATCTGCAACTCCACTATCATCATCTTTTCTCAACTTATCATTTGGAACAAGTGGAATACTAACACGCTTACAATCCTACAATCCTGCAATCCAAACTTCTCGAGTAAAGAGGTAGCATACTTTTTTTGGTGAGTGAATATGCTAGTTTCAATTTGCATAACCCCCATTCCCAGAAAATGATGCAGCGAACCCAAATTCGTCATTTCATACTTATGCATCATGTCAACCTTGAATTCTTCCATCATCTCAATACTATTCCCAATATAGATGATATCATCCACATAAATCGACACAATGAGCATTCATGCACCTTCCTTCCCTTTTGTATACAAGGTTGCTTCATTGTCACTCTTCTTGAATCCACATTCTTTAAAATAAGCATCAATTTCACTATACCAAGCCCTTAGAGCTTGTTTCAGTCCATATAGAGCTTTGTGAAACTTGTACACTTTATCTTCTTCCCCTTTTACAATAAAACCCTCTGGCTGATCCACATGCACCTCTTCTTGAAGTACTCCATTCAAGAATGCAGACTTAACATCTAGTTGAAATACCCGCCAATTATTTTTTGTAGCAAGAGCAATCAATGTTCTTATGGTATCCAACCTTGCAATAGGTGCAAATGTCTCATGTAATCCACATCAGGCTTCTGTGCAAATGTCTCAAATAATATCAAAAAATTTAAGAAGGAAGAAGAAGAGAATTGCGATCAAAATCACAGAAAATAGCCCTCTGCAAATTCTTCCATATATTTCGGGGCACTTTTTCCCACACATAAGAGCTCATACACTTCAACAATATAACTGTTGGAAGTGAGAGAGAGAGAGAGAGATATACAACTTTAAACTGAGAGAGAGAGAGAGAGAGGGAGAGAGATACAACTTTAAACTTCAACCTCAGCCATCCAAACTATGGTACACTGAGATTAAAACACTTGTCCAATATCAAGCCCTATGAGACTTGACTAACACATTACAATTTTAACACACAAGCTCAGCCTATGAGCTGAAGCTTTTCTCTAAACAAAAATTGTAATCTTCCTTTTATTAGTTCATCAATTTACACTTCAACAGAGAGGAGGTTGATGCATAAGTAGAAGGGAGCCACAAGAATCTGGTTTATGAAATTGACTGATAAAGTGCATTGCTTGGATTTGTAGGGGTTTAGGGAGACCGGATTTTGAGCAGTAATTTTAGTTTTGTGTTTTTCAAGAGAGTGATTTCATTATTAATAATTGTTGGGATATAGTTAAACTAAATGAAGTTGTGGATAGAGATATTGTTAAAAAGATTTGCTTACATCTTATTCCTCTTCGAGATATAAAGGGTAAATTTGTCTGGGGCATTTCTAATAATGGTGGTTTCTCAGTGAAGTCTACAACTTGGCACCAAAACGGCAACAACTAGCCGGGTTGTAAGTTCAATCTTTTAAAGAAAATGTGGAAGCTGTCTATTATTCCGAAGGTTAAAATGTTTGTTTGGCTTATGATAAATAACAGGGTACAAACTAAATAATATTTAAGTAAAATTGTGAATAATATTAATAAAATGTGCCCGATGTGAAGCCTTAAATAACCCCAAAAATTCTACACACCACACGCGGACTTTTGCTCAAGAAAGAGATCGAAGATTGCCATCATTAAATGAACAGGCTCCTCAGATACCCCCCATGCGCAACTTAACACCCCTGAAGATCCAAGTGGCTAAATGCGGCTGCCCACAACTCACCTACCATGGCAAGGAAAAGTCTAAGCATTAAAGATAAGGATTAATTACCCAAATCCTATCTTTAATACATTTCCAATTGAAGATTGATTCCATTCAAGTAAGTAATCCCTATCTAAATCAATTAGGGATATTTACACCATCATTCAAGATATTATTTCCTATTTAATATCTTGAGAACATTCTTTCCATAGACCTTACCATGGTTGGCCCTCCCTCCCTATATATATCTCCAATTCTACCAAATTCTAGTAAGCTTTAGCTACCCCTAAACACATACTCATTGTTCTAAAAATCCCCGCCTAGGCGCTAGACAGTTGGCCACCGCCTCGATTAATGCCTAGGCGCTTGAAAATTAAGAAAGGGCGCCTAGACCTGCTGAGGCACTCGCCTAGACCCCCTAGGCACCCGCCCAGACCCGACTAGGTTGCGATTCACTTAGACAAAAAATAGATAATTTTCATTTTGCATTTTATTTTTTCCAATAAATTGTAAGAGACTTGTTGAATACTTAAATGAATACTCATTATATGCCTGTCCTCCATGTTTTCATTATGTTCCAATACCTCCTAATATATATGTCATTCTATTTTGCAGTTTATAATGAAATTATATATATTTTAAGTATAAATAGACACTTATTTACACGAAATATAATAGATTTACTTAAATCCGCCTAGTCCGCCTAGGCGCCCGCCTAGCTGCCTAGGCGCTAAGCCCTAGCACGCCGCCCGACTAGCCCCTAGCGTCTTTTAGAACCTTGGGCCTAACCCCTCCCCCCCCCCCCCCCCCTTGCCCAAACCCGCTGGCGCGTGAGGCTTAGGTCTTTAATCAAATGTGTTGATCATTTTGTGGGTGCATTTTCGCAATGTAAGAGACAGTGAAAATTTACATCGACACTCGATATGTCAAATTGAGGAGGAGGATCTAAATCATCTGTTTATCAAGTGCCAGATTGCTAAAATGGCTTAGAATCTTTCTTCTATTGCTCCTCCAAATAGCAATAATATTGTTAGTGATAATATCTTCGATTGGATGGAAACTCTGAAGTCTTGTGATACTGAAGACATGTCGGAGTTGAGTAAGGTGATGCATATTCTAAATTGTTGGCAAAAATGTCAAAAAGAAGTAATTTGGTCTTCATGAGTGTTGTCTCGACTCCAGCCCGGGGAGTTTCCATTGCAACTAGTTTAGGAAAAGTTTTTCTTACGAGCTAATGAGAGGCAAGTTTGCAAGGGTACTGCTCTTCCTGATAAGAATATAAAATGACACACCCTAGTCAGAATGATATGGTTAAGCTTTTTGATGGGTCGGTTACTAAGGATCGTGCTGCTGAGGCATATTTGCTAAAAAATTGTGATGGTCAGGCCATTGGAGCGGGAGCTTTTAATTTGGATGGAGTCACTATTTCCGTGGTTGAAGTGATGGGCTTGAGAAAAGGCTTAAGTTTACAAAGTCCAAGGGTTTTCAAAAAGTGGTGGTGGAGGGTGATTCGAAACTTTCATTGAGGCAGTGCAAGGAAAGTGGGAGGTCCCTGGAAGGATTAAATCTGTCATTGAGGATGCCCGTAGTCTTGCTTGCTCTTTCAATCAAGTTGTTTGGAACCATATATACCGGAAGGTAAACTTTGTTACAGATGTCTTGGCTCACTTTGATCTTTCACTTGTGAATCCTCATATGTGGGATTATTGCTTGCCGGCTATTGCTCTCAATGCTTTTAATTTCGAAGGTTTTGTCTTTAATGATATTATTTTTTGATTATAAATAAATAAATAAATAAACATTCGCCGAGCATTATTTTGTATTTTTTTTTTCCTTTGAATTGATTGCCCAACTACTTCATCGGGGCAAAATATTTTAATTTTTTTATTTCAATATGCCTGACAAAATGGTTTCATTGGGCAAGTTTTATTTGTCAAGCCAAGTTGGTCAACGCAGTTTCCTCGTCAGACAAACATGAAACATATGAGCAACAATTTTGCGCGACGGTCATTTCTCGACAAAATGTTGTCAGGCAAATAAATAGGCGACGAAACCTTATTTGGTGATTAGATTATTTCGTGTAGAAAGAGAAAGAGAATTTTTTGTAGTGAAAGATCCATATCTTACTACAATTATGTTAGTTCTCCTCTTCCAGGGTTGAGGATCCAAAACCTTTTTTTCTTTTCTTTTTTTTCACATTCTCAGTTGGTTGTTGGTATTGAATGATATGATGTATTTATTTAATAAAAATATGCGTATTGTTGTAGTCATATTTAGAATAGGAAAGTGATTGTGTAAGTCAGAGTGTATCTAGAGATATTTTTAAATATTCCCTTTAGTAGTTATTATCCTATGAAAGTTGTAATCATATAAGGGTAAGGATTTAACCTATCCTATTACTATAAATAAAGGCACAATGGGGTGATACAACACACACCTCATAGTTAAATCTCTCTTTTCTCTCTCTTGCCGCTGGCCCTTTCCCTCTCTAGTCCTAAATACAGTTCTATCCAATAGGCTTACACCCAAGGTTCTAAAAGACGCTAGGAGCTAGTTGGGCGGTGGACTAGGGCCTACCGCCTAGGCGGTTAGGCGGGGTCTAGGTGGGTGCCTAGGAGGACTAGGCGGATTTAAGTAAATCCATTATATTTTGTGTAAATAAGTGTCTATTTATACTTAAAATATATATAATTTCATCAAAAACTACAAAATAGAATGACATATGTATTATGAAGTAGTGGAAAATAATGAAAATATGGGGAACAAGCATATAGTGAGTCGTAACCTATTTATTGAAAATAATTAAATGCAAATTGAAAGTTACCTTTTTTCTGTCTAAATGAGTCGTAACCTAGGCAGGTGCCGAGGCGGGTATGGGCTTGCTAGGCAGGTGCCTATGCAGTCTAGGCATTAATCGGGCGGTGACTAGCCGCCTTCTGCCGTGACTGACTCGTCTGCTGAGAAGAGGAAATATGCTCGCACGGGTAGTTGTGAGAGATCTACCGAGTCTGAGGCTGGAGAATTTCTTGAGGTTTGTGCGCTGCTGAAGGCTGACCTGCTTGAGGACGTTGATGCATGCGCCAAGTTTGTTGACAGTGTTGGAAAAGTTGTCGTCTGCTCAGGCCCATTTGTGAAGCGTCCTGCCTACTCGAGGAGGTCCTCCTTAATTGCTACAATGCATAAAACTTTGATCCTGGCAGCTGAGTCTATGCGCGCTAATCAGGATGCTGTCAAGTATGCCATGGAGACCGAATTGGCGTTAGTGGCTCAGCTTTGCTCGGCTGCTGAAAAGATCGAGAAGCTCGAATTTGAACTCGCCATTTTGAAAGGGTCTAATGCATCTGCCCCCACTTCTTTGCAGTCGGAGATCGCTCGTGAGGAGGCCGCCCATTTGAATGCAAGGCTTAGTGCGACTGAGGCGATGTTGGAAGCTGCAGAGAAGGAAATCAATCGTGTTTCTCCGGCGGTCGAGGACCTTGAGCGTGTCAATTCGGAGCTACGATCTGCTTGTTTTACCAAGGATGAGGAGCTTATCTTCACGAATGCTAAAGTGTCTCGTCTCAAGGAGGTTGCCAGTAAGCTTGAGTCCAAGGAAGTGGATCTGCAAGGTGCGTTGTCTGCTAGCAAGAACATGAAAAATGAACTAGATGAGCTGCAGGGTGCTCACACTGGGCTTGTTGAGGAGAATGTGCAACTGAAGAATAAGGAAGCCGGTCACGAAGTGGCGCTTGCTTCTTGTCAGGCCGATTTCTATAAGCTTGGCTATGTAGACCATCTCCAGGGCAGGCCATCGGATTATGAGTTTTCCGAGAAGGACTTCGAGACTTTCTCTATTTGTCCAGTTGATCTGCTTGATTTCTCGTTTGAGGCTGCCTTTGGTGAAGCAGCTGAGGGTCAGACAGTCCAAGCAGGGATGGTTGAGGATGAGCTGAGGGTCGCCATGTATTTTGCAAAACCATACCATAGGACGGGCGGCTGGGTGAACTTGCTTGAATGAAGCAGTCCATCCCATGTCGTCACTGAGGATTTAGTTTCGGCTTCGGGGCTTCGGCAGCCTTGCTTGGTTGTGGCTTCTTGCAAAACTTTGTCGTAGGTCAGGCAGTTGAGTTGGCTACTTCGACGGAGCAGTTGACTTATAAAGCCGGCGGGTAAGCTTGTCGTCTCTATAGGAGGTAGGCAGGTTCGCTTAGCCACTATAGTTGCGAATCTTGGCTTTGGGTAGCTTCGTGAGCTTTAGCCCTCCCGGGGCATGTTGCGAGATTTTTAACTTATAGAGTCATCGGTCGGACTTGTGCTTCTCGTAGGAAGCAGAGGAGGTCCGCGTAGCTATTATAGTCATGATGCTCGACTTTGTGGTTTCTTGAGCCTTGGCCCTCCTGGGGCACATTGCGAGATTTTTAACTTATAGAGCCATCGACCGGACTCGTGCTTCTCAAAGAAAGCAGAGGAGGTCTGCGTAGCTACTATAGTCGTGACTTTGTCCCAGCAAAACTTGAACCATAGACCGTCGGCCGGAAGTGCTGCTTGTAAGTAGGCAAATTTTCGCCGTCTTCAGTCTTGACGAAAATGCACCTGCAAAACAATCAACACCTTTGATCAAAGACCTAAGCCTCACGCGCCCATGAGGTGGGGGGGTTAGGTCAACGGATCTCCGATGCCTAAGTTAGTTTCTCTGAGACAGTAAAGTGTTTAGGCTTTTTAGGGTTGCAAAAAGATCTCTGAGAATGGTAGAATATGGGGTATTTATAGGGCTAGGGCCGGCCATAAAGGGTTTAATGGAGAAATATTCTCTAATTATTCCCAAGATATTAAATAGGAAATAATATCTTGACATAATGGTGTAATTATCCTAATTTAAATAAATTAGGATTACTTACTTGATTGGAGTCAATCTTTGATTAGGAATGAATTAAAGATAGGATATGGGTAATTAATCCTTATCTTTAATTCGTTGCCAAGGGCAGGTGAGCTGTGGGCAGTTGTGTTCAACTGCTGAGACCATTAGGGGTGTGAGCTGCACGTGAGAGCATCTGAGAAGCATGCTTATTTATTGAGGGCAATCTTGTCCTTCCTGAATAAAAGTCCACGTGTCGCCACCAGGATTTTTGGGATTATTTTTGGCTCCACAAATGCCCCCACACCTACTGTGCTGCTCGTAAGGAAAGGGCAGTAGGTGTAGAAGTCCCAAACTGCTTGGGTTTGTAGAGTTGTTTCCCAATTTGAACTTGATCTTCTTTCTTGATTTGGAGATAGACTTCTTCTTGGAAAAGGAAACCAATTACTCTCAATACTTATTTAATTCTACCTTAAGCAGGCGATTAAATAAATTTGGAGAGCAATTTTTATTCCAACAAGGAAGAGAAGCCAGAGGATATTTTTTTCTTGAGGGCTTGAAAAATTGGCTCAGCGGGGGCCGAGGTGGTGAGTGGCCCATGGCAGGAAGGCCACAGTGCAGCAGGTAGTGCGGCAAGAGGGCTAGTGCGCTGGGGCGCTGAGCTCTGCTCGGCTCGGGCAGAGAGGAAAGATCGCGCTGGGTGCGGTGTAAGGCTCTGGCCCGTTGGTGCTCGAAGGAGAGGATAAGGGTCCGGTGCGGGCCGGTTCCCTGGCAGCTGTGTCCTGGGCCGAGAGGCCTGGGCCCATTTAGGCTTGCGCACGAGATGAGGAAGAGAGAGAAACCGGCGTGGGCCGACTCTCTTGCATGTGTGACCTGGGCCGAAAGGCCTGGGCTTGCTTCTTGGGTGCCTGGCACGTGAAGGAGAAGGGAAAAGAGGCGCGAGCCTTCCCTTATGATGGGCTGAAACGGCTTGGGCCGTGGAGTGTTCAGCACGAGAGAGAGTATAATGGTCGTGAAGCCTGGAGCTGGGGCGTTGGGCTTGCGGTCTTTTTTTTTTAATTATTTTCTCGCAAGCTGCCTTCTAAATATTTTTCCTTGTACTTTTTTGCAGATACACTGAGATGCCTTCCTCCGACCGCAAAAGTGACGAATATCCTCCACCTCTGTACCGTCAAAGTGGTTCTTCAGGCAAGGTGGGTTACTTCAATGCTGCACATGTCAAGATCAATTCCGACGAGCTACTTCAAGATTTTCTTAAGGCGTACAAGAGATTCCATCTTGGGTTTGCGTCAAGCGGGTGAAGGATGATAGCGGCCATGAACCATATGGCGAGAGTATCTCTGGTAGGAAGAGAGCTATCAAATTCCATCCGTACTACTTTGTGTTAGGATTTACTTTTCCTATGCCGCTTCTTTTCCAGGAGGTGATCTGCTCCATGAAATGCGTGTCTGCTCAGTGCTCCCCAAATGCAGTTTATGCGATAGTGGGATTCTCAAACTTTAGCAGGTTCCTTGATCTTGCTTTACCATAAATGAGTTCTGGTACTTCTTTGAGATCGGCTACAAGGAAGGTGTCAGGCAGCTGAGGTCTCGCCATAAGTTGTTCGAAGCTTCTAGCATAGGTGACCATGAGTGGGCGAGAGATACCTTAGAGGTGAGTGGAGAGTGGGAGTCTGACTCTTCTCCTGAGTTGCATGTCCCGGCTACCTTTATTAGTGGGAAGTGAACTTCTTCATTCTTATCCTGCTTGAATTTTTGTTGAGCTGCTCCATGACTTCAATTTATTGATCGTATTTCTTACTTTGCGTAGATTCGGAGTTTGGCTCAACTCCAAGGACTTCGACAAATATGAAGAAAGTGCACGTAACCTTGGGCATTCCTACTGAGTACCGCGAGTGGCGCTGGCTGCTCAGTCCCCTTCGTAGGGAGAAAGGTGGTCTCCCTTCAAAGGAAGAGATAAAGCGGATAAAGGATGATGCGTTGGTTTGCTCGATCGTTGTTGTAGAGCCTACTGCCAACGAGGGCAGAAAGAAAAGATCTTCCTCACCTACTCATGAACCTTTGGCAGGGAAGAAGCCAAGGACTTTTTTTGCTGCTCGTGGGAGCTCGTCTGCTGCCGAGAAACTTGTTATTGATCTAACTCCCCCCAAAGGGGCGAAGATGACCATTGAGCCTGAGCCTGAGCCTGTGAAACCTACTGCTCTGAAGGTGACTGCATCCATTGCTGAAAGACTTGCCCAGCAAAAGAGTTCGGTGGTGCCTCTGGTGTCCGGGTTTGCATCGAAGCATGCGTCGAAGCTAAGTCTGGATCAGCTTCTGAGAGCCTCGCCTCTATGAAGAGCAGGAAGGTGGATTCTGCTGCTAAAGTGGCGCGTGGACCTGCTCCTCCTTCTGCCGTGACTGACTTGTCGGCTGAGAAGGGAAAATCTTCTCGCACGGGCAGTTATGAGAGATCCACCGAGTCTGAGGCTAGAGAATTTCCTGAGGTTTGTGCGCTGCTGAAGGCTGACCTTCTTGAGGACGTTGATGCATGCGCCAAGTTTGTTGACAGTGTTGGGAAAGTTGTCGTCTGCTCAGACTCATTTGGGAAGCGTCATGCCTACTCGAGGAGGTCCTCCTTAATTTCTACAATGCATAAGACTTTGATCCTGGCAGCTGAGTCTATGCGCGTTGATCAAGATGCTGTCAAGTGTGCCAAGGAGGCCGAAGTGGCTTTAATGGCTCAGCTTCTCTCGGCTGCTAAAAAGATCGAGAAGCTCGAATCTGAAATTGCCATTTTTATAGGGTATGATGCATCCGCCCCCACTTCTTTGTAGTTGAAGATCGCACGTGAGGAGGCCGTCTATTTGAATGCAAATCTTAGTGGGACTTAGGCGATGTTAGAAGTTGCGGAGAAGGAAATCAGTCGTGTTTCTCCGGTGGTCGAGGACCTTGAGCGTGTCAATTCGAAGCTACGATCTGCTTGTTTTGCCAAGGATGAGGAGCTTATCTTCATGCATGTTGAAGTGTCTCGTCTCAAGGAGGTTGCTAGAAAGCTTAAGTCCAAGGAAGTGGATCTGCAAGGTGCTCTGTCTGCTAGCAAGAACATGAAAAATGAACTAGATAAGCTGCAGGGTGCTCACACTGGGCTTGTTGAGGAGAATGTGCAGCCGAAGAATAAGAAAGTCGGTCACGAAGTGGCGCTTGCTTATTGTCAGGTCGATTTCTGCAAGCTTGGCTATGTAGACTATCTCCACGGAAGGCCATCGGATTATGAGTTTTCTGAGAAGGACTTCGAGACTTTCTCTATTTCTCCAGTTGATATGCTTGATTTCTCGTTTGAGGCTGCCTTTGGTGGAGCAGCTGAGGGTCAGATAGTCCAGGTAGAGGTAGCTGAGGATTAGCTGATGGAAGCTTTGGCCACTGAGAGTGGCACGACTACTGAAGGCGCAGCAGTCGAGGAACTAGTGGTTGTGCAAGCTGCTAAGGAGTAGTCTTTTTGCTTAGACTTAGTAATTTTCTTGCTTTTCGTTCTGCTTTGCTTGAATTTTGTCGGCCTTTGAGCTGGTTTATCAATTTGCTAGAAATTTAATAAACAGCTTTCCTTGTTTTTGCTTCATCCTTCTATTTCGCCATGTATTTTGCAAAGCCATATTGTAGGACTGGAGGCTGGGTGAACTTGCTTGAATGAAGCAGTCCATCCCATATCGTCACTGAGGTTTTAGTTTTGGCTTCGAGGCTTCGGGAGCCTTACTTGCTTGAGGAGTCTTGCAAAACTTTATCATAGGACAGGCAGTTGAGTTGGCTACTTCGACGGAGCAGTTGATTCACGCAGTCACTTTAGGCCTCAGTTTTGGCTTTGGGGCTTTGGGACCCTTGCCTGCTAAATGCGAGATTTCCAACTTATAGAGTCGGCGCCCAAGCTTGTCGTCTCCATACGACGTAGGCAAGTTCACGTGGCCACTATAGTTGCGAATCTTGCCTTTGGGTAGCTTCATGAGCTTTAGCCCTCCCGGGGCATGTTGCGAGATTTTTGACTTATAGAGTCGTCGGTCGGACTTGTGCTTCTCATAGGAAGCAGAGGAGGTCCGCGTAGCTACTATAGTCGTGACATTCGACTTTGTCCCAGCAAAACTTGAGCCATAGACCGTTGACCAAACGTGCTGCTTGTAAGTAGGCAAATTTCTGCAGTCTTTAGTCTTCACGAAAATGCACCTACAAAACAATCAACACCTTTGATCAAAGACCTAAGCCTCACGCGCCCACGAGGTGGGGGGGGGGAGTTAGGTCAACGGATCTCCAATACCTAAGTTTGTTTCTTTGAGAGAGTAAAGTGTTTAGGCTTTTTAGGGTTGCAAAAAGCTCTCTGAAAATGGTAGAATATGAGGTATTTATAGGGCTAGGGCCGGCCATATAGGGTTTAATGGAGAAATATTCTCTAATTATTCCCAAGATATTAAATAGGAAATAATATCTTGAGATAATGGTGTAATTATCCTAATTTAAATAAATTAGGATTACTTACTTGATTGGAGTCAATCTTTGATTAGGAATGAATTAAAGATAGGATATGGGTAATTAATCCTTATTTTTAATTCCTTGCCAAGGGCAGGTGAGCAGTGGGCAGTTGTGTTCAGTTGCTGAGATCTTCAGGGGTGTGAGCTGCGCGTGGGAGCATCTGAGAAGCCTGCCTATTTATTAAGGGCAATCTTGTCCTTCTTCAATAAAAGTCCACGTGTCGCCTCCAGGATTTTTGGGATTATTTTTGGCTCCACATATACGGCATGGATGCAACTCGTCGCCACGCTGCCGCTAGGAACCATCGCCGACCACCACAATTGGCCTACAGCCCAGCTACATGGAGCAAACTTAGGAACAACGTCGTTTGATTACTTGGACCACACGACAGCAGCCTTTTGGGCTTTGTTGCTCATGCCAGACAACCCAGGCCCTAGAATTGATAGGGTAATCACGGGCCTGAAGCCCCCAGCCCAAATCGAGAAGGCTTGAAGCTTTCTTGGCCTTGTCTCACGCGTCCTTAGCCCAACTCCTGCAGTGCAGAGCTGCTAGACATTTCATGTCCTATGCCCAGGCCGACCCGCAACACCCTGTTGCTTGTTGGGCTCCGTCCCAGCCTCAGCCCAACTCGCCAACAGTTTATGCTGCTGGGATTGACTTACCCAGACCCAAAAACCTGGACCTTACCTCGGTTGGGCCATCTTGCACCAACCCGCAAGCCAACTTTAGACGAGGCTTGCCCCATGCCCTATTTTTGACCCAATGCCAATTTCATCATAACTCATACCCAAATATTTTTTGGGAAACTTTGGGTTACGCCAACCGAAGCTAATATGACCCATCTGTCATTATTTTGCTACCACGATCGTCCCCATTTGGTCCCAATCTATTGAATAATTAAAAGTGATCAGCAGTCCATTAATTTGATAACTAATCCAAAATTATTGACCTGAATGTCACTTTTGGACATTAACGATTCAATAATTTATTTTTCTACTTTGAACCGTTGACATCCTTTCGTAGTCCTAAAGCTCTCACACTTGAGTTCCCGAAACAACTCAAATCCACTACACTTAAATCAGCATATTGCATTCTGTGTTCTTGCAGGAACCTCTCCTTTATGAACTAATCGTTCATAAAACTAATTGAGCCTGTAGTTTCATATTTAGTGCCTTTGAAACCCGAAGTTTTCATTCAAAACTTAGCACATGAAACCTGTAGCTTTCATGTTTAAATTAAACCAATACACGTCTGTAGAACCCGGTTCTACGATGTATGTCTATGGATTACAATATGACTAACTATGTTTTGTTGTACCCTCCGTTTTAGGGACATGTCCAACTTGAACAAGCTCGATTTCACTGCTTTGGAAGTATCTAGAAGAAACTACATGAAGTGGGTTCAAGATGTGAAGCTCCACTTTACTACAAAGGGTATTAAAGCCACCATCGGGGAACTTGCCGACGACAACCCCATTGGCGAAGCTGAGAAAGCTACTGCAATGATCTTCATTCGAAGACACATCCATGATGCACTGCAGACCAAGTACCTCGTTAAGAAGGTCCCACGCACCCTCTAGCTTGCTCTGGCTGATAATTTTAATCACCAGAAAGACATTTACTTGCCTGAAGCAAGACAAAACTAGCAGTATTCACACTTCTAAGACTTTAAGTCCGTGAATGAACACAACTCTGAAGTTTGTAGAATCTAATCACTGCTTAAGTTCTGTAAAGTGGACTCAACAGATGCAGATATCTTGGGGAAGACCTATTCGACCTTCTATGCCACCAATATTGTCCTGGAGCAACAATATAGGGCACAGAAGTTCACCAAAGTTTTGGATTTGATCTCTGTTTTACTTCTCGCTGAAAAGTAGAACAGCTTTTGATGAGAAATCATCAAGCTCGACCCACTGGCTCAAACGCTCTGCCTGAAGCGCATGCGACCAATTCTAGCAACCACAAACAACGAAAAAGCTGTTGTGGCCGTGGTAATGGGCGGCAAGTCGACCCACGAGCACAAGGTCAACAGAGCCAAGGCCCACCCAAGGGAGGAAATTTGACCCAGAAGCGCCAACCCCTTGCGCCTAAGGCCACAAACTTAAAAAACATGGGAATAGCTACTATTCAATTGGCTTCTACTGAAATGGACATGTGCTACCACTGTGGATCAAAGGATCATTGGTCACGGATATGCAGAGCTACCCTCGAGGCTATTGTCAAGTATCATTCCTGTCATGAGTCTAACTTTGCCAATGTGGAACATCCCCAAGATGCTACTACATACATGGAAATATCAGACTTTCAGGAGGGATCTGCCCCTATGGACGAATAAGCTTTATTCTTCTAGACTTGTTTTTAGGGTGTTTTTACCCCTAATGGTCGAACCCACTATAAGTGGCCAAACCCCCCCTAATTTTTAGGTTTATGGTTTAATTTTTGGACAATTTTTCTAAGTATTTGGAATAATTTGTTTGGTTTTGGTTTGTTTTGAATTATGGATAATTATTTTATGGATATTATTTCTTGATTGATTAATTGAATGAATGGAATTACATTTATGCATGTGACCAATTCAATTAATTTATTTCTAGGTATGACTAGTGGGTGAAGTTAGTTATCTGGCTGATCATGCTACTATGCACACCATCTTGCATGAGCGACACTATTTTACTAACTTCGTACCTAAGAATGCACCTCCGACAACACTGTCAGGCTCATCCAACCTGATTGAATGATATGGAAAGGGCCCGAATAATGTTGTCTAATGGTACTGTCTTAACCATTAAAGAGGCACTCTATTCTCAATGTTCCAGAAAAACGTTACTGAGTTTTAGAGACATTCAAGATAATCAATATCATATTGAAACCACTAAAGAGAATGGTTCTGAATTTCTTTGTATCACTTCTTACGAGTATAGCCAGAAGCATATTCATGAGAAGATGGAATGTCTCTCGAATGGGTTGTACATCATAACCATTCGCAACATAGAGACCCACCATGTGGCCGGCCCCTAGCCTGGGTTCCAGATCACTTTGCTGCTTTGGCATGACCGTATGGGTCATCCCGGACGTGACATGATGCGATGTATCCTCAAATAATCACATGGGCATCATTTACCTCCCTATGTTGGATTCCCAAATACTCAACCCTCAATTACAAAGATTATTCACAACCCTCCTAAATTTCATCAGAGGAATCGAGGGGATATTTGTGGACCTATCCAACCAACATGCGGACAATTTAGATACTTTATGGTGTTGGTTGATGCATCGACACGTTGGCCACATGTTTGTTTATTGTCCACACGCAACGCTGCATTTACGGAACTCCTAGCACAAATTGTGAAGCGAAGGGCTCACCACCCAGATTATCTGATCAAGTTGTTTCGATGGGATAATGCTGGAGAGTTTACGTCACAGACCTTTAACGATTATTGGATGTCAGTTAGGATTGAAGTTAAACATCATGTACCTTATGTTCACACCCAAAACGGCCTGGCAGAAGCTTTCATAAAGTGTCTTCAATTGATAGCTCGGACTTTGGTCATGCAAACCAAACTGCCAGTATCTGCCTAGAGCTATGCAATATTGCACATAGCTATGTTGGTCCACCTGAGGCCCCCCGCTATCCAACCTCATTCATCGTTACAGTTGGTTACTTGATACGAGCCTAACGTCTCTCATTTACGTGTGTTTGGGTGTGCAGTCTATGTGCCAATAGCATCACCACTACATACCAAAATAGGTCATCAGAGAAAAATGGGATTTTATGTTGGTTATGATTCGCCATCAATTATTCGCTACTTAGAGCCCTTGACAGGAATCTATATACAGTACGTTTTGCGGATTGTCACTTTAATGAGACAGTCTTCCCGTCGTTAGGGGAGATGAGAACGTTAACGTTCCTGTCAAACATCGCAAATTGTCGTGGTATGCTCTCACTATGTCTCATTTAGATCCACACACTGGCCAGTTTAAAACTGAAGTGCAATGTATTTTAGATCTTTAGAGCATTGCTCAAAGCATGCTATATGCTTTTACTGATCTAGCGAAGGTGACAAGATCACATATACCTGCTACAAATGCACCTGCAAGGATTAACATACCTCGAGTACGCCATATTATAGCTTGGGAAAGCCAAACTATCCCCGAGGGTAGGGTTGCCGTACCTTCCACGTGGCCCGGTACACAGGCGGCTGCCCAATCATTTATTCCTACCTTAAAGTGTGGTAGACCCCTTGGTTCAAAGGATTCACAACCCTGAAAGAGGAAAACGACAAAAACTAGTGAACCTAGTCTGAATCCGACCATCGCTTACTCATATGTTCCATCACATTAGGTTATTCAAAATTATGGTGATGTCTTAGATGACACAACCCGGTCTCCAGAGAATCGCGAGATTTCGGTCCACTGCGCAGTAATGGATGAGGTTTGGAATCGGAATGAGATGATCATCGATAATGCATTTGTGTACACAATAGCTACTAACATCATGCTTAGTGATGACATGGAATCACGTTCTGTTGATGAATGTTGAAGTAGAACGGATTGGTCAAATTGGAAACAAGTAATCCAGGTCGAACACGATTCGCTTGCAAAACGTAAGGTGTTTAGGCCTGTAGCTACTACTCCACCACATATGAAGCCTGTGGGCTACAAGTGGGTTTTCGTGAGGAAGCGTAGTGAGAAGAATGAAATAACGTGATACAAGGCACGCCTCGTAGCGCAAGGCTTCTCTCAATGCCCTGGGATTGATTACGAGGAAACGTATTCCCCCGTAATGGATGTCATAATGTTCTGTTACCTTATTAGTTTGGTAGTTTCTGAAAAACTAAATATGCAGCCTATGGACCTGGTAACCGCGTATCTCTAGGGGGATCTAGATACGGAAATCTACATGAAAGTTCCAGAAGAACTTCCATTGACTGATTCTAATAGTTCTAGACCACGGAACACTCTCGATTAGATTGAGATCACTCTACGGATTAAAATAATCCGGGCGGATGTGGTATAACCGTCTGAGTAAATATTTGACAAGTCAGGGTTATGTGAATAGCGAACTATGCCCATCCGTGTTCATTAAGAAGTCACATTCCGGATTTGCGATCGTTGCAGTTTATGTCGACGACATAAACCCGTTGGAACTCCCCGTAGAGCTTGAGGAAATTTCTATTCACTTGAAATCGGAATTTGAGATGAAAGATCTTGGAAAAACTCGATATTGTCTCGGCCTGGAGATCGAGCATTGTTCAAATGCAATCTTAGTACATCAATCAAACTACACTTAAAAGGTGTTGAGACGCTTTAATGAAGATAAAGAGAAGCCTTCGAGTACTCCTATGGTCGTTCGGACTCTAGATGCTAAATGAGATCCTTTCCATCCCAGAAGGATGAGGAAGAGATTTTGGAGCTTGAAGTTCCATACCTAAGTGCAATGGGTGTTTTATTGTACTTGGCTCAATGCACTAGACCCGACATCTCCTTCGTTGTTAATCTTTTGGCTAGATACAGCAATACGCCTACACGCAAACATTAGAATGGTGTTAAAGACATTTTTTGTTACCTCAAGGGTACGACGGATTTGGACTTGTTCTACACCCATGAATCCTCTAGAGGAACCGCCGCCCCCTTCAGTCCTCGGGTTGACTTTCGCCTCGTTGGTTACGCATATGCTAGATATCTGTCTGACCCATATAGGGCACGTTCTCAAATGGGCTATGTCTTTACCATTGGACACACCACTATATCTTGGAGGTCTACCAAGCAAACACTAGTT
This sequence comes from Cotoneaster glaucophyllus, assembly GCA_036320875.1. Lineage (NCBI taxonomy): Eukaryota > Viridiplantae > Streptophyta > Magnoliopsida > Rosales > Rosaceae > Cotoneaster > Cotoneaster glaucophyllus. Next base: position 27,721,469 of record CM070066.1, on the reverse strand, counting down.
GTGACTTTTTCGACCAATGCTGGGATTCTCGGCTTGCATGAAGCATCGCGTGAGTGCTTTTGGTTGAGAGTAGTCATGTAACATATTCGAAGCACTAGTGGTCTTACTACAGTCGTTGACCTTCCTACGATGATCTTTGAAGACAATGCAAATGTATCGAGCAGTTAAAGAAGGGATACATCACGGGAGACAACACCAAGCACATAGAGCCGAAGTTCTTTTATTCTCACCAGCAACAACAGCATCAGAACATTGAAGTCAAGCAAATCCGTTCCCAGGACAACCTGGCTGATCTCTTTACCAAGTAATTGCCCAAGTCTACTTTTCAGAAGCTCGTCCAAGGAATCGGAATGCATAAATTATCTGAATTAAATTGCTTGTAGTTCTCTTATTTGGAAGTTATGTCTAACTCAGGGGGGGTATCTTAAAGCATACTCACTTGATCTTTATTTACTCTTTTTCCTACGATTAGGAGTATTTTTCCCACTGGGTTTTTGCTACCTAACTAGGTTTTGATGAGGCATCCATCACTGGGATGATCATACTCCGTTGAGTTCACTACTTTCGTCTCGTCTGACGTTTGTTTTAGACATTATGCATACTTCTCACTTTTCTCCTTAGTCTATGGGTTTTATACCTACCTTAGATTTTACCATAGCGAGGTTTTGTGAGTTTTACTACCAATGCACACTTTCATTAAATTTGAGACTCCCATTCGCCCTTTGTGTCGACAACTTCATCAACTATTATGCCTTCTACTAAAGATCTGATGCGATGTTTTGTTTGAGTATTTCCACACTCAGGAGGGAGTGTTGCAATCATATTTAGAAGGCTTTTTAGCCAAAATGGTCCCCAATATTTGCATAACACATCACTTTGGTCCCTGAGATTGAAAATCAATAAAAATGGTCCCTGAGATTGTCCACCATCCATTATTTTGGTCATTGCGTTAAAAACTCCATTAAGTGTCCCGGAGCTCTTTTGCCGGAAGTTTAGGCAATTTTCAAAACTTCATAAATCAATCGTTTCTTAACTAAATTCGATCCATAATATATCAAAATGAAGATAGGAAAGTGTAGAATAAGATTATACCTATTTGGAAGCCTAATGGTTGTCGGAGATGACCAGAAAATAGCCTGAAAGGTGACTGGTCTTCGGGAAACTGGAAAACTCGCCGGAAACTGCGTAAACTTTAAATGTTCATCACTTCTTCAATAGTCAACGAAATCGAGTCATTCAAAATACAAAAAACATACTTCTTAATGAGACGAATAGAATGGTACCTTTCTTGACGGCTAATTCGCCGTGTTTTGACTGAAAAATGTCTCGAAAGTGGCTAACTCGAGACCAAGACAGCCACTTTCAAACTATTTTTTGGCCAAAACATAGTGAGTTAGCATCGATAAAGGTACTATTCTCTTCGTCTCGTCGAGAAGTATGATTTTCGTTTTTGAATCACTCGATTTCGTTGAGTATTGACGAAATTATGAATGTTTAAAGTTTACCCAGTTTCCATCGAGTTTTCCAGTTTTCCCGCAGACCAGTCACCTTTCAGGCTATTTTCCTGTCATCTCCGGCAACTATTGGGCTTCCAAATAGGTATAATCTTGTTCTACACTTTCCTATCTTCATTTTGATATATAATGGGTCGAATTTGGTTAAGAAACGAGTGAGTTACGAAGCTTTGATAATTGCCCAAATTTCCGGCCAAGAGCTCCGGGACACTTAATGGTGTTTTCTAGGGATATCTTAAATATTCCCTTTAGTAGTTATTATCCTATAAGGGTAAGGATTTAACCTATTCTACTACTATAAATAAAAGCGCAATAGGTGATACAACACACACCTCACAATTAAATCTCTCTCTTCTCTCTCTTGCTGCCGTCCCTCTCCCTCTTTAATCCTAAATACAGTTCAGTCAAACAGGTCTACAACACGTATATATTTTTTGAAAAGATGAAAAAGACATATGTATCTTGTCTTCTAATAAAACCTATAAATTTTTTTTAAGGAAATGCAATTTCATATGGGGTGCTTAATGGGGTGGGGTGCTTAATGGGGTAATTTAATATGCATTGCAAAACGAGATACGCTTTTCAGGTTGTTCATGCAATTCGTATGCTCTATTTCTTTTAATAGGTTTCCTCATAACACCAAACTACGGTTTATAAATTTGCTAGGGGTCCTCTATCGCATAAATTATTTACATTTTTGTTTGGTTTTGAAATTACATTTAGTAGAAAATTTTTCTATGGAGATTCTTTAGCACAACTTTATATATTTGCCAGGAAGAGAAAAGAACCGCTCTGAGAACATCTTGTAGTTAGAGCACTGTTCAATATAGTTACTGAGTATAAGTGTGAAAAAGAAAATAAAACTTTATACGTAGTGCGGCTTTATTAAATACAGTTTTTTTTTTTTTGCAGAAAAGCGTGTAATAAGAAACATCATTATCCATGAGAAAAGCATGATTCAATTCAAATATTTTTTATTCTCGACAAAAACGAATTTGAACCACATTATTGTGAAGCTAAATCCACATCCCTCACTCTTAAATAGATAACATCGTTTATTCCAAACAAACAAAAAAATCACAAAACCAGAATCCCAAAGAGAGCCTCTAACCCCGTCACGTTTCAAGTCTACAATGGACACTGCCTGGCCTCCGTTTGCTTGGAAACCACTCTAGCTGGAGGCGGTTCCTCCTTCACCAAGCAGGTATAATGTATAAATATCAAACCCCATTTTTCTGTTTCTTTCAACAAATAATAAAATCAAAATTGTAAAATTTCTTTGCGAATTACCTTAGGACTTTTGCTTTCTCTAGCGAACAGAGGTATCTGCTGGTTCTGAATCTTTCGGTTTTTATTCAATCTTTTATCACCTGATATTAATTTTAATTGTTGCTCTTACTATTTTCTTTTCCGAATCAAAGATAACTTATAAGCTCTTATACTTCGCCCACCCTGAACAACTTGGTGTACGGTATGTTTTCCTGTGATAGTTTCAGTGTGGCATTTCGTCGTACCTTGGTGTGCTTGATTTCGAATGGAATTTTATTTTGGGACTGCCCACTTTTAATAAGATCTGAATAAGTTGAAGATTTTCTTTGCTTTTCATGGAAGAGAAGTGCTCCTTTTTCGAAAATTTGGGAAAGATTTTTCCCTGGCTATAGAGGTTGTGAGACATTTGGGATCTAAAACAATAATCAACCCTTGAATCTCATTTAATTAGTGCTACCATAAGAAGATAAAAGGAACTAGCGCCGAAAAAAGGGTTTTCCTTGAGCTTTATTCTACATGGTTCACTAGAGAGACTAACATATAGTGGTAGCAGATAGGGTGTGGATGTTGTAAAACTAAAACTGAGTTTGCTGCATAATGAGTAAAAGGAATGCGATACTCATTCATTGACTTGAAGTCTAATTAAATACAAATGCTAATAACTGAAAGCTAGAAAATAAAGCAACATCTAATCCCACGACTAACAACTCCTGATAATCTGGGATTCTCCTAAGGAATAGGTAAAAGCAACATACTTCCTAACAAATAGGAATTTATTGAAAACAAATAACTAAATATCTTAACACCCTCCCTTAAACTGAATGTCATTTACGAAATCAGTTTAAAAAGGAACTTGAACAAACTCCAAGTAATCTACGCAGCTTCTCGAATGCTTCCAGCTTTAGAGGTTTGGTCAGGATGTCTGCAACTTGGTCTTCACTTCGACAATAAACCAAATCAATGGTTTTTTCAGTTGTAAGATCACGAAGAAAATGATACCTCACATCTATATGTTTGCTTCTTCCATGTAAAAGTGGATTCCTGGAGAGTTTGATAGTTGAACTATTATCACAATGAATCACAGTAGGCCCATGTTGATAAAAATGTAACTCTTCAAGAATCCTTCTCAACCAAATTGCTTGACATGCAAAAGTTGTTGCAGCTATGAACTCGACTTCAATTGTGGACAAAGTAACAACTTGTTGCTTCTTTGATGCCCATGATATGGCACCTATACCCATCATAAACACATGGCCATATGTACTCCGCCTATCATCCAAATCACCAGCATAATCGCTGTCAGTGAAACCAGTCAAAACAGATCCTCCATTTTTCTTGTAGAAAATAACGAAATCCGTTGTTCCCTTCAAGTAACGAAACACTCTTTTAGCAGCTCTGAGATGCAGCTCCGTTAGTCTTTCCATATACCTGCTAATCAGACACACTGCATACATAATATCGGGCCGAGTGGCTGTCAAGTACATTAAACTTCCAATAATTTATTTGAAGTAAGTACTATCAACCCTCTCTCCATCAAGATCACTTGTGAGCTTCAATCCCGGTTCAGTTGGAGTCCCAACTGGATTACAATTCTCCATGTGAAACCTCTCCAAAACCTCCTGATCATATTTTTGTTGCCCAATAAAAAATCCAATGGCTGTTTGTTTTACTTCTATACCAAGAAAATATTTCATCTTCCCCAGATCAGTCATGTCAAATTCAGCTATCATAGAATTCTTAAAATCAACAAACATAGCCTCATCATTGCCCGTGAAAATGAGATCATCAACATATAAGCAAGCTATCAGGATTTTACCTCCTTTTCCATACTTGATGAATAGAGTGTGCTCATATGGAAATTTGTTGAAACCTGCATTTTCAAAATGTGCTTCTATACAACTATACCAGGCTCGAGGTGCCTGTTTCTGTCCATATAATGCCTTCTTCAGTCTGTAAACCTTATGTTCATTACCTTTTATCACATAACCAGGAGTCTGCTCAATGTAGACTTGCTCAAGTAGTTCACCATTAAGGAAGGCCGATTTCACATCAAGTTGGAAGACGGGCCATGAGTTTTGTAATGCTAATGAAACCACCAGTAGAATCGTATCCTGTCTTGCAACAGGAGCAAAAACCTCTTGATAATCAACTCCATGCTCTTGATTATAGCCTTTCACAACCAGCCTTGCTTTAAACTTGTCAATTTCTCCCTTTTAATTCAACTTCGTCTTATAAACCCACTTTTTACCAATGGTTTTTCGCCCTACAAGAAGATCGGTTAGCTCTCAGGTCTCATTCTTCTCTATAGCTTGAATCTCTGCATCCATGGCTTTTTTCCATTTTTCTTCTTTCACTGCTTCTGCAAACAATATAGGATCAGAGCTTGCAAATAAAGCGAAATGAGCAGTAATATCCTTATCAGATAATTCATCTCCACTCACATAATCTATCATCCACGATGGTCTTTTCCTTTGTCGTCGTGGTTCTGAGCTGGATGCCTAATCATCATTTGGAATTGAAACACTTGCTGAGGAACTTGGTGGAACTTCTACAAGGGACTGATCAGGAAGCTGCAATTGTGATTCAGGCCTTTGACTTTCGAGAGGAGGTTGCAGTGGCTGTTTAGTTTTTTCGTCAGCTTCCTCAGGAACAATTGAAATTTGTTGTTGTTCGGTGCTGCTCCAATCCCATGTGCTTTCTTCATCAAATAGAACATCTCGACTGATGATTATTTTTTTCGTAATGGGATTATATAACCTGTACGCCTTGGATTCCTCACTAACCCCAATAAAGACACACTTCACACTTTTATCGTCAAGCTTTGTTCTTTTTCATCTGGAACATATGCATACGCTATACACCCGAAGATTCTGAAGTGGTCAACTGATGGCCTGGCTTCACTCCAAGCTTCTTGTGGGGTTATGTTTTTTACAGCAAGGGTAGGGCTTCGGTTGAGTACATGAATACTCCAATTAACTGCTTCTGGGTAGAAAGTCTTCGGAATATTTTTTTTTTTACCAACATGCTTCGCACCATGTTCATAATCGTCTGATTCTTTCTTTCTACCACTCCGTTTTGCTATGGTGCGTATGCAGCAATAAGTTGCCTCCGTATTCCTGATAGGAACATATTTATGTGACTTAGTTAGCTTGTTTTCTTGCATTTACGTAGTTAGTTTATACTTACTAGAGTGTTTTAAGTCATTTTCGTGTGTTTTCAGGTTCAAATGGCAAAGATGGCAAAAAAAGGCAATTTGGAGCATTTTAGTGCAGTTTTGGGCTTGGAATGGATAGCTTATGAATGAATCAAAGTGGATGGATGAAATTGAAGACCAAGAGAGGCTAGGAATGTGCAAAAGAGATGGAGAAGATAAAATCAAGATAAGAAAATAAGAAGTCAGCAAGAAAGAAGGAGCATTATCCTTAACATTATCCAAAACCTTATCTTATCTTATCCTAACTTTATCCTAATCTACCTTAAATCCAGCTGAAAGAAGGATCCCTAGATGCATTAGGACACCTAAATTTATGGTTCTAGAAGCCCTAATTTTTTCCTAAAAGGGTGCCGCACCCCTTCTTCTAGAAACCCCAAATCTGGCGCCCTTGTTCCTTCTAGAAGCCATGTTTCCTGGTGCAAAGAGCATTCCTTTTCCTTCCTGGAATTTGCCTTAAAGTGTCCATTTCCTTTGTGGTTTAGGCTGCCAAATCCTTCTCCAAATCACCCTAGGCCGTGCCTTCTCAGCCCTATAAATACATGAGCCTGCCACCCCTCCACCACAATTCACACCACACATCCATCATACATAGAAATCCCTCATTGTGCCGCAGCAAGGAGAAGAAGAAGAGTCCCTTGGAGCCGTGACCTACCATTCAAGCTTGGATTGCTGGAGCACTTTTAGGTGTAAATCTTTTGTTAGTTCAATGTTTAATTTAAGTTTTCTTTGTTTAATTGCGAACATGACGAGCTAAACTCGTTTTAGCTAGAGGCGATTTCAAAGCCATGAACATATATTGCATATGAATTGATTACTTCCAGTTATTGTTTCATAAATTGTGAATGCAATTTGCTTAACTGTTTGATTCAGAACTTATTCTTGTATGTTGATTAAGGAGGCCTACTTAGTTTGCATGCATGAATTTGATGCTAAAATATAAGGGAATTTCACCTAATAGTTATGAACTTATATTTACAAGTAGTGGAGGTCGCTAGTCACGATCGCGTTAAGTAAAATTCCTGGCAGGAGTATCATGCTGTTCATAGTTACAAATGCCTTGTCAATGCTTATGATTTTCACAAATCTTAATGATCTTTGATATGTATCTCAATCATGCTGTTCTAATAGGGAACTTGAGAAGAATAATTTTGTTGCGATGCGATGTCCAATTCAATGAACTTAGAAAAATCTGATGGTTAATTAGTGCTGTTCACGGTTAACTTGGGGCATTGTCATTCATGGTTTATAGGAAGAATAACTGGAAATTGATTCGTATGCGTATGTGTCATGTGTGGAGAATGACCCTCTAGCTAGCCATTCACCCATTCATTCACCCTCTAGCTACAATACAAATGCAAAGGGTAAGGCTTTTTAGCTCTAGTTTAACTAAACAACTTTATCATGTTTATTTGTTATGCTAATCAATTTTATGCCTTGACTGAAACGAGTATGAGTTCTAGTATTTGGAACTAAAATGATTAAATGCCTTCTAAGTAGCAACCAAGCAAAGAATAATGAGATCATGCAACGACTTTAGAAACCAAGAAATCACAGATTAATAACTCTCCAAACAAGGTTTAGGCTCAAGTCTCTCAGGGTTGTAGCGTTAGTTTGAGTTCCTTCCTTCAAGCATGTTACAAAAACTGATTTTTTTTCTTTTGTGATTAGATGTGAATTCGTAAGTTACAACTACAACGAAGCATAAACCAACGAGCATATCAAACTTCCATCCATGTTTGTAACTTTCTTTAACAGTCATGCAATTAAAAACCAAATCCTCATCATTGCGTTGGAAGGTACACTAAGACACAAACAAACACAAAAAAATGACTCTTTTTGGGTTTTTCAAAACAATTTTTTTGATTTTTTTCAAATTTTCGTATTTTCCTTTCAAAACACATTAAAACACTTCAAAACTCACTAAAAATAGTGAGAAACAACTTTAGAAGTGATAGGTGATAAAATCCCACGAAAATGCATGAAAAACACTTAGTTTACCCCCCCCCCCCCACTTAAGCCAAACATTGTCCTCAATGTTTCAAACATAGATTCACACACAAGCAAGCAAACAACTAACTAACAAACATGACAATAATGGCAAAGTAAAAGCAATAAAGAGTAAGGTTTAGGAACGCAAATCTGGTTTTGGAGCTGGAGATTCCTAGGTCTTCTTTATTTGAAAGCATGGGTTGCCTCCCAAGAAGCGCTTGCTTTAACGTCTTCCAGCCGGACGATACCTCCATTTAAGCTTGGATAGGGCCCACGGCATGGAGGGGTACTTCTTCCACGACATGCTCCTCGAAACGTCCATGCATTGGATCTTTGAATGGAAGGGGATAGTGATCTTTCCTAACTTTGGCGTTTCGCTTCCTAACGTCAACATGAATTGTCCCACCACCTTGGATTTGATTGGGTACCTGCACCACAGAAGGTAGCAACCTATTATTTGAAATGGGAATTGGAATTGGAGTAGGTGGCTTACCATTGTACTGCAATGAAGTGTCAGAATTGTGAATAAATGCACAATGGGTACTCTCGTCCAGATTGGGCTTTTTAAGGGTTGTGGCCGTGTATTCTTTGTGCTTTACTCCAATTCCCTCTTCGTTGGTGGTTTGAAATGCATCCTTCTTGATTGGTGTTGAACGTTCCTGCCTTATATTTTTAATTACATCAATGGCAAAACAAGAACAAACATCATTAGTATGCTCAACAGATTCAGAAACTTTAAAGTTAATCATATCGCCACCAAACTCCATAGTTAACACTCCCTTGGCCACATCAATCTTGGTGTGGGCTGTCTTCATGAAAGGTCGTCCAAGTAAGATTGGCGATGGTGGAGAGTGGGCTGAATCCTCCATCTCAAGCACATAAAAATCTACAGGAAAAATCAAATGGTCTACCTGCACAAAAACATCTTCCAAAACTCCTTTTGGATATGCATTAGATCGATCGGCTAATTGAATAATAACACCATCATTTTTAAGCTCTCCTAGATTCATAGATGCATAAACGGAATATGGCATAACATTAATTGATGCACCTAAATCTAGCATAGCATGTTCAAACCTTGTATTACCAATTACACAAGGGATGGTGAAACTACCTGGATCTTTGCATTTAGGTGGCAGCTTTCTTTGCAACATTGCAGAGACATTTTCACTCACATGTACCACCTCTTTCTCCCGAATTCGTTTCCTTGTTGTACAAAGCTTCTTCAAAAACTTAGCGTACTTCGGGATTTGCTTTATAGCATCAAGGAGTGGGATATTGACGTGCACTTTCCTAAACGTCTCCATAATGTCTTTTTCCTCCTCTTCGTTCCTAGTTTTCATAAATCTGCGAGGGAAAGGAGCATTGGGTGGAATAGGGTTAGAAGTAACGGAATTTGGACACAACTTACCTGGAATGGACGGCTTATAAGCTTTAGGGGGTTGCGGCAAGGGTTGCTCTACCCTTGTCGTGGCCTTGTCTTCTTCTTCCTCCTCAAGCAACAACTTCTTGTCCTCTTTTTGGGCAGATTTGGATGGTTGTGGATCGGTTCCAACTTCCTTGCCACTTCTCAACATAATGGTCTTGGCGGTTTCAAATCCTCCCTTCGGGTTGACAACGGTTGAACTAGGCAATCTGCCTTGCTCTCTGAATTGGCCCATGAATTCCGCCATTTGCCTCATTTTCTTCTCCAATTCATCCACCTTTTTGGCTTGATTTTGTACTCCCTGCACCACAGTGGTTAATAATTGAACAATTTGATCATTATCCATGGATGAACCTGATTTTGGTTGGGCAGATTGTGGTTGGGGTTTTGTTGGTGCGAATGGCCTTTGAAATATCCCGAGAGGTGGCTGTCTAAATCCTCCTTGTTGTTGAGTTTGTTAAGGCTCCCTCCACTTCATATTTGGATGATCTCTCCAGCCCGAAATGTAAGTAATTGAGTATGGATCATACTTGGGCTTGTTTTCGCCTTAATAACCAATGGCGTTGGCACTTTCCCATCCCCCATTCTCTATCAATTGAGGGCATTCATCCGAAGGATGTCCTTGCATAGAGCACACGCCATAAGGGGTTGTTCCTAGCACTTTTGATCCTTCAACAAACTGTGACAACATAACAATGAGATTAGCTATTTGAGATTGCAATTCAGAAATTGAACTTACCTCATTCACTTGTTGTCGTGGGGGGTCTCTCTGTCCAACCCCTTCGTATTGTTGTGCATTCAAGGCTCGATTCGCGATTAAGATCTTTACATCAACCGGTGTTTTGTCAACCAAAGCTCATCCTGCCGAGGCATCTATCATTTGCCTTTCAATTGGAAGAAGTCCTTCGTATAAATATTGAATTAGAATCTCTTCTTTCATTTTATGTTGAGGGCATGATGCAACTAGAGCCTTGAAATGCTCATAATACGCTGGAAAGGATTATCCTTGGTTTTGTTGAATTCCACTAATCTTCTTCCTTAAAAGAATGACTCTAGAGGTTAGGAAGAATTTCTCTAAAAACGCTCTCTTCATGTTTTCCCAAGAAGTAACCATTCCAGGTGCTAATTCAAATAACCAATCCTTAGCCTTTTCAAGTGCTTGTTTGGATCTTCCATGGACAGCCCATGGTATTTGGGAATATGATGTTGCAAGCTAAACTTCAAGTCGAACTCATCGGTCTTGCCCGCAGCTGCCCCAGGATATTGAATGCATAAAGGCACGGCATTGTCTAGTCCCGAGGCTGAAAGTTCCTTGATTGTTCAATTTTCTGCAGCCATGGCTTGTTCTTCCTTTTCCACTTCTTCTTCTTCAAATTCGGATTCAGGGCTAGGTAGATCAGGTTCTGGGTGCTTCATCTTTCTTCTCAAAGTTTGCTCAAAATCGTCATCAAACTCCAAGATATGTGTATGAACAGGTTGAGAACTTCGAGTCATAAACTAGTACCTAAAACCAAGAAAACAAAACGAAATCAGAACACAAAACAAAACACACGAAAATAACAAAGGGAGATTAGCAATGTTGCTAATCCCCGGCAACAGCGCCAAAATTTGATGTGATAAAAGCTTAGCACACAAATTAAACCCTCTTTTATGTAGTTGTAGTATGAATAAGTAAGGATCGTTCTAGGCCGGGGATTAGGAGGGACTGCTAATCTTCTCAAATTAAACTCTAAAACACTAAACTAGACTCAAAAATAGAAAACTAGACTCTAAGGACTCAAAACAAACTAGAATGACTCAAAACAGCACAAAACACACAAACTAACTCAAAACAAGAACTTATGGGTGATTTGGACGAATTTCAAACTATTTTGACAGAAAACACTTAAAAGAAACAAGTTTAAACCAATTCTAGACTAACTTGACACTAAACAATGAAGGGGGATTGTTTTTTACTATTTTAAAGTAAAAACAAGCAACTTAAAGACTCTAACACAAGTTACACGAATTTGGGTGAATGAATGGGTGAATGGCTATCTAGAGGGTCCTTCGCCACACATGACACATACGCATACGAATCAATTTCCAGTTATTCTTCCTATAAACCATGAATGACAATGCCTCAACTTAACCGTGAACAGCACTAATTAACCATTAGATTTTCCTAAGTTCATTGAATTGGACATCGCATCGCAACCAAATTATTCTTCTCAAGTTCCCTATTAGAACAGCATGATAGAGATACATATCAAAGATCATTAAGTTCTGTGAAAATCATAAGCATTGACAAGGCATTCGTAACTATGAACAACATGATACTCCTGCCGGGAATTTTACTTAACCCGATCGTGACTAGCGACCTCCATTACTTGTAAATATAAGTTCATAACTATTAGGTGAAATTCCCTTATATTTTAGCATCAAATTCATGCATGCAAACTAAGTAGGCCTCCTTAATCAACATACAAGAATAAGTTCTAAATCAAACAGTTAAGCAAATTGCATTCACGATTTATGAAACAATAACTGGAAGTAATCAATTCATATGCAATAAATGTTCATGGCTTTGAAATCGCCTCTAGCTAAAACGAGTTTAGTTCCTCATGTTCGCAATTAAACAAAGAAAACTTAAATTAAACATTGAACTAACAAAAGATAGAATACACCTAGAAATGCTCCAGCAATCCAAGCTTGAATGGCAGGTCACGGCTCCAAGGACTCCTCTTCTTCTCCTTGCTGCGGCACAATGAGGGATTTCTGTGTATGATGGATGTGTGGTGTGAATTGTGGTGGAGGGGTGGCAAGCTCATGTATTTATAGGGCTGAGAGGGTACGGCCTAGGGTGATTTGGAGAAGGATTTGGCAGCCTAAACCACAAAGGAAAGGGACACTTTAAGGCAGATTCCAGGGAGGAAAATGAATGCTCTTTGCACCAGGAAACATGGCTTCTAGAAGGGAACAAGGGCGCCAGATTTGGGGTTTCTAGAAGAAGGGGTGCGGCACCCTTTTAGGAAAAAATTAGGGCTTCTAGAACCATATATATAGGTGTCCTAATGCATCTAGGGATCCTCCTTTCAGCTGGATTTAAGGTAGATTAGGATAAAGTTAGGATAAGATAAGATAAGGTTTTGGATAATGTTAAGGATAATGCTCCTTCTTTCTTGCTGACTTCTTATCTTCTTATCTTGATTTTATCTTCTCTATCTCTTTTGCACATTCCTAGCCTCTCTTGGTCTTCAATTTCGTCCATCCACTTTGCTTCATTCATAAGCTATCCATTCCAAGCCCAAAACTGCTCTAAAATGCTCCAAATTGCCTCTTTTTGCCATCTTTGCCATTTGAACCTGAAAACACACGAAAATGACTTAAAGCACTCTAGTAAGTATAAACTAACTACGTAAATGCAAGAAAACAAGCTAACTAAGTCACATAAATATGCTCCTATCAATTCCATGCAATTCACAAAAGCTTGCAAAGTTATGTGAGTTAAATTCACCACCACGATCTGTACGAAGGATCTGAATGTACTTGCCAGATTCTTTTTCAACTCGAGCCTTAAAGCTTTTGTTTCCATTTGATGTTGGATTGATTGGTCCACAAATTTCTGAATGAACCAACTGTAAGATTTGCTCAGCTCTCCATGTTTTTCCTTGCGGGAAAGAATCATGATGTTGTTTACCAATAATACAATCTTCACATTTCAACTCGAGCCTTAAAGCTTTTGTTTCCATTTGATGTTGGATTGATTGGTCCACAAATTTCTGAATGAACCAACTGTAAGATTTGCTCAGCTCTCCATGTTTTTCCTTGCGGGAAAGAATCACGATGTTGTTTACCAATAATACAATCTTCACACATTTCTGTAGGACAATTAATCTTAGGCAGTCCTTCCACCATGTTCTTCTCATGTAAGGTCTTCAAGCCTTTGAAACTCGAATGACCATAACGAAGACCATGTTGGATCTTGCACTCTTGTTGAGAGACACTTCTGAGCATCAAACCGAATGTGTTGAGGGAACATACGATTGGCTGTCATCTTTGCTTCTGCTATCAAGCTCTTCTCTGGATGATAAATTTGACACCGGCTTTGTTGAATGATGATGATATAACCCAACTCTTGCAGTTGGCCCATACTAATAAGATTGCTTTTCAATTCTGGGATATAAAACACACTAGAATTGTCTGCACGGTGTTATTTTTCATATGGAATTTGATATCCCCTTTTTCCCATGACAGAAATGCAAGAGTTGTTCCCAAGCTTCACAGTTTCTCTGAATGTTTCATCCAAAGTAAAGAACAAAGACTTGTTTCCACACATGTGATTGCTGCAACCTGAATCTAAATACCAAGTATCATCTGATGAAATATCTGTCTTGTCGATGTAAGCCATCAAGGGCATTTCTCCGTCAGTCTCAACGAAATTCACCTTGGTTTCCTTCTCTTTGTTAGGGCATTCATACTGATAGTGGCCAAGCTTGTGACAATGATAGCATTCCACACTCGCCTTGTCAAACTGTGCTCCTTGATTGTAAGAAAGTTGGCGTCCTCTAGCTCTGCCTCTTCCTCGAAATCCCCCACATCCTCTACCTCTTCCTGGAGAAGTAGTTCCTTCATGAGTAGTGACCTTCAAGGCCTGCTCCTCCACAACATGGCTAGCCATCCTCTGCTCATGAACTAACAATGAGCTTTGCAACACATCAATCGAAAGACTATCAATGTCATTCTATTCTTCAATGGAACACACCACATAGTCAAATTTGCATGTCATTGAGCGAAGGATTTTCTCAATAACTGCAACATCTTCCAAATTTTCCCCTTGAATGCACATTTTGTTTGCAATCGACAGTGTTCTTGCAAAGTAATCATTAACTGACTCTCCTTCCTTCATTTGAAGAATTTCAAACTCTTTGCGAAGAGCTTGGAGTTGTGCACGTTTCACCCATGAGGTGCCTTGGTACTTATTCTTCATCGAATCCCAGATGTCTTTAGCAGTATCCTTCTTGAGGATGGTTTCGAGAATGGCACGATCTATTGCTTGAAACAATAATTCTTTGTCTTCAAATCCTTCAATCTCTGATCATCCAACATCTTTCTCTATGCTTCTATCAAGACAGTCACACTAGCAAGCTCAGCGATGCCGGTTTTCACGAGAGTCCAGTACTCCTTGGAACGCAGAAAATTTTCCATCAACATACTCCAATGATCATAGTGACCATCAAAGCGTGGAATTGCAGGTTGCACAAAGCTGTTTTCAGAAGCCATTGAATATCTTGCTGCGGCAAGAATGAAAGCTACTGCTTTTTCAAGTCAGGCCCCAGTGGGGGGCTCTGATGCCAATTGTTGTAAAACTAAAACTGAGTTTGCTGCAGAATGAGTAAAAGGAATGCGATACTGATTCTTTGACTTGAAGTGTAATTAAATACAAATGCTAATAACTGAAAGCTAGAAAATAAAGCAACATCTAATCCCACGACTAACAACTCCTGATAATCTGGGATTCTCCTAAGGAATAGGTAAAAGCAACAGACTTCCTAACAAATAGGAATTTATTGAAAACAAACAACTAAATATCTTAACAGTGGAGGCCATCAGAAAACTTTCATGGTTCTTTATGTTCTTATGTCGTATTTAATTGAAAGCTGCTTTATCCTAAATTTTTTTGCCCTCACATTTCATATGTTTACACTAAAAATCAATACATTTTTGCCAATTTGCATATTAACGTACCAATATATAGATCCAGCTTCTCTGATGAAAAGGTTTGAATGAATGTTCTTTATACTAAACTACGTCTATAGTTTCTTTGTTTTTTGTATTTAAGAATTGAAAACCAAGGGGTTTTGTTTGTTTGTTTGTTCTACTTCAGTTTTTTTACCCTGCATATGATGACAGTATTGAATTTCTTGCAGTGACTTGTTATGGCTAGTCCTTGGATTTAGTTTGAAATGATCAGTTTGCATTATTTTAACTTTGAAGTCCACTGGTCCGTCATCCATCCAGATCTTCTATAACGAATGACTTTAGGGTGCTACTCACCATGGAATCACATAAAACTCAACATGAGCCATTACAGGCTGCTGCAACCCCAGCCGCCACTTCATGTCGAAAGAAGAAAGAGCAAGCCACTTTCTTGGAGGATTTAAAGGATCACATTGATGATTTTGTCAATGCATCTATGGATGAACACAAAACGTGCTTCAAGAAGACCATGCAGAAGGTTTGTTCCCCCTTCACATTTAAAGCTAATACAGCCTATCCACAAATGTTTTTGATGTTCAATTGGTTTGCTTCTGATTCTGATAGGATAATTTTACATTCGTTTTCAGCTGTTTGGAATGTCAAAGAATGTTGCTGAGAGGAGTGCTGACACCAAGGAAGTTGAGAGTACTCTGCCCCTTCAAACCACAGTGGCAAAATAGAACATCTTCTCTTGCGATTTATAGGCAGATACCTTGAAAACCAAACTTTGCTCCCGGCTTTAACCAATTAGATTCTGGTGATAAATAATTTGTTAAAAGTGTGGCAATACACTTTCAATTTGACCAGTACGAATAAGTTTGTAGGTTCAATGGTGGTTGTTTGAAGTCGATTACTTAGTGTCGATGACGGTATGACTTCTTCATATGATTTATTCTGCTTCGCTATTAAATCGTTTTTAGTAAGTAGTATGTACCAATTCACTGTCGGATTTGATGGGCGATCAATCATGGAGTAGCAAACTTATTCTAGTAAAAAATGGATCTTCTTGCACAGGCGCGCATTCTTATAGCTAACTATGGGTTATATTGAAAAGCATTGGCTCTTTTACAAAGGACATTTTATCATGTGAAACTTGCACAGGGCAGGACTGCTACTACTAGACGACATGACTGTGTAGGCCAAACTATGATTTTGGTCCTTGTAGTTCGGATCAAGTTCCATTTTTGTTGTCGTAGTTTCGGTTACCCAGGCCCGGCCCTGGCCAGTACCAACAGTGCTCCTCTCAAGGGCTCAAATTTGATGGGGGCACCAAAAAAATTTGCAGTACATATGTAGGTATGTTTAAAAATAAAAAAAATTTGCAAACAGTGCATCCGTGCCCCTGCATCTTCTCTTCTCGGCGCCAGTCGTGTCCGACAGAGACCACACAAGGCCCGCCCGCACCACCACTTGAATTTATTGGTCGCGGTTACCCAGTTACGCGAAAACAGAAAATCAATTCTTAAAATAAGTAAACTCGTGGGAGCAACAATCTTACCTATGTAACATATCTCGAGAGCTTCCTTTCTTGATCGTGATGCCCTGGTTCACCACTTCCCAAAACCCCTCTTGCATTCTTCTTCCTTTCAAACGCAACACTGCACAACCTTGACTCAATCACCAGGTTAGTTAACGTAAATCCTTTTCCTTCTACTCTTATATGCCTTCTGAGCAGAAGCAATTCTTGCTTCCATAAAACTTGTCCGCCTAGCGAATGAAATTTAGTGCTATGTCTAAACACGAAAATCTTGCGACAAATAAGATAAGAACACATGTACAAAGTAGATTTGTATTAATGAATTTGTAGGGTTACAATCTCTTTACAACTTGATCCTCTTATTCGATCTCTGAAATGTGTAGATGTGTAGTGTTGTTGATCCAAGGGTCACAATTACTTGATCTTGGATGAACGAATGCCGCAAGGTTTTGGCTCTTGGCAATGGAGGAACCGGCACGTGTAGGGGTGCTTGGTGGTTCTTCACGGGTTTTGACGAAGAACACAAAGGATTTTCCGAGTCTTCTTAGGTGTTTGAGTGTTAGGTTGAGTGCTTGAGAGCTTCAAAATTTCAAAGCTTCAGCGTCTAAGCGTGAAATGATTTCCAAACCCCTTTCTTTGTCTTGGAACCTCCTATTTATAGGCTTTCCAAGCCTTGACTACAAATGGATTTGGCCCTGATTGTGGGCCTGATTGTGGGCTTGATTAATTGACTAAAGAACTAAGACTTGATTTGTGGGCCAGTTCGTGATTTGACTCCATCAATTAATATTTTATTTAATTAAATTAAAATCAAATAATTCCTTTCCACCAAATATTGACACGAGCCATTCTTGATGACTAGTTCGATTTTGATGAGTCACATCCATGTGTACGATTTATGAGACACGTGGCGCATGCCACGTATGCCCTGGTACGTCGAAACTTTAATGCGTTTGTGAACCTTTATTTCACCGAAATTTCGATGTCTACACTATGCATCACCTGGTGTTTGTTGGTGGGATTCATGCCCTCCTTGTGTTGCATCTGCTTATTGTTACAACCTTTTCAAGCTTTCTTATTATAGGTTTTGCTAAAGAGCAATGCTAGGGAGACTAAATTTTGTAAACTAAATGATATGAAAGTTGATGATTGGATTATTACTTAAACATTGATAAACGTGCTTATTTCCTATTGGTGACGCATCATTTAGTTTGCAAATTTAGTCTCCCTAGCATTACTCTTTGTTAAAAGAGGTTTTGACTTGTTTTTATGAATTCATTAATGGTCAGGGTTTGGCCTCATGTCCCCCTTGATATATTGCATTTTTCTTGTTGTTGACCCTAAAAACTACCAAGCCTACGTGGCACGCAAGCCGAATAATCTATGAGCTAACAACGTCCTTCGGTTGAAAGTGGGGCGTACCAACTCGATGGCTGAACTCGGCCGGTGAGTAAAATGTTGATGTTGCGTTATGTGTGCGGCTGACTTCTAAATCTTGCGATCACGGCCGAGGAAGGAACTCGCCTCGGCCCTTGGGTTCTAGAGCCTGAAGACAAGGCTACTAGTCTTGCGAAGTTCACGACTCGTCGGTGCCGGATTCGGTCACGGTGATTATATTTGTGAAGGTATAAGCACGCCGAATCGACACCAACGTATAAGGGCACAGATACTCGAAACAGATGTAGGTCTTGATTGTGAAAGTGGTTCGGCCGTCTGAATGCCGAACTCTAAAACCAACTTGTGAGTATCCAATCATAAAACAACTCGGCGTTCGATGTGCCGAGCTCGGTAATTCGTAATACCTCACTTCGCCGAGAAGGCTGGTGAGATAACCTCTGCCAATAAGGATTCGAAAATCTTTCTCGACCGAGACTTGGATAGGTAACCAACCGGCCTCGACGCAGTGCTGTTTATCCAAACTGAAGGTGTTTCACGATCGACTGGTTCTACGGCGATAGTGTTGTTTATCCAAACTGAAGATATCACCGGTTGCCTTCACAGTGCTGTTTATCCAAACTGAAGATGTGTCGGCGGACAAGAAAATAAAATCTCAAAAGGTTGAGAGAGTTTGCGCAGGGCAGTTTTGTGTGTTGAGTTGGAGAGGGCTAATGTTATGCTCCCCCTCCCTATTTATAGTAGTGCAAACACTCCGAACCGTCCTTAGATAGAACTCCTCGTCCTAATCCAACTCTACTTCGACCGATACCAATCCGATCCTATCTCGGCTGATCCCAATCCGACCAGGACTCTGAACCTGACTCCAATCGCGAGTTTGATTCATTTTCTTCTCAAGACTCCTTCTCCTAATGGGTCTCGGCTTCTATCAGCTTATCTGTTCCTTCTAATCTGCGGCCCATGGTGCCAATTTACTCCCTTTGTGCGAGTCCTAGGCCGAGAATGATCTGAACTCGGCCTAATCGTCATTTTGGGCCCAAACACTGCCCCCTTGCTTCTGAGGTCATCGACCTATCGCCTATGGTCGAGCCTCGACCTTGAAGAAGCGAAATGACATTACTCTTCTCGAAACGCCCGATGAGCTGTCTCAAAGGATAACGCCACGCCCATTTATGAGCAATGATGTTTCCCTCGAATTCTCCCTGAACTCGCCACGCGTCAGTCCTCGATCACCCCAACAGCTCGCACGCAACCGTCGAAGAGTCATGTTGCATTAATTATCGCCGTCACACGCAATCGTGTGTCCTCAAACCATGCGATACGCCGTCAGTCTGCGAGATTCTCGGTCCGTTCACCTGGATTTTCTGAAACAAATCATGGCGCGCAGTCACATTGATTGGCCCATTTCAAATTTCAAAAAGCTAACCAATTGATCTTCCTGCGAAGTATCTATAATACCCCATTTTCTTCCATTTCCATTTTACGCTTCCAGATCTTTGAAATTGCTTTGCTCATTTTTCTCGAATCTCCAGAAATCCAGAACTTCCTTCTTCAGCATTCTACATCAACAATGGCCTCTTTTATCTCTCAGATTTCCAAGGAATGCAACAAATGTGAGGATATCATCGACCGCTGCGCCATCAAGGCTCTACGCCTCGACGGCGACTCAAGCGCTACCCACCAAATTCTTGGCCCTTTGTTCAAGAAACCTATCCCTTCCTCCATTACTGACCTTATGAAGAGGAATTGCCAGACACCCTTACGTCAGGGGTTCGAGTGGTCAAAGTGGGATGCGTCAAAGCCCTAAGTAGCTTGGCCCTCGACCACCGCTACATGGGCGGCTTGGGTCGATCGGATGGAGAAATTCTTCGATCAAGAGTGGAGGGCTCTTGGCATCTACGATGCCATCAGACTCTCGACCATAGACAAGGAGCTCCTGATGGCAGCCCTCAGTTTCTGGTGTTCGGCAACCAACACCATGACTATTCCTCTCGGCCATCATCGGAACATCCCCCTCTGGTCTTCCGGTCGACGCTGCTCTATTTGGGCTTTCTTCGAATCTTGACCTTAAAGCTTTATTCAATGCCCGGGCCGTCGAAACGTTGAGCAGAGACGGCCATGAGCCCTCCAAGGATGAAGTTTAGAAGTTACACAAGAACTTCTTCAATTACTCCACCCTTATCGTCCACTTTGCCGGTTGAGGGGAAGCGAATCTCCGCAAAGGAGAGCACGAAGCCTTCTTATTCTACTGGTACAACAAATTTACCTGTTGTACCAAGTCGAATAAGTGTCTGGTCGAGAACATGCCAGTGGCCACACCCTGTCGCTCAGTTCGGCCATCCTTGCCCACCTGCTGCGTTGTCTGGCCGAGGCGACCACCGAGAAGATTGATCTGCACCAGAGTGGGCCTCTCTGGGTTTTTCAGCTGTGGTTGCAGACATACTTCGTTGCACTTCGACCGGAAGTTCCTGATTTCTCACCGATCGAAGCCCTCGATCTCCAACTGGCTTTTCGACCGGTGCCCCCACACCGAGCTGAAGAAGTGTTTAAATTCTTTTTTGGCCTTGAGGACCTCTCCGACGATGAGTTTTTGATTTGCCGTCGTTGAGACTACCCTGCCTCCATCAAACTTCCATCCTCGGCTTGGAGCGAAGAGGAGGACGCAGCCCTTCGCCAGAACTGGGGGTCCTTTGTACTAACTCGTGACCTTCCTCTTGGTTACGACGCTCGACGGGCAAGCTGGAAAGTGTACCACCCACACTTCACAACCAGGCAACTCGGCTATTCGCAGTGCTGCCCGGTGCCCCTGCTCCTATCTCACTCCCTTCTTAGCCGAGGGCGACTCTCCGGCTCCTCGGAGAAAGAGTGTCGGGATGCCGAAGACGACTTCCAAAAGAGGTGTACACGCCTCCGTCTTCGGCCAGCCACACCTGAAACCCTGTGCACCGACACCTTCAGAGATTGGTGGGAGGTGTACACCCAAGAATTCTTTGGGGGGTCGGTCGAGGACATTACCACCAAGATCTTTGGCGACCGTCCCCTCAAAACTACCGCGGCTTCTGCTAAGGAAAAGAATCCAGGTGAACGGCTGCCTTTAACTCGACCTCTCTATCTTGGTTATTCGGTTAATCTTTAATTCTAACTTCGTTTTCCTTGCTTAGGTGGTCGAATGCTGAAACAAGTCGTCGTGGTCTCCGCGGCCGCGGCTAAGAAAAAGGCGGCTCTTTCCAAAAAAGCCAATGCTGTTGTGCCTAATCAGCCGAGCAAACGTCCCCGCCCAGAGGTTGAGCCGATCCGTGACACCCCTTGCCTTCCAAAACGCACCAAGAAGTTGGCACAGAAGAGAGAGCAAGAGGTCCACGTTATCAACAGCCAAACTACCGAAGCAACCGTCTCGAAAACTTCTTTTCCTGCTCCTTCCACCCAGGACCTGCTGGAGCCGTGGCCGAGGTCGACCGTCCTAGCGTCCCAAGCACCTCCTGCTTTGGAGACAGTTAAGCAAGCTGTCGCTTCTAATATACCCAAGACGGTCGATCCTCCTGCCGTTTTGCCGGGTGGAGAGCCTGCAGCCCCGGTGCCACCTACCGCGCCTGTCCCGGAGGTGGTGGTCGAGAGGCGATCCCCGCAACATCCAAAACGAACGGCGATCATTTTGGAAGAGGTATGAACGATCTAGAATAAGTATGGCGTCCTATTTTAAACTGCTGCTAATGTCCTCGCATTGTTATTGCAGGATGATGGCAGTGAGGGGATTCCGCTGGCGCGTCGCCCACGCCGAGCTCGGCCATCCAAGCCGGCAGTTCTTTCTCCCCAACCGTCGAGCCAAGTCGTCGTTCGAATTACTTGGTCGCAATGGAGGGCTTGTTGATTGACCAAGGCCGGATATGACTGGTGCACTGTGGGTGTCATCCGGCCTACCTCGCACCCCAAGAGTTGTGCTCCGGAGGCCAGCTGGGCGAGTTCATCAGCGATAGTGTTTCGATCTCGAGAAACGTGGCTAAATGTAATACCGTCGAATGACTCGGCCAGGTAGCTGGCAACCATGTGATATGGTGCCAGAGTGCAACTCATGCAACAGAAAGTGCCATTGAGCTAGTTGATGACAAGTTCAGAATCGCCGAGAACAAATACGTGAGGGGCCCGTAATTCATGGAGAACGCCGAGCCCGATGACAAGGGCCTCATATTCGGCCTGATTGTTGGTACACGCAAAGTCGAGTTTGAGGGAGAAATACCAACGATGTCGTTGTGGTGATTGAATGACAATGCCGACGCCGGCCGGTGTTGAGGTACTAGAACCATCGAAATACAACGTCCAGAAATTATCGCGTGCTTCGATCATGCCGATCTCGACATCGTCCTCCCCGAAGTCGTATGGGGAGGGATGTTGAGCAAGAAAATCTACGAGAGCTTGCCCCTTGACTGCTTTCTGAGGTACATATTGTAAGCTAAATTCGGACAATGCCATCGTCCATTTCCCAATTCGGCCTTTGACTATTGGCCGAGTGAGCATGTATCAGATGATGTCAGTTTGAGCGATGACATGAGTGACCATCGGTAGCATGTAGTGTCGGAGTTTGGATGCGGCGAAAAATAGAGCCAAGCAAAGCTTCTTTACGGGGAAGTAATTGATTTCTGGCGAGTTGAGCCTCCAGCTGAGATAGAAAATGGCCGGCTCACGTCCTGCGTCATTGTCTTGAGCGAGGAGGCAGTCAATAGATTCCTCGGCCGCGGATATGTAAAGTTTTAGAGGTTTATCACGCCGAAGGGGAACGAGAACGGGTGGTTTCGCAAGAGAGACCTTGATTTGCGTGAAAGCCGCCTGGTGTTCTTCACGCCACTCGAACTTGTCTGATTCCTTGAGTTTCAGAAGTGTGGAGAATGCCTTCATTTTGCCTGCCGAATTTGCTATGAAACGGCGGAGAAAATTTATTTGGCCGAGCAACGACTGGAGTTGCTTTTTGGTGGTTGGTGGTGGAGCGCTCAAAATTGCTCGAGCCTTGTTCTCATCTATCTCAATGCCCCGATGATGGACAAGAAAGCCCAAAAAGTTACCGGCCGACACACCGAATGCGCATTTAGCAGGGTTCATCTTGAGATGATGTCGGCGCATACGAAGGAAAGCCTGCCGAAGATCATCAAGATGCGTTCGGCGGCTCTTGGATTTTACTACCACATCATCGATATATACTTCAACGGTCGTGCCAATCAGATCGTGAAAGATGGCGTTCATGGCGCGTTGATATGTGGCACCAGAGTTTTTAAGGCCGAACGGCATGACTACCCATTCATAAGTGTCGAGTGCCCCCGGGCAATGAAAGGCAATTTTATGGACGTCGGCTTCGGCAATGAAGATCTTGTTATAACCGGCATGTCCATCCATGAAGGATAATATGGCATGATTGGCCGCGGCGTCAATGAGTAAGTCTAAGATCGGCATTGTATACTCATCCTTGGGCGTTGCCAGATTCAGATTGCGAAAATCGATGCATATGTGGAGAGCGCCGTTTTTCTTGAGTACGGGGACGATATTTGCGAGCCATTCGACGTATCGAGCTGTCTGAATGAACCCGGCGTTTAAAAGATGAACGAGTTCATCTTTGATGCCGAGTTGGACCTCGGTCGAGAATCGTCGGGGTGGTTGCCGAAAGGGCTTGCAACTAGGCTTGATACGTAATTCGTGCTCGACGAGTGTGCGATCAAGACCCGGCATCTCATGATAGCTCCAAGCGAAACAATCTTTAAATTCATGAAGTAGCTTGCAAAGTTCCGCTTTCATAGAATGGGGAAGCAGAGCACTAATAAATAATGGTCGAGGGTCCTCGGTCGTTCCAACATTCACCTCCTCCAATGGATCCTTAACCTGAGGCCGAGTGTCTTCAAGGTCTGCCGGAGGGGTCGGAATATTGTCAAAAGAGAGCATGGGACCGCTATCGTCTTCGGCCAGGAACTCCACAAGATTAATACCCGAATGAGACTATTTGGATATGACATGCCAATGAGCCAGCAGTCGTTCCATAATCGATGAAACTGCGACTCGACGTCGGGTGTGACTGGTGTCAGACATCAGGATCGGTGATAAAGTTAACCAGTCCGAGTCTCGCCGAATCCTGATAGACAGTTTCGGCGCCAACCTCGACGCCTTTCTGAACAGAAATGCGAGTTGGTCGTCCTTCTTCATTGAGTCCATGTAGAGTAATGTAACCGACGTGGTCGTCGTAATACCGTGCTTGGACCATGTTGGCCTCAAAGAGCTGATGGTCGGCCGAATGTACGACGATTGATTTACCATCCCGAAAGACGAGGACTTGGTATAACGAAGAAGGAATACAACTAGTTTGGTGAATCCAATCTCGACCGAGCAGTGCATTGTACTCGGTCTTCGAATCAACTATGAAGAAAGCTGTCATGTGGTTGCGACCAGCGATGCTTACTTCTAACGGTAGCACTCCTTTGGTTTGAGACTTATCCCCGACGAAGCTGCTCATGGTAATGCCTGATGGGATAAGTTCGTCGTTGGAACGGTGTAAGGCCTTCATGATGGATACAGGCATTATATTGACAGTGGCTCCACAGTCGACGAAGATTTTTGAGACTGGGTATCCTTCGATGTGAGCTGTGATGTATAGTGGTTTGAGGTGACGAAGGTTGGCTGCCGAAGAACAAGGAAATAATTCGGCCAAAGCTGCCTTGAGATTATCATCCTTAGTTGTTGGCTCGAGGTCGGTGAAAGAAGCAAAGTCGACTTGGGTAGCTTCTTCGGCCACTACATCGCCGTCTAAGAAGCTCGGCTGGGACGTGGTTGACTGGAAATCGGCAGACAAGACATGGACCATGCTGATTTCCATGTTATCGAGGATTGAAGGGCCCATCGAATTGGGATCTTCCTCCTTCATTGGTTCCTCTTCCTCTGGAGTCTCGTCCTCCGGAATTTCTTCCTCGTCCCTTGGGTTCTCCTCCTCGTCCCCAAGGTTCTTCTCTTCATCCCCAAGGTTTTCCTCCTCATCCCCAAGGTTCTCCTCCTGACTCGTTTCCTTGTCCTTTGGGTTCCTTAATACTGGCGTCGGGTCTGGGACTTTCGCCGTGACCTGGATTTGTTCTTGATATGCTATTCAGGCATTTCTGATGTCCAGGTAGGCGTCCAAACGTTCGACACGACGTATTTCATCGGTTGTGAGGCCGAAGAGGGAGACGGCCGAAAATACCTCAAAATGATATCGCAAGTACTGGAGATCTTCTAGGAAAAAAGGAAGTTCATCTGGGTTAATGTCCGTATATGGATCGACACTGAAGCCGAGAACTCGGGCCTCGCGTATGTGTTGGAACCTAGCTTTCAACCCGAGATCGGAATTCTTTTGGATGATTCGTTCGGCATCTGGGCAGGTTAGAACAAGGTCGATCGTGTCTTGACATGCTTTCGGCAAACCATATAAATCATTGGCATAATGAGTTTTGTGGAACTCTCGCATGTACTGTAAGGCTTCTCCGAGGAATGGTGGATGTAGATTTCGCCGGACTTTGATCAACGATTCTTCTGCAGGCAATGGAAGAAGTTTATCTTCGACCTCCTTCTTAAAATGCTCAAGTCGTGCCTTCATTTCTCCAGGTCGAATAAGAAGTTTGATTCGCTTCTCGACCTCCTCAAATGTGGTTTCCAGGGCGTGATCAACCGACTGTTTACCTTATACCAACTCTCTCATAATCGTAGGGGTTTGCCAGTTATTGTTATCACCGACTTTCTCTTTCGGCTGCCATTTGTGGCCCGAAGTAGCCGAAGTCTCTTGTGCCACTTGCCGGCGGGCCAGGCAATCGATTCTTTGGCGTCGGCGCTTCTGTGATTTGGATAACGCGGTGTACACACCCTTAGGCGAGTGATAAGTATACCATCGTTGGTCTTGAGGCTCAGGAGGTTTGAAGGTTCTTCGACTTGCGGAAGAACTCGAGCTGCTAGAATTGCAGGAACAATACTCTTCATTGTAGAATGGAGTATCAAAGTCGAGTCGTCTTCTGGCCGAAGATGGCTTAACCTCTTGTGGGCCGAGCCTGTTGAAAATGGTATTGCGCGGACTCGAGCCGGGCGTTTTCTGGAGTGTCGTCGTGATTGAGCGCACACGTGGCACCTCTATTTCCTGTCGCTGTGCTCTTGGTTTAATCGGGACATCTGCTTTGCATTGTGTGCACACGGCTGCAGATTCGACGATGGCCGGTCTGACCGAATCTCGAGGTGGTGAATTCGAGAACAGATCGATCTTGAGTCGAGGTTGGCCACCTTTTGTTAAGAAGTGTCGAGCTGGGACGATCTCGACCTTTGAACTTGACATGGGTTCAACGATGGCTGGTCCGATCGAATCTCGAGGTGGGGAATTCGAGAACAAATCGATCTGAAGCCACGGTTTGGTCCCCTTTCTTGGGATATGTCGTGCCGAGACGATCTCGATCTTTCCTTTTCCTTTGTCTCGAGGTAAATGAGCATCGACCATACCCACCGTCGTTGTAAGGAAAGGGTCAGTATCAACTCCCATTCTCTTCTCTGGAAACTTAAGTTTTCCATAGTCGATCCATCTCTGAATGGTATCTCGAAACACGACACAATTGTTTGTCGTGTGTTTGCTCGAATCATGATATTTGCAATATATCCGCCCCTTCAGCTCTTCGGCCTTGGGAATGTTGTGTCCCGGCCGAAGTCTTATAATCTTGGCGAGTAGCAATTGATCGAAGATAGCGTCGGCCTTAGTAATATCAAACGTATATAGTTTTGTCGTTTGGACAGCGTTTTCTTCAGATATTGGCCGAGCTTTGACATCCTTAGGATTGATGTGGGTCAACGCCTTGCATATATATGGTTTATCAATCACTATCTCGGCTGCATCGATGTTGGCGTACTCTTCAGATTCTGCCGATGCATAACTGACCGTGGGATTTTTATAGATGGTCTCCCGGGATGGGGTTTTCGAGACTTTCTCTTCGCGGAGCAGATAATTGTATTGCTCGACATGCTAAGCTAATTCGTACACGTCGCGGAAGTTTGCCCCTAGGAATTTCTTCTTATATTCCACATCCAAACCGTTCAACGCAAGTCGAACAAACTCGACTTCTGGTAGGGGTACTCGGCACCAGTTCCTGGCCGATTTAAATCTCGTAAGATAATCCATCGGCGATTCATCGGAGTCTTGTGCCATTCGGGCCAACGAAGAGACTGACATTTCCATCCCCGGCCGATAGAACTGCTCGTGAAACTTCTCGACCAATTCTTCCCAACTTTGAATGGAATTGGGTGGGAGGTTAATGTACCACGCGAATGCCGAACCTGTGAGTGAGAAGTTAAACAGTCGCAACTTATAGAGGTCATTACTGACGTCTCCACACTGTGCAGTGAAATGGGCGACATGCTCTAAGGAAGACAGAGACGATTCCCCAGCAAAAAGGCTGAAATCTGGGATTTTAAACCCTTTAGGATACTCGAACTTCTCCACATAAGCTGGATATGGGTGGATAAATTTTGGGAACTTCGGCCCTTTCTTTAGAGCCGAATCAATCATTCTCTGAACTTCAACGACGTCCACAGACGTTGTTCCCATACTTGAATCAACATCGCCTGTCCGACTGCTTGATCCACCTCTCTTGTCTAGATCGACCATTTTGAGCCGAGCAGGTCTTGCCTCGGCCGGTGATACTGATACGAAATTATTTTTTGGCATAGGTTGTCTGGAATGATCAGAATAGCCAATATGATGGGTGTTGTTAACCACGGCCTCGAGCAATCTCGTATGCATGGCGTTTTGACTATGTATTTCTTCAAGTATTCCTCTTATTCCTTGACTGAATGTCTGTTCGAACTGCCGAGACTGTTCTTCGAGCCTTCGTCGAAAAAATGATCTGGTTGGTGGGTCGGATCCCTCACCACCGTCTTCATCACAATCCTCCACTATGCCTTCGATCACAGGTCTCTTTGTTATCTTTGCGAAGGTCCCTGTGTCTCGAGGTAGTTCACCAACGCTCGTTTCTCTTTCTGATCGTGTCCCTTTCGATGCCTCAGGTGTTCCAGCACCAGTGGGCTGTATCCGTAATGAACCTTCGGCTCCGGGGTTCTGACTCGAGTGGGTAGCGATCGATTTTCCCATGGTTGATTTCTTTGTTACTGACCGTGTTTCAATGGTCATGAACTTCGAAGGTTTAGCACTTGGTCCCACCGGGCGTGCCAAAATGTTGACCCTAAAAACTACCAAGCCTACGTTGCACGCAGGCCGAATAATCTATGAGCTAACAACGTCCTTCGGTTGAATGCGGGGCGTGCCAACTCGATGGCCGAACTCGACCGGTGAGTAAAATGTTGATGTTGCGTTGTGTGCGCGGCTGACTTCTAAATCTTGCGATCACGGCCGAGGAAGGAACGCGCCTCGGCCCTTGGGCTCTAGAGCCTGAAGACAAGGCTACTAGTCTTGCGAAGTTCACGACTCGTCGGCGTCGGATTCGGTCACGGTGATTATATTTGTGAAGGTATAAACACGCCGAATCGACACCAACGTATAAGGGCACAGATACTCGAAACAGATGTAGGTCTTGATTATGAAAGTGGTTCGGCCGTCTGAATGCCGAACTCTAAAACCAACCTGTGAGTATCCAATCATAAAACAACTCGACGTTCGATGTGCCGAGCTCGGTAATTCGTAATACCTCACTTCACCGAGAAGGCTGGTGAGATAACCTCTGCCAATAAGGATTCGAAAATCCTTCTCGGCCGAGACTTGGATAGGTAACCAACCGGCCTCGACGCAGTGCTGTTTATCCAAACTGAAGGTGTTTCGCGATCGACTGGTTCTACTGCGATAGTGCTGTTTATCCAAACTGAAGATATCACCGGTTGCCTTCACAGTGCTGTTTATCCAAACTGAAGATGTGTCGGCGGACAAGAAAATAAAAATCTCAAAAGGTTGAGAGAGTTTGCGCAGGGCAGTTTTGTGTGTTGAGTTGGAGAGGGCTAATGTTATGCTCCCCCTCCCTATTTATAGTAGTGCAAACATTCCGAACCGTCCTTAGATAGAACTCCTCGTCCTAATCCAACTCTACTTCGGCCGATACCAATCCAATCCTATCTCGGCTGATCCCAATCCGACCAGGACTCTGAACCTGACTCCAATCGCGAGTTTGATTCATTTTCTTCTCGAGACTCCTTCTCCTAATGGGTCTCGGCTTCTATCAGCTTATCTGTTCCTCCTAATCCGCGGCCCATGGTGCCAATTTACTCCCTTTGTGCGAGTCCTGGGCCGAGAATGATCTGAGCTCGGCCCAATCGTCATTTTGGGCCCAAACACTTGTTTATCAATATATTCTCCTCAAAGTCACTTCCCATGATGGCAATGCTAGAGTGGGATAGGCTTTGCGGCCAAATTTAATTTTAAAAAAAAAAAATAATGCTATGCCAGTTCGGGATTGTGGGATCATGATTTTCCAAGGCTGGAGTAAGGAGGATAGGATAGGAACACCTCAAAAGTTTGGTCATGGACTTAACAGCGAAGCTGCATAGACAGAGCAGCAACCTGTTCCAGAGCATAGGGCGAAGTCTGACGACTTCTTTAAAATTGACCATGCTTGTTTTGCAAGACACGAAAACCTAATCTAGCAAGGAATCAGCCAGTTTCCTATAATCTTGGAATCATTACAATCTAAGAATTGGCGTGCGCCACAAATAATCACACTTCTAAGAGGACACATCATCTATCTACTCCTAAATATACTCTGGGATTCTGTCGGTATAATACAAGTTCCATATCCTAAAAGGTCTCTATCTGGACTGGTATAAATACACTATTCTAGGTTCATCTCTAGTACCGCAATTATCGCACACTTATTATATTGCCTAATGTTTGAGTCTCATATATTTGCATACTAACTTGACCGTCGGAGAACTTTAGCCAAGATCGCCGGTCCTTAGCTACTTATGGTTGTTTGTCTTTTATAGTTAAACGGATTTGTGCATATTCCTCCACAGACGGTGATACACGAATTTAGATCCAACATGAGTGTTACAAGATAATATCTTGGTCAAGTGTTATTTGTTCGTGTCCGCTTATCTTCAATAATAAGAAGACACTGGATTTTGGTTGGAAAGACCACAAAGCAAACTTCATAGGCTGTAGGGACTACCAGATGCACAGTTAAGCATCAGAGGGATTATGGTAATGTGTCTAAAGAAATGAAAAGGTAGGAGGCCAGAAGTGGGGAAAGCGGATGACAGATTGAGGAAGCTCTCAAAGGAAAAACATTGAAGACTATTTTCGTTCATTTGTTTGATACAAAATAGAAAAACTTGCAGGAGAAGCTTTTTTCACATGAGAGGGAGTTCCTTGTAACGTGTTTACTACCACTGTAATATCATAAACCACTTCTATAAAGCTATGTGCAGAGTCAATGGTGGATTTAAGAGTAGAACTTTGGAGGGTCCTAGTGTTAAATATAATTAAGTTTTTAGATAGAAACAAAGTACAAAGCGGACAAAAAAATTCAGTTTATTTATAGAAGCATTTCGTCGAACACTTGATGGGCTTGTTGTCATCAGCCAAATCATATTGCACACATGTCAACAGATATCGACATATGTCATATTCTGAATGAGTGATACACAGAGAATTTGTTGATGTTGATGCAACCTATCGAGACTTTCCTAGCGGGCATTGCATCAAACACTTGATAGGCACAAAAGAAATCTGTACCAAATATTCGAAAGGTCTTCAAAAAATCTTCACATATATATTTTCTGAACTTCCGGTGATCTTAGGCCCACCTAAGAAATATGATATATAGAAAAATATAAATATAAAAACTATGAAAGAATAGAAAATAGAATTTTATAATTTCCAAACATGTTGGATATTTGAATATTATAGAACCCTGTACACCATCCCCATGGGGTGGTGAAGGGAGGGCCCCAATTGGTAGAAAAAAACCCGATAGTTCGTTTCATTAAATTCATTTCCCAACCAATTTTCTTCCCATATTATATTAGGCCAAGAAAAACTAGTGAACTCATTTGCAAGTGATGTGATGTCCTCCATGAAATTCTTCAGCTTTCTAAGTCACCGAACACAATTCCTTAATTTTGCAAGCCTATGAGCTTCACGAGAGCAACTGCCACTGAGACTTGATTGACAAGAGCACCATTTGTCTCTAATTACGAAGCCCACGGCCGCACTATAACCACAGAAAAACCCATCAAAATTAATTTTTGTTCATTTAAGTCGAATGGTTTCTAAGGCCTGGTGAATTTTTTCTTTTTTACAATAGCGTAAGAAGGAGTGGGTTAAATCTCACAATAGGCCTATCAAACTTGTCATTTGAATTGAATTAAATTTAAGATCTTTCACTTATAAGTGGACAATAATACTAGTAGACCTTGGTGGAAAGGGCTAGGAAACTTGCAATGGAGCGATAACAAGCATCTGAGATAGTGTGATGATAATATACTAGGCAAAGGTCACTAGTTTGTTTGTACAAAGCATTATCTCATTGGTTGTAATTTGGGGTCATTTTTTTTCTTGAACAATTGATATTATCTACACTAAGGGGAGGAGGTTGGACTTAACCTCATAATGGGCTAGCAATAATGTGGTTCAAATTTGTTTTTGGCAAGAATCAAACCTAAAACCTCTCACTTACAAGTGAAGAGGAATACCACTAAACCGTCGTACTAAGTGGCAATTGAGGTCAGGTTTTAAGCTTCCTGATTTTTCTAAAATGTCACCCTATATCCAATTACTTTAGTTGATTTTCTGATATAGCGATAACATTTATATTAAGGAGTGAAGGAATAAATTAATATCGAATTTATTATTTATGATATCTAAACTTAGTATCTCTCATTTGCAAATAAAAAGTAATACCACTAAATTGGAATACTAAGTGGGATATTTCAATTGATTTTAATTCAACTTTTTTTTTTCGAACAAATGATATTATCAACACTAAAAGGGAGGGGTTGAACTTAGCCTCACAATAGGCTAGCAATAATGTGGTTCAAATTCATCTTTAGCGAGAATAGAACCTGACCTCTCACTTACAAATAAAAAGGAATACCACTAGACCATAATACTTTATGCTCCCTTGGAGTATGGGTCTCGTTAATTTTGGACTTGCAATGTAATTTCTATGTAATTGCCATGTAATTTCCATATGTCCATTCTCCAGCCCATTATATTTACATATTTACAGCCCACTTTTCTATTTATCTATAAACTATCTTCCTAGTTATTCGGGGAACAGTAGGATTACAAAGAACAGTTTGACACCCAACCATTTAGGGTTTCCCATTGTAATGCTGCGCCTCTGGTGAAGGCTATGTAATGAATATCCAGTTTTGTCTTTAATTTCTTTCTTGTTTTCCTTTTCTCTTCAAACGATCGCACCAAAAACTACGTACAATCTACTCCTAGGACCAATAAACCGTTGTCGATGGGATGTTTTTGTTTTATTTTCTAAGGGAGGGGTAACAAATATTAATAGTACTGGATATGGTAACTTTGTTGACCTTAAGTCTACAACACAAGTCCAAACACAAATTATGCACATGCATCTCTCGTATACTGCGAGAGGTTGGTGAACAAACCCTCCCTAACTTAATTTAAATCTTAAAGAAGATTGGTTTAGGTGAATATGTAAAATGCAAACTATATTTCCACTATTATTCTTGGATGTGTTTATGCCATAATTTATGGATCTTAATTTGTATTGTTCCAGTACTTTAGACCCCGCTCTCACCAAAATGAGTCTTTTTGAGGTACAATATGTAGATATTTTTATAGGAAAACTAACGAAAATGGCTTGAAAACTTTGAGGTTTAACGATAAGGACAAAATAAAGGGTAAAATGAATAGTACCAGGATTGACTTTTTAGTGTAAAAATGTGGTTTTTCGTTAAAGTGAACAGTACTGCGGACTTTTCGTTAAAACTCCCTATTTTTATTGGTGTGGTTTGAGTTTCAAGGTGTAATATAGGCACGTGTTGTTAGCATTGTGAAAAAAGTTATTCCGCATTTTTAATATAATACAAGAGAAGTAGTACACATTGATGAGTCTAGAATGACATTTCGAGGTGTAGGAAAATATTATTCGCGCTCTAATTAACATAAGTTTTCTTGTACATGTAGCCAATCATATATGTGAGGAGTGCAAACATCTTGTGATTCTTAAGAGTAGTATTACTTATATATAAAAAGGACTCACGGTTTTGATTCTCACTAATGTGGCAGTAATTCATCTCGTCATATTCTGAAACTTTCAACCTCATTTATTTACACAAATAAGATGTTCAGGTGAATAAGATGTTGCTATATATATACCAATGCTAGCTACAATTTTGTTGAGATATGATAAAATGTTTGGTTATCTTGTCTTATTGAAACTCAAACTGGTGTCACAGAAATTTTTTTATTCCAAACTTTATATCAAGAAGTGCGATAAATCACGACATTATCTTATTTCATGAATATAAGTACAAGGTTTTGTTTGAGGCTTATTTTAGATTTTACAACAATGAATATAAGTACAAGGTTTTGTTTGAGCCTTATCTTATTTCACGAGATTGTCTTATTGTTAGGCTACATGTACAACAATGAATCTCAAACTTTAGATTTTAACTAATGTGAAAGTATCATTTGTTCTTATTAGAATTCACTTTATGCCTTATTTATTTCTAAGATGCAAACCTCATCAAGGGAAGGGTTTTTATCACAAATGGTCCGTGAAGTTTACCTTATCATCAAGATGGTTGCTGAAATTTTAAATCAACCAATGTAGTCCCTGAAAATATGTGTCGCAAATCAATGTAATCCTTCGGTCACAATTCTGTTAAAAATTCTGTTAAGTGCTAATGTGGCACATAAATGAGCCCCACAAGATTTACTGATTTTTATCACTCACACCATTAAGATGGTCCCTGAAATGGACCCAAATCATCAAGATGGTCCCTAAAATTGAAAATCAATTAATGTAGTCCTTGAAAATAGGTGTCGCAAATAAATATGATCCTTCCACCACAATTCTGTAAAAATATTTGTTATGTGATTATGTGGGTTTAATAATTAATTTAAAAAGTTGTCTAAATACCTTTTTGTATAATAGAATTTGTTTTTTTCTTATAGTAGGACCTACTCCAAAGAGAGATCA
Organism: Cotoneaster glaucophyllus; assembly: GCA_036320875.1. NCBI lineage: Eukaryota > Viridiplantae > Streptophyta > Magnoliopsida > Rosales > Rosaceae > Cotoneaster > Cotoneaster glaucophyllus. Next base: position 27,687,289 of record CM070066.1, on the reverse strand, counting down.
CTTCCATAAATTCTCAAAGGCACAAAGCTTAACCAAGGCCTAAAAGAGGGTTTGGAAATAGTTTTCAACCAACAATAGGTGCACCTCGGTTATAACCTCATTATCTCAAGGCAAACCTCTCCTTTCTTTGAGTCACCAGACCACCACGGAAGTGCCCAACAAGCTCTCCAAAATTAAGGTTGTGAGGATGTTGATCACCTAAATATTAACAGTGACGTCCCAGAAGTCATTGCCAATCAACCAAGCCATCACGAAGGGTGATCTTGATCCAAGTTCAATTCAGTGAAGGGTGTTGAAGTGTGTAAAGATGGGTGTATCGATATGTTTTTAAAGAATAGAAAGTGAAGGAAATAGAGGAATGTGGACTGGGATCGGAGGTGATTGCAAGACTGGGTTTTTGGGTTCACAACTTTTTAATAACTATTAAATTATTAAACCTATTTGTAATTTTTGTTTTTATTTACTTAGACTTGTGTGGTCCCTTTATGTGTCACATCAACACATAACAGAATTTTTGACAGAATTATGACGGAATGACTATATTGATTTGGGACACTTACTTGCCGGACTACATTGATTGATTTTCAATTTTAGCGACCATTTTGATGTCGCAGGTCAATTTGAAGGATTATTTTGATGTCGCCAGTCAATTTCAAAGACCATTTGTGAGAAAAAAAAATGACTTATGGTACCCATTTATGTGCCACATCAGCACTTAACGGAATTTTTAATAGAATTGTGACGGAAGGACCACATTGATTTGCAACACCTATTTTCAGGGGCTACATGGATTGATTTTCAATTTCAAGGACCATCATGATGGTGAGGGAATCATTTGTGATAAAAACCCTCACGGAAAACATTAAAGTTTCTTTTGAAACCAAAAAATTTGCCGTGTATTCTTCTTCCTATTATCTGTTTACATGATCTCTCTCTCTCTCTCTCAACTGTCAAAGTCTCGTAAGCTTTAAAGGCAGTTCGAGAAGAAAATTTTAAGGTTAGAAAAATTATATTAATTGTTTTGCTTTTTATTTATATTTATTTTAAGTTGTTATAACAAGGTAATGTTTTGAATGTTTATAGCTTCAATAACTTCAGCATTTCTTTTTATGGGAACATATAGCTAGCTTTAGCATTTCTTTAGCATTTTAGAATGTATATATAGAAATAAGTACAAACTATAGAAAACATAAAATAAGATTCCACTACTTGAATATTACACACAGAATTACAACGTACATGCATGCCTTTGGTATATACATGCATCCATAAGCTTAGAGTAGCAAGAAACAAATTAAAGAAACCGCAACTAGTACAAAGACATACATATAAGAATCACTGATTGTGATTTCTCAAACTACTGAATATGAAACTATAACATGGCCACAGCGTCATTGAACATTAAAATGGTGTTTAGCTAGCGATGAAGATGAAGCGATTGATGACGTCTTTATTTATTACCTAGTTGATAAACTGAGTTGTACTGCTTCAGTGAAGCTTGAGGTTTCTCATCCTGCAAAGCATACAAAATTACATGGGGTTAGCTTTAGCTGAAAATCAACTCTAGCTTTGATCAACTTGGGTGGATGGTGGTATTGGAAGTCAGTGTATATAGTCTTATTAGAGCATGGAATGAGATGGAAAATAAAACTTGGTAGTGTTAAAAAATAGTTGTGTATTTTAAGCAGAAGTTTCATAGTGCACGAAGTCAGAAAGTAGCAATAAATAATAGTAATTTTTGTTTAGGTGGAGGACTTAGACAATACTGTATGTTTTTATACAATATAAGACTACCTCTTTTCCTCATCACTCATGTGGTGGCCATGGCTGTTCCCACCAGTAGTCCTGTAATCTGGGAAGGGCACCTGGCCTGACTCAATATGCTTGACATCTTCCACAAGAACCTCATAGTGCCTCTTGACTTCCTCCGGTGTTTTGCCGCCGACCGCTTTGGCCACATTGTACCAGCGGTCAGCAGTGTCCTTGTCGTAGACAGCCAGAGCCTTTTCAAAGGCTTTGTTTTGCTTGGCAGTCCAGGAGGAGCCAGAGCCTCTTGAGGACATTGAGCTTGATGCCATTGAATAATTTCTTAGAGTATAAGATGGTTTTCTATAAACACTATAGTGAAAAGCTTGGAAGGAAAATTAAGGAGAGAGAGAAAGGAGAGAAGACCGAAGTGAAGGGAACTGTGTGATATGAGCTGAGTGCTGGCAATACCTGCTCTTTATAAGGAGGGGGAGTAGGGATGACGTGGGATAGTGCCAGTTGGCAAAGAGATCTTGGAAAAATGAAGTGGAATTTGAATGATTTGTCACCTTAGCTACCACAAAAAATTTTCAATGAAGAAATAGTACTGGGACAAAGATGGAGAACAACATTGCAAGGAGAGAATCAGTATCTCCAAGATTTTTTTTTTTTTTTTTTTTTTTTCTTGGTCAAGAATTTTTTTATAGATAGAAGAACCAATAAAGCTGATTGAAGTCCTTTTCTTTCTTTTTGTCTATCATAAGTTATTATTCACAATCCGAAAATGTAACATTGCACTCCTAAACTTGTTTAGTTGATATAAAAACTTTTGATAAAAAAAAAATGCAAGATTTCAACCAAAGAAAAAAAGAATGCAAGATGGTTGTTCTGGAAGGGAGATTTTTGCTCATCACCTAAGTGTTGGAGCATCACGCCACTTAGTACTACGGTCTAGTGGTGATCGTCTTCACTTGTAAGTGAGAGGTCTTAGATTCGATTCTCGTCAAAAGCAAATTTGAACCACATTATTGCTAGCCCATTGTGAGGCTAAGCTCACCCCCTTCCCCCTTAGTGTAGATAATATCGTTTGTTCAAAAAAAAAAAAAATTGGACCATCACTACCATATGAAGGCCTTGTTTAGGATAAATAATTAGGTAAGATTCAAGATAAGACACTATTTTCATGGTATATGTTAGAAGAAGAAATGAAAAAAAATGTGACCAACTTAGAGGTAGAAGATGAATTACGCAAGGAGAAAAACTCCCTCTAATCCTCCCTTAAATGGTAGGATTAGAAAGGAGAAGTTTTATTCATGTTTAATACTCTTCCAATCCTCTAAAAATGAAAAACGTTCTCTTCTGCTTTCAACATGTCTTGAATTTAGAGGATTATCAATTTCAATCCAGTCTGCTATAATAAAATGGAATTAGGGATAAGCAGTCAATCCTTTATATTAAACAAGTCTTAAATTTCATTAATTAGATGAAATAAAGTTTCGATATGTATGTGTACTAGATAGAGTAAATCACCCTCACTTAACCACAGTTAGTGTAACGGTGATGCTCACTACTACTAAGTTTGGTGTCTTTCTGGAGTGTGACTAACAACTTTGTTTTCTGATAAGAGTCAAGCACAAAAACCTAGAAGTTTTTCTCTTGCTTATTTTCCAAATTAACTTTTAAACCTAGAAATTAGCAAATTGAAGCTATTTGGTCTCCATCATAGAAGTTTGTCTTCTTGATTAGAAAAATTGTAGTTTTGTAAAGTATCTTTAGAAGATAAAGCATACCAATAAGGGAAAACACAAAGTAGGTGAGAGTCTCTTCAACCATTGAGATTTCCTTCATATTACAGAAAAAAATTTCCAGTGTGCCGCATATAAATGGCCCGGTACAACAAATTTTATAATATAAATAGTTGAAAATTTTCTTTTTAAAGCATCCAACCACCTATAACTAGGATCAAAATGCAGAATTGGATTCCTATTATGGGAACTACCTTTGTTTACTAAGCTTTGGAGAATAAAAAGAAAAGTGAGACCCACACAAAATAAGGAATTCAATTCCTCATTTTGAATTAAGGAATTCAATTCCTCATTTTGAATGAAGGAATTGGACTCCTTGATTGGAGGTGGTAATCCAATTCTGGGCGTATGGAGGAATCAGAAACAATTTCCTTTTCTTGGGTTGTATTTCTTGAATTTCATGTTTCTTTAATAAAAATATAAATTAAAAGAAAACAAATAATTAATGTTTATAGGGTAATTACTATTAAGATTTTATTAGTTCCAAAAATATCACTAATGATACAATTAATTTGAATAAAAAATTATCCAACTGATTAGCATAGAAATACGTTATTTAGAGCAAAGGTATTTTAGTAATACGTTATTTAGAGCAAATTTATTTTAGTAATCATATTCATTTCTATTATGTGGATTTGTAAACAATTTATATAAACTCAGTTTCATTCTTATTCTAATTCCTAAACATTTAAGTAAACAGTTTCAATATTTATCTGATTCTGATTCCTCCCCGTTCCAACTTCTCAATTCTGTTCCTCCTATTTTAATTACGATTACCTAAATGAATCAATAGTGTAGCGGATTGTGCTCCTAGTACACTGAAAAATCTCTCCAGATTACGTCACTTCCTCTCTGTTTTATTCTCTAACTTTGTAGGATTTTAATGTGGGGTCCCCCATTCTCAAACCACAGTCAATCAGATTGACCGTACTAAACTTTCACGTGTGCATGACAAGCCATTTTTCTCTCTTTATTTTTTCCCACCTTTTTTTTCTTGTTTTTGAGGATTTAAGTAAATTGGGAGGCCTGTGTTCTCCGCGGTACAAGTGATCTTTCTAATTAGTGTGCTGTGTCCTGAACAACGTTCCAAGCACTCTAGCTGGCGGCCTGCTTTGTCCGTACAATGATGCAATTGTGTTTTTCTCTGAGAATAGGTCGATATATATAATGTTACCAACTGTTCAGCAGTTTGGGACCCTTTCTGATATAGTTTGGTCATTTGGCACAGAAAACTTACTCATATTATTCACTATGTAGTTAAAAAAGAAGGGGAAATGTACCAATAAAATTGGCTACAATTTTTATCAAAAAGTAAAATTGAGAGAACAATAAGTCGTGTATATAAATCACGGTTAAGTGTCCTCTATTTGTTTATGTCCCTCAAATTTTATTTTTTCTAAAAAGAATGTCTAGATAATTGGTTGAATTGAACTTAAAACTCTTAAATCATTATGTTATGTTGATTTTACACAAGAAGTTAAGATTGAGTTGCTATTGCTAATTGTCATTTGACTCACAACATCAACGAACAAAACCAAGTTTTTCATGATTAATTGACAATTGCAGTATATAGTAATGTAGAAAACAATTTTTGTAGATATCTAGTTTGTAGGATAGTAAATAGTAATTTTATCTGATCCAAATTTGTCGTTCATGAGAGTTGAACTAGTGACATCAATTATTTTATGATGTTCATGGTTTTGACCCTTTCATGTGCCAAACAGGTCTAAAGTTAAATCGAGAAATACAATTTTCAGTACTGACATATATAACAAGCATATCCACATAACGATCTCCTTTGCTTTGTCTTTAGCTATTGCTGCAGGATGGTGCATTGGAGTCACAAACACTATTTCATACATCCTGCCACTTGCCCTTCAAATTTTAGCTTATTTTGATCCACAAATCATTGTTCTTTATTTCTATATTTGGTTATTCCTCATATAAAATAAAAAATTGGCTTAAGTTTAACCTCTGTCTCTGGATGAACAAACAGTTTGAAGCTGGGTGGCTGTTAGTCTGTTTTTTCAGCATCATTTAATGAACTCATGGGCAACCGATTGCAATATTGTGATAGAATCGTTTACTGGCCACAGTTAAAGTGGCCTAGTTGTAGTTTTTTTGAAACTTCGCACATTTACATGTATACAACCATGTTCATATCTCTCGCCTTATGTGACTACTAGTCATGTGATGAGAGAGAGAAACTTATTTTATACATCGGTTGCACCCAAGACATGGAAAGTGCATGTTTCCATACTTCTTACATCAGATATGTTATAATATTCTATGTTGAGTACCTGTGAAGTTAGCATCACCAACACGCTGGTGATTCCGAAGAAAACGATGCGTTAGACTTAGAACACCATAATGGTGTACTAGCTAGTTGCATATTTTGTTCGGCAGATTATCTATAGTCGGTGAACAAGATATAACTTGCATAACACCACAGGGTTAAGGAGTATCTAATTTAAGAGAGTGACAGCATTAGGTGAAGATAATAACTGCTTAGAACAAAAAGTCAAGTGTGAGGAATCCGATTTTAGAAGGGAGACAATGTGATACCATGGCTTTAATCTGCAACTTGGTTAATGTAGCCCAACCTCTGGGTCTACATTTTGCAAAAATCCTGCAACTAGACCTGAGTTTAGTCAGTTTACAAACTTCTGTGATCCAGAACCAGTTTGTGTATCCAGGGACATAAGATTTGGAGTGGCAGCAAAAAAGGATATTTCAGTATTTGGAAATATTTCTCAGTGACTGAAGCTTTTCTTTTTCTTGAGTACTTCTCAGTGACTGAACTTAGTTGCTTCTCTAAATCTCAAGAAACGTTTGCAGGGCTTAATGAACTCTACTTTTGGAAATAACAAAAATGGCAGTGACTGTCTTACTATCACATAGTGTTACTAATTCATGTATTATATATAGTATGAGCCGACAACAAGGTTTATATTTCTGGTACTAGGTCATAGTATTAATGAAAACATATCGTATTATATCAACGGTCTATGGATAAGATAATACTGTATAGTGGTGTGAGTTCAGACCCACAAATTTCTCCTACTTGTGGACAACTATACTCAAGTCTTAATTTCTTCTCCAAACATGTGGTTTTGTATTTCAGATTACCTACATTTGATATCAGTTTGTCATCAAACATAATCTCGAAAACCCTATTCCTCTGCACACGCATCTGTGTGTCCTCGTGCTATACTAATGAAAAGTCCTTTAGTAAATAGATCTCTTATCTTCATATCAAACAATGACTAGGATTTTTTGGCTGATCAAACGCAGAAGGTATATCAATCGAAACATCGAGAGTAAATGTGGCCTCCATTGTCAAGTTGCATCATGGTCGTGGTATACTGGCCACATGCTAATGGGGCTATCACTTATCATTAGCTGAAAACTACTTTGACCAACTTTTTATGGATCTATACGAAATTTTAATAAAGTAATGCTTTGAGATCGATACACCCTCTTAACGATATTTGGAATCCTTATCATCCCAGTCTATCTCCAATAGAAAGCAAAATCTCTTAGATTCCTCCTCTCTTTCAGGACTAATTCTTCTGGCGGTTGTGGTCCTTCCTTACAAGTTGGAGAAGGTGGTTAACCTTGGACTCTTTTGGCCCCTCCGTCGCTAGAATTTTGTGCTTATGATTTCCATAGTTGGTTTGGTTAATGATGCATATAGTACTTACCTAAAATATCTCAGACTTTTCTTTGATTAACATGCGAGCAGGCGAGCTAACTCCAAAAACCTGTTCCCAATTTGGATTGTAGGCTGCAACTCTCATGCATGTAGCTGAAATCACTAGTAATCGAGGGTCAACCATAGGGTGGACTTCAAATTTGGGACCACTTCTTACATTGCAAAGAGAATTATAACTATCACTAAAACAAGGGTTAGTTTTTAATTATCCTTCAGATTAAGCCCATTATTAATTTGCATTTTTGTTATAAGCTAGTAAATTGGTTGGGAATCCATAAATTCACGGTGCAATAGTACACCACCCGCACCTCTTGCTGGTCCGAACTCCTAAGGCCATCTCCAACCGAGGGCTGGCCAGAGGGCTCGTTTGAGCCCTCTAGCCCTCCAAAATTCTCCAAGATATTAATATTTTAATGAACAGTACAGGGCCATATTTGCCTCCGTCTCCAACCGAGGGCCAGAGGGCCAGAGGGCTCGTTTTAGCCCTGTCACAAAAAACCGTCTCCAACCGAGGGCCAAAGGGCCATAGGGCCAAACATAATTTATTATTTTAAAGTTACAGTTTAAAGCTACAATTTAATGTTGTTTCATATTGTTTAATGTTGTTTCATGTTACTTAATTTAATTTAATGTTGTATAATGGCCTAGGAAGTTATAGGAAAAAAATAGAATTAAAAAAAATTGAAACAAATTTTGTAAAATAGAAGTTATAGGAAGTTATAGAAAAAAAAAAGAAAAAACTAAGGTTTAAATTGAAGTTATAGAAAAAAAAGAAAAAAAAAGGTTTAAATTGAAGTTATAGAAAGAAAAAAAAAGGTTTAAATTCATAAAAAAAAAATTAAAAAAAAAAAAAAAAAAAGGGAAGCAACGGCTAGTGGCTCGCTAGCCGTTGCAAATTTCAAATTCAAATTGCCTAATACTGTCGGTTTTATCCGACAGCAATACTAATTAATTAAAAAAAAATACAAACTGCCTAATGCTGTCGGTTTTATCCGACAGCAAAGAAAACCATTAAAAAAAAAAATACCCAGCCAGCGGGCTGGCTGGCTGGCCGAACACAGCCAGCCCTCCGGCCCTCCAGCCCTCTCCGATTCCGTGGGGCCCTCCCAGATCCCAGAGCCCTCTGGCCTAGCCCTCGGTTGGAGACGGTTTTAGGGCCATTTTCGGCCCTCTGGCCCTCTAGCCCCTTCGGTTGGAGATGGCCTAAGTTGGCCGCAAAGCATAGAAATAGCCTTTAGGATCGATGGAATCTTTGACTGAAAAGGAAGATTGTGGAAAATAGAAATAAAGTTTTAAATTGGTGATTTATGGGAAGGATATAAATTTTATGGAATGAACTACGTGGACGATATATGCATGGGAAGTTCTGCTTGGATGAATGATACATGGTCTCAACAAACTTTTCACTTTGGATTCCGCACTTAAATTGTAGCTATTGACATTTACGCACTTATATTTATGTGGATTACACTAAGGCTAGTTTGGTATTGTTATGCTTTAAAAAAAAAACTGCTTCTGATGTGCTGTAAAAATAAGCAGCTGTGAAATAAAGCAATAATGTGTTTGGTAAACTATAGTTGTAAAAGTACTTTTGGCAAAAAAAAAAGCAATGTTATAGTGTTTGGTAAATCTTTATGTAAAACAGTTATAATTGTGTAAAATGACCAAAAAGGCATAGTACTAGATGTGCTATTAATTTAATTGCTTGACAGTTTTTTGGGTCAACACAAACAAAAATCAATTGTTAAACATACTTTCCTGTTTTTTAATATCCATATCTTAATTTAAATCTATTATAAATACTAATTAGCACCACAAGTTACTTAAAAATATCAAAATCTTTTAAACTGAGTATGATAAGATCTTCACTACTAATTTTTGCTATTTCAGCTAGACAAATGACAAAAACTCCAATAACTAATCAATTTATCGTAAGCATCTCCAACAGTAATGGTTATTTTAACATAAAAATTTGAACTAGTTTATTATTTAAAATTCCCATCTTTTTATGTTTTATTATCATAATTAAACGGGAACGAGGCCACTATCTTTCCAGAAGCACCTCTCAAACTCTCTTTCTCTCACGTCTCTCTTTCCTTTTCCTTTCTCGTCGTTTCCGCCTTCTTCCCATTTCACATTTTCTTTCTCAATCTTCCTCTCTCCATGTGATCTCTTTCATTCTCAATTGAAATCCTAAAAAATTTTCCTCCGTGCTGGATGGTTCATTGGCGGGTCAGATTGAAGGCTCGAAACCAGGTCGATAATGGAGGAGGAGGGGCTTGGGTTAGCTCTGTTTGGTTTGAAAGCTCAAGGTCCGTCGCTCCAAGGTCTTGAAGTACAACCTCACGATCTTGAACGACCTCAAAAAAATATCCAGTCTGAGCATGGAAGGTGAGTGTACGAGCTTCAGATTGTTAATAATTCCATCTGGGTTTTTTGTTAGTTCAATTGGGTTGTGGGGATATTACCATCGGAGGTAGATGGGATATCACCATCGAGAAAAGCATATGGCGCCACCGTGGACAGAGAGGGTTGGTGTAATCTTGCCCGCTGCATCACCGCCTCGACTCCGACTGATTCCGATACAGCTCATCGAAAATAATGGAAGATGATAAAAGCATGTTGTATGATTGTAAATTATTTAATTGCTTAAGGTCATTTTGAGCACATGAAAGTTTCATTAAAGGATCAGCGCCACTTGGAAAAGAGGTTTGTGCAGAAGCTGAAAAGCTAGTTTTTCAAAGTTGGCTTTTGCTGCTTTGAACTTGTAACTTTTTTTTCATCCAAAATTATGGAAAAAAACTGGTTACAACTTACAAGATATTACCAAACGCTGGAAAGATCCCAGCTTTTTTTTATAGCCGTTTTTTCAAGAATTTAAGCAGTACCAAACTGGTACTAACACACACAACAAATCCTATCTGTGTGTGAAGGCCATTTGTGTTGTAGTGTACTCTCTTATATACGTAGTGCACTTGGAGTAGCAAAAGTTTCGAGCAATCACTGATCCACAAACTTAATCAGTTAGAAATGAGCTAACAGTGAATATCAAACAAGCGTAATCTTACTTGTTTCACATACAATCCATCCTGCTATTGATAGATACCAAATTCCTGCACTGAGAATCTCAACCTCAACAAGCACAGTAATGGAGAGAGATATGGAGAACGAGAAGCACCAAGAGCGTGCTTGGATATTTTTGTGTATATTTCTTTTCAATTTCTGATTACAAAGTAAATGAGACTCTTTCTCTATTTAAAGGAGATGGACCCCAAGGGTAGCCACTCAGCCCAATACTCACATAAAGGCAAAACAAACACAATTAGCTAATTCTTTTTAGGTTCCTAACATTATCCTCCCCTTACAAAAACCTTGTCCTCAAGGTTCAATTTGGAACGCAGGATATGTGGACTTGAACTCATCATAATCCTCCCACGTTGCATCCTTTGAATCTTGGCCTGTCCAATGGATGAGCAATTGAACTCCAGCTGCTTGCCCCTTTTTGCAAAGTCTCCTAGCTAATATAGCTTGTGGTTGCTTAGGTAGTAATTCCCCAGCCTGAACATCTGGTAACTCGGTAAGTGGTTGAACCAATGCCCCAATTTGTTTCTTTAAACAGCTTACATGGAAGACTGGGTGGATCTTGGTGCCCAGCGGAAGCTGAAGCTTGTATGCGACTGGTCCGATTCTTTCCACCACTTCATAGGGTCCATAGAACTTAGGGAGGAGCTTATGGTGCGAGTGAGCATTCAGCGTTTGCAATTGGTAAGGTACCAACCTGAGATATACCCTGTCACCAACTGAGAATTCCCGTTCAGTCCTCTTCTTATTAGCCTGAGTTCGCATTCTGTGCTGAGCCATTTCTAAGTTAGACTTAAGGATAGCCAATATTTTGTCTCGGTCTCTTAGAGTGGTTTCGACAGCTTCCAACTTGGCAGTACCGACTTCATGAGAATTCACCAATGGAGGGGGATAGCCATAAACCAATTCAAAGGGTGTGAATTTGGTGGACGAGTGATAAGCTGTGTTATAGTTCCACTCAGCCCAAGCCAACCAATCTACCCATTTTTTGGGCTGAGCACCGGCAAAACATCTTAAGTAAGTCTCAAGGCATCTGTTAACCACCTCTGTTTGTCCATCACTCTGAGGGTGATATCCCGAGCTCATACAGAGTTTAGAACCATTGAGTCTGAAAAATTCCTTCCAAAATGCACTGAGAAAGATTGCATCTCGGTCACTCACAATGGTTGCTGGCATGCCATGCAATTTAAACACGTTTTCCACAAAGACTTGAGCCACAGTTGCAGCAGTGAAGGGGTGTGCCAATGCCATGAAATGAGCATATTTGCTGAGCCTGTCTACTACTACGAATATGACAGTCTTTCCCTTGCACGCAGGTAATCCAAGAATGAAGTCATGCTGATATCTTGCCAAATTTGCTCTGGAATGGGGAGAGGATGAAGCAGCCCAGGAGGAAATTGGGTTTCATACTTGTTCTGTTGACACGGGTGGCATTCCCCAACATATTTCCGGATATCGTTCTTAAGACCAGGCCAATAGAACCCTCTCTTGATCCGTTGATAAGTTTTTAGAACCCCCATGTGACCTGAGGCAGGAGTATTGTGATGCTCATACATAATCTTGCTTCTCCAAGGTGAAGAAGGACTGAGAACTATACGAGACTTGTACTTCAAAAATCCATTTTCAAACTGGTACTTGGAATGACTAGCAGTGGCACTGGAAGTTTTACTCTCGGCCTGCAGCTCCTTGATCTTAGTTTAAATCCATTCATCACGTTCATTATGAATTCGCAGGGCATCTAACCATCCAAAATAAGGATAGGATATGGCCACACAGCTAGGGACATCACTGGTGCCTTCCGACAGTGTTGGTGCTGATGGAGATGACTCGGGAAGCCTGGATAATGCATCCGCAACCAGATTCTCAGTACCCTTCCGAAATTGTATCTCATAGTCAAAGCCTAATAGCTTCGAGACCCACTTCTGTTGGAAGGGGGTATTAGCTCGCTGATTCAGGAAATACTTCAGGCTGCTGTGATCTGTCTTGATAATGAAGTGCCGACCCTGTAGGTAGTTTTGCCATTTCTTAATAGCATACACAATAGCAATGAGCTCTCTCTCATATGTAGAGAGTGCTTGGTTCTTTGGGCCGAGAGATTGACTAGCAAAAGCGATAGGCTTGCCTTGCTGTTGTAGAACGGCACCAATACCCTTATCAGATGCATCACACTCAATGGTGAATGGCAAGGAGAAATCCGGTAGTGTGAGGACCTGTGGAGAAGACATCTGATCCTTTAATGTTTGAAATGCAACAGCAGCCTCATCGTTCCAACTGAAACTGTCTTTTTTGGTCAATTGATAAAGAGGTTGACAGATTTTCCCGTAGCCAGGGACAAATTTTCGATAGTAACCAGTGAGGCCTAAAAAACCCCTAAGTTGTTTCACATTAGAACGAGTAGGCCAAGATTGGATGGACTGTATCTTAGAAGGATCAGCTTCTACCCCGTCCCGAGAGACAATGTGTCCCAAGTACTCAATCCGAGTTTGACCAAAAGCACACTTGGACTTTTTGACAAAAAGGTGATGCTGCTGTAAAAGGGTGAAAGTAACCTGTAAATGACGCAAATGATCAGTCCAAGATTTGCTAAAAACCAAGATATCATCGAAGAAGACTAAGATGAATTTGCGCAGGAAGGGTTTGAAGATGTCATTCATCAGGTGTTGGAATGTAGCTGGGGCATTAGTAAGCCCAAAAGGCATGACAAGGAATTCATAATGCCCTTCATGAGTCCTAAAGGCTGTCTTCTCAATATCTGCAGTATGCATGAGAATCTGATGATAACCCGATCGAAGATCAAGCTTAGAGAAATACAGAGCACCACAGAGTTCATCAAGAAGGTCATCAATAAGAGGAATCGGGTATTTATCTTTAATGGTAATAGAGTTGAGTTCTCTATAATCCATACAAAGTCGCCATGTTCCCTCCTTCTTCTTGACAAGGAGCACAGGACAAGAGAATGGGCTATGACTGGCTCGGATAAAACCTGCATCCAGTAGTTCCTTTACTGCATTTTCAATTTCCGTCTTCTGAAGTGGCCCATAATGGTAAGGCCGAATGTTGGGAGGTTTGGATCCTGGCAATAAAGGAATGTGGTGATCATGAGCTCGAGGTGGAGGGAGTTGAGTAGGCAGGGTAAAGATGGCCTCAAACTCGCCTAGGAGATATTGCAGTGCACGGAGCTGCTCAGGAGTTAAATCACAAGCCTCCATTTTCTGAGTTTCCAAGGAATAGAGGAAAAGCCCCAGATTAGAACTAGAAATTTCCTTATCCAAGTGTTGGAGAGATATTTCTTGGATGGGTGGCAAAGTAGGCTGACAGTGAGTGAGTTTGTAATGAGAGGTGCCACTGGAAAATTCCAAAGTCATGAGTTGAAAATCCCATAAGACATGGCTGATTGAAGAAAGCCACTGGACCCCCAAAACAATATCACAACCCCCCAAAGGAAGTGCAAAGAGAGTCACGGAACAACCATAACTGCCAATGGTTAAGGGAGCATTAGCACAGCAACCAGAACTGCGAATGGTACCCCCATCTGCAATCATGACGGAGAAGGGTTTGGTAGTTTGCATCGGCCAACCAAAACGCTTGAGAAGTCGGGAATCCACAAAATTGTGGGTGCTGCCAGAATCCAGCAAGATTGTGACCTGCTGACCATGAAAAATCCCATGAACTTTCATAGTACGCACTGCTTTCCTGGCGTTAGTGCCATAATAGGCACACTCACTGAGCTCCATAGTGTGAAGAGTAGGGGAAGACTCACCCTCAATGTCCTCCTCAATGTCCAAGGTAACTTCCTCCTCAGGTAGAACCGTATCAAGCATCAGTAACTGTTTAGTAGCACACTTGTGACCCGGAGACCATTTGGCATTACAAAACCAACAGTCCCCTCGTTCGCGCTTCCGGCGGATCTCTTCAGGGGTCAATCTCTTAACAGGAAAATTAGAGGTGTGCACTGACTGAGAGGAAACAGGTGAAATAGTGAGAGGAGATCGGAATGGAGGGTTAGGTTTTGGAGAACCAATTTTGAGATCTGTAAATTTAGCATCCAATTGAGCAGCCAGAGAAATGGCGTCATGAACAGTAGTAGGACGCAACAACTTCACATCATACTTCAATTCGCGTTTAAGACCTCCGAGGAAACAACTCTTAAGAAGGAGTGGACTCAAATCAGGAGTGCGAGTAGCCAAACGGCGAAATTCAAGCACATAATCCTTCAGGGTACCTGTTTGGCGAAGTTTGAAGAGAGATTCAGCACTGTCCTCAAACTCACTGGGACCGAATTCGCGGCAAAAAGCACGAGTGAAATCCTCCCACCGTGGTGTCGTTTGCAAACAATCCATCCACCGGAACCATTGAAGAGCTTCGCCGTCGAGGTGGAAGGAGACGGTGACAACCTTCTGGTGCGCAGGAGTGGAGTAATAGGTGAAGAACTGCTCAGATTTGTAGATCCAAGCGAGAGGATCCTCGCCAATCGAGAATCGAGGGAAGTCGATGCGATGCTGCCACTGAGGAGGGCGAAGAAGTGCCTGATCGGGCGGATCTGGTGGAACTGGAATGTCAGGAGGCGGAACGTGATCAGTGGCCGGAGCAGGGCCAAAACCCCCAGCGTGACACTCGAGTTCGCGACGGAATTGCTCGAAATAGGCGGCGAAACGATCATCCATGGATTCCATGAAGGCGGCAAACGAAGATTCCAGAGCAGAAACACGAGCGTCCATAGCGGTGAGGCGGGTGTTGTGGTTGTGGCGGGTCATGCAAGGAGGGATAAACCCAGGATCGGAGAATGATACCAATGATAGATACCAAATTCCTGCACTGAGAATCTCAACCTCAACAAGCACAGTAATGGAGAGAGATATGGAGAACGAGAAGCACCAAGAGCGTGCTTGGATATTTTTGTGTATATTTCTTTTCAATTTCTGATTACAAAGTAAATGAGACTCTTTCTCTATTTAAAGGAGATGGACCCCAAGGGTAGCCACTCAGCCCAATACTCACATAAAGGCAAAACAAACACAATTAGCTAATTCTTTTTAGGTTCCTAACAGCTATTTGATAAGGCGGAGACACAATGCAACTTATTCTGCATTTTGCACATCAAGAAAAAACTATTAAATAATCTTTCTAATTAATGATTTTTTTTTTTTGAACAAACCACATTATCTATATTAATAGGAAGGGATGTGCGCTTAGCCTCACAATGAACTAGCAACAATGTGGTTCAAATTTGTCTTTGACGAGAATCTTAGATTGATGCCATCTTAGATTATAATTAAACCTTGAAATATAAACTTTAGTATATCATCAATCTAACAAAGGGCAATGATTGACAGGTATATTGATTTTCAGTTTTCAAGGTTTAACGTATTATTTCTCTGTTGATACTACTATACGTGGACCAAATATCAATATAGTATATTGACTAAATTTTGATCATATTTAAAATATTGTAAGTTGGTATCCGATACCGAAATAATCTTTTTTCCTATTATTATTAGGAAACAAAAAAAAGAGACCATCTAAATTGAAAGGCTTCATGAATTATAATACTTATGTGGCTTATATATATGTTTTGAACAAGATATGAAGCAACTCATAGGAGATGTGCGATGGTAAGATGAGCCATGCAGTATATTGACTAAATTTTGACCATATTTAAAATATTGTAAGTTGGTATCCGGTACCGAAATAATCCTTTTTCCTACTATTATTAGGAAGAAAAAAAGATAAAGAGACCATGGAAATTGAAAGGCTTCATGAATTATAATACTTATGTGGCTTATATATATGTTTTGAACAAGATATGAAGCAACCCATAGGCAGGGCCGGCCTTGAGGGGGTGCGAGGAGTGCGACTGCACAGGGCCCCCAATTTTTTGGGGCCCCCAAATTCTAAAATCCTTCTTAATATTCTATATATAAAAAAGCTGGGAAATAATTAACAAATGCTGAACTAGCATGGTTATCAAGCGTTGGTACCTTCATGTGGGAGTGCATGGGTTCGACTCCTTGTTTTCTCATATTTGTTATTTTTGATTTTTTTTTCAGCCATATTTCTTTCATATAGGGCATGTGCGGGGTAACTATTTTGGGATTTTTGAGCTACACTATTTTTAAATATTTGTAGTTTAATTTCTTTCATTATAAAAGATAATTTTGCTAATAAATTTGTAGTTAGGAATATCATAATAAATTAAAATTCTTAAATTTGATATAATCTTTAAACACCCCAATTCCGTATATGATATCATTTCATAATTAGAATCGTTTATTCTTTTGGTCACCGTTTAAAAGTCATCTATTTTTCATTCCATTTGAAGACTATTGGATCATCCATATCAAAAAGAAAATTATAGTACAACTGCACCCATATTGTTACATTAAGTTGGTTTAATTGTTTAAGACATGAATCTCAAAATTTTAACTAATCTAATGGCAATCAACGGGAGAGGGGGAGTGGGAATCATCCTCACTTTAGGGCGTGATGAAAAATGCAATGGAAAGGGTTCATTATAAGATGCTACAAATATCATAATCAGTGATTCGTTTAACACATAAATTTTTCTTCAGATGGACTCTAGATGATAAGAAGAGCATGAATGGTTTTGATTATGATATTTATACGGTGATATGATAAGTACATAATCATATCACCATGATTTTTGTATTTAAAAAGTATGGAGATTCAAAAAAAAAAACATAGAGAACGCAAATAGGTGCATGACCACCACACTATGCTTCATTTTTATTTATTTATTTATTATTTTTGCGTTATATCAATTTACACACAATAAAAAATATAAAATATAAACGAAAATATAGCAACCAAATTTTAGACCATACAAGGGCCTCCATTTGCATCTCGCACAAGGTCTCCAAAATCTCATGACTGGCCCTGCTCATGGGAGATGTGCGATGGTAAGACGCGCCATGCAGATTTTGAAATAAGGAGTCGCAGAAATAACCAATGCGAGCATATCTGAACACCACCAATCAGCAATGCATGCCGACCATTTTGGGTGCACCAAGGAATTGTTATCAAGTCGTTGAACGATCAAGATTATTCAAGGTCACGTAATAGCTAGGTAGCTAGGGTTACGTAGAGTAGAACGACGTGACTGGGTTTGAAGCAGCAAATAATTAACATGGTATTTTCGTTCTTATACGGTGATTCTGGGTGTCAGAAGAATATCATAAGGAACAGACAAGATACTGTGGGCGCATGGATTCTATTGTGTCCTCCCACTCATTTTCCTCTTGTCAACTTGTCATTCTTCTCAAAGTGCGTATTGCAAGTCTTGCCTCCACGTTGTTTTTGCCTGCAATAGAATTTAATTTCAGAGTAGTGAGTTTATGCCAAAGCGGACCCCTAAGCAAGGCGAACAAAGCATGTGCTTTGGGCATGACTAAGAACTAAGTTTCATATATATATATTTTTTTACATCCGTTTTTTAAGGGAAGAGTTACAATCCTTACATATATATATATATATATATATATATATATATATATATATATATATATATAATACAATCATTATTTGACGGTCATATAACTCATATGAATATATTTATTTAACATAATCACCATCTAACCATCGAGATGACAGTTGTATTAAATATATGTAAGTATTATAGTTAAATCCCAATTTTCATTTGTTTAATTAATTCAAACACAAGCTTTAGACCTCATCAATGTATGCAACTTTCTGACTTACACTGTATAATGTAATGAAAAATTAGGTTTTTTCTTTAATCTGAGATACCAATTGTTGTTTGATATGCGCTTAACAGAGGTGGGTGTACCATACTAACCCGAGGGCTCAAGACGTGCTTAATGTGACCTCGACATGAGATGATAATGAATTTCTCACCCATTTGACTTAGTTCTTCATACAACCAATCACTTTAATGACATGCTTAGTTATAAGCTCACGCTACAAAATTCAGCGATAAATTAGTTAAATTTTTATTTTTTTTAAATTAATCATTACCTCATGAGATGAATAGTATCGATAGAGAAACCTCATTTGACGTGCTTTTGTCTTAAGCAAAGCCAGCCAGGCATGCATTTTATGTCGTGATCGAATTAAAATGTGGATGGTAAGATTCCGTTTAGTATTTTTAATCTTGTAGTTAAGCTCACTAATTGAAGTACAGTTTGATATTTACAGTAGTACAAAAACACCTTTGCGCGACGCACACTTGCGCGACGCAGCAAAATTCGTCGCGCAAAGTATGTTTGCACGACTCCAAATACAAAACGTCGCGCAAACTGTCTTTGCGCGACGGAACTTTGCGCGAAGAAGGCCGACGTCACGCAAACCAGTTTTGCGCGACGTGGGAGCACTTACGTCGCGCAAAACTAGTTTGCGTGACGTCGGCCTTCGTCGCGCAAAGTTTTATGCGTCCCGCAAGGTTTTGGCGCCAAACCAAGATTACTGTGCCGCTTTTTCATTGACATTGCACGACGTCGGCCACCTACGTCACGCAAAACAGCTTTGCGCGACGTCACCTACGTCACGCAAAGCTGTTTTGCGCGACGCTGATGAACATGCGTCATGCAAAGCTGTTTTGCGTGACGTAGGTGACGTCGCTACGTCGCGCAAAGTCAACGACTTTTTTCAGAACATTTAATCAGTTTGGGAGGTAGAAACTGCAAACTAGTTGCAGCAGCTACCTCCCTCCCCCATCTCTCTGCCGGTGAAGCAACATGAACTGGTATGTATGCTTGTCCATTGCTAAATCTCTTAATGGGGCTTGTCCATTGCTATTAGTGCAGCAAATGTTCCTTTTTTCTCCTTACATGATTTGAGAATGGTTTTAGTAGACCCCAGCATATCTTGAGGTTGAGGACAAAATCACAAAAGTTTATAATATTTATTTTATGAACTTTTGGCCTCACCATGGCCCCAGACCAGTCATGCTTCTTCAGCCTTCAACAAAGCAAATTTTTTGTTTATTAGGAAGGCTGCCCACCCTACAAATTAGATTTGTTCTTAGGATTCATACTCCACGTTTCTATGAATCCATATGTGCGAGTTTGAAGCTCAAATTTAGTAATGAATCCATTGCTTCCCCGTGATAAGGCATTCCTCTTCAACCCACATAATCCTAGGTTCAAACAATTTTCTCTCTCCATAGTTTAGATGAGAACTTATTGTAAATTATCTACCATTTCCCTTATCAAATCCAATCAACGAAATCCATTGATTGCCCCTCACTGACTTAACCATGACAAACAAACATTCCATGTTAAGCACGCATGGTCCTTACTCATTGTTGCTTCAATCAATGGCAACTGTTGGAAGAAGTTTGTTCCCAAAATTACATATTTGTTCCCAAGTTACATATTTGTTCCCAAATTACATACTTCCATCAACATTTGCTGTTGAAAGAAACCAATTATTACACCAATATAGTTGTTTACATATGTATTTTGTAATAGCCTGCAGCAATGGGGCAATGGGACAATGGGAATTTCAATATGCTTCGTCCTCGACGAGTACGTCCTTTTAATCACGCATTATACACTCCCGCTCTCGCCTTTACAGGGAATGCTGTTGCAGTGGCAATAATAAGCCACTGCAGTGCACGTCACAATAACAAGCCATTGAATGTGGATTCTGCACTTCTATGAACACCCCAACATAACAAGCCTACACAATCAGAACATAAATCATCATTTGCCAATTGCTAGTACCATGGCTATGCTCACAAGTCACGATCCATCACTTGGTCTTATCAATAATTATCATTAAGTACTAATTAGTTAAATTGATTGGTTTAGCAACATATAGTTACTTATAAAACCCAATTAACAAATTTAGTGTTTTAATTGATAGGCATCATGAGAAAATGATATCCAATCACATGAACTTGGAAACTGCTAAAACTTTAACAAAGTGTGGTGAGTAACAAGGACATAGAGTGGCATGTAACAAGCATAGCCATTCACTCTTGAGTGCTTCAGGGGACAAGATCGTGTTATTGTCCGTGGCCCCGATCTCAATATTAGCCTTGGACTTGAGCTCTGCCACTCTCTCTATGGGATAATGAAATACTACCCTCTGTGAAGAATTCGGAGACGACAATCCATGTCCAATTAGAGGCTTCTTGGTCATGATTTCTTGAATGTGAATAGAATTTCAATTTTATTCCCAAGCCATTGGCTTTTTATTTATGATTTTGTTCTAAAAGCTTTGGACGCAACAGACGATGAAAAGAAGAAGAACAGCTGATTCAAAAACTTTATTCATATGAATGGTCTGTTTGGCTATTTCAGGAAGCAAGCCGGAAATCAAAATAGGTAATATATCACTTCATTAACAACTTATTGTAATGTTTCCAATGGCATCATGGGACGGCGATTAAAATCTAAACAATACTTTGTTTCATCTTCAGGTCTTGCTGTAGGAGGTGCAATTATTTTCGGCATTTTCGTAGGGTTCTATGTAGTGAATGAACTGGTGGATCCTCATCTCGGGTATGAAACAAACTACTCCGTTAGGCGAATGACAACAGCTGTGGCAGAATGGTACTTGGGTCTTGATTCCAGTAATGGAATGCTCCTAATCGCGCCTGTTCTTCATACAGGCCTTCGTTGAAAGCATCACCAACAGCCTGCAAAGGTAAAAGGTGTAAGTATTTCTCCACAGCATCTATTGTTAATGTAAAAGCTGCTCCCAGTAGTGCATATCTGCATTGAACCTCCAAGAAAAGAGACACTGTTAAGCAGCCCAAAGCAGTTTCACCGTACACTCCGCAGTCTGTTGGTGGAGATGGTGGTGAGGAGGATGAGGAGGAGTTGGATCCCTATGCAGGGTTGTTTGATGATGAGCCGAAAAATATTCTAGACATCAAGAAGCATCTTGAGGATCCTTATATTGATTGTTAGCATCTTGAGGTCAATTTCTCTTTCTGTCAGTCTTCGATTCATTTCCTTTTTTGGTTTAGTTGTATCTTGTCCTTTTTCGCCTCTTTTATATTGATTGCTAGCCACTTTGTTCATGTCAGTCTGAGGATACTCTGGTTGAGTTGCTTCAAAGTCTAGCAGATATGGAAATATCAGTCCAAGAACTCAAGGTAATTATGGTTTGTTCTTATATATGCTCTTATAAACAGAAAAACACTTCTCTCACCAATTATCTCTTGATTTAGTCATCTTAATTTTTTTCCTTCTCCAATTTTGAATCCCACTCCATGGTTAATAAAGAGAAAACAAACTTCCACCAAGTTTGTGATTTTTAGTTGTTGTTTGGGATTTTTAGGAGGCTGATATTGGAAAGCGTGTGAGTCAATTGCGGAAGCAGCATCCAAGCGATGTTGTTAGGAGATTGGCAAAGCAAATTATCAAGTATGTCATCCGCATTGAACCTCCAAGCAAATGATCAAGTAGTGCATATCTGCAGAACCAGTAAGCATGAGAGGAAAGTTCATGAATACATTACATGCATTGAAAAAAAAAACATTTAGTTGACATCCTCAGTTAAATGAGACTAATGTTCCCTCTTCTGTCCTTTGAGAGGGCAGAAGACCTTAAAACATTCTATATATTATTTTTATACTGCCAGTGGGAGTCTCTGTGCATGCGCTAAAATCACATACGAAATAGAGGAGCCTTGCCAACTAAATACATGAATAGTGGACATCTGGTTGAAAGAGAATTCAACTTCCAGGTGTAACTTGATAAAGCAGGGCATAAGTTTCCAAAAGAAAAGCGAAAAGAAAATGACTTCACAGTATATCAAATAGACGATATACGAATTTGAGCACACTTGTCCTCTTGTTTCTATAAATGAAGGAATAAGTATTGGCACATTGTAAGATGCTGGAGAATTAAGTGTGAATCACTTGAATGCTTGACGCTATGGACCGGACATTCGTTATGGTCATCGATGCAACTTCCACAATGTCGATACATGTCCGTTCTCTGCACATAGAACTTAGGTCCAAACATACACAGACAGACTAAAGTTTGACAATTGGGGTGCCATGGCAGCTCACTTTGGCCAGAGCTACAACCAAAACTGAAATAAACCCAATGCTCTTCAAATGCTATTACGTAAACGGCATTTCATCAAACAGATGATGCGCATCAAATGTTAAGCTTATGTTCGTAGATTCAAAGTAGCCAAAGATTCAAAATTACACTACCAAGCATATCAAATTCGAAGCAGCATTTCATCGAACAGTTAACGGGCATCAAATTTTGAGGGTGGATTCATTGATTCAAGCAATTCAAAGAGCAAAAATTAAGAACAAAATTAAGAGTCTTACGAAAGCTTTGCTGGCATGTTTACTTACTTTTTTTTCTTTTTTTATGCCGAAGCCAATTGATGTTATCTGCATTTTAGTGTTTGGTGTGAAGGGGGAGTTGAAGTCAATTGTAGAATTACAAGGCACGTAAAATACCCAATTGATTTACGGATCTTCTTTGCGTGACGCACTGTACGTCACGCAAAGTGGGTTTGCGTGACGCACACCTACGTCGCGCGAGAACCCACTTAGCGTGACGTAGTAATGCGTCACGCAAACCCACTTTGCGTGACGTACAGTGCGTCACGCAAACCCACTTGACTTACGAACCTTCTTTAGTGTAAATAGATTACTTTTCCCCACATTATACCAAAGCTCAGTTTGATACATTTACTTGAATAAATACTCGTCTAATCACAACCTTCCTCGTAAGTTTAATAAAATTTTCAGTTAAACCATTATCCTTCGGCTTTTACTATAGAATAAGTAAAGCAATCTGTATAGTTAAGAATGTTCATAGGGTTCTGCATGCTTATTATGTTAGTCGCACAACTAAGAGTATTGCGCGAGTACCAAATCCTTCAAGTAATTGGAAGTTGGAACAAAGTTACTAAACTATATATGTCAATCAGTGATCATAAGTAAAGCAATCTTTGTATGTTTGTTTTTTATTAAGTATAACATAAGATTTGTGGTATCCACTTGTGTGGATTGTTTAAATTGAAGATCGAATTCATTCATTGTATTAATATAAGATCAAGGAGTGTATCTGTAAAAAATCATCAAAATCGGAGTTAAAATAACCGTTAAATCGTGATTTTTTTGTTTACAACCGTCGAAAACTTTTGTCCCGTTACCTGATCTCTGTATGTTTGTTTTTTGTGATTTTTGGCGTATAAGATCTCGAAGCATACAAAAACAAGTTTGACGGTTGGATCGTTGAAACTCGTTTCATACAATGCGTTTCCCTTCAAAATGGTACATTTACTAACACTTAGAATTTAATTCTACTTTTATTAAGTATAACATAAGATTTGTGGTATTCACTTGTGTGGATTGTTTAAATTGAAGATCGAATTCGTTCATTGTATTAATATAAGATCAAGGAGTGTATATGTAAAAAATCATCAAAATCGGAGTTAAAATAACCGTTAAATCGTGATTTTTTTGTTTACAACCGTCGAAAACTTTTGTCCCGTTACCTTATCTCTGTATGTTTGTTTTTTGTGATTTTTGGCGTATACGATCTCGAAGCATACAAAAACAAGTTTGACGGTTGGATCGTTGAAACTCGTTTCGTACAATGCGTTTCCCTTCAAAATGGTACATTTACTAACACTTAGAGTTTAATTCTACTTTTATTAAGTATAACATAAGATTTGTGGTATCCACTTGTGTGGATTGTTTAAATTGAAGATCGAATTCATTCATTGTATTAATATAAGATCAAGGAGTGTATATGTAAAAAATCATCAAAATCGGAGTTAAAATAACTGTTAAATCGTGATTTTTTTGTTTACAACCGTCGAAAACTTTTGTCCCGTTACCTGATCTCTGTATGTTTGTTTTTTGTGATTTTTGGCGTATACGATCTCGAAGCATACAAAAACAAGTTTGACGGTTGGATCGTTGAAACTCGTTTCGTACAATGCGTTTCCCTTCAAGTTCAATGATATATATATAACACTTAAGAAAAATATTATTATGGGTTTTTGTACATATAACGCTTAAGAAATTGAGTGATATGTTTGTAAAAAAAATATTATTATGGGTTTTTGTTAGAAAAATATATTATTCTGGGGTTTATGTAAAAACAAATTTGAAATTAAAAGGATTAAAATCACATTTTCAGTAATTCTTTTAATAATTAAAAAATAAAAATAACTTTGCGCGACGCTTTAACACATTCGTCACGCAAAACAACTTTGCGCGACATCAAATTGTATACCTACATCACGCTAGTTGATAATTTTGGCGGTGAATAGTAAAAAATAGGCGCATTTTTTCAATTTTCCCGTATACCTTCAGCGCTTTTTTTCTTTCCCGTATACCATATAGACCTCTATCGCTCTCCTTCCTGTGCTCATCTCTCGCTCTCTTCCTGTGCTCAACCCCTCGCTCAAACCCTCGCTCCCGTATTCCTTCAAACCTCTCGCTCAAATCCTCGCTCCCGTATCCCTCTCCTCCTCCCTAACCCTGCCTCTTTCACCCACTCTCTAACCCTGATTTTCACTGGCGATCCCGACGATTTTCAGGTGTGTGCTTTATATTTCTCTTATTTAAATCAATTTCTTGAACTTTGGTTTTGATTCTTTTCTTTCTTCTAATTTTTTCTTTGTTTTCATTCTGATTTCGATTGTGAAGTCGAATTTGTGCTTTGAAATTTCAGTTTTTAGGTTTATGATTTATAATTTAAGGTTGAGATTTTGGGTTTAGGGTTTGAGGGATGCGATTTTTTCAATTAGCCCAAGATACATAATTACCATCATGATACATCTTAAAATTGTGAAAGAACTATGATCGGGATTTTGGGTTTAGGGATTGAGGGATGCGAGTTTTATGTGACTTTTATATCTATGTTTAGGGATTTTGGGTTTAGGGATTTTAGTTCTCTTGACATTTTTTTGGTGTCCACAAATGGTAGAAATCACTCCAATTATCCTGGTCCAAAAATTGTTAAACTGATTAAATTCTTAACATACTGTAATACTTTGCTATGCCGTAGGGTCATTATTTGGAAGCATTGATCCAGCCAATTCTGGTCTCAGCGTGAAGCTCATGCAGGTGAGATCTCTTGATAACCTTTATGCTTCCAAGTCAACCTCTGTTCCTTTAAAAATTCAATTAACTGTGCTGGCTTGAGTTACTCTCTTTGTACATCAACGATAGCTGAAGTTTTTGATGGAACAAGAAAAAAAAGTGGAAAGATTGAAAACTAGGAAGAGTTATGGGCTATGTTTGAAAAAAATGTGGGGGGCTGAAGTTGGAATGAGACGTTTACCGTGACGTGTGAAGAAAGAATCTAATAAACTTAAAAGGAGGAGTCCATATATAAATTTGAATGCCTTGATGAAGATGTCTTCTCATGAAGATTTCATTCCTTATAAAGTATCTGTGGCATGTTATATAATTTTGTGTTATTCTGTTTTATTTTTTCGATTTTAACTTTCATTTAACGTATTTCTCCATGATTTGGTGTTCGGTATCTTGTTGTGGTTCCGTAAAGTAGTTGACTTGGCAAGAAACAAATTTTTTTCTCCATGGGTGGGAGTTCATCCATTTCAGTTGTTTGTTTATTCCGCAACTGCGGTAATGGAAAACTGGCAGTCTTGATTTTTTACGTTTGGTTATTTGTTTCAAACTCATAAGTAAATTTGAAACATAGGATTATCCTATAATTAACATCTCAATGTTAATTAAGCTCAATGTTTCTGTTGTATTCCAATACCATACATTGATTTTAAACTAATTATAATTAACTAGCTCTTTCTCTTCAGCAACAAATTAATATTCACTTCACAGAACTGCAGAAGCCCTCCCTCCCTCTCTCTCAAGCGACGGTTCACCGGATCCAACTAACACATACATCCTCAATATTTCCATTCTTTTTTTACGTCTTCATATATCATCCGTGAGTATTTCCTTTTCTGATCTCTTACAAGTTCTTTTCTTAGTGCAAAGAAGGCAGTTGCAGCAACAGTTTTATTGATATCCTGTCAGTATTTTCCTGTGTGCATGATACAATTCAGATCATGCATATGTTAATCACACTGTTGCATGCAGAACTATATATATTTACATATATATATATATATATATATATATATATATTATACAACAACATATATATTGCTAAAATTGTTTTAATTTCTTAGTGCCTTTTTACAAACCAGAACCATGCTTAGCCTCATATGTGAACAACCCATATTGTTCATGCTTAAAGCTTTTTGAGAGATCTTTGGTGTTTATTTTCTTTGGTGTATAGATGTGATCACTCGTCGTAGGAGTGTGACCAATGCGCCCCCCGTATTATCAGCATCTACAACTCCAGCCGTGAGTGCTTCAGCCGCGAGTGCTCCATTGATTGGGGAGCCTTCACCCCTTACTGAGGCTACTGCTACGGCGTCCCAGGTGCCTGTATCATCGACGTCATCAGTGTCCGTTCAGCCGCTCAGTGCACGGCGACCTCACCGGTGCCACCGCGATGTAGAGGATCCTGTTCACGCTTCCTCGTCATCCATAGTCGAGGGTGGGGGCTCCCAGCCAGGTAGTTTTTTCTAATTCTCACTACGTTGTATTTTTTTTTTCATTTTAAAACTATTATTTCATGATTCTGAAAATTTGCTGGATTGTGAAAATGTGTTACGGGTTGTGAATTACTATTATTTTACTTTTTTAAGGTTTTGGGAAATGATATACAATAGGGGAGGTTTTGCAGAATTTTCTGTAGAAATTTAAGCTTAGGGTTTTCACCATATAAGTTTTTTTGGGCAGCTAAAAAAAGGATCAGGGGGCCTAATCGAATGTTGAACGCGGCACAGAATGTACGTCTGTTCGCCTCCACGATCAATATTGCATATGACTCGCGACATCGTGGAGCGGCTACCTCACAGCAACATAGCCTCGTCATTACTTGATGTGGTTGTGTTATTCGGAGTCATTGTCCTATGAAGTGGGAGACTTGGGCAAAAGTTCCCCAGGAGACGAAGATATTCGTGCGAGACAAGGTGTCGGTTAGTATATTAATTTTTAGCCTTTTATCAATTTTTTCATTATGTTTACAAATGTTATAAATCAAAGTATATTATCTTAATATTATTAAATTTCTTTCTATTATTTTATTGTTTTTCATATTTGTAGGTCAATTTTGATTTTAAGGACATATCCCCCGAGGTCATCACCTACTTAGACGAGACCTTCGCAAACTGGTACAAAAATTGGAAGTCCGATCTTCATAAGTATTTTAAGTGTTTGGATGATCCAGAAGCTGCTCGCCTAAGATGCCCATCTGAGTTGGGGGAACGGCTGGAGGATTGGCAATGGCTCTGCAATCATTTTATGGACCCAAAATTTGTGGTATGTAGATAATATTTTAATAATAATTCATTACTGTTTTAGTTATTTTGTAAGCTTTTTAAAATAATTTCTTTCAAATAGTCGCACTAACATGTATATTGTGTGTTTAACAGAAGAAATCTGTTGCTGGCAAGATAGCTCGTGACTCAAAGACACTTCTTCACCATTCTGGCTCGAAGCCCTTTTCGTATAGGCTTGAGGCACGACGTGAGGTAAAAGTATATTAATTTTGAAATTGTATACAATTTATTTTTTATTATTGATTAATAAAATTTTCTTATTGTTTTTTTTTCTTCAGGCGGGTTCTAAGTTCCCAGAGATCGACACGTTCAAGGAAGTGTACGTTCGACCTGGCGATGAGACCGCTAAGGAGCTTCATGTAAGTATATGTAATTGTTATTATTCTTATATTTATGAAATGTTAGAAATTATTTATATTTTGTTATTGACCATTATATGTTTTTTCTTTATTATTATAGGATGCTATGGTGGATAAGGGTGATATTGTTCTCCAAGAAGCAACATCGCAGCTTCCCCCGGAGACCCCGATCGAGGATGTCACTATACCTGATGATGTAGGTTTTGAGATCATGACTGATGTCCTAAATCAGAAGTTCAGTCGTCGTCATGGAAAGGTTGTTCGGGGTATGGGGAAGGCGCGAGTTCGTGAGACGGGTGCCTCATCTTCTAGATTGACCACATGAGAGGTCAATTCCTTGAAGGAGGAAGTGACAACCCTAAAAGATAAGCTGGCAGCCCAGGACGAGCAGATAAAGGCCCAGAATGATCAAATGAAGTCCCAAAACGAGCAGTTAAAGGCCGAGAACGAGCAGGTGAAGGCCCATATGAGTTTGATTGTACAGGCCTTAGCGAAGACGGGTCTCCAAATCCAGTTGCCAACACCTGATCTTGCTCCATCTTCGACCTCCTAGCCATTTCGCCCAACCGATACCTAGTAGTTTGATGTATTAAACTTAGAAGACTACTTATCGTAGTTTTTTCTTTTTTTGTTTAGACATCTTGTATGCACATTTTTATATAGTTTATAATTAAATATGTTTTCTTGGTTTATTATTTATTGTTTAGAATTGAATTACAATATTTTATTAAAAATTAAATCAAAAATTTTTTTGTCCAAAAAAAAAAAAAAAAGAAAACAAAAGAGTTTGCGTGACGAAGAACATTCATACGTCACGCAAAGTGGGTTTGCGTGACGCACCCTAGGTCACGCAAAGTGGGTTTGCGTGACGCATCCTACGTCGCGCAAACCCTGCTTTCACAGACTTCGCGCGACGTATGCCGCGCGACGATGATTCGTCGGGCAATTATTTGCGCGACGTTTTTTGTACTTTGCGCGACGACGGACCTACGTCACGCAAAGTGTTTTTTTTACTAATTATTTACTTGAAGACTTACAGCAATAAGTGAAGAACCAAAAGATAAATGTAGAATTTTACATTCAAATAAAAATTTTCAGTATTTAAATCTAATTTGCATTTTGATTTACTTGTTAATTAAATAGATTAACGTCTACTGAATCTGTCATTTTGTTTTTGCAATTAGGTTAAGCACATGCAGTTCTGCTTCAGGAATAGCAGCTGCTATGACATAATGGGAGGGGGTTGGGGAATATTGAGAATCTGAGTGTCCTTTATGCCTAGGCACGCTTGACCGATTTCTTACGTTTATAAGAATTCTCAATGATTTTGGTTTTGTAATCTTGTGCACTATCTATTTATTTAATGGGTCTGTAAATATATTTCAATGCTTCTACCAACGAATTGAGCTTCGGAGATGCGTATGCTTGATGTGGTAGAAACTAACACACAAATTAAACCCTTTAAATTATGCAATTGTAGTATGAGTAAGTAGGGATCGTTCTATTCCGGGGATTAGAAGGGATGCTAATCAACACAAATTAAACTTGTAAAACTGAAAACTAGGTTAAACTGACATCAAAACAATGAGGGGGAGATTTTGGACGAATTTTAACTAAAACAAGTAAATTGCATCAAACGAATTAAGTTGGTACGAAATATAGGTGAAAGGCTAGCTAGAGGATTCTTCTCCACACATGAAACATATGCATACAAATTGATTTCCAGTTATTATTTCTATAAACCATGAATGACAATGCCCCAAATTAATTGTGAACTGCACAAATTAACTCTCAGATTTTCCTAAATTCATTGAATTGGACTCAGCGACGCAACCAAATTATTATTCTCAAGTTCACTAACTATGAAAAACATGATAGAGATACATCTCAAAGATCATTAAGTTCTGTAAAAAATCATAAGCACTGACAAAGCATTCATAACTATGAAAAGCATGATGCTCCTGCCAAGAATTTACTTAACTCAATCATGACTAGTGACTTTTACTACTTACAAATATAAGTTCATAACGATTAGGTGGAATTCCCTTATATTCTAGCATCAAATCCTTGCATGCAAACTAAGTGTGCACCCTTAATAAACATACAAGAATAAGTTCTCTATAAAACAGATAAGTAAATCGCATTCATGTTTTATGAAACAATAACTGGATGTAATCAATTTATATAAAACATATGATCATGGCTTCGAATTCACCTCTAGCTAAAAAGAAACTTAGCTAAACATGTTCATCATAATTAAAAAACAATCTAAAATAAACATTGAAACTAAGCAAGGATAGAAAGAACTCTGAAAAACTCCAGCACTTCAATGGATGATTGGCAGATTCGGCACACTCCTCTTCCCCCAAAGCTGCGACACACTTCTGTTTTTTCTCTCTTTTTCTCTGACTGAAAGTTGGGGCAATAACTTGTATTTATAAGGCAGATACATGGCACAATCCTTTGAGGAGAAAAATTAGGTTCTTAGCATTGTTTTAGGACTCCTAGAAATCAGATAAGAGGTGTTGAAATATGATAAGGACTCCCCCTTGTAGCTGGAGATAAGGTAAGATAGGATAAGGATAGGATAGGATTAGATAAGAGAAGATAAGGTTAGTTTGGATAAGGTTGCATAAGATAAGATTGAATAAGGTTTCCCTTAATTTACTGATTCCTTGTCTTCCAAGCCTCAATTTTAATTCTTCCAGATTGTAGCACATTTCTAGCATCATTTAAACACCAAAAACGTACATCCTTTAAGCTCTCCACGCATGCTATCCAATCCAAGTCCAAAACTGCTCCAAATTGCTCCATTTTGCCTTTTTTTGTCACCTTTGCCAATTGGGCCTCCAAACACACGAAAATAGCTTAAATTACTTCAATAAATAGAAACTAACTAAGTAAATGCAAAGAAATAAGCTAACAAAGTCACATAAATATGCTCCTATCAATACTGTAAAAGCGATTTAGTTTGGCAACGCAATTGTTTCTGGTGGATTGATGCTCCTTTTCATTTCTTTCTTTGGTTTAGGGCAAAGTTGTAGATAGATAGACACCTACATTGTAGTGCATCTAGAGACACATTACCAAGATGAGTTAATTTTGTTTTTCTAAAATTCAACGTTATTATTACGAAAGTATAAACTGTTAGTTGTAGATTTTTGTAGCATTATTTTATATACTTAAATATTTGTAGGATGTGCAAGTGGCCCTTTAGTACAGTGGTGGAAAAGAGTTGAGCCCTTGCATGACAGCGTGAGTTCGAATTCTGTTGGTGACTAATCTAACAAAATTTATCGTGTGACAAAATAAAAAATATTTGTGGGATGCAAGTGTTAGAACAACTTTAAACGTCAAAGACAATCAATGGACATGAATTTGACATTTTCACCTACTAAGAGCACTTCCAGCGTGTTCAAATTCCCCTGGGGAGCAAGTGGCCCTCTATCATAGTGATAAAGAGGAGTGTTGCTCTTGCACCACCACGTGAGTTCAAACCCTTGCTTCCTCGGCTCCTTAATCTAACATCTAATTTAACAAATTTATCGTTTGACCAAAAAAAATATTCCCTTAGAAGATAGGTGGTGAAATCCCACACCCCCCGGCCCCCCCAAAAAAAAAAAAAAAAAAAAAAAAAAAAAAAAAAAACTCCTCCAGCTCATTTCAATCCGCTGGCCTCTAGGAGAGCCTAGTTTGTCACCCAAGCAAAAATTGAGAGGCCCATCCTCTAGGGGCAATGGCGCAAGGCTGATGTAATTGTGACATCAACTCAGGGCCGTCTCTGAGATTTCAGGTGCCCTGTGCCAAATTTATAAGAGGGACTCTTCTTAAGACAATTTCTTAAAAAAGAAATTGAACAAAGTATTGATGCTAAAAAACAATATCGAAACAAACTTTAAAACTCAAACTGATCATTGGTTTCTAAATATCATTAAATGTAAAGAAAGGTACACAAATAACCATATTACTAAATAATCAACAACTAGTTCAATCTTAAGAAACCAAATAAACAAAACTTAAAAAAGTCTAGCATTGAAGTTTCACTTAAAGATGCTTCTTCATGCATTCTTTGCTGCAAAATCATCAATTAAACCTTCATAATCAATTTTGTCTAAAAAACCACTTTCAATCGATATCAAAGCAAGTCCATTTAATCTTTCCTGCAACATGGTTGATCGCAAGTATGATTTTAATAACTTTAACTTTGAGAAACTTCTTTCCGCAGATGCAACGGTAACAGGTACAGTCAACAAAATTCTGTACGCAATGCTTGTAGTCGGGAAACAACGCATCCTCTTCAAATAGTTCAATATGTCAATGGATGTCTTCATTTCTTTCGGCAAACGCTCTCTTAAAAGCTTCAACTCCACAAATAATGCATCCCCATCAACATCAAAGAACTCACCTTTCTTGAGAAAGTTTTGAAGACGGTCACAACAATCTTTCAATTTTTCATTGTCCATCGAATTCAGCCTTTCTGAAGTGAACAAAAACCCAAATATATCATCATATGCTTGATATTCTTCAAACCTTCTCTTCAATGAACCAATAGCTTGATCTATTATATATAAGAAGTAATGAACCCTAAAAGATTCATCCGCTGATTGTTCAGTTGATTGAGATGATTCATCATCACTCTCATCAAAGTGTCTTTTTCTACGAACTTGACGCTTTTCCGGAAACACAGAATCAATTTCCATTTCAATAGCAAGTTTTTTAGCATTAATCATGGCCTCTGCAAATCCAGTTTCTCTGTACTTTTCAAAATAAGCAATCAATCCTAGCACTTGTTCTATAGCAACATCAATACGCATGTCTTTAGATTGCAAGTCTTTGCTAACCTCATTAACAGCAGCCAATACTTCGTACCAAATAGTCATGCCCAATAAAAACTCAAAATTCCCAATCTCATATGTTGCCAAAGATTTAGCTGCACTTCTTGTTACTAAGTCATTGTCACTTTCTGCTAGTTGGAGTAAAGCTTTTTTTATTTGTACAGGTTGGGATTGAATTGCTTTAACACTCGCAACACGGCTTTCCCATCGTGTGGCCGACAATGATTTAAGAGTCAGTCCTTTTATATTTTCTTTCAGAATCTGCCATCGTTTTGTAGAATTAGCGAACAAGCTGTAAATACGTTGTACTGTTCCAAAAAAGTCTTTAGCTTTGCCACAAGAGTTTGCCATATCACAAAGTGTTAAGTTGAGACTATGGCAACCGCATGGAGTGTACATTGCCCTAGATTTATATCCAAAAGCCTCTTCTGTACACCTTGGTGTCTCCCTCTCATATTTGATCCATTATCATATCCTTGCCCTTTCACATCATCAATATCAAGATCAAGAGCTTTTAATACATTCTGTAACTTTTCAAATAATCCTTGTCCGGATGTGTTATTCACATTCAGATACTGCAAAAAATATTCTTCTACTTTTACTGGAGTACTATTCACATCCACACATCTTAAGATCAAAGTCATCCGTTCTTGGTGGCTAATATCAGGAGTACAATCAAGTATCACAGTAAAATATTTAGCTTCTTTTATTTTCTGAATGATTGCAGCTTTGATTTCACAAGATATCAACAATATCAATTCATTCTGGATGGTATAACTAAGATAATGGTAACGAATCTCATTTTTTTGAAAACGTTGACGATGTTTCTTTATCAGTGGATCAGATTCAGCCATCATTTGAACAAGACCCATAAAATTTCCATTACTTTCTTCATAAAGAGTATCGTTCGTTCCACTAAATGCCAAAGTGTATTTAGCTAGATATTTCACAATGGAAATCAACCTTCGTAGTAACTCCCTCCAATGCTCTTTTTCTTTCTTGATTTGGTCCTGCACAGCTTTGTCAATTGTTTTATTTGTTTCCAATCTAAGACGCAAATCAATCCAAGTGGTCATGTTCGAGATGTGATCAGAACTAATTTCATGCTCTTTAAGCCTCACACTGAGATGTGTCCAATCTTTGTAGCCCTCATTTGCTAATTGGCCTTTGAGAGGCCCTTTCTTGAACAATTTGCAACAAAAACAGAACACTTTATCAATATCTTTTGAATACACTAGCCAATCTCTATCATGTTTCTCTCCATTGGACAAGTATCGAGTGTGAAAGGCTGCATTAAAACGCCTATTAAACTGATCTTTAGGACCTTTCTCAATTGATAGATCTCTTACAGGACCTTTTTCTGCTAACAAATCAATCCATTTGGGATCAAGACTATCCCAAATTTGAGGATCATAAATGTTCGAGGGAATGGACTCACTCGGTTGTCCAGTGAAGGCAGCATCCTCATAATTATCATTCTCTTCAAGAATGTCATCAATTTCATCATGGCCCAAATCATCAACTAATTTTTCATTGTCAATGTGCTGTTCATTAACTAAATCATCCACTGAACTTTGTGGTTCTTTTTCTTTAACAAAAAACCTATCAATAGCTCATTTTTGAGACTGAGTCAATTGTTCAACCCTTCTTTTTCTTTGACGCTTCAAGTATCCAGATGGATATTTTCTAGTAGGTGCCATCTTTTATATCTCAAACAAGATCACAATTAAATTATAGTAAGTATGAACAATAAAACCTGATAGTCCGCAATGCGTGTGCGTCTAGTTTTTGCGATTGCTCCCTCTTGTTGTGATGATTACTTGATTAATTTCTATGAGTTTTGCCCTGAAAAGTATAAAAGACAAAACTTCATTATAGATGAGAAATATCTAAATTTTCAAATTCCAACTTCATATATATACTTAAATTTATAAATTACTTACTTAATCGAAGTCTGCATCACCTTGATCACTTGAATTGTCTTCACAATTTGAAAATTTCTATTCAATTGGATGAAATTATGAACTAGGGTTTAGTGGTTTGTGGGGGAAAAGGGCAGCGAAGAGAGGACTCGGATGCAACAGGAGGGATGAGGCGTCAGATTAAAAAAAGGACTCTGATCAGACTTTAGCGTGAAAAATAAGATAAAAAGTGATGTAGTTTTATAAAATATATAATTTCATACGGAATTGATGGGTGTGTGTGTGGGATTATAGGAATGTAGACAGTAGACTTGTGGGCCCACTCCTATTTATATATATTATATCTATTGTGTTGATTAGATTTTTATATGATATTTTTATATAATATTTTTTTAATATAACTACATTTAATATAAAATTATTTTGGGGGCCCCTCAAATTATGGGGCCCTGTGCAAAGGAACCTATCAGACTCCTCCAAAGCCGGCACTGCATCAACTCTATTAAAAAAGACTAATTAAAAATACAAAAAAAAAATAATAAAAGTTAATTAAAAAATAAAAAATAAATAAAAAACCTTACACAACATTTCAATATTTTCAAATACTTTTAACCAATCTTTTTATTATCATCCCAAATTAAAAATAAAATTATTTTTTATTATTTTATAAAATAAAAAATACTAATATTTTAATACGAATTGCTTGGGCTAGAGATGGAGATGCACTTGGGTAGTTACTATTTACTACAGGCAGTTACTGTTCACTAAGGGGATTGGAGTTGCCTATAGCCCAGAGAAGGCTATCAACGCATGAACTGCTCTAAAGGGTAATACTAGGGAAACTAAATTTGTAGTCAAAATCTTAGAAACTAAATAACATGAAAGTTGATGAATGTATTATTACTCAATTGTTAATTAACGTATTTATTTATATAGTGACATATCATTTAATTTACAAATTTAGTCCACAAACTTAATTTACCTAGCATTACTCCCTACTAAATTATTTTCAGGCTTAGCAACAACTTTATTTGTATGATGATGCATGACTGAATCTATTGAAGATGGCATATGTACTTGCAGATGCAATAAGCCCATCACAAATCAGTTTACTTAGGGACGTTTGATAACTATTTTATTTCAGTTTTTTGTTTTATTTTTTCTTAAACTAAAAACTGAAATTTTGTTTGGTAATTACTTTTAGTTTTCAAAAAAAAAAAAATTGAAAATTGAAAAATAAAAAATGAAAACTTAAGGCCAAATATTAAAAATTCAAGAAAGTAGTTTTTAGTTTTCATTTTCTTAAAAATTAAAAACTAAAAATAGTTACCAAACAAGATTTCAGTTTTTAAAAAGAAGATTATCAAGTGACCCTTAATTTCAAGGATAAATAGTTAAAATATTGTAAGAGGCTACAAAAAATTTAAATATTTCAAATAAGGCTTGTCCCACTTCTTTTCAATCGAGTTTTCTTAGCCACATGTGAGCTTGAATGACACACATGCATGCATACGCGATTGTGAGCTATTCTAAGAGCAACTCCAGCGTGGGAGCCTTTCCCCCCAGCAATTCACTATTCAATCCACTCAGTAAACAGTAACTGCCCTTAATGAACAGTAACTGCCTTTTGCATCTCCAGCGTGGGAGCCCTCCCCCTGGCAATAGGCAATAAAATATTAGTTTTTTTTAAATAATACAAAATAAATTTATTTGTAAATTCGGATAAGATTTTTTAAATCGTTCTCGTTGCGCCACGTATCATTATCCAAAAAGACAATTATTGACGATGGATTTCGATAAGATTTGTATCCAATGCCGTTATGCCACGTGTCATTATCTTTTCAGAATCTTTGAGGATAGATTTCGATCATATTTTAAATCGTTCTCGTTGCGCCACGTGTCATTATTAGAAAAGATAATTATTGGCGATGGATTTCGATAAGATTTTTATCCAATGCCGTCGTGCCACGTGTCGTTATCTTTTCAGAATCTGTTAGGATAGATGTCGATCAGATTTTTAATGAATGACGGCATGCCACGTGGAACTATCTACAACCTAATCCTTTCTTAATCCTCCATATAATCCATCATCCATCCTCTGAAATCTCACACCAATTTTCTCAATATCTCTATCATTATTCATAGTTTCTGCTTCCTTCTTCACCAAAATCAAATTCTGTATCATTATTCATAGTTTCTGCTTACAATGTCTTCTTCTTGAAGTTTGATGTGGGAAATCTATCAGCAAGAGGAAGAATTGTTTAACCAATCTGAAGGAATGTTCAATCTCCAGATAGCCCAAAATAAGATGGAAGAGGATGAGGAGTGTACAAGGAGAGATGATGAAGCAAGAATGGCCAGAGCCTCACATTCCCGTCAAGTCATCCAAGTTGTGGCTCAGATATCCAGGCCCAGCCGTTCTGGAAACCTTGATAGAAGCAGGCAACGACGAGGTGCGGAGCTGTTGGACGATTATTTTGTCCATAATAGTGCATTTCCTGATACGTACTTCAGACGTCGTTTTAGAATGGAACGACATTTGTTCAACAAAATCATGATTGTTGTTTGCAACCATGATTCTTACTTTGTGCAAAAGAATAATGCTTTTGGTGTTATGGGTCTCTTTCCTGAGTAAAAAATCACTGATGCGTTGCAGATGCTTGTGTATGGAGCATCTGCAGACCAAGTGGATGAGATAACGAGGATGGGGAAATCAACCATTCTTGAGTCCCTGATGAGGTTTTGGGGAGCAATCAAATCTATCTACACCACAGAGTACCTCCGGAAACCTACCGACATGGACTTGAAAAGGCTTCTGAAGAAGGCCGAGATGCGAGGTTTTCCTGGGATGATTGGAAGCATCGATTGAATGCACTGGACGTGGAAAAACTGTCCCAAGTGCATGGCAAGGCCCTTATGGGGACAGAAAAGGAGCAAAAAGTATCATTTTGGAGGCGGTGGCATCTTTTGATACATGGATATGGCACGCCTTTTTCGGGGTTCTGGGGGCTCAAAATGACCTCAACGTCCTTGCCCAATTCCCTCTGTTCAACGATGTCCTGCAAGGAAAGGCACCAAAAGTCACGTACTGCGTCAACGGACGTATGTACGACGGGCCATACTACCTAGCAGACGACATTTACCCAAGGTGGGAAACATTTGTCAAAACAGTGCCACGTCCGTGAATTGCAAAAGAAAAACACTTTGCAAGCTGTCAAGAGGGGTGCAGGAAGGATGTTAAGCGTTGTTTTGGTATCCTCCAAGCTCGCTGAGCGATCGTCAGGGGTGCTGCAAGAATGTTTGATTTAGAGTCACTTCGATCCATCATGATGACGTGCATCATTCTTCACAACATGATTGTGGAAGATGAGTTCGATTATGATGCCGTTGATGAATATGAGCCAGACACGATGAACAATTCAAGAACACGGATATATTGTGCGCATGACGCCACCGAAGAACCCGTGCAACACGATCCATTAGAAAAGGATGGACATTACAATGAAAGGCTCATTCAACGATATATTGCACTTCAAAGGCCATATATGCACAATGCTCAGCAAATTGACTTGATAGAGCACCAGTGGCAATTGAAACAAGCTGAAGATACTTAAGTTTATTTAGTGTGTATTGTTTGTATTTGGTGTGTTTATTTAATTTTATTTGGTATGTTTATGTAATTTTATTTGGTGTGTTTATGTAATTTCATTTGGTGAGTTTTTTTATTATTTGGTGTGCTTATGTCATTTGAATAAAGATTCTCTTATTAGTATAAATATATTACCAAATTAAATAAATTTACTCTCACTTTAAATAAAGTACTAAATTCAATAAATTGGGAACAACATAAAATACTCTATTCAATAAATAATAAATTACAACCCAAAGTGATTGGAAAACTATGGGCTCCGATTACAAAAACTACCCTATTCATCATCACTTAACCAATTTGTGGTGCTAGGATGATCTTCTCTTGTCGTGCTAGGACCATCTCCTCTTGCTCTCGCTTCTCTTGCACGCCTCATTCGCACCACTTCCGCTTTCTCCAACTTCCAAAAATATTTAGAATTTGGAGACTTCCCTTCTAAAGGCGTGTTCATAATGTCACGATCTCGTTGAGCCATTCTTTCTTCTCTAACATGTTCCCTTTCTCGCCTAAGTAGCTCTCTTTCCCTCTCATTAGCTTGAAATGCTCTCTCAACAGCTGCAGCTTTTGCCTCATCTCTAGTCTTATCAGCCTCAAATTTCGCCATTTCCCGCGCCAAAGTCAATTCACCTTGGCGAGCAAGTTCTTCCATGTACTTTGCATAATCATTCTTGGAAGCACTCCCTTTTCTCTTTGAAGCCTTCTTACCTTGAGGCCTAATTGGATAACGGGTCGACCCCGACGCTTGTTTAGGGAGGGGCGTTTCGGGCACTTCTTCTGCATCATCTTCATGAACATGCGAGCCATGATCGGGTGTAGAGTGTAGAGGGGTGCTGTTCATGAAAACTTCTGGACCAACATGCACAACTCTAAATTTAGGACAATCTTTAACAATATTCCAACATTCCCACCGGGTGAATGATTCGTTTTTGGTTTTGGTTTTGGCACTATACCAAGCTTGTGCTTGAAGTTCCTACACAATGTGGAGAAGAAATAATTATAATGAAAGTAGGTAACAAATAAATTATACAAACAAATAATTATAATCAAATACAAACAAATAATTATAATCAAATTAGGTAACAAATAAATAATACAAACAAATAATTATAATGAAAGTAGGTAACAAATAAATAATACAAACAAATAATTATAATCAAATTAGGTAACAAATAAATAATACAAACAAATAAATAATATATTGTTACCTGATCCGCTAAATTTTCTCCACTTCGAATATTACCATTAGCTTGTGCCTAAGCGTCTCTCCACGTACTAAACGATTGGCTAAGTAATTTCCAGCGACTGGACATCGATTCTTTGGTTCTTTTCCCACCCATTTTCTCAAGAAAATTGGTATGAATAAGACTCCACATTTCTTGCAACTACATCTCATTACCCGTAAGCGAACTATGAGTAACTTCAACCCAGCTAGTACACAACGCAACATCTTCAAGAAGCGACCAATTCGTACCTGCATTAGTAGTCATTTTGTGGAAAAAAAATTGGATTGAAACTTTGAGAGAAAGAGAGGAATTTGATTGAAAGTAGTTGAGAAAATATGAAATTGTGGTGTAAGGTAGATGATAGTGAGAAGGTATTTAAAGAAAAGTAAAAACAAATTTTTTTTTTAATTTTTCAAAATTTTTTTTTTCGGATTTTTTTAAAAAATTTATTCAACTAATTAATCTCTGCCATTGGATTTAAAAAAATTGAATTCCAACACTCCAGATTGTGCCACGTGTCACAACGGTAACTTTTCTTAATTTGAAAACTATTTTTTCTTTTTTTTTATTTATAAAGGAGAATTTTTTATCGTTGCAAATCAACTATATCCAACGGCAGATATTAAATAAGAATTTTTTATTTTTTTTATCGTTGCAAATCGGACGGTCCAAATTATATAGCCGTTGAGATCCAACGGAACGTGGGAAGCCACGTGGCTTCCCAACGGTAACTTTGTCAGCCTGCGACACAGGCCCTAGCTTCTGAAAAGGTGTCAGCTGACGTACCCCAACGCGCGGGTGAGGCACACGCGCCTGACAGAAAAAAATAAAAAATTGGGCTGACGCCATCCTTACGTCATATCCACTCAGGCTCGCGGGTTGGCAATTCCTCACAGGCCCGGAGCTCGAGCCTCCACTCTCCCTCGGGCTGCCCACGCTGGAACTTCAAGGTCGGGCTATTTGGCCCTTTTTCCTGGCCTGTCCCCCGAGCAAACTCCCACGGTGGAGTTGCTCTAATGTCCGTCACACATGTTACTAATTATAAAAGTAAACTATTTGTACTATGTTTACGAATTCAAAACATTTTTTTATGTGAAATCGGATGATACGTACACGTGTAAACCATTGTATGCCATTGATATAATACTTGTCCATAATACATGTGTGAGCAAAATTAGGAATTCCCAAAAGAATGGTCTAATCTCAAGTAACAAAAAGAAAGGAAAATACATCACTTAATACTACGGTCTAGTGGTATTTCTCTTTATTTATAAGTGAGGAATCTTTGGTTCAATTATCGCCAAAGACAAATTTGAAACACATTTGCTAACCCATCATGAGGCTTAGCCCGCTCCCTCACCCCTAAGTATAAATAATATCGTTGTTCCAAAAAAAAAATGCAGATCAACGGCCACCAATTTAATAATAGAAGCAACAACACAAACTTGAAAGATAATCAGAAAAGAGGTAATGGGCTTAGTTATACTTGAAAATGATTTATATTAGGTTGCTTTGGGCTTATTGATTTAACAAGAGCTGACTAGATCCTTTGGGCCAAAGTCTTGTATTGGACTACAGCCTAGTTCACTTCAGCCCAAACGCAAGTGTTTGGTTGCATGCGCCGAAATTCATTAATCGTAAGGGCTGATTACTACAGTGTGACATTGAATACAATCAGTCATTCCGGATCCTCTTCTAATCAAGAACACATACGTCGTTTGCTCAAGCTTAATATATTTACTAAATTTATTAATTGTCAATACAACCTATAACTGCTAAATTTGAACTTAATCTAATACATGATTTTTATATTCTCTTTTCATATTATAATTTTTTGTTTTTGTGCTTACTTTAATATATTTACTAAATTTATTAATTGTCATTACATAATTTGGACGAACATTGCTCCTTACGAGCCACAATTTTCAAACTTTAACGAGTTAATGTTTATTAGTGTTGAGTATCGGTGAAAGCATAGAGCAATAGTCGTGGTCCTATGGCTTTTTATGGATGAATTGATTGATTTGGATGGAGGACTCTTTAAAACGGTGTTAAAAACTGAGATTAGTTGTTGGAACTACACTACCGTGTGCAGAGATGCACAAACTCGACCATTTGTAAAAGAGCAAATGATTATAAGCTCATCTTGGCATTGGTGGGGTACCGGCCAAAGGCATCTCTGACAGTCAAATTAATAAGAAATTTATGAGACTCAAGTTGTGGGCAAGAGAGAGTATGCAATAAATGAGTTACTCGAGATGAACCGTAAAAGGTGTATCTATACTAGTCGAGAGAAAGTCTTTTTAGGATATAAAATTCGTAT
Organism: Cotoneaster glaucophyllus; assembly: GCA_036320875.1. Taxonomy (NCBI): domain Eukaryota; kingdom Viridiplantae; phylum Streptophyta; class Magnoliopsida; order Rosales; family Rosaceae; genus Cotoneaster; species Cotoneaster glaucophyllus. The sequence goes on along the minus strand of CM070066.1, from coordinate 27,645,279 downwards.
TCAGCTAGGAGAATCCATCAGGATATATAGGAGTGGATGTTGTATCGTCTTAGGAGTGTGATTAGATGTTGCATCATCTTAGGAGTGTGATTACTTGCGGAGCACACCAATCCATAGATTGTAAGAATCTCCAAGAATATAAGAAACTTATTGTATCCCTAATCGCAGCAGGTCTCTGTATCTTGTGGAATAAGAACAATCAAACTTCACCTACCTTTCTGAATATAGGATGATGGTGGCATCATTGGTCCATTTGTGCAGCTTGATAGGTCTGAAGCTGTTAAGTCCATGACCAAACTTTTGAGGTATACGTATTCTAATCGTCAGACTCTGGCCCTATAAAATCATGGTCACAATTGCAGCTAACTATGTATCTGAAAGTAGGGGTGGGCACGGTTTGGCTCGGCTCGGTTCGGTTCCACTCTCAAATAGGAATTGGAACAGGATATATTAACGATTTTGTTCGGAGTGGCTCTGCCTAAATTTATTTCTAAATCCATACGGTTCAGCTCACGACGGCTTCGGTTTGGATCATGCCAATTCACGGTTTCGAAAAATAAATCATTTAAATCTTGCAAACATATATTTAGAGCACATAAAAAAGGCAAAGGATTTTTATAGTAAAAGATAGTAATTGGATCACACAACGAAGAACATGCATGACCACTCATAAAAAATGATGAACTACAATAGAAGAAGATTTAAAAATTTATTGGCACCAAAGACAAACACATAACTCACAAATTTAGCTTACCAAACCCATTATGGTTATTAATTTAACAATCTAGAAATAAAAGACTGAAGCACTCTTATTAAGAAACATGATCAAATAGTTCAAATTTATAAAATTTTCAAAACCCAATTAATTATCTATATTCATCGTTCGGTTTGGTTCGGTTCTAAGCATTCCGCCAACATGAAAACCAAAACTGGTATGAACGGTTTGGTCCGGTTCTTGAACCTATGTTAACTTTTTTTGTCAACACGATTTTTTACGGTTCTTTTTATCGCGGTTTGATTCGATTTTGCAGTTCCACGATTTTTATGCCCACCCCTATATGAAAAGGATGTTCTGCTTGAGGATGGATAGTTACTGTTATTAACCGGACCTTGAAATATTGTATTTTATTCCTGAGACATGTGAATTGACTATTTTACCCTTGAGTGGGTGTCTTGAACAATTTATCAAGCCTCAACTCGAAAGTTCAATCCTCCTAATTTTTACGATTAGTGGGGGGCAATTTTGCAGTTTCATTTAATGGGTTTAAGTGGGATTACATAAATCTCGGCCTCTGTCTTTCTCCCTCAACTGAAAACACAATCACTTTCTCTCTCAAAGTCTCGAGCTCGCTCTCTCTAGAGCTCCGATAGCTCTCATCCCCTTTCTTCCCCGAATATGTGACAAATCGAACCAACAAACCATGAAATCTTAATCCATGGGACTCAAGGAACTCAGTTATGGCATTGCATGTGACATTGGTGCCCTCCGTTTGTGCAAATTCAATACCTAAATGGTAGTTTTGGGCAATATCCCATAAATTGATGATTAAAGCTTGACTTAGCTTTTATTGATTACCATAGTGTTATTAGAGGATCGAAAGGATTTAGGCAAGGAGCCTATTTGCGAAGGACGCTCCGTTTACCTGTGAGTGGACCTCTTCAAAAACCAAATGTTTTTACGTTGTATGTATGTATGTATGTATATGTTTTTATATACTTTGGTCTCTGATGAGACTTAAGATGATATTTGATAATATCTTTAGATCGTTGGTGATTTATTTTCACCACATGGTCATCATATGATATTTTATATAGCTATCTTCAGTCGTAGATTTCTTGCAGGTGATATTTTATCCTAGTAGATGTGCTAGGGTTATTGATTATTACCAGTATTGAGTTTAGCTAGTTCAGGCTTGTATCATGCTTGTTATACTTATGCTAGTGGATGCTAGTATGATTGATTGAGTTAAGGTATGATTTTGAACTTGGATTGAATGTTTTTTATTATAGAGATTGTTGAGATTTTATTATTATGGTAGTAAATATTATTATATAATTTTCTCTATATATGTTTTCAAAACAGGGGTTATTATGTTAAATGATGATTTTATAACTGTGATAAAACTGGTCCATTCACGTTTTGTTTTCCTTCAGGACGTAACGAGAGTAAGGAGAACACTAGTGCTGACGAATAGGCTTGGCAGTGAAGCTTTCATCCTCTGGACTTTGGGTGATGGTTCATTTACTACAATTTTATCCATGTTGTAATAATGACATGATCGTACTTTTGATTATGTATAGCACTACACTTTTATTTGTTTACTGTGGTTTAAAACTTCTAACTGCTCTGACGTGAAGTGATAATAACAGGGTAAAACCCGAGATAATTTGTGTCCCCAAGTGGGAAGGATGATAAGTGATTTGTTGTAGCAGCTTTGGATTTATTAATGAACGATTTTGGTTCAAATTCTTACACATCATAAATATCTTGTTATGGTTTTGTCATTGAATTGGCTTGTGACGTTATCTCTCGATGGGATCATATGGTCAATTTAGCATGAGTCCAGATCTTCTGCACCCAAAACCTCATGTGGCCCCTCTATGCCTTTGTTTTTTGGCTAAAGATTTGGTTTACTTTTTATTATTTTAATTATTGTCAAGTTAACATTAATTATGTTTAGTTCAAAAAGCAAAGACACAGAGGGGCCACAGGGAGTTTTGGGTGCAGAAGATCTGGACTCATTTAGCGTTGGCCAACACATTACGGCATCGTAACTTGTGTTATTGGGGTCTGGGGGTGTCAATTATTCAAAGACCATGTCTTTCGAAATTAATCGGGATACATACAGTTCAAAATTCTTCTGACACATGGCAATCCAACCTCGTTATGTTGCAAGGCAGTTTAGATATTTCAGATTCAGACGTGCGGCCTCCAAAGTTATCAGGTCAACACGAAAATGGAAAAAACTTCGTTTCGCACGCGCACAAGAAACGAAGGGCTGCTTTTCGCCATCTCCAAGTGACTATTACTATCAGATACATAGATCTCAAGGCAAAAGCGCTTCGAATTCAATGGTGCTACTCAATAGCATTTTTTCCTTATTCCAACTCCTCTTTTCCATATTTCCGATCAAGACATGGTTTTTCTCAATATTTTTCATGCTTTACCGCTATAACACATCCCTCAATTTGAGCCTTCGATGGTCGGCATACACAGCCAAGACTTGTAATGCTCTCATTCGTTGCTATCATGAGTTGTTGAATGGAATAAGGATGGGCTACAACCCTTCAAAAGTGAATTCCTTCCTTATCAAGTTTCCCCTTCTTAGATTCGTACTCTGCTCCTTGGCCAAAAGCGACATCCTCCACGCAATCTTTGCATACGGGTTCAACTTGAGCATAGTGTCGAGATTCTTGAGCAGTCCTTCTTCATCAGACTGTCTCAGCATCTTCCTAATGTCAGCTAGGCGAGCTGGAACGACAAGCATCTCTGTTGCAAAAGAAATAGTCTGCATTCCTTGAGTACTTAGAGAAATTTTGCACTAGGGATGAGGGTTTGTCTCCCCCAAAATTGTATTCATTTTGCTCTATTAATGAGACTTTGATTAAGGCCACACATTTTTGCTAAGTGTTATTTACTCAAATCATTGATCTTGTTAAAGTAAGGTACCTAGGACTTTTCATCTTTAGCTTCCTAATTACAGAATGAAATTTTAATCTTACAGTTTTTTCAAAGTAAACAAACTTCGGAATTTAAGTCACGGAGTTAAACACGGATAAGCTCGTAGTCCCAAGACAGAGCTCTAGGCCCCCTCGATAACGTTGCAACGAAAAATGATATCTCCTAAGCTTAGTGTTTACAAAAGGCACTAAGATTTTCACTAATACCACCCTATTCCGATTTCAAGTCTAAGACCTATGAAAAATCTTTTACTCTAGGAGTAGCGTGTCACCAAGAATGAGCTTCCTTCACAGTTTGAATTACATGTGTGTCGTTTGTGAATCTTAAACAAAATTTTGTTAGGAACTTAGTCATTTGCAGGTGGGTCGGAAACACCGTTGGAATCCTTTTGTCAAACCCTATATTCGTTGGACCTAAACGTTTCTGATCGAACTACTCTTAACTAACTTAGCTAAGGCATTTCCGTGTCTCGTAAATCCACTGGGATAACATTCCTCTTGGGGATTTCTTAGTCTGGATGCCTCATTCGAACCTGCTTAGGCACGAGATCACCGTAGGGCATACTGAACTTAGTACACTGGTCAAGAAGAGAAGTAATCGTACTCAAGGTCGAAGTTCAGAGTCACCACTCAGATGATTTCCAAATCGCCCTTCGATTATTCTCTCAAATGGCCAGAGCCTAATTTTGAAGTTTATAACCAACAATCCTTAAGTTGCATAAACTTTCCAGAGGTCGGATGATGCACTAGAAACTTCTTGGGGGTCATGTCCCTATGTCTGTAGTCCGCCTATTGTACTAGTGCTTAATATGGCTCGAGCCTCATAAGCTGCTAATCGGGATCCCACATAATGGGCTATATGAGATTCCTCTAACACTAATACTTTTGAATTTTTTATACTTGCACTTTTGTAGAGTTTCAAGGCTGAGTGATATTTGGGATATTTGGGGATTCCTTATACAACAACAACAACAACAACAAAAAAGAGAGAGAGGAGATCAAGATCGGATAAACAAAAGTCACGTGATGATCAAACTAAATTCTTATTTTAAAAGAATGGGGGTTTTATGAAGGTTTGATTGAATCCGGACATCTCTAGGAAGGAGAATCAAATCACTGGTGGAGTTCTAATCAAAGATGAAACAACGTGTTTTACATCGGGGTTCATATTTGACGAAGGTGCCTTTAACTTAGGCAGGCTTTGGAGATGTTTCTCCAAATTTACAAGTAGGCGAATAGCATTGCGATTTTTAATAATACCACCTTTGATTTTCATCTTTGATGGTATTACATCTCCAAATTTACAAGTAGGCGAATAGCATTGCGATTTTAAATTCACTATGGGGCACTAACTTGGGGATACTCCATCTTTTGGTGATCGGAACTCCATTCATGTGTGCAAGGTTGTATGTTCCATAACCTCCTATCCCGACGACTTTGTAAGACCTTTCCTAATTTGTTCTCGAAGACTTCTCTTAGGACAAGATCTGAAACTAGAAAGCTTTGAGATTTGACCCCTTTGTTGTAGTACAACATGATCTAATGTGGACGAGTAGTATCTAGTTGGTAATGCCTTATGCCCGATGGATCTCCCACCAGAGTTATTTTCATATATGGTAGAATAGATGTCACTCAGGATTTGTAAGCCATTTCCAAAGTTACACATAGCGCGTGAGGTCCAGAGCAAGACGGCCGGTAGAGTCTCCCGCGCACAATGATATACCTTGAAGCCTTTTGGACCAATTTTGGCAATCATCAGTAAGCTTCCCATCTTGGATGTAATCAATGATCTCGTCCATCCAGTTTTATCTTAGGTCGATAGCAGCAACCATCTTCAGTTCCAGTTCATAGACGCTCGCGGTGGCAATGTATTCAAATGGAAATTTCGTCGAAATTGTTTTCGTTTGTGGGAATTTGTTGTCGAATCCCTTGAGTGGTGTCTTGGCCTTGACCAAATAGTGCCCCATAGTTGGAGGGCTGCATCGTTAACCATTAGATTTGAGTCGTGCTGCTACCCTAAGTCCAGCGAGCAGTACTTGATACTCCACCTCGTTGGTACTTGCTCGAAATTTGAGCTTCAAGGCTTGCTCAAGTATACATCTTTCTAGCGTCATCAAGACCATTCCTGCCCCTGCTGTGTTCACATTTGATGCTCGAGTGTTTTTTTCGTGGATCTGTGAAGGATGAGACATCTTGTTTTTAGCCGGAGTAAATTCGGTGACTGAGTCGGCTAGTGCTTGGGCTTTAATTGAAATCTTGCGCCGATAGATGATTTCGTATTATCCTACTTGGATGACCCACTGAGTCAATCTGGACGCATCGTCGCATTCGTCGGTCCAAAGTAGACCCTTGTTTTTCTTCATCTTGGTGAAGAACGGCTTGCGCTTGTTAATGGACCGTGTGAGGAATCGACTAAGAGCGGCTACTCTTTCGGTTAGACTTTGGATTTCTTTCACTCATTTCCATGATTGGCTTCAATTCCACGCTTTGTGACCAGATAACTTAAGAATTTCCCTGAAGGTGCACTTTTCTGGATTGGGCTTGATGTTGTATTTTCAGACTAGGTCGAAGGATTCTTGGAGGTGGGTGAGATGATCCTTGTTTTCTTTGCTCTGAACTACTATGTCGACAACATACACCTCCTCTATCTTCCCAATTTCTTTTTTGAAAATACAGTTAACTAGTCTTTGATAGATTACCCCTGCATTTTTAAGTTTGAAAGGCATACGCGGTAACAATAAGTACCTCTTATCAATGACGAAAGAGGTTTTCTTCTTGTTTGGTTTGTACATCTTAATCTGGTTGTAACCGAAGCATGCGTCCAATAAACTTAGCAGTCCGTGGCCCGATGTGGAAATTTTATTTCTTTTCATTTAAAAGTGAAGAAGAATACCATTAAACTGTAATATTTAGTGGTAGCTGTGGAATTGACTAACAAGTCTATCCAAGGTACTTCGTTCAAATGTCTATGAAGTCCACAGACTACGTTAGCCAACAAACAATTATGGGTGATGGAACTTTGATAATAAAGTTAGTGTTCACTTCCGCTCAATAACCGGTTTCATGGTTGGGTTTAGATGGAGTCACCGCGGAATCAATACTAGGCATTATATGTAGACAACATCCTCGTCCGCCTTCGATTCTAGAGTACTGTCTTCCTGGGCCAAGGTCCGTGTCTAGTTCCTTGTAGCCTATCTCTTGGCCCCTAGACTCTGGATGATATGTGGGCTCCTCATTGGTGCTCTTCAGTGTATCCCAGCCGCCTTGGTTCCAAAAGACATTGGATTACCCGATAAGGATAATTTTGGTGTCACAAGTCGAAAAAGGGATCTAGAATGTTGCTGGCAGAACAACAAAAATTGCCAAATTAATTTACGACGACACATTACTCTTCTTGTGGGATTTGATTCGTAAGGGTCAATTGCAAAATATTAATGAGTCCATGAGAATATGCTTTAATTACATTCGGTTGGTTTATTCCCTTTTTACCCAATATTTTCACAGCTCAAAATTAATTGCTGCAGATTTAACGAAAATTTTAGTAAAACAGAGATATTTCATTTCTCAAACACCATATTTTTTTCTTTTGGGAACCGCAAATACATCGGAAAGTAACATAAAACCACCTTCATCGATCAAAATTATCGACAACAGAAAGAGACAACGACACCACCACCATCGCAGCCTGACAAACCAACAACCTGATCCAAACCCTAACCCTAACACATAACAGGAGATAACACACATTCCGGAGCCCCAAATACCCTATCTTACCCCCTAATTTAACTCCTCCAGCTGCCGCCTTCAGCTCCACCGCCACCCCTGGAATAGCCACTCTCACCGCCTCCATATCCACCCTCACGACGACCACCGCTATATCCACCACCGCCACCTCCATATCCACCGCCACCTCCACGGCTGTAGCCACCTCCGCCGCCTTCACGACGACCTCCGCCTCCGTACCCACCACCGCCTCCGTATCCGCCACCACCGCCGCCTCCGCGGCTGTAGCCTCCTCCGCCACCGCCACCCCCAGATCCGCGGGACTGAGCCTCATTGACGGTGATGTTGCGGCCGTCGAGGTTCTGGCCGTTCATGGCTTCGATCGCATCCCTCATAGCCTGCTCGTTGCCGAAGGTGACGAAGCCGAAGCCCCTGGACCTCCCAGTCTCACGGTCGTTGATGATCTGAAAACACAGAGACCAAGGATCGCATCAGATCCACACATCCACACAGTAATTACAACAAAAATTAAAAAGCAATAAGAAAAAAAAAGGAACCGATCGATCTTCAATCTTTGGGAGAGAAAGATTGAGATGAACGTACCCGATCTTGTGAGTGTAATAATAAGAATCATAGACAGTAACAGAGAATCATAGATCAAGTAACACATAGAGAAACAGAATCAGATCAGAGAGAAGAACAGAACGCCAGATGGCCGAGGCCGAATCGGGTCAGATCCGATCTCTCCGTCAAACGGACCTTCGATTCGATGATCTCACCATACTGAGAAAAGGCCCTCTCCAGCGCCTCATTGTCGGTGGCCCACGCGAGCCCTCCGACGAAGCAACGGTACTCGATCTCCGCAGAGGCCATGGCTACCAGAAACAGAAAAACAAAGAAACTGTAATTTTAGGAGAAAGGTAGAAGAGAACGAGAGAGCACGAGGGACGGCTACCCCCGAACCCTCATTATATAGGGTCTCGAGAGCCCCCTTGCCTAGGGTTACGATTTCCCTGCTGTTTGGATACTCGGATTAGAAGCCCGAGCCCACGGTGTTTGGTTACGCGTTTTCCAATTTCCCCATCCCTGAATTTTATGACACGTTGTCTGTGGGTTTGTTTTGATATATTTTATCTTTTGTTTGGGGGGGTGTTATCACCGTCACCAAACGGGGATAGATAGAGCGGTGGCTTTTGGTACGTTGCGGAACCCTGATTGAAGGGATGTGGGGTCCGCCGGTCACGGTATTAGCTTAGATATTTTAGTGACGCGAAAAATATCTTGTTGGTGGAAGTACGGCGTTGCCCCTCGCCTTTAATGCCTGTACAATATTTTGCTCACATCATTCATTGTCCTCGCGTAGGAGGAACTACCATTTTATGCTAATTGATATTTTTGAGAATTTACATATAGAGTCGGCATTCTAATATGGTGAAGATTTTAATATACTAAAAATTATTTTAATATATTATAAATGTTCTTTTCTTCTAAGACGTATTCTAATTATTGGAATCAAATTAACTCACATCTACTTAACTCTTGTGGTAAGTATGAGTTTTAATCCAAACTTATTTTTGGAGCAAATTTACCCCAAAATTCCTTTTGAATTAGTGAGGCTAGCCTACCATATATATGTATTTTTTTTTATATTTATAAATTCACGGCTAAGATCTAATATGATCAAATCTAACGGCTAAAGTAATTAAAAAAAACTATTTTATTTATTTCATATTCTTTTATAATGTTCCACGAGTTTCATGGTGTTGGGTTAGTGATTTTTCAATATTTATCGAAATCTAAATATTTTTAGGTTAAAATGTTCATAAAATTAAATTATGATAGTCTACATAAATTTTTTTAGAGTTACTTTAACAAAATAATTATCCAAAATTCATTATGTGACAACTCGTCCCTAATTTTACGATTTTATAAATTTTAAAAGAGTGATTTGACGAAAATGCCCTAGAAGCGAGATTGTTGACTTTAGTTGACCATCTTTTAGTAACGCATACGAGGTATTATTTTATTGTATTCTTAATGTACTCGACGATACAAACGCGTAGGCGCAAGCATAAGTGAATTTGGAGTTATGGTTAAAATTTTACGGAACTACGAACGTGAAGGGCATTATGATAATTTCATATCCGGGGATATTTTTCTGTTTTGTTCTTTGGTAACATTGCTTTGTGAGCTAGTGGGACCCATAACCCATTCTCTCCCCATACCCCCGTGTCCTTTCCTTCCCACTTTCCCGGATATTTCTCTCATGTTTCAAATCTCTTTCACCTCACTTCCTTCACTCACTGGCTGCCAACTCGACACTGAGAGCACCATCGCATACCTCGTCCCTCTCCACAATTTTAAAACCACAAAATGAGTGAAGCTCCGATCTCGAACCCACGCCTTGCACCCGAGCCCAGTTTCGGTGAAATAATTTTTCGACGATGGTGAGTCTCAAAAACAACTTCAAACTTAGTGGATCATGTTTTGGTATGTAATTATAGCTGTTCTAAGGTGTTTGGTAGGGATTTTGGGACATAAACGGTGCAGGGAAAATTCCCCAGTTTTCCGCTGGATATTTGGCGGTTTCGAGTTGTTTTCTGGCCAACATCAGCCACGGTCGAGGAAACTAAAGGTATATTTGGAATCCTTGTTCCTTGATCTTCGTTTTGGTATATGACATGGCTAGTTTAATGAAGTTTTAGTTAGTCTATATTTTCCTGATTCCGGCAGTTGCAACGGCAACCGGCTGGAGAAGAAGAAGAAGAATAAAAAAAAAAGAAAAAAAAATAGAACGGCCTAAGCCTAAACTTGGCCCAAACCCGGCCCAAACAATTGGGCCACTATTCAAGATCGGCCCAATTCTGAAATGGGCTCAGGATATTTCGAAAATTTCTCGGAAACCCTCCTATGGTAAATTCGACGTCCCGAGTCCCTTTTTGACATCCATTTAGTGAAATTCCAAAGTTTTAACATAGTTGACCACCGGGGCGTCTCAGTTGACTTTTTAGGGTTGATCATTGACTTTTCGTTGACTTTTTATGAAAATTGCTTGGGACCCTTGTTAGCGTATTTCGACGCGCTGATTCTGAATCCGCCATCTATTTCTCTAAATTCAAGCGTTTTAATTGAGTTTGCTAATGGGTCCCAATATTATGCTTAAGTGCGATTATTATCGGAGACTCCGGCTTCCTAGCTCGAACGGATGTGACATCGCAAGTACCTGTAAGTGAGTCTTTTATTTTGTGGTGTGTGTGTGTGTGTGTGTGTGTGTATATGATTGTTAGTTTCCATTTATACTTTTGAAAAAGAGCTTCCTACGTATGCCTAGATTAGACTAATGTTTATAAGAATTAGCGAAATAACGAAAAATTACTATCGAATTACTATGGCACAACTATATTTATGTTATTTGCTCATCGTTTGCTGCACCGGTGTTAGTACTCGCCTGGGTCAGGGCCAGTCTTTCACGTGTATGTGCACATCGCACTGTACGCTCACTTTAGATCCATTGTAGGTGCCAGTCCTGTCCTAGATTGCTATAGGCAATTAGGACTCGTATGTGCTGAGCATAGCACTAGTCTTCACGTGATTGTAGTACTATAGCGTATATCACTGTTACACCCAGTCCTGTTCATGTCAGAATAACTCTGCATGAACTCGTGTGTCAGCATGTGTCGATGAGCACTTGTTATGATATGTTTGCTTGTGCGAGATTATGCGATTACAGATGTCATGTATTTATTTATGGAAATATGTGACCTATTACATTCTTGAGATACTGCTGGCTTGGGTAAGTATTCTTATACTATATGTAGTATGTATATTTTGGAAACTATAGTTGTTTTACGGTGAGGGATTATTATGGTTTCGAAAATGTTAAGCTTTATTTTTAGGCCCACTCACCCTTGTTTTTCGGCACTCCGGGTTTTAGTGGCTGAGCTTTTGTGTCGACGATGATTCTGGGCAAATCTTGGTATTGGAGATTACCTTTGAGGGTATAATTTTTATCCTACTTTACTATAGTTTACTTATGCTCTGACATCACGTTTGAAATTGGTTCATTCCCGCTCACCAACGTACTCTTATATTTAGGCACTTTTAGGTTTAAATTTATTCACATTTCCACATCACTACACCTTATGGTTTCGTCACCCTCCGGGTGTCGGCCAGCACAGCTCGATTCGGAGTCCAGGTGGACATTCTGGGTGGGGGTGTGTCACATTCTTTAATAATCTCGGGCTAAAAATTTGACGCAAAAGGGTTGGAAGAGAAAAATTGTTTCTGGATTAAAAAATTTAGGTTTTAACCCAAATATTGGAGATGGTTTAAGAATTCTTGAAAACGGTAATTTAATTAAAAAGAGAAAAATAATAAAAATGTCTTATCCTCACTTTTTTCGTTTTCTCCATGTATGGAAGTAGTTCTGCTGAACTTTTTCTTTTTTGAAACACAGATTCTAAATTTACATTATAAAAAAACAACAAAAAGTAAAATAAAAGCGTTGGAACTCATGTTACGACTTCAATTCCTTATTCTAAAAACATTGGCCTATATATAAATTATAATGTTGAAAAATATAAAAGAAAGTCTTTTAGAGATTTGTTTTGATTAGCAATTATTATTCGATTTAATTAGGGATTTGATTCATTTTATTTTGTTTGGTTTGGATGGGTCCTTGTGTTGCAGACAAATGATTGCTTTGATTTATTTCCTAGTATTATTCATTTGTAATCTTATAAATACATCTTTATGCAGAAAAATAAAATGTTGAAGTTGTTATTCGAGTTTGTGAGGTTATTGAATAATTCTTGTATTTGTCATAAACCTTCTTATGTTCTGTTGGCAAATATTAGTATATTTAGGTTTATTTGAATGCTTAGTTTTCGAGGCTTAGCCCGTTAGAATTAGGTTTTGTTAGATATTAGGGTTAGTTTATTATAAATAGAGTGCTTTGTTATTCATTAGAGAACAAGTTAGTCACGATGTAACCTCTTACGGTTTTGTAGTCGTTTCGGCATTCTCAGTTTGTTTAATAATATTCTTATTATTTTGTAATCTTGTTCGTGGCGCACTCTGATATTCAACTTGGTATCAGAGCAGGTTTGATCTTTCGAAATTTAATCTGTTCTTGATAGGTATCCATGTTGTTTGTTTGATATTAGTTTTCAGTGTTAATTTTGAAAAGAAATTTTTTTTTTGAATATGTTTGCTCGGAACCACTTCCAGAATCCCATTGCCATAGCACGTTGTCGTCACCCTGCCCCTACAATCAAATCTGAGGATTGCTGCACTTGTTTGGAGAAAACAAGAAAAAAAATAACGGAAAAAAGGAAAAAAAATTTGTTTGGAGGTTTTGACCCCCACATGGGCAAGGAAGAGAAAATGGCTTGTTTGCTCATTTTTTGTGTTGGAGGCCCACACGGATGAGTTTTGCTGTGGAGTGTACTCGTTTATAGTTCGAGTGCTTGGATCTGTGACCACTCGAATGATAGTTGTGTTTGTTCGTTCTTTGCTACAATTGAGATATGGAAGTCTCGTCCGTTTAGAGACGGTTCTTTCCATACTCTCAACACTAATCTAAATCAAGAATCAGTTTGCCAGCAGGAATCAAGAATCAGTTTGCCAATTCGTCAGTCAAGTCAAGTTCGTGAAACCTGCCTATTTGTCTGTCCGCGTTGCGGAGCCTGCCTGTATGTCCGCATTGCGGAGCCTGTCTGTCTGTCTGTCCGCCTAACGGAGCCAGTCCGCATCTGCTTGTTTGCAAACCTATGTTGTATACCGCCATGAGTTTGACGAGGGGTGTTGGAAAATATTAGTATATTTAGGTTTATTTGAATGCTTAGTTTTTTGGGCTTAGCCCGTTAGAATTAGGTTTTGTTAGATATTAGGGTTAGTTTATTATAAATAAGGTCCTTTGTTATTCATTAGAGAACAAGTTAGTCACAATGCAACCTCTTACGGTTTTGTAGCCGTTTCGGCATTCTCAGTTTGTTTAATAATATTCTTATTATTTTGTAATCTTGTTTTCGTGGCGCACTCTGATATTCAACTTGTTCAACTTATAATTTTGGTAGCAAATTTTCGCAATCTTTAGTCTTGACGAAATTGTAACTACAAAACAAATAAACATCTTTGATCTATGACCAAAGTCACACGCGCCTACAAGGTGGGGTAAAGGGTAGGCCAACGGAACTCTGATACCTAAATCAGTTTCTTTGAAAAGAAATAGTTTATAGCTTAATTGCATAGCCAAAGCTTATCAAAATTTGGTGCATAATGGTGTATTTATAAAGCTAGGGCAAGCCACAAGTGTAGGTTTTCCCTGACAGGCGTCATCATGTGATTGGCCAAGTGACTCATCTGTTGGGTGGGTGGGGAAAGAACTACCGCTAAGTGACGAGAATGCCCTTACTTGATTGAGAATGAGATTATCTTGTAATATCATTGATTATATATGATTGTGATTCCTTACTTGATGAAGTTGACCTTCAATTAGATAGGTATAAAGATAATATCTAGTAATTAATCCTATCATTAATACCTTTGACTTTTCTTCTTACCATAGGCAGGAGAGCTTGATGAGGTTGTAGTCAGTTTCTCAGATATTCAAGAGAGTTGAACTGCACGTGGAGTGGATGTGGTCCTCGCCAATTTAATGTGGGCATTCTTGTCACTTATGGGTAAAAGTTTGTGCGTCAGCTCAAAAAATCTATGTTATATTTTGCTCCAAAAATGTCCCCACACTTTATGTGTTGTGCGTATGAAGTGCAAGAGGTGTAGAAGTATAAATTGAGCAGGTTTGCCAAAAATGGGTTCTTCAGCTCTATTGGATTCTGAGCTTTGACTCGTAGTAAAAGTCTTTTGGGATATAAAGTCCAATTGCTTATAGAATTTATTTAATTCTACCGTAAGTATGAGATCAAATAAACATAGAGAGTAGTTTTCTTCCAAACAAGGAAGAGAGAAAACCATAGGAAATTATATCTCATCCCCCAATTTTCTTCTTTGCTTGGCCTGTGGAAATTCAATTAATCTTTTATGACAAGTTAATTTTCAGAAATGAATTTTGTTAGTGTGGGCAAAAAACCACCTAACTCAAAAGATTGATTGAACTATTCGCACTAGGCTAAAAAAATCAATTTTTATCCAAAATCAAGTAGTAATTTGAACCAAATTGAACTCAAAAAAATTCATCTCCTAAAGATCTTGTAAAAGAGTTTTTATTATAGTAAAATGAATAGTCACTCTTCAAATTTAGATTGCAACTATTCACTTTCTAAATATTAAAAACATAATAAAGTGCTACCATATTCCTCCTCGAAAGTTTTTATCACGAATGATCTCTCAGATGAACAGAAGCCATCAAAATTTGGTGTTAATGTGGCCATTCCATCAATTTGCTTTAAAAATGCATGTTGCCGCCACATCTCCACTTTTTGAAAGTTTTTTCGTCATTTTGACCCCACACATTACTTAGATTGACTTACCACTAAAAGTGGGTTCGGTTTCATCTAGTTCGGTTTGGTTTTTCTTCGACTCTTTTGATTTGGTTCATGCTTGGTCGGTTTTTTTTTAGTTCGGATCGGTTTTGGTTTCGATTTTTTTTTTTTTTTTTTTTTTAAAAACTTGGAAATTGGCTTTGTCTAGAAAAGAAAAAATCTGAACGAGATCGGGTAATTGGCAGACCTTAAGCCCGCCCCTAAAAAAAAACATCTCCAACCCATTTCAATCCTCTAGGCTTTGTCTAGAAAAATGCATGTTGCCGCTACATCTCCACTTTTTGAAAGTTTTTTCGTCATTTTGACCCCACACATTACTTAGATTGACTTACCACTAAAAGTGGGTTCGGTTTCATCTAGTTCGGTTTGGTTTTTCTTCGACTCTTTTGATTTGGTTCATGCTTGGTCGGTTTTTTTTTTAGTTTGGACCGGTTTTGGTTTCGATTTTGTTTTTTTTTTTTTAAAAAAAAAAAACTTGGAAATTGGCTTTGTCTAGAAAAGAAAAAATCTGAACGAGATCGGGTAATTGGCAGACCTTAAGCCCGCCCCTAAAAAAAAACATCTCCAACCCATTTCAATCCTCTAGGCTCTGGGGAAGCCCAATTGCTCACCCAGTCAATAATCAATTGACCCAGCCCCCAGGGGTAGTGACACAAGTTGACTTCACGATGACATCAGCTACTATTAACAAATAGAAAGTTAATAATAATTAATCACAAATACAAAAAATTATAAAAAAAATTAATTAGAAATACAAAAATTTAACAAAAAGTGGATGAACGAGGAAGCAGGCGCCCATTAAATCGTTGGGAGAGAGAGTTGTAGAGAAAAAAGAGAAATAAGATGGGGTAAAGGGAAAGAGGTGGTAGAGGGATAAAAATGAAGAATAGGATAAGCTAGGGTTTTTGTTTACCTAAGAATAAGACATTTAGACTTTTGGGCCTCAAGTTGGACTTATATAGTTTTGTGCGGAAATTAAGATTGGGCTTGGAATATAAAAACTCATCCTAAATAAATAAATAAATAAAATATTTATGTATATTTAATTAGGTTTGGTTCGGTTTGATTTTTGAACCTTTGAAACCAAAACCAAATAGTTTTTGGTTCAGTTCAATTTCTTTAATTTTGGTTCGGTTTGGGTTCAATTTGATTTTTTTTTTGTTTCAATTTGGTGAACGGTTCGATTTTTTTATTTTTTTTTATCGATTTTCAAAGCCCACCCTTACTTACCGCACCATTTCCCTGCACTTTTTACCCTTTCTCGTTGAAATTGGCAGCAATATTTAACAAAAAATGAATTTCTAAAAGCTAAAACACCTTTTCTCATTAAAAAAGCTTCCAGACAATTTAATGATTGTTTGGTAAACTTTTGATAAAAAAAAGGGAAATTTTATTTAAACCCATCTAACCTATTTATACACCCAATTTACTCTTTCCACCCTGTTGACCCTAAAAACTACCAAGCCTACGTGGCGCGCAGGCCGAGTAATCTATGAGCTAACTACGTCCTTCGGTCGAATGCGGGGCGTGCCAACTCGATGGCCGAGTTCGACCGGTGAGTAAAATGTTGATGTTGCGTTGTGTGCGCGGCTGACTTCTCGATCTTACGACTGCGGCCGAGGAAGGAACACGCCTCGGCCTTTGGGTTCTAGAGCCTGAAGACAAGGCTGCTAGTCTTGCGAAGTTCACGACTCGTCGGCGCCGGATTCGGTCACGGTGATTATATTCGTGAAAGTATAAGCACGCCGAATCGACACCAACGTATAGGGGCACAGGTACTCGAAACTGATGTAGGTCTTGACTGTGAAAGTGGTTCGGCCGTCTGAATGCCGAACTCTGAAACCAACCTGCGAATATCCGATCATAAAACAACTCGGCGTTCGATGTGCCGAGCCTGGTAATTCGTAATACCTCACTTCGCCGAGAAGGCTGATGAGATAACCTCTGCCAATAAGAACCCGGAAGTCCTTCTCGACCGAGACTTGGATAGATAACCAACCGGCCTCGACGCAGTGCTGTTTATCCAAACTGAAGATGCTTTGCGATCGACTGGTTCTACGGCAACAGTGCTGTTTATCCAAACTGAAGATGTTTACCGGTTGCCTCCACAGTGCTGTTTATCCAAACTGAAGATGTGTTGGCGAAAAGAAAATAAAAATCTCAAAGTTGAGAGGTTTCGCGTAGAACGAGGGTTTGCGCAGGGCGGATTTGTGTGTTGAGTTGGAGGTCCTCTGAATGTTGCCCGCGACTCTGTATTTATAGAAGCAGATGTGTGGCGCTGCTTTACTAGCACATAACTTGATTTTAACTCAAACTCGTCAACTAGAAAATGCTTCCAACAACTTATCTTTTTTAGATGCCATCATGATGCTGGAACCAAGGCATTATCCCCCATTTATTTTAACAGGACTCGGCAATAAAGAACACCGCCTCTAATAATTCCAATGCAAGTTCACTTCTTGATATTTCCACCAAACTTGTCCAGGTGCAACCATACATGCCCAAGCCGTGAAAATCAATTTCACTTGTACTATGACTCTGAAAACTTTATCTATATCTCTTTGCCACTGTCCACGCCTTATCACATCAACCAAAAGGCTTAATCCCATCTCTCAAAATAGGGTTACGTCATCACCATCCTTATCATGACCTTCCTTTTTGTAAGCTTTATCCATGCACATCATGACCTTCCATTTTGTAAACTTTATCCATGCATGCATAATATCCTAGTTGCCAAATACCACACGGCTAATCAAATCAAGCACACGTGGAGGTCATGCAGCCAACTCCAATTTTCTATGCCAATCAATATCCATTTGCCAAGGCAGTAAATGTATTAGGATTCTTGGTAAAATACTCTGATGCTCTAATCCTCCACGAGTCCAAATTCCAAGAACCCCAAATCACACTGAACTGTATTGCTCGTATTCAAGTTGGAGATATGATTTACCTCATTCCTTATCTTCAAACAAACGGCTGAATATATATATCAAGAGATAATATTATGATATTATCCCTTAATAATAATAATTGAAATCATCTCAGCCGCTTCGTTATCCAACGGTCTAAAATTTTACTCAATTAACGGCCTCGATTACTCGGACCGATAGTGTAAAATCGGGTCCAAACACACCCATTTGATTTTTAACTTAATAATTAATATCTCTTTAAACCCAAATTTAGTACCTAATATACCCCCATAAACCCAATTCAATATGTGGATGTATTTTTACACCCATGGTGTTTTCATTACAGGCCGACTCTTAGAACAGTGAATATGGCCTAAAACTTTTAGTAATTTTTGTTTGTAATTGTTTAGTGAATGTAATAGGCCGACTCTTAAAACTTATCTCGTCACCTTCTAGTGCAATTGAGTCAAACCTTCAATTTTCCTGATAAGCCAATAACTGCAAATGAAAATATAACTTGCATACTTTATTTACATATATCATAAGGGCTCTAGCACTGTATGGAAGGTTTTGACTCATTTGAACCCAAACAGGAGAGATTAAAATTTTATCACTGAATGCAATGGAGAAGTCTGAGGATACAAGTTGTTAAATACTAAATTTACCTGATTTGCCGTATTTTTTGTGCACCTTGCAGGTGTATGATTGGATGAGCAACAGAGGAGAGAGGTTTAGAATATCCACTAGTGATGCTACAATTCAACTAGATTTAGTTGCTAAAGTTCGGGGAGTTGCTAGTGCCAAAAATTACTTCCTGAGCCTGCCAGATACATTAAAGGACAAGAGAATATATGGGGCTCTACTCAATGTCTATGTTTGGGATAGAATGAAAGAGAAGCATTACTGGATAAAATGAGAACTAAAGGGCATGCATTGCAATCTCTTCCATTTAATGTGATGATGACACTCTGACACGCCCCGACCCCGATGTCCTCGGGACATTGGGATGGTCACGTGCTGGCCGACACCCAAAGGGTGACGCAAGCCATTTAATTTAAGCAAATACTGAAAACATGCTAAAAAGCATCCACAATATGACTAACCATTTCAAATTTAGATGAAACACACCAGGTTCAGAGCATACGTCTAATACAGAGTACAAACTAAAATGTAAGATAGAGAGTGCTATTACACAAATGTCGGGGCAAAGAGAATATAGCACAATATCACTGGTAGGGAAATGCCTCGAAATCCACACCGTAAGTCTCGTTCCCAGGTCCTGAAGGGGGCGCAAAACAAAGGTGAGTGGACCAATTTGATATATATATATATAGTAAAACAGTTATCAACATACTAACCCCCAGGTTTTATGAAAACACAAATATATCATGATAAACATAGGTTTTCCGAAACCTAGCATGTCGTGCAATGT
The DNA here is from genome assembly GCA_036320875.1 of Cotoneaster glaucophyllus. Taxonomy (NCBI): domain Eukaryota; kingdom Viridiplantae; phylum Streptophyta; class Magnoliopsida; order Rosales; family Rosaceae; genus Cotoneaster; species Cotoneaster glaucophyllus. Next base: position 27,626,032 of record CM070066.1, on the reverse strand, counting down.
CTCAAAACATAACTCATATAATAATCGCTAGTGAATGTCCAATATAACACTTCAGGCCCCATGTCGGCTCCCCGTCTCTGAGCAGACAGTCAGAGGAAATATCACTCCAGGCCCCTTGCTGGCTCCCCGTCTCTGTGCTAAATAGCCAAAGGAAAGACCCTCCAGGCCCTATGCCAGCACCAAACTGTCGCCCGGGACGAATCAGACACTATCCCTACGTCCCGTAGCGGAATATGGACCATTAGGTAAATACAAAACCATTTAACATATGTATTGAAAAGTAACTTCATAGTATAAAGTCATCGATCGTCTATACTATAAAGAGGTGTTCGAAACATGTTCTAAATATTGTATTGTCATCGATCAGATACCCTATAAAGAACATGGGTTATAGGAAAAATAGTAATAATTCAAACTTGCCTCAGTAAGCATGTTATCTCAAAACATTTCATAGAACATAATCATCAAATCATGCTTTTCATGTGTGCATTTCTAGTATTAAAACATGCATTTTTAGAAGGGGTCCACTCACAGTACTTCGCCATCGAAAGCTGCGCAGACTAGCGAATACAGAACGTCACAATACTTGCTCCTAAGCACAATAAATGGTACACTTAGTCAAGCTCTACTCAAACGATTTTATTTGGGAAAACGGACTTAAAAAACGGGTCCAGAACGTCGAAATTAGCCTAGGAGAGTTCCCGAACGAAAACAGAAAAAGTCAATGGTCAAAGTCAACGTTGACTGGTCAACGGTCAAAGTCTACGGTCAACGTTGACCGGAGTCAACGGTCAAACGGGTCAGGGTCAACGGTCAAACGGGTCCGGGTCGGACCAGTCAAACCGGGTCAACCCGTTTAGGATTTGGGTCTTGGGTCCTTAAGGGTTCTAGGTTTTAAGGGAAACGGGCCGTAGGCCCTGGTTGAAAGGCCCGAAGGCTTTTAAGCCTAAGGGTTTTGGGTTTAGCAGAACGGACCGAGGGCCCTGCC